>OY998257.1:17017393-19424268 GCA_963922045.1 Persicaria maculosa | reverse complement strand
TTATAGCCATTACCATTTGCGGAGAAGGCCCTTGGTGACTCTACTGTGTTAGGGACTATCTATATATAGGGTCTTCCACCGCATGTTACTACGGTGACGCTACCGTTGCGTGTGGCAGTGCCCACCGCATGTTACGACGGTGCTCACCGTCACCCTCAATGGTACTCACCGTTTTGAGATACGGTGCAGACCGTCGCCCTCAACAGTACTCACCGTTTTGAGTTACGGTTCAAACCACCGCATCGAAATGCGACATAGAGGAGCGTATGTTGGTGGTGCCCATACCCAGGCCGACCCAACGGTCATATTATTACACCGTCATGTATAACGGTGGAAACCCATCTCTATAAGAACGGTCATCGCATGGGTCAATCCCTATCCAAAAGTTCCTCCGATGGTCGATCGTCGCATTGTCACCAACCGTTGCTACAATGTCGGAAGGAAGTCCGCGTACACCTGAACCGGTATGTACTTTTAATTAGAGTCGTAATCTATTTCCATAGGATATGTTGACGTAGATATTAGGTATGGTGTATATATATATATTAGGTACGGTGTATATCCGTTTCTAGTTATTTACCGGTACGTACTGGAATCCGTATACGTACGTTGTTGATATAATTACATGTTAGAGTCGTAATCCATTTCCATAGGATATTTTGACGTATATATAGAATTTTAATTAAAAAAGAGTGAATGTAGATATTAGGTACGATATATCTGAATAAATTTATTTACCGCCACACAGCATCCATTAGAAGAGCAAGCGGACCCGATGTCGGATCCGTGTAACGAAATGGATACTAGTCGTCGAGTATTCCACGACTACACAGCGGAGTTCACTACAACGCAAACGTGGTCAAATCACGATGACTTGATACGTCATTGTCGTGGCATTTCCCTACCGCTACATATGGTTCTCACTATAAAGCGGTCATGGGCAAGCACTCGTACAAGACGTGGTAGTGTGTTGCTCGCGTGTGAGAAGTACGGTGAGTACATTCCGCGCAAGAGGCCAAGAGTTGCCAGTGATGTGCCCAGTCGTACCACTTGCAGGGCCATTTCAAAGCTAGAACAGTGTTCTTTTGCCTTGTCGGGGGTAGAGTTCAAGCGGGGCGAATGGGGGTTAGACGTAGTTCACAGAAGGCAAAACCATTACCTTCCATCTACGTTAGACGGACACCCATACCTCGGTCGAATGGATAAAGAGCAGTTGGAGACTACATTGGCCCTCACCGTAGCGGGTACACCACCAAAGCTGATCTTAGCAACATTACAGAAAATAGCTACAAAACGAAAGCAGTTGTTCTTAACATCACGGCGACAAGTGTACAATGCTAGGGCAAAATTCAAAGTTGAAGCTAGAGGACCGAACAGAAACTCAAAAAGCTCTCTACATATTGCGAGTGAGAGAGAGTACTTCTACGCTACAAGGAGATCCCCTGACGATGCGAACAAGCTTGAAGATCTTTTCTTCGCTCATTCACAATGTCGCCACCTGTTGCACATCTTCCCATACGTCGTCGTCGTCGACAACACATACAGGACGAATGCGTATGTTTCTATTTGTAACAAATCTTCTACTTCAATAAACATAGGCATTACAACTAACATATGTCATCATGCAGGTACGGGATCCCATTATGTGAGTTCATTGGCTTCACTTGCACAGAAAAGAACTTCTTCATTGCCATCTGCTTCATGTCGTACGAGAATACGGATACGTACATTTGGGCGTTACAACAGCTCCAGTACCTTTTGCGGGGCACTCAGCCAAATGTATTTGTCACCGATCGGGAGCTGGGCCTCATCGCAGCACTACGATTGGTGTTTCCCAATGTCATACATATGTTGTGCAAAGTATACATCCTCCACAAATGCGAAGAAGCAGCTTTCAAGAAGTCGAAGAATCTTGACGTTACGGGTCTTTTTAAGAGCGTGTGTTATGGCCTCTTCGAATCCAGATCCGCTGACACGTTCGACGCCCAAAGGAGGGGTATGCATGCAGAGTGGGGCCACATTGAGGGGTTGATGCCGTATTGATGTGGTTGCGCGATTACTCGGAGAACATTGTTCGCGCATGGACAGATACTATAGAGCATTTTGGTACGAGAACGAAGAACAGGTATACCATTCTTCTCTATCCTCATTCCATTTCCGTCATCAATTGTTCACATGCTAGTACGCACGACCGATGTCTTTTTCTATAGGGCGGAGTTCGCCCATGCAGTGCTAAAGAGCACCCTCCACTCTACGATCGGTTAATTCACTCACGTCATCAAAGCAATCGATCTAATGATGGAGGACCAAATCGCTGAAGTGAAGAATACGATGGGGCGGGCTTACAACACCTGGCCAACAGACTCACACGGCCTCTGGATATTCGATCGGGTTCGACGTATTATGTCGAAGGAATGTTTCAACTTGTTGTTCGAAATATACACGAAGATGGAAACAGATCCGCCATCGCAGCCATGCCGAGATAGTTACTGGAGGACCATCTTCGGTCTACCGTGCACACATGAAATGCAAGCTTGTCGAGATGCACAGATACCGATAAGGTCGTCCCAGATTCACATATTTTAGAAGCAATTGGATTATGATCGTCCCTATGTTACCCATGTTGATGATAACACGCCGCTCACAAGAGCTGATGTAGACATCTCGTGCTTAATCACGTTGTTCTAGAGTGGAGCCATGGACGACGATACTCGTTGGAGGATCGCCTCAGCATTCAACGATGGCGATCGTCCCTCCTGTACACAATTGAATCCACCTGACCCCGAGGACCGTAGACCGACCGGGAGACCGAGGACTCGTAACCCTTGTCGGACGAACCCTTTGCCATGGGAACGGGAGCGTGTTCGGGCCGAGCGTAGAGCCGCTAGAGACGGTAGCAGCGGATCTGTGAGGGGACAAAGTCGAAGGCGGGGTTGATCTTCATCTACAGACGCTAAAACAGTTGCACAAAATGAAGAGGGCATTGGGTCCAATGCAATTAACGTCGATAACTCTCCTACTGGCCATGGAAGAGGACGAGGAAGAGGTCGTGGGCGCAATCCTTGTTGGGGACGTGGCCGAGGATGATCAATGGTAGAGTCTAGATGGGACATACCATCTGCACCACCTCACACACTTCCGCCTCAGAATCTCCCTCACCTACGTTTAGATTGGGGAACAAGCAACATCGACGACTTCATGATTACTTTTATTCGAGCCGTAACGAACGTTGCAGGTGATGGTCATTGTGGATATAGATCTTTCGCTTGTCTTCTGAACTTGGGTGAAGATGCATGGCCATAGGTTCGACGGGATTTGGCCATTGAGTTGCAGTTGCATGCAGATCGCTACCATTACTACCCTGCTTTGGATGAGCTCCTCATGAGGGTCAATTACTTTGGTGCGTGCCATGATGCTACGTATTGGATGGAGATTCCGATAATGGGCGAAGTGTTTGCCACGCTGCACCAACGTCCGTTGGTGATACTGTCACAGATGATGCCGATGTTGTGCCTGCCTCTTTACGCCACTGGAGGCCCGTCCGTATCGTCGTACGACGAGTTAGATGGGATAGCTTTAGTCGGCAACAGCAACCACTTTGTACCGGTATGTTTCGAATTTCATATGCATTTCCTTCTTCACATTTTGTTTTTTCCCTTCTCATTTCGTTTTTTCCATACGTTTTACGTAGATTTGGTTATTTCCTTGATCCTCTTTACCTCCTGTGTACTCTACGTGGACGCAGTACCACCATCCCACAGTCAATGGCTGGGACGAGCAGTTCGCGACCAGGATTGCACGATACAGAGCCTACCGCCGGCGAGACGGTAGTCGTCAGCTACGATATTAGCATTTTCATGTTTCCTGGACTTGCAGCCTCAGGCTTTCTGTCTTTCATTTCCTGACATATGTTGTTCCGTGTATCTTATTGTCTGAACTACTTTTTTTTATTTATGACATTTTTCGAACAATGGTCTTCTCCGTCTCCCTTTTGATATGCTGAAATTTGCTCGTTTGTACCGGTCTGGCGTCATCCATAATGAATGTTCGGCCGGTCCAAGCCGGACCGACCCATCAATGTACGCTATTTTTGAAATTGTGGATGTTGATTGCAAATTTGAAGTTCGATTAGGGGAGTACAAGAGCTACAGAAATTGAGGTTATCCGGTCCGGACAACGATTCATTTCAGACATTTTTTCGATTTATTGATGTTGTTCGGGCCAGTCCGAACCGGGCCACCTTCGCGGACCGGGCCGGTCCGGTCCGCCTGTGTTGTCCTCACTCTACTCCACCGTAGGTTTGTGTGGTGGGGCCACCATATATGTCTACGGTGGTATCCCCAATGTAACGACGTCTTCCACAACAGACGGAGTGTCCACCGCACTGTACGTCGGTGGTTTCACTTATACGGTCCCCCCCACCGCCACATACAACGGTGGCTTTCCTTAATCGTCATTAAAGCCACCGTTACATGCTACGGTGATTAGCGGTGGACATAGTAAAAATTAGCGGTGCAAATAACAACACTCCTTTTAGAATGATAAAAACTATATAATGTATTTATTTTTTTATAAATTTTTTTAATAAGTTTGTACTTATTAATAATAACTACTAAACTGTTAAAAAATTATTAAAAAACTAGATATTTTATATAGTTTTTATCCCCTAAAAAAGCGTGCGTGAATAGTAAAGTGACGTGTTTTGCCGAACGGAGGGAGTAATAATTTAATAAGTGTATAAGACTATAAAGGTAGAATATTTGTATATGTTAATAAGTGTATGCATTTGTATAAGTTAATATTTAATAAGTTAATAGTATATAATATTTGTATATGTTAACAAGTGTATGCATTTGTATAAGTTAATACTTATATAATATTATACACCAAAGTATAAATAAATGAATACTCAATCGAATAATTTAAATCTCAAACTCCAATCTTAATCTCAAATTCAAACCCCAATCTCAATCTCAACCTTTATCTTAATAGCAAATCTCGAACCCAATGTTAATCTCCAATTATGATCTCAATCTCGATCTCCAATCTCAATATCAGTCTCAATCTGAAATCTAGATCTCAAATCTCAAATCATGATCTCAATCACAATCTCAACCTTTAACTTAATCTCAAATCTCAATCTCAAATCTCAATCTTGATCCTAATCTTAATATCAATATCAAATATCGATCTTGAACTCAATCTCAAATCTCAGTCTTAACTTGATCTCAAATCTCAAATCTTTATATATTTTAACCTAAACCTCAAATCTCAAATATCAAATGTCCATATTTGTCCCAATCTTAAATCTCAATCTTGATCTAAATCTAAATCTCAATCTAAATCTCAATCTCAATCTCAAATTTCAAATCTCAAGACTTTAAATACATCGAATATTCGAATCCATCGAAGATGAAGTATTTATAAGTTTTATTTATAATTTCGGTTTTTTTTAAACGTGTTTCTTTTTATAGGTAAAAGTATAATAATTCTATTAGTTTTCATAACTAGTTGTTAATAATTCTATTAATTTTCATAATCTAACTCTTTAAGGGTTTTTTTCATCTAAAAAATTCTGTTAGACTATTAGTGTTAATAATTCTAGTAGTTTTCGGTTTTTATAAATGGATTTCTTTTAATAAATATAAGTATAATAATTCTATTAGATTTCATAATTATGGTTATTCTATTTGTCCATATTCTATAATTTATATGAATTATGATACATGATTATTTTTTGGTGGAAAGAATTATTTATATCCAAATCAATAATTTTGTAGTTGTTATTTTATTTTTATCTATATTGTTATATTTTGATAGAATTAATTATTTATATCTAGATTTGTTAAAAACTAATAATAATAATGAAAAAAACTAATGGGCCAAAAGCTAAAAATGAAATGGGCCAATGATACAGTCAAACCACAAATAAGCTCATTTGCAACTTGCTAGTTAAAATAAGGTTAAATCCTAAATGTACAATCAATTTGATTTAATTATAGCACCGATCAATTGGTTAAAATGTTTAAAAAAGGACGATGTTGTCGAATACCGAATTTTCGATTATGATATTTTTGAAAATCGGTCGACAACCGATGAGTCAATAACAGTGAGTGTATTCAACCGAGTCAAAATTACATATTCAAGTATTCAACCGAGTCAAAATCATTTATTTTAAGTAAATTACATATTTAAGTATTCAACCAAGTCAAAATCAACATAATTATCCAAACGGGTCGAATATGATTCGACCGAAAAATCAAACAAACTATACCCACTTTGATTCGAAAGTCAAATGAGACTGACCCGCCTGTCACACACCAGACCAGACATTGCACAATATGTTAGTGTGGTGTCAAGATTTATGCAAAATCTAACAAAGCGACATTTTATTGCTGCAAAGAGGATACTGAGGTATGTTGCTGGAAGTTTGAATTATGGATTGTGGTATGAAAGTGTTGAGAAATTTGGCTTGAAAGGCAACACAGATAGTGACTGCTGCAATGATGATAGAAAGAGTACGTTTGGATCAATGTTCAGTTTTGGCTCTAGAGCAGTCACATGGAGCTCTAAGAAGCAAGAGACAGTGGCTTTATCATCATCTGAAGCCGAGTATGTAGCTCCAAGAGCATCAAGAAGACAAGCTTTATGGCTGAGAAAGTTGTTGAGAGATTTGGGATGTGCACAGAGTGACGCTACTGAAATTTGGTGTGATAACAAATCAGCTATTGCTATGAAAAAGAATCATGCATTCATGCAAGAACTAAGCACATAGATGTGCAACATCATTTCATTCGAGAGCTTGTCACAAAGGAGAAAGTAGTGCTGAGGTTATGTGGAATAAATTATCAGGATGTTGATCTGTTTACAAAGGCACTGAACATAACCAAGCATCAATTCTTTCGAGGGAGAATCGGAATGAGATAGTTTGAATCAAGGAGAGGTGTTAAAATGTGATTCAATCTCAATCTGTCAAATTCATGTTAGTTGGTAGTTAAAAGTTTAGCTTAAGAGTTAAGGTTTATTTCCTGAATTTTGATTATGACAGTTACTCATTTGTAAGGGATATGAAGGAGTTGAATCAATCAATGAAATGAAGTGAGGTTGTTTATGAAAAACTTGCTCTGTGTGTTGTTTTGTGTATGGCAGCAAACAATTGTCCTCCTCAATTGAACTGTGTGTGTGATCGTGTTCTACATCTGCTAACATAAACAAGTAAGAGCTATTTTATTCATCTTTGAAACAAGAAAATCATTGTACTCGCTTCTATATACATATAGGTATATATATTCATATATTTTTTTCATCGTTAATTTAAGGAGTGCATAAACTACCGTGTGATTAAACATATTATTGAATATTAATTTCTATCATTATTCATTTAAAATAATGATATGATCAAGTCAAAACACATGAATGCTAAACCATACAAGTACTAATACCAGTTTGAGCTAGGCATCCATGGTTCAAATAAGTATCAATGGCATTCCCATTTCTACATCGGAAATTAAGGCTACATAAGATGCACCACTGCAGAAACCCGTAAGCAACCATTTTTGAAGTAGATCGGGTAGCTCGTCAAACAACAGAGCAATGCATCATCCCCAACCTTTTGGAGCTTTCGGTAGAAGGGTATCTGGCTATTTGAAGCTTTCGAACACCATTACTTCCTGCTTTGACAGGCATATTAGCTGAGATGTCATAAAACAAAGACAAAAACTGAAATTAAATCACAATTCAAACAGTGGGAGTCCTTTAGTAAGTGTTTGTTAGCATTCTACCTGATAACGAGATGTGACTTTTTCCCGAGAATCCATGTACATATGTACCGGCCTATCGAAAAGAAACAAAAAAGAAACATTTTCAATCCTTTATAAGCATCTACAAATGATAAATCTGAAGGTCTTCAGTCTATGGGTTTGCTGCCAAGAATTAAGTAGCAATTTAAGGATGTTAAAAAAGGAATCCATGAAACCACAAATATATATGTAGAGAATATGGCTAACCTTTCAAATGGGATCAGTTATTTCTGCCTTCTGGCGGTGAATAAATAAGCTTGAAGATGCACATCAGAAGCAAGATGAATAATAAAGATATTCTCTAATGAATTAAATATTTTTGCAATCAGCATAATAATCTCACAAGTCAAAAATTATCAAGAGTTCTCCATCTCTGAGGATATTCATCACTAAAAGCTTGCACATTGACCTATTAGACATAATAAATGTGATCGTCAGGTGTAGATAATTAAAAGAACTTGGCAAAAAGTTTGTACAAGGACTCAGATATTACTGGAAAAAAAAAAAGCTTACCTTCCAAAAAGAACCAGCATAAAATGCTCCAGATGAGTGTTTAACATGGCCATCAGTGAGCTGGTGTACATCCTCAAATTCTACCATGTCAACAAAACCAAAGGTTACTCAGTTTGTGAAATTATGCTAGAGGAAATAAGAAGAGATGCTCTGAATATTAACTTGAAATGAATTGCTCAACCTTGAACATCTTTGCTTATAAAAACAGGGGTAGAAGTGGACAATACCATAGAACTTGAACTTAATAGGATCTTCCATTCCACTACACACATGTCCAGTAAAACAGCCCGAGAAGTGTACAACTTGCCGAAGACTTTGAGGTAACTATTGCATCCAACTTGCCAAAGACGAACAGTGGTACCCACAGATGATGATATCAAACACCCACATCCAGACAACTAAACATAAATTGGAATCCAGTGTAATTACATTTTATAAAAATCAGAAGTTCATTGAGAATCAGTTACATTGCTGCTTGACCAAAAAAGCATCACTTGTAATTGTATCATCAAACTAAAGCCCTACCCGACCAATCGCTTCATCCCCCAAAGGGCAAAAGCCATGAAATTTCACAAGCGCTTACAAGTTATAGGAAGAAAAGTAAGCTTGTTCACTAATAGTATGCACATAAAAACAACCACTTCATTACCAAAACAAGGAAATATGAAATGAGTCTGTGATAAAGCTCAGTATCCCAATGGAATCTATATCCACATAACAATCAAAGAAACTCCTTGTTAATCAAATAAATGAGCTTTTTTTGCACACAGAATTGAGTAGATAAGCTCATAATGATTCAATTTCTGGACCATGTGAACTTGATTTTGGAAGTGCTGACAAAAGTTCAATTTCTATAATGATTCATGTAATGACCAAAATATTTAGATATGCATCCACAAAACAAGGAAATTAAAGCAGTATATGTTTTAAATGCCTTTGTAACTAATTCAACTTAATTATTATTTAAGATACAGATAAAAGAAAAGCAACTGCATAATTCAAAGATGAGCTGCAATATGGACAAATGGTAAATACCTCATTCAAGCGCTCAACAGCTTGGATTTTCTGCAACATCCGTCGATCAATTAACATTTTATTTTTGGCTTTAGCTGTCTTAGCTTTCAGTGTTGCCTCTTCAATCTGTATCTTCAGTTCATTGTTTTCACATACAACACATTCTAAGCCCTTGATCTTCTCTTCCATGAATGACTTTAATTGAGAACACTCACCCCTGCATCATAAAACACCATATAAGTGCAAAAGTACCAGCCTCCCGAACCGCATAATATGTCACAGTATATATAATAAACAATAACTCACAACAAGAAATTGCACCAAAAGAACGATCATTTCTTTGATTAATAGAGAACATCTAAATGACATAAATATGGGCGATAAATAATCATATGAGTCATATTAAGATGGCGGAGACATCATCTCCTCCGTCTCAAATCACCATTTTTGCACACATAATACAAGAAAATAGGCTAAGCAACTTCCTTAACAAAGAAGCTCAAACGTCACATACCATAATTTTCCCCCAATCAAGCCGATTCCTTCTTGAGAAGAGTCTCGGTGGAATTAGCGGAGGAAGGAGGAGTAGGAACAACAACACAGGCCTCGTCCTTGGTGATGTGAGTGGATCCCGCACCTAGGGGTGGATCTATATTAGGTCCAGGGGTGGCAGCCGGCCCTCCAATCGAAAATAAAATTTAATATACATCTTCCTCTTGTCGATAGGTTCGATTGATATATTACAAGCTCAAATCTAACACTTGAGCAAAAAGTTATAAACATTTCAAAACTTAATTAAAAACATAAATTATTTCCGACGTCATTTTCCAAACTGAATTACTTCTATCATAGTTATCGCTTGTTGTTCGTAGGGGGAGGGTGATTTGCTCAAAATAAAATATTCAAATTCAAACTAACCTAACTCCCTTATCCAAGCTAATAAAATACAAGAATCTCTCCTGATGTAGTGGTATGGTAATTCAGGATCGAATCCACGAGGAGGTATGTCAGCGCTTCCTAAGCTTGCGATCACAATCAAGTTTCGACTCCAGAAGACCACTCGATATCTAGGTGTCTGGTTGATATCGACCTCAGTTCTGGTCGATTTCCAGTAGTTTCTTGCAGAAGACAGAAGCAACAAGTCGACGTCGAGAGGGGTACTCGATATTGATGTTAGCACTCGATATCGACCTCTACAGTCGATTTCGATGTCAGCAACAGTAACTGTAAAACGTACCTAATCTGTCAGAAAAGATGTCCAAAGAACGTAGGATGATGATGGAATGATGGACAGAAATAAAAACACAAACTTTGTATATGAATCAATAAACTAAAAGCTTCCAAGGTCGGGGATTAATGCCACAATGATAACAATGCAAGTTTTATGCCAAATTCATGAAATTTAATGTCTTTCCGTCAAATAACTTTCGTTACCAACTTTTAGGTTATTCGAGGCTCTCGCATAAAACCTAATAGTTACTATCCAATTTCATGAGTAATCCAAATTCACAATATGATTAGCTTTCGCTTTAATAATGCAAATAATGAATCTCCTCAACTTTCACAAAGGATCATGCATAGGATAGAAGACGGAATCGCATAAAAATCATACATTTGATGCACAAACTTACATTGCTATCGTCAGGCTCACCCCGACCCTAGAAGTGGGTTGACTACTCGCACTTCATCATTGAACTCATCGTCATCATGGAAAAGAAACTACTTTGTAATAAACAAAAGAAAGAAAGTACACCGAACAAAGCCAACTCTCCTCTCTCGCTTCCCTCCAACCTCACTCGGCTCTCTCTCTCTCTCTCTAACTCGCTACTACTATTGAAAACTGAATTGTGTGTGCTTGTGAATGATGATTGAAACCAGCCCTAATGGCCTCTAATTATAGATTTCAAACCTCGCTATCCAAGGATTCGAAAACCTATCTTCATTCCTAAGATAAAACGTTAATAAAGTAAAAACTAAATTACTTAGGTAAATATCAAAAACTGATAAGTCTGGTGGTATATGAATAGAAGATCTCGACTTTAGGATAAACTTGAATGCTTCGGATAGAATTCTATCAAAAACAGCGTCGGATCTGTCTGCAGCAAACATCAATATCGACCTCCAACCTCGATATCGACCTTGTCTTTTCTCTATCTTGAGCAGTCCTACTCGACCTCGGATTGGCACTTGACTTCTATCTTTATCCTCGATCTCCGCCACTCGATATCGACCTTTGGACATCGATATCAACCTTGTTGTGTTGACATGCTCTGTTCTTCCTCTGCTCGATTTCTGGTACTCTGTTTTACTCGATGTCGAGTCTATAGATCGATTTCGACTCTTCAGTAGACTTTGAGTTCTTTTTCCGCTCTTCTTCTCTTGTCCAAATTCGTCCATTTTCATCTCGAATTCTGCGAAATAACATAAAAACTCGTGTATATCTCTATATTTGACAAATAAGCATAAACTACACTAATCTTATGTTTTCCCACTAATATGCATGCAAATATCGTCAAAATGGACATAAATGTGCATAGAAAATATGGCAATTGGTGCGCACATCATACACCTCATACTTAAGCTTGCTTGTCCTCAAGCAATACTTTTCAATGGTCATTCAGGGGAAGAAAGTAAACCCTCAACATCGTAGCTTCATTCTTTTATGTCCCTACAATCAATTGCCATCCTCGAAAAGGTACTAATGTGAACAATATCCATGCCTGTGAATAAAAGCAACATCATACTCATAAAAGGAGGTTTTATACGCATAAAACAATTTCACAACATAGCATTAATAATCAAGAGAACTTTTTCAAGCTTATGAGAAGTAGATTGGCAAAAGGCTAAAGGTGGGCTAATTTTTGGCCATGTGGTGTTAAATCCGGGGAAATAAACTTTCTTTTCAAACTTCCATTCCACATTACTTCTTCATAATATTTCTCACCTTTCACTCTTCGCTCAATGCTTTTTTTCACTATAATGCTTTTACCTCTCTAACCTTAGCACTGCCTTCTCGCGAGTCGCAAACATGGATCTCATGAATGGCCCCGGATACTTAGTACTTCGGATTCCTCACCTTGTGTTCCATCTCGCTGAACTAACATCTCAACGAGCAGGGTCGACCTACCTTTATCTTCTGAGGTGATCGGATTTTTTCTCATTCACTAAATTTTCCATATTTCAAAATTTTGTTTCATTCCTACCATTACTTCAATAATAATGTGCATAAACTCCATATAACAACTCCAAAGATGACATCCATTCTTAAACTTGTCCCCGGATAGGGTATAAGGTATAAAAAATGGGCAATATGTAATATATGTGGAGCAATAATGATAATGAGGCTCATATATGGCTTGTGTAATTGCAAATTATGCATAAGTAAGGCTAGGGTATGAACTTGAGCATATGTATGGAAATTATAAAGTCCTCCATCATATTATCATGCATATGTCAAAAGCAACTTCAAATTTTACCTCTCTTTCATGGTTTTCTCTAAAAAATCGCACTTCATTGAGACTTCCCTCAACTAGGCAATTTCATGTTATATCTCTAATGAATCTACTTTAGCATCGTCGAGTTCAATATAAGCTTCCATGACTCTTTTTCAAACATTTTCAATGAGGGTAATTTTCTTTTCTTTTTTTCTTTTTTTTCAAAAAATAAATATGATGCATATCTAAAGATAAACAATGCTTAAAGATAAAAAATGCTTAAAGATAAAAGACATCTAAATTAACTATGTATGAATATGCATAAACATGTAATTAAAATATGCAATAACTTATGAAAAATTTCAAAAAACATGCTCAAAATATGCAAAAAATATGCAAGTAAGCCTTTCCCCCACCCCATACTTAAAAGATTACAGTGTCCTCATTGTATTAGAACTAGGGTTAAGAAAGAAACTTACTAAAAAAAATTCACGAAAATCAGGAGTCGAAGTTGTCTGCATGGGAGGTCGATATCGGGCATACTAGTCGATATCGACTAGTTACTTCAATTTCTAGTTCAAGCTTCAGGGTGATCCGGCCTCAACCACAAGCTCCTCTGAATCGACAATCTGGGTCGATATCGAGCTCTTTGCTCGATTTCGATGTTTCCTTTGCGCACTTCCTCTTTCCTGAAACTCGTTAGAAAAATAAAACTAAAACTAACACTAAAGAATAATGTCTTAAAACAAAGTAAAAATGTCCAAAACTTAGAACTAGTTGTCTTTGTTACAAGCTCTAGACTTTATAGTCACTAGGCCGACTTCTTCCTTTTGCTCTTAAGGCGGCATCTGCAGAGCCCATATAGCATGGGCCTCAAATAGAACTCCTTTCTTATCTCTCAGCTGCATTCCGCCTGGATGGATTTGATTCACCGTAAATGGTCCCATCCTCTTGTCTTTGAATCTACTAGGGAACCAATGCTCTTTTGACTTGGAGACATACACCTTATCTCCTACTTCATAATGGCTCGAATCATCATTGGATACCCTGCATAAGCACAGATACCAAGGCAAACCTCTTCCAAAAAGTGATAAATCCTTAATTGAAATCGAAAAAGAGGAATCCGTACCTTGGCTTATCTTTTCGGAGCTTTTTTCTGTCAGTGGGTCAGGTCGATATCGATCAGTAGTACTCGATATCGAGCTCTGTTGTGCTCCTGGAGGTCTTGTCGATTTGGAGTTGTTCTGCTCGATATGTTGTGGTCGATTTCGACCTGTCATACTCGATATCGAGGTTCCTCCTTCTTCTTTCTCAGCTTCTGGGGCAGTCAATTTCGGCTTCAGGTTATGGTCGATATCGACCTGTGTGCTTGATTTCGATGTTTCTTCTCCTCCGTCGACCCCATACTTATAACTTGGCACAGAATCTTGAACTGTGTTAGTCGATATCGACTTACCTGGGTCGATTTTGAGTTGCTTTTTGGCTCCTTCGTTCAAGATTGCCACGACCTCTTACACTTGGGCTTCTATGGCCCTCTTTTCAAGCTCCTTGGGTGTCATATTCCTTACCTTTGCTTCCCCGCATGTGATGTAGACACCTTTGATTGACTTTATCTCCATTGGCCCTTCATGATTCCTCACCGTCTTGTTGAAGGCGTACTCTATCACTTCATCACTAATGGTGAATGAGAGCAATCCTTTATTCACGCTTATGTTGTCATCGACGGTCGCTAAGAATGGCCTACCTAAAATAATGGGACAAGCAGGGTCCTCTGCCATATCAACTAAGAAATCAACAGGGACAAAGAACTTACCTACTTGCACTAGCACATCGTCTACCATCCCTGTTCGAATTACTACCGTATTGTTTGCCATGTATAGCTTCGCATCCACATGCTCCAGGGGACCTATCTTTATCTTGTGCCATATGTTTAGTGGCATCATGCTAACACTAGCACCCAAATCAACTAAAGCATTAAAGTGATATTGACCTAAGCCTATAGCGATAGAAAACTTACCTGGATCTGCCCGCTTCTCTGGTAGCTCCAATCTGTTGCACTCTTCCGCAGTCTCAGCAATGATCGCTTCTTACCTAGTATATCCTTCAGGAACCTCACATATGATGGCATCTCATGAAGTGCTTCGGTGAATGGAATTGAAACATTAAGCCCTTGAAGCATCTTCACGAATCGCTGGAACTTCTTTTCCGCCGGGTCCTTAACAATTTTCTTAGGGAATGGAAACACCTTCTTCTTCCCTACGGTTGGAGTTAGGTCGACATCGACTGAATGGGGGTCGATATTGTCTAGAGGAGTCAATTTCTGTGGTGATTCAGCAGCTGTGTCGACATCGAGCTCAGGAGCCTCGACATCGATATCACCCTGGTCGATATCGACTGGGGAGGTCGATATCGACGTCTCTCTTGGGGCTTTCTCCTCCGCTTTTTGCTCGGGCATTCGCAATTGATGCCCACTCCTTAGATTCATGGCCGCTATGTGTCCAGTAGTTTTTCCCTTTTGGTTGGACACAATTGATCCAGGCAGTGATCCTGACGGTTTGGGTATTTGTTCCGCCAATTGACCCATTTGGGTCTCCATGTTCCACTTTCAAACGTCTATCTCCCCAAGCCTAGAGTTGATGCTCTGCAGCTGAGTATGGATGGAGTTGTTGGCTTGTTTGAACTCAGTGTGGTTCCTCCGCATCTCATCCAGAATGATCTGCAGGTCATCCTTCCTTGGTTCCCGCTCAGGGTGCCCTGGTGCTCTATATGGTGGGGGATCCCTTTGTTGATGTGATTGATAGAACCGTTGATCTCCTCAATACTGTTGATTGCCCCCTCCATAGGGGCCTCTCGTCCACTTGGCTTCCTCATGTTGCTCCGCCATGGATACTTGCTCAAGATGTGGGCAGGCACTAGTGTTATGCCTTGTTGAGCTACATTCCTGACAAGGCTGATTGTTGCTGAGGAATCTAACTTGCTTTTGTAAGCATCGTGTTTGATCGTTGTGGAATTGTTGTCACACATCAGAATCAATCTCCTTTGGAGGCTCATAAAGTGTCATAGATGGGGCAGGCCTTGAGTCATAGGCCGCAGCAGTTCCATACGTGTTATCAAAGTTAATCAGCCTCTCAATTGTCTCCCAGGCCTCCGTTGGTGTGAGCTCAATGTACCGATAGGAGGTGTAAGAGTTGATTCTCTCCTTATTCGTCCCATCGAGGGAGTTGTAGAAGATCTCCTAGATGACATATGGTAATTGCCCATGCGTAGGACATGATCTCAGCAAGTCCTTAAAGCGCTCCCACGCCTGTGCCAATGTCTCACCAGGCTTTTGTTTGAAAGTCATGATCCGTTGTCGTAGCATCGCCGTTTTAGATGGAGGAAAGAACTTGTTTAGGAACGCATCCTTCACCTCTGCCCATGTCCTCAGCGAGCGTGGAGCCAAACTCTCTAGCCATTGTAATGCTTTCCCTGCCAAAGACCATCGAAAAGACTTTAGTCTAACATACTCTAAATTCACACCATCAGCAATAGTTTCACATAAATCCATGAAAGTAGATATATGTTACAAGGGGCATTGGATAGGTCTTCCTTTAAAAGTATTTCTTTTAATCTCAGATAGGAAGTTAATCTTAATTTCATAGTTAGAAGGAGGAATTAAAATAGCGGATTCAGGAACATGTAGCGGCGGATGCATGTATTGCATCGCCGTCTGTGGATACTGATTGAGCCGCTCCTAGGCTTGTCTGCGTGCATCCTCCTCTCTATCAGCGCGGGCTCGCTCTGCAGCAGCGGTGGCCCTTTCAGCAGCAATTGTAGTGTTATGGTCCTCTATTTCCTTCCTCAACCGCTCAATGGTCTGAGCCTGTGTCTCGTTATCCACCATGATTTGAATAGCTTTGTTGCGAGCTGAAAGAAACGTTCAGGCTCGTCAATACTCTCTAAGATAGGTTCGCGATTAGAGCGTTGCATAAACCTGCAAAATAAGCACTAAAAGAAGATCGTGAGAAAAGCTTAGGGCATGATTGATTGCCTCCCCGGCAACGGCGCCAATTTTTTCGTAGGGGGAGGGTGATTCGCTCAAAATAAAATATTCAAATTCAAACTAAGCTAACTCCCTTATCCAAGCAAATAAAATACAAGAATCCTTCCCAATGTAGTGGTAGGGTAATTTAGGATCGAATCCACGAGGAGGTATGTCAGCGCTTGTTTAAAGGAGGAACGTCGAGTTCTTAAATACAAATATATGAAATATAAATGCAAACCGACTCCTAGCCTATGCAAAAAATTACAAGACTTCGTCCCGTTGCAGTGGAAGGGTAGTCAGGATCGATCCACGAGGAGGCGGGTCAGCGAGATCCTAGTAGCGTCGGAAAGCTCACGTCTTTGGTCGACCAGGAGCCTCAATCTCGACCTTGGTTGTCGATCCTTTCTGCAACAAAAGACCTGCAGAGACAAAAAAAAAAAGCAGTCGATATCTACTAGGAGACGTCGATATCGATGTTAGTACACGAAATCGACTAGCTCAGAAGACTGCCAGTCGACACAGGGGTGGTCGATATCGAGGTTGGGGGTCGATATCGATCTCAGTAACTCGTGCAGGATGATCGTAGTTGACTTAGAAAACCATCGACGAAGCAAGTGGTCGATATCGACGTTGGGGGTCGATATCGATGTTTGTTCCTGCAAAGTTGTTAGCTTTTTGTCGGAAAAGAAAGGCCGAAGACTCAATGATGAATAAGGAGCGATGAACAGAATGAAGACAGTGGTTTTATGTGTATAAAATATATAAAAAGCAACTCCTAGGATTAGGGTTTACCACAACGTTAACCAATGCATGCGATAAGGCAAATAAGATGGACAATTGCGTTTTTTCACCCGAGGGACAAGCTTTCGCTGTACACCAACTCTTAGGATTACTCTTGCAAATAAACCTAATTGTCTCTACCAATTTTATGTTTATAACTCAAGTTGTTAGCATGAATCCCTTTTCTTTCGATTAGGACTAAACATAGAATCGTAGGAGATGATATAGACACAACGATATCAACATCAAATACTTACCTCAGGCACGCATGGCTAACGTCAGGCTCACCCCGACCCTAGAAGCTTTGGAAGACTACTCGCACCTCATCGTCGGAAACATCGTGGATATAATAGAGGAAACTTGCATTAATAACTTCGAAACTTTACAACTCAACGTCGGCTCTCGCAAACGTCAAACCCTAAAGCTTCTTCCTAACTCTAACTCTATTGTATGATTGATTGTGTGTGTTTATGGATGATTGATTGCCAGCCCCCTAGGGCTTTATTTATAGGATACTAATCCTTGCTATCCAAGGATAGTATCTTCTATCTAAACTATAAAGTCTATCCAAACAAGTAGGATAGATCTTTTATTTTGGTAACTATCTAAACAACTTGATAAATCTCTAAGGTAAAAAAGGTAAATAATCTCAGTTGTATTCTATCTAAATTTACAAGATATTCCGTGGCTCTGAAGATAGAATGGCCAGTTCGTATCTCGAAAATCGTGTCCAACCCGTTTCGAAGTATGGTCGATATCGTTTTGACCTCTCTGTTTCTGCTCGACGGGATCTGCTTCCACTCGATTCCCAGGTTGTGGTCGATATCGATGTTAGGAGATCGATATCGAGTGCTTTTCTTCTGCTGGTGTTATTGTCTGTTCTCGACACTCAGTTCTGTGTCGATATTTTGTAGTCGATATCGACCATGTGGGTCGATTTCGACCTCTATTCAGCTTTCCTTGGCTTCTCCGTTTTGACTCCGATTTTGCTCGAATTCCTACATAATTAGATCAAAACTTGTGCAGACTCTATTTCTTGCACGTTAGCTCATTCTTACACAAGTTTATATTATTTTGAATCTTATCTTTGGAAATCGAATGAAATATGAAGCCAAAAGATGCAATAAAAAGAGGTACAAATATGTACATCAGCGCTTCCTAAGCTTGCGATCACGATCAAGTTTCGACTCCAGAAGATCACTCGATATCGAGGTGTCTGGTCGATATCGACCTCAGTTCTGGTCGATTTCCAGTAGTTTCCTGCAGAAGACAGAAGCAACAATTTGACGTCGAGATGGGTACTCGATATCGATGTTAGCACTCAATATCGACCTCTGCAGTCGATTTCGATGTCGGCAACAGTAACTGTAAAATGTACCTAATTTGTCGGAAAAGATGTCCGAAGAACGTAGGATGATGGTGGAAGGATGGACAGAAATAAAAACACAAACTTTGTATATGAATCAATAAACTAAAAGCTTCCAAGGTCGGGGATTAATGCCACAACGATAACAATGCAAGTTTTATGCCAAATTCATGAAATTTAATGTCTTTCCGTCAAATAACTTTCGTTACCAACTTTTAGGTGATTAGAGGCTCTCGCATAAAACCTAAGAG
Organism: Persicaria maculosa; assembly: GCA_963922045.1. Taxonomy (NCBI): domain Eukaryota; kingdom Viridiplantae; phylum Streptophyta; class Magnoliopsida; order Caryophyllales; family Polygonaceae; genus Persicaria; species Persicaria maculosa. The sequence continues at coordinate 19,405,087 of OY998257.1, read as the reverse complement.
TTACTATCCAATTTCATGAGTAATCCAAATTCACAATATGATTGGCTTTCGCTTCAATAATGCAAATAATGAATCTCCTCAACTTTCGCAAAGGATCATGCATAGGATAGAAGACGGAATCGCATAAAAATCATACTTTTGATGCACAAACTTACATTGCTATCGTTGGGCTCACCCCGACCCTAGAATTGGGTTGACTACTCGCGCTTCATCATTGAACTCATCATCATCATGGAAAAGAAACTACTTTGTATTAAACAAAAGAAAGAAAGTACACCGAACAAAGCTAACTCTCCTCTCTCGCTTCCCTCCAACCTCACTCAACTCTCTCTCTCTCTCTCTCTAACTCGCTACTACTATTGAAAACTGAATTGTGTGTGCTTGTGAATGATGATTGAAACCAGCCCTAATGGCCTCTAATTATAGATTTCAAACCTCGTTATCCAAGGATTCGAAAACCTATCTTTATTCCTAAGATAAAACGTTAATAAAGTAAAAACTAAATTACTTAGGTAAATATCAAAAACTGATAAGTCTGGTGGTATATGGATAGAAGATCTCGACTTTAGGATAAACTTGAACGCTTCGGATAGAATTCTATCAAAAACAGCGTCGGATCTGTCTGCAGCAAACATCGATATCGACCTCCAACCTCGATATCGACCTTGTCGTTTCTCTATCTCGAGCAGTCCTACTCGACCTCGGATTGGCACTCGACTTCTATCTTTATCCTCGATCTCGGCCACTCGATATCGACCTTTGGACATCGATATCGACCTTGTTGTGTCGACATGCTATGTTCTTCCTCTGCTCGATTTCTGGTACTCTGTTTCACTCGATGTTGAGTCTATAGATCGATTTTGACTCTTCAGTAGACTTCGAGTTCTTTTTCCGCTCTTCTTCTCTTGTCCAAATTCGTCCATTTTCGCCTCGAATTTTGCGAAATAACATAAAAACTCGTGTACACCTCTATATTTGACAAATAAGCATAAACTACACTAATCTTATGTTTTCCCACTAATATGCATGCAAATATCGTCAAAATGGACATAAATGTCCATAGAAAATATGGCAATTTGCGCGCACATCACTTGTTATACTTTATACCTTAATAATATAATTAAACTCAATAAATTCAAATTAGTAGGTTATATTGAAATATTTGAAAACCATGAAATAAATTATGCATAATTAATTTTTTTATTCTAGTTACACATGATATCGAGGAATTCTTGAAAAAAATAGATTTTAATTTTACATACAATTTTTCGATGATAATTTTCGCCCCAATCAAATAAAAGTTTCAGGATCCGCCACTGCCCGCACCGCCATTGTTGCAGTGCAAAACATGAGCCCTGAGAGGTAGAAGAGGTGGCCAGAAACCCTAGATTCATCAGATGAATCGATAGGACAACGATATGAGAGGAGCCCTGAGAGGCAGAAGAGCCCTGTGGGGGAGGCTATGGTAGGTGGAGGAGGGGTGGAGGAAGGTGGGTGGATTTGATGCCACTTGGGAGGAGAAGCGTCGTTGAAGAGCCATTGAAGAGAGAGCTGATGAGAAAGGGGTATAAGACGGCTAATATATTTTGAGGGGGGTATAACACGGCCAATAAACTTTCATAGTGGTATAATTACCTAATTAGATTGTTAGAAAAGTATTTATTTAAGCAAATTTCCTCAATAAATAATGTGAAAAAAATGGAACAATGAAAAAAAAAAGAATAGTATAAGAAGTTAGAGCAAGCCCAACAGCCCCTACAAAATAGAAAAAGGGCAAAAATTTAGAGAAAATAGGTATTTTTTAACTCCAACAGATCTTATAAATCTTTCTCTAAAATAGAGAAACTCCATGAGAGAGGAAAAAATTCTGCAAATTTGAAGGAGGAGATAAGAACGCTAAAATTAAATTCTCCACTCCTTCCCATGAAAATTAATTGATTCCCCTTCTGGTTGCCCTCTCATCTTCTCCTTGCTTCTTGTTGTTCGAGTCTGTTTCGGTTGATGTTTCGAAAAACCCTACACCATCCCACTAACACCAACTAATTGTTGTTCGTCGCCGCTCTGGGTTGATTGTTGTTAGTCGACAAGAGCAAGGCCGATTAGATTTCTTCTGGTTGTTGTTTACTGATTGCTCTAGGCCTCGATTGAATTTTTTTCTTCCGATTACTTATTCCCGTTTACTAATTACTCCGAGCTTCGATTGCAATATTTTTTCTTCTGATTGCTAATTCTCATTTACTGATTGCTTCGGGCTTCGATTGCAATTTTTTTTCTTCTGATTGTTGATTAAAAAAATTATTCGATTGTATTTTTCTGTCTGATTGTAGTGTTCATCACCTGTCATAGTTGATTTATGATTGCTGTCATAGTTGTATTTAGGTTGTTGTCATGGTTGATATATGATTTTAGGGTGATGGGCTCCTAATTTGCTATGTGTTCATGGGCTCTCGATAATTGACATGTCATGGTCTCTAATTTTACCTGTAAATAAATAGTACTTGTGCTTTGCAAATAGACCAATATGGAATATTTGAATTGAATAAAAATTAAGTCTAGACTCTAGATTTCACCATTGTCTTCTACTCTTCTGCATATACATCTTCCATCTTTATAAATTATATATATATTGCAACTTTAATAAATACATTCAGTATATTATAAATCTGTAAAATAGGGAAACTGTTAGAGTTGAGGTGAATATTTTATAGAGATTTTGACATTTTGATCCCTATTATTTTAGAGAATTTTTACAAGTGTTTTTGGGCTTAAGAGTATACCGAAATCAAATATAATTAATGAGATGAATTGACAAAAATAGAAATTTTTATTATTAATATTGTTCAAAAAGACAAATATTTTGTTGTACTAAAAAAGTGGTCAAAAGTCCAATTATACTGATACAAGGCAGTATTTATCTTCTTTCATAATATATCGCTTGAATTTATTGAAATCTACCGATTAGAAATTTAGAATATTAGATACCGATCGATGAAATTAATGATCAGGCATTTTCGACATTATAAAGTGTCACATATGAAGAGATTCTCGACACCTTAGGGTGTTGAGAATGACAATACCATTTATGAGGACAAAAAACCGATGTTTTGAAAAAACGTGGAAAATGATAATCACAACAGTTTATATATAGCATCTACAATGGTGAATTACATAAGCATCCAAATGTACCTAACAAAAATCTAAAATTCTATTGAGTCCGTAAATAAAAAATCGTGTAAACGCATGTAATATAATAGATTTTTCTATTTTAAAAATTTGGAGTTTTTTTTTAGAATTTTAAGGCTTTTTTTATATAATAGATTCTCTATCTCATTATTTCAAATGGAAAAACAACATAAAAATAAAAAAATTCCTAAATTTACAGTATTCTCCAAATTAAATAATTCTTCAAATCTTATAAATTGAGAAGCTCTTAGAGTTGACGCAAAAATAATTTAAAAAATATGTATTTTATTTTCATTTTATAAATATTTTTTGGGGAGAAAGTAATAAATTAATGGCCGATTTGTAGAAATACACCAAATCGGTGTTCAGTTTGCAAAAGTATACCCGTTTTATGAGAATAACAAAAATAGGATAGGTGGGTCATTTGTGCTAAAAAATAATGACTGTTTTTACCTTTAAATTTAAATATAAAAATCTTTAAAATGAGAATTATGAATTAAAAGAAAAATAAAAAATATATAAAAAATGAAATATATACTAAAATGATGTTTTTAATATTTTTTTTATCAGAAATTTAAAAATAATAAAACTAGTCGGATGAAAAACATTGCCTTAGTAAGAGAATTCATACTGACATGAATAAAATTTCTTTTGACAAGATATATATAAGTTCTTTATGACAAAGCTGATAATTATACTGACATGATGGAGTCTATAATAGGGAAGAGAATAAAGATACGATTTTATCCATACCATAACTAGAAATTAATGGCATATCTAAGATGACAAAGCTATTTGTTCCCAACGACAGGAGTAATGTTCATAGTGACAAGGCATGTTTATTTTGACATGATGGAAGCTATAATCAGGGAGAGAATCACTGAAGATACGGTAAATCATATCTTCAGTATTATTAATCATATTTACAAAAGGATTGTCAATATATATCTTGAAACCATAATATTATCACGTTAACAGGATGAATATCGTTCTTGACAATCCCAAATATGAACATTGACAGGATATGATTAATAATCGGCGGGAGGTTGAGTAAAGATACGGTTTTGACCTAAATCATAACCTTGGGTCGGGACTAGCTGTTTGGGATTGAGATTTTTTTAATTCCAGATTTTTTTATTATTTAATTATTTAATATAATATAAAAATAATTAAAAATATAAGAAAAATGATAAATATTAAAAATATTTAACCTTTTTTTTTCCTTATTTTTCGGGATGGTGGATAGTTTTACTTTTGATAATTAAATAAGATATTTTTACAAATTTTCATATATTAATGCAATTATTTTCAAATCTAGGTAATTTTGGAAACCAATTATCAAAGTGAGGTATTTAATAATAACTTCCCTAAAATATTAATTACACAACACTGTATCAAATAAATCTTTCCACTTGTAACTTATCCATCTACCATCCACCCTGTCATTAACACAAACTTGAATACAGTACATTTTTATTAAAAAAAAAATACTATTTCCCCTGCAAGAAACAATAATAATAACATTTAACACCAATTTATTAATTACTGAATGTGCACCCATACTCCCTCACTCGGTATTTCTCCATTTACCACAAAGAGTAAATAATAACCGCTCGGCGCAACATTAACCGAACTCGGCGCCTTTACAGCCACTTCGTACCCACCGTCGCCCACCGCCGTCACATTCCCCGCCGCGCCCAACACCAACAGCCGGTGACTCATCGAGAACGAGTGCGTATTAAACGGCGGCGCCACCATCGTCACCTTTACCTCACCCAAATCCACCTCACCGGCGACGTTAAACCCAACCCTCATCACATCCCCGTACCCGACTCTCGACTTCCGACCCGGATACACAATCTCGGGCCTCAGGCTCTTGACGCTCTCGTCCAAATACGACGGCGTATAGGCCTCTAGACGGAGCTCCGTCGGGTAGTCAACGCCATCGAAGCTGTACCCCATGTGCGGGTTGCTCCCGCCCACGAGCACTCTCCCGTCCCTCAGTAAGATCGCGCTCGAGTGGTACATCCTCGGGATTGTAGTTTTGGTTTGGGTCGAAAACCGCGAACCGGGTAACCGGTTCGGGTCGTAGAGAACCGGTGCAAGAACCGGGTTCCGCGCGTATTCCCAGCCCGCGGAGCCCGCGCTCGCCCCGTTGATGATGAGGACTTGACCGTTGGGTAAAAGGAGCATGTCGCCCATTAGGCGCGGCATCGGCATTGCCTCCATGGCCCATTTCGGGTTCGAGTCGGTTATCGTGATTCGACCGCAGGTGTTTGTGGCTTCGAGAAATTCGCCTTGAGCTGCTTTTGTGTACGCATTCTTGGGGGCCCCACCGCAGACCAACACCTCGACCTCGTCAGTCGGGCTCATCAGAGGGAGGAGCACAGCTGACCCGGTGCTTGGGTAGGACCTCGCGGCCCCACCCGGGATATCCGGGTAGGTCCGAACGACGGCGTTTTGGGTGTAGTCGAAGAGGATGGATTTCGTGTTGGCGAAGATAAAGAGGTTGCCGTCCACATTAAGGAATACAAAAGGGTAGAGATTGTTTTCCACTTTGGGCTCTTTGGTTTGGGCGAGGAATTCGAGGCTGTAGAGGTTTCTAGAAGCTTTGGAGGATGACTTAGGGAAGAATTCATAGTTGAAGGAGCGGCGGCCACCGATGATGATGGCTTGGCCGTCAGGGAGGATGTGGTTAGTGGAGTACCAACGACGGGCGAGGAGCTGGTCACCGAGCTCACGCCAGTCACACTCCCCCGTGTCGCACGGGGAGAATGTGCGGACCACACGCTCGCCGTCGTTGAAGCCGCCAGTCTGGATGAGCCGGCCGTCAGGGGTGACGGTGCCAGAGGAACACCAGACGTCAGTGAAGATGTCGAGGGGGCGGAATGTGTTGGAGGCAACGTCATACTCGACCGAGTGGGCGGTGCAGTCGGAGACCATGGCCTGGTCGCGGGGGTCAATGCGGCACTTGCCCTGGGGCAAGGAGAGGTTGGAGGGGCCAAAGTCGGTGCGGTCAAATATCACGGCACGATCATTGTGGAGGAGTTGCATGTGCATGGCTACGATGCCGAGGTTCCGCTGGAGGACCTGCCACCGCCCTCCACTAGACGAGAGGACCGTGTTAAGGCGGAGGGTGAGGAGGAGGAATAAAAGAGTAAAGGATAAATTGGTGGAATGTATGTACATGGTGTTGCATTTAGTGTATGTTTTGGGAGTTTTGCATTTAGAATTAGAAGTATGTTTTGGGAGTTGGAAGTGAAAAAATATGACTCCTAAATTGGACAAGTAAAGTGGGTAGCGTGCAGAAGCAAATGTGAATGTTGTTTTGGGGGTATATATTTATGTTAAGTTTTTAAGGATATTTTTTCACAAAATTAAAAATTGTGTGGGTAGAGGTTGGTCAAGTGATCATTTATAAATAATTGAAGGATGTGATGGGGCGTATGTTTGTATTGTATGGATCGGCCAACTTGAATAATTGGATGTTAATTAGACTGCTATAAAACCCGGCCTCTTTTTTTTTCCTTTTTCTTTTTTTTAATGTGGATATATCCATCAATACTATTTTGCTATGCATATTATTTATATATATATATAAAGATATAAATATTATATTATGAGAATACAAATATAATGTAAATATAATTATATGAATATGATCGATATTATTCTTATTCAAGTAAAGTAAAATTAATAACATCATAATAACATCGATCATATTTATGCACTAATTCAGTAATTCCATTTACTCAACTTTGTATTATGACAGAATTCTAAAATTGAGTTTGTATCTTGAGCTATACATTTTCCTACGGCCTCTACTTTTTAGAGCATACTAATTATTTTGGTTTTGAGAATACGATCATTTTACCCTCAAAATTAATTAAAATGACGTATTACCCAAACATATCTGCCCTACATGTCTCTTTCATCGTATCCTTCTGATTTCGCCCTCTTCGTCGCTTCTTCTCTTTCATGGCCCGAAATCGACTCCTTCTCTTTGCAACGGCCTGAAACAGGCATCTAATTACCTAATTTCTACCCTGAAACGCTGGTAAAGATTTCATCGCATCCTCCCGATTTCTCCCTCTATGCAACTTCTTCTCTTTCATGGCCCGAAATCGACTCATCTTCTTCGCAATGGCCTGAAACGAGCACCTAGTTACCTAATTTCTACCCCGAAACGCTAGTAAAGATTCTCGATTACAGCTTACCTCTTAATTTCTCCTGTAGTCGTTTCTTCCGTAGATATTTGTGTTGGACCATATATGTGCAATAGTATGAATATTCATTTGTTTCACCATTTCACTGTATTTTTTGTTTTATTATTATTATTATTATATTATTATTATTATATAGGGGATGATTTCGGTGTAAACACCTCTTACGGTGTAAATTGTGAACAGATTGATTATTAGTACATCATAACAAAATTATTCGTCTGTTGCAACATGATTATTAATATGATTTATATACAAATAATTAATTCATTTAGTTTCAAAAGAATAATTTTGCTCTACAAATTTTCCTTTAAATCTCAGTAGTTGATCTTCCTAATCCAACAATTTAGATTTGTTCACAAATTATACAGTAAGAGGTGTTTGCGCATATATATAATCCACCATATAGTATCTTAGGTATTAACTTTATGCACCTATATTTAAATTATTTTTGGCTATAAATTACCAATGATTTTTTAAAAGTTATTTTTATTTTTTATACACTTATATTTATAATATTTTATTACTAAAATTATATTTGACAAAAAATATTTTCTAAAACAATCGATCGAATTATCCGCAATTTTGCAAATAAAATTTTTTGTGATAAAAAAAGATAAACATATTAATTAATGTGTAGAATATAAATGTATTTTTTTAAAAAACAATATTATTTCATGTAAAAAATAATTAAATGAATGCCAAACATTAGATGTGTGAGAACTATGAAACTAGAGGATCTAGACCAGACCTGTTAAAACGCAACTCGATCTGAGGAGTTGATCTAACTCAAAATAGGTTTTTCTGCAAATATTTGAACCCAAAACTCAAAAGGACCTCAACTTGTTCAACCCGCAAATTTCATAGTTAGGTTGGGTCAACTCATGGATCAACCGTTGAGTTATGTCGGATGATGAAAAACGTTTATAAATTAAAATTTAGCATAATATATCATCAGGTAAACTTCTTTCTCGTCTCTACCCCTTCTTGTCCTCCAAATTTAGCCTAGTATAGCATTCATAACTGTTGAGCTGACCCGATAATCAGGCACCGGCTTGTTAAAACCGAGACAATCTGAGCTGTAATTGATCGACTTGAACTCGAGACAACTCGATTTGAACCCGACCCGTCCAATCCTGTGTCAAAGGTATAATCTGGACTATAAGTCTATAACCATTTGTATGTCTGGTAGCCGGTAGGTAATTAATTTTCATTTAACTTTGTGACTGTGCATGTCCCTTGTTAATTTCTACTACCAGAGGACATCGTACTATTTGGAGTAGGGTCTCATGGGTTAAGAGTTAACTAGCTAACTCTATTGGAAAATTTTAAAATGTCTGAACTTTTGGTCAGTTTTAACTTCATGGATGACTTAATTACTGGTTTGGATATATTTTAAATCAATTTTAAACTGCTTCAAAATGCATGTACAGCTATAAAGCTTATTTTTTGATGGACGTAAGTTCACTTGCATGTACATGGTGCTATATGGTATAGGTAATTTTCATTTAACTGTATGTCAGTATGTGTCCTTGTTTTTACTATTTGAGGGACATCTTGGTTTAAAGGCCGTCCTTGGTAATTATTATTATATAGTATACGTACATTGTACAAGCATTATTTGCAATATATATAGGGCCTCTTGGGTTAAAAGTTAAAGCTCAAGTATGTGAATTTATGGCCATTTTCACTCCATGGACTTGTTTAAAGACATAAGCATAGATTTCATTTACATCTAAGCTTGTTGTAGACCAAGCAATATTTTATTAGAGGGATCTAGGATGAATGTATATCTGTATGATATACTAAAATAGAGATTTTAAAGTCTTATATGGTACCATTTACATATATGATCAAATATATTCAAGTCACGTTAGACAATAACATAAATGGTATATAAATTTATTACATGATTACTAGATATTTTAATATATACAATAAAAACATAAATGTTATTACGTATATACTTTATTACACGATTTCTAGCTATTTTAATATAACGTGCTAATTCGAAGCTAGCTCTTTGTTCAATTACAGTGACATTTGACATGTGAAATGATTTGCATTTGTTTAATTTTCAAATATTGATAATTTTTTTTACTCGGCCGGTATTAGATTGAAGCTTACAATATGTCAACTCGAAACTATTAACGATATATATATTATGTGAGCGATGGCCACCTTTGGCCATATAAGAGATCTGCCCCTGTGAATAGAGGTTGTAATCGGGTGGATCATGTGAGGTTTAGACATTCAAGTATTGGATAGTGTTAAATTATTTGGTTGTTCAGGTTAAGTTGGGTTCGGATTTTCAATTATTTCAACATTCGTTTTTAAAATGTTACTATATTCAGATCTATATTAAAGTTCACATTTGAGGTATGATGGATTAAAATCTTATTGAGTTTTAGTTAAATTGGATTAAAGTCATCTTAGTTATCAGGCTATTCAAATGCTAGGTCGATAAAATGGATCAAGTCAGATCAGTTTTTAGTTTTTAGGTGATGTTATATAATGAGTTTTCGGGTATTCAAGTCAATCGGATTAAACCGGGTTTTCTTGCGATCTTTACTGCCGACAGTGCTTGCAAAAGGAATTGAACTGATACGGTGATACACTGATACCCCCGCATATTTGTGGTAATGCCAAAAGTAGAGAGCGAGTAAAAAGCAGTAATGACTGTTGTATGGTAGTCGAGTGTACCGGTGGAATCGGTAACCCAAAAGAGGTGAAAGAAGGAAAAACAGAAGTGGCAATTGGGCCAACCGGATCCAAAAGAGTAAATGAGGGGTGGTTGACCGGACCCACCAGCAGCAGTAATCTCATTGAAGAGGGTGGGGCCCCGCCTCCCCCTCACAACCACTCGACTCCCGCCCTATTCAACTGTGACTGTAAAGAGGGACCGAGTTTGGGTATGCAGAGACGCAAGCTCTCAACTGGGCAAGCGTGATTTGCTTATCCCACCCTTTGCTGTCTTCATTTATGTTACGTTTCTAGGAATAGTTCACATTTCAACGCATTCCTTTAATTAAATTATATTGTTTTACATGAACAAGTTAACGTGTATGTATATGTATGTTGAGATTTGAAAGTATAAGTGCCTCACATCTAAAGTATAGTATATGATTAGCAAGTCTGGTACATAAGTCGATAACTAGACTAGCCTTTCTATTATTAGTTGGTTTTAGGATCGATAGAATCTCGTTTAATTTATATGTTAGCTAGACTACAAGTGTATATGAACTCCGGTTGAAAGTATGGAGTGGGACTTTGATCTATTTATTATTATACTCTTTTACCTTTTAACTTTGATTGAAAACTTGTTATCGGTGTAAATCATATAAGATGACTCGCTTCAGAATAATTCGAAATACTAGATAAAGAGTCTAGTATATTGAGAGGATGCAAGAAACATCAAACGGATGAAACCGTCATGATACAACGAAAAAAGTCAAACCAACCCACAATCTATGAACCAATCAAACAAAGCAAGATAAAAAAAAACCTCAAACTATGAACAAAGCAAAAGTTCGGCTCAACAAGGTTGACAGGCTCAGCGAGGGGGAAATGTGAGTTCATGGGAATGCTGAAGTTGATACGATGTCTCATCGTCGGGGAGACGAAAAGTAAAAATTCACAACAGGTAAAGAACGATTCCATTTTTCCCTGTGTTTGAAGAACGAAAACAAGGAAATCAAACGAGAAAAGGTTTCAAGTATTTACCTATCTCTCTTTTTTTTTTGGTAAACACCTATCTCTTTACTTTCACTTGGGTTTGGCTTAACAATTAACGTATCCCCATTACAGGTTCTTCAACGGTTCGTGAATAAGGTCGGTGGCTTAACAATTAACGTATCCCCAGTACAAGTTGAACGGTTCGTTTAGTGGAGAAATAAAAATAAATAGAATGATGGAATGCTGAAGTTGATATGATGTCTCATCGTCGGGAGACGAAAAGTAAAAATTTACAACAGGTAAAGAACGATTCCATTTTTCCATGTGTTTGAAGAACAAAAACAAGGAAATCAAACGAGAAAAGGTTTCAAGTATTTACCTATCTCTTTTTTTTTTTTGGTAAACACCTATCTCTTTACTTTGACTTGGGTTTGGCTTAACAATTAACGTATCCCCAGTACAGGTTCTTCAACGGTTCGTGAATAAGGTCGGTGGCTTAACAATTAACGTATCCCCAGTACAAGTTGAACGGTTTGTTTGGTGGAAAAATAAAAATAAATAGAAGGATGGCGTCGCCCGGGTTTGAACCGGATACCTTCAGTGTGTTAGACTGACATGATAACCAACTACACCACGACACCATTTGCGACTCTTTTCTCTACAGAAAGTTAATTTCTCAAAGCTTAATATAAATATTTATTGACATATTTGTATTCTGGTTAAAAACGAAATAACCATCATGCAAGGCCCATATATTAGGGTTCTTAGATTTAGCAGCTTAAATTCAACACCTGTTTTCCCCAAATCAAATGGTCGATCGACCATTTTCAAATTTATAGGCCGACGAAGACGATGGGGTAAAACACTTCCTCGTAAGCACTGCTCAAACTAACAATTCGCGACTTCTGCATAATACTTGTTTGTTGAAAGTTTGAAGAAGATTAGTGGTAACATCTATAAGATAACTCAGAGCAAGCAAGAGATCGGGTCATCGAATGTAATGAATACTTGATCCAAGTTTAAACACCACAAAACATAGGTGGTTTTATGGTAAAGTTGGTTACATTAACTTGACACCGAAGAAGACAGAAATGTTTCCTATGAATCCGAGACTCATATTTTTTCAAGCACATAATATTGATGAACGTTTCTTCCCCGGATTGCCAGGAAGCAACGTTCCCCTTGTGGCTTCCCAGAAACATGGCCAGTTCTTCATGCCTCAGGTGTGAGTGTGTGACCAAGAGGATCAATTTCATCCTCCTCATATCCTGTTGCCTCTTAATCGAAACCCCTTAATTTATAAGCTTAGAAAAGTAGGGTTTTCGCCATCTGTTCATACATGAAGCCAAATCATATCACAAGATGGGCATGCTGAAAACCAAGATAAAAAACGCTGGAAGGTTCTTCAGACAAACAGCGCGTTTCAGTAGCACCATGTCTACGATACCGGACCCTTTCATGAGCTTCTTATGTGCTGTAACCCTAGCATATCCAGTCATCCTGCCTGTCTCATCCATGTCTGATCGCCTAACGCCGACACCTTCTACTTCTTCAGCTGCAGAAGTCTCTTCATTGTCTGCAGAGAACTCACCTGCAATGGCAGCACTGTCACCGACATCTCCTTTGTTTGTCGCATTGAAGAGGAGCTCTGCAGATCACAGGCGGGTTCACCCTGAAAGCATTGAAGAAGATTACTTTGGGTACTGGAACCCTGAGCCCTTTGAAGGCATGGAAGGCCCAGGCCCCATTCCACATGACAAAGGACACTCTCTCTACACTGAACGTCTAGAGTAGGTACCTAGCAAGGTTTTGGTAACCGCTTCTTTCACTCTAAAATTCTAGCGGTTACTCATCTTTTGTTTTTCTACTTTCAAATGTGACTTCTCCGGTTATCCAGATGCAATCTTGTATAAAAGGTGATGTAAAAGAATCTTGTTGCATGAATAATAGACAAGATGTCAAAACCACCCATTTCTTTTACTTCTAGAGCTTACTTGGCTGATGCGTTCATGGGCTAGTCTCGGCTTTCAAACCTTTGATATCCATGTCAAGGGTGTCAAATCAGAATTAACAGAAATGCATGATGATGATGCAATGGTTTAAGAAACCAAGAGTATTTCTGAGAGCCACAAGAATCAACAGAAGTTCCAGGTATCATCTAATGCTAAATCTAATCAGGAAGGACTATGTGTGGAATATTATATATTCACGTTACTCAAAAGTCTTAGAAGCACACAGAAAATACTTCAATTGGTACTATTTCTATTATACAGCTTCATGCCAATATTAGCAGACGGGCACACAGGATGTTCTTTGATGGAAGGTAATCGGATCATGGTAATATAAAATGTGCCCGGGAATTAACTATAAAATCCTACTAGGACTTCATAATGCCTTGAATGTTACCTCTAGACTCTTATGTAAGGTGGATGGATGATGGACCAGAAACTGAAGCAATCTTCTGTGCACGCTTAGCTTCACCTTGATAAAGCTCCTTCGTTTGCTTCTTCAAACGCCGAGCCTCTCGTTTTTCTTCTTTTACAGCTGCCTGGTAACAAGAACATGTAAGCTAACTGTATGTTTGTAGATAGAATCGGCCAAAACAAGAAAACTTCACCAAAAGAATAAGTTCAATTTGAATTGAGGAAAAAGCAGAAAAGAAACCTACAATTTGAATATGTTCAATCTGCACTGGTTTAATTATTTTATGTCTTCTCTTTGTGACTTTATCCAAGTTCAACAAGTATTTAAAGATGGGTAGAAGTACCTTTCTTTCTTTTTTCTCTTCCTTGGACTCCTGACCGACTTGTCTCCTTGTCGGAAGTTCTGTTTTAGCAGCAACTTTTACCTTCTCCTTAGACACGCTTTTTCCATGTGGCAAATAATCTACAGGCAACCTCTCTTTCCCTCTCAGCGAAATTATACTGCTACTGTTACTGGTTTTCAGGGCCCCGGACATGGTTTCAGCCAGCTTGATCTTCCTAGCAACTTCTGATCCTCCAATTCTCCCTGGGTGATTATCAAGATTAGAGTATTTTGAAACGATTGTTTCACAATCCTGTGCCTCTGACTCATCACTGCTTTCTTCCACCAAAACAACCTCACATTCATCTTCATTCTCATACATCTCTGCATATTCTGCACATCGTCAAAGTACATCTGCAGCAGGACCTGATAACTCCTCGGGTAATTTACCTTCATCATTCACTAAATCAGTTGGGGCCTTGTGGTTATCGTAAACCTTCAACTCATCTATTTTTTGATCCTTAAGAACATTACCGAGCTTCTTTGCTAGGGGCTCTTCCTCTTCATCCCCAAAATCACCTGAATCATTATCACTTTTTGTACCATATTCTTGTAGTTCCAGCTAGCATACAAAGGAATTTCAGACAGTCGAATACCAAATTTCTAAGAGGGACTAAGGTTTCTGTAAGACACATAAACAGAAGTTGCTTGATGCAAAGGTTAAATACGACATAATGTGGTATAAAGGCATATTTCATTAAAATTCCAAGCGCATATCCTATACCAAATGCAACATCCCAACAAAAGTTGCAGCAATAGATTTCATTGACATAGAACACTAGAAATACAGATTACATGAACCTGCAATAGGCAAAAACAAAGTTGTTACTCTGATGACCCTGCTTCAGGGTGATTGGCTTGGACAACAAAATCCTCCTCGAAATCGTCAACATCTGACCCCAACTGTGAATCGTCGGCATCAAGCAAAGCTATCACATCGGGATCAACTGCTCTTTGAACTCGTACATTCAAACTCTTCTCTGCTACACTATACATTATCTTTTCCTCATTGGCTTCAACATTTGCACCCTCCACCCGTACATTCGAGGCATCATATGCCTATAATTCATAGTTTTCACACTCAGAACATAAATATCATACTTCGGATAAAAGATGTGAAAATGAAATCATCTAAATAACAGTACCAGAAATCTGCAATTTCACAAGCAAAGGTAACTGACCTTCACATCAAGCGGAATCTGAGCAAGGTTCGACTTCGGATTTGGATAGTAAGCTGTGCCTCCACCGGCATTCTTAATCTCTCTCATATGAGACAAATAATTGTAACCGTCATCCGGAAACCCTAGCTCCAATATCTCTCTCCTTACGTGATCAGGCAACGATTCGGCGGCAAAACCTCCATCGTCAGGCATATCAGCAAACATGGACTCTGGATCATCAGCTAAGCCGTCGAAATTTGAATCATCGCCATGGCTTTCATGAAATCCATCAATTCGAACGGGATTATTATCCACGCGCACAAAGACATGATCGCTATCTGCCCCTTCGCTCTGGCCAATCTCCAATGAATCGCGAGCAAATAGCTGGAAGGTTGCCGCCTTTTTCTTATCAATAAACTTCTTCTTCCCCATCGAATACAAGCAATCTGTAATCTATAATCTGTGATCACTGTTTGAATTCAGAACTTTGTAGCTTGAATGATACACACTTGTCGAACAATTCGTCAATGGATTTCGATAAATGACTTTGTAGCTTGAATGCTTCATTCATCAAACACTATCCGAAAAACGGAAATGCAAAGTCTAAACGGTCAACAGATGTAGAGAGGGAGGAGTCATTGAATCAGTGAATTGCATTGCATCCACCAAAATCTTTAGGGTTTGTTAGGCGTTGGGTACTGTTTCTATTTTTGAAATTGGGCCGGCCTAATATGAAGCGTATGGGCTCCATTGGCCACTTGGCCCAAAATAAAATCAAATAAAAAAAAGTCTAAAAACACCTATATTGAATTCGGATAAAAGATGGCCTCAAGTTGGAAGGGCTAAATAACACCTTCGGGGTTCGGACAACACCCAACATAACGCACGCCAGAAAGATGCAATTCACAGCGAACTACAGATACCACACACAAATAACATTGGGCCTTATCTAGGATACCCAATCATATGCGACCGACCTACCAAGGAAGTTTTTGGCGATCTCCTGACATCTACTAAAACCCAACTTCACAAATGGAAAGCTAACTGTCTATCACAGGCAGGACGTTGTACGCTTATCAAAACGACCTTATCTGCTAAACCATTACACATCATGCAGTGCTTCCTTTTGCCACAGGCAATACATATGGAATTGGACAAAATCAACCGAAACTTCCTTTGGAATAAAGGTCCTCAACATAAGCCCCTTATCAGTTGGTTCGAGGTCTGCAAAGATAAGTCCAATGGGGGGCTTGGCCTTCGGAAATCTGAAGATATGAACAAAGCATTACAGCTAAAGCTGTTATGGAAAATCCTTGCTGAGCCAAGAAACCCTTGGGTCAATTTGATTACGGAAAAGTACCTAAAGCAGCAACACTTACTGCAATACCACAAAAAGGGTCGATCATCCTAGCAATGGACCCAGCTTGTAAAGCTCATCCCTCTGTTCAAAGAAGGACTCCGTTGGTCGATTGGGAATGGATCGGCCATAAATTTCTGGAATGACCACTGGTTTGGAAATGCCTCAATCGTTTGCGCAATTGCAGACGACGTACAAGTAGACACAAACATAATGGTACATGAATTTATCACGCAAGATAAGAAATGGAATGTGGACAAACTTCGCTGAACCTTAGGAAACACATTATCACACGAATATATTAAAGACATAAGAGCATACCCAATCCCAAAACACATACACGCAGATGGATTATACTGGAAGTGGAGCAAAAACGGGTGGT
Organism: Persicaria maculosa; assembly: GCA_963922045.1. Classification (NCBI taxonomy): domain Eukaryota; kingdom Viridiplantae; phylum Streptophyta; class Magnoliopsida; order Caryophyllales; family Polygonaceae; genus Persicaria; species Persicaria maculosa. The sequence continues at coordinate 19,388,302 of OY998257.1, read as the reverse complement.
TCAGCACTCACTCTGCCCTACAAATGATCAATCATTCAAAACGCCACCAGCCATCTAACATGCGATGGGTTTGGGGCTTGGATGTGCCATCTAAAATCAAAAACTTCCTTTGGAAAATAACAAAAAAATGGAATACCAACTACGGTCAAACTGGCATCTAGAGGCATATGTATTCCCTCGGATTGCCCACATTGTGACTCCACTTATGAGGATCTGCATCACCTGCTATTAGGTTGCCCCTTCACTAGAACAACGATAGCAACTCTGGACCAATCGTTGATAACAACATTAAATTCAAAACTCTCTGAAGACACATCCATAAACAACATCATCTGGAACGTAAAAGACACACTTGGGAATCAACGCTTTGGGAGGCTTGCTTTCTGTTGGTGGAGCATTTGGTACTCCCGTAACAAAACACTTTTTGAGAATGCAAAACCGGACATAAGGAGAATAATATCTTTCTGTAAGGACCAAACTCAGCTATGGAAAATAGCCAAGCAGCAAGAAGATTATGAGAAGAGCATTGATTTACAGAACAATAATAATAATAATAATAATAATAATAATAATAATAATAATAATAATAATAATAATAATAATAATAATAATAATAATAATAATAATAATAATAATAATAATAATAATAATAATAATAATAATAATAATAATAATACCAACAGAGGCAACAGAACAGCTACAACAAGGACAAGAATCAACTCTAAATGGAAGCCCCCTATCTTGGGCACCTACAAGCTCAATTTCGACGGTGCCCTTTCAGGTGTCTCGACAGGATCATTCGGATACATAATCAGAAACCACATGGGAACACCTATATTTTGTGGTTCGGGCCACTCTCTTATTCAGTCAATCCCCGGTGCTGAGTGTCTAGGTCTTTGGAACGGCATCAATGCAGCACGACAATTAAACATACCAAACTTAATTATTGAAGGTGACAACCTTACAATTATAAACAGCCTCAAGGGCTCTGGGAAACCTCCAGTGGACTCTGAAATGATTGTCTCCGACAGTCTAGTCTCCTTGGGTTTCTTCCAAACAATTGAGATTCGTCATGTATATCGGGAGGCTAACCGAGATGCGGACCGTCTTTCGCATCTTAACATCGCCTTCTCGAGCCCTTTCCTGCCTGACGATTCGATTCTTCGTGATTTCATCCGTCTGGATGCCCTTGGCTCATAAGGTCTCTTTATCGCCAAATTATTTTCAGTTCAAAAAAAAAAAAAAAATAAAATAAAATAACACCTTCGGACTTCGGTGTTCTATGATTGACTCATATTTTTTTTATTTAAATCAGATTAAATAATAAATCCGACCAATCAGGATTGCTTAGCAAGAAGCACAATACAAAATTGCTATAAACACTTTAAACCACGAAAATTATTCGATTAATCACGAAATTCACTGCATAAAGTACAACAGGTGATTTCATTTCAATTTGAACTGGTCTGAGACAAGGAAGTATCATTCCATTCAATTCAATTAAAGGAATGAAATATTGAAATGGAATGGATTTAATTTAAATCGAATAAATTGAATTCGTAGACAACACAGAGATTCAATTACAGACAGGCGGTAAAATTTGTAAACAAAAATAAGAAGCTCAAATAAAGACACTTGAAAAGCTACCGAAATATACAAGAAACTCCATGAAAGCTCTACCAAGCTAAAAACACTGGAACCCTACGACGTTACGAGTAAAGAATCATATAAACAAGGCGCGATAAATATATTAAGAATCTCTGCAATTCAGTTCATTTACATCAAAAGAAGCCGAATCTTCGCCTCATTTGGGTGGCATCGTCAAATACTGTTTCACTCGCGCTTTGTTATACTCGAATATGAACGGTATTTCCCGAATCTGGTTGGTGCAGCCAATAAAACAGGGTGAGAAAAAGCCACCACGAGATTGAAATCATAAATGACGACATTGACATACCTCGATCAAACAATCCGAGGGAAGGGTGAGGCTCTGGCCTGGGTAGATCTCCTTATTATCGACTGAGACTGAACTCTTGCCCAGATTCCTTAGGTGGAAGGTCCCGTCCTCATCCAACCTAATGATAGCCTGGAACGAACAAGGAAATTAAGTATGATGAACAAAGAGGACATGACTTATTTACGCAAGGAAGAGCTAGTGTAGCCACTGCAAACGCACCTGCCGTCTTGAGATTTTGTTCGCACGCCCTTCTTTGCCCAGGTCAATATCAACGATTGTATCTTCTGTTGCTCTCCCAAGTAAAACCTAAAGGGATGATGTTTTGAGTGTTAACATAGAAGTTGACACAGAATGGAAGATGAAAGACAGACTGAAAAATGGCTATGCGGAAAATACTCTTGACTTCATATACCTCGGGCTTCTTGATGTAGTGCTTCGAACGATGACCATATAACACAGCAAATGCACCATGAGATGCTATATCTCTTTGCATATAAGCACGGGCACCCTGCTCCAGCCTTATGATTGCCCTCTTTGCGCCTTCACTCTGATACATTGCAACTGCATGAACAGACAAGCCACATGAAGTATGGAACTCAATAAAAGCATACATTATTATGGAAAGTCCTGGAAATAACATCGTGATTCATGACGCTACTGAAATATCAAGTGCTGAATTATCGAGTACTAAGTTACCCTTTTGGAAATCCCTCTACCTAAAATTTTAAACCATCCTCTTTTCTCTATTAAAAAAAAATTTCATTGCTTGAAATAAGTTTTGGATATATCTGAACATTCCATAATGCGCTTAAGAGAGTTGTACTGAGTTATTTTTTCTGAAATGTGTAGTATAAGAAAATAATACATCATATTATATTATCACATAAAATGTAACAGCTAATACTGCCAAGCTACTGGGGAAGAACACACCTTCCCTGTAAGAGTACGAGTCAAGATCTTCTGGGCCCAAGTCCATATCAAGGATCTGCAAGAAAGCACCATGAGTTAGAAGGAAAGAAGAGTATAGATTAAAAAAATAATGATTTAATTGTATCTAAGATCATTCAAAGGCCAAGAAATTGTACCATTGATTCAATATCTGAACAATATGGTATATCAGCATCGTCATCATCAACATCAGACAACTGCTCTTCTAAATCAGATAAGAAGGGCTCTCCCTCAATTTCTGGCGCCATTTCATCAGTAATTACTAATTCTGTGTGCGCTTCTAATTTCTTGATTGCAGGTACCACTTGCCCTTCTTGCTTTATTCCAAGACTACGAGATTCAAAATGGCTTTTCAAGCCATCTGAAACCTTGACTGTTAAGTCGGGTGGATCAGAGCAAGATTGTTTGTTGGACACAATTTCAGGAACCACCTCCTTTGATACCAGAGTGTTACAATTGGCAGTGCCAAGATGCTTGGAGTTCTTACTGATGTTTTCAGGTCTAGGCGACTCAAGTTTAGCATTACTTTCAGCAACTGCATGATTTACACCAGTTCCATGTCCTCTTGCTTGCGACGCTGCATGCAATTCCCCAAATCTCTTCATCTCTTTGTTCAGCAAGCTAAGACCAGTTTCACTTGGCTGTTTATGTGAAATATCCTTGACACTTAAAGCTGGATGACCAACTTCATTAAGACCTCTTCGGTTGAAAGATGCAAGACGTGATTTACTAGGGAAAATCACATGGTCATTGCAAGGAACTTCCAGATCCTCAGTATTCAGCGTGCAGCACATAACAGCCTCGCAAAGTTCAGAAAGTCGAGGGCTTATACCAGATGAAGATGACAGATTTTGTGTTGTGCTGGTATCCAAATCATTTCCACCCTGGCCTTGCTGTACTTTAGAAGCACTGCTTGGATTATGCAAATCGGATTCTGGGGCTATCGAAGCATCCACTTCAGAAACATTCAGGATTTGATTTTGATCGTCATACACATCGGCAGGAGAATCCAACAAGAGATTGCTTAAACCATACTTATCGATTTCTTTTCCATCATCATCCATCAAGAGCATCTCATCATCATCACTGAGATTCAGTAGAGTAACAAGGTCAAACTGTGGACAAGATGAGGAGGTTTTTAGTTCAGCACATGCCACCATATGATTTTTGAATTCAGTATCTGAGTGGACGATGTCGTATTCTGAAGGCATTTCTGCACCATCATCTGGAAGCCCAAATGCATCCCCTGTTTGAGGACTTTCACCTCTCAACCGAGGATCACCTGCCATCTCCATTGCCGACATGCCATCCATATCCTGCCAGACTGGCATAGCAGGTGGTGGAGATGAATACTGCAAATGCTGGAAAGAAGCCTCACACTCTGAAATCGGTGAGTTGAAGACATGACCCCCTTCCAAATCAGGATACATATTATTATTACCATTACTCAATGGATTCACGTCTAAGTTCTCTGCCAAACCATTCTGAACATGTATTTCTTCTAATGAATTTATTCCTCCAACAACAGCACAACTCCCACCAAAAGACATGTCATGTTCAAAAACATGAGGTATTTGTTCGCATATTTGACGTTGTTCAAGATTGCCCCAATCTCCATTATCAGATTCATGAGAAGCTCCATCAATATTGTTTCTCACATCTTGTGGAAAAACATGATGCAGATCATCAAAGTTGCTATTTCCTAATTCAAAATGATTATCCATTGGATCTCCAAGGATGTCGCAACCTGCAGCCTCGTTTCCATTTTGATAGAAATTTTCAGCTGGTGCAACAAAGAAATTTAAATCCCCCTGGTTAAGTGGATCATTGCAGATTCTCTTTCGCATAGCATAATAGCATCTCCGAACACTTTCGACCTTTCTTTTTTGAGTTCCTTTGCCCTCTTTTGAGCTTTCCAATTTACTTGATTTTGAGGCAAGATTAGAAGTGGAACGCTCAAACTCCATCATGAGTTCAGAAGCTTCAGCAGAGATTTCTGCATCATAGAGGAGAGAATGCCACCTCTCTTGTAGCTCTCGAATTGTAAATCTCCGAGAAAACCGAACTGCACCTTTAGCAAGTGATTCCAAAGATGCACCAGCCTAAAAATGTAGGAACAGAACTTGAATGAGCTCAAGAGAATTCAAATCCATAAAACTATGGATTATGGAGAAACTATATTTGAATGGTAAATAATGTGGGATCAAAAAACACTAAAGTTTAATATTTATAACATATAGCATATCTCATTCAATAACTGATCCTCCAACAAAGAAGCACATTTCCATCATAAATAATGAATGTGTTTTTTTCTTGACGAGTTAAGCACCAGGGAGATGAAGCTCAATCATGTATAAAAAATGAGAAGGAAAAAGGTTTGGACACATGAGCTAGGCATCATATCAGGCTGCAGAGACATGGTCTTAACCTTGGCTGTGATATTACTAGCCAATTTTTCCATATATTGTAAAGATGCTTTACACGCATGGAACATATATGCACCATCCAGACGAACAAACACTCACAAAACGTTTGAATGCTAAAACATAAGCAGAGATAGATTTAACTTATTCTTTTACATATTTTAATAAGTAATTCTCTCGACGCAGTTGGGGAAATGATGCGTACATCTTGGCCCCACAGACCCTACTCCGAGTAGGATTGACCGGGAATGATGTTATTGTATATTGTAATAGGTAATCAAACATAGGAACGTACACATCAATTTAACCCTCTTATCTTCAATTCCCCACTAGCTTCCCTCCCACACTGCTATCAAAGCATAATGTTGATTCCAATGAACCGAATTTGACCTTCATTCACCTAAATTAATACAGCCGAAAGCCATAAATACTGATAACGGGCTGTGGATACTTCAATTCAAACAAGACCCCGACTGAGCTACCTTTGCACAAGGCAAGAATATTATCAAAGATTTGCAGGAAAGAAAACGTTTTTTTGTAAATCGTATTTATACTAGCAAAACTCTCAAAGCACTGCCATTAAGCACATAAATGTGAAACCACACAAGATCATTTATAACATAATCAATTGACTGTTAAGCATGAGCAATCGTACTCACTGAAGCAGCCACCAAAGATGACCCCCGGGAGGGCACCGATACATCTTTATTCTTTGCTCAATGCACATGGTTAAACAGAAGTACATAATAAGGCAATTAAGCACATCCAATTCACTCAAGATACTTTTCCAGATTCACTATCGCCAGAGGCAAGCTAAAGCGTTTTTCTTGGAAGTTGTAGCACCAAATATCACCCCCCTGAGGACCCTATCCCTCAATAAGATGAATCAAGCGTTCATCATATTCACTGCCCAAATTTCAAATAAACAAACCAACAAATTAAGAACACTGCATCAGTTTACACCACAATCCAATACCCTATTAACCACCTTCCAATACAAAACTCGATTTCCTGCCCCAAATTAACTAAACACTCCACATACCTCCTGATGTAATATCTACTACTATTTTTGTTTTTTAGCCTAAACCGATTCCCTGATTTTGACGGTCCTACAGAAACCAGCCAAAAGAGACACAAATTAAGCCAATAAAGTGACCAACACATCAAACCTAAATCTGAATTGAACTATTCCGAAATCAGAAACAGTGAGGTAACAAAACCGAGAAAAATTGAAGAGAAAATTGAGAAGTAAAAGGCGTACCTCGATCGAATTCTTAAGGAGGAGGTCGTCTTCGGGGATCCAAGACGAAAGAGGAGCAAGAGATCCCATTGCCTGCAACTAACAACCGCTTTTCCCTCTTCTCCGGGGAAAAAGAGGGGCTTCTAGGGTTTAAGGCCAAAATTAAAAACCCCCCAGTCAGTCAGTCAAACGCCCCAACATGAAGTGGGGGCACCAAAATTCGCAGTAATCAGGCCTACACGCGTACAAGTGCAAAGTACGTCATGTGAATTTCCTTTTTTCAATAATTTATTTAAACACAATAATATTGGCTCGGTGAAATTTGGGCTGTTACTATAAAGATTCGTGATAGGCCCAATAATAAATTGGGCGTAACCAGCCCATTTAGATCATCTCCAGTATTTACGAATTGGCCTCGTGATAGATAGTCTACCACCACTGTCCTAAAAAAAAAAACAATTAAAGGTCCGCCTAGACCTTGAATTTTTGGTAAATAAAGAGCGGTCATCCGGGGTTCGAACCGGGAACCTATAGGTACTACCCACAAGTCTTTTCCGATTGAGTCATTCCGGAATGATTGGTCCGCCTAGACCCCCGTTTAAATCCTTAACCTCGCCTCGTCGCCAAGGTCGTCAAGGTCACCAAAACTCACCTAGACTGCAAAAAACCACCATGAGATCCGACTAGACTCTGCCTAGACCCTTGACCTTACCCTATCACCAAGAACCCGCCAAATATTTTTTAGAACATTGTCTACCACCTAATTGGCCTCGTGGTAGATATGATAAAACCCAATCGCCTAGTCTTTACAAGTAAAGTCTTGACAAGGGTGTACAAGACTAGTAAGTGGATGCGTAGGAGGGATGTATTTTTTTTTAAACGTGGAGTTCCAAGATTGAGGAGGGGCGTACTTAAAAGTTTCTCTAAAATGAAGAATGTGATGAAAGAAGCATCATTAGGCAAACATTAGGAGAGTTTTATGGGAACCGTAAAACACCTCCTTGATCATCCCGCAGGATGATGGAATACAGACCCTTATTAAAAGGGAGAGTCAAGCTATTACTAATAATACCATGTCTATCTATGTAGTTAGCTACTCTATTGAATTCTCTGTAGCAATGTCTGAATTCAATATAGTCGAATCTGGTAGTTGAAGCGTTCAAGGAATTTCATCTATACTTATTACCTCATTATGACGATAGAATGACCTAAAAATACCTGCAAACCTTGATTGAGATGGTTTACGAACAGATTATATATTTATTGATTCAAGCGTTGGGGTGTTGTATTCAGCTTGCGAGGGTTTGAACTATTCTATCGCAAATTGGGATGGAAGTTAGATGATATTCTTATTCCGGGAACGTTCTTCTCCGATCGCAGATCTCAGGAACTCAACTCCGGGGGTTTTAGATCCAGGGATTTATATGAGCTCCTCTTTCTTATCTCTTTGGTCGGATCCCATTTTTGTGTTTGAGAGGGGGTATTTATAGGGAGACTAAGCGAGCAGCTGGCTGGCGACCTCGTGGTTGTATTTAGGACACGTGTAAGACATGCCTTCGTGTTTAGGGGGGTAGATAATACACGTGGCGTCATTTAGAGGTGAGGTGCTAGAAACAGCGAGCTGCTTTACTTAGGGTTCCTGAGACCCACGAGGTACTCAAGGGGCCCTCCTTCGCCGTTACGTGGTCATAGCTAAGTATTTAAGTCGCGAGTAGGGTTTGGTCGTGAGAACGAACGAGTATCTTATACGCGATGGATCCTATGGTGGGCCGGATGTCTTCTTGCGTTGGGGTGACCTACTTATGACGCTATATTTGTGTTAATCGATTGGTCTATTTTCTATGGCATCGTCATATCTCCTCGTAACCTGATCGCGAGTGATAATTCATTTGTGATTAGGTTTCGACAAATACGATATTTCTTATAAAAGGATTAGTTCATTTGATTGGGCCTTAGTTGGGCCTAACGTGCGTCTTCGGCCCATTGGGCGAAATGGCCCCACAGAGACCTATAAGTGAGGTTTTTCACTTATCATTTTCTCATTCTTCATTTCTAAAAACTCAAAAAGGAGAGAGAGAGAGAGAAAGTTCAAGGGTTTTCTGTGCTCTTCAGAGACGAGATCGGAGCTTCGGTAGCGGTTTTTTCTTCAGTCCTCCGAGTGTTTACCGGCGTGTTTCGTTCTTATTTCTCAAGTAAGTTTATTCTCGGTCTCTCTTCTGATCTTTTTAATTTCTGGGTTTGCGTTTATTTCCTTTTGGGGGTTTTTTAGGGCAGTTGGAGGTATAAAAAATAGTGGTAAAATTACCCCTTTTATGTGGATTTTTTGGTGGTTAAAGGGTGGGGAACAAGGGGTGCTCCGGCGTTCCCTTCCCTGCCTCCTCCACCATTCCGCCATTTCATCCCTTATTCTCTCTCTTATTTTCTCAGTGATGATTGTTTTTATGGGGGGGAAGTGTTATTTTCTGGTTTTTTCTTTCCTAGAAAAACCCTAAGGTGGTTAATTTGGACCTTTTTGAAAAAACCTCCGACGACTTGGGTGGAAGAAACCTTTTCGTCTCTTCTTAACGCCTTCTCCAAAGGTGATTTCTTCGAAAATCGAGAAATCTTTATGGAGGAGACGAAAAGGCGTCTTTAACCGTCATCCAGCGGGGGAGGGGGGGAAGATGTCTTTTCAACGCCTCTTTGAGAGGCGCGTGAGGTGCCAACTCGGGCCCACAAGAGGGCTTTTTGGCGCCAATTTTTGCTTCATCGCGATGTTGAAAAGGTAGCTCCCCCTTGCTGATTTTTCTTTTTGCTGCATTTTTCCAAGGGACTTCCTTCTTGTTTTTACAATTAAAATGTCGCAAGCGAGTGATAGTCAGAATCGTAGTATGAGCTATGGATGCGAAGAGGTTAGTTCTTCGCGAATAAGATCCCGGGTTGATGTGGACTCGGATTCGTCAGTAAGTTCAGCTCCTCTTCTACCGAGTAAAAGATCTCGTGATGAGAGAAAGGAGAAGGTGACAGCTAAGGCTGGTTTAATCGCGAAGAAAAGGAAGATGGAGGGGACCATAAAACGTCCCTTGAAGAAGGATAATCCCGAGTATTATCATTCCTCAGAGTCAATAAACAAATTGGGACAAGGCGAATCATCTCACGTACGAAAAGAGGCCAAAAGGTCAGTACGAGTGATCCCAGGTGATTTTGCATTGCCTCCTTACAATCGGTCAGAGGTGGATGATTGCAGCTTTTGTGAAAGTTATACCTTTGCGGAGCCTCCTCCTCTGCCAGCAATATTTTCGGAACGCGTAGCTCCCACCGTAGTTAAAACATTGGGTGAAGAGTCGATGTTGAATGCCAAGCATTTGGAAGAAGTGGCGAGACTTTATCCATGGCCGGCTGGGGTAAAGTTAGGTTTAGCTACTGCGAATGGAGGATGTCTGAACGAATACAAAGACCACGTAGTTGTTCATTTAGGCAATTTGCTACAAGGATTTCGCCTTCCTCTTCCCCCATTATACTCAGATTTTCTAGCCCACATAAATCAATGTCCAGCCTAGCTTGCTTTTAACGTATGGATGTACTTGGCTGTGTACATCATGCGTTGTGCGACTCTTAACAAAACGCCATCGCTAGATCATCTTTTATCGGTTCTTTCTTTGAGACATAGCGAGGGATTGGTATCCGCTTCTCTGGTTGGAAAGATTGTTGAGAGGTTGTCCAGCAGTCCGGGATGGCGAAGGAAATGGTTTTTGGTTCGCGATCCCTCAAAGTCTGCTTTGAATTTTGTGATCAAGCCTGGCAAATATATTGCACCCAGGATCAAGCATGCTGAAGCGGAGAGATAGAGGGCTGCATTTGGGGAAGGGATTGTGTCGGTACGGGGTTATAGAACAGTTGTTACCCCGGTTCGTTTAGAGATGGCCGAGCTTAGTCTTCCGCATCGATCGGGTCAGTGTCCAAGAGTTTCTAAAATCTCTTGGTGTTTTAATCATAATTTTCTCTTATCTTGACTTGTTTCAACCTTTTTCTGCAGATATGTTGGTCGATAAATCGAAGATTGCTGCACTTGCGAAGAAGAAAAGTGCCGTCCGAGGGGGATCTAGACCTGCTCAAGCTATTGCCCCGCGATCGGGCGATGGTCGCCAAAATATTCCCTACAGATCTCCTCATGTGAATAGGAGTTCTAAAGGGAAAGAACTGGTTGATGATCGGGAAAGTATATCATCAGATGAGCAGCTACTGGCTAAATGCGGGCAGAAACGACCAAGGGAAGGGACCAGGGCTACCATGCTCTTAAGTTCTGAGCCAATCACCCAGGCGGGGATTTCCATGGCAGCTTACCGTCTGCCTGGATTCGTTCCTCTTGACTTTCCTAAACTGGAAATCCCTAAGAAAAGCTATCCAGCTGAGCGAGATTATCTTCATCATCTGACAGACGAAGAACTAGTGGAGCAAGGGTAAAAGAGCAGGGGCTGGGTAATTTTCTTCGCGATATAAATTCTCTTTCTTCTTTTCTTTTCTTGTTTTTCATAATTTCTCGTTATCCTTTACGCGTCGTTGTAGGATAATTTATAATGGTCCGAAATGACTGGGCGTCTGAGGCAGTATAATGACAAAGTGAGGGAGTTAAGAGGGATAATTACTACCTTGAAGGCGAAGGTAGAAAAGCTGAAGGACGCAGAGCTTCAGGAAGTAACTATCGAGAGTCTTAAAGAGGCATTGGCGAAATCCCAGAAAGATGCAGAGGCGGCGAAAGGCGAGCTGGACCTATCGCGAGTTGAAATAGCGAAGGCTCAAGAAGTAGAGGCCAAACATGAATCAGAGGCCTTATCTTTGAAGAGTCAACTGGCAGATGCTGAGCGCGAGCTGGAAAGAGTTCGCGAAGAGCTTAATGGTGCAAATAGTCAGTTGGAGCGCTTTACTTCTGGGGAAGATGCTGCTCTTTCCAGGAAGTCGCTTCGCGAATTTATGCTTAATGATGAAGGCCAGGGGTGGCTATCTGACTTTCTGGGAAATGCCGGTCGAGAATGGTTAATCCATTACCTCGAGACGGATGGGGAGGATGTTCTGTATGACAGGGTTTCGGACGCGTTTATGGAAGGGGTTGAAGGTGGGAACATCTAAAGCGTCAATCGCTTTGCTCACCTTGGTGACGATGTAAGAGTCTTTTCTCCTAGTTATGAAAACGAGGATCTGAGACTCAAAGACCCTAAACGCGGACAACCTTCCTCCCTTGATGTTTCAGCTGACCATGCCGCTGCCCTCGATCTTCCTTCTGCTGGTGAAAAGACCCCGAGCCAGTTCGTGATGACAACCCTTGCCCTGACGCTTAATTAACCGCCTCTCCTTGTTTTATGAATATTTTGCAAAGTTTTAGTTTGTTTTTGGGAATTTGTGAACATTTTTACCCGTGGTGAACACCTCGTGTTTCGCCATGGTTTATGTATGCGGTAAATTTTTTTTTGTTTCAGACATTATAGCCCATGACAAGCGATGTCTTGTTGTGGTATGAATATTTTAAGTTTGATATGCGACATATTTTTGCTTGTCTTTCGCTTGTTTTCCTTCAATAGTTTATTTTGCTGGATGGTTGAATTCGCAAAACCATAGATGGTTGAATTCGCGATACCCTTACCTATCTCCTGTCATTGATCGTTTTATGAAATGAATTGTGAAATGACAAAAAGTAGGGTTCGCGGATTTTTTATATATTATACTGCTGATAATTAAAAGATAACAAATATTTAGTAACGACATATACTAAAATATGGATTATGATTTTCTATAGTTATATTTATTCGTAACATAGGTAGTCGGGGAAAACATCTCCGTTTTCTTGTGGGCCTGGTTGCTCTATTGCTACGTCAAAGTGGGATTCTCCTTGGTATTCGAATGTAAGGTGACTCCCTATTCTGAGGTTGTTTATATTCACGAATGATCTCCATCCTTCCGAGAGAGAGAGAACCAATCCCCTTCATCTTTTTTGACTAGCACTAGAAATTCTTGGTTTGAAGGAGAGCATAGAAAGATTTGTTCCAGAACTTCTTCCTCGAATTCTACAAAGATGTATGGTAGGGGAAGTCTATGTAATTGTCTTTCTCTAAGGATTGTCTTGGTGAATTTTGGATTTGGAAAAAACATCGTGTTCATTACAAAGATCGGTAGTGGGATTTGTGGTGGGGAATGGTTTCCTGAAACCATGTCAAAGCTTGGCATTGTGTTGCGATTTGATTTTGATTGTACTTTGGTTTATGTTTCCATTTTTATACTAGTTTTGTATACTGTAGATATGGATGTTGTTGTTGTGGAGTCATCCTAACTATCATGAAGCAGGGTGGTGCGTGTTACTTCGATGTTATTCGCGTATATCGATGTGTGATGTTTTCCTTGTAATTTTCCTTATCGCTTGATGAGAGGTTAACGTTTGTCTGTCATTGGTTGTTGTGTTTGCTGATATATGTTAACCTCGTGGTAGACCTACGGTGCAGTTTGTTGTTACTCTTGTATAGATTGATATAAACAAGTAAGAAGATTAAAGGTTTATTGTTTGTGTTAAGGAGGCAAGTCGAGTTCTCAATTTACAAATAACAAAGATGTAAATGTAAACCGACTCCTAGCCTATGCAAATAATTACAAGACTTCCTCCTGTTGTAGTGGAAGGGTAGTCAGGATCGATCCACGAGGATGCGTGTCAGCGGGATCCTAGTAGCGTTGGAAATCTCAAGTCTGCGTCGACCAGAAGCCTCGATTTCGACCTTTGGCCTCGATGTCGACCTCGGCTATCGATGTTCTCTGCAACAGAAGACCTGCAGAGACAAAAACAAGTGGTCGATATCGACTGAAAAGGGTCGATATCGATGTCAGTCACGAAATCGACTAGCTCAGAAGACTGCCAGTCGACACAGTAGGGTCGATATCGATGCTAGGGGTCGATATCGATGTCAAGCAAACTTCGCAGAATGATCGTCGTCGACTCAGAAAACTGTCGATGAAACTCGGTGGTCGATATCGACGTCTGGGGTCGATATCGATGTCTTCCTGCAGTGGGTTAGTTCTTTGTCGGCAAAGAAGGGCCGAAGATTTAAGAATGAATGAGAAGGGATGAACAGAAATAACAGTGGTTTATGTGAATTAAACTATGTAAAAGAAACAACTCCTAGGATTAGGGTTTACCACAATGTTAACCAATGCATGCGATAAGATAAATAAGACGGACAATTGCGCTATTTCACCCGAGGGACGAGCTTTCGCCGTACACCAACTCTTAGGATTACTCTTGCAAATAAACCTAATTGTCTCTACCAATTTTATGTTTATAACTCAAGTTGTTAGCATGAATCCCTTTTCTTTCGATTAGGACTAAACATGGAATCGTAGGAGGAGAGATAGACACAACGATATCGACATCAAATACTTACCTCAAGCGTGCATGGCTAACGTCGGGCTCACCCCGACCCTAAGAGCTTTGGGGAACTACTCGCTTCTCATCATGGAACTCATTGTTGATTGAAAAGAAGAAACTTGCATTAAAATAAACTCCGAAGCTTTACAACTCAACGTCAACTTTCGCAAACGTCAAACCCTAAAACTTCTCTCTAACTCTAACTCTTGATTGTCTTACTTGCTTGTTGAAAGATGATTGAATGCCAGCCCCCTAGGGCTTTATATATAGGCTACTAATCCTTGCTATCCGAGGATCGTAACTCCTATCTAAACTACGAACTCTATCCGAACAATTAGGATAGGCCTTTTTATTTTGATAAAACATAAAGGTAAAAGATAACCAAGTCTTCAGCTGCCATCTATCTTGAAAGTGTGAGATAATTCTGTGCCTCCTTGAAGATAAAGTTCCAATCCACATCTCGAAACCGAGTCTATCTTCTGTCGAGATAAGGGGTCGATATTGACACCAGAGGTCGATATCGAGGTCTCTGTTCCTGCTCGACTTGTTCAGCTCCAGTCGATGTCTACGTTGAGGTCGATATGAGGGTCGATATCGACACCAGAGGTCGATATCTATGTCAGAGGTCGATATCTACCTCTGCTCAGCTTCACTTGGCTTCTCCGTTTTGACTCCGATTTCATCGAATTCCTGCATGGTTAGCTCAAAACTCGTGCAGACTCTATTTCTTGTACTTTAGCCCATTCTTACACAAGTTTATATTCTTTTGAACACTTTTCTTTGGAAATCGAATGAAATATGAAGTCAAAAGATGCAATAAACAGAGGTACAAATATGTACATCAAAACACCCCATACTTAGACTTGCTTGTCCTCAAGCAATAACCAAGCAATAACCAATACCTACAACACACCCTTCAAGTCTTCGCCCTTGTCAAAAGCAACATCATAAGCGGTAGCAAAGCAAAACAAGTGAATTTAACGTCATAGCACATATTTAGGCGATCCATAGGCATATGGAATTTTGATCCAACCTCACAGGGATAATGTGTTTACACTCAACTCTCATGTTTTTAGGCTATGAAGATCAACTCTCACTCAATTCCATACACAATCTCATAAACATTGCAATTTATAACAATCCACTTCGCAACCAATTAGGAAAATGCAATAAGAACTATCAGGAGGACTTTCGCTCAATGGAAGACTTCAAAGAAGACTCCATTCGGCGGGGTTGTAATGGGGCTTGGTATGGAATTAAGGGTATGGAATTATTTGGCTATGTGGTGCTTTTATAATCCGGGAATCAAGACTCCTAAATTTCAACACTTGCAATATCCAAATCATAACTCTTCAATGTTGCACTTTCCAAGCTCAATCTCCTACAATGCTCTTTCCCAACTCATCTTTATATAATATGCTCTAAAGATGCACTAAAAGATGTAAACCATACTATCAACCCTTCTTTCGAACTCTAATATACCTCTAAAAAATATAACACTTGTATGCATAAAAGACTTAAGGATTTTGGCTCATGCACTACGTATATACATCTCTTTTTTTTCGGATTTTTTTTTGACGAAAATAATAAGTAAATATTAAAAGAATATGTGCATTTATATGGTGAGCCAAAAATCCTTTTACAAAATATGACAAAATGTAAATATGCACCAACCCATAATTTCCTTGCTCAAAACTGGACATTATGCTCTTCTCTTTCCACAAGGCATTAGTCCAGTCAATCTAAGTCTCAATTCCCAAATGGGGGTCAGGCTTAATTCGGCTAGGGATAATTTTGTGGAGTTTGCAATTTCAGGCTCAGGCTAATGTTCTGGCTTCAAGCAGGGATAATGCAGGGTAGGTAAAGAGAGGATAAAAATGGCTTAAAAGATGCCTCCATCATTTAATTCTCGTAAACATAAACATATATATGCATTGGCTTTGAATAACTATCACAACATTTAGAGATGCATAGGAAGAGTAAATTCACTCAAGAAAGTGGAGGGATTTTTGATGTTCTCCCTATAGGCCAAAATTTTCACAAGGACAATTTTTGTTGGATTTGCTTTTTAGCCTAGGATCATATGTGCTAAATTTCATCACAAGTTCACAATCTACATAAAAATTTTAAGGACTTAGGCTAAACCATCCAAATATGCCATAGGATTTACATGATCAAGTCTGCTATTGAGTTTTCATCATAGGACATCTAAGTAGGGTTTAAAAACAAACTTTAAAATAAACATGCATTTTTTTGTATTTTTGACATTTTTTTTTTTGATTTTGACATTTTATAAAAGTAAAACTAAGAACAAAAACTTAAACATGAATGCAATGCGAAGAAGAAAACCAAGTTATGACCATAAGACATGTTTTTCCCCCACCCTATACTTAAAATATACAGTGTCCTCACTGTATTAAAAAGAAGAACAAGGGTGGAGAGAAACTCACAGTGCAACCTGCGGATTTAGGTCGATTTCAGGTTGGTTCGATGCCAGAAGTCGATATCTAGGTCAGTGGTCGATGTCGACTGTATCTATCGAAGTCGAGGAAGAAAGTGAAGACAAGGGCTGCCAGGTTGGGGTCGATATCGAGTATAATGGTCGATATCGACCTCTCTTTTTCGCTCCTGAGTCCTCGATGTCGACTCCAGGAGGTGGCTTGACCCTGGGGGGTCGATTTCGACTGGCCTGGTCGATTTCGACTGCCTCAGCAGAAGCTTCTTTTCTTCTTCGTCATTCCTTTTTGCTTAGACACCTGGAATTTTTGTTAGAGGTATAGATAAAGCCACGAATTATCTCAGTTTTAAAAGTTTCAAAAATCCTAAAATCCTAAAAACCATCTATGAAAAATTTAAAGGTTTTATGTACATGCTCTAGAGTTTTGAGTTGCTAGGCCGACTTCTCCGTTAATTCTTCACGAGCCTTTTATGTAGGGACCCTTTGAGCTTGAGCCTTCCCCTGGATCATCTAGGTCCTTTTGGTAGTAGCGAAGTTCGGCGACCAAGGCTTCTTTGATGTTAGGTTCTTCTTTGGGTACTTTCCTTCTCTTTCTTGACCTAACTTTTGCAATATAGGCAAACCATGGAGCTTTGACCCTCTCATTAGTAGAATTATCAATAATTGGCTTAATTGATTTATCAACAAGGGATATAGGAGGGTTAGGAGGCATACCTGCGCTTACCTGTTTGGGCCCGAAACAAAAATCTTCGGGCTGAGGGGTAGTCGATTTCGACCAAGGTGGGTCGATTTCGAGTTCTGTGGTCGATATCGATATGTGGGGGTCGATATCGACCTTTGTGACCCCATACTTAAGCTCCTGGCAAAAATCTGGCGTACTCGATTTCGACCAAGGGGGGTCGATTTCGATGTTTTTAGTCGATATCGACTGGTTCCAGTCGATGTCGACTCTGCTTGCTGTTTCCGTCCTTGCCAACAAAAATTTTCTAAGCTTTTCTTTAGCCGGCGAGAGGACTACTTGCTCCAGGTGCTTTGTTTCGCTCATGGTCGAGTTGAAAGAGAATTCTATTACTTCGTTCCCTATAGTAAAGGTTAGTAATCCTCGACGTACATTGATATTGGCATCAGCAGTAGCTAAGAAAGGCCTACCAAGTATAATAGGCACTACAGGATCTTCAGGCATCTCCAATACAATGAAATCAGTTGGCATAAAGAACTTACCAACCTTTACCGGAACGTCATCAACTATACCTGTGGGCCTGACGAATGAGTTGTCAGCTATATAGAGTTTCATGTCCACAGGTTCAAGGGCGCCAATGTTCACCTTTTGCCAAATAGAGAGAGGCATGAGACTTACACTTGCCCCTAGGTCACATAGGGCTTTATAGCGATGTTGGCCAAGTCCCACGGTGATTGCAAACTTCCCTGGATCACTTTTCTTCTCAGGGAAGTCCATCTTTGAGCATTCCTCTGCGATCTCTGCCATGGATCTCTTCTTGCTAAGGATGTCTTTGAGGAATCGTACATAGACGGGCATCTCGATTAGGGCTTCTGTAAGAGGGATAGTAACGTTAAGTCCTTGAAGTATTTTTACAAAGCGCCTAAACTTACCTTTGTTGGGATCCTCCAATGCTTTGTATGGAAAGGGAAACGTCTTCTTTGGTGGAGGGGCCAAAACGGTGGTCGGAGGGGCCTGCTGGACATCGATGGCGACTGGGCTTTGGTCGATATCGACTGGAGTCTTGTCGATATCGACTAGGGTGGTCGATGTCGACCTCTGTTGTAGCTTTGATGGCTCTGCAGTGGCCTTGACATCGACCTGGGGGTCGACCTGGGGGTCGATATCGACGTCTCCCTCGACATCGACAAGGCTGTCAATGTCGACTGGATCTGTTGCTTTCTCTTCCGATTCCGTTCGTGGCTTATGTACTTTGGTGCCACTCCTTAATTGTATGGCTGCGACATGGCCCATCCCGGATTGTCCTTTAGGATTTGTAGTGGGTTGCCCAGGGAGTGTTCTGGACGGTCTAGGGATTTGTGCCGCCAATTGACCCAGTTGGGTCTCTACGTTCCTTTTCCATATATCCATCTCCCCAATCCTTGTGGTAAGGTGATTGAGTTGAGAATGGATAGCATTGTTGGATTGATCATTCTTAGCTTGATTTCGCCTGATTTCATCCAGCACAAGTTGAAGATCATCCTTCTTTTGGTCTCTCTCCGGGTGCCCAGGAGCTCTATAAGGCGGAGGGTCCCTAGGGTTGACTTGGTTCCTTTGTGGTTGATGGAACCTTTGGTCTCCCCAATATTGGTGATTGGGGCCCCTCATGTAGCGTGCTTCCTGGTGAGTCTCTGCTAGGTGTACTTGTTCGGCATGGGGGCACTCGACGGTGGTGTGCCGCTGCGATCCACATTCAATGCAATCTTGGTTCACTGAAAGGAACCTCACTTGCTTTTGGAGCTTCCGAAGTTGATCTCTATGGAATTTCTCCTTCACATCCGGATCGATTACATTGGAGGGTTCATATAAGGGCATAGATGGGGCATGCCTCGACGATGATGATGTGTCAGAAGCCTCAGGAGTCACATATGTGTTGTCGAACTCAACCAACCTCTCTATGGTCTCCCAAGCCTCTTGTGGAGCGAGTTCAAGGTAGCCATAGGAGGTGTAGGTGTTGATCCTCTCCTTAGTTGCAGCGTCAAGAGCATTGTATATGATCTCCTGAATTACATACGGTGGTTGGCCATGCGTCGGGCATGATCATAGCAGGTCCTTAAACCTTTCCCAAACAGTCGCCAGAGCCTCACCAGGCTTTTGTTTGAAAGCCGTGATTTTATGTCGGATCAACGTCGTCTTAGAAGGAGGAAAGAACTTGTTGAGGAACGCGTCCTTAACTTCATTCCAGGTGCGGAGCGATCTTGGGGCTAAGCTTTCCTACCACTGCAATGCTTTCCCTGTAAGAGACCATCGAAAGGCTTTTAGTTGGACATATTCAAGACTTCGTCCATCAGCAATAGTATCACAAAGGTCTAAGAAGGTTGAAATATGGGCCATAGGGCATTCGTTAGGTTTTCCTTCATATTGGTGCCTTCTAATCTCAGTTAGGAAGTTAGGTTTTATTTCAAAATTAGATGCAGGGATAAGAATTGCCGATTTAGGCACTGTGAGCGGGGTGCATGTATTGCTTGGTATTCCTAGGGAGGGCATTGATTTGGGCTTCTATTTGCCTTCGGCCTTCCTCCTCCCTATCCGCACACTCCTTAAGTGCCGCCTCTCTAGTTGTTAAGTCCTCAACCTGCTTCCTTAGTTGCTCAATTAGTTCAGCCTGGTTCGCGTTGTCTGCCATGATTCTTTGAGCTTGGGCTCTTAGATGGAAGTAGCGTTCAGGGTCGTCTACTCCTTCGAATTCAGGTGGGCAATCAGTGCGTCGCATACACATGCAAAACCACACTAGATAGAGACGTGAGATAGACTACTAGGGCGCGATTGATTGCCTCCCCGGCAACGGCGCCAATTTGTTAAGGAGGCAAGTCGAGTTCTCAATTTACAAATAACAAAGATGTAAATGTAAACCGACTCCTAGCCTATGCAAATAATTACAAGACTTCCTCCCGTTGTAGTGGAAGGGTAGTGAGGATCGATCCACGAGGAGGCGTGTCAGCGGGATCCTAGTAGCGTTGGAAATCTCAAGTCTGCGTCGACCAGAAGCCTCGATTTCGACCTTTGGCCTCGATGTCGACCTCGGCTGTCGATGTTTCTCTGCAACAGAAGACCTGCAGAGACAAAAACAAGTGGTCGATATCGACTGGAAAGGGTCGATATCGATGTCAGTCACGAAATCGACTGGCTCAGAAGACTGCCAGTCGACACTGTAGGGTCGATATCGATGCATGCGATAAGTTAAATAAGACGGACAATTGCGCTATTTCACCCGAGGGACGAGCTTTCGCCGTACACCAACTCTTAGGATTACTCTTGCAAATAAACCTAATTGTCTCTACCAATTTTATGTTTATAACTCAAGTTGTTAGCATGAATCCCTTTTCTTTCGATTAGGACTAAACATGGAATCGTAGAAGGAGAGATAGACACAACGATATCGACATCAAATACTTACCTCAAGCGTGCATGGTTAACGTCGGGCTCACCCCGACCCTGAGAGCTTTGGGGAACTACTCGCTTCTCATCATGGAACTCATTGTTGATTGAAAAGAAGAAACTTGCATTAAAATAAACTCCGAAGCTTTACAACTCAACGTCAACTTTTGCAAACGTCAAACCCTAAAACTTCTCTCTAACTCTAACTCTTGATTGTCTTACTTGCTTGTTGAAAGATGATTGAATGCCAGCCCCCTAGGGCTTTATTTATAGGCTACTAATCCTTGCTATCCGAGGATCGTAACTCCTATCTAAACTATGAACTCTATCCGAACAATTATGATAGGTCTTTTATTTTGATAAAACATAAAGGTAAAAGATAACTAAGTCTTCAGCTGCCATCTATCTTGAAAGTGTGAGATAATTCCGTGCCTCCTTGAAGATAAAGTTCCAATCCGCATCTCGAAACCGAGTCTATATTCTGTCGAGATAAGGGGTCGATATCGACACCAGAGGTCGATATCGAGGTCTCTGTTCCTGCTCGACTTGTTCAGCTCCAGTCGATGTCTACGTTGAGGTCGATATGAGGGTCGATATCGACACCAGAGGTCGATATCTATGTCAGAGGTCGATATCTACCTCTGCTTAGCTTCACTTGGCTTCTCCGTTTTGACTCCGATTTCATCGAATTCCTGCATGGTTAGCTCAAAACTCGTGCAGACTCTATTTCTTGTACTTTATCCCATTTTTACACAAGTTTATATTCTTTTGAACACTTTTCTTTTGAAATCGAATGAAATATGAAGTCAAAAGATGCAATAAACAGAGGTACAAATATGTACATCAGTTTGTATTTCTTGCGGGAAATGATGGCTGCGATACCTGTTAATATTCCAGGTTTGGTATATCCTCGTGTTAGAGGTTTTTCTCGAGATATTGCTATCGAGGGGCATTTATATAGGCTGGTAAGATATATCATGCAATTTTTTCTTTTATAAGTAGAGCGTTTGTAACGTATTTGTTTTTGTTGTAGCCTCTACCCTCTATTTATCGCGATTATGGATACGATGCACTTGGTTTAGTCCATCTATGGACACGCGCGGAAGAGGAATTTGTGGTCAGGGTGGAACCGTTAGGGCCTAACAACTATTGGTTTACCAATGGGTGGTCCGCGTTTGTCGTTTCGAATGAGCTTCGAATCGGGACACGCTTGTTTTTTGAGTATGAAGGAAACTCTTGTTTTGATGTTGTTGCCGTGAATCATGGTCCTGATGAAAATGGTGATGTAGATTTCACAGTTTGGGTTTGATATTGTCGAGGTTCTATCTTTTTCGCGGTTATATCGTTTGTCTGTTATCGGATAGTTTAGTTTGGTGTATGATAAATAAACCAATATGTTGGTGGAGTTTATCGTTTAAAAGTGAAACAATATATAAGAGTTTGACTGTGGATGATATATTCTTGATGGCTTGTACTATCCTTTTGAAGTAAAAGAATACCGATAATTATGTTTGGTGATGATATATTGTTGTTAAAAGTGTATCTCCATTATTTTTCGGATGTTAAGGAGATTAATTTAATGACCATGTAATCTCCAGTCAATCGATTGCGATATAGAGAATTGCATCTCCATCATATCTCGGATGTTTAAGGAGATTAATTTAATAACCATGTAATCTCCAGCGAATGAATCGCGATATGGAGAACTGCATCTCCATCATATTTCTGATGTTTTAAGGAGATTAATTTAATAACCATGTAATCTCCAGCGAAGGAATCGTGATGTGGAGAACTGCATCTCCATCGTATTTCTGATGTTTTAAGGAGATTAATTTAATAACCATGTAATCTCCAGCGAAGGAATCGTGATGTGGAGAACTGCATCTCCATCGTATTTCTGATGTTTTAAGGAGATTATTTTAATAACCATGTAATCTCCAGCGAAAGAATCGCGATGTGGAGAACTGCATCTCCATCGTATTTCGGATGTTTAAGGAGATTAATTTAATAACCATGTAATCTCCAGCGAATCGATCGCGATACAGAAAATTGCATCTCCATCATATCTCGGATGTTTTAATGAGATTAATTTAATAACCATGTAATCTCCAGCGAATGGATCGCGAAACAGCGAAGTGCATTTCTATCATCCAATTTTTTGTAGGATAGCAAATAGAATAAATCCTGGAAAGACTTGTTTTTATTGATGATCTGAGAATCATTAAAGAGGGGGAATACATTTAGAATTTTGCTTACCACACCATTTTTGGGATTTAATGGAAACCATTTGATCTTGGACCGTTGTAATCGTCATTGTAAGGTTCGTCGTCGATGTAGTACCCTTCCTTGTCGAAGAAATGGACCTGAAACCTTGTTTCCCCCATGTGGGTGAACTTTATTGATGTTTCCAACTCAAGTCTGTGTGTTTCGACAAAGTCCCTCCATCCGCGTGCGACCCAGTGAGATCCGTAACTGCCCCCCTACAATGTGAACGGGGAAGTCTTTGACGATGCGAGTTGATAATAGGATTTGCTCGGGGACATGAGGTTGGAAATATTCTGCGAACTCGTAGGGCAACATCATTCGTATGTTTTGCTCGCTCCCTACTAAATAGATATAAAAAACGAAGGGGTTATTTGGATTTTGATTGCCAGCATCTGTTGCCATGTTTCTTTTTGGGAAGTCTTCTAATAAGAGGAAAGTTTGAAAACTATGTTTTGTAGAGAGAAAAAGATCTTGTTATTGTGGTATTGATTTGTAGATAAGATCTTGTAATAAATGACTATTTCTGGATTTGAAATGTCTCTGTATTTGGTCGGGTTTTGAGATGACTGATGCCATGTGTTATACATGCAGAGTGTGAATTTTTACTTTTCAGATTCTCTGTTTGGTTCCGATACATGTAATAAATGTCTCTTCAGAATTGTCAAAGTATGTACAGTCTTGTTTTGGATATAAAAAGGGTATGGTGCTTGCAGAATTTGCGATCATTTGTTTATTTTATCCAACTGTAATTATTGTAGTAGAAAATGGCGTTTCCTACCCCTGTGATGCAAGATTTTATTCGTTGTGTTGATGTAGAAGGGAGGATGCATCGTCTTGTAAGTTTCATATATTGGTTATGATCTGTGCTTGAGCTTGATTTGTTTATGAAATAATGTTGTTTTGTTTTGCAGCCTCTCCCTGATGCCTTTGAGAGAATGTACGATCATGTTGTGTCTGACCATGTATGTTTGGTTTCTGCGGCTGGTGAAAACTTTCGCGTTGAGGTTTCGAGAGATGGTCTGAATCGTTGGTGGCTGTCTGAAGGTTGGAATAGATTCGCGATTAACAATGGTGTTGAAGTTGGAGCATCGATGGTATTTTTTCAATACATGGGAGGGTATCGTTTTAAAGTTCTTGCTCTTAAGGATGAGGATGAATAGGGTATTTGAAATGTAATGGTGGCACTTATAAGATGTTTGGTCTTTTGTTATGCTTTTGTGAACCTTACTAATTCAGTCTGTTTATGTGTGATCGCAAAACTTTAAGTAATCCCCTTTCTGCTATGTTTTTTTAAAATTTGGTTTGGGTCTCCCTACCCTCTGTTTTTGTCTTTGATGTGACCATTGGTAGCCTGACACTGTGGTTTCGTGTTACAGAGGTGCACCCTGTGATTCTGCCACTTGCTTTGGCATGCATCTCCTTCTGTCAAACTGTTTCGGATGAATATGAATTATTTTGTTGTGATGTGTCAGTATTATACTTGCTTCTTTGTGTAATAAATAGTAGATCTCTGGATAAAATCTGGGTCATCGTACTTGCACTTTGATTTACTTGTTCACGGAGCGAAGTGAGTAATAATGACCTCTCCTCATCCCCGTCGGCGTGATTTTTTTCGTTCCATTGATTCTGAGGAGAAAATGGAATATATGGTAATTGTTTCTGTACTTCTGTTTGTGATTCTCTTGCTTAATTGATATCTAATTTTTAGTTTTTCGCATCTTTTGCCTGAATCTTTTGCCGCACAGTATGTCCGTGATGGATTAACTCATGTGTGCTTGGTGTCTCCAACTGGGCGAGAGTTTCAAGTAAGGTTGTTTCGAGATACCCAAGATCATTACATCCTTACCGAAGGTTGGCGCGCTTTTGCCATAGACAGCGGTTTACGTGTTGGGGAGTCTCTTATTATTTTTAAATATGAGGGGAGTAGTCGGTTTACCATAATCGTTTTAGAAGCGAATGAGTGAGTTCACATAGATCAGTTTGTGAGAATCAGCCTAGAACTTTGTATCATGTATTCGTTATTGCCACCTTTGTGCAACTCTCGTCATGTTTAAGTGTTTTTGTGATTTGGAATGTTTGTATAAGATATATCGTTTATACTTAGGCTTTCAAAGCTCAATGAAATATCCTTGTGAACCTGTGTTCGAATGGTATACGAGAAGATTTATTTGCCTGTATATCCGTATTTGAAACACATGCGAAAGATAAATCCATTCTCCTTGGAGGTTTACTCACATGCATATCCGTGTTTGAAACACACGTGATAGCTAAATTTATTCTTCTTGGAGGCTTACTTGCATGCATATCTGTGTTTAAAACACACGCGATAGCTAAATTTATTCTCCTTGGAGGCTTACTTGCATGCATATCCGTGTTTAAAACACATGCGATAGCTAAATTTATTCTCCTTGGACGTTTACTCACATGCATATCCGTGTTTGAAACACACGTGATAGCTAAATTTATTCTCCTTGGAGGCTTACTTGCATGCATATCTGTATTTAAAACACACGTGATAGCTAAATTTATTCTCCTTGGAGGCTTTCTTGCATGCATATCCGTGTTTAAAACACATACGATAGCTAAATTTATTCTCCTTGGAGGCTTACTTGCATGCATATCCGTGTTTAAAACACACGCGATAGCTAAATTTATTCTCCTTGGAGGCTTTCTTGCATGCATATCCGTGTTTAAAACACACGCGATAGCTAAATTTATTCTCCTTGGAGGCTTACTTGCATGCATATCCGTGTTTAAAACACACGCGATAGATAAATTTATTCTCCTTGGAGGCTTACTTGCATGCATATCCGTGTTTAAAACACACGCGATAGCTAAATTTATTCTCCTTGGAGGCTTACTTGCATGCATATCCGTGTTTAAAACACACGCGATAGCTAAATTTATTCTCCTTGGAGGCTTACTTGCATGCATATCCGTGTTTAAAACACACACGATAGCTAAATTTATTCTCCTTGGAGGCTTTCTTGCATGCATATCCGTGTTTAAAACACACACGATAGCTAAATTTATTCTCCTTGGAGGCTTACTTGCATGCATATCCGTGTTTAAAACACACGCGATAGCTAAATTTATTCTCCTTGGAGGCTTTCTTGCATGCATATCCGTGTTTAAAACACACGCGATAGCTAAATTTATTCTCCTTGGAGGCTTACTTGCATGCATATCCGTGTTTAAAACACACGCGATAGCTAAATTTATTCTCCTTGGAGGCTTACTTGCATGCATATCCGTGTTTAAAACACACGCGATAGCTAAATTTATTCTCCTTGGAGGCTTACTTGCATGCATATCCGTGTTTAAAACACACGCGATAGCTAAATTTATTCTCCTTGGAGGCTTACTTGTATGCATATCCGTGTTTAAAACACACGCGATAGCTAAATTTATTCTGTGTTGGCGATCGATGAGGTTGGGCTTGGAACATTCATTTATTATATATGAAGTGGTGTGCCCAATTGGGAACCCTGATGACCCCTATACATGGAAAATCTAAATCATCAAGTTTCTTTTTATGCCTAAGTTATCATGCAAAATAAGCCTTGAGATTCTTGGCGTTCCACGCCTTTGCAAGGGTGGTGCCTTCTGAGTTTTGAAGCTTGAAAGAGCCTTGACCTACTTCTTTATGGATGACGTAGGGTCCTTCCCATTTAAGTTCAAGTTTTCCTCCAGTGGTGGTTTGTCGGAGGACCATGTCACCTTTTTGTAGTGGGCGTACGAAGACGCGCTTGTTGTATCCCTCAGCTAATCGGCGCTGATATTCAATCGCTTTAAGAGAAGCTGTGTCTCTTCTTTCTTCACGTAAGTGGAGTTCTAACTCGAGGGCTTCATCATTGGTATCTTTACTGAAATCAATGATTCTAGCCGAGGGGATGAGCAACTCGACAGGGATGATCGCATCAACACCAAAAGTCATTGCGAATGGTGTTTCTCCTGTTGGACTTTTTACTGAAGTTCTATATGACCATAGCACCAACGGTAAGATCTCGGCCCATTCACCCTTTGCTGTTCCTAGTCTCTTTCTGAGGGCATTCAGAATTTGTTGATTCGTGGTCTCAGCCTGTCCATTGGATTGTGGGTACGCTACCGATGAAAAACGGAAATCGATGTGGAGACCGGCACAGAAATCACGAATTGTTTCGCAGTCAAATTGGGGACCATGATCAGTGATGATTGCTTGGGGGACTCCGAATCGGCAGATCATGTTTTTCCAAAGGAATTTGCGCACTTTTTCTGCCATGATGGTGGCCATAGCTTCGGCCTCAACCTACTTCGTGAAGTAATCGATGGTTACAATGATAAAACGCAGTTGTCCTGGTGCTTTTGGGAATGGTCCCAAAATGTCCATTCCCCACATCGTGAACGGACAAGGCGCAGAGATGCACTTTAATGGATGAGGGGGGCGATGCTTGAGTGATGCGTGTCGCTGGCAAGGATCATATATATGAATAATCATTTCAGCATCCGCTTTGAGAGAAGGCCAGTAGTAGCCTAAACGTGTGATTTTGGAGGCAACAGCAATCCATCCTTGGTGATTGCCACAGAGACCCGCGTGTAACTCTCGAACAAGGTCAAGGCCTTCTTGGTCTAATACACAGAGGAGATCCGGAAGGTTGAATCCTCTTTTGTACAGTCGGCCATCTCTTATTCGAAAATGGGCTGCTCTTTTTCCGATGCTCTGGCCTTCATGTGAGTCACTAGACAAAACTCCTTCGGTTATGTACTCCAAGATAGGTTTTCGCCAGTCTCCGAGGTTGGATATTCTGAATACCCCTTGATGGATTCCTTGGGCATGTTTCTGTTCGATCACTACGCGATCACTTAATCCGAGAGGTAAGGTAGCCCCCATTCTGGCCAAGGTATCAGCGCGTTCATGCTGATCGTGAGGGATGGATGAAATGGAGCATTTTCCGAAAGCGGCAGTGAGTGTTTGCACTCGCACTAGATATTCAGGTAATATTCCCATTTTTGCTTCATATTCACCTTTAACCTGCCGTGCCACTACCTCTGAATCTGTGAAAATCCGGACTTGTCTAGCCCCGTTGACCAGTGCTTTCTCTATACCTGCGATCAAAGCTTCGTATTCTGCCTCATTGTTGGTGGCCTCAAATAATAGCTGAAAAGAAAGATCGGTTATCTCCCCACTAGGACTTGTGATGGTAACCCCCGCTCCGCAGCCTCCTGCTGATACTGATCCATCAACATTTATAACACAATCTTCTCCGTCGCGATCTTGAGAATCGGTGAAAACGGCTTCCACTACAAAATCGGCAAGGGCTTGAGCTAGGCGGGCCTTTCTGGGCTTGAAATGGATGTCAAATTCAGAAAGCTCTACTGCCCATTTGACCATTCTTCCAGAGAGTGATGGTGAGTGTAGGATTTGATGGAGCGGTAGATCTGAAAGCACCTCAATGGTGTGAGGTTGAAAATAAGGCCTCAATCTTCTCGCAGCGAAAACCACGGATAGAGCCATCTTTTTTATCGGGGTATATCTGGATTCGGCGGGTTGTAAGACTCGACTAGCAAAGTAAATAGGAAGCTTGGATTCCCTAGTAAGCACTGTGCTAATGGTTGTGGAGCCGACAGTGAGGTATAATTGCAGTGTTTCATGTTCGCGTGGAAAATGAAGGGTGGGCAGAGTAGCCAAGTATTCTTTCATACTTTTGAAGGCTTCATCCAAAGCAACAGTCCATTCGACTGGACCCTTCTTTTTAAGTTGCTCGAAGAATGGTAGTGCATGATCAGCTAATCGCGAACAGAACCTACTTAAGTAATTGACCGATCCGTTTAACTTTTGTATGTCGTTCAGCGTCCTTGGTGGGGCCATGTCGATGATGGTTTGCACCTTGGCCGGATTTACATCTATTCCTCGATGGCTTATCATGAAGCCTAAGAACTTTCCTGAATCCACTCCAAAAACACACTTTTCTGGATTCAAGCAGACACGATTTTTCCTAAGTGTATCGATGGTTTCTTGTAAATCTTTGCAATGATCCTCTTTGTTGAAGCTCTTAATGACGATATCATCGACATAGACCGCCACGTTTCTCCCTATTTGAGCAGAAAATACCTTTTCTATCATCCGCTGGAAGGTTGCACCCGCGTTTTTCAATCCAAACGGCATTACTTCATAGCAAAAAGTTCCCTGGTTGGTGATGAAGGTGGTGCTTTTTTCATCGCGAGGACTCATTTTGATCTGATTGTAACCAGAATAAGCATCCAGAAAGCTTAGAGTGGCTTGCCCTGCTGTTGTGTCGACCAGCTCATCAATGGATGGCAAAGGATAGCTATCTTTTGGACAGGCTTTATTTAGATCTTTGAAATCGACGCACATTCTCCATTTGCCGCTACTCTTTTTGACTAACACCACATTTGATAACCAAGTTGAATCGTTAATTTCGTGAATAAATCCAGCTTGAAGAAGCTTATGTACCTCTTGTTTTGCTGGCTCTGACTTTTCGGCGGCCATTTTCCTCTTTCTTTGGCATACAGGCTTTGCATCGTGAGTTAATCTCAACGAATGCTCTGCGATTTCTCGGGGGAGTCCCTTCAGATCTTGTGGTGACCAGGCAAAAACATCTCGTGACCTCTTTAACATGTCTTTGAGACGCTCCAAGGTAGGGCCAGTCAAACTGTGACCGTGGTATAAGGCCTCGGCCTTGTTTGGGAAAGGAAAGAAAGCAATCCTTTCCTCCACAATTTTGTCAGTTACTTTTTCGGGTCGAACTTCTAAATCCGCGTGTTGTTGTTCGAATGTTGCCTCTTGTTCGCTTTCATCAATTGCTTCTTCTTTTAATGATCCTTGAGCGTTTGTTTCAATCGCGAGAATCCGATTGTGGCCTTTTTTTAGCGAGGTCAGGTAGCAAATTCTGCTTTTCGCTTGTTCTCCTCGTGCTTCGCCCACCTTCCCGTTGGTGCATGGAAATTTAACGCTGAAATGATATATGGAGCAGGCTATTTGGAATTTGAATAGACTTACACGCCCCATGATTGCATTGTAGATGGAGGGCAATCGAACTATAGTGAATTCGATCATGTGTGTTCCCCTGTTTGGCTCGGTCCCTAGCGTTAGGGCCAGTTCAATGGTTCCAGCTACTTCCACTTCGTCTCCAGAGAAAGAAACTAATTTTCCTGAGTACCGGCGCAAAGCGCTTTCCGTGATCCCGAGTTGTTCAAAGGCGCCCCAATAAAGGACGTCCACAGATGAACCTGTATCGATCATGACCCGTTTAACAGTTTTGGTTCCTATTTGTACATGAATGACCATGGGATCCGAGTGAGGCAATCTTAGATCGCGAGCATCACGAGTATCCGAAACAGAAAAACTGAGTATCGCATGTGCGGTGGATGCTTGCTTGATACTGGCTTCAGATGGAGGATACCTAGCTTCTCTTTCATAATTTTTCCTCTCTTGATTGCTGGCATCAGACGTTGCAGGCCCCTCCGCGATAGTATTAATGCACCCATCGGGTGAAGGAGGCTTTCGATGATCTTGGTTAGGGCGATCGTGTCGATTGGATGAGGACCTGGCTTCGTGGGCATTCTTCATGTCCCTCGGAGGGGGTTGATAGCCTCCTCCTCTATTTTCATTCCTCTCTCCTCTATTCCGAGGGTAAGTTCCCCTACCCCTTCCCCTGGTGGTATACTGAGGATTATAAGGCCTTGGTGGAACATTTGGTAGTTTATATTGCTGGGAAGGGACCACAGGGGGTAAGCGTTGTGGTGGCGTTGCGATGGGATGATTGAGATTCGTTGATGGCGCACAAATCTGAAGGGGTAATTCTTTCGAAGGAAGGGCTGGGGGGATCCCGTACACAAGAGGTGCTATGTAGTCAGGATGATCCATCATTGCATTTGCCGGGGCGCCAAGAGAACCTGGAATCGACCTGTGATTGTATTGGACTTCCTGGATCTGAGGTCGCGGGGGAATGATCGGGTACTGCCAGGGAGGATTGCGGTGATGTTGATCCCCAAAATTCTCTCTCCCCTGGCGTTCGTTAGGTGCTCGGTGGTAAGCTGGCGGCCTTGATTCGAAAGGTCTCGAGCTAGAGCTTGCCGCTTCCATGGCGTGGATCTGCTTGGTTACGAGCTCTCTCAGGACATCGTAGTTTTCCGGCTCCTTTCGAAATAGGCAGACCTTGAAATCACCCTCAATCAAATTTCCCATTAGTATTATGCTTGCAGACTCTTGATTGAATCTTGGGATTTGAACCACCATGTTGGTGAATCGACTGAAGAAGTTCCCCAGTGATTCATTCACACCTTGTTTGATGGAATTAAGGTCTAGCATGGTTCTTTTCCTTGTGCGAGCATTGCCGAAATGGGCGACGAATTTGCCTGTTATTTGTGTGAAGTTGTTGATGGATGATTGAGCCAAATTGGTGAACCATGTTAATGCTACACCGCTTAGCGTGGATGGAAACGAGAGACAATACATGGCGTCGTTGTCCTTATTCATGCACATGGCTGTGGTGAACTGGTTGAGGTTGTCATTTGGATCAGTATCTCCTTTGTACTTGGCAATGGAGATATCCCTCCGTCTCTTGGGGACCGGTGCTTCACGTATCTCCCTGCAAAAAGCTGACGGGAAAGTGGGTTCATTTTTGTGTGTTTGCTTGGGAATTCCAGGGGAGTTTAAACGTGATGTAACATCCCTGGGGCTGAGGATACGGGCGATTTTATTAGTGTTTTCATCGAGTTCTGGGCCAGCGTTGAGAGGGTCACCATTAGGATTAGGGAAATGGTTGACCGTTACAGGTATGGGACCCGGTTGTTGGTAGTAACCGCGAGGGTCGTGCTGGATCGGTATTCCGCCCGCCTGATGGTTCAAACAGGCGTTCTGTGGATAATTCCCCACGAGGACTTGGTATGGGGGGTAGCCACTCCACATACCGTAGGGTGCGAATGAGGGTAGTTAGGTAGTGTCCTAGGGAGGTAGTTGGGGAATGCCCTCGTTAATATCATGTTGAGTCATGTCATTGGGAGGTATGTTGAGGTTGAGGAGGTTAGCTTCTTCGGCATCGCGATGTTGATTCCCAAATTCTTCCCCGAACAGCGTGAAATTCATGATTTCCTGCAAGTTTTGATTCGTTAGAGAAGTAAACAATGTTTATTTTATTTACTTTAGATGGGTTTAATATATTCGAAAAATAAAGGTAGTAAATAACTGAATGAAGAAAAAATGTTGGAAATGTATTTAAAAGGAATGAAATGTGAAGGTGCGTATTGCTACGCAGAACCTCTCGTCGTGAAAGGTTCCCACAGACGGCGCCAATGAAGCGTTCAAGGAATTTCATCTATACTTATTACCTCATTATGACGATAGAATGACCTAAAAATACCTGCAAGCCTTGATTGAGATGGTTTACGAACAGATTATATATTTATTGATTCAAGCGGTGGGGTGTTGTATTCAGCTCGCGAGGGTTTGAACTGTTCTATCGCGAATTGGGATGGAAGTCAGATGATATTCTTATTCTAGGAACGTTCTTCTCCGATCGCAGATCTCAGGAACTCAACTCCGGGGGTTTTAGATCCAGGGATTTATATAAGCTCCTCTATCTTATCTCTTTCGTTGGATCCCATTTTTGTGTTTGAGAGGGGGTATTTATAGGGAGACTAAGCGAGCAGCTGGCTGGCGACCTCGTGGTTGTATTTAGGACACGTGTAAGGCATGCCTTCGTGTTTAGGGGGGTAGATAATACACGTGGCGTCGTTTAGAGGTGAGGTGCTAGAAACAGCGAGCTGCTTTACTTAGGGTTCCTGAGACCCACGAGGTACTCAAGGGGCCCTCCTTCGCCGTTACATGGTCATAGCTAAGTATTTAAGTCGCGAGTAGGGTTTGGTCGTGAGAACGAACGAGTATCTTATATGCGATGGATCCTATGGTGGGCCGGATGTCTTCTTGCGTTGGGGTGACCTACTTATGACGCTATATTTGTGTTAATCGATTGGTCTATTTTCTATGGCATCGTCAGTAGTCATTGATTGGATCTTCTCCGCTTGATGCATGATTTCTCATCTGATGTCTCCTTCCTTCTTTATTGTCTTGATTAAATTTTGGTTGTCGCCTTCTATAATAACTTTCGAAGCTCTTTATTGCCTTGATGAAAGAAGCATCATATTCCATAAATTTGGAACACTTTACCTATGTATATATGAAATTGGCTAATCACTTTTAAAACTTCTTTTTTTTGGTGAATTTGTTAAAGTTGTAGAAAAAAAATTTGAAACATTGAATTTTTTTTCAAAATATTCATGATTTAAAAAATAATTGTAAAAGTAGGTCTTGGTTGAAACAATTTGTCAAAATGTTCAGAACTGTCAAGGGGACAGAAAACCACTATTTTCTTTAAAAACTTCAGAAAAATTTAAAAAAAATATACAATAAGGTGACCTACGGTTCTACATTTTTTTAAATAAAAAATAAAGAGAGAGGTAGATAGGGGAAAGTGGGATTAGAAGGAGGATAGAGAGGAGGGAGAGCGATGGTAGAGGGGGGAGAGGCGGTGGTAGTGCAAAGGAAGATAGAGAGGAGGAGGGCGGTGGTGATGGCAGCGAAGAGGAGGAGATCGGGGGAATAGGGCGGATCTCTTTGTTTTGGGGTGGTTAGGGCGTCGAAGAGTGGCGCCGCCAAGAGGTCATAGCCTTGCAACGGACCAGAGTCAAAGAAGTCACCGGTAGACCCGGACAAATGCGGGCTTGAGCCGGGCTTTACCCGAGATTTTGTCCTGTTGTTGCGGGCGCGGGCCTGGCTAAGCTCGCTTAACGGGTTGGAAGTCGTGTCCAAGCCCGTCCGCGAATGCGGGTGTGGGTAGCCCGCGGGTAACCGCAAACCTAATCAATTTTTCTTATTAAAACTATACTAAACCTCTTGAAATGAATTTTAATATATATATATATATTAAAATCTAATAATATATATATATAAATGAATAATTAATATTATTTATAGTTACTGTTTTTTCTTATTACTTGGAGTATATAGTTACTGTTTTATAAGAATAAAATGAATAATTAATATTATAGTTACGACTGTTTTATCAGAATAATTAAAATGAATAATTTATGATTTATTTATAAGAATAATAAGCAGCTAGCCT
Organism: Persicaria maculosa; assembly: GCA_963922045.1. Classification (NCBI taxonomy): domain Eukaryota; kingdom Viridiplantae; phylum Streptophyta; class Magnoliopsida; order Caryophyllales; family Polygonaceae; genus Persicaria; species Persicaria maculosa. The sequence continues at coordinate 19,354,408 of OY998257.1, read as the reverse complement.
ATATAGTTATTGTTTTTTTTCTTATTACACACACACATATTATATAGTTACTATTTTTTTCTAAATTAATTATTAATATTATTTATTACATATATATACACACACATATATATTAATTTTAATAAAAAAAACGACAGGTACCCGTTACGGGCCATTGATATGTCCAATCCCGCACCCGTTGCGGACGCGGGCCGAGCCTAGCAGCCCGCGTGGGCTTTTCCACGTGTCCAAGGTCGCCCGCTAATGCGGGCAGGTGTGGCGGGCCGAGCGGGCTCACCCGCGTTTGCCCAGGTCTAGTCACCGATGTTGATTCCTCACTCTTCACCTCATCTCCACCGTCGCCTGGATCTCCTCCTCCGTCAATCCGCCACCTGGATCTCCACCGAGACCCGTCACATGTGGTCCACCACTCTCCCTCTTCTCTATCTTCCTTCCTTAAATTCACTTGCTCTCCCTCCCTCCACCATTGGTCCTCCAAGTCCTTCTCTCTTCTCTTCCACCCGGCCCGCTCCTCTCTCCCACGATCTCTGAACTGTCCAACTTTCCCCCATTTCCTCCTCTCTTTATTTTTTGTTAAAAAAAAGGTAGAACCCTGGTTTACCTTATTGTATTTTTTTTAATTTCTCTGCAATTTTCAAAGAAAACCACGATTTTTTGTCCCCCTGACAGTGGTATATTGTGATAGAATCTCATAAAATAAAATATTATTTTTTAAAAAATTGATTAATGTACTATAAACAATTACAATTTATAAATTATAATCAAATTTATAATATAAACAATATTTTAAATTATAATATTTTATATTAAATATCATGAAATCAAATTTGTAATAGTAAACTTAATCAATATTTACTCATTCTAAAATAGAGACTACATTTATATTAATCAATTATAAATAATTATTAATATTAATCATTTTTATTCCACTAAGGGTGTGTTTGGATTCTAATGCATTATATATAATTATAATTATTTTATAGTTTGGTTAAAATAACGTAAATTTGAAATGAAATACAATAAACCTAATTGATTTTACCTGTGATTAGAATCGTTCAACTATATTTGAATCATATTTTTTGGTCAAATATATATTTGAATTGTAGGACTGTTAGAATTATATAATCGAATTGAGATTTTAACAAACTACGGTATACTAATAAATGCAAACGATTCTTTTTTGAATAAAATATATTAAACCTAACTGATTTTAATGATTGGGCTGTAGTGTGATATGACTTAAATTTATTGGATCATCATTAATTGACGTGGCAAAAAATTCAGTCCAGATTGCACTAGAGAACGACACATAAGTGAATTCAACCAGAGCCCGCCACATAGGAATTCACGTCTCAGTTTTAGTAATACATACTGATATTGATATTGATATATTGATGATTGATATTATCAATATCTATAGTTAACTATTAGAGAAATATTTTTTAAGAGGTGTCATTTTCTCCTTAAAAGTAGGTTATTCAATTAATTTTTTTTAAATTCAATTAATCCATTATCTTAGGATAAATTATAATTTTAGTAATTTTTTTTTTAAAATTGGATTGATTCAAAACATAAAATTAATAATAAGGACACTTAAAATTAATATCAGTAATATATATATATACATATATATATATATATATTGTAACGGCCCAAATATAAATATTCGGGTTACGTTTCGAAGGACTGGATACCTTCGTTCGGATCTTGTAATTCGAGTACGAGTTGAGTTTTAAGACAAGGTTTTAGTGATCAAAGAAGGGATTTCGCACCCTAAAATTCGCGGTAGGGCCGTTAGGTCCCCCGAACCTGTCCTACTTGCCTAAGTCGCTCAAAACGTTTTAAGTTCGAAAGCATAAAGAAGGAAATATCATAATACAAGTTGCCACGGCATGGCCGGGTCAAAACCAAATACGAGGAAATAAGTAGCAAAAGTGTGGAGTTCAAGTCGGTCTTACTCTCCCTCTCACTGCGCCATAAGATATCCCCCGCCACAACAGCACGTGATCAAGTAAGGGTACGAGTACCTGAAACTAACCACGAAGTCAAGGTCGAGCCACTCATGCGGGCCCTGGAGACCTCGCTGAGGACATATAATACGCTCTAAGCCTAGATGAAGATGATCTAATGCATTACTGAAATATTAAACACGCAAGCATGTTGACAATTCATATATAACGACAGAAATGCAGTAAATGGGCCCACACAGAATGCCAAGTGGCATGTCCCAATCTCTCAAACCCATGCCTTAGTCGGGGCGGGTATCTCTCTCATATTGGTACCTCAGCCGGGGTCGGATGTCTGCCTCAGCCGGGGCCAGACGACTTGGTCGGTGCCACAGTATATCTCATGTCTCAGTCCGCACCTCAGCCGGGGTGGGACACTTGGTCACCGCCGCAGTCATATATATAACTCAGTAAATCATGCTCTCAGATGACTCTATCAGGACAAACCTGATGGAGCTGGGTTGTCCTATGACCCTAGCAACGACTCTAGACTCACAACTTACGGCTGTTTCTACCAATCGCATTCAAAATACGTATGCTCATATGTTAATGCAGAACCTAAGCATGCTACTACATGACATGATATTATAATGCCTACATACTATATGACACATTAGGCATGAGGTTCTAACTTGAGTAAGCCCCGGAGGACTTACCTGGAGTAGCAGATCAGCAAAAGCAATAAACCAGCAGTAAGCAAGCCAATCACGTCACGGACCACCTAACGATTTTAATGCATACAAAATATAAGTCTAAAGCATATAGGACCCATCTACCGCTACACAGAATCTATACATCAATAATAAGTCACAACATCATCATCATCATCATCATCATAATCACCATCATCATCATCATCATCACCATCATCATCATCATCATCATCATCATCATCATCATCATCATCATCATCATCATCATCATCATCATCATCATCATCATCATAACTCATCATATACCATTTCACATGTCATCTCAACATATCCTTACTCATATAGCGTTCCATCATTTCATCATAATATCTCACATCATGCTTTATATTCAATTTAACCTTCCATATCAATCAGGCTTCATCCTATATTCATATCATAAAATATCATCTCACATAATTCCCACACATATTATTCACCAAATTAATCCGCACGTTAAAACCAAGTAACATCCTTCAAAAGTCTCAACACATTAATTATCATCAATATCACATAAACATATAATCATGAAAATATCATTTGAACAACCAAGTAAACCTTTAAGTAAACCTTTAAACCAATTTCTCAAAATTATATTGTTAAAACGATCCCGACATATTTATCTAAAAATCATTATTTATATAGATTCCGACATTTAATCATCAAGTATTTAAATACATACTTAGCAATACATCATTTCAAGTAATATACTTTTAATTCCAACCATTTAATATCATATCCAACCAAATCAAATCATTAAATAATTTAAGTAACTAATAAATCATAATTAATGAATTAATTAATTAAATCAGAAATAATAACTAGGAATAACAATTTAATATATAATAAATAAAATTTAATCAATAAATCAATTAAATCACTAAATAACCGGAAAAATAATTTAACAAAACAACCTTAAATTTATTTTAACCCAAAACAAAAGAAAAAGCCCAGTTGAAAGCTCAGCCCGGATCTAAAAAGAGAGGCCCAATCCGGATACCTTACCCGGCCCAAACCCGGATCCAAAAACCGAGCCCAACCCAAAAGCCCATACCCATTTCAGTTTTTAAATGAACCGGAAAAAAAGAGCTGAACCGGACCGGGTCAACAGAAAAAAAGAAAAAGGAGAACCGGGTTGGACTGAACCCGTCTTCAACCCCTTGCCCAGAGCCCTGTTCGGATCCCCGCCCTCACAACCTCACGCTTTCACCCTCCCGCCCTCACTCCGGCTCCTCTCGCCCTCGCACTGGCCACCCTCCCTCGCTCGCACTCTGGCTCACTGCTCCCTCGTCCTCGCTTGCCGGCCCTCGCCCTCGTCGCTCTCACTTCCGACCTCGCCTCTCGCTCGCGATGCTCCTCCCTCGGATTTCCGCTCAACAATGGCATGTCACCCATATTCGAAAACGTAGACAAGGATTCTAAGCTATGAAGATGAAATTGGAGGAAAGAGGCTCACCGAGGGTGCGGTTTCGATGGTTCGATCTCCGGTGGTTCGATCTTCGATGTCCCACCGGGGCTTGGTTTGTGGTCGCTGGCGGCGCGGCTCCGACTGGCGACGTCGGTGAGGAAGGGTCGGAGCCGGGAAGGTGTTGGTGAGCTCGTGCCTGTTCGAAGATAGAAGTAGAAGGGGGAGGGTGGTGATGGCTCGTGTGTTGCCGCAAGAAATCAGGGGAGGAGGAAGGGAGCCTTGGTGGTGATGTTGGTGATGAAAACAGGAGGTGTGGTTATGATGAAGGAGGGCTGAGAAATGAAGGGGAGGGAGACCGGAGTGATGTGAACAGGTGATGGTGGAGGTGGAGTGAAGATTGAAAAAAAGAAAAGAAAGATGAAGGGTATGAATGTATGATGGTGACGGGTGATGAGGGTGAATAAATAGGTTGAGATGGCTAGGCAGCCGAGCTAGGGGGATAGGGAATAACTAAGGCATTAATTATGGTGAAAGTCAAGTATTATACCGAAAAATAAATCCCGAAACCCGCTTTTCGACCTTAACCCGAATCGATTTAAAATAAATTTAAAATAGATATTCGAATCCGAATTAAATAACGAAATCCGAAAATATTTTCAAGTCTCGGAAAAATAAAGCGGAATTATTTCGTATTCAATTTGAGAAACAAGTTTATGCCGGAATTGTTCAAAAGAATTTAAATAAGTCATTGCTCCAGAACGGAAATATTTAAAATTTCCCGAATTAACGGATCAAATTCAACATAAATAAATATTTAAATAAAATAATAATTTAAAATTTTTTTTTTCGGTCTTTACATTATCCACCTCTAAAAACAAGTCTCGTCCCCGAGACTAATATTACTTCAAGGTAAGAGGAGGAAGTTTTAAAACGCGAGTCCAAGGATCTTGCAATCATCTCAGATGCGTCTTCCGGGACTCTCACAACATCCTAGTCACGGTCATGACATCTCCAATTGATCTTGACAAGTATGCAATAAGCGCCCCTATCACATCCTCGCTTCGACTTTTCGGAGGTGCCACAACTCTAAAAGTACTCCAATATCATCACTAGGTCTTAGCAAGCACCCTACAAGCGCTCCCATAAAATGCTTGTATCCACTTCGTGAAGTAATATAGATTTACCCGAAACAGGTAAGTTTCAAAAGGGTTTCGCAATAAATAAAATAAATAATAATAATAATAAATAATTAAATAATTAAATAAATAAATAATGAATAATAAATGAAACAATTTGTCTCAAAATCGTTGAAATTCTCGATCGCGTTTGGTCTTTCAAAATCCAAGTTAGTCATTTTTAGCACCGTTCAAAATCTTTCAAATCCGACGTTAGTCAAGCAATTTTAGAACATCAAGAGGTGGAGTCATCCACCTCTAAGGGCTACTCCCATATTCCACGTCCTAGGTTCAATTTCTCAAGTCCATCTAACCTCAAGTTCCAAGTGTTAACAATTCAGAATATCATTTCATCAAAATCCATCGTCATGATAAAATCTATAAACGTGTCAAATTCTAAAATCAACCAATCATATATCAATAGATCATAAAAGCATGGAAATCCGCACATCAATATCACTCACAGAGTCACAACCAAGCATACAGTTAAACACAAAGTCAACCATGTAGAATCGCACTACCTGCAGTAGGAGGGGCGGAATACTCCTCTGCGCTCATCTAATAAGCGCGGGGTGGTGGGGGCAGGTCAGCATCTTGCCCTCCTGATGACCGTCCTCCGTGACCACGGCCCTTGTCGCCCTGTAATCCTCTACCTCCTCGTCCTCGGCTGGCTGCAAATCCTCTCCCCTGGCTCTGAGGATGAGCCAGAAGTGGTGGCCTAGGAGCCTCTGAAAGTCTTGGGACTGGTGCAGATGGTGTCTCTCCAGTCTTGGGGCAGTGATGAGATCGATGCCCTAGAGTCCCGCATGAAAAACACAGAGTGTGCTTCCTCGGACAAGATTGCAGAACGTGTCCCTCCTCATGGCATCCATAACATGTAGCTCGGGCTCTAATCTCTCCGCTCTGAGCTGGTGGTGCAAATGGTACTCTCGATGTATCTCCCCGGAATCCTCCTCTAAATCCTCCTCCACTAGATCTCATCTCTCCCCTAGTCTCATCAGGCCTCGGCCTCTTCCTCTCAGAAAGGGAGGAAGCATAAGCAGCATCAGAGAGAATGCGCTGCTGATCGTATAGAAGAATCACCTCCAGGAAACGATCGAACGAGACTGCGCCCAGACTAGAAGCATGCAGTAGTACCGCTGGTGACAACCTCATCGACAACAATCGAATGCGACTCTCATCAGTGGGACACAGGTGTGCACAGTAAACCAGCTCCTTCTTGAACTGGCGGACAACATCAACAACAGAGAGAGACGGGTTGTAGGTCCCACGATAAAATGCCACCTCGCGAGCAATCTGAGTCCCCGGGGGACTATACTCCTTCAGCATCAAAGTCCGAAAGGCATCATAACTCCACTCGGTCTGCTCCGTCTTGTACACGGACCAACGATCAAAGGCGTCCTTCCGCAGATGTCCTGCTGCTAGCCTCTGTCGCTCTGTATCTGGCGCATCGATATGGTCGAAGATCCCGTCTAGCTGACGGAACCACATCTCGACATCCTCTCCGGCGTCTCCTGAGAACTGCGGTGGGTGACACTGCCCCATGACCTTCACCCAGTCGATGCGCTTCTCGGGTCGCGCAACGGCCATAGGAATAGCTCGAGCGGGCTCAGGTGCTATAGGCTGCTCGATAGGAATCTGGGCCCCGGGTGCTGCAGACTGTGACTCCCCAAGAAACTCTCGCAAGGCCTCCAGGATCGCAACTCGATCCATCTGCCCCGGTTTGGTCTGCGGAAGGGGGACCTGAGTCTCGCCGTCCTCGGGTGTCGGAGTGTTAGCGTCGGCCGAAACAGTAGATGTCCTACGACGGGGTCGTCCTCTACCTCTACGTACGGGGCCTCCATGCCCCGTCGGTCCATGTCGGGTGTCCACCATGATTGATGGAATGAAGGCAACGGCTTATCACGTAGCATAGAAGTATTCAACAAGATGTAAATGAGCATCAAGAAGACTCATGCCATATTCCGAATCCCAAGTCCTAGTGCGTCTCACTCTCCGTAAAATCAAACCTCTAGGTCCGTCACCGATTCTCGTAAAAGTTCAAGGGCCTACAACTCACCCAAAGTACATCATGAAGAACCTAATAGGGCAAGTCAAACAAGTTCCCCAATTACTCAGTACGGTCCCAAGCTCACAATCCCAATTTTCCTATTCACTCACCTAAAACCTTAAATTAATACTTTATCCAATTATCACAGATCAAGATCAATTATTCCAAAACCTCATCCCCTTTCTTTCTCAGTATTAGAATCCCAAACTCGCCCAAAGATATGAAAGCTCCCCAATCTTGAACCTTTTAGCAAAACCCTTACTGCATCTCTTCTCAACTGATCCACACATGAGGTTTGCCTAAGTAAGTCATACGAGCACTCATGAACCAAATCGCATTTCCCAAATTTCATACATATTTACTCGAAACGCCAACTATCACTCAAAACTCTGCTACGATCCCAAACGATTACGATCCTTACATGCCGTCCTATTCTAAATTTTCTAAAATTTCCATGCCTTATTTATTCAATTCTCTTAAGATGTCACAAGCACAGATTTCCATTGCCTATAACTATTAGCACCTCAATATCTTTCACTCGGATAGTTCTCGATATTCTGCACAAAATTTTCCGACCTCCTAAATCCATCAATCACCTTTACGATCGAAGTGGACCCTAAATCATCTCTATCCCTCACATGCCCAAAATAGGCCTTCTTATCGAGGTCATCCCCCCTTACCTATGTCCTTATCTGTTCATTCTCTTATTACCTCTAAGAGGAATTTTCCAAATTGTTTCAATACCCTTATTCTACTCCCCATATCCGCATACATTCCCATCGCTAATCCACCTCTAAAGAATCATCTTCCACTACAACCTTATAAGTGTCATCCTCTCATTCTGTATTTTCAATCACAAAAATTTAGATTCCTAATCCCTACACGTATCCCAAAGCAAGGTTTAGTAGCACCTCTAATTGACTAAGTGGACATCTCAGCTTTTTCCTAACCTTGTACCTTAGACTTTCGATACCAATTCTACACTCTTCAATACTATCCCATCCTTACTCTAGAAAATATCCTCAAGTCTCATACATTCCTACTCTCATATCAGGCACTTAAGGAATCAATGCACTTGAACAAGAACCATGAATGTAGTGAGATTACCAACCCGATTTCCCATGAAAGATTTTTTTTTAATATTAGGAAAAGAAGGCCAATAAAATATCATTTGACAATATGGATGGAAGGTAGGAAAAGGTAAAGTGAAAAAATGAAAGGATCATGACGCCAATGAATGAAGGATGCGGAAAGATCACCCATATGATCGATATTTCCCAACCAAACGATAAGAAAGGACGTCTCGCTATCCTAGCCGCAGAATTTCAACACATTCCTAAGAATATATCAAATAAAATCCTAGACCGAGGGAAGGAACAGATGAAGAGGAATGTCAGAACAAGGCATCTAGCACATAAGCACTCAACAGTGTATAATCAGATCCCCTTCGAGGGGGATCGCCCTCAGGCCCAACCACATAATCTATCTAGAAGCTGCCCTTCGAGGGGCAACAGACCGGAGGGGCATCTATCCTCTCAGCCTCTATATTCAATCCCCGCTACTCCAACCACCACGGTGCAAACTCCTTGGAGTCTTCCAGGCCCTCTGTAAAGTACAAAGCTAAGTTTTGCCTACCCTTTCCCAAGTCTACATCCAATAGGGATGGTCTATCGCCTTTCTACCCACTCGATTTCCTTTTTTCCGATTTTCCTTATTTTAAGTCAAGTTTATTAAGCTTTGTTCATTAATTTAGCTATATTAAATTCATTTTGCCCTTTAAAACTCTTCAAAATCCTTTAAAAACATTGGGCGATTTTCAAAATCATACTTCAACCCATTTGTACTCGAATCGTGCAACCCAAGCTCTGATACCACCTTTGTAACGGCCCAAATATAAATATTCGGGTTACGTTTCGAAGGACTGGATACCTTCGTTCGGATCTTGCAATTCGAGTACGAGTTGAGTTTTAAGACAAGGTTTTAGTGATCAAAGAAGGGATTTCGCACCCTAAAATTCGCGGTAGGGCCGTTAGGTCCCCCGAACCTGTCCTACTTGCCTAAGTCGCTCAAAACGTTTTAAGTTCGAAAGCATAAAGAAGGAAATATCATAATACAAGTTGCCACGGCATGGCCGGGTCAAAACCAAATACGAGGAAATAAGTAGCAAAAGTGTGGAGTTCAAGTCGGTCTTACTCTCCCTCTCATTGCGCCATAAGATATCCCCCGCCACAACAGCACGTGATCAAGCAAGGGTACGGGTACCTAAAACTAACCACGAAGTCAAGGTCGAGCCACTCATGCGGGCCCTGGAGACCTCGCTGAGGACATATAATACGCTCTAAGCCTAGATGAAGATGATCTAATGCATTACTGAAATATTAAACACGCAAGCATGTTGACAATTCATATATAATGACAGAAATGCAGTAAATGGGCCCACACAGAATGTCAAGTGGCATGTCCCAATCTCTCAAACCCATGCCTTAGTCGGGGCGGGTATCTCTCTCATATCGGTACCTCAGCCGGGGTCGGATGTCTACCTCAGCCGGGGTCGGATGTCTACCTCAGCCGGGGCCAGACGACTCGGTCGGTGCCATAGTATATCTCATGTCTCAGTCCGCACCTCAGCCGGGGTGGGACACTCGGTCACCGCCGCAGTCATATATATAACTCAGTAAATCATGCTCTCAGATGACTCTATCAGGACAAACCCGATGGAGCTGGGTTGTCCTATGACCCTAGCAACGACTCTAGACTCACAACTTACGGCCGTTTCTACCAATCGCATTCAAAATACGTATGCTCATATGTTAATGCAGAACCTAAGCATGCTACTACATGACATGATATTATAATGTCTACATACTATATGACACATCAGGCATGAGGTTCTAACTTGAGTAAGCCCCGGAGGACTTACCTGGAGTAGCAGATCAGCAAAAGCAATAAACCAGCAGTAAGCAAGCCAATCACGTCACGGACCACCTTACAATTTTAATGCATACAAAATATAAGTCTAAAGCATATAGGACCCATCTACCGCTACACAGAATCTATACATCAATAATAAGTCACAACATCATCATCATCATCATCATCATCATCATCATCATCATCATCATCATCATCATCATCATCATCATCATCATCATCATCATCATCATCATCATCATCATCATAACTCATCATATACCATTTCACATGTCATCTCAACATATCCTTACTCATATAGCGTTCCATCATTTCATCATAATATCTCACATCATGCTTTATATTCAATTTAACCTTCCATAGCAATCAGGCTTCATCCTATATTCATATCATAAAATATCATCTCACATAATTCCCACACATATTATTCACCAAATTATTCCGCACGTTAAAACCATGTAACATCCTTCAAAAGTCTCAACACATTAATTATCATCAATATCACATAAACATATAATCATGAAAATATCATTTGAACAACCAAGTAAACCTTTAAGTAAACCTTTAAACCAATTTCTGAAAATTATATTGTTAAAACGATCCCGACATATTTATCTAAAAATCATTATTTATATAGATTCCGACATTTAATCATCAAGTATTTAAATACATACTTAGCAATACATCATTTCAAGTAATATACTTTTAATTCAAACCATTTAATATCATATCCAACCAAATCAAATCATTAAATAATTTAAGTAACTAATAAATCATAATTAATTAATTAATTAATTAAATTAGAAATAATAACTAGGAATAACAATTTAATATATAATAAATAAAATTTAATCAATAAATCAATTAAATCACTAAATAACCAGAAAAATAATTTAACAAAACAACCTTAAATTTATTTTAACCCAAAACAAAAGAAAAGGCCCAGTTGAAAGCTCAGGCCGGATCCAAAAAGAGAGGCCCAATCCGGATACCTTACCCGGCCCAAACCCGGTTCCAAAAACCGAGCCCAACCCAAAAGCCCATACCCATTTCAGTTTTTAAATGAACCGAAAAAAAAGAGCTGAACCGGACCGGGTCAACAGAAAAAAAAGAAAAAGGAGAACCGGGTTGGACTGAACCCGTCTTCAACCCCTTGCCCAGAGCCCTGTTCGGATCCCCGCCCTCACAACCTCACGCTTTCACCCTCCCGCCCTCACTCCGGCTCCTCTCGCCCTCGCACTGGCCACCCTCCCTCGCTCGCACTCTGGCTCACTGCTCCCTCATCCTCGCTTGCCGGCCCTCGCCCTCGTCGCTCTCACTTCCGACCTCGCCTCTCGCTCGCGATGCTCCTCCCTCGGATTTCCGCTCAGCAATGGCGTGTCACCCAGATTCGAAAACGTAGACAAAGATTCTAAGCTATGAAGATGAAATTGGAGGAAAGAGGCTCACCGAGGGTGCGGTTTCGATGGTTCGATCTCCGGTGGTTCGATCTTCGATGTCCCACCGGGGCTTGGTTTGTGGTCGCTGGCGGCGCGGCTCCGACTGGCGACGTCGATGAGGAAGGGTCGGAGTTGGGAAGGTGTTGGTGAGCTCGTGCCTGTTCGAAGATAGAAGTAGAAGGGGGAGGGTGGTGATGGCTCGTGTGTTGCCGCAAGAAATCAGGGGAGGAGGAAGGGAGCCTTGGTGGTGATATTGGTGATGAAAACAGGAGATGTGGTGATGATGAAGGAGGGCTGAGAAATGAAGGGGAGGGAGACCGGAGTGATGTGAACAGGTGATGGTGGAGGTGGAGTGAAGATTGAAAAAAAGAAAAGAAAGATGAAGGGTATGAATGTATCATAGTGACGGGTGATGAGGGTGAATGAATAGGTTGAGATGGCTAGGCAGCCGAGCTAGGGGGATAGGGAATAACTTAGGCATTAATTATGGTGAAAGTCAAGTATTATACCGGAAAATAAATCCCGAAACCCGCTTTTCGACCTTAACCCGACTCGATTTAAAATAAATTTAAAATAGATATTCGAATCCGAATTAAATAACGAAATCCGAAAATATTTTCAAGTCTCGGAAAAATAAAGCGGAATTATTTCGTATTCAATTTGAGAAACAAGTTTATGCCGGAATCGTTCAAAAGAATTTAAATAAGTCGTTGCTCCAGAATGGAAATATTTAAAATTTTCCGAATTAACGGATCAAATTCAACATAAATAAATATTTAAATAAAATAATAATTTAAAATTTTTTTTCCGGTCTTTACATATATATATATATATATATATATATATATATATATATATATATATCTGTATATACTACTTTAATTGTTTTTCAACTAATGAGTTTAATTCAAAACATTTAATTATTTAAACTTATACTATTATTTTACAATATTAATTTAACATATTATTAAGATTTTATTTATAAAAAACCGCGTACTATGGCTCGAAGATCATACTAGTATAATACTAAAGGAGAAATCGTTTAACCCATGTGACGCCTTCTCCCTTAATGTAGGGATTTTAACCAATCATGAATTACTAATTTGTGATTTGGTGTGTTTGATCTTATCTATTAAGATTTGTTCGGTTGTTACGTAACCAATATTCTACTTTTTAGGGAAAATCAATATTTTGTTATTATATTTTCAACTATAAAAGAATTTTTTTTAATATTCAAAATTACTAATTTGTGATTTGGTGTGTTTGATCTTATGAATTAAGATTTGTTTGGTTGTTACGTAACCAATATTCCTTTTTAAGGAAAATCAATATTTTGTTATTATTTTTTCAACTATAAAATATAAACGGAAATTTCGCCAGGTACCCCTGGGGTATTGCAAATTTCGCCGGGTATACAACTTTTTTACAAAATTCGCGTGGTACCCCTGAGGTTTTAACCCATTTCGCCTCGTGCCCTTCTCGGTTAACTTTAACCTTTTTTTGTTATTTCCGTTAGTTTGCTCAAAAAAAAAAGAAAAAGAAAAGAAAGAAAGAAACGAAGCTCAGACACGCGAGGAGAGACGCGAAGAGCGAGGAGAGACGCGAAGAGCGACGCGAAGAGCTGGCTGCACCCTCCCTCGGACTCGGACCTGGTGGTTGCGCCCTCGCTCGGACTCGGACCTGGTGGCTGCACCCTCGCTCGGACTCGGACCTGTTGCTGCGCCCTCGCGAGAAAGGTAAGAAATTTCGACTTTTGCTGCACCTGTTGCTGCGCCCTCGCTAGGGTTTGCTGCACCTGTTGCTGCGCTAGGGTTGAATTTGATGCATATCGAAATCGATAGATATCGAAATCGAAATTTCGATATCTAAATTTGTTTCTGTTGAAATCGAAATCGAAATTTCTGTTGAAATCGATACCTGTTGCTGCGCTAGGGTTGAATTGGAATCCAAACATCACAAAAAAGCCCCCAAATGCTTCAAAAAACCCTAAATTTGACATTAACTAACCTCTCTGCCGAAGCATGTTCTTCTCCTCCACCTCCGGTCGCCGGCCGAGGCAATGGGCCGCCACCGCCTTCGCGGTCAGGCACAACGCCTCCCACTTCTCCTCCCATCGTTGATGTTCGAGCACTCGCAGCAGGCTGTAATCGAGAGCAGCGGTTGCAGCAGGTCCGAGCCGGTTGCAGCAGGTCCGTGCCGGAGCCGTCCTTCGAGAAGCGGTTCCGAGCAGCGGCAGGGACTCGAGCAGTAGGGTATGGCGCCTTCTCTCCTCGCTCGAGCCTTCTCTCTTCGCTCTCTGTGTATCGCGCCTCTCTCTTCGCTTGAGCAACAAGGTCTCTTTCTTTCTTTCTTTTTCTTTTTTTTTTTAATTTGCAAACTAACGGAATTCAACAAAACTGTTAAACTTAACCGGAAAGGGCACGACGCGAAATGTTTTAAAACCTCAGGGGCACCACGCGAAATATGCAAAAAAGTTGTATACCTCGCGAAAATTGCAATACCCCAAGGGTACCTGGCGAAATTTCCGAAATATAAATATTCAATAACTAGGATATTGCTAAAAAAAACTTATATGATTTTCTTGATTCGGATATGATTTCCCTAACTAGAATATTTTTTAAAGGGGTATTTATCTATTTTTTTTAGCCTAATGGATATTTATCTATTAAGGTGTAGGTTATTTAACCCAGTCTAAAGTTTAAGATCGTGTTTCATTTTTTCGGTCAACAAAATTATATTGCTTCTTCCAAACTTTCTCTTGCATTTTACAATTAGATTTCTATTTTATTATTGTTCTCGCATCTTTGATTAAGCTTTGTCTTCAAATTTTTTGCTTCGTAGAGTTATCATCCAGTTCTCACAAATTTGATTTTGTTTGTAATTTGTAGGTGTTTACAGTTACACTTTGCATCTTATACCGTTACACAACTTTTGTTGATTGCGCTCCTAATCAACGACTTCGGTTGGTTGTCCTCGGAATCACGATAAGTAATTATTACATCATTTTCTTTCACGTACATGATTATTTATTGTCTTGCCTTCATAATTTCAATTATTATACTCCAATTTCTTTGTCTAACAATATTGTTTTTATTTACTATCGCTATCATCAATTCATGTGTTAATAATTTGAGTTTTTCTTTTAATTTATGAGTCTTTTTTATTGAATTTTCTCACATTTCAATTTCTCATCGAAAAGGGTTTAAACTTTAAACTTGCAGCTTACCAATTATTGCTCATCTCTAACAATTTGAATGTCTTATTTTGATTTTACAAATTTATATATTTATATCTTATTTAACTGTATTATTATTATTGTTGTTGATTTTGATGGGTTTCCATATTATCAAAGTTTAATTTCCAATGGGGATACAAATGATTTTGCATAACTATATCCTTGGGTATAGTTAATAAATAGGTTTAATTAGAAAAAGATTCCCCCACAATTAAATTATTTTAATTTTTTAATTATTATTTTTATGTGGTTGATATTTTATTTGGTAGAATATGTTCTTAACTTATCTATCTTTATTACTTAGAAAGATCGATATACTACATATATATATATATTCGGAGTTGAATAACGAATTACTTCATATTTATGAAATCAGTGAATACGTCATTCAAAGAGCCATTAATAATCGTGTCGTATTTCTTCGGAAACGCGTTTCGGAGTAAACAACTCCGGAGAGACAGAGACGGACACGTTTCACAAGTCAAATGGCATCCCGGCATCGCAGGGCACCATCGTAATTTAGTCCAAAATGAAGGTCAAACTTTCCCTCCACACAAAATTCCCATCGGTTGCTATAATTACAGGTGTCGGCAGGCCCAACCCTCATCTGAAGATCACACACCCTGTTTGGATTTCGTGAAGAAGAAGAAGAAGAAGAAGAAGAAGAAGGCGGGATATGGCGGAAGAAGGACTAGTCATCGGCTGCCACACAGCGGAGCAATGGACGGAGCATTTCGAGAGGGAGAAAGCCTCTCAGAAATTGGTACCTCTATTTCCGCCTCCTTACTTTGATTTCCAATTGTTCCCACATTTATCTGCAAGGATCGGTTTTATGTGTTTATATGTTGACTAAGAGCTTAAACAGATTTGATTTGTGCTTTTTTGTGATGGAAAACAGCACAATTTCTTCCCAATTTCCAATTTGATGATGAACTAGTTAATGGATTTTGCTAGTTGAGATAGGAAATTAGGGTTTTATTTTAGGGTCTCTTCGTGTGACTTCAGGCACTCAACTTACGAGTTTCAACTTGTCTTTATTTTTTTTAAAAAAATAATAATAAAATTAAGGGCTCGTTTGGTAAAGAAATTGAAAATCCAAGTAGTAGAAAATCGCAAGACGTACTAAGCATGCGTACGTTTGATTACTTGTTTATGGCAGAAATAAACCCACAAATTTTAAGTTTCGGTTGGCAGTGTTTTTGGTGGATTAACTTCATTGGCTTCCGATTGCATCCTAAAGGATGAATACAGGTGTTCCAAGAAAGCATTTCCTCCCGAACGGTGGCAATTATATTTTTTCTTCGAAATTAGAAATTGATTTTTTTTTCAAATTAGCCAAAAATCAAGAAAATATTGTTGGCTTTTCCGGTCTCTTCGAAAGCTGAGTTTAGATCTTCGGTTTCAAATCCCTTCGATTGGTTGTTGATTGAATCTTGTTGGCTTTTCCGGTCACTGGTAGCACCTTCGGCTTTACGGTTGCCATGGAAGGGATGACATCTCTTTTTTATTAAAAAAAAAATAAAAAAGGAGAGTTGCCGTTTGAGACAACGACTCTCCACATATATCTTTTTTTTCGTTTTTTCAGGCTTTTCTCCAATTAAACTGAAATTAAAAAAAAAACATAAACAATGCTTTAGTATTATATATATATTTTTTGAAGTGGGGCTAAAGTCGTTATTTCAAATAGCGCCTTAACTCTGCTTTGGGTAAATCCCAAAATAGTTTGAGATCTTGCCTAATTCACTAAATTTTTCTTCATTTTTGACTAATCTTAAAAAATTCTTAGATATTCATCAAATTTCCTTTTTAATATGCGAGTAAAAACCTCTTGATTTTTTTTACTTATCGCGTTTAACCAAATGAGCCCTATATATAATGAGGAAATTTTTTGTTAGTTAGCCAATATTCTAAAACTGGTTTTTCTTGTTATATGTAATTCTTCTTTTGACACTTTCTTGAAACTTTCATGGCATCAGCATAATTTCAATCCAATTTGTTCACTACCGCACATGGCACACTGGCTCTGATGTAGAAAAAAAAAATTGATAACTTCAAATATGCTTAAAGAAATGTTGAAGACTTTGTTATGTATATCAATCTGTCAAAGTTGATTTCCACATAGATCATGTTTGACAAATATGAAGAACATGATAAAGGTAACTGCAACAATTAACACACTGACTTATATATGTACTAGTAGTTTAGATTGAAAGGAGAGTTTGGACTATATCAACTGCTTTCGGGAGTGGGCATTTTTCTGTCGGATATCCCAAGCAAGTACATGAGCCATTCCTAAAACGCTTTTGTCAACCTTGGCATAGCTAGTGAGACTAATTTCGGCGATTCCTTTGGCAGGTTGTGGTGGATTTCACAGCTTCATGGTGCCCACCATGCCGCTTCATAGCTCCAATCCTAGCCGAGATTGCCAAGAAGATGACTCATGTCCTGTTCCTGAAGGTGGATGTTGATGAGCTCAAGGTAAACAATGAACTTCACCGCCCCTGTTTTCATTAACATGAGTGATGCTGCCTTGTTTTTCTCACTGGTAATACGAATCGATGGTTGCAGGAAATCGCAGAGAAATATGAAGTGGAGGCGATGCCAACCTTCCTCTTTTTAAAGGAGGGGAAAGTGATCAAAAGGGTCGTGGGTGCAAACAAGGATAAACTCCAGTCGACCATAGCAACTCTTGCCCCCATGCCTGCTTGAGTTTCTACAGTTGTGTTTCTTCCAAGTCGTTCATAGTGATCATGTGACGTGCTTGCGACATGTTGTTTGCGATGGTTTGATTCATATGTATTGCTAACTTGGCGTGTGTATTGCGTTGCTGAGACGATGTCATGGTTAATCATAAGCTGTTTGGTGTAACCGACTTGCGAGCTTTGCCCGTCGAGTCTTCGTACATCTAAACTTGTATAGCGTTGCCACAGTTTAGTTATTTTGTTTGCTTGAAGTATGTATGGAGGTATTATTGCTGAATGCTGATTTAGGTAATAACACGTTTTTTTTGTTAATAAATTATATTAAAATTATTTTTTTTTATTAAATTTTATATGAAGATTAAAATAGTTTATTTGAAATTTTTAATAAAAATTTTCAAACAATTATGAAAATAACAAAATAACAGGTTTTGTAACAATAAAATCTCATCATTATAGTTATTTGAGAATTTATTGTTCACTAAATAATTAATTATAAGGAAATGTTGTAATTAGATATAATAAACTAAAATAAACAATTTTTTAAAAAAATAACATAATTTAAGATACAATATTTAGAAAATACCTTTTTTTTAGTAAAATGATAAATTTGATAATCACTTAAGATATGAGATGCACACATATGATGTAACATGTCGATAAAATAGATGAAAAACTCAATTTATATTGTACCTGAAAATGATATATATATATATATATATATTATATATATATATATAATATACAGTAATATATATATATATAGTCATCATAAGAGATTTAAATCTCTGTTTTGAGTTATATTATATCGATTTGCGCAGCATCAAATGGACTGCTGCTTTGATAGTGACGATGAAATGCTATTTTAATCGTTTATTGAGAGGAAATACGGATTATATAATATATATATATATATATATATATATATATATATATATATATATGCTCGAATGAACTACAAGGGGAAAAAGAGAGTTTATATTGTCTTTATTTTCTTTCATTTCACTTTATATTGTCTTTACCTCTAGAACAGTAATAATATTTGGTCACCAACAAAAAACACGTGAAGAAACAGTTTTAAATAGTGCGTTGTGGTACAAAATAAAAAAGAATTAAGGGCTAGTTTGGGTGTAAGAAAGAATGAAAAGATAATCAATTTCTTAATTTCAAAGAAAGTAAACAAAAAGGGTTAAACAATAGTTTTGTTTGGGAGATTTAATGAAATGATTTATTACCTTTTATATAAAAAAATTGAAAAACAAAAAATTCAAGTTTGCTTACTTTCTTCTACGTCAAACACAAAAATTGGAGAACATGCATTGCCAATGCAAGTTTACAAACGCCAGACAACTTGTTCGAAACAATCAAATTAACAAGCTAAAATCAAAATAGATACAAGATGTTCACTTGATGAAAATATATTCAAAATCGATCAAAACATAAATTTAGCATTAATTTCAAATCCCTAATTCAATAAGGCATATGTCAACTAATTAATTACCCAAAAGAATGAATTTTTACACAGAAGGAGAGAAAGATAGATTGATTAACCAGATCTGCCAGGTTTAATTGTGACTGTCTATGGAAATTTGATGTGCATCACAAGGTTAGACATTTCATGTGGAAAATTGCTCGTGATGGCCAACCTACTAAGGAGTGATTACAAAAATCGTATATCTCGGTGCCCTCGTGTTGTGTTTTCTGTGGCAATTCTAATGAAAATGCTCACCACCTATTTATCGAATGTTCTGTTGCAGTTCAGTTAAGGCAGATATTAGGTCTATCGCTTCCTAGTGGTATCAGCTTTAAATCTCACTCTAATATTCATATCCCTCTGAACGATATCCGTGACATTATCGACCAAAAGAACATGAGAGATCTTGTACTATGTTGGTGGGCTATCTGGTTTTTTAGGAACCAGATAGTCTTCGGTCATATAAACTTGGTTTCTACTAACGATATGAAAATCCTATTCCTAACCACTCGACATTCTTGGGTTGAAGATAGGGCTTTCAATCTTGATGAAACAACTGTTGTCCAGACGGACCTGGATAAGACAATAATAAGGACCCTTTCCTAAACCTGTTGGTAGCCGGAATTCTTTTAGGAATGATCATTGGGATAAGCCATCTCATAACTATATTAAATTCAATTTTGATGGTTCTTTAAAAAGTGGAGGGAATGCATCTTACGGTTTTGTTATCCGTGACTCTATGGGAACCGTTGTCTCCTTAGGCCAAGGATTATGCAACAACACCTCGGTACTGCATGTTGAAGCTTTAGGCCTTAAGATGGGTATTTTGCGCACTAAGCAGCTTCATCTATCCAACCCTCTCATAGAAGGAGACAATTTAGTGGTTGTTAAGGCTCTTCTGGGCGATGGGAAATGTTCCTGGAATATCGAGCTCTTACAATCAGACATGAAGTTAGATCTCTCTTTGTTTTCTAATGTTGCTATTCGTCATATTTTTAGGGAATCGAATATTGTAGCAAATAGGCTCGCTCGTCTAGCCTACAGTCTCCCTGCCAACGACTGCGTAAAAAACGATTCAGAACTTCAGATTTTCATCCGCAAGGATGCGCTAGGAAGGACAACCGTGCCGGCCCGTCCTTTCTAATTCTTATATTGCTTCTAAAAAAATCATTAACATTTTTTCAAAAAGAAAGGAAAAGCTAAAGGCACTAGTGTTTAATTTAATCTGTTCAACTTTTATATACTACGTACAACTACTGTATCATTTTACTATTTGGGCTTAGTTTCATTTGAATGTTTTCCTTAATCCTAGAGGAAAAATCAAAGTTGAATCATTTGAATTTCATTCAGAAATTTATATCTAATCATTCACTTCAATTTTGTTTCAGTTAATCGAAATAGAATCATTTATGCTTTTTTCGAAGCTAGAGTGGTGCACTCTATGCCCTTTCTTTTATCGCGCGTGTTCATCGATAGGTTGTGCAACATGGCGAATAACAAGTAGCTATACATGAAAATAGTAACGTTGTGGTAAGTTTGACAATCAATTTTGGTGTGCAAAAATAGCATGTGGAACTATATATAGACGTGCAAATTTAATTTTATAATAATGGACACACTTTATTTTGGTAAAGTTTAATTGACGGTCTAGGTGGAAACAAAATTTACCACTTGCCCACTTGTACAAGTTTCTCATTTTGTTTTTATTCCCCTTCAAGCTCAGCCATTTTACAATCATTTTACGTTTGAATTATATATTGTTTTACTTATTTAAGGGACAAGCTCTCTCAATCAGAAATGACTTTATATTACCAAGAGTTTCAAACTTCAAATAACTTAATATAAAATATAACCCCATAACTGCTATACCAACGTATGAATAATTGTTATAAAGTTCTTAAATAATGAGGGTAATAAGAATCTACTTTAACCACCACTTTCAAATATTGAATTATCCAGATAATACAGCTTAAATTGACGCCTTCATCTATATATGATGTTCTAAGTAGTAATCAGAATCTTAATTATGGTGTCACTAGAATCTAAAGCCTCTAAGAGCACCCACAATACTCATTCTTGCGTTTCTTATCATTTAAAAAGAAAAGATCAAAATCAAAATATTGCCATCATTTATCAGGAAAATAAAGAAATGGGTTTCTTCTTTGTGAGAAGAGTTTCTGCTGCAAAAAACTTTTATAAATAAGAAGACACTCATCACTAACATTTTCTGAATTTTTTACTTCTGCTTTTTTCTTTGGCAAAAATACATAAAACCACCCACTATTCATTGTTATTTGCAAATAACCACCCCTTATTCAAAAATTATCAAATAACCACCCATTATTCATTGTTGTTTGCAAATAACCACCCCTTATTAAAAAATTGTCAAATAACCACCTATTAAATATAGGTTGTTTGCAACTAACCACCCATACCCCTTTTCTTGTTAAATCTCACTTAATTTAATATGAAAAGACAATTATACCCCTATTCTTTAATGTTTCATTTTTAGTAAAAAGACAATTATATTTCTCTTTGTTGCTTGATTTTTCAGGTATTACAATTAGACCTGCCAAATGGGTCATTCGGGTCGGGTTACTTTGGGTCCCGAGTAAAATGGGTTCCGGGTACATCTAGGTTGTCTCGAACCGGGGTTTGACCGAGTTTCGGGTCATTTTGGTTCGATTTTGGGTTTGTCAATTTTTAAATAAATTTTTAATCTGGGTTTCGGGACATTTGATTTACCCGATTACTCGGAAAAATTTTTTAATAAATTAAAAAATGAAAGATCAAATGTTTTTAAATAAAAAAATTTGCGACCCAAAATTAATCATATATTATTACATTTATTAAAAAGAAAAAATTTGATATTTTATATATTATTACATTTTATTAAAAAATACGTGAAATAATAAAAATCAAACCTTTTTAATAAGATGTAATAATATATAAAATATCAATTTTAAAAAAAAATTGTTTAAAATTTTGATATTTATATATTATTAAATTTTATTAAAAATTACGAGAAATAATAAAAATAAAATATTTTAGATCAGATATCGTATATAATTACAAGCACTATGATTTATGAACAATGTCTTTAATTGTAGAATTTTAAAATTATCCAAAATTATCAAATCATGATTTTTTTTAATTTAAAAAAGAAAAAATTGACAAACCCAAAATCGACCCAAAATGACCCGAAACTCGGTCAAACCCGGGTTCGAGACAACCTGGATGTACCCGGAACCCGTTTTACTCGGGACCCGAAGTGACCCGATCCGAATGACCCATTTGACAGGTCTAATTGTAATACCTGAAAAATCAAGCAACAAAGATAAGTATGTCCTTTTACTAAAAATGAAACATTAATGAATAGGGGTATAATTGTCTTTTCATATTAAATTAAGTGAGGTTTAACAAGAAAAGGGGTATGGGTGGTTAGTTGCAAACAATATATATTTAATGGGTGGTTATTTGACAATTTTTGAATAAGGGGTGGTTATTTGCAAACAACAATGAATAGTGGGTGGTTATTTGACAATTTTTAAATAAGGGGTGGTTATTTGCAAACAACAATGAATAGTGGGTGGTTTTATGCATTTTTGCCTTTTTCTTTTTACATGGAAAGACACTCCAAAGATACGAGGGTTGTGGATCACTAATACTTTGGGTTAATCATGAATTTCAACCAAAGAAATAAAATCAATGTGGAGCAATCAAAAGGGAAAAATTAAAATTCAACAATTCATTCATAAACAAACTACTACTAATGTCTAATAATAATAATAATAATATCATTAATCATCAAGATAGATAATACATTACAATCAAAGCCCAACAAATATCTCGCCATCTCATCTCACATAAAAAAGCATTAAAATCCAAGAAACTCCTTGAATTCACATCTCTCGTTGCGTAATAATCGTACTCATGACCCAACTGTTACTATCATCGTTAACGCTATCAAACCAAACACCGCTATTTTGCGATGAACATCGAAACCCTCCCAAATACCGCTCACTAGTCACTATTCAACTAGTAAGACATCAAGTTACCTTATGAAAAACGAATTCTAAAATATTTGGGATTAATAATTTTAATATTCCCTTCATTAAAAAACACAAGTTTATTTTTAAAAAATTTTAACACATTTTTTAAAAGTTAAAAATTATACAAAATATCAATTATAAAAAAATATTTAAAAATGATATTTTATATAATTTTATCTCCTTAATAATAAAAGTGTTAAATTTTTTTAAAAATAAAACTTATATTTTTAAATAAAGGAAATATTAGAATTTTTTTTCGAAATATTCATTAAAAAATAAAAATTTACGGATAATTCACACTTTGAAACTATTTACACAAATATTCAAAATTTGCAGAAACGTCAGAAAAACGCGGTTTGAAACCGCGTTTTATGTGTTAATTGGGTATTTATTCTCGGAGCTGAGCCAGAAATTAAATTTCTTATAAAAACGCAGTTTAACCGCGTTTCTTTAACAATTCCATTTCTTAATTTAAAAAAAAATAAAAAAAATATATCTATATGTAAAACGCGGCCTAAAAAAAAACACAAAACGAAGAAACATGAAGAAGAAGACAATTGAAGACCAAAAGAAAGAAGAAGATGAAGATTGGATGAAACTGATTAAGCACATTGAACAATTGATATAATGTTCCATCACAATCACACTTTCATTCTCCAGGCGTGGTCAATGAGGAAGACATTGGAGTCCTTCGGAACACAATCAGCGGTGCAGATGAGACGCCTCTGCCGACCATCCTCGCAGGGATCGATTTGGAAGAAGGCGCCGCCTTCGAAGGTCTCCGAGGAGAGCTTCTCGAAGAGACGCCTGTAGAGAGGCTCCGGCAACCCCGTCGCCGCTAGGAGAACTCATCCGGCAGCCATGGAGAGCTTCTTCCTGTTTCTTCGTATTCTTCTTCCTGTGTCTTCTTTCTTTTCTCTCTTTTTTTTTTAAAAGTAAAATGTAGCCTCAGGCCGCGTTTTACATATAGATATATTTTTTTAAAATTAATAAATGAAATTGTTAAAGAAACGCGGTTTTAAACCGCGTTTTTTTAAAAAAAAAGGCGGTTTGAAACCGCGTTTTTATAAGAAATTTAATTTCTGGCTCGGCTCCGAGAATAAATACCCAATTAACAGATAAAACGCGGTTTCAGACCGCGTTTTTCTGACGTTTCTGCAAATGTTAAATATTTGTGTAAATAGTTTGAAAGTGTGAATTTATCCGTAAATTTTTATTTTTTAATGAATATTTTGAAAAAAAATTCGAAATATTAATCTTGACATAAAACCTATAACTGTCCTTTTTTTTGGCGCCATAAATGGAGCCACCAGACAACAGAAAGTACCAAGCAGGCAAAAATAATTAAATTTCCTTTTTCCTCTTCAGTACCCAAACACGTGGTAATCAGCGGAAGCCATGATTGGCTGCTGGCTCACAAACCCACCCAAACCCCAGTGACTCCCCAACAACCCAATTTCACCTCCAACCACCGATTCCGCTGCCGCTCCGCCGGCGCCGGCGGCGGAGTTCATGTAGTTCAAAATCCCGTTGAGGGAGTCGAGGCGGTTGGTGAGCTCGGCGAGCTGGGCGCTCAGAACGGAGTTGTCCGCCTCGACGCTCAAGCACTCCTGGGTGGTGGCCTGCAACGTGGCAAAGATCCGGCCGTTGTCTCTCCTCAGGATCGCGATCTGAGCCGTTAGATCTTCGAGGTGCTTCTGCTTCCTCATCCGGGATCTCCGCGCCGATTCGCGGTTCGACTGCATCCTCTTCCGCTTCCTGATCTCGTCCGTCATTGCCAAAGAAAGAAAAGAAAAGATAAAAAAAACAGAGATTGATTATTTTATTTTCCCCCCTTTTTGTTTATTTAAAGGATCCGAATTAGGGGAATTGAGATTACAGGGGTTGACGAATTAGGGTTTAGAGAGAGGAGGGGAGCTCCGAGAAAACATAGAACCAGTAGAGGAAGGCGACGGAGAAAGATTGAACGAGGTGGTGGGTGCGGCGCCGGAAGGAGGAGTTGACCATAAACCCGGAACGGAGGATTTCGCTCAGGACGGGAGACATGAATCTCACACCATCAAGAATGAGGCTGAAATCATCCAATTTTGCAGTGACAGTGGAAAATGGATGAAAAAAGGTCAGATCTGAATGGAAAGAAAGAAGAAGAATTGGATTGAAAGGCGTGAGCTTTCCCTGCAATTGAGATCCGGGAAGTGGAGAAGTGAGGAAAAGAAGAGAGGGACAGTGCTCAGATCGGATCTCTCGATCGAGAAAATGGCAGAGGGAGGGAGGTAACTCAAAAACTATGGGTGGGTAGAAAAGAAGAAGGGGAAGGGGTTTTTGAGCTTATTTAGGGGTGCCTTTTTATAGCCGAATGTAGTTGTTCGGCTGTTCGCACGAGACCACAATAATTTTTCTTCATTTCTTTTTTAAATGTTTATTTTTCTAGAAGCTTGAGTATACAAATTTATATACTCTTGTTTGTCTTTATAATCTATATATATATATATATATGAGGGTTCAAGTGAGAAGTACTTGGTCCGGTGAGAAGGAAAGAAGGGATATGATTGGTTGAAATGGATCTGATTTTTACTTAAAAATAAAAACCTCACGCGCCTCATCCTCGTTATCTTCTTCCGTCTTCCTCCATTTGGAAAACCAGGGCCTCTGCCATCTTCTTCCTTCGCCCACTTCGCTCCTCCTGTACACCGGCTCCACCGCTCCTTCCATGAGTAATCCGTCTCCGAGTCTGAAGCCGTTGACCTCCGCCTCGTCCGCTCCTGCCGTCAAACTGCCAGAGATCGCCACCGCAAAGGTGGCGCCGGTTGCTTCGCAGCCGAACAGGTGCCTGACTTGCCGGAAATGGATCGGACTGACCGGATTCAAGTGCCGGTGCAGATCGGTGTACTGCGGGCCCCACCGGTACCCGGAGCAACACGACTGTACGTTCGATTACAAGTCAATGGGGAAGGAGCAATAACGAAGAGGTGACGGAGGTGTGACGTCGTCGTATTTGATGGAGAATGTCGGGTGGAGGGAAATTAAAATTACTGTATCATGTTAGTTAATTAATGTTTGTTAATGTATAAAAAGACTATTAAAATTACTGTATCTTGTTAGTTAATTAATGTTTGTTTAATTAATGTTTGTTAATGTATAAAAAAAACTATTAAAAATATAACAAAAAAATATGAATTACAATGTGAGAACTAAATAGAGAGTGGTTCAGTGACTAAATAGAGAGTGGTTCAGTGACTAAATAGAGAGTGGTTCAGTGACTAAATAGAGATTGGTTCAGTACTAAATAAAGAGTGGTTCAGTGACTAAATAGAGATTGGTTTAGTGACTAAATAGAGATTGGTTCAGTGACTAAATAGAGAGTGGTTCAGTGACTAAATAGAGATTGGTTCAGTGACTAAATAGAGATTGGTTCAGTGACTAAATAGAGAGTGGTTCAGTGACTAAATAGAGATTGGTTCAGTACTAAATAAAGAGTGGTTCAGTGACTAAATAGAGAGTGGTTCAGTGACTAAATAGAGAGTGGTTTAGTGACTAAATAGAGAGTGGTTCAGTGATTAAAAAGAGAGTGGTTCAGTGACTAAATAGAGAGTGGTTCAGTGACTAAAAAGAGAGTGGTTCAGTGACTAAATAGAGAGTGGTTCAGTGACTAAATAGAGAGTGGTTCAGTGACTAAATAGAGAGTGGTTCAGTGACTAAAAGGGCTAAACCATTGAGACTAAAAGGGTTAAACCACTTCTTTAAAGCTTCATGAACCACTTCTTTAAAGCTTCATGAACCATTTCTTTATAGCTCAATGAACCACTTCTTTATAGGTTCATGAACCACTTCTTTATAGGTTCATGAACCACTTCTTAATAGCTTCATGAACCACTTCTTTATAGTTTCATGAACGATTTCTTTATATGGCTGAACCATTATAAGTAAAAGAGCTGAACCACTATAAGTAAAAGGGCTGAACCACTATGAATAAAAGGGTTGAACCATTAAGAGTAAAAGGGTTGAACCACTTCTTGGTAACTTGATGAACCACTTTTTTATAACTTGTGAACCACTTCTTTTTTTCAAAAAAACATATACAAAGTGGGTGTCTATGTGTAGATAAAATTAAATTACACCCAAAAATATATTTTTTATATTTTTTTAAAAAGTGAAAATGCCAAAAAATAATTTTTAAAAGTCCATGTAAACACTTTAACATGTACGCACATTGTCTAATTAATTAGTAAGTTGTGTTGATTGGCGCGTGCAATTAATTAGTGTTACTTGTGAGAGTGGGGGTGTTACTAATTAATTTGTGTAGGTGTTACTAATTAATTGGGGGAATACGCGTGTCTCCTATTTTTAATTCACTTTTGGACACGTGGACCAATCAGATTACTTCTTTCATTCTCACTGGTTCACCTCTTCTCACCTGAACCCGAACATATATATATAAGACGTTTCAAAGACAACAGTTAATAAAACCATTATATAAGACCGATTAAAATCGTTGTCTATTATGTTATAAAGACAGCAAATATAAATAAAACCATTGTATATAGAATCATTTTATACATTGGAGATGCCCTTAATGAAAATGGTTTAAATAACTGTGGTGTTTGCGTGAATAAAACGGTTGTCTTTCGATTTATTAAGATAATATTTTTTTTAATTTTATCTCTTTATCTCTTTTTTAATTTTTATATAAAAAAAATCTCCCGTATTCAAATCCCCAACTCCTCTCGGCTCTCTCAACCCATTGCCTCCCACACCTTTAAGTAGGGCTGACAAATGGTACGGAAATTACCATACCAACCACATACCAACCACAAACCGACTATGTTGGTAACCACACTTGTGGTAACCAACATGGTGGTAACCATCTTGGTGGTAACCACGTGAAGGTGGTATGGTAATGGTAATGAAATCTAAATACCATGGTTACCAAGTATATATATTAATTTTTTTTATTTAATGTTTTATTGTTATTACCTTTAAGTTTTAAGTTTTTAATTTATATTTTGTGTTTTGATTTTGACCTAAATTGGTCCTTTCTACTTTTTCTACTAGAAATGGGAGGAACATTTTGAATGTTTGAAGAGTTTGAACTTGTTTTGTTTGAACTTGCAGGAACATTTTGAATGTTTGAACAATTGAACTTGGTTTGTTTCAAGACTTTGAACTTGTTTAGTTTGAATTGGTTTGTACTTTAGGTTGTGAACTTGATTTATTTGAACTTTTAATAGTTGGTAACCATATTTTTTCGTTCGATAACTTTGATGACTACCGGAAGGTAGCCAAGGTTTAAAAAAATACAAACAAAATTACAGCTTGGTAACCATGGTAATGTACCGATGGTAACCACAAGTTGTGGTTACCACATATGCGGTAACCACGACTTGTGGTTGGTACGTGGTATGAAAATTTGCGTACCACCAGTTTGTGGTTGGTACGTGATAATCACCATTTTTTGGTGGTTACCGTACCATGCCAACCCTACCTTTAAGGTACCGGTGACACCACAACCAACGACATCCACCTTCCCTAGCCGTCACCATTAATGGCGGCACCACTCCCTCTTCCATGCATTCTCTTGTGATGTTGAATTTCAAAAAGCATCGACTCTCAAGTCTCAAATTGAATTATTTAACCATCACTGTCTTTCAATTTCAACGGAGACAAAGTCGCTGATGGCAATCAAGGGAGGTGTGAGGGGCGACACCGATGGATGATCTTTCGCCCAATAGAAGGTATGTCTTCAATTTTTCTTTTGAAATTTCCATAATTTAGGGTTTAGCTGTTTGAATTTGAGAATTTGATTAAATAGAAAATTTGAATTTAGTGTCAGTTTGTTTTGAGTAATGGACAATCAAATTTGAAAATTTAGAATTGGAATTTAGGGTTTAGGTGTTGTCGAATCTTATTCATTCGATTGATTTTTTTTTGGTTTGATGATCTGCTTTGGTCTTTTTGATTTTTTTTTCTTTTAGAAGTTGTTAAAGTGGCAAAGGTTGTCTAATGAATCAATGTTAAAGCTATTAAAGTGACCTTGATGTTGGTGTAGGTTACTGCTTGTTTTGATCGGTTAGATGGAGTTCTTTGCTACTTCCAAGTTGGTGCATCCAGTCATCGACGTATAATAAGTAAAAGGGGTGATTGTATAACATATTCTTATCCATATGGAATCGGCCATGCATTCCTACGGAAATTATATTGTTCTCTGTTCTTATTTTGAAGCTATAAATAAATTGTATGTTGTGTTGGTAGTCAAAAGAAGAGTGTGACTACTTTATTGAGCTTGCCAAGCCTCACATGTAAAAGTCTTCTGTTGTAATTGACACTGTGACGGGCAAGAGTGTTGATAGTAGGTCAATATTTGTATCCTTGTCTTTCATTCAGTTTTGTTAGCTCTTAAATATATAACTTCCTTGTTCCTTCCACTTATTCCATGTCCTTTTATTTGCTAAGTTGTGACATGATACACAAATTATATCTGTGATTTGGATATATCATGTGCTTGATTTGTGATTGCTTGTTGTGAAATTCTGCAGATATGGATCAATGTAGAATGTGAGTCCCCTAAAAGATGCTACATACCAAATGACAATACCGAAAGTCTTGAGATACCATAATATCCATGAGCCAGCTGCGTATGTTGCCGGATATTTTGCGTTGACCGCTTTGATTCTCTCAAGCTATTTGATCTTTCAACACCTTAGATCCTATACGAATCTCGCGGTTTGTCTCTCCTAATATATGCAGTTGTTTTGATAATCTGTGAAGTCTTTAGCTAAATCTATGTTTTGTGATTTTAATTGAGGTTTTTTAAAGAAGAGCTTTTAATTGAATTTCAAGTCTGAACTGGCCTATGTTGGTCTGATTGTATCAATCTCAGAAAGAAATGTTGGAAGTGATTTTCCTATTTGTGTTTCCCTTTTCAGGAGCAAAAATGGATTGTTAGCATTGTGTTTATGGTTCCTGTCTATGCCACTCAATCAGTGAGGATCTTAACTTTTATGATTCATGGTGGTTTCTTTTTCCGATATACAAGCATGTTTGAAGACCTCCAGCAAGTCATCTAGCGGCAACAAGCCTTGCAGAAGGCAGATCTCAACCAATAGCTTTCTTAATTTTTTATCATGTTAGTTTATCACGTTAAAATTCAATTCCTTTTATACTTTATCTCTTACCTGTTTGCCTATTTTTTGCTCTGTCTTATTTGAGTTCCGTGTTTTAAGCTCTATAACTTTGGGTCTAAACCAGTTTTTGAAATTGTGTTTGATTTATTGATCTTTATTGATGCAATCTGATTTATTTTTCCAGAGAAGGTAAGATCTTGATTGTTGAGACCATTCAATTTTCTTACAATTTTTCGAAGAGAAGAGCGGGTTGATCGAGTCTGTCGACAAACAGGAAATGTGTCAAAGAATTTGTCAAGCATTAATGGAGTAGGTACAAGATTTTATATCATTTTTATTTATCTTTGACTCTCGAGGATAACTAACTAGATTTATGTAATGGTCACATATACTCATATTTGATTACATACGTGATAATAATGGCATATAGAAATAGTACATGTGTTGTGACACACACACATATACATTGTTATGTTTTGATAAATCAATATACATGTGGTTCTATTGTGTGTAAAATGATCTAATATGGTTTTAAACAATACTCACAAGAGACAATGGTTAATGAAGCTTTGACACCGGTTACAATAGCTATTTATACTCAACAACAATGGTTAAAAGATTTATATACAACGGTTAAAGGAATATAGACAATGATTAATGATTGCTTAATCAATGGTTAGAACGTACATCGACGACGGTTAAATATCTCTAGACAACAATTACAATATACTTAGATAACGGTTATAAAGTATTTAGATGACATTTAAATGGTTCATATACAACGGTTAAAAGTTACTTACACAATGGTTTAAGCGAAGCTAGCCAACTATTTTTTTGAATTTAGACAACGGTTAACGATTATATAGACAATGGTTGAAATACGTACACAACAGTTGGAATGTACTTACCCAACGATTCGACTTTAAATAGCCAACGATTAATTTTATTTATACAACGGTTGCAAGTGTCTTAGACAACGGTTAACATGTACCTAGACTACAATTATAATCTCTTTAGACGACAGTTAAAATGTGATTAGACAACGGTTAAAACCGGATATCCTAACTTGAGACAACGATTATAGTGACCTTAGACAACTGTTATAACCTATTAATATGATTCGGACCCAATTTTGGAGTTGCATAGACAACGATTATTTGGAATCTCTCACAACGGATATAACCATTGTCTTAGTGAACCGTTGTGATAAACCCAATTGTTGTATTTTAAAAAACCACACAAGCTGATGCTACGGTACGTTCCAAAACCGTTGCACGTTTTGTAAATTAACCATTGTGTAAGGGCTTTTTTTGTACTAGTGTATCTAAACAAGTATGATCACCCAACATGACATCACCACATACAGATTCATCAAGATTTCTAAAGAAATGATTATGATGTGTAGCATGTATTGTGCAACCTGAATCTAAAATCTATGCATCATTGATATCAACAGAAGATAATGCAACACACTGATGTCCGCTTAATTGACCATGTTTTATGCCTACTTTTGCTACAATTTCTATCATTTATTTACATTTTGGGATGAGAATGCTATGAATTTGTGTAGAATATGATTATTTGCAAGATATAGAAGTCTACACAAGTTTTGGTTTAATTTTGCAGAAATTGGAGTGAAATTGAAGCCAAGATAAGAGATGGAGAACTGTCGAAGAGCACTCGACATCGACTGAGGCTCTTGACATCGAATGAAAGAAGTGACAAAAAAAAAAACTAAGTGTTAGAAAGGCAACCTACTGGAATTGGATGGGAAGCAGTTGATATTTGTCACTTGTGTTGACTGCCACTCGACATCGACGGGCCAAGAAGAGTGCTCGACATTGAGGAAACTGATCGATGTCGACTGAGCCATACACTGCCTGAAGTCGAGTGAAGCTGAAAAGCACTCGACGTTGACTGCTCTGGTCGACGTCGACTGAAGATTTCCATGGATCAAACGAGGATCGAGGAGTCCAAGTTGAAGGAGAATTACTTAAGCCACGATTTTATCTTTTACTTTTAGATAGATATTTCCTTATGGGTATCTTCCTATTTACCCTAGGGATATTTATTATTTTATAGATAAAGATTTATCTTCTACCTTAGATAGAATTAGGATTCCTTGGAGGACAAGGTCTAGTCAGCTATAAATAAAGCCCTTAGGGCTGGTTTTCAGACATCCACAATTACAACAAAATTAGAGTTTTAGGTTTTTAGAGCTTTAGGGTTTCGGCGTTCTTGGGAAAGTTGGAGCGTTATGATTGTGGAGACTTCAAAGTTTTTGTTATTTATTCAAGTTAAGTAGTTTCTTCTCATTTCAATTATGTCTCCATCTACTATGAGTGAGTAGTCGCTTTTCTCTTAGGGTCGGGGTGAGCCCGACGTTAGCCATGCATGCTTGATGTGAATTTGATGTTTTTATCACATCTTGATCATCTCCTACCCTTTTGTGTTTAACCTTTTATCGAAAGAAAATGAATTCATGTTAATCACTTGGATCATAAATATTAAACCGGTAGAGACAAATTAGGTTTATTTCCTAGCGCTAATATATCTATTTATTGGAAAAGTGAAAGCTTGTTCCTTGATGATAAAGCATGATTTATTTATCGTATTCTATCTTGTTGCTTGCATGGTTAACGTTGTGGTAAACCCTAGCCTTGAGAGATTTTTTACCATATTGTTTGAAACCTTTTTAAGTGTGTGAAAACCCAAAACCCATGATTTTCTAAACCCTTGCTTCTATTTCCATCTTGTTCTTCGACAACTCTTGTCGACTTTTTGTTGTTACTGCATTAGCCCTCAATATCGACTGCTCAGGTCGAGATCAACTGCCCTGAAATTGATCGACGGTCTTATGTGTTGATCGACTGTATTACTGACATCGACATCGACTAGCCTTAGTCGATGTTGACTACTTTATGTCTTCTGTTTGTTGTGCTATGTAGGTATACTCGATGTCGAGGTCTTCTGATCGACATCGAGGACTACTGAACATTGCTGCTGAGATCCATTGCTCGACATCGACAACTACCCATGCTATCAGTTGACATCGAGTGACTCCTGGTCAATTACCGAAGTTGTTCTCAGGACTACTTCGGAACCGCTGACCCACTTCCTCGAGGATCGAACCTGATTCCCTTCTACTACAACGGGGGAGTCTTGATTTTATTTGATAGGATAATGAGTTGGCTTGTGTTTATATTATTATATTCGCATATTCAATTCTCCCCTACATCACACACATGAATAATTCAGCAGGATATTCTCTCATATTCTCAAGCACCTAAGCAGTCAATTCAGTGTTGTTCTTTTTAGCTAACTCTCCAGCTCTTTTTTTTTCCTACAATCCTTGACCCATGACCAATATTACCACAGTAATTAAAGTTTGAATTAGAACCAGATTTCTCATACTTATCTTTCTTATGCTTCTTATTCTTTTCATTCTTATTACCCTTTTGTCATTCCCTTTTGTGAACAAAACCTCAATGTTTTCAGTTTTAGGATAAGATTTTAAGCCTTTAACCTTGAAAACTTTTATGATCTCATTTTTCTCAACAATGGACTCAATTCGTTTGTATTTGGTTAACTTATCTCTACTAAATTGTATGACATACCTAAAGTTGTTAAATTGAGAAGGTAATAATTTCAGATGCAAGATAGCATGGTGAGAATCTTTTATGTCATCTTTACAACATTCTAATTCTTGAATCATCTTTAAGACCTTATCAAGATTATCATCAAGAGTCAAGCGAGTGTTCATCTTAAAGGTAAACAAACGACTTGACAGAGAAATCATGGAGGGTAAGGATTTAGATAGAAAGAGCTCCTCCATGGCATGCCAAAGAAAGAAAGCGAAATAGTGTTTTGTCACTTGTCGAGCAATACCATCAGTAAGCCGTAACATTATCTCAAAGCGGGCTTTCATGT
The DNA here is from genome assembly GCA_963922045.1 of Persicaria maculosa. Classification (NCBI taxonomy): domain Eukaryota; kingdom Viridiplantae; phylum Streptophyta; class Magnoliopsida; order Caryophyllales; family Polygonaceae; genus Persicaria; species Persicaria maculosa. Next base: position 19,320,199 of record OY998257.1, on the reverse strand, counting down.
CCAGTTCTAGCTCCTCATTGGTGAGCGTTTGAACCTCAGTGCTAGAATCCCCTCCTTCAATCTTTTTACCCTTGTCGTCGGGGCTTGGAGGATCCTTTGAAGTAGTTGAAGGTGCGGTTGTAGCTTTAAACATTGCTTTCTAGCACCCCTCTTTGATGAGGATGGCACGCATCTTGACTTGCCACATGGCGAAGTCGATGGTGCCATCAAAAGGCTTGAATTTCAAAGCGCCTTACATGATTACAACACTTGAAATATAAAAGAAACAAGTAAGTATCGTAGAAATTTGTATGTGGAAACGTAAATGAGTGTAACAAAAGCAATGGGACACTCAGAAAAGCCTATAATCTTTGGTCATAGAACTGGTCTACACCATGGTACTTTAAGTAGGAGAGGAATGACACCAAGTATGAGCTCTTTCTAGGTCCACCAAATGTCCGTACTTCCAACCCCCCTCCATGAAGCCAACAATGACTCAGAAAGGTAAGGAAAGAGCTAGACAACCTGGCTCTGATAACACTTTTTGATTATGGAGATGCTTGGTTTCATAGATTGAAAACCAAGATCGGGGTTGAAGATCGAAAAACAACCAGACAAAAACCGAAACGTCAACCACCAAAGATTTACGTTGTTCGGCCGGAGCCTACGTCCATGGAGCCTCAACTGAATGGCTCGAGGTCAGAAATCCAATATAAGGTATAGTTTGTCTAAGAATAAGATCGAGGCAAATACAAAGTATGCATACAAGATCTATGCTAGCAAATATAGAGAAATAAAAACAGAACCCAAATAAAGGAAGGAATTCCTTAGATCTGAAGAACCGAAGTCATATATTTGCTAAAAGCCACAAGAGAAGAAGATCTTCGCTGGAACTGAGACGACACTCCTTTTTCTTTCTCCCAAAGGCTGGATCAAGAGTCTCTATACGAGATACTCTCTAGATTGAACTGTCGAACGCTTCTCCGGAGCTCGAAATCGAAACCCTAGCTTTCTCTCTCCGCCGCTCAAAGACTCTCTCTCTTCTCTCTCATGTGAACTCAGAAAGTGAAGAATGAAGTGAGGCAACCCTAACTCAACTTTGCTAGAGATCTTGAGTTTCAAATTAGTTTTCCACATTATTTTTTTAACTCACATGACACGTAGCAACATCCAATCCCTCCAACCCATTTAGATCAAAGGTCTAAATGTAAAGACTGAATATATTATTATATTATTATTTTGAGTAAATGAATTATTATTTTATTCAATCGGTAAAAATGGGAGAAAACCCGTCCTCGAGCGTAAGTTTTGATTTTAAAGTCATTCCGGCCTCGTTTTGAGAATTTAGATTCTACTGGATTTTTATTCCGCCTTCAAGCTCCGAGTATTGATAAAAGATTAATTTAATTCCGTTTATCTTGAAATTGAATTGAAATTCGATTAAATTTGATTTAGTTGGGATTCGATCGGGCGAGCGGGTTTTGAGTCTATTCCGCTAATTTGAATTGGTATTGTGGGGACCTCTTTAATTCCTATTTTATTTTCCTTTTCTTTGTTCTCTCTCTCTCTCTCTCTCTCTCTCTCTCTCTCTCTCTCTCTCTCTCTCTCCAGCTGACCAGTTGGTCCCCCCCCTCCGTCAACTCACTCCACCTTCCTATGCATACACACATACCTCCCCATTTGCATTACCCTCACAGCTCACCTTGTACCACCCTTATCTAAACTCACACCCTTATCCCTCCTCTCTCCCCTTTGGCTGCCGTGAGCTCCTAAGAGCCCAAGCTCTCTCCTTTCTTCCATTGAACACCACCTCTCCACCACACTTTGCTGCCACTAATCCAAACACAACCCCAACACCTTGCCCTCGATTACTTGTTCGAAACCAGCACTTTCGAGCACCCATCTCCACGACTTCATCTTCTTCCTCCCTCCCTTTCGTCGAGCAGCAGTAGCAAGCCTAGGAGTCGAGCCCAGCAGTAGCTCCTCTGCCGCCGAGATGAAGCCGAGTCGCTCAGCTCCGCTCCTCTGTTTTCTTCGAGCACCGCGGTAAGCCTTTGCCCTCTTTTTCGACCAACCCACGCCATAAAACATCACCTTTATAACTCCTACATTCACCCCAGGCCCATATTCGCTTGATTTCTACTCCAACGAAGACGAAGCAAGCCAATCGGACCCTCGTTCCGGCGAACGCATCGACCTCGGTAATCTCCTTTTTCTTTTCCTCCCTTGCGCGCGTTTCGTTCTCGTTGTTAGGGTTGTGGTTGGAATGTTGTGTCGGTGTAGCCGGGTGAGTTTGGGTAAAAAAGGAGATGGCCGGAGACCTGGGTTCCTTCCTCTTCTTCCTCCGACGTCGCTCTTATGCCCTGTTGTTCTATTGGGTTGAAGACGGGTTCAACGCCTGGTTTTCTATTTTATTTTCCCTCTCCCGGTTCACCTCCTCCCTCCCGGTTCATTAAAAACAAACGGATCTAGACCCGGATCCACATTCCTTCCTTGTTGGGTTTTGGGCTCGGGTTGTGGGCCTTTCCTTTTTTTTTTTCTCTCGGGTTGGCCTTTCCTTGGGCTGCTGGGATGTTAGGGTGTGGATTTTTATTATATGTTATATTTGGGTGTTATATATATATATATATATACATATTACATTATAGGATATGTTATATACTTATATTATATGTGCAATATTTAATTGATAGTTTATTATTACTATTAGTATTATTATCTTATGTTATTCTGTTTTGTCAATATATATATTTTCTGAGAATATATTCTAGATATACTATAATGGTTTTAAAAGTACTATTAATTGATATGTGTTACTAAATAATGTTTTATAAGGTGATTTAATTATTGACTTATAAAATTGGGCTATTAAAATGGATTGATTTTGGTAGTTTTGCTATATCTAAATATTATTTGGAGTGTGTTATATTATATATATTCTATAAATTGTTCTAGAAATGATTTACTGATTTTGATAAGGTTTTGGAATAATATGCCGGAATGATGTCTATAATATGATTTTGAGAAATTGGTTTTAAGGCTTAAATGTTTAATGTCGGGATTTGGATAAGCAATTTTAAAAGAATTGTTTGATTTTCTAAGTTGAGTTATTTGAGAGATTATTTTGGAAATGAGATGATGAGACGAGATGAACATGAAATAATATATGAATTGTGATGAGAGAAGATGGAATAATCTGGAATGAGATATGTGAAGCTATGTATGATAGTTAGGGGCGCCTTGCGTGAATTAGATAGACTTATGCATATTTGTATGTTTATTAGGTGATTTGTGATCTGTTGGACATTGCTTACTATTGGTGATTCATTGCTTGGATTCTGCGTTTGCCTTGTTTCTTTGCTGTTCGGCTTATTCAAGTAAGTTCCTTTATGGGCTTACTCAGATTCAAAAGAGAATACCTGCTTGTGAATATATGACATACTAGGTGTTGCATAAGCATTAAAGCATGCCATGTAGTATCATGCTAGGATTGCACTTATGAATGAGCATTCAATTACTTTGTGTGATTGAGAACATAACGACCGTTATCCGTGACTCTTAGAGTCTTTGCTAGGCTCATAGGGTAGCCCAGCTTCATCGGGTGCTCTGAGTCAGTTGTCGATATATGAGCATGATGATAGCCCAGCACCATCGGGCATGAGCATGATATATGATATGATGATGAGATATGATATGCTATGATGAGATGTGATATGCTATAGCATCGAACTGGCCAATCTCTGCACTAACGGAAAGGGGTGCAGAGGTAGGAGAGGGATATGCCACTTGGCATTCTTTGGGCGCCTTTACATTTCTTTTTCGCATATTATAATTTAGGAACATGTTAGTGTACTTTAATTTTCGCATTGCATCGAAGCATCTTTATTATAGCGTATGTGTATATTTGCTTGCGGGACAGAGTGCGTTGGGGTCTCGGTCTGATCCCGCTCGCACAACTTGTTTTTAGGTATGATTGCTCCCTGTCTCTATGGCGTGGGAAAATCCCCCGAGCGATTGCAAAGAACCTGCCTACCCCCGCTAATTTGGCTATACGACTTCAGAATATATGTTTTGGTTTTTACCCGGCTCTGTCGTGACATTTGTATCTAAACTTTGTTTCTGCTTTACCTTCATTAGAATTGAATTTCCACGACTTCGATTGTTTAGGGTTCGAAATCCCCACTTTGAGTACTGATCTTTAGAGGTTTGAAACCTCGACTGTACCTGAATTGCAACATCCGAACGAAGGTATCCAATCTTCGAAACGTATCTCGGATATTTATATCCGAGCCGTTACAAAAGTTGGTATCAGAGCGAGGTTGTGCAATTCGGGTACGCAAGGGTCGAGTGTATGTTTTGGAAAACCGCCCATGAATTTCAAAATATTTGAAAGTGTTTTAAAGGGGCAAAATGAATTTAATATGCCTAACCCAATTGGACTAAGTAATGAACTTGGCTTATGATAAAAGAGGAGAACCAACTAAAGAGGGATCGAGTGGGTAGAAAGGGCGTTAGACCATCCCTTTTGGATGTAGTTGGGAATGGGTAGGCGAAATATTAGCTTGTTCTTTACAGATGGGTCTGGAAGATGCCAAGGAGATCTTTGTAATTGTAATTGACTGAATCTATGCTAAGCGCTTGTTGTGGATATGATGGGTATGCCCTGACTATGAAATGTGTACTAACTGATCTGTGCAAATGAGATAGCGGGAGTACCCTTATTTCCATATGGTCAAGCCCAGCTTGTGTGAAACAGCCCCTTCCACTATGTTAACCCCCTGACGGTTCTATCGAGTCTTTCTCCCGGATGTCAGTGTCTTCCATGGGGAATTGGGTTGGTAAACACATTGTGTTGGGAGTCATGTATGGATGTGAAGGTTGTCTGAGTGAGTATTGGAAGGTGGTTCTCGATGTCCCCTCGAGTAAAAAGTAAGGTGTTTCCGAGGTTGTCCTTCTTGATTCTTATGACGATCAACCGGTGTCTTCTTGCCATAAAAGTCGTATCCGAGTCTCACGGGAAAGATGAGTGATGAGTCAGTTAGGAAGATTCAATGTTTGCCTTTATGGATCGCTATCAGGTTATCTTGATTTCTCTGTCCATGATTGTGTGTTACTATATGGTACTACTCCTTGACCTACAGATTGATCCTTAGTGTGAAATTGTGCTTATGTGCTTTGATGTTCGTGATGACCATTGTATGGGTTCAAGCTACATTTTTTATATCCATATCTTCCCGACATGATCTACTTAGTATATTGCATTGTCATACTAGGGCACGAATATATATGTCATATGCTAGGAAGTTGTATAATTGATGTCCTCCCTGTGAATAGGTTCATGATAGTGTGATCATTCAGTTCTAGTATCATGATAGAATGAGTCCCTTACTTGATGGATACGTGTTATAATCTGATGTCAACATGCCTTATATGCTACGTGATTCCCCGTACATATTATGATGATGATCTTTAATGTAAATTCGTGGTTGTATGACATTCTGTACCCATGCTTGCCCCATTGCTTAGGTCCCGTGTTGTGCCTTGCTTCCTATCATAATTATATGTTGTCATAGCATGCCTACTTGACCCCTTTGTATTGATCGTATGATTGATTAGAAACACGAGCCACATGATATGAGTCTATATGATTGTTGCTCCTCCTAAATTAGGTCCATGATAGTGTGATCATCTCTTCCTTGTATGAATATCTCATAAGATGTCCTCCTGAGCATATTAGCTGATGATGCCTCGATGCTTATCATTCATCTTGCTACAAGAATCTATAGCATGCCCATCTATTTTGTATTCCTCAGATTAACCATTGTTGACTATTCTACAATTTGTATTGTTATGTGTGAATTGTGCTAAATTGAGGATATGTTAGTGTGAATGAGTCTTGATAAACACATGTTTCCTCCCCATATACATTGAATTGGACTCATGTCCCCGTATGCTAGTCATGTTGCCCCATTACTTAGACTTGATTTATACATCGTTATATTCCTCTCATGTTACTATATCGTTGGAATAGTATTGATTGAATTCTTGCATATTGTCATGTTAATCAACTAAATACATGTATGTATCATACGTCATGCTGAGCCATTAGTATCATGTAGGACCCTTGGTTGTGACTTGTGCGAATTTATACCTTTCCTACATTATTGCCGATTCTCTCTTGAACTAGGTCCTTGATAGTGTGGCTCTCCCTCTTTCTATCCTCGTAAATGTTTTACTTATCCGATTAGATTGATGTTGAATTCGGTGATCGACTTGCTTTCCATGACAATTACTCCTAGCATGCATACATGTTATCGTTCGATAGTGTTCTTCTATTACTCTATGATATCCTCTCGTGCTTCCATGAACATATGACTCGACACCTCGCATAATCACACACCACCCTATATCCTGATTTTGCATATGCATGACGCATGAATATTGGAATGAATCTAGTTGAACTACTTTAATTGTACTCATGTTCGATGTGTGCTATTAGTATCATGTAGAGCTTATGACTTCCAACATGACCTGCTGAATGATTACCTGTCGTGCTTGTTCTATAATGTGATAGTTATTGTACCATTTTATGTCCCCCATGATCATTTATTCCTAGCATGATTATAATCTGACGCCCGTGATGTTATCTTGTTTACCCTGTGATGATCCTTTGCTCTCAAATACATCATGTTGAACTCACTTAATCACTCTTGGCTATGCCCTGCCTGATCATGTATCACTAGCATCATGAAGGATCTGTGCTTTCTAAGTGTATCCTGTTGTATGATTACATGCCACTCTTAACTTATTAAATGATCATTGTTGTCAGAAGTGATAATTACTATGTCGCTCTTATATATTCTCGTATGACACTTAGTCTGGTTGTTATGATATACCTCGCCATGCTATATTTGACCTCACTTGTTCACGCTTGTACATTCTTTCATATATATGATGCTCGTTATCTTTATTAAATCCCGCATGACTTCGAATCATACATGATCATTGTTGGTTCCGCATAACTTGCTTGAAGTTGCTAGGAGTATCTGCTTCCATGGAATGATAGACTACTAGCTTGTCTCACGTGCATTAGTGTAGGACTCGATTGTATCTTTGGAATGAATATGTATGTCGTTGTTTCTTAAGATAGGTACATGTTAGTGTGGATTAATGTGATTGATATGTTCCATGATGAATTCGTGCTTATTTGTCACAATTGTAACCAAATGGACGTCCATAAGGCATCGTTACTATTCCCGGGTCGGAGTCTTGTCTCTAGTGATGTTGTCTTTAGCTTTGGTCCATTTTGTCTCCGAGAGAAACATTGGGTTGTCCGCTATTGTGACTCCCTTATCTCCGCTAACTTAGACTCCTGCGAATTACACTGGATGAGCGACCACATAAAAAAGGGGACGGGAAGTTAGATAGCGATAGAGCAGCGCAGCGAAAGCGTGGGCCCATAACCCACGGGCCTCAGGATCAACGATGTCGACAGAACGAGCTTGCTTCGAGGATTGCGGTTACGGAGTGCGGTATGACTTGCCAGCTGGAGTGTTCTCCGTTTGAATTGCTAATCCTTCCTGAATTTGTTGATTACGATATTGCACTAACCTGACGATGGAATTAACGTGATTGATGTGCTGGCTTGATAATGAATATTGCTTGATTATCCATTGTCTATGATGATGTATATGATTCGATGCCTTAGAGTTATAAGGTGTTATGATGACTTGATGTGATGCTACTCTGAGCTGATAAGCATGACCTAGATTCCTTACCTATAAAATGTGAACTGCAAATGCTGTGAAACCCGAATCGTTTATCTGATAAGGTTATGATGAAGATCGCTAGCTTGATTTGATGAGGTTCATATATGATGTTTTACAATACTTGTTGAGCATGACGGTAAATTAAGACTTTTTGATACAGTTGCAATGTTTAATGATGAACTAATGATGCTATTGATATAAATGCTAGTTGACATGATGTATTCCTTATGTGTAATAAGGTCCATGATTGCTTCTACTTGAAACATGCGAGTGAGGTCCTTTGGTAGAGTGGTCAAAGAGTGGAGAAAGGTTTTGAGCGATTAGAATGATCGACGGTGGTAAGGGGAAAGTTGCAGGAGAGGGGTTTGGCTTAAGTGGGAACGAGTGAGTTCGAGAATTATAAGAGACGATGCTTGGTGGTTTTCGATGAGCTCCTGGGTGAGTCTTGAATAGGGGTATGGTTAGGGGTAGGCTGGTTAGGTAGCGATCGAGGAATTTTGATAGAAGATGCGTGGTTAGCAGGGCATGATGTTTGTGATATCTTGGGAAGTGTGAGAAGTGTAAGAAATGACCTTGTGGATATCGAGATCATAGTATGCAGGGGTTCTCGGGTGTGAAAAGATCGAAATGAATTGGGGCTTCTTCTGTGGGGTAGTATTCGAGTGGATGTTGGTAGGTCTAGATGAAGGTTGGTCTTGGCTTGAGAGTGGGAGACGAGCGAGCGGGGATTGCGTTTCGTTTTGACTGGTAGTGATGTGAGGACTTTCTTGATTATGTGATTTGTAATATGTACTGGTATGATGTTAGATAGCGACCATGATAAACCTGATATGGCCTGATATTACATGTTGATATGGAATATTGGAAATCTAGTTGACAGTGACAAGTGTTATCATGATATAATGATACATTGCTATCCTACTATGTTGTTCTAGAAGCATGTTGTGATGTGTTGTATGAATCATGAAATAATGATATGTTGCTATGTGAGAGCATGTTGTTGCTATGTGAGAGCATGATGTTATATATATATATATATATATATATATATATATATATATATATATAGAGAGAGAGAGAGAGAGAGTATGGATCGAATGTAAACACCCCTTAGAGTATAAACTAGAAACATTTCTTGACCGTCAGATTGGATAAAATCAAGGGCTAAAATTAAATCTCCAATTTCTTATTTTAATTTTAAAAAAACGTGGGGCCCACCTTAAAATTTTCCCAAACTCGCGTGTGAGCATGTGTATCACACTTTCACTGCCATGTATATCATTAAACGTATAATCTCCTGTTTGTGCCCACCAGAAAACTATTCTACTCCGTATGCTCCAAAATTATGCATTTTTTGAATTCATGTATATGCATAATATAATTCTTTTTGGGTTAAATTTAACAAATTTAAATTTTTTTAATTTTGTCGTTTATATCAAAATATATTTTTTAATCTCGCCGAAAAATCACCTTCTTACATGTGAATGGTGTACATATAAACCCTTCAAATTTTTACTATTAAATTCGAATACTTTTTTGTAATTTCACCGATTAATGTACAATTTTATTGATTATTATTTTAACCTCTCCAAAACTGATAAATGTGTAAACAATCGTCATCTTACATACGAATAATATTTAAAATTTAACCGAATAATCTCTCAAATTTAACCAAATAATATATCATATTTAACCTAATACTATCTAATTTAAATGAATAATATAATTTTAATCGAATAATATTACTAGTACGATTGGCATCTTACATACGAATAACATTTTTAATTTCACCGAATAATCTCTAAAACTTTTCCAAATAATACATCAAATTTAACCAAATAATCTTTCTAATTTAACAGAATAATATAATTTTAATCGAATAATATTACTAGTACAATCGTCATCTTATATACGAATAATATTTATAATTTAACGGAATAATCTCTCAAATTTGATCGAATAATCTTTCTAATGTAACAGAATAATATAATTTTAACCGAATAATATTATTGGTACAATCTCCATCTTACATACGAATAATATTCATAATTTAGCCGAATAATCTCTCAAATTTAACCGAATAATATATCACATTTAACCGAATAATCTTTCTAATGTAACTGTATAATATAATTTCAACATAATTATATTGGTAATATATATATAAAAAAAAGAAAGGGAAAAAACCCAAAAAAAAGTTCCCTACATGGTCATGGAGAATCTATATACATATACTAAAACTGATGCATTGTTGCCCTACGTGACGGCGCGTGAGTGCATCTGCATACGTGACGGCGCGTGAGTGCATCTCGCAAAACTTTCTCCCGTCAAAAGGAAAATCTAATAAAAATAATTATTTTATTTTACCATTAACTCATATAATTGGAAAGATGAAATATCTTATAAAGGAGTAAATATTATATAAGGAAAAACAATATTAGTTGTAGAAATATACTATATATTTAACATAAAAATATTAAAATATTTTTAAAAAACCGTTATCTAATAAATGACATGAGATTCAATTAATTGTAGATTAGAAGAAAAAAATTTACCTTATAAATGTGAATTCTATATATATTCTGAGAGAATCTAAATAAAAAAATATTTAGATTTTTTATAATTTGTCAAATTAATTTTCTTTATATCTATATTAATTGTATTAATGTATTCTCCGTACACGAGACGGGACCTACACTAGTGGAGAATATACACATCTTAGGATGCGTGTGAGAATTTATTGTTGTGGGGTCCACCAGATTTGTTTATTTTTTAAAATGAAAATCTATATTAATCTTAACTGTTGATTTAGTTAGAGGCAATGGTCTAGATTTGTTCTTAGTTTACATCCTAAGAGATGTTTACACTAGAACCAACCCATATATATATATATATATATATATATATATATATATATATATATATAGCACACACTTTAGATTAAATGCCTTATACTTCTAACATATGTATAAATGTTATATAAGCAGTGGCGGATCCAGGAATTTTTGTAAGGGGGGGCTGAAATTTTTTTCCCAAAAAAGACGGTTTGAATTGAAACCTAAAAACTATTCTGTAAAATCAGAAGGGCTGCTGATTCAAACCCCTCAAGCAGCCCCTATCTATGAGTCTATTTGTTATCAAAACCTCGAAGCCGCCTATTGAAAAACTATCTATATAAATCTCACCAACAACACTCAAGTCTTTCAAGTGCATTCTTTAAAAAGAAAAAAGGAAACCAAAAAAAAGAGAAAGTACATACCTGATTTGTTAAAAGCAAAAAGGTGACAATGGCTTTATATTGGATATTCAACAACAAAGTCTTGCTTTCTTTCATTGCGCTCACATTTCTAGCAACCGAAAACACAATGCCTCAAGTAATCGACTTGTCCATATTATATGTTCCTACAGAAGCCCATGAATATATTAATACTGATACATTATCAAGCACAACCACTAATAATTACTCTATTGAACTTTCCCTCAAATTGATTCTCAAAATCAAACCCCAACTTCACAAAATTGATTCTCAAAATCAAACCCCAACCACAAATAATTACTCTATTTCACAAAATTGATTCTCAAAATCAAACCCCAACTTCACAAAATTTATTTCTCCCAAATTACAAACCCTAATCAACATTCCCTCAAATTGATTCTCAAATCTACAAATTCTAATCTAAATTGATTCTCACTCAACCAATTGAACTTAATAACAATCAAATTAATCGAAATTTCCCCCAAATTGATTCTCAAATCCACAAATTCTAATCTAAATTGATTTCTCCCAAATCAAAAACCCTAATCAAATTTCCCCAAATTGATTTTCAAATCCACACATTCTAATCTAAATTGATTATCATTCAAACAATTGAACTTGAAAACAATAAAATTAAAACGAAGAGGAAGAAAACTAACCTTTAATTTATTTCTCGAAGGAATGAAGGAAGAGAACAATGGAGATTGAAGAGGAGGTCGGCTGTGCGGGAGTGCACCAGGGACAGGCGGACAGTGGAGTGCCTTCCGGCTAGGTTGCGGTGGTCGCCGATGACAGGGTCGGCAAGAGGTCGACTGGGACTCGACCACTCGGGGATTCGACGTGTTCGACTGTTCGGGCAGGTCTGTAAAACAAAAGAGGGTCTGTGAAAAAAAAGGGATGTGTGTGTAAAAAAAAAAGGAAGGGGTCTGTGAAAAAAATGCAAAAGTTGGAGATAATGGGAATCGAACCTGGGTTAACAGCCTTCCCACGATTATCTTCCCGTGCCCTTTCCGTTAAGCCAAGATGACTTTGTGATTATATTATACCACAGTTATATATTACAAAACTAACAGATATATAAATATATACATATACCTTTCTTTACGATGGGGGGAGGGGGGGGGGCTTCAGCCACCCCGAGCCCCCCACAGATCCGCCACTGTATATAAGTATATAGTATATGCATGTATATATTATTGATCTGCATACATCATATCTACCATTCAAATCTATTCTTAGAACATCCATGTTCCTAGACCTTTATACTTAGATTAAATATATAGACAAATAAGGGGTGATTTTGTATAAATGGTGTATTTAAAGGGTGATTTCTAGAATTTAGCCTTTAATGAATAACTTAATTAAAATATATATATAATTTTTTAAAGAGATTAAAAAAATTATTATTCTATCATCATTTCTTACTTTATTTTTTATTTTCTTAAAAATGAAAACTAATCTACCAACAATTATATAAAGTAAATACCAAAATATTGAAAATGATATCCGGACCCAGTTAAGCCTTACTAGTTTAGTAGGTGAGAATGACGTGGACTGATTAGTAAGTCATGAGTTCGAATTCCTCCTCCTCCATATTATAATGTGTCTAGTTTCTACCTATGAACCAAAATATCCTACTCCACCTTTCAGGCAAAAAAAAAGAGTAACATTTAGACTGATCTTAACAGTCTATTGATTTCAATTTTTCATGTGTATTCTTCATTTATAGTTTTTTATGGGGTTTTGTTTTTAATTTCTACATGGGTCAATGATCTTATTGTGATATATGTTGAGTTTGAGTCATTCCTTCTTATTTGATTTGCCTGTTTTTTTTACGATATATAATGATGATAAGTCTATTTTAATTTACCAAATATTATTGGTTTATTTATATATATTTCGAATTTCTATCTTTATCAAAATAAAAAAATTATGCGGTATTACATTTATTATGTTTTGATGTTGAGAATATATGTAGATGAATTTAGAGTGTTGTTCGAACAAGCGGTTAAACAAAATTAACACAAGTAAAAGAGAAGCCAATCAAAAAGAAAAAAATGTCTAACAAACACGAAAAATGGGTGAGCGATGGAGCCACCACCTTGACCAGAATAGTTGGGTAAGTTCAAACTTCAAACCCAAGATCAACTTCTAAATAGAAGAAAGTAATCACTAATCAACACTTCAACTCGTATGAATATGTTATGGGACTAATTAATGCATGAGTGGGGATTGTAGGCATATGTATACAGGGGCGGGGCTAGGGGATTCCTGGGGGGTCACGCGCCCCTCCTCTCATACGACGAACTACTTATGTGTATTCTCCTCGTCGATAGCTTCGTTTTGATATATAATACGCCCTAACCTGACATCTGAGTAAAAAGTTATGAATGTTTGAAAATTAAAGGTATATTAATCACTTTAATTTTGTTTCAATAGACTATAATGCTTTTATATTTACTTAAATTAACATTCACATACTATAATTCATACCGAGAGCTTCGAAATGAGAGGTTATACTAATCATTTCGACAAATAGATAAGAAGTTACGCAAGTTTAAAAATTTTATATCTAGCTATGCATTATTATACGTTATGAGTGCAACAAGTTATATATCTGACAAATGAGAGGTTATACTATGGTTGTTATTCGAGCCAAACAAATCTAGTATTGCTTGATTATATTTAGCTCGTTTAGAAATGAGTCGAGCTCGAGTCGAACCTATATTTGAACTTGAGCTCATACTCGGCTTGGGTAGTAAATGAACGAGCTTGAGTTGAGTTTTTTTTCCAAGTATTATGCAACCTTACTTTCTCATGACATAGTAACTTAAAAGAAAATTTATAAATTTCACAAAATTCGTGCTATTTGAGTTTCAATCGAGCCGAGCCGAGCTTTGAATCGAGCATAAAAATGTGCTCATAATAAGCTCATTTTGTAAATGATGCTCGAGTCGAGCTTTTATTGAGCAAAACTCGAGTCAAGCTCTAACTATTCAGCTCATATAACAACCATAATTTTCACTTAATGTTTATTATATCATGTTTCCTATACTTATTTAGTTAAATTTTTTTTCGTGATAGTTCATTTATATATTTATATTTCTTTTTTTAGGTGCGAAAAAAAGATAGCGTTTTATCATAAACCGATGATATTTTATCTTAAAATAATATAATTTATTATCGTATTATATATAATTCTTTATACTAATTTAATCCAAAACTATATCGAATGTACAATTGTGCCTCTCCGAAATTTTTCTGGCTCCGCCACTGTATATATAAGCCTGGTCATAGTATAAGTGAGAATCTATTATCCCATTTTCTTTATATTTTAGCTTATAAAATCAAAAGTCGAATTATTAGATTACCTACTTCGATATCGTATTAAAATCCGATTGGGCATACAATAAGCTAGTGAGATTCTAGCAACGCACCTCAACAAGCGAGGGCGCGCAAGCAGAGGGCAACGCGTATCTTGATTACGTTACATATGTAAAGGGTTGGGATTCAGCCAGCTTATAACAAAGTCATTGTATAAAACCGCCCTTGCTATATACACCCCAAATCATGCACGTCCTTAAGGACGTGCATGGTTAAAAGGGGTTAATTAAATTTTTTTTAAATGTTAATTAGTCACAAGGCTAAAGACGTGCATTTTTAACCTTGGATTTAATTAGTCACAAGGCTTTACATCCCCATTATAAATTACCCATTCCAATTCTGTAGTGGCGATCGCGGCGATCGCAGGGGTGACGTCGAAATGACAACCCCCTTCATCGTATAATTGTTCCTTAATATATATATATAGGGGAGGGTTTAAGTGAGAAGTAATCTCCTCCCGTTACCTCTGTCTGCGTCGATCTCCTGCCCATCCTCCTCCTCTTCTCCTCCTTGTTGATTGTTTCCTTTCTTTCATGGAGTCTCCCTTCGAACTACGCCTATCGAAACCCCGACCTACCAGGTAGCCTCTGGTGACGCCGAGCCTGTCGGCGTTTCCCTGGCTAAATCTCGATTTAATTAAGCCCTGTCGAGGAGTATTTCCTCCTACTGATCCGGTTCCGCCGGTGCCTTCCCCTGGCCGCAGCGTTCGGTAGATGGTGTGCCAAAGGCGTGAGGGTGGCGGATTTAGTCTCGTCGTCATCGTCGAAGGAGGAGGCGACGGAGTTGTGGATCTCGCAGCCAGAGAGGGAGACGAAATCGTCGGCCGGGGAGTTATGGAGATTTTTCACCCGCCTGCTGCGCTCCCTACGGCGTCGCGAACCTATGGTGGTGGCTCTCGCACAACGGCGAGCTGTTCTCTTCGAATACGGTGCTCCCCTGTGCGACAGATGAGGAGATGGACGGCATCATAGAGGAGGAGTACATGGAGATCGAGAAGGAGATGTGGTTCCACTTTACTATAATGAAAGCTTGATTTTAAAGTGGTTAAGGCAAAACTTGATTTCTGTTGAATTTTTTTTGGTGAACAAATTCTCTGTTGAATTGAAAGAGGCGGTGGTGAAGATTGATTTCAAGTTTTCAACTGCTCCATTTACCACTTTACTATAATGAAAGCTTTTTCTCTCTCTTTTATTTCTTATGCATTGTATTAATTGTTGTTACTCAAAAACAATTAACATGAATGGGGTTTTTATTTGTCTGAAAACATGAATGAATTCGGTAGAATATGTAACATCTGTTGCAGAGGGTGGAATCTGTTTTTTTTGTAATGGTAAAAAAAATTAATTTTTTTTCATACCAAGTGGTTCAGGATTTTTAGACCAAGTGGTTCAGGAGTTTTATACCAAGAGGTTCATGGTTTTAAACCAAATGGTTCAGAGTTTTTATACCAAGTGGTTCAGAATTTTTATACCAATTGATTCAGGGTTTAATACGAAGTGGTTCAGGGGGTTAAACCAAGTGGTTCAGCACATATAAATAAAAGTGGTTCACGAAGTAAATAGAAGTGGTTCATGAAATAAATTCTCGTGGTTCATAAAATAGGAAGTAGTGGTTCATGAAATAAAGAGAAGTGGTTCATCAAATAAAAAATAGTGGTTTGTCAAATAAAAAGTATTTTATTTTAAAAAATAAATAATTAAAAAATAAACATTAAAAGAAAATAAAAGATTAATGAAAATTTTACAATTAATAAATTGTAGTGGTTCATGAAATAAATAGTAGTGGTTCATCAAATAAATAGTATTGGTTCATGAAATAAATAAATAATTAAAAAATAAATATTAAAACAAAATAAAAGAAGAATAAAATTTTACAATTATGAAATAGTAATGGTTCATGAAATAAAAAGTGGTGATTCATCAAGTAAATAATATTTGTTCATGAAATAAAGAGTAGTGGTTCATCAAATACGAAGTGGTTCAGGGCTCTAATACCAAGTGGTTCAGGGGTTTTAATACGAAGTGGTTCAGGAGTTTTATACGAAGTGGTTCAGGGGTTTTATACCAAGTGGTTCGGTGACTAAATAGAGATTGGTTCCGTGACTAAATAGAGATTGGTTCAGTGACTAAATAGAGAGTGGTTCAGTGACTAAATAGAGAGTGATTCAGTGACTAAATAGAGAGTGGTTCAGTGAGTAAATAAAGATTGGTTCAGTACTAAATAAAGAGTGTTTTGGTGACTAAATAGAGATTGGTTCAGTGACTAAATAGAGAGTGGTTCAGTGACTAAATAGAGAGTGGTTCAGTGACCAAATAGAGATTGGTTCAGTGACTAAATAGAGATTGGTTCAGAGACTAAAAAGAGATTGGTTCAGTGACTAAATAGAGAATGGTTCAGTAACTAAATAGAGAATGGTTCAGTGACTAAATAGAGATTTATTCAGTGACTAAATAGAGAGTGGTTCAGTGACTAAATAGAGATTGGTTCGGTGACTAAATAGAGATTGGTTCAGTGACTAAATAGAGAGTGGTTTAGAGACTAAATAGAGATTGGTTCAGTGACTAAATAGAGAATGGTTCAGTGACTAAATAGAGATTGGTTCAGTGACTAAATAGAGAGTGATTCAGTGACTAAATAGAGATTGGTTTGGTGACTAAATAGAGATTGGTTCAGTGACTAAATAGAGAGTGGTTCAGAGACTAAATAGATATTGGTTCCGTGACTAAATAGAGAGTGGTTCAGAGACTAAATAGAGATTGGTTCAGTGACTAAATAGAGATTGGTTCAGTACTAAATAAAGAGTGGTTCGATGACTAAATAGAGATTGGTTCAGTGACTAAATAGAGATTGGTTCAGTGACTAAATAAAGAGTGGTTCAATGACTAAATAGAGATTGGTATTGGTTCATTAAATAAATAATTAAAAATAAATAAATAATTAAGAAATAAACATTAAAAGAAAATAAAGAAGAATGAGAATTTTATAAATAAATAAATAAATTAAAATTAAAAGAAAATAAGAATGAAGATATTTTAATTACAATTATTTTAAAAGGCAAAGTTGACAAATAAAATAAACCAAGTGGTTCAGGGTTTTAAACCAAGTGGTTCAGGGTTTTAATATCAAGTGGTTCAGGGATTTCAATCAAGTGGTTCAGCACATATAAATAGAAGTGATTCAGGAAGTAAATAAAAGTGGTTCATGAAATAAATTCTAGTGGTTCATGAAGTATAGAGTAGTGGTTCTGTGACTAAATAGAGATTGGTTCAGTGACTAAAGAGATATTGGTTCAGTGACAAAAAAAAATAATTATAAAAATAGAGAGTGGTTCAGTGACTAAATGGAGAGTGGTTCAGTGACTAAATAGAGATTGGTTCAGTGACTAAATAGAGAGTGGTTCAGTGACTAAATAGAGAGTGTGACTAAAAAATTTGATTATAAAAAATAGAGAGTGGTTCAGCGACTAAATAGAGAGTGGTTCATGAAATAAACATTAAAAGAAAATAAATAATAAGTAAAAAAAATAAACATTAAAAGAAAATAAAACAAGAATGAAATAAATAAATAGTAGTGGTTAATGAAAAGTTCCTAAAAACACGGAATGGAAACCCTTTTTTACCCTAAAATACGCGCGCCTACGCGCCCATCAAATCTCCCCATCGAGACTCTCAACCGCCGCCACGACAACCTTGTGCCCTCTGTCTTGGCCAAATCGCACCAGCTCCCGGCTCCCCCCTCATCCTACCCAACCGCCTCGGGTCTCTTCGACGGCATGCGAGTGCTTCCCATCAGTTGCTATGCCTTTCTTCACCAAAACTCTCCGTTGGGAGTTAACCATAGCCCGGACTGCAATCGAGAGGATAAGTCCTCCGATTGGACTCGGCCTGTCACTTTTGGGTGCACTTGCAGGACCTTCATGACCTGCTACCAGGCATCAATGAGATTTGAGGGGAGCTCGTGGTGGCCAGACGGTGCGAGTCACTTCCGCTTGTGGCGTGCATGGCTGTTTGCTCGGGTGCCTTGGCCGCCGCCTTTCTTTATGCTCCGTGCCTCGCTCTTGTGCTCTGTAAGTCCTTATCTCTCCACTCTAGCACAATCCTTGGGATCTACTGCCTAGCAGCATCGACCCTCTTTAAGCACTTTCACAAAGTGCTTGTGGGCATATTGCCCTCTTGTCAGTTTACAATCCGTGTGGTATCCTTACCTGGTCTTTATTATGATTTCTCCGCAATTTACTTTTCAGTTTGTTGCGGTTTATACTTGTCCTCTCTCTTGTCACTGTATTTCTACTTGGGTTTGCCTCCTTTGCTGGTGTGCTTGTCTAGTGTGCAGGAGGGCCGCCCGTGTGCCTTTTGGTGTTGGTACTTGCTGCTACTCCTCTTGGGTTACTGTCAATATGGCAGTTGGTGTGGGTTTTCGCTGCTGCTGCGTCTGGTGCAAGGGTCCGGATGTTTGCTCTCGTTCATGGTTGTGCATTCGACATTATCCCTCAATAATATACCAATCAACTACTAAAGGCTTACATGCCCCATCCTATGATCTTCCAAGATCAATTAAGCCCAACAAGGCTATTTTAAAACATTATATTTTGCTGACACAACATCAGGTACTTTTCTTTTCACTTGATAAATTACCTTATGTTGGCATTGGATCAATGCAATACATATGTGGTTTAGCCTTTAGCCTTTACAAGGAGCATTGGTCTTGTGTGCTGTCTGCACAAACCACCATCGGCACATGTGGTTACTTGCAAATTGTACCAATTTTCATTACACATATGCCTTGTCATAAAGTATATCCACATTTTCAAAGGACCACTCCACCTACTACTTGCAACATGAAACGTTCTTCCATGATTATCCTTTCAATTACAAAAGGTGTTTTAAAATCTCATAACCTAATATCAAGGCAAAAATTTGCAAGGAAAAATTTCCCCTACTCCATCTACTTGTTTGCTCCTTGCGGTTGGTTTGCTTCCTTGTGTAGGTCTTTTCCTCCTGGTGTCGGTCGATGTTGTTGGGTGTTACTTCCTATGGCGGCTGCTGGACTTGCTATTACCTGGGCTCTGAGCGCTGGCTTCCCTAAAAAAATTCAAACTTACTCCTGCTGATCGTATTGGCTCACAAGCCTTGGCAAAATTTTACCAAATTATTTATAAGCTTTACAAGGCACAACAATTACATCGACGGTCTTGTACTAACTTGTCTCACTGTATTACTCAAGCATCCTTAATGAAATTGGTTATTCATTGCCGATTCATTACCGTCCTTACCCTTTGTTGCCTCGATATACTTCCTCACCTTGTTAGTAAGATCAATCGATCCGGGTTTGTGTACCATAAATCAATTATCGGCAGCTTCTATGGCTTCATTTCCGGTTACTTCAAGTGGCAGATGTACCTCTACACTCATATATACCATAACTATCCAAATTACAAGGATTTGGTGACCCTTAATTCAAATAATTATTTCCTTGGATCACAAGCCCAATATGAATATTTCCTTGGATCTCCAAAGCCCCACAAGGCAGATAAAACATTAACAACTACTTGTATTTATGTTCATTTACATAAACAAATCACAAACGGTAATTCTATTGTTGAGTGTTCACTTTTGCATAGCTTACATTGCTTAAGCTTTTGTTTATATAGTAACATTTCGCCTGATGTTTACTATAAACTTATGAATTGTTTTTACCGAGCTCCGACACTAATCCTTCAAAACATAAACAGAAATGCTTGTTTTGTGAGAGCACAACCTCTAATACATCAAAAAACTAATTTCGACAACATAAAACAATACTTCCTTCAACAAGGGCACAAATATGCGGTTTTATCTGCAATTATCAAACAATTACGGATCAAAATAGGTTTCCCATGAATATCTGTTCTTGGAATTGTTGTGGCCTAAAAAAGCGCAATTTTCGGACGAATACGGAACTTTTCTGTAAAAACAATTACATCAACGTCTTAGCCCTTATTGAGACTAAAACTAATAATCCTCCTCTGGACTACGCATGGAAAAAATGTGGATTCTCTAACATTGCCTTCGACCCTGCCATTGACTTCTCTGGTGGGATTTGTTTGTTATGGAAGGACCTACCTCCAGCGGAGGGCGAGATCTCGCTCGTCTCGATCAACCACAGATTTATACATATCAACTTCCGTGATGAGATTTTGAATAAAACATTTGCGTTCATAGTGGTATATGCTCCTCCTGACTTTGCTTCAAAGGAACCCTTCTGGGATTCTCTAACATTATATACCTCTCATTTAGTTACCCCCTTCTGTATTCTGGGCGATCTCAACGAGATTGCCATCCCCGACGACAAACTAGGGGGCATCGCCCCATCTCAGAGACGGTTCATTAGACTACAAGAAATCAAAAACAACCTCTTGCTTCAAAATGTACCCACTCAGGGGGGGCAATTATACCTGGCAAAGAAAAAAGACCGAGTCACCAAACAACAGTTTTTCCAAACTTGACCGTCTGCTTGCGCAAAGTGAGGTCATCTCAGCATACGACGACATACGGGTCAAAATCCACCCATTCACAACTTCTGACCACACACCGATCTCCATTGATTTGCGTTCCCCGACGCACCTATATAAGAAACCTTTCCGTTTCGAATTAGCATGGACGACCAAACCAGAATTTACGAACATTGTAAGACAAGCTTGGGGTGACAATCCTATGGGTTCTATCCTATTTAAACTGGTCAAAAAAATGACCTTGCTTAAAAAACTGGCCAAAAGATGGCCCAAACGAACTTTCAATAACATCCATAAACAGATTCATCAAACTGATGAAGAGATCCTGCGCTTACAACAGATCTTAATTATGGGTCACAAGCAGGACATTTTAATACGACACAACAGACTACAAAATAAAAGGGAAAGAATGCTCGACTTCCAAAGGCGTTATTGGAGTCAAAGAGCCAAGCTAAACCATGCTAAACTAAATGATACAAACTCGGCTTATTTCCACCGTATCGCCTCGGCCAGGCGGGGAAAAAGAACTATCAAACACCTTATTTCAGAATCAGGTTTACATCTGACTGACCATGGCTTGAGCAGAAATGAATTCGCCTCAAGCTTCTCCTCACGTTTTAAATCTTCCTACAATCATGACATCTCCTTTACCAACGATCTCGACATTATCAGACCGGTAATCTCAGAAGATGAAAACTCATTCCTAACTGCCGCAGTTACAAATGGAGAAATAAAAAACGCCCTATTCTCCATCAAAGCTGATAAGAAGCTAGGCCCGGACGGTATGCCGGCGAGCTTCTATCAGTCTTACTGGGACATTGTTGGTCCATCCGTTATAAAAGCGGTAAAGGCCTTCTTTCAATCGGGTAAAATGCTATGACAGATAAACCATACATTTATTACCCTAATCCAAAAAATAGATAACCCAGAAACAGTAAATCATTTTAGACCAATCAGTCTATGCTCTACGGTCTACAAAATTATTTCCAAAATTTTGACTAACAGACTGTCAAGAGTTTTCGATAAATTAATCCACCCCCTACAAAGTGCATTTACTAAAGGCAGGGCCATTCAGGATAACATCCTGATCGCACATGAAATATTTCATTCATTTAGAATTTCCAAAGCAAAATGTGGGTACATGGCTATCAAACTGGACATGGAAAAAGCGTATGACAGAATCGAGTGGCCCTTTCTTTTCGCAGTGCTGCAAAAGTTTGGTTTTGATGATAACTTCATCCTTTGGATTAAAGAATGTGTACAAACAGTTTCTTATTCTGTTCTTATCAACGACGAGCCATCGCCGCCCTTTATACCATCTAGGGGACTAAGACAGGGGGACCCCCTTTCTCCTTTCCTTTTTATACTCACTGTTGAAGTGCTTGCTAGAACTATACAACGACAGGCATATGCATCCAAAGACCTTGGTTTTTGTCTTGGAAACGGGGGCGTTAGGATCCCGTTTCTGGCTTTCGCAGATGATATAATGTTGTTCAGTAAAACAAACCAGACTACATGTACCAAGCTATCTAACACAATCCAACGTTTCTGCCTTATCTCGGGACAGAAAGTAAATTTACACAAATCCAGCTTCCAAGTTTCCTCTGCGACTACAACGACTGCAATACAAACAGTTTCAACAGTCCTTGGAATCCCGCAAACAAATAATCTCGAAAAGTACCTAGGGTGTCCGATTATAAACGGAAGAGTTAACCGCGATACCTTCGCGGATGTTATTCTCAAAGCAAAACAACAAATGTCTAAATGGAAAGCTTCCTCTCTGTCAGCTGAGGGTCGTAAGGTACTCATCAAGTCTAACCTCAGCGCCCAACCAATTTTCACTATGCAAGCCTTCATGCTCCTGCAATCGATTCTGCAAGAACTAGATAAGGTCTACAGACAATTCTTTTGGAACAAAGGTCCCAACGCTACACCACTGGTCAGCTGGGATAAGATTTGTTCCGATACCATGGCCGGTGGTTTGGGCATCTATAAAGCGGAGACTATGAACCTAGCTTTACAAATGAAATTATTGTGGAAAATCATTGCGGAACCGTCCAATATCTGGGTTAAGGTTATTTCTGCCAAGTACCTCAAAGGGACTCCGCTGATAGATTACACTAGGAAAGGAAACACTTCGTGGCAATGGTCCAAGCTGGTGGCCATTAGGCATTTGTTCAAACCAGGACTACGTTGGGCTGTTGGGGATGGACGATCGATTAGGTTCTAGACGGACAATTGGGTGTTCAAGACTCCCTTAAAGGATTCGGCTTTAGCTCCAATCTGTAGTGCGAACGCGGATTGGTCTGTTGACCGTTTTATAACTAATGAAAATAAATGGGATATTGACACTATGAACAATGAGTTACAAAACTTACTCACTCCGGCTACCATTAAGAATATCACTGATATTAAACTGCCAGAAAACAACTTTACTCATAGACTCTATTGGGGGCCTAGTAGAGATGGGTGGTTCTCGACTAGCTCGGCCACATCCATCATTCGGTTGCATGACGGTGAAAGAAATAGTATTGGTTCATGAAATACTCCGTAAATAATATTGGTTCATACTTTGAACCATTTTATTTTTTTTAAAAAAATTAAACATTAAAATAAAATAATTTACTAATTGTACTTGTTTATGAAATAAGAAATAATGGTTAATGAAATAAATAGTGGTTTAACAAAAACAATTTACTAATTGTTAAAAAAAAACTATATTAATTTATAAAGCCCGTTAGTGAAAAAAAAACATAATTAAATCATTTATTAAAAATGGGAAACAATTAATTTTTTAAATAAAATGAAAAAAGGGATAAAATAGATTAAATAGCTCTATCGTATAAGTAAAGAGCAGGTGGCATAGTGGTATACAACCTTGATGGGTCTTTGAAGGTTTTGTGTTCAATACACGGGAGTAGCAATTTTTTTTTTAATTTACCGCGTGACACACATGCCAAATTGGGAGGGCGGGTGCGAGTAGGGGACGATTGGGCAAAAAAATTCCGGAAATTTCAGGCGCGTAAATGCCGCCAGATTTACTATATTTTGGATTATTTTTATTTATCGAGACCAATCAAATCACTTTTTTCCTTCTTACCGGTAGTGTGCTTCTCACCTGAACCCAACCATATATATATATATATATATATATATATATATATATATATATATAATGCGGTTCAAATGTTAACAGCTCTTACGGTGTTAAATGTTAACAAATCAATATTCGGCAAAATTTATCAAATATTCATCACAGTCACTCAATTATTCATCAAAGCTTTTGTTAAAATTAATCAAATATTCATCACAGTCACTCAAATATTCATCACAGTCACTCAATTATTCACAATTTCCCAAATATTCGGCAACATTTAAGAAATATTCATCACAGTAACACAATTACAGGATTGGGGGTGGATATTGTGAATAATTGTGAATAATTGAGTGACTGTGATGAATATTTGAGTGACTGTGATGAATATTTGGGAAATTTTAACAAAAGCTTTGATGAATAATTGAGTGACTGTGATGAATATTTGATAAATTTTGCCGAATATTGATTTGTTAACATTTAACACCGTAAGAGTTGTTAACACATGACCCAACCTCTATATATATATATAGAATATGGATCAAATGTTAACAAGTCTTACGGTGTTAAATGTTAACAAATTTAGGCCATTGGATTAGGGGAAATGAATGGCCTAGATTATTTTAATATATTAACTTAATTATAAAATAATTGGAAAATAAACCCACCCAACCCCACCCTAAGCGCGTGTATAAAAAAAATCCTAACCCAATCTTACTCCCCATCCCACACGTTCCTTCTCTCTGGTTCTAATTAGGGATTCTTCTGGGA
Organism: Persicaria maculosa; assembly: GCA_963922045.1. NCBI lineage: Eukaryota > Viridiplantae > Streptophyta > Magnoliopsida > Caryophyllales > Polygonaceae > Persicaria > Persicaria maculosa. The sequence continues at coordinate 19,295,456 of OY998257.1, read as the reverse complement.
AGCGGCGAAGCAGAGCTTGAAGAGGAAGGGATAATTCAGTACACCAAAGCCACCGTGACCGCCGCAGCCCAGCGACGTCGATGAGGGCGGATTTTGAGCAAGGGGATGAGGTGAAGGTGGTGATTGGGAGGTCGGTGGCGGCAATTGGGAGGGTGCAATTCATGGGCAAGGTGAAGGACAGCGACGATTGGGAGGGGGAGGAGGTGAAGGCGGCGATTGGTAGGCCGGTGGCAACGAGGAGGCTACGAGGTGAAGGTTGGGAGTGAGGCAAGAGGCGAAGAGTGGCGAAGATGCGAGGAGGTGTCCGACGATTAAGACTTGAGATTGAGATCTAGCGATTGAGTCTAGTGGCAGCCCCTCCTAGGCGTTTTCTGGTGACTGAGCACTCTCTCTTCTGTTGCTGATGGTCATCTCTCACTCTCCTGACCACCAATCAACCCCTCCACCGTACCGTCAGTCGATCAAGTCCTCAATCTTATATTCCTCTTTCATATGTTGCTGGTGTAACGACCCAGATATAAATACTCGGGTTACGTTTCGAAGGTTGGTTACCTTCTTTCGGATCTTGCAATTCAGGTACGGGTCGAGGTTTCAAACCTCAAAGGATCAATATTTAAAGTGGTGATTTCGAACCCCAAAACAATCGAAGGGCCACTGGGAACCCTTAGCTGTCCTAAGACTATATCGCGGAAGTTCATTTCCGAAACTGGTGAAAGCGGAAGTAAAGTACAACTTGCCACGGCGGAGCCTGGTCAAAACCGAAAACATAATCAAATAACACTTAAGCAAAATTAGCGGGTTAGTCCGGTTCTTCGCTTTCGCCCAGGAGGATCCCTCGCCATAATAGCACAGAGCAGCAAAAGGGCGGGTACCTAAGTCTATCCACGAAGTCAGGCCCAGAGACGCATGCGGGCCCTAAAGACCTCGTTGAGGACATATAATACGCCTATACCTAGAATAAAGGATGTTCTAATGCAGTACGGAATTTAAATCACGCTATCATGCTCTTAGTATATATAATATGCAGAAAATGACTGTAAAGGCGCCCAAAGAATGTCAAGTGGCATATCTCTCTCCTACCTCTGCACCCCTTCCCGTTAGTGCAGAGACTGGCCAGTTCGATGCTATAGCATATCATTCTCATCATCATATCATATCTCATCATCATATCATATATGATGCTCATGCCCGAAGGTGCTGGTCTATCTCATCATCATGCTCATGCCCGATGGTGCTGGGCTATCTCATCATCATGCTCATATATCGACAATACTGACTCAGGGCACCCGATGAAGCTGGCCGTTACCCTATGACCATAACAAAGACTCTTAAGACTCAAAGATAACGGCCGTTCTCTTTTCAAACACATAAAGAATAGGGATGCTCATTCATAAGTGCAAGTCCTAAGCATGATACTACATGGCATGCTTTTATGCATATGCAACACCTACATATTATATGACACTTCAGGCATGAGGTCCGGGTTACTGAGTAAGCTCCCGTAGGAAACTTACCTGGAGGCGCGCAGAATCCAAGCAATCAACACCAATAATAAGCAATGTCCAATAGATCACAAATCACCTAATAAACATACAAATATGATAAGTCTATCTAAGTCACACAAGGCGCCCCTAACTATCATACATAGCTTCACATATCTCATTCAAATTATTCCATGTTATCTCATTATGCTCATTTCATGTTCATCTCATCTCAACATATAATATCTCATCCATCATCTCATCTCAATATCTAATATCTCATAATCTCAACACTTTATCATTTCCACTCATCATTATACCATATACCCATCATTTAGAAATCATGCACCATTATTATTAAGTCATATTCATACTCTAAGGTATATCCATACTCTAATAATCATATCATTTAACATAGTACAACATAATTCGTACAACCTTCTCAATTTAATATTCAACAATTAATTTACCAAGTTAAATCGAGCAAGTCAATTCCCAAGTTTCCCTAAACCCTTAAGCCTCAAAATAAGTCAACGCAACAATCAAATAATTCTTTTAAAATCGTACATAGCCAAATCCCGACATATCGGTTTTAACACAATAAATCCTTTTGAGGAACATTTCCAAAACACAAGCTTACAGATCATCACCAAAATAGCTTAACAACAACTAGGTTTGTAAAATACCCTTTCGACACATTTTAGAAGATTTCCACATGCCTTTTAAGTAATTTAGCAAACAATATTTAAACCAAAATAAATCACTAATTCATTTCATTTTTAATAACCCATATCTATAAATTAACATTACTATATCACATTAAGTGTATTTAAACACGTCTATAAAAATCGTCATATAATAACATACTATATCCCAAATACTATTACTTTTAAAACTCTTTAAAATATATAATAATTTCAGAAAATATATATTTATCACAAAATCTCATAATACTATAATAATAATAATAATAAACTAACAATTAAATACTAATCATATAATATAATATATATATAAATATAATTAACATAACACATAATATATGACATAACCCTTATACATAATAACAATAACACAACCCATAACCAAAGCCCAACCAATACCCGGATTCGGATCCACTTGCCCAACCCATACCCGGATCCAACCCAATCCCAATCAGATCTCAAATAAGGTGAACCGGCTCCCTCTTTAAATTTTAAAACACTGAACCGGTTTTCTAAAAAAAAGGTAATCAACCAGTCTCTTACCTCACACCTACCCTGCTCAATCGGAAAAAGAGACGAAGAAAGGAAGGAGAAGCTCATGCTTCTCCGGCGGCTCTTCCCGACCCAAACTCACTCCTAACAGATCGAAACCCTTCCCCGACCAAGACCCACACACAAAGGTTCAAACGCGCGAGAAAAGGAGGGAGAAAAGGGGGCTCACCGAGGGGTCTTCCGATTCGCCGGGAAGCTCTTCGGGGTCCAATTGGGGCTCGCCGGAGTTGGAAATAGGGAGTTCTTGGCCTAGGTCGGAGATAGCAGTTATAAAGGTGATGCTTTATGGCGTGGCTTGATCGAAGAAGAGGGGAAAGGCTTACCAAGGTGCTCGGAGAAATAGAGGAGAGAAGATGGGCGACTCGGCTTCATCTCGGGCGTCAGAGGAGCTGCTGCTGGGCTCGACTCCTTGGCTTGGAAACAGAAGTGAGGAGGGTTGTTGATGGCACTGCTCTCATCGAGGAGAAGAAGGGAGGCTTGAGCTGTAGTGTGGTGGTGGTGGCTCGGCAACGAGGTAAAAGGAGGCTGAAGTGATGGTGGTGGGAGGTTCACGTACGGTGGGACAGGTGAAGAAGAAATGAGGTGGAGATGCCAGCTGCTGGAAGGGGGGGTCTGGTGGTGTTTGGGGGGGGGGGGAAATTCGGGATGAAGATGGTGCTCAAGGGATGCGAGAACAACCAGGAAAAAAAGGAAGCTTGGGAGATGTGGGGTGTTGTGTTTGTGAGTTTGTTTTGAAAATAAAAATGGGAGTGAAGAGGAGGAGAGGTGCTACCTGAATTCAAGAGAAAAGGGTGGTGCTGAGCAGTTGGCGTGGGCTGGCCTGGCTTGGCAGTTTGCCAAGATTAGAGGGGGCATGGGTGTGTGAGGAAGAGAAAGGGGATGGGAGCTGCTAGCTCAAACAGGAAATGAAAGGTAAGGGAGTAGGTGATGCAGGTTGCTGCTACTATCGACACATAAAGGAGGGAGAGGGAGTGGCTACAGAAATCAGAAATTTGAAGGGGAAGATGCCAAAATTGGGGGGGGGGGGGGGGGGAACAAAGTGGTCCGAAGGAGATTCAAGAATACCCGAAACAATAAATCCCGAAACTCGTTCTCTCGAACCAACCCCGACTCAAATAAAATTTTAAATCGAGATGTCAATCCAAAATAAATAATAAAATCCAATTTAGATTTTCAAATCTCGGAATCTGAAAGTGGAATAAAAATCCGATTTTGAATAATGTCGGACTTTACTTTGAAGGAGTTTGAAAAAATTTAATTGCTCGAGGACGGAAATTTGCAAAAATTCTTCGAATATCAATCTTAACTCATTTTAATTTATCGTTAGATAGAAACTATTATTTTAAATCTTTCGGTCTTTACAACATCCACCTCTAAAAACAAGTCTCGTCCACGAGACTAAAATCATTTTCAAAATCGATCAAGCCTTTCTCAAAACATGGAACCCAACAAAATCATTCAAAATCCGAGTCAAAATATTTTCAAACCTCGAATCCAAGAAAATCTTTCAAAAGCTCAAGTCGATTTTATCCTATACCAGTCAACCAAGTTTTCAGAACTCAAGAGGTGGATTCATCTACCTCTAATGGCTAATCCCATATTCTCTTTCTAGTTCCATATTTTAGAATCAGTTTCAACTATCAATCTCAAGATATCATCAAGCTCAACATTAATTATCTCAAATTATCTCATGATCTCATATATCAAAATAATCAAGCCAAGCTATGAAGTTCCATCATGCTAACAAGCACATCAAGGGTGGTATCCTACCAGTATCATGCAAGCAAGTCATTACACATCAAAACACACATCTCAAAACAAGGCACTAGGGTATACTCATCACTAGGTCAAGAGGTCAAGGTAATGTCTATGCTAGGCTCCACGTAAGACGCGAGTAGCTCATCTGAAGTATCTCCACAACTAGCACGAATACTCTCCTCAGGGCGCTCTAACAAGGATTGATCGTCCTCAACATGGAGGTGAGAATAGTCAAGAATGTGGCTAGGATCGAGAACATATCAACAAAGTTAAGACACAAGAAAGACATCGTGCACTCCAACTAAGGAGGGGGATAAAGCTAAGCGATAAGCTACCTCTCCAGAACATCAAAGAGGATCAACAAATCTAGGGCTCAACTTCCCTATGATGTCAAAACGTCGGACCTCTCAGGAGGTGATACTCTCATTCGTACATGTGCTCCCAAATCAAAGAGAATCTCGGTCCGTGTCAATGCCTCGGAACTCGTGAACATGCTGTCAGAAGTTCGAAGTGAACCGTCCATCTCCGTCCGGAACTATCCTCTCAGGAACTTCATAGAGCCTTGAAATCCGTCGAATGAACTCTTCAGCTAGCCTTGAAACATGCCAAGTCTCTTGAATAGCGATGAAGTGCGCCTCTCGCATAATCCTCTGCCTCAAGTCCTAGGACCGGTGGGTTATGGGCCCATCATGCTTCCGCTACGCCGCTCGAGTACTAAACAGCCAATCGTTCTCTTCTCCATGTCGTCGCTCATCGAAAATAGTGCAAGGTTACCAAGTTAACGGAGGTAGGTGAGAAGTAAAGGCATACAACTCAGATTATCTATGGAACCAAACATAGACAAGAACTAACGACGACGATGAGAATGAAAGACAAGGTCCCAACCCGAGAACGACAATAGTGCCCTTATGGGATTCTGTGAGGTTATAATTGCGGGAAGCAAAACACATACCAATCACTCATGAAGCATCATAGTCACATCAACACACACTAACATGTACCTATCTTGATGAATAACGGCAACATATATTGGTAGCAAAGAACATGATCGAGTCCTACACGGACGCACATATGAGACAATCTAGCCATCTATCATTCCTCAATTAATAGACAAGCTCGACATATTAATAATCATGAGTGCATGAATTCAAGAATAGATCTGTTTGGTACAAGCCAAGCAAAACGTATTATTATAATGGGTATCACATGTATGGGTGACTACTCAAGTTCAACAAAATCCTAGAACATCATATATATACCTATCATCATAACTAATCCAAGTCCAAATCCGTATAAATCATGGAATCATAAGTCATTTTTAAATCCTTTTTCATCAAATCATATAGCATCACATAAGAATTTAAATCACATATATAAAATAACCCAAATCGGGTTTAAACCAAACTCGAGTCAACGCCCAAAGAAAGGAGAGAACCGACTCCGGCCAAGAGTCCAGACCTGGTTTTCGTCGCGACGAATTGGCCGCTCGTCACGACGAAATCCAGTTCTTCTTCCCTTGTGAGTGATGCCTGTCGCTATCGCGAAAAGCATTATTCTCTTCGTTTGTTCCTAGTTCTTATTCGTCGCGACGACCATGGTTTCACCGCGGCGAAACAAGTAACTATGAGCTCGCTTTTGATCTAAACTTGATCCTTTCTTTCCCAACTACTCTCATCTCTTCCGATACCCTCCCCCGACCTCAAACAACATTTAAATAATAATTGCGAATCATAGTATAACTAACAATAAAATTTTTAAATGCCTCACGACTTAATAAGGATATTTAAATAGTAATTAATTACTCATGTCGGATACACACATAGACAAGTCATATCAATATAGAACCCGACACTAAGATGCTCAAACTTATCATAGCACTATAAAAGGAACACATAAGGGGGCACAATAACTATCACATCATAGAGCAACAAGGTCTACATGATTTGATAAGTATGGCATGTAATCATACGATGAGCTATAATCGGGAAGCATGTCCTACATGATTCTAACCGGTCATGACATGGCATAAGTATAACCAAAGATGATTACTGAGGTACAAGTTCAACATCAGATCATATTTCACGAATAGGTGCATTTCATCATGTCGTAGTATGCAACATGCAAGGTGGCACCCAATTACTAATTAACACGAGACTTGAAATTATATGTGCTCAACAAGACAAGCATATATTGACGATATATCCTAAGTAAAATTATAACATGTGAACCTAGACATGATTTTAACTATAACAGGGGGGTGCGTAGTCGAACGAGGTGCAAACTAGTAGAATACAATAAGCATCACAAGAGCATTGTATGGTAAGAACAACAAGTTATATGAGACACACACATATAAGCACGTCATTAGTCACATAAGCGTGATACAAGGTGGTTGAGACATACATGATAACTAGATTAGCAATATCTAACATGCTTAGATAGTCATAGAATTATACAAGGGAACATAACAAAGCTATCACAACCTTATGACAAGAGTAACTGAACGATGATACAAAGTGAGCATAGGATTATGCAAGTCATATTTCTAAGGGCTTAGATTTCACATGATACTAATAGTGCATGACAAGTCATAGATAGGTGAGAATAAGGTGCTTCGAATAACTTCACATAATAGCATGGTGATTCATGGAGGCTTAAGCAAGGCTACCATTACAACGAGCATCAATGCATATAAGGGGAATACAAGCAAGTGCAATAGGTGAATCATGCGCAAGTCATAATGCAGAACAAGATAATGCTCTTAAGGTGTCATATTACAAGAGAACAATACGCTATATTCATATATATAACTATCTTCATATACATAAAAGTAATCATGCGATTATCTTACAACTATCGTGGTGGGTGTGTTCATGAAAAGGTCAAGATCTCCACACGTGTAAAGATATCGTCTCAAGCAAGGGTGTAACAAGGGATGTAACATGTCATGGTCATATTGAGGTCATTAGAGTATAAGATCAAATATGGCAAGATGATCATCTAAGGTGCTACTAGAGGGTAAGATGCATGGAAACAACATAACATCTTGAATGCAACATTCACGTACATAAAACGAGATAATCAGAGCACATATCCTCATGATGAGTTTACATTTTAGAAGTCACATGTCCTATATGGTACTAATAGCACATGCGGAATCTAAATACAAAGTGGTGTGTAAGCATGCAAGGTGTCAGACTATTCATTCTTAGAAGCATAGAAGAAAGTCAGGGGCATGAGGGAAAAACATCATAAGACAAGTAGATAGGCATGATACTAGTTGGAATCTCAGAAGGCATAATGAGCATCGAGTTGTAACACCAATCATATTTCAAGTACATAAGGAACAATTGTCAATATCATCGGGGACCTATTTCAAGAAGAAGCAGATCATAACGCAGGTAGGGCATAAACTTACACAAGCCATAAGTCATCGGTCCTACAGGATACTAATGCCTCGATGAAAGGCATAGATGTGCAACATATGATACATGTACATTAACCAACTTAGCACCAACATATGCAAGAGGTCAAGACAATCATAAGGCAATCATATGGAACCAAGGAAGAAACATAGCGGGGGACAACACGAGCCTAAGATAGTGTGGCTTCACATGAACATAAGGGATACATGCACATGGGTATAAATCAATAAATATCTGTACGGGGTATGTATTTAACACATTAATGTATCAAGTCACTCAACATTGTAATGTATCAAGTCATGTAAACACAAATAGGGTTACCATTATAACCACACAGAGATTTCCAAGGGCAATATCGACTTGTCCCCACAGACTCAAAAGCCCATTTCCCGTGGAATGCTTGTGTGACTCATTTCGAGAACATATATGGGTACTCAAATTACTCCCGAAAGAAGATGACGGAGTTCGTATAGAAGTTCATGATAAGGAGGCACCCGTCGACCACTACAAGAATTGAGGAGGATGACTCCACAAGACAACCCATCCCATAGACACAGAACCTTTCAAAGGTTGATACTCCAGCTTACAAACCATCTCGTGGCATGACTTATGGTGTCAAGTACCGTACCTCTCACGCGCTCAAGTGGTCAATGTTCCCGAACCTAATTCCCGGAGAAGATTAGATTCCCAATTCCATTTCCGCGAAAAGACGACGATACCATAGGGAACAACTCGATCAGAATACCAATTGAGACATGGGAGAAGGTAAGGGGGAGGAAATCAGAACGAAAGGAATAGACATCTCTCAACCATCACCATCCTTTAGCCGAACATTGTCGAACCAGAGACAAAACGAAAGGGAAGGTCACCAACAAGTGAATCATAGAGAAGACCGCTCTACAAGACAGAAATTCCGACAATATAAAAAGGAAGGGCTCCCTCGCTTATCCCGCTCACATAGAAATGCAACACTCATTCTAAATATATCAGCAGATTTCTAGTTCCACCATAATAGCACTCAACACAGAATCAGTCGGTGCCAATTATAATGATCTCCTTCGAGGAAGATCGCCCTAAGCCCAATTGATATAAAACACGTCAAGCTATCTAATGCCGCTCTTCGAGGAGCGACTGACCGAAGGGGCAAATACCTCACGATCTCTACCTAACTCGCCACTCTAACCACCGCGTTGCAATTCCTTGGAGTCTTCGAGGCTCATCTGTAAAGAAAAAGCTATATTTCGCCTACCTATCCCCAACTACATCCAATAGGGATGGTCTAGCGCCTTTTCTACCCTTTCGATCCCCTTTGTTTGAATTCTCTTATTTAACAGACCAAGTTCACATTTAGTCCATTTGAGTTAGTCATATTAAGTTCATTTTGCCCCTTTAAAACATTTTCAAATCCTTTTGAAATTCGTGGGCGGTTTTTCAAACATACACCCGACCCTTGCGTACCCGAATTGCACAACCTGGCTCTGATACCAACTTTGTAACGGCCCGGATATAAATACCCGGGTTGCGTTTCGAAGGTTGGTTACCTTCGTTCGGATCTTGCCATTCAGGTACGGGTCGAGGTTTCAAACCTCAAAGGATCAGTATTTAAAGTGGGGATTTCGAACCCCAAAACAATCGAAGGGCCACTGGGAACCCTTAGTTGTCCTAAGACTATATCGCGGAAGTTCATTTCCAAAACTAGTGAAAGGGAAAGTAAAGTACAACTTGCCACGGCGGAGCCTGGTCAAAACGGAAATCATAATCAAATAACACTTAAGACAAATTAGCGGGTTAGTCCGGTTCTTCGCTTTCGCCCAGGAGGATCCCTCGCCATAGAAGCACAGAGCAGCAAAAGGGCGGGTACCTAAGTCTATCCACGAAGTCAGGCCCAGAGACGCATGCGGGCCCTAAAGACCTCGCTGAGGACATATAATACGCCTATACCTAGAATAAAGGATGTTCAAATGCAGTACGGAATTTAAATCACGCTATCATGCTCCTAGTATATATAATATGCAGAAAATGACTGTAAAGGCGCCCAAAGAATGCCAAGTGGCATATCCCTCTCCTACCTCTGCACCCCTTCCCGTTAGTGCAGAGACTGACCAGTTCGATGCTATAGCATATCATATCTCATCATAGCATATCATATCTCATCATCATATCAAATCTCATCATCATATCATATATCATGCTCATGCCCGATGGTGCTGGGCTATCTCATCATCATGCTCATGCCCGATGGTGCTGGGCTATCTCATCATCATGCTCATATATCGACAATACGACTCAAGGCACCCGATGAAGCTAGGCTACCCTATGACCCTAACAAAGACTCTAAGACTCACAGATAACGGCCGTTCTCTTTTCAAACACATAAAGAATAGGGATGCTCATTCATAAGTGCAAGTCCTAAGCATGATACTACATGGCATGCTTTTATGCATATGCAACACCTACATACTATATGACACTTCAGGCATGATGTCCGGGTTACTGAGAAGCTCCCGTAGGAAACTTACCTGGAGGCGCGCAGAATCCAAGCAATCAACACCAATAATAAGCAATGTCCAATAGATCACAAATCACCTAATAGACATACAAATATGCATAAGTCTATCTAAGTCACACAAGGCGCCCCTAACTATCATACATAGCTTCACATATCTCATTCAAATCATTCCATCTTATCTCATTATGCTCATTTCATGTTCATCTCATCTCAACATATAATATCTCATCCATCATGTCATCTCAATATCTAATATCTCATAATCTCAAAACTTTATCATTTCAACTCATCATTATACCATATACCCATCATTTAGAAATCATGCACCATTATTATTATATATAAGTCATATTCATACTCTAAGGTATATCCATAATCTAATCATCATATCATATAACATAGCACAACATAATTCGCACAACCTTCTCAATTTAATATTCAACAATTAATTTACCAAGTTAAATCGAGCAAGTCAATTCCCAAGTTTCCCTAAACCCTTAAGCCTTAAAATAAGTCAACGCAATAATCAAACAATTCTTTTAAAATCGTACTTAGCCAAATCCCGACATATCGGTTTTAAAACAACAAACCCTTTTGAGGAACATTTCCAAAACACAAGCTTACATATCACCACCAAAATAGCTTAACGACAACTAGGTTTGTAAAATACCCTTTCGACACATTTTAGAAGATTTCCACATGCCTTTTAAGTAATTTAGCAAACAATATTTAAACCAAAATAAATCACTAATTCATTTCATTTTTAATAACCCCTATCTATAAATTAACATTATTATATCACATTAAGTGTATTTAAACACGTATATAAAAATCGTCATATAATAACATACTATATCCCAAATACTATTACTTTTAAAACTCTTTAAAATATATAATAATTTCAGAAAATATATATTTATCACAAAATCTCATAATACTGTAATAATAATAATAAAATAACAATTAAATACTAATCATATAATATATATATATATATATATATATATATATAATTAACATAACACATAATATATGACATAACCCTTATACATAATAACAATAACACAACCCATAACCACAACCCAACCCTTACCCGGATTCGGATCCACTTGCCCAGCCCATACCCGGATCCAGCCCAATCCCAATCAAATCTCAAATAAGGTGAACCGGCTCCCTCTTTAAATTTAAAAACACTGAACCGATTTTCTAAAAAAAAAGGAAATGAACCCGTCTCTTACCTCACACCTACCCTGCTCAATCGGAAAAAGAGATGAAGAAAGGAAGGAGAAGCTCATGCTTCTCCGGCGGCTCTTCCCAGCCCAAACCCACTCCTAACAGATCAAAACCCTTCCCCGACCAAGACCCACACACAAAGGTTCAAACGCGCGAGAAAAGGAGGAAGAAAAGGGAGCTCACCGAGGGGTCTTCAGATTCGCTGGGAAGCTCGTCGGGGTCCGATTGGGGCTCGCCGGAGTTGGAAGCAGGGAGCTCTTGGCCTAGGTCGGAGATAGCAGTTATAAAGGTGATGCTTTATGGCATGGCTTGATCGAAGAAGAGGGGAAAGGCTTACCAAGGTGCTCGGAGAAACAGAGGAGAGAAGATGGGCGGCTCGGCTTCATCTCGGGCGTCGGAGGAGCTGCTGCTGGGCTCGACTCCTTGGCTTGGAAACAGAAGTGAGGAGGGTTGTTGATGGCGCTGCTCTTGTCGAGGAGAAGAAGGGAGGCTTGAGCTGTAGTGTGGTGGTGGTGGCTCGACAACGAGGTAAAAGGAGGCTGAAGTGATGGTGGTGGGAGGTTCACGTACGGTGGGACAAACGAAGAAGAAATGAGGTGGAGATGCCAGCTGCTGGAAGGGGGGGTCTGGTGGTGTTTGGGGGCGAAAATGAGGGATGAAGATGGTGCTCAAGGGATGCGAGAACAACCAGGAAAAAAAAGGAAGCTTGGGAGATGTGGGGTGTTGTGTTTGTGGGTTTGTTTTTGAAAATAAAAATGGGAGTGAAGAGGAGGAGAGGTGCTACCTGAATTCAAGGGAAAGGGGTGGTGTTGAGCAGTTGGCGTGGGCTGGCCTGGTTTTGGCAGCTTGCCAAGATTAGAGGGGGCGTGGGTGTGTGAGGAAAAGAAAGGGGATGTGAGCTGCTAGCTCAAACAGGAAATGAAAGGTAAGGGAGTAGGTGATGCAGGTTGCTGCTACTGTCAACACATAAAGGAGGGAGAGGGAGTGGCTACAGAAATCAGAAATTTGAAGGGGAAGATGCCAAAATTGGGGAGGGAACAAAGTGGTCCCAAGGAGATTCAAGAATACCCGGAACAATAAATCCTGAAACCCGTTCTCTCGAACCAATCCCGACTCAAACAAAATTTTAAATCGAGATCTCAATCTGAAATAAATAATAAAATCCAATTTAGATTTTCAAATCTCGGAATCTGAAAGTGGAATAAAAATCCGATTTTGAATAATGTCGGAATTTACTTTGAAGGAGTTTGAAAAAATTTAATTGCTCGAGGACGGAAATTTTAAAAAATTCTCCGAATATCAATCTTAACTCATTATAATTTATTATTAGATAAAAAAATATTATTTTAAATCTCTCGGTCTTTACAGCTGGTGGTATTCTATTGTTCTTGATTTTTCTAAATATTTGATTGGGTTGCATAGGGTTTGAATTGGGTTCCAACATGTGCAATTGTGAAGAGTGCAGGAGTAGAGATGTCTATGAAGCTCGCACAAGGGAGATTGTTGATGTTGTTATTGCAAATGCAAATTGTGTTCAGATCTCTATTTGTCTAGTTTTGTTCTATTAATTTTACGTTCAGAGTCACTATTCGGCAAGTTCAGAGTTTATATTCCTTGATAATAAAGAATTATTCATATGTATGTGGTTAATTAGATGTGAGAAATCAATAATTACATTTACATACTCTTTCAACCTAGCGAATAATTACTATCAACTTAGCGAATAATTACTATCAACCTAGCGAATAGTTGCAAAATTGACCATCCCTTTTGCTATTATCTAAATATTAGCTCCTCTTTACAGACGAATAATAACGATCAATTTAGCGAATAATTACTATTAACCTAGCGAATAGTTGTGACATTAATCAACCCTTTTGCTATGATCTAAACGATAACTCCTCTTTACACACGAATAATAACTATAAGTTAGCGAATAATTAATATCATCTTATCGAATAGTTCAAACAGTGCACCGCACAAAAAAAACAACGTTACCCCGCCAAAAAAAACGTTACGCCAAAAAAAAAGAGTAACACGCAAACGTAATTTAGCAAGTGGGCAAGGAAAGAGGTGGGTCCCATTGATTTTTAATTAAAGAAAAAGACAAAATTGTCAAATAATCTCAGCCACTCATGTCATTCAATCAATGGCCCAGATTTGTTAACACTTAACACCGTAAGAGATAGAAACACATGACCCAACCTCTCTCTCTCTCTCTCTCTCTCTCTATATATATATATATATATAATTTTAATGATTTTTTTCTCTTGAAATATCGACTTTCAATCATTTTACGAAATTCTACGACCATCGCTGACATGTCCTTTTATTGGACATCCAAACCTACATCTTAACCCTCTCTTGGTACTTTTGCCCACCTTCTTTTTGCATATGTATATAGAGATCATCGAAGGCGATTCCAAAATTATCATCGACTATCATCAGAAAAACACCAAGTATCTCTAGGAAATTGAATTCATTATGACATATGTTAAAGCTCTGTTGTTGGGAGTGAAGGAAGTTCGCTTCTTTCACATTCCCTAGATTGGTAATCAAGTGGTTGATAAGGTTGTACACCTTAGCTACTCGGCTAGGGGTCACAACATACAAAATGATCAAGGTCTTCTAAATCTCATCCGTCAGAATGTTATTGGGTACGGTCTCTGATGTACATATTTAGAGTCGTTTTAATTGCGTATTTTGACTTCATATTCCATTCGATTCCTAATGTAAGGGTTAAGAATGATACAAATATGTGTAGAATGGGCTAACGTGCAAGAAATAGAGTTTGCACAAATTTTGGTTTAAATGTATAGGAATTGGATCGGAATCGGAGTCAAAACAAGAAAGCCAAGTGAAGCAGAAAAGTGGTCGAGATCGAGTGGAGAACTCGAGATCGAAATGATAGCTCGACGTAGACACTGAGCTTCGACAGCAAGCAACACAGCTACTGAGAGCACTCGACACAACTTCATGTCGAGTGAGGGTATCGACATCGACATGATCACCAGAGCTCGAGTGAAGTGAAGAAGATCGAGCAAAAATGAAGCACTCGATATCGAGTGACAATGTCGATATCAAGTAAAAGTAATCCACGGATTGGACACGGTTTGAGCAATCCGAATTGAAGATGTTGATAGATGGCCACGTCTTTATCATATTTTATTAGATAAATTATGTCCTAGGAAACTTTCCTTTTTACCCTAAGATATTTATTATTTACCATAATAATGTTTCATCCTATCTATGATAGAATAGAATTTTAAATAGGAGTTTTAGTAGGATTAGGACTACTTTCCTTGGCTAGCAAGGATTAGTAGACTATAAATAAAGCCATAAAGGGCTGGTTTTTATTCATTCCATCACACAAAACAACAATCAACAGAGTTAGAGAGTACAAGAAGCTTTAGGATTTGACATTTGCGAAAGTCGACATTTAGTTGTAAAGTTTCAAAGTTGAAGTTAATGCAAGTTGTTTCCTTTCCATTCAAGATGTTTGTTGCGATGAGGAGCGAGTAGTTCCCCAAAGCTCTTAGGGTCGGGGTGAGCCCAGCGTTAGCCATGCGTGCTTGAGGTAAGTACTTGATGTTGATATCATTCTGTCTTGATCATCTCCTACAATTTTGTGTTTAATCCTTATCACAAGAAAAGGGATTCATGTTAACAACTTGAGTTATAAACATAAAATTGGTAGAGACAATTAGGTTTATTTGCATGAGTATTCCTAATCGTTAGTGTACAACGAAAGCTTGTCTCTCGGGTGAGATAGCGCAATTGTCTGTCTTATTTACCTTATGCATATTTTGTTAATGTTGTGGTAAACCCTAGCCTTAGGAGTTGCCTTTTTATTTATTCTTATTCATATTAAACCACTGTTATTTCTATCCATACTTCCATTATCATCATATTGTCTTCGGCCATCTTTGCCGACAAACGCTAACCCTTCTGCAGGTTCACTCGATATCGACACTATAGGTCGATATCGACAACCTCTGTCTACGTTGACGGTCTTCTGAGTCGACGCCGTTCACTAAGCCTGCATCCGAGCTCGAGATCGAGTGCATAACTCAATATCGAGTGCCCCAGTGTCGACTGACAATCTTCTGAGTCGGTCGACGTTGCTACTGACATATCGAGATCGACCCACTAGGTCGAGATCGACCATTTTCTGTCTTTTACAGGTCTTCTACTATACTAGGAATCGACTGCCACGGTCGATGTCGAGTGACCGACTCTAGATCGAGGCTTCTTGTCGATACAGACGTGACTTTCAAGGCTATCTAGGATCCCGCTGACACGCTTCCTCATGGATCGATCCTGATTCCCTACCACTACAGCGGGGAGTCTTGAATTTATTTGAGTAGCTAGGGTTGAGAATATCAATTATATATAATAAAGGAGAAGTCGCCTAAGACACATGACAGTTTCTCCTTAATCGTAGTCGTATAAACCAATCACAAAATTTTGAATTAATCAATATATGCATAAGATAAAATTTGACCCAATTTGATTAAATATGGACATATTTTTAGAAGATATTAACTAATTATAAATATATGCATAAGATAAAATTTTATTCTAACTCTATTCAATCAATATATCTATATATGTATAGGATAAAATTTGACCCAATTTGATTAGATATGGATATATTTTTAGAAGATACTCTGTATTAACTAATTTTAAAGACTATTATATAAGATAAGATTTTACCTATTTTCACTATATATGAACATATTTTCACTAATTAAATAACTTTATCAATAACTTCATCAATATGAAAATATTTTGAGAAGATAAAAAGTTTTGACGAAATTGAAATAATACTTAGTAAATGGTCATAATAATTAAATAAATTTATCAATAACTTTAGAGGGATTGTTAGTAACTAACCCATATTTCCAAAAGGTTTGCAAGGTTAACCCAACCCGATTTTTAATTGGATGAAACCGGATATTGGGGGAACCCTTGCAACCGGTAGCAAGTAAGGGAGGGGGGGTGCAACCTTGCAATGTGCGACACCTGGCAGCGTAGGGAGGGAATGTGGGAGACAGAAAAAGGAGAGAGAGAGAGGGGGGAAAGCAAGTCCCATCTGCAGAGGAGAGAGGCAGAGAGAGAGAAAAAACAATTGAGAGAGGACAGGAGAGAGAGATGAGTGAAAAAAGAAAAATAAAGTTATAGAGGAGAGAGAGAGATCAGTGAGGATAGGACAAAGAGAGAGATGGAAGAATCCTCTCCCCTCAGCGACTTTACTGTTGCTCTTTCACTTCGAAGAAGCAATTAGGCGGGGGTTTATTTGCAGATTGACGTGTAAGCAGTTAGTTTTCACTGGACACCCAAAGCAAAACGACATGACACATATTGGAATCGACTGGACAAGAGTTATCGGAGAAACAGGTCCACCATCGACTTCGGATAGAAAATGGGTAAGTTTGCTTTCGATAAAGGTTATGCGAGAGGTGTCTCCCTCACATCTGAAGCAAATTTACTCATTTTCTGCCTGAAGTCGATGGTGAATCTGTTTCTCCGATAACTCATGTCCAGTCAATTCCAATATGTGTCATGTCGTTTTGCTTTGGGTGTCCAGTTAAAACTAACTGCTTACATGTCAACCTGCAAATAAATCCCCACCCAATTGCTTCTTCTTCGATGGTTTTTATCCGAAGCTTAAGATTTAATTCAAATTATATTAATGCCCCCTCACTATCACTCTTCTATCTCTCTTTGTCCTATCCTCACTAATTTATCTCTCTCCTCTGCAACTTTACTTTTCTTTTTCACTCCTCTCTCTCCTCTACAACTTTACTTTTCTTTTTCACCACTCTCTCTCTCTGCTGTCCTCTCTCTCCTCTGCAACTTTACTTTTCTTTTTCACTCCTCTCTCTCCTGTCCTCTCTCTCCTCTGCAGACTTTCTCTTGCTTTCTCTCTCTCTCTCTCTCTGATTTTTTATCGAAAGCAAACTTACCCATTTTCTATCCGAAGTCGATGGTGAATCTGTTTCTCCGATAACTCTTGTCCAGTCGGTTCTAATAGGTGGCATGTCGTTTTGCATTTGGTGTCCAGTTAAAACTAACTGCTTACACGTCAAACTACAAATAAACCCCAGCCCACTTGCTTCTTCTTCGATGGTTTTTCTCTAAAACTTAATATTTAATTCAAATTATATTAATGCTTCGATGGATTTTCTCTTAAACTTAAGATTTAATTCAAATTATATTAATTCTCCCTTACCGTCACTCTTCCCCCCTCTATCTCTGTCTCTATCTTATCCCCTCTGTCCTCTCTCTTTTTACCGCCTGGGCTTAGGGGGGAGGGCGACACTAGAACCAGGGAAACATTGAACAACACGCAAGACAGGAAACAACCATAGGGTGTCCAGTAGAAAATCAGTGGGTGTCCAGTAGAGTACCAAAGGGTGTCCAGTAACAAACCATAGAGTGGAAAGTTGCTATATTGTTCATTCTTCAATAAAAAAAAAGTGGTTCACCAAGCCTCTGCGAGAGCTCATCCATTTCGATTCCACATCCTCTACTCCAAATCCGGCCTCCACTCACCTCGAATTGACCTGGAAAAGCCATCACAACGAAGGTGAAGAACAAAAGCACCAAAGTGGTGCTCCGGCGGCGATTCACACCAGCGGCGCAAGACAAATTCGAGCTCCCATGGAGATCTCGTCACCCTCGAATGCAGAGAGATAGAAGACAGGAATCAAAAAATAAATAAACTCTTCAATGGAGCTCTTGAATGGAGAGAGGTGGAGAGAGGCATAGAGAGAAAGAGTTTTGGATGGGTGATAGTGATGGGCAATAAATGCCCTTTTACTTTTCTTTCTCTCTCTCTCCACTGGTTGTAGCAGGTGGGGAAACCGGAGATTTGAGGGGGGAGGGTTAGGTTTTGCAATTTATTTGGATAGGGGATAGGGGTTGCAAAGGCAACCGGATTTTTGGGTTATTTTTGCAAATGGCCCATAACTTTATCAATATAAAGAAGATAAAAGGTTTTGGGTAAATTAAAAAAATAATATTTAGCCGTGTAAAAGTTATCAACTTATGGAATTCAATAAGAAATGAAATTTTCCTAGGCCTATATATCTTGAAGGTATTGATATATTTATGAGATATATTTTTGGATTTTATACATATATAATTATGGATAGATTTTTAGATTTTGAACTATATATAGTTTAGATTGTTAATGTTATTTCACAAATGTTGACGTCTTTTCCCTTCTTTTTGGTGTTGTTATTGTAGGTTATTTACAACTTTGTTTACGATTTCCTTTGTACGCTTTTCGAAATAATGTGCTGATTGGTTACAAGGTATGTTATTTTGTTGTTTTCATTAATATTTACTAGTTTTTCACATGTTGTTTCATATATTGTCAATAAAGTATAAATTCATTGAGATTTGAGAAATTATAGCTTTTCATATGTTGTTTCCACTAATATGCACTAACTAGTAAAGATTAAGGAGTAAGACCGGAGTAAGGAGAAATTAGCTTTTATACTAATTAAGTATAAATTCATTCAGATTTGATAAATTAGAACTATGGAAGAAATTAATTAATTGAATAAACGAGTTTTATTATTAAATTTATTTAAATTAAAAAATCGCACACAGTGGGAGTATTGAACTAGTTTTATTATATATTTCAATTCAAGTCCTCCCTACATTAGTCTCTCACCAATATTCTTACTTAATAAAAAAAAGTATATCCCTTTCTTTGTAGGTTAGGGTTTTAGGTGGATATATGCACATTCTATTGCTAAATAAATAATGTATCCGAAACATTTTGATCGATATATATGTATATGCCTTTCACTATAGTAGTAATTATAAATTATAAATATAGAAGAAGAAAATAAATTAGAGGGTTTTTTTTGCCAGCACAAGTATGTAAACCCCCAATTAGGGCAAATGAAAGGACGGCCACTTGCATTACCAACAAATTCATTTATATATGGAAGGGTGGATGTTGAAGGCTCGTAGCCACCTTTGAAAAGAGATGGTTCATAGTCATCATTTGGGAAAACTTTTGTTCTTCAAATCTGTTGAAGTGGGTCAAGTTGTATAGGAATCTTTTTATGCTTCGCAAAGCTTCGTTTTGATAGCAGAGTACTCAATCCGTTCACTTTTATTTGTCATTTACTATTTATATACGTTTTCTAAAATAATAAAAACTATATAAAATATTAATTTTATAATTAAAATTTTTAAATAATCTCATACTTTTAGTAATTAGTATATATAAAATATTATTAAAAATAAATATTTTATACAGTCTATACCACCTTAAAAAACGTACATGAATAGTAAAAACATAATTAAAAGTAAACGGAGGGAGTATTTTATTATTAAAAAATAAATATTTTATTCTCACTTCATTTGCCTCTATGTCATTCTCTTATAAGACCCCTCTTGTCACTAGCCCCGCCGTTACAAGGGTGATCTCACGTGCTGTCACTGATTGCCGACTTCTTACAACTGTCTCCCGAAGTAAAAAAACCCGGAACTTAAGTTTCTAAATCTCCTAATGGTAAAGAAACAGCTCCCATATAACAAGATCATCAGGCCCCTTAATGAGTCTCCCCCATAAATCTTAAATCTCAATTTTAATAATTCTCTCACCAAAAGTCACTTCAATGCTTTTTCTTTTTTCCTTTTATTTGATTTTATAATTTAATAATTGTTCATTTAGTTATATACTAAATTTCAAAATATCTATATATTTTTTTCTTTTTTTTGGAACTTAATATCAATATTAGCATTTGATTAATTTGAAAACCAACAAATTTTTTTTCTGTTTCCTTAGCAATGCCATCAATAGTTTGTGTATAATCACTTTCTTTCTTTTTTTGATTGGGAAAATAATCATTTGATTTTGATTTTACAATTAAAATATAGATGAAAAAATATAATGTTTGATTTAAAGATGCAAATAAAGACTTAATATTATAGTTATCTATTACGTTGTTTATTTTAATCTCTATAAGTCTATCTACAAATTTCTATATATAATGATGTATACAAAATATAATGTTTTATTTTAAAATTATAACTATTTTCTTAGTAATTAAATTGAATAGTACAATTATATCAAAAAGAAAAAGTTGAATAGTATAGTATATACAAAGTACTAATCTTTTCTTAGTCAAGCCAATAAATTTTATATTTTAGTTTAAAAGTAAAAAAAAGTCAAAATTTTAATATAAGATAAAATAATTAACTTTCACCATTTGAAGAGATATGGATAGTCAATAGAGAAAATATTGAAAAAATAAAATGTGAATTGAATTTCATGCAAGTATAAGATACGAAACTAGGCCATTAAATATACCATAATATGTGTCATTAACAATTAACTTTAATAATATTTCTTAAAAATTAAAATATAAGGCATACAAAAAATATAAATATTTTTATAAATAACTTAAACCAAATCATGATACATATAAAATCAAGATTTACTATTTGTACACTGTTTTATAGTTTTTGTGTATCCTTAAGACTGTATAAATATATGATATATCTATACACAAGCCAACCAATTTTATATTTTGGTTTTGAAGTGAAAACAACATCAATAGTTTAATCCAACATAAAACAATTAACTTTTACAAGATGATATGAATAATCAACAAAAAAATATTAACAAATAAAATTATGAGTTGAATTTCATGTAAGATACCAAACTAGGACATTAACAATTACGTAATAATATTTATTAAAATTACATGCCAGACATAAAAATAAACATTTTATAATTAACTTAAACGAAATTGTTATGAAGCATATAAAACCAAGGTTTACCAGTTATGAACATATAGTTTAGATTAAGGAACAATATGACATAAAATAATCTTTTAAATAATCCTATAAAATATCAAAAGTTATATGTCCCGTGCATAGCACGGGCATGACTTGCCTAGTTAAATACAGAAAATTGATCTTATAATCTTTCAATTCAACCTTAATTTTTTTATTCTCACTTCATTTGCCTCTATGTCATTCTCTTATAAGACCCCTCTTGTCACTAGCCCCGCCCTTATGAGGGTGATCTCACGTGCTGTCACTGATTGCCGACTTCTTGCAATTGTCTCCCGAAGTAAAAAAAAACCCGGAACTTAAGTTTCTAAATCTCCTAATGGTAAAGAAACAACTCCCATATAACAAGATCATCCAGTAGTATATCCTCACAAAGAAGATTGAATAGTAAAATATTGAACGCGAATAGAATTGATCAAGCTGCTCCTACTTTATTTCTAACCTCATTTCAAGCAAAATCGCAAGTCATAATCACTCAAGTATTATTTAAACTACTTAGAATGGAAGGAAACATGTTCACAAAAATGAGGAAACAAAGTTAGTAATTTTCTGGGTCCGCTTCAGCTGGCAATTGATGTAGTCCAAGGGAGGACGGTAGTCTCTGACTAATTTAGACATTGATGCGTTGCTATTCTCGATCCATAGCCCGTAGTCTTGAATCAAGAACACCAATGTTGTTTTGTCCCACCCGTGCAATCTATGTTCAGTTCCTCTTGGTTATTTTCCTTGGATATACGTGTGTTTGGATCCAAAGAAAATGCTGGAAAAATCTGAGTATAATGAGAGCAATGGTTTGGGTTAGGGATTGAAGAACAATTAGTCAAGTGATCCTTAATTAATTTCAACCTGATTTTATTGAATGCATAAAAGTGTTTAAATAGCAAACATAAACCCTAGAAAGACTATAGAGTGGTCTACCTACCCTTAACAAAAGGATAGACTTGGCTGACTTAAAAAATTAAACCTTAACTAAAGATATTAATGTAAATGTAATCTATCTAAAGATAGGATAGATCTATCTAAAGATATGATAGAAATAAAGTACTTGATGATAAGAAAACCCTAAAAGATAGGACTTTCTTTATGCATCTTATTTATCTAAAACATTAATATAGAAATTGCATAAATAACCCTAACTAATGTAGAAGTGCCACCAACCCTAGGGTTCACACGACTTGTACACACATGGGCCTTAAGGTGGACGGGCCTTGGGCTTCATGAGCTGTGTATGGGGGCCGCAAGCTCAATTCATGGGTTGGTGGAAGTGTCTTGAGCATAGTGAACCAAGGCATGGCCTGATTCCTTGCTCGATTGTTCCTTTGTAACGTATGCGAAGTGCCTTAGTAGCATCTTGAATCTTTTTAGACCTTGAACAAGTGATAAGGCCATTGAATGACACTTTCATGTTGTCCTTAATGTCACTTAGAGTCATAGCCATTGGTATTGCATCCTTCTCCTCTACTTGGACACAAATTGTCCTCATATCTTATTCGAAGGCATCGTCAGGCACGAACAAAGAGAGATCAGTCACATTAAAGCTAAAATGGACACTATACTTGTCCGCAGAGATATCAAGCTTGTATGCATTTGGTCCTATCTTTTGAAGCACTAAAAATGGTCCATCTCCCCTGGGATCCAGCTTAGACTTATGTTGCTCTGGAAACCTTTCCTTTCGCAGGTGCAACCATACAAGGTCACCAACATCGAACTACACATTCTTGCGATATTTGTCATTCGCTGCCTTGTATTGAGCACTTTTCCTCGATCTCGAGCTGCACCCTAATCCTCTCATGCAATCAACGGACGAAGTCGGCTTGCTTGGTTGAATCAATGCTTTCCTTCTCCCTCATAGGGCGAGGTGCCATGTCCACAAGCGTGATAGGATTTTGGCTATAGACCACCTCGAAAGGAGTCTTCTTTGTTGCCGAATGCCTAGACCTATTATAAACAAACTCAGCAAAAGGTAGGCAGTTTACCCACCTCCTAAGGTTAGTACGCAAAATGATTCTTAGGAGAGCCCCAATAGTCCTATTAGTAACCTCATTTTGGTCATCTGTTTGAGGGTGATAAGAAGTAGAAAATAAAAGCTTAGTACCCAACTTAGACCATAACGCCTTCCAAAAACAACCCAAGAATTTAGAATCAAGATCAGACACAATATACAATGGTAATCCATGTAGCCTGACTGTAAAGACTGAATGTATTTTACATTATTATATTATTATTTTGAGTAAATAAATTATTATTTTATTCAATCGGTAAAAATGTGAGAAAACTCGTCCTCGAGCGTAAGTTTTGATTTTAAAGTCATTCCGACATCGTTTTGAGAAATTAGATTCTATCGGGTTTTAATTCCGCATCCAAGCTCCGAGTATCGAAAAAAATTAATTTAATTCCGTTTATCTTGAAATTTAATTGAAATTTGATTAAATTTGATTTAGTCGGGATTCGATCGGGCGAGCGGGTTTTGAGTCTATTCCGCTAATTTGAATTGGTATTGTGGGGACCTCTTTTAATTCTTATTTTATTTTCCTTTTCTTTATTCTCTCTCTCTCTCTCTCTCTCCCACCCTCCCTCTTGGATTTTTGTCTATGAGGATGGTCCCCTCCCTTTGCCCTCTTCTTCATGTGTTATAGCAGAGCAACATGAAGCCACCCTCTGCCCTCCTGCCCCTCACATTTCTGCATTTCCTCAAACCAGACCCATTCTCTACTTTTTCAATTTCAAACCTAAACCCACCAAACTCTCAGCTCTCCTCTCTCTCACCCATTTTCATTTCATAACAAACCCCCCCATCCCCCTCCTTGTTCTCTGTTTCGCCGAGCACTACCTCCTCTCCCTCCATCCTTCTTCCCTCGAGGCACCAGCAGAAGAGCCTCCCTTGGCGCCTTCCCTGGAGACACCAACAGTAGCAATGGCGAGAGGAGTTCGAAGCCCGATCCCGAGCGCATCCTCTCCAATCTCTCCCTCTGTTTTGGGTTTTAGCACGGTAAGCACCCGTTCTCCACTCCTCTTGCCTCCTCTTGACATAAATCTATGCCTTTAATGTCCCCACGCCCTCCCCAGGCCCTGTCGCTCAAAGAACCAGCCCCGGCGCACCCGAACACAGCTCCCCGAGCACCATCTCCGGTGAAACAAACCCCCGGTGAGCACTTCATTTCTCTCTCCTTTTCTCCCTCCTTCCTTGTACTCATTTTCTCCTTGTTGGGTGGGTCTTGGTCGGAATTTCAAATCGGTCAGAATGGGGGAGGTTTTGGGTTCAAAGGACGGCCGCCGGAGCCCTGGACCTCCTTCTTCTCCGTCTCCCGTCGACGTTCAAGAGCTCTGTATGAGCTTGAAGGAAGCACCTTCCTTTCCTTGATTGGGCCTAATTTCTGGGCCGAATCCTCTTTCTTTTGGGCCGGGTGGTCTTCTTTTCTTTTATTTTCAGGTTGGGTCTTCTTCTCTCTTTCGGGTGTGGGTTTGGGGCTTGGATCTGGGCTCGGATCCGGACCCTCTTTCATGAGAGTGGGTTGGGCTGCCCGGATTAATTTCGATTTGGGGCTTTTGGGTGAGTTTTAAAAAGGGGCTTTTGTTCTATGTTATACATACATATATATATATATATATATATATATATATATATATATATATATATATGTGTGTGTGTGTGTATGATAAGTGTTAATGTGTTATGTTATTTATATACATATATATATGTTATACTATATGCTATTCTGATTTTTGGATATGTATATATATATATATATATATATATATATATATATATATATATATATATATATATATATATTCTGGAAATATTAATATATATTATAGAAGGTTTTAAAAGTAATATTAATTGTTATATATTAGTATGATGTTATATGATGATTTTGAGATGTGTTTTAAAATATGTTAAAGTAATTTAGTATTTTGATTTATAAATGTGGGCTATTAAAATGGAGTAATTTTGGCAATTTTATTATATTTAAATATTCCTCGAGATGGGTTATTATATAATGATTTATAAGGTGATTTTAAGACGAGGAATTTTATAGAAATTAAAATGCCGGAATTATTTTAAGTGGTATACTTTTGCAAGTTGATTGAGGAGCTATTGTTTTGTAAATAAGGTTGAGAAGATGGATTTATTTGAAATTAAAATGACGGAAATTATTTCTATAATATGATTTTAGAGATTGGTTTTAAGGTTTAAATGTTTAATGTCGGAATTTGGCCAAGTATGATTTGAGAATTATTTGAAATATGAGTTGACTTAATTTTTGATTTAAGGTTTTGGAAAATGGCTTTACTATCGGTTGGTTTTGAGGATGTTGAGAACTTGGGTTTCGTGTGTATGAATGTTGGTCTGGTAGCTTATGGAAATGGCTTGATGATAGGTGTGTATTGCTTTTGGATTGCTTTGGACTTGCATATGGGCCCTTGCTTGTGTTATCTTGCTGTTCTGCATCTTCAGGTAAGTATCCTACAGGACTTACTCAGTAACCTGGACCTCCTGCCTGATGTGTCATATGATGTGTAGGTGTTGCATATTAAAGCATGCCATGTAGTATCATGCTAGGATTGCATTAAACTGAGCATGTGTTTACTATGTGTGTTTGAATACAGAACGACCGTTATCTGTGATAGTCCTAGAGTCTTTGCTAGGGTCATAGGGTAGCCCAGCCCCATCGGGTGCCCTGAGTCAATCGAGTCGATATGAGCATGATATGATAGCCCAGCACCATCGGGCAAGCGATGAGATGATATGACATGATATGATGATGCCGTGGTTTGTGCACCACCACGAGGAAATTGCTATGCTATAGCACCGAACTGGCCAGTCTCTCCACTAACGGGAAGGGGTACAGAGGTAGGAGAGGAATATGCCACTTGGCATTGTCTTGGGCCCTTTACAGTTCTTTTCTGCATATTATATATACTAGGGGCATGATAGTGCGATTTAAATCTTGTACAACATTAGTCATCTTTTATTAGGTATAGGCATGTTATGTGGCCTTAGCGCGGTCAGAGGACCCGCAGGCGATTACCGGGCCTGACTTCATGGATAGTGTTAGGTACCGCTCTTGTTTGCTCCTTGCTTCTGTGATGGGAATCTCTTGGCGAACTGAAGAACCTGGCTAATATGCTAACTCGATAAATGGCAATCACCCACTATGTTTTGGTTTTGACCCGGCTCTGTCGTGGCACTTTTAAAACTAAGTATGGACTCAAGCGATCGCGGGCGCGAGACGCTCACGGCCGCGAAGTCCTACTGGCTCCCAGATTTCGCGAGCGCGAGATCCCATCTCACGGCCGTGACGGACCTTGTCCGTGGGGGTGCTCGCTGGGACATCTCGTGGTGGCGAGAACCCCTTTTGCAGCCGCGAGATGCCCTTTGTCTAATGGACTCGAGAGCGTTTTCCGATGTTTTCGACGATCATTTTCGCAACTCATTTTCAACGCTTTTGGGGGTTTTCAAAGAGTAACCTAACTGTCTCACTTGGGGATTTTGGGAAACGAATTTCATGAGCTTTTAAGGTCAAAATTTTGATCGGTTACTTGGTTTTCGAAATGGTTTTTGGGACTAACTCGGGAACTTTGTGATTGGTGACTAACTAGAATGATTGATGTGGATGATTGCCTAATATGATGTTTGATGTGGACTAATGGCATGATTTATTGACTAATAGCATGATGAAATGTTGGAGCTAGGTACCGTTAACTTATGTTTTTAAGATATGATGAATATGATGAACTTGAGCTATGTGATATGCGAATATATATAGTTATGAATATATGAATGTGGCCAAATGGAATGATGAGAGCGATATGGTATTGTGGAATGTGGCAATGTGATGAGTGGTTGAACTTGATGATGTTATGATGTGACTATGCTTTGTTGAATGATGAGTGCTTATGTGCGATTGAATGGTTAGATGTAGACTTATATGGTTGTTCCGATATGAATCTAGGTGATATTATCTGATTGTTCGTGCTACTTGCTGGGATCATACTTCTGTTGTTCTGCTAGCCAGGTAAGTCTCTTCGGAGCTTACTCAGATCGATAAAGAGAATTCCCTGTCTTATGTTCATTATACACTAGGTGCTTGCATTCATGATCAGCATGCCATATAGTATCATGCTAGGTTTCATTGATAATTGAGCATCCTATTTCTTTATACGTATGTAAACAGAACAACTGTTATCTGTGAAGTATCTAGGCATCTTTGCTAGGGTCATAGGATGGCACAGTCTCATCGGGTTCTTCCTGAGTCGTTCGAGTCTTGATTACAACTTTACTTACCACTCTCATTTATTTTACCTTTCACATTATATTATTCCTTTTTCTTTTAAGTCCACATTCATGATTATTAGAAAAGCATGCAAACATGGGGTCGGGTACTAATACGGACCTCGCCCCATTCATAAATTGGAATGCATTCGCGAGTTGGCCAGTCTCCGCCCTATCCGGAAGGGGGCGGTGGTTAGGAAGAGGGACATACCACTTGGTATTCTGTGTTAAGGCCTTTATTATTATTATTATGCACTTGAACTTAACGGGCATGCTAGTGTGTTAATATTTTGCCTTACATCTAGAAGCATGATTATTAGGTATAGCGTATGTGTGTGCTTATGACAGCGGACAGAGCAGGTGGACATCATCGGATCCCGCTCACCATTAACGTTTTTAGGTGTCTATTATGTTTGTTCTATCAGTGCTACTTGCTTATTGCGCGGGTCCCGTTTGCTCGGCGGAGAGTGAGCGTTGGAGTTCCTGACTTCACCAGACTTTGACTACTTTTTGATCTTATGTTTTAGACTCCGTTTTGACCCGGCTCTGCCACAGCACCCCTTGTATTTACACTTTGCTTCCAGTATTTGCATGACTCTTGGTTTTCCACACTTAGACTTACGACAGGTACATAGGATTTCCCCAGGGATTCCAACAATCCCTTCAAATTTGGGTATGAAATCCCTCTTTCAAACGTTAGTTTAGAATTTCAAACCTTCAAAATGTACTCGGGGCACAAGATCCTAACGTGGGGTTTCATCCCTCAAAACATAACCCGAAAATCATAATCTTGGGCCGTTACAGAGGTCCAGTGCCCGCGTAGGAGACTTCAACACCTACTAGGAGCAGCACCTGCCAATGTAGATAAGGACATTGATTTTAATGCCTATCCGAAAGAGATTTGTTCCTATCTTTTGAAGATTCGTTGCTTGGAGATTAAGCATGACATCTAGGGTTTTACAGCTGATTTGAGCCCTATAAATACCCCATTCATTCTAGGGTTTCAACACAACACTTGAGGAGGGACAATTCTACAAGTTTATTTCATCTTTTAATTTTTCGAGGTAAGCCATGCTCAGCTAACCTCCTTTATAGTTTTGCCTACATTTCAAGACATGGTTAATAATATTTGAGGGTTAGGGACTTATTGCTACTCGCTCCTCTATGCTAGAGTTTAGGGATTTAGATGGTGTTATTGGCAAGATCGACCTATCTATTTATGTGCTTAACCGGACCCTAGAGTAATTGCATAACTAATCTGCATAACATCTCGATAATCATAGAATTACCATTATTGCGAATGTAAGTGAAACTACAACATCATCATTATTGTTACTCATTCCAATCATTTCTAGCCTAGTTTCCTTATTGTTTTCTTTCATAATTGCTTTGTTACTTGGTTACTCTGCTTTGTAAACACATTTAAGAAGTTGTACGTTCTCTTTGTGGAATCGACCCCTTACTTGTTCTATACTACGTGTTAGTTAATTAGTTAGTGGGCTTGGGTATTTTTATTTGGGAATCTTAAACCACGAAATTTAAGACACCACCACCTACGCAGCCTATGAGCGCGTCTATAGCTGACTTAAACGTGTTGCCCATCCAACCTATGAACATGCCTAAAGGTGACATAAACTTGTCATCCGTGAAACTTATGAGCGCGTTTGGAGCTGACTTAAACTTGTCTTCCGCGTAGCCTATAATTGTGTTTAAAGTTGACTTGATAAACTTGTCGCCCATGAAACCTATGAGTGCACTTGGAGCTAACTTAAACTTGTCACTCAAACAACCTAGGAGCGTTCTTGGAGCCGACTTAAGCATGCCGCTTGCGCAATCTATGAGCGCACATGGAGCTGACTTAAATTGTCACTCATAAAACTTATGAGCGCTCTTGGAGGTAACTTAAACCCGTCGCTCGCACAAGCCATGAGTGTGCCATATGCGACGAATACTAACACAACTTTGAGTGCGGAGCTCACTTATCGCTCACGCAACCTTTAAGCGCAAAGCCGATTTATTGTTCGAACACCTCATTTTCGCAAAAAATAGTGAATGGTTAAAATACTCATGATTGAACTACAAAAGGTTTGATTCTCTTCCCAAGATATACGTAGACAACCCATCAAAAGTTGGGTGCAACCCAGGTTAGAAAACTTCCTTGAAAGTTTATACAAAATGTCAGATATATTGAATACTCTCGCGTGAATGAATATGAAGAAGATACAAATACTCTCGCGTGAATGAATATGAAAGAGATACAAATGCACACGACACGTCATTTTAATCGAACCCAAGTTAATTCATGACTTAACTAAAGTTCAAAGAGCTATGCCGATGCACTAACATAAATACTAGCCAGTATTTATGGTGCCATGAGTAAATATAAGTGGAAGCGGGCACAAATAAGGTTCCCCGCTATATAAACATAACATCATCAAATACAATAAAGGGAAGCACCCACGAACAGCTTATATTCATTATAGTGAATACAAGGTCAATTCAACAAGGTTGTGGGTGACGACAATTAGTCACACACAGATAGCAAGATAAGCTAGAGTGTGGAAATCCTTATCAATACTTCTCATGCATAGAAATCATCCACAGTCAAAAGACCTGTCCAAATTTGGGAAAACCCACTAACCCATTAACACACACACGTGTCTCATTCTAAACGACACGTGTCATCGATTTCGGAACAAGTGTCAAACATGCCACAGGGATCTTTGCCTATAAATAAAGACCGAGACCGCATTACAAAGGGTCGGTTATTGAAATCTCTAAAAACATAGGCCATATATCATGGCTCTAAAAGCCTTTCCAAGCTGGAGTCGGCACTTGATGGAATCTAGGGAGGACAGTAGACTGCGACTAGCTTAGACTTGGATCGGCCCAGGTTGTAATGCACGTACAATAATCTCGTCGTGTATTTCAAGTAAGACTGGTCTCCTTGATTCGTCCGCGCTCTACTCGATCCCGAAGCCCGCAGCCACAGAATTCTCGAAACGGGTTTCGTCATATCTATGAAAAATATTATTTAAATATATTAGAGAAAAACTTTAAATATGTGATTTCAATAGACATTTTTATATAGTAAATTAAGGAAAAAATTATAAAATAAGTGAGAATTTTTTTTCATATTTATGTATAGAAAAGAATATTTTTGTTAAAAATATATGGGAGAAAAACCTTAAATTTGTTATTTAATTAGGCATACTCATTCTTATTCACAATCTCACACATAAAAAAAAGTTATCAACCTCATTCTCCATTTCAATCACAAACAACATATTCATTCTCATTCACAATCTCACAAAAAAAAGTTATCACCTCATTCTCAATTTCAATCACAAAGAAATACATTCTCATTCTCCATCTCATTCAAATCATCATTCCCAATTTCAATCTCTAACCATATTCTCATCATCATCTTTCAGTCCCTAACATCATATATATATATATATATATATATATATATATATATATATATATATATATATATATATATATATATATATATATATATATATATATATATATATATATATCTGTGTGTGTATGTATTTGTATGTGTGTGTATATATATAGAGAGAAAGGGGGTTGGTTTCGGTGTATTCAACCTTTAACGTGTATCATGTTAATAAATCAGGGCCGTTGATTGATTGAAATGGGTGGCTGAGATAAATAGACAAATTTACCTTTTTTCTTTAGTTCAAAATCAGTGGGACCCACATATTTTATTCCTCACTTGCTACATTGTGGCACGTGTACAAGCCCGTTCTTTTTCTTTAAATTATTCGATGGTATCGCTGGATTATTTGATCGTATCAACGGATTATGCGATGGTATCGATGGATTTTTCTAATCGGCAAGCACCCTGAAAACGCCCCTAACTTTTAGCTAAAAATTATTCGATGGTATCCCTTGATTATTCAATCATATCACTTGATTATTTGATGGTATATTATATATATATATATATATATATATATATATATATATATATGTCGGCACCATCCTGCGCCTCCACCATCTTCCTCACTGGCACCATCGTGCTTCCGTCCCTCCATCCCTCCGTTGTCGCTGCCATCTTCAAACCACCCTAATCGATCATTCATCCCTCCCAATTGCTGGCCTTCAACTCGACTTCCCATCGCCGGAGTCGCCTCCTTGCCTTCACCTCGCCTCAGCGCCGGTCTTCAACTCGACTTACCATCGCCTGAGTCGCCTCCCCGTCATCGCCTCTCCTCAGTGCTGAATTGCCTCTTTGCTTCCACGTCGCCACCTACTGTGTCAGTTTATATTAGTGGGGTTAGGGATTAAGTGATCCCTCGCCTCCTCTAGAGTGTTTTATTGGGGAAATTGTGCTATAGGCCATAATTAGGGCCTTTATTAGAAAAATGTCCACCCTTCCCCCCAAATTGGCAAAATGTCCACCTTCCTTCCCTTGCCCCCTTTGCCCCTTTGCCCCCCACGCGTGCCCCCTGTGCCCCCCCTCCTGTTTCAGCACATTTGATTTCAGCAACTCCTATTTCAGCGCTTTTTTTTTTCGCGCGTTGCTGAAACCGAAGTTGCTGAAACCAAAGTTGCTGAAACCAAAGTTGCTGAAACCGAAGTTGCTGAAATTGTTGAAATTAGTTTTTTTTTTCGCGCGTTGCTGAAACCGAAGTTGCTGAAACCAAAGTTGCTGAAACCGAAGTTGCTGAAATTGTTGAAATTAGTTTTTTTTTTTCGCACTTTGCTGAAACCTAAGTTGCTGAAATCGGAGTTGCTGAAACCAGGGTTGCTGAAACCGAATTTGCTTAAATTGTTGTTGCAATTGCTGAAATTATTTTTTTATTTTTTTTTGCATCATTGCTTCGACATCGGAGTTGCTGAAACCGTGTTGCTGAAACCGGAGTTGCTTTTTTCTTTTTTTTTTCGCGTCACCACTTCGACACCGGATTTGCTGAAATCGGAGTTGCTGAAATTAAGAGATTTCAGCAAAAGTGAAAGGTAAGAGATTTCAGCAAATTCACCATTTCACATGGACTCATCACAATGGGAGAGGTGCTAATTAATTGCAATTTCAGCAATTTTATTTTATTAACTCATCCCATCAAATATATGTAATGAATCTAATGATTGCAATTTGCAAGTTGCAACTGCTAATTTGTGTTGTAATTTAAAACAAATGCTTTATTCCCTTAAATTTCAAGGAAACAATGACGTCAAACCTATTCTTTAACAAAGAGAGCTTGTCTTCAACAGATCGGGAGCGCCTCGGAATTTCCGTATTTCTTGAAGGGGATTTTTCAGATGAAGGAGACTCCTCATCAAGCAATTTGCTATAGAGAGTGTTGGTCTCCTCTAAGTTGAAGGGTCTGGTAAGAAGATTTTCATGTGAACAGTGGCCAAATCTAAACAATTTTCAGTTATAGAAAACGAAGAGGAAGAAGGTAAACCTGGAAAACGGAAGGTGTGGAGAGGTAAACCTGGAACAGTGGCCAGAACTCCATCGCAATCTCTCTCTTGAATAGAAGCTGAAATCTGGTCGGTAGGCTCCCGGATCTGAGCAAGAATGATACAAAAATCGTTGGATCTAGGTTGAAGGGGGTCAAGCAAACTCAGATCTGGGAGAACGAAACTCAGATCTCCGATCGTGGACTTTACGAAACTCAGATCCGAAATCTCTGCCGTTGGAGAGAGCGGCAAAGTTCCGATCGATTCGCAGAGGATTTGTTCACAAAGGAGCGAGACGACGTAGGTGGAGAGAGACGCGTAGTCGGAATCGGAAACGGAGGTGGCGGAATCCGAGCGCCTGAGATTTGGAGGCGAACGGCGAGGAAGAGAGCAAGAGAGATTTGAGATTAAGTCTGACATTGGAGGGGCACACGCGGGGTATTATTTTGGGAGATGGACAAAATCCTAATTTAATAACCTTGATGGACACTCTCCTAATAAAGGCAAAAAATGTGGCCTGTACAGCAAATTATTTCTGTTTTATTTTGTTAAAAAATAAAATAAAATTACAATTAATCAAATATTTTTGAATAATCTCAGCCCTCTATAATGCATCAATTAAGGTCTCAGATTTGTTAACATGATACACGTTAAGAGCTGAGTACATGAGTACATATGATCTATCCTCTCTCTCTTGAAAATAAAACAGACACAAACAATCAAATTCATACGTACCTTAATTACAATATATATATATATATATATATATATATATTGAAAATTAAATACACACAAACAATCAAATTCATACCTACCTTAATTACAATATATATATTGAAAATAAAACACACACAAACAATAAAATTCATAAGTACCTTAATTACAAAGAGCAGAATGAACTGAAAATCCACTAGTGAATAGATAAATCTTGAGAAAAT
This sequence comes from Persicaria maculosa, assembly GCA_963922045.1. Taxonomy (NCBI): domain Eukaryota; kingdom Viridiplantae; phylum Streptophyta; class Magnoliopsida; order Caryophyllales; family Polygonaceae; genus Persicaria; species Persicaria maculosa. The sequence continues at coordinate 19,261,312 of OY998257.1, read as the reverse complement.
TAGGAATTAATAAGAGAGTTGAAATTATAGAGAAATCGGGGAAGAGAAGCCGATTGTACGAGAGGATTTCAAATGGTGGAAAAGTGTATGTACTCCAGTATATACGTACACTATTGTAAATTCGGTAATTGAAAAAAAGTTAACTTAGGTGACACATTTTAATCTATGTCGGTCGCCTAAAAGAGCAGTAATAAATGCTACAAAACCACCGCTTAGCTTATTAGGTGACGAACTTAGATCTATGTCGGCCTCCCCATTACACATTAATAAATATGTCAGCTGGAGGTCCATCTTTGGTACTCATTCAAGCGAGGACATACAATTAATGCTCATTGCTTGAGAAGGGCATTAAATGAATACATATTTTGGCAACGAACGTAGTTTTATATCGGCCTCCTTATTGCACATTCTAAATAGGCTAGCTGGAGGCCCAAATTTGGTACTCATTCAAGCGACGGACATAAAATTAATTTACGTTAACTGAGAAGTGCATTAAATGTGTACGTTTTCAGGTGACGGATTATGATCATTTCTTCATCGCTTGTAAGTTAGTTCTGACACATACAGTTGGGTTCCCCATTAGAGCGACCACCTTTATTTATATGTTCGTCCCCTAACAGTGGTAAAAAAAATTGATAATCTGCTAGGCGAAGTGTTTATTAAAGTTCGTCGCTCCATGTATATTGGGGCGACGAACTTTGGAATTACGTTGTCGTCCAAAGCCAATCTGGGATGGGTTGCAATGTTAGGAGAGTAGGGCGACCAAGTTGAGTTTGTTCATCGCCGAAATCGTTGTTAAGCGACGGATCCATAGATGTTAGTCATCTGAGATGCAATCTGACATAGTGAGGCTAATTTGAACTCATTACCTCAAACTAATAAAGATTATCCCTCATTCCCAACTAAGGTAAGATGCGTTAATTATTCATTACTCATTTTACATTCTTTTATCTCAAAAATTAGTAAAAATTACCAAAAAAAAATCCCCTAAATTTTTAACTACGGAGTGCCCCCGAATCCACCAATGATCACAATGCCTAGATCCTTATAAAGAATACCGTTACTTGTTTTGCTTTCCATGTAGAAGTGGTACCCTCTTACTTACATAAATATTGTCGGGTTGCTTCAAGTTGAAATATGTAAAATCCCCATCTTGCACACCCTAGCCTCTATCTAATGGGGGTGGTCTGACATATAGCTTGTGGTGAAGATGGACAACTCGTTGAATTGGTGGGATGGACTGAGTACTTTGGGGTCGGAATTTACCCAATAGATTACCATATCTCTTGTAAGTAATCGACGGTCGACAACTACTGAGGACAAGGGCGCACTTACATAATGTATAATTTACCCTACATTTATCTCACTGCCTCCGATGAATATGGCAAATAAAGAACTCAAGTTGCAGTATATGATGACTTGTAGTTTTGTTTCAAACTTTTATTTTTACTACTTATTGACAAATGATCATTCTTTTTTGTTTCCCCTTATAAATGCGGATTAAATAGTCTTAGATTATTTGCCTTTTAACTTGTGAAAGGATTTTGTCCCCAGTGGCGGCAGCAGGAATCGCTAGAGGGGGACGAAATTGTTTGTTGGGAAAAAAATTTTCCTCGGTATATATAATAATTTTTTTTTAAAATACATTGAAAGAAAACCATAAATTATGGTATAAATATGATATTTTATTACAAAAATTCATACAATAATTTAATAATTTATATGTGTGTGTAGCATGATTAAGTTTTTTTTAATATTGAAAGAAAATTATAATTTTTTTAAAGAATTTGTCATTGGTAAATGAAAAAAAAGTGATAGGATTGAAAACTATGACAAAAAAACTCATAAACTGTGGTTTAACTATGACATTGATAGTAAAAAAATTTCATATGAATAAAAATTAGAAGAATTTTTAAAAATATATGTGTAACGTAATGAATAATCTTATGAAAATATTAAAAGGAAAATATAAAATTTGGTTTAAATATGACATTTATTCATATGAATAAAAATTAGAAGAATTTTTTAAAATATATGTGTAACATAATGAATAATCTTATGAAAATATTAAAAGGAAAATATAAAATGTGGTTTAAATATGACATTTATAATAGGGAGAATTTGGTTGGAATAAAAAATAGTGGAAAAAGGTAAGGAATAAGGTTTGAACTAGGGCTGGCAAATGGTACGAAAATTACCATACCAACCACCTACCAACCACAAACCACACTTGTTGGTAACCACACTTGCGGTAACCACACTTGTGGTAACCACCATGGTGGTAACCACGTGAAGGTGGTACGGTAATGGTAATAAAGTATCAAATATCACGGTTACCATGGTTACCGAGTATATATATATATATATATATATATATATATATTATTTTTTTTATTAGTTTTTACCTTTAAGGCTTTATGTTTTAACTTTTTATTTTTTAGTTTGTGTTAATGTAATTAACACAAATTTAAATTGGTCCTTTACTGAGTAAAGGGAAAACTGGAAAGTGGCAGCCGCAACCCTAGTGCTCTTCGACGTCTTCCCTAGTTCGTTCAATTTCAAAGTTCTTAGACAAACACAAAGGGGAAAGCCGAAAGCGCCGGCCCTAGTCTCTCCGTTGAGTCCGTTCAAGGCTTCCGAGGACGTTCAAGCCTTAAGGGTTGCCCAATTTCAGAATTTCTCACTTGCTCTCTCAAGTCTCAATGGCTCGTCGTGGATCATTCGGAAGAAGCGGTGGCGTCAGAAGGAATGCATGAGGTAGAGGGTTATTTATCCCTAGGTCGGTTGAAGTCGGCCTTCCGGTAGGTGGCCGAGGTACAACTGTTGAACTTGGTTTATTTGATTTTGAACTTGTTTGAATTGGTTTGTTTGAATTTATTTGAACTTTTAAGAGGTGGTAACCATGGTAATATACTGATGGTAACCAAAAGTCGTGGTTACCACATATGTGGTAACCACGACTTGTGGTTGGTACGTGGTATGAAAGTTTTCGTACCACTAGTTGGTGGTTGGTATGTGGTAATCAACATTTTTGGGTGGTTACCGTACCATGCCAACCCTAGTTTGAACCCATGACCTCTTGCATCCTTTTCCTTTCTTCCCTCCTTTTCAGCAACTAAGCTAGAGACTTTAGTGTTCTCTTTCACATTTTTTATTTTTTTACCTTATTTGTTTTATTTATTTTTTATTTTTTTAAAATATACTACGAAGTTTCGACGCCGGAGGGGGGCGGCCGCCCCTGTTTGTCTCGGGTTAGAAAGTTGTGAATTAATAAACCTAGCTTATGAATTTGTGAAGTAATTCACCGGCCTAAATTTTTTTTTCTTTTATGTGGTGCATATGCATATGATTCTAGTATTTTGGCCCATCAGACTTTTGATAATTAAGTTTATTTACTCCTCTGTTTGCAAATAAATAAAATTTTCAAGTAAAAATAGTATTATAAGAGGGTAAAAACTATTTAAAATATTAAAATTTTAATTAATTCATTTAATAATATTATACTTATTATTATTATTATTAATACGTATGAGTTAATAAAAAATTTATTTAACAAATTAATATTTTATATTATTTTTTTACATTAAAATACATGTATAAATAGATTAAAAAGTCATTTGTCTGGAAATGAAGGAAGTATTTATCTAGGTTTAATTTAAGTTGAAACGTACCATATATAATATAGCTTGTGCATGTGATTCTCATTTAGGGTTTAATATGTGACCTGAATTCCACAAGATATGATATACGCAAGGACAAAAAATAAGGAGAGATGGACAAATTAAACTAGAAATTAAAGGGGTTGTTAGTTACACCCGAAAATTTTACTATTTACACCCTAAATCCAAGTTTTTTTTTAAATAAACCCTACGCCTCTTGAGTCATAGGTGTGTGACTCAAGAGGCGCAGCTATTTTTTTCTATATACATACCCTGCCCCTCTTGAGTCACACGTCTATGACTCAGGAGGCGTAGGGTTTATTTAAAAAAAAAAGAAAAACTTGATTTTTGGGTGTAAATAATAAATTTTGTGGCTATAAAAAACAACACCCGAAATTAATCAAGCTAGAAATTGACAAGATATAATAATATGAAAGGACAGCAAATAAGGAATGCATGTTTTTTCATAATTTCATGGCCAAAATTAAAGGGGCCAAAAACTCCAATTATAGTCACATTAAACCTGATAGGTTGAGTCAATTCAACGAGCATCTCACCGGCCGGATTGAATACATAGTACTCTAGTACTAATTTTGTTTTAATAAATAATACTCAATTCGTTTCACAATATATATCATTTTGTTTTTTCGGCACGCTTTTTAAAGAGCGAAAACTCTATAAAATATTATTTTTTAAATTATTTTTTTTATATAATTTGATACTTATTAGTAATAAGTATCAAATTATATAAAACAAATTATATTATATAGAGTTTTACGCTCATTAAAAAGCGTGTCGAAAAACAAAAGGACATGTATTATGAAACGGAGGGAGTATTTTATTAAACTAGTGATGGTACTTTATTCTTGTATGATCTTGAAAGATGTTATATATTCCGGATCACTTTTAATTATCTTTTTTTATTATTTTTACTCGTTTTTTAAGGTGGTAAAATTATATAAAATATTTATTTTTTTGTAATATCATATTTATTAAAAAAAGTACGATACTACTAAAAAAAGTTTAATTAAAAAATTAATATTTTATGTAGTTTTTATAATTCTAAGAAAACACGTATAAATAGTAAACAAATAAAAAGTGAATGGAAGGATCAATTAATAGCTAGATTTTTCAAGTAAACTCATACAATGAGAATTGTTTTTAAATGCTTAAATTAATTATGAAGAAAAGAAATGATTTTTGTTAAAGCCGATCGACCAATCAGCAATGGATCGTGCACATAATATCAAATATAAAAGTGAAGTGAAATTAATTCTAACGTAAAACAAATATATATTGATCATACTTTTTTGTACAAAGATTCAATACAAAATTGATATGAATGAATCCGATGCTAATTACGCTCCGGGGATTTTAGATTGAGATGCTTATTAGATATGCATCACGTACTAATTTAAATTATCTGTCGTCGATGAAACGACACTAATAGAACTACATAAGGAGTATATCTAATCTAAGATATATAGCCCGTGGGCGATCCCGTCCATCCTGATGCTTAGGAGTCATGATGAAGTGACATTTCAAAGTCTCATAGCCACACATTCTTTGATTCTCAAAGATGTACATACATTTCAAGTTGGGAATTTTTTTTTTGGGTACAAAGTTAGTACATGAGTTAGTGATCGACGAACAATTGGTTTCTTGAATCTAATCTATATATAAACTGTGGGCGGCGGTAATGGAAATATAGCCAATATTGTTGAAAGTAGAGATATCACTTTTCCGCACATCTAAGCTGTTTGGGTTTTATTATTAATAATCAATGAAGTCTAAAACACTTGTAAATCAAATTTCATAACCAAAGTTTTACATGGGTATGGTAAATGGAGTCGATGAAGCTTCGACTCGTTTATGTTTTAAGAAAACCAATGTGATTTAACAAGGAGAAAATAGCTTTAACTCACTAACAAATACGTTTAAGGGGCATTTGTTGAGCTAGAACAAAAAAAAAAAGTTTGAAATAATATGCCTAATTTTTTAGAATCGAAAACTGTTGTATGGTAATAAAAAGAGTTAACTGGGGCAGAAGATGTGGTAGGTAGAAAAGAAGGAGAGAGTTTGCATTGAGTAAAGTACACCGAGGAGAGCTCAATTTCTCCACTCCCCCCTCCCACACTTGATTTGGCGCTTAAAAAAGGTGAAGGGATAAAGAGAAGAAGAAAATTGATTGATATCGCCATAAAATGCACCATATATAAGCCTTGAAGAGTTTGGAATAGCTTAGCATTCCAATGATAAAATACACATTAATTAAGGAAGAACTCAATAAATGCTTGGAATTCAAGAAGGACGGTAGCTAGACTTGAGCATGGGCGGGTTTGGGCCGGGCCTACGACTATTTTTCAGCCCGCTATACCGGGCCGGGTTTGGGCTAGGCCCGGTGGTTGGGCCAGTTACCTCGTCCAAGCCTGCCCACATTGGCGGGCCGGGCTGCCCAACGGGCCAAATGGGCCGAAACATTTAATTGCGCGGGACGGAGAGTTCTCGTCCCGCAAATCCTGTCCCGTCCCGCATTTATATATATATATATATTTATATTTATATTTATATTTATATTTATATCTATATCTATAATTAAAATTAATAAAAACATTTAAAATATATTTATATTATATATTAATATGTATTTTATTCCAACATTAAAATAAATAAAAATATTATAAAGAATACAATAACATAAGCTGCATGTGTACTCAATTCTAGAGTACATGAATGTAGTACTGCATGTGTGTGTATACACACTGTAATGGTGTAATATACAAATAGTATGTATACATACACACTCGGTATATTTTATATATATAAACATTATATATATATATATATTACCGGGCCGGCCCGCTTGGGCTAAACCCCCAGTCCAAGCCCGGCCCGGTGGGCCTACCGGGTCGGGTCTATTGGCCCGCTTGGGCCACCTACTCTACCCAAGCCTGCTCATTTTGCCGGGCGGGCTGGGCGGGCCGGGCGGGTTGGCCCAGGTTTGCTCAGGTCTAACGGTAGCCCACCCAAAAAGCTAAGGGGAGAGAGCAACGAGGATCCTCTATAACACTTTGTGTGACATTAGGTGTAACACAAAATTAGTTATGCTATAAATTTACGATAAAAAAAATTCCAAAAATTATATTTATGTTTTAACCACTTGTTAGTATATGTTTATAAAAAATTTTTGATGAAAATACATGTTTTATAATTTTTAGAAAATCTTATGGCAAAATAAGTAATATTTGATTTATATAAAATTTAAATACATAATTTTTCATCAATTTTTTTTACAAACATATACTAACAAGTATTTAAAACATATATATAATTTTTGGAATTTCTTTTATTGCAAATTTATAGCATAATTAATTTTGTGTTACACCTAGTGTTACACAAAGTGTTGTAGATGATCTTCATTGGAGGAGCGAGAGGAAAAAAAGGGGTTGATTGATGGTGACAACAACTACACTTTATATAAGTCATGAAGAGGGTGTCATCCCAATCATGAATTAAGTATTTATTAGGATTGAGCTCATTAACTCGTCCAATTCAGAAGGCCACTATAGAAGCACAAGCGTGCCGCCTCGATTTTTATCAGGTGGTCACGTAATCTGTTGTGATTCACCTCCACACCAAGGCATTACATCGTTCGACCTAAGTGTATTTTCCTGACAGACTTGGTCAGATCTATTGATTGCTATACACATGCAATAGAGACGATGGGTAAATGTGCTTGTTTTTTGTTGTCGAATTGTGTCCATCCACATACTTTGTACACTTGTATTTAAATTTGACTAGCTCTCCCTCTTTCTAATGAATTAGGGAACAAATGGTTAGTATGGGTGACAATGATATTTGGTGGATAGTAGGCACGTGAAGGATGCAGTTGGGTGTTCAACGATAGGAAGAACAAAAAAGCTATAGTCGTGAATGAGAATATCGAATATGATTCTCTGAAGCAACTGATAATGGGCAAGTTTGTTGTAGATGACATGAGGTATACGGCGTGGAGCTCAAGTATCTACCCCCTACGAAAAAGGGATGCAACCCATGCATTTAGGATTGGGGACATTGATGACCTGTATGCTTTCAAGTTCTTCAACTCTATGTCTAAGTAATGCGAAATAGCCTATCAAATTCCATGTCTCAGTTGCGAAACAAGAATAGCACCGAAGCACCCTTCTCACATGGATCAGCCATGGGAGACTTAGTCGGGGTCGGCATATCGACTCCTCTTGCTGGTGATGTAGCATTTCCATTAAGCATGCCGATGAGCCGAAATTTGATCAAGGGCGGACCGTATGAAAAATCGGGTGCTTCGTGTTTAGCTAAGCTTCGTGAGGAAAGAACTTGCTCCACGACTAGCTAAGTTTCTTCAGAAAAAAGCTTGCTCTATGTCTAGCTAAGCTTCGAGTTAAAAGAACAAGAGCTTGCTCTGCGGCTAGCTAAGCTACATAAGCAAAGAGCTTGCTTGCGGCTAGCTAAGCTACGAGAGCAAAGTTGACGATCAAAGTAAAATAGACAGATATTCTAATTTGATCTTAGATTACCTCTTAGTGTTAGAGGGTCCTCACGGATGATGCCAATTAAATCTTGTCGATTTGTAAGAACCGATACTTGATAAGCTGTGATTTGATTGGTCGAACTTTACGAAAAATCAGATTTTAACATGAGCCACCCGTGACACAGGATGACGGCGCAAACTTGGATGCCATCTTAATCGACTTGAACACCAGCGAGCTGACCGAAAAGGATATGATTGTTAATGGAAATTAAGGACAAATAAGTGACAAGCTATACCACTTAGATGGTGCGGTAGATATGCAAATTGCTGATCATGTAAAGGAAGTGGATATTATTCATTATGAAAATGAAAATGAAATGGTTGGCAACATAGATTATGAAAATTTTAGGAAGTGATAGGTTAGAATTAGTAGATGACATGGAAGACATTGCAAAGAAGGCTGTTGTAATAAAACATGGGAAGCGGGTAATTACTGTTAGTAGAGATAGTGATGACATAGTTCTAGAGGGGCATCTTATGGTGGACGAGTCACTACCAACCTCGGAAGCTCTATGGATGAGAAGTAGGGCTTTCAACCTTTTGTTAAAGTCGAGAATGGGTGGATCTATGATAAGGATGTCATTATCCTGGGATTATGAGGTCGAGGCAACTGTAAGGGACATGGGACAATCATACATAAGGCCACAAGTAGAGTCGGTGGTGATGGAGTGAGTGAAGGTCAATAAGAGCATATGATGACCCATCCAAGTGACCCGCTTCAAAACATGAAAGAGCTGTGGAAGGGACAGGTATCTAGAAGCAAGGAGGAGGTCTAGTCTAGGCTTAGGTGGGCGGATCTTGAGGGATGCAAACGAAGGTGAAGAGATCTACAAAGACGATGTATGTGGTGGAGTATGTGAGGGTCAACTGCAAGTGGGTGTGTTGAGCATCCCAATATATAAATATGAGGCTATGGATGATTCTCAAGCTTATGGACCAACACACCTGCGATCTAAATGTCACGAGCAACCATCACCGCCAAGCTAGCTACAAATTGTTGGGACAAAGGCAAGTTATAAGGTACGTTGCTTTACCTTAATTCTTTCTCCCTTGTGCAAGTGCTTTAAACAACCCTGTTGTGTGACAATTGTGTACTTTATGCAAATAAGTTTCACTAGCGCAAGGAAAGCGCTGGTTTCAAAACATGTCTAAGCATTGATGAAGTCATAGTTGTGCATTAGTTGGAACTATTGGAAGGCTCGTTGAGTGAGGTTGAAGGCGAGAGGCACATTGTATGGGATAGACGAGGACAACTACCGTTGAATATACTCGTACATGCACGCGATTAAGTAGGCTAACCCAGTGTAAAGACCAAAAATTTTTAAAATATTATTTTATTAAGAAAATTGATTTATCATCGATTCATTTATCGAGTTTCGGAAATATTACTTATTTCAACTTCGTTATATTATTTCCGTTTGAGGATTTAAAATTTACTTTGAATCGATTCGAGATAAGGTCGAGCGAGCGGGTTCCTGGGTTTATTTTCGGGTTCTTCGAAATCGAGTATGGTGACCACATGTTGTTTGTTTCTCCCCATTTTTTTCCACGGATTCAGACTCAGTAAATTGCAGCTCCCTCTCCTCCTTGCCGTAGAAGTAGCATCAGCATCTCCAACTCACACCCTTGTGTTCTTCTCCCAGTTGAACCCAACACACACACCCTCTCTTTTCCATCACCCACATTTTCCTTCCCTGTTTAGAAATGGAACCCCACACCCCTTGATTTTTCTGCAGTTCCTACACCTATTACAGTTCAGGAGCATCTCCCCTGGATCATTTCGATTTAAAACACAGTTGTGTAATCTCCATTCATAATCAACCCCCTTCATCCCCTCTCATATTCATTTTAAATTCAAACAAGCACCCCTTTTCTTTCTTCCTTTCCTTATTCAAAACCCATCTCCCCTTCCTTGGAACCTCCACTCCCAAACGCAGCCCCTACTCTCGAGCATTCTCCAACCACCAAGATTCAACACACCAGTAGCCACCACACAACCACCAGAGCACCTCCTCTTTCCCTTCATTTCTCTAGCAACCCAGCACGAGCACCCTTTTCACTCCCCTATTTCATTGTCCAAGGCCGAGGCCCTGCAACCTCCATTCCACCTCCTTCCTCGGCAAGAAGCAGCAGAAACATCGACTATACCTTCCTCTGACGTCGATGAGCCCCAGAAGCCGCCATAAGAGCCCAGAGCTGGCCGTTCCTTTCCTTTCTCCTCTATTTTTGCGAGCAAGCTTGGTAAGCCTTTCTCCTTCATTTCTCCGACCCAAAACCTCGTAATGGCACACCTTTATGACCATTTACCCCGAACCAGGTCCCCAGAGCTTTCCCACGCCATGACAAAGCCCAATCGAATTCTGACAGGCATCCCGACGACTTCGAATCCCCTCGGTGAGATCCCAACTTCCTTTCTTTCCTTTTTTTCGTTCTTGTGTTTCCTTTTGCCCTGTTAGCACTATTTTCAACTGCCGAGAGAGGTGAGAACAAGGGAGACGCTACAAGGACGAGAGCCCGAGCGCGAAAGAGTGAGCGAGGGGCCTGTGGGACTGTGAAAGCAAGCAGCGAGCGAAGGGAGTGGTGAGGGAGATGAGTGAATAGTGCCGGTTTAGGTTGGTTTTTATTTTCTTTTAATCTGGATCAGTTTAGCTTTAATTAAAAAAAAATCGGTTCAGTTCAGAAGCTTAAAAGTCAAATTTTAAAGGGTGGGCTGGATCCGATTTTAACATAAGGCTTTGAGCCTAATTTGGTTTGGGCTTTTTTTTTTCATGAATGGGTTAAATTGTTTATTTGGGCTTGAGAGTTTTATGTGTGTTATTATTTCCAAAAATATATGTTATTTAAGTATTTAAATATCAAATAATTATATTATATATTATATAAAATTATGACTTTTAAATTGTTGAGATTTAAAATATATTATTTAGCCTTAAATTTGAAAAAAAAATTTGGAAAATGTTTTGAAAGGTTGGGAAGTGATTTAATTAATTGAAAAGAGGAATTTTTGGGAAAGTTCTAATTATGTCGGATTATTTCTATAAAATAAGAGTTATGTGTTGTAAATGGATTTTGACCAAATATGATTTGAGAACGTTTGTTTGAATAATGCGTGATCTAACTTGAGATGTAAAGAGTTTCGGGAACTTGGGGACTTCCTACTTGGTTTGACTTGAAAAATCTTATGTGATGAGTGCGAAAATGATGTTAGGATATCGATATAATTGTTAAGTATAAACTATGATATGTTGATATTGTTATGATGTGTTATGTGATGATTGTGAGATTATGATATGTTGTTTTATGAAAGCATGTTATAATATGTTATGATATGAATATGTGTTAAAGCACGATTTAAGTTGAGGTCTTAAATTGAAGATTTAGATGCATGATATGTTGATATATGTTCTTGAATGTTAATGAGAGTAAAAGATGTTAAATGATGACAAGCTTATATGGATGATGATGAGTTATGACGGGATGATGTGGTAAGTTATGATGAGATGAGTATGAGACAAGTTGTATAAAGATGGTATGGAAGTATGATGATGAGACTTTCGATTATGTGAACTTATAGAGAGTTATTTGTGCTTGTGTGCTTGAATGAAGACTTATATGTTCATTATGATTACTAGGTGCTCCTAAACTATAATGCTACAAATGTTGTTCTGCACCTCTAGGTATGTTCCCTCGTGGAGCTTACTCAGATTGATTCTCATATGCATGTAGTCATATGATATACTAGGTGTTGCATATGCATAAGAGCATGATTCATGAAGTATCCTGCTTAGGTTGCACACTTGAATGAGCATTTGTTTACTCAATGCGTTTGGAAACAGAACGACCATTATCTGTGAGTCCTAGAGTCTTTGCTATGGTCATAGGATTGCCTAACTCCATCGGGTTTGTCCTGAGTCTTTATTGTTGTAAAGACCGGAATTTAATCAATATTTATAAAATATCCTTAGGATAATCCGAATATTATCCTCCCCTATGATTATGAAAACTCGGAAAATTTAAAATTTTTATGCACGGCTTTACATTGATTTAATGATAAAAACACATTCCCGAGCCACCTTTTCTCGGCTTTTATGACCTTAACGGATTTTAACGCATCTCGGGCTCGGGATTTACATCTTTGATTTACAAGGCCAGTCGTCCATACTTAACTTGACCAACATTGATCACCACCCACTCCTTGACTTGACTTGACTTGTGGCTTGCTTGTGATGATAGGTGTCCAACCACTCTCATCCCTTCCATTTAATCACTCCCCATCTTTAACACATGAACCACTCCTTTCTCTCCTTTATAACTGACCCAAGCTCAGTTTAGAACTCATTCACAAAGAGCCCCACCGTCACTTTGAGAGAAAACCAAAGAGAGAAGAAGCCTTCACCATTTTAGGTCCATTTTGGTGACCTTGCACAAGAAAAGCCATATCTCCCTCAATACTACTCCGAATTGAGCAAACTCGGTGGCCTTAGAACCGTATTGAAACCATCTTTCCAACCATTTATAATCCAAAATCCAAGCTCGTTTTCCCATCCAAAATCGTCAATCATTGAGGCTGCAGAAACTGTCTTTTGAAGGATCTTGAGGTTTTGCGTTGTTTTCTTGGTAAGCTCCATTATTTCCTTCCAAAAATGAGTTAAAACCTTTTATATGACTTCTTTGCTTCATTTCTAAACAAAGTCCTGACCCTTTTGCTTGGGGTTTTGGAAAATATATTGTAAGGTGTTTGGAGGTGTCCCCAAGGTCCCCGAAGTGAGAATTTTCGAGCCATTTGTGTTCCATTTGCCTAGGTAATCTCTCTTCCACCTTCCTCTCTCTAGGATAGCTTGAGTTGATGTGAAAAGTCTTAGGATAGTGGATCCTATAATGTGTTTAAATCGGTTTTAGCTAGCAAAACGTGTAAAAGACACAAAACCGAATACCTTAATCTCAGCATTTAAATTATCGAATATTGTTTTACCTATAACTCTTGGTCCCCTGCTTGGATTTTTTCATGGAGATGTTATCTAATTGCCCTCCAAAAATGAGGACGATCCAACGGTTGGATCAAGAGTTATGATAATTTTAGTAAACAATGTTTCTAATGACTCGATTAAAAACTTGGTTAAGGGAATGCTACAAATATGGTTAAATATATGATGGCATAACCGAACCTTAGAGCATGTAAAATACAGAAATGAAGTATACCCATAACTTGGCTTATGATCCGATAAGAATAAACTTGGATTTTGAAACGGGTTGGGAACTAACCGGAAAATTCTACTTGTTCGGTGAATAACTAGCATGATAATTTGATCGTTTGATTAACGGTATGATTGAATTAACTAATAGCATGATATTGTGGTGATTATTAGACGAGATTAAATATCAGACTTTGATGATGATGATATATATATATATATATATATGATAAGATATAATTATCATGATGAACTTTTAAGATATACGATCATGCGAATATATGAGTATTATTGCGGATATATGGAAGTGGTTGAATGAAATGATGAGAAGGATATAGTCTTATGGAATGTGGTGAAATGATGACTGATTGAGTAGATGGAATGATGATTATGATGCGGTTGATTCTATTAAATGATATATGCTTGTATGATTGAGTTGTTAGATGTAGACTTATATGAATGTTCTGATATGAATTTAGGCGATATCGTCTGACTGCTCGTGTTACTAGCAGGGATTATATTTTGCTGTTCTGCTTACTAGGTAAGTCTCTTCGGAGCTTACTCAGATTGATAGAGAGATATTCCCTGCTTTATGTGCATGATATACTAGGTGCTTGCATTCATGATCAGCATGCCATGTAGTATCATGCTAGGTTGCATTGACCGTTGAGCATTCTATTTCTTTATGCGTATGTAAACAGAACGACCGTTATCTGTGAAGTAATTAGAGTCTTTGCTAGGGTCATAGGATGGCCCAGTCCATCGGGTTCCGTCCTGAGTCGATCGAGTCATGGAACTTCCTTTACTTATATTATGAGCTGCCTGCGGGCTTTATTTATTGTAGATACGGGTTGGGTCTGCGGACCGCCCGATGATAAAGGAATGCATTCATGAACTGGCCAGTCTCCGCCCTATCGGAAGGGGGTGGAGGTAGGAGAGGGACATACCATTTGGTATTCTTTGCTGGGGCCCTTTCTATTAATAAGCACTTGATCTAGGGACATGCTAGTGTGTTAATATTATGCCTTGCATCTAGAAGCATCTTTATAAGGTATAGCGTATATGTGTGCTTAGAGCCGGGATGCAGCAGGTGGGCATCATTCTGATCCCGCTCACCATTACCATTTTTAGGTATTATTTATGTTCATCCCATTGGTGCTGTTTGCATATTGCGCGGGTCATTTTGTTCGGCGGAGAGCGAGCGCTGGAGTTATCTACTTCACCAAACTCTGACCATGGTTTTGGATTTATACTTTTAGACTCCGTTTTGATCCGGCTCTGCCGTGGCACCCTATTGTATTACACTTGATTTTGCTATTTGCATGACTACTGGTTTTCCACGCATAGACTTACGATAGGTACAGGGGACTTCCCCGGGGATTTCAACGATACGTTTCGAATTTGGGTATGAAATCCCACTTTGGAAACATTAGATTAGGCTTTCAAACCTTCAACCTATACTCGGGGCGCACGATCCCAACGAGGGTTTTCATCCCTCGAAACATAACCCAGGAATTATAATCCCGGGCCGTTACAATTGTCATGAGATACGAGATGAGCTTGATTGTTTTATGAGCTTGAGCATGATGACGAGATGATGATGATGATTGATTATTGATGCACATACATGACGATGATTGCTATACTATAACACTGAATTGGCCAGTGTCTACCCTAACGGAAAGGGGGGCATATGTAGGAGAGGGATATGCCACTTGGCATTCTTTGGGCCATTTACTACACTTTTTCCATATTATATATCCTGGTAAGCATTAAAAACATCTTTATTTAGGATTAGCATATATATGTGCCTACGGTGGGATCTAGTCACGTGTATGAGCCTCAGGCTGATCCCACGCCATGTATTATTTTTTAAGGTATATTTACATATTGATGTTGCTCTATGCTTCTATGACGGGTTAACCTCATTGGACGATTGTCGACCGAGAGACTGACTTCCACCGGACTTTGACTTGGATGTTTCTATATTCGTTTTTGTATTTGATTTTAACCTGGCTCTGCCGTAGCAAGTTGTATCATGATTTCAATTTTCATGCCTTTACCTGAAAATGAATTTGAGTGACTAGTTTATAGGATAAGTTCTTGGTACCCAATATCCATTCGCTTGTTTGGGGTTCGAAATCCCCACCTTGAAAGACTAACCTTTGAGGTTTGAAACCTCGATCCGTACCTAGATTGCAAGATCAGAATGAGGGTATCCAACCTTCGAAACGTAACCCGAATATTTATATTTGGGCCATTATACCGAGGGACATACACCACAATTGAATGAGACGTGAACGACCAATCTAAATACACCTTCGTCAGCATAGGTGTTCGAAGGAGGGTCATCCCACCACTATGAAAGGTATTTCTTACCCGTCACCCATGTTACAATTTCACGCCACTAGTTTCATTTTTCCTACCACAAGCTATTTATTTCTTGCAGACATTGCCAATATAACAGTCACTGCATAGATTGGATGTAACGGCCCAATTTAGAGAACCCGGGTTACGTTTTGAAGGATTAGATACCTTCGTTCGGATCTTGTAATTCGAGTACGGGTTGAGTTTCAAAACAAAGTATTAGTTCTAAAAGAAGGGATTTCGTAATCTAAATCCGCGATAGGTCCATTGGGGACCGGGTATTTGCATACCGAACCTTTCCTACTTTCTAAGGCCCGCAAGATAAGTTTCATCCAAAAATAAAAACAATCACAAATGATACATAGTTGCCACGACAGGGTCAGGTCAAAACCGAAATACGATAGAAAGTATGAAATATCAAAAGGTCCAACTATGCCATAGGGCATTCCCGCCATAACAGCATGAACTCAAGCAAGGGGACGGGTACTTGAAACTATATAACGAGTCAAGGTTGAGCCATTCATGCGGGTTCGGAAGACCTCGCCCAGGACATATAATATGCTAAGCCTAAATAAAGAATGCTCTAATGCAGTGCTGAAATATTAAACACACAAGCATGCTGACAGTTTACATATATGCAGAATGCGATTAAATGGGTTCCCGTATAGAATGGCAAGTGACATGTCTCTCTCCTACTCTTGCACCCATTCCCATTAGTACAGGCCCCAGCCGGTTTGATGCTATATAACATATATAATATCATGTCTCATGTCTCATATCATAAGCCATGCTCATGTTTATTTCTTTCTCATGGTATAATATAAGACTCGATTAGGAACGAACTCGATAGGATTGAGTCATCCCATGACCCTAGCAAAAGACTCTAGGACTCACAATTTAACGACCGTTCTATCATACACAAGTTGTGCACACCTAAGCATTCTACTACATGATTATGCAGGATGCAACACCTACAAACTATATGACACTTCAGGCATGAGGTTTAATCACTCGAGTAAGCCTTGGAGGACTTATCTGGAGTAGAAAACCCACTAGAGCAAAACAGCAAGAGGATAAGCAAGCAGATCACAGATCACCTAGCAAGTATTAATGAACATGTATAAGTCTATTGTACACAATGGGATCCATTACCACTACACGTAATCTAATCATAAATCCTCAGTCATAACATCGTCATCATCATCATCAATCATCGCATTTCAGTCTCATCTCCAAACTCATCTAAATTCATACTTCCAATTCGTATTTACTCGCACTCCAAAACATATAATCTCACAAATGAAGTTGTTAGTCAAACAATTAACCTCAAAATCGTACTTAGACCATTTTCAATCATAAAACATTTAACATTTAAAATTACTTCCAACAACACGCTATTAAAATAACCCCGACATAATTTATTTAATGTTAAAATCATTATTCTTAAGCTTTAAATAAATCTCAACACTTGAAAAATATCAACACATACAAATCAAACCTATAAATAATCAATAATCAGAATTTGTTAAATAACTAAATAATTAAATAATTAAATCATTAAATCATTAAATAATTAAATCATTAAATAATTAAATAATTGAATCATTAAATGATTAAATAATTAAATAATTCAATAATTGAATAATTGAATAATTAAATAATTAAATCAGTAAATAAGTAAAAAAGTAAATAATTAAATCAGTAAATAATTAAATAAGTAAATAATTAAATAATTAAATAAGTAAATAATTAAAATAATTAAATAATGAAATAATGAAATAATTAAATAATGAAATAATTAAATAATTAAATAATTAAATAATTAAATAATTAAATAATTAAATAATTAAATAATTAAATAATTAAATAATTAAATAATTAAATAATTAAATAATTAAATAATTAAATAATTAAATAATTAAATAATTAAATAATTAAATAATTAAATAATTAAATAATTAAATAATTAAATAATTAAATAATTAAATAATTAAATAATTAAATAATTAAATAATTAAATAATTAAATAATTAAATAATTAAATAATTAAATAATTAAATAATTAAATAATTAAATAATTAAATAAATAAATAAATAAATAATTAAATAATTAAATAATTAAATAATTAAATAATTAAATAATTAAATAATTAAATAATTAAATAAATAAATAATTAAATAAATAAATAATTAAATAAATAAATATATAATTAAGTAATTAGATAATTAAATAATTAGATAATTAAATAAATAGATAATTAAATAATTAGATAATTAAATAATTAGATAATTAAATAATTAGATAATTACATAATTAGATAATTAGATAATTAAATAATTAGATAATTAAATAATTAGATAATTAAATAATTAGATAATTAAATAATTAGATAATTAAATAATTAGATAATTAAATAATTAGATAATTAAATAATTAGATAATTAAATAATTAGATAATTAAATAATTAGATAATTACATAATTAGATAATTACATAATTAGATAATTAAATAATTAGATAATTAAATAATTATTTAATTATCTAATTATTTAATTATCTAATTATTTAATTAAATAATTATTTAATTATCTAATTATTTAATTAAATAATTAAATAATTAAATAATTAAATAAATAAATAATTAAATAATTAAATAATTAAATAATTAAATAATCTAATAATTAAATAATCTAATAATTAAATAATGAAATAATGAAATAATTAAATAATCTAATAATTAAATAATTAAATAATTAAATAATTAAATAATTAAATAATTAAATAATTAAATAATTAAATAATTAAATAATTAAATAATTAAATAATTAAATAATTAAATAATTAAATAATTAAATAATTAAATAATTAAATAATTAAATAATTAAATAATTAAATAATTAAATAATTAAATAATTAAATAATTAAATAATTAAATAATTAAATAATTAAATAATTAAATAATTAAATAATTAAATAATTAAATAATTAAATATTTAAATAATTAAATAATTAAATAATTAAATAATTAAATAATTAGATAATTAAATAATTAAATAAGTAAATAAGTAAATAATTAAATAATTAAATAATTAAATAATTAAATAATTAAATAATTAAATAATTAAATAATTAAATAATTAAATAATTAAATAATTAAATAATTAAATAAATAAATAATTAAATAAATAAATAATTAAATAAGTAAATAATTAAATAAGTAAATAATTAAATAATTAAATAATTAAATAATTAAATAATTAAATAATTAAATAATTAAATAATTAAATAATTAAGTAATTAAATAATTAAGTAATTAAGTAATTAAGTAATTAAGTAATTAAGTAATTAAGTAATTAAGTAATTAAGTAATTAAGTAATTAAGTAATTAAATCATTAAGTAATTAAATAATTAAATAATTAAATAATTAAGTAATTAAATAATTAAATAATTAAATAATTAAGTAATTAAATAATTAAATAATTAAATAATTAAATAATTAAATAATTAAATAATTAAATAATTAAATAATTAAATAATTAAATAATTAAATAATTAAATAATTAAATAATTAAATAATTAAATAATTAAATAATTAAATAATTAAATAATTAAATAATTAAATAATTAAATAATTAAATAATTAAATAATTAAATAATTAAATAATTAAATAATTAAATAATTAAATAATTAAATAATTAAAAGAATAATAATTAAAAGATTAAATAATTAAATAACTAAATAACTAAATAATTAAATAACTAAATAATTAAATAACTAAATAATATTTCAAATTTTAGGATCCTTACATTATCCACCTCCAAAAACAAGTCTCATCCCTGAGACTAAAATTCCTTTGAAACCAACGAAGCCTCTCAAAACGTGAGTCAGTTCTCTCTATGTCAGCCAACCAGATTGTCAAAAATTTAGGCAACATTTCATCTACCTCTAAGGGCTAATCCCAATTCTACTTCCTAGGTTCATTTCCCAGAATCAGTTTCAATCTATCAATCTCAAGGCATCATCATAATCAACTCAAAATATCATATATTAATATAACCAAGTCAACCTATTTGGGTTCATCATGCCAAAACATAACAAGGATATCAACATATAAACTTCCACATAACAATAGATCACGTCATTAATCATATCATTATATCACAAAATCCGCACGTCACTACCAACCAAAATAGCACACCAAAATATCGAGGTAAACACAAAGGCAAGCATGCGTGACCACACTACCTGTAGTGGGAGGGGTGAAACCATCCGTGGCTCTCATCTGGAGTACAAAGGGCGGTAGGAGGCGCATGGCTTGAACAATTTCTTTTTTTTGTCGACGAAGTTAATGTCGAGGTTATATAATAATCGGAAATTTCGCGAGGTAACCCTGAAAGTACGCGTAATTTGCGTGGTAAACAAGAGTTTCAGATATTTCGCCTGGTAACCCTAGGGTTTCGAAAATTTTTGTGTCGCGCCCAAAACATGTCTGTTGATAGAAAATTGTGAGTTTAAACTCTTATGGGGTAAATAATGTAATATTTAGAAATAATGTGGGGACTTTCGTAATATATCCAAAATTGTTTTAACAGTATGAAGGAGAAAGCTCGATGAGAGATTCAGAGGAAGTAGAAGAGACCGATACCTGAGAAGAGAAAGCAGGGAGAAAGCGGAATCCTTCAACTGGTGGCGATAGCGGCGTATCTGACGGCGGCGTCTCTGGCGGTGGCTGTTGGCGACTGTGTGGTGGCGGTTGGTGAAGTTAGAAGGGTTTCGAAAATTGCTAGTTCGAAAGGTATGAAATTTCAATTAATTTTCTTAAATTTCTTTATATTGGTTGACATGAGTGATCTAGAGTACGAAATTATGATCAATTCTTGATTGAATGTTTTCAATTTAGAATTTTAGGGTTTTGAGTTTCAAAAATTTGGACAAATTTTAAGGTTCATGTGGAATGAATCTTAGGGTTTCGATAATTTGTTGCTTGAGGTTTCGAATTAGGAAATTTAGGGTTTTAAGTTTCAAAAACTTCGTGTGTTCTTGGGTTGAATCCGATCCATTCAAATTGTTGAGGATTGAAGGAGATGTCATGGGTGCATTCAGTGTTCCCAAATAGGGAAGTATTTTTTGTATTGAACCTGAACATACATTGAGTTCATCTTTAATTTGGCGCTTAAAGAGCAAAAGGATGCACCAAATGCAGGAAAATAAATTGAAAACAGAGAAGCTACAAAGGTCAATAGATAACTTGTGGGAACAAAGCTACCTAATTGATGCAAAGAAAAAATTAGGAATGGAAGCAAGTTTTGTAAGATACAAAAATAGCCAGAAGGAATCATTGACCTAGTTTAGCTTTAATTCTTGAGTGCTCATGCTTTGTTGGCAACTAATTGGTTTTAGAGCTGGTGAAAGGCTTGTTTGCTGTTATACATTTATTCTGACATTCAAATAGAGATACTACGTGAAAATGGTTTGAGTCTTCGAATTGCAAATTATGAATTTTAGGGTTAAGGGGTCCGAAAATTTGGGGGGTTTTTTGTTGTTTGTAGGAATCTATCAATTTAGTTTTTTGGTTTTGGTTTGAACCATCGTTCTGTTATTCAGCTGTATAGATAGGGTTTATCAATTCATGAACAAGATTCGAGACTGATTATCTTAGAAAATCAGCTTTCTGCGGCTAATACGGAGTATGTGAGTTTTGTCCGTCTTTTTACTGTTAGAATTTATGGGTTAGAACCCATTCCTTATTATTCATAAAATTTAACCGAAAATGAAAATTCAGATATGGGTTTTTCAGGAATCATATCAAATGACCCTTTAGGGTGAATTGAAACTTGTATTATTTGGGGAAACTACATTTTCGAGAATTCAATTAAAATATGATAGTAAATCTTCTCCTCCTAGTTACATATTGCTACTTGAAAGGTGTACTCGTTTGATATCTGCTTTAAGAGAATTAAGAGTGGCTGTTGAAATGATTAAGAAGTTTATTGTTTTATAAATTCTAATTTTGCTACTCATTTTTGGGTACTATTATTTCATATGTATACATTATTTTCCCCTCTTTGATTCAACATTGTTCCTATTGCTTTTGAATTTTTTCCTACAAAATTTCAGCCTATTAGCTCAATCGGTAGAGCAATGTGCATAAGCACAAGATATGGGTTTGAATCCCATATTGGCTATATAAATTTTGCAGAAAGTGAAAAGAATTCCAAAGAAGAAAAATAGGAGGATACATATTACTACCATGACGATGTTGAAAACAAAGTTTTGACAGTGATGTACCATTTTACAAATCAACCTATATGGGATTCGAACCCACATCATGTGTATAACACATTGCTCTACCATTTGAGCTAATAGGTTAAACAAGTTTTGCCTATGTGCATTTAACTAGCAGCATAAGCACATTCAGGCTTCAGCTCTGAGCTATAACAAGCAAAAAAATTATACACAATCAGAATGAACCAAGAAAAAAAAACCTGACTCTTTTCATCACCAGACACAATGGAATCAACTTTAATAGAGATGTATGCAAGTATACGATGAATAGAAATTGATCACTAATTCTTTTGTCTAAAGAGTAGCTTCGTCCCTCCCTCTCTAATCCCCTAATAGAAACAAATCATACCATCTACTTTTGTCAGTCACCACATCATCGACATCACCTTCATCACTAGAAGATCCAGCTGAAAAGAAATCATCATCACTCATATCTAGTTTTCCATCATCCTCACCCCATCTATGCAACAGAAAAATAAAATAAAATATTGCTATAAAAGAAGCACTAGTTTTAGATTGTCCAAAGATATTAGAAGCCAGAACAAGAAAAATCTTCAGCTAAAATGCCTTTTAAATTTAAGCAAATCAGTTGCAAAGATTTTTCAACTTTATTTTGCAAGAATTAAAAAGAAAGGGAAGAGAAGGCCAGTGGATGGAGAGATTTGATCCAAAGATTCGTGTACATGAACTGAAATATTCACATGTGAAAGCAAGATAGAGCATCATGATTCACAAATGAAAGCAACATATTGTTTATGTTAATCACCCAACTGAGAGATGTATATAATTTAATGCATTTCTAGATGCAAAATAGAGGCAATAATAGCATGACATAGAGGCAACCTAGTGAAAGTCGTGGATTCCTCCCACGAATCTGAAATACATCAATTTAACAATTCATTCAGTTTTTTCACTTTCCTTTTTGCAATAAGATCAAAATTTCATACCTAATCTCCAACTTGAAGAGCATTAGTCTGTCATTCTTGATATACATTAGTTCAAGTGTAGGAACATATAATCTAAGCTATTACTTGAGACCTAAAATTTTCGGACCCCTATAAACAACAACAAAAAAACCCCAAAATTTTGGACCCTTTAACACTAAAATCCTTAATTCGAAATTCGAAGATTCAAACCATGTTTTGAGCTCAATTTGACACCTTAATCACTAATCCCACTTAATAAGAACTAAATTGATAGGTAGAACATGGAACTTTCGAGGGATGCAATTCAAAATTTTCAAAATCTTAAAACTAACCTTAAATCGCATCCCACCACTAACACTGTTCGAGTCTCCACAACACCGCCTGCGCCGGCGCCGGAGCCGCCACCGCCGCCTCTCTCACACCCGTCTCCGGCCACTGCCCTGAGGTCCTCGGCCTGCCTTTGCTATCGACTTCTCCTCCCACTGTGACACCCTTCTCCATCTTCTCAATCCTTCGAATGAGGTCTTTATTTCAATATTGATATTTGTGAAAATAATCCACAAATTTTGTTAATATTACACTACTCACCCGCCTATAACTTTAAAATCAATTGGACAAAGTAAAACATCTGGGCACGAGACAAAAATTTTCGAAAACCTAGGGTTACCAGGCAAAATATCTTAAACCCTTGTTTACCAGGCGAATTACGCGTAACCTCAGGGTTACCTCGCGAAATTTCCGTATAATAATTGAAAAAATTTCAATATGTGTGTGTTGTGTCAACGAATTTGTTATATATATATATATATATATATATATATATATATATATATATGAAATTTGTTCAATTATTATATAACCTCGACATTAACTTCATCGACAAAAAAAATTCTGCAATTTTTATTGTTTTATCTAATTGAACAACAAGAAATTCGTTCAATTTCTTATAACTAACCTAATTATAAAAAAATACTACAATAGTTCAAGTACAAATATTTTAAATTTAATTTTTTTTATAATTTCTCATTATAACTTCACTCCTAAATTTAATTGGGTAAATTGATTCAATTTTTATGAAGTATATACATTTTTATCCTTTTCTATTAATATTGATAACTTTATTTCTAAGTAAAAATAATTTAATTTATATTTTCATATTTAATAAGTATAACAGAATAATGACATCTAAATCATGACATGTTATATAATTAAATACTATAATCATAAAACATATCGCGACAACTTCCATGACACCCTCTTATTTCCTTTGTTTTTTACCCTTTCTAGTATGATTGCCTCTGGCACCAACACCCCCTCAATTGCATTTACACATCGCCATCCTCGCCCTGCGCCTCCTCCTCGTTCTCATCCAAGTCAACCTCTTACGCCAACATCATCTCATCCCCCACCACCTATGTTATGGCTCCTTCACTTCCTGTATTACATCGTTGACAGGATAAAAATCGTTGGTTCCTCCTATCAAAGATAAACCCAAACCTATGAGCTAGTATAACAGAAATATCTGGAATTAATTAACGGAGGGAATTACCTTTTCTTGTGCACTTTCGTTGCTAACAAGAGAAACGGATGAGAAAGGTTTGCAGATTAACAAGTGAATAAAAACAATAAAGGAAGCAATTGTGATGGTATAAGAAACAATAGAGATGAAGCAGCTTCACCTACGAATTCGCAACAATGATTGGTTTATTTGCTCATCGACTCTCCTTCTAGTTATTTCAATAGGATTGACTATTCTGATATTGACTTATATAAATTGTTAATCCTCAATAATCTAACAACCCCTTACATTCCCATGCAACCGTGTCCCTACACGATTTAACATAAGAATAGCATAATGTCCTAATATACTTAGCATAAAGTCAGTACCAACGTCCCTAAGGACTTTGTATCATGTTGATAATTGTCATCTTACCAACCTTAATATCCTTAAGAACTGATATTTAACCAATATGTCATGTTCCTACATAATGAAATTCACCCCCGCGGATCTAACTAGACTATGTTCGCTACAGAAGGTTCAATTACTCTCGCAAATCAATTAAAACCCTAGCATGATGCAATTCTACAAAGGTGGTCAATCAAAGTAAAATCAACAATTTAATGTCAACAGAAAGAAGATGAAATAGTCAATAAGAATAACTAAAAATCAAGTCTCACAATTCAACAAACCATGTTTTTGAACTGTAGGCGAAACTATAGAATTTGATGTCTTATGCCATACTGAGACTCTATATCTTCAATCGCTAAAAACTTTGATAATCAAATTGAGGTAAAACAACCCCTAATATAGTCTAAAACAGTCGGTCAAATCCCAAAAAATTCATAAAACAATCGGATAAGCTCTTTTAAAAAAGATAGAATATCGCAGATTTGACAAGATTCTACACCGGAAAGCCATTGTGGGTGCCACCTAAAGCACGGCGAGTGTCGTCCCATGACGGGCGCCGCCCCACTAACGGCGAGCGTCGTGTCTTATGTGGCTCGTCTTCTTCTCCTTATCTCCCTTGAGTTGCTCCTCAACCTCATCCTAGCCTTCTTCCTTTTCCCTTTTCCAACTTCCCCATGATTCCAGCACGCC
This sequence comes from Persicaria maculosa, assembly GCA_963922045.1. Lineage (NCBI taxonomy): Eukaryota > Viridiplantae > Streptophyta > Magnoliopsida > Caryophyllales > Polygonaceae > Persicaria > Persicaria maculosa. Next base: position 19,235,714 of record OY998257.1, on the reverse strand, counting down.
ATCCTCGCCCCTCATCCAAGCTCGGAACATGAGTCTGAAAACTAAGCACAAAAGTGTGTAGATTCCGAACTCGAATACCTAATGACAAAGTAAGTAATTTACTAACTAATCATGCAATATATATAACTATATGATCCTAAAACTATCTATAATGTCTATCTAAAATATACATTATCAATCATTTGTGCACGTCTCCACCGTCATCATCAAGTAGCAACTTCCATACCCTTGACCGAATCCTTTGTGGTCCTTCTCAGCATCGTCATCCTTGTATCGTCAAAAAGGTCGTCTGATCGTCACCCTCGCATTTGCCAAAAATCATCCCCCATCGCCAGAAAACCATCTGTCTCTTGCCTTTGTAAGTGGTCGAATGAGGTCACGGAACACACTATTTGTAGCGATGTAATGGTCTACAACCTCAGACCTCAGGCGGATCCGTCTTTCCCGCCTAAATGGTAACGCTTTCCTGCCCTTTTCACCCCCTTCAACTAGTCTACAACTTCTTGCGGACCCTTTCTTCCCACCCAAATGCGCGCCTCTTCTTACGGAACGATGTTGTCTACGGTCATGTTTGGTCGCTCTGACAATGTGATCCGCAACCTCTTACGCGAATAACTACAAATGGAATAGGTTAAAAGAATGAATTTGATACGGTGAATCAAAATATCAAGCGGCGGTGGCCTGGGCAGGCTTTTTGAAATCCTCAACGTCGCTCATTCTTGCAAGTGCACAACTCTCCCACTACTCACAAATTGTCAAATCGAAGCAAGTTTGGCAGCAAATGTGTTTCAAAGTAAAAACAATGTGTTGTCAGAACAACTAGTCTAACCGTACACTCCCCACATTCTCTAAAGTTCAAATTTATGGCGGTGAATTTAACTCCTTTAAAAATTACAAATAACTTGCGTATAAATGCACCCAGTACTTAGGTTCACGTGGCACTATTCTTTCTATGACTTCATTTAGATGGCCTTGAATTATAAACTTTTCACAATTTAATCACTAATTAAACGAATGTTTGTTTGATTTTCACAATTTAATCACTAATTAAAAGAATGTTTGTTAGATTCAGGAAACCTCTGGTCGTATTGTATAAAGAGAGAGTCATATTGGGTATATTTTGTTTATAATAGCTTGTAAGATCGTGACTGTAACAACCCAAATATAAATATTTCGGTTACCTTTCGAACGTTGGATACCCAAATATAAATATTCAGTTTCATTATCCGAAAGCCCTAAACTCAGTTTCATTACCTGAATTACAGAATACTTTCAGCCTTAAAGAAACCCCAACTCAAAACTGGATTTTAGCTAGCTATACTCAATCAAACCGATTCCCATAAACCCTAAATCAAAAACATTGAAAATTAGGCAGAATTTCATACCAGTGACAAAAAGGCAGTGAGGGAGTACGAGTTTCGAATTTTGAAGTTGGTATTTCAACTGTTGATGAAGGGGCAGTGACGGATTTCGACAGCCCGACTTGGTTTTGACGGTGAGAGAGACAACAAGAGGCCACGCACCGGAGACACGACGATGAGAATGAAGGGGTTTTGCTGATGAGAGATGGGAACGAGAAACAAGAAGCGGGATTTCGCCGGAGAGCCTACATCCCCACCGGAGCCACCCTCAGTTCAAAAGTCGACGAGATTGGAGAAGGAAGGGGTTGGGGGTGAACAGGGAGGAGTTGGAGGAGGAAGTTAGATTGCGCTGTTGCGGGGAGGCTCAGTCGGGTTTGGAAGAGGGAATGGAAGAGGGAGTGAAAAGCGTTCCTTTTTTCTTAAAAATTTTCAAAGTGTTGAATTATTCCGCGTGTATTTCATATGGGTGGTATTTGTCCCGCGCTTATTGTTTTTCCAAAAACTCTTTTTTAACATTGGTAAAAAATAGTGTGGTGTCTGTTTTATTTTCAACATCATAAATTTATCAACCGATGTCAAAAAACTGTTTTACATGGCAGATTTTTCTGACCGATGTTAATGTACCGATGTTAAATAACAGAATTCTAGTAGTGCATGTTTAATTCTCGTACTTCATTAGAGCATCTTTATTAGGTATAACACATACTATGTGGCCTCAGCGAGGACTTCAAGTCCCGTGTGCTTGGCTCGATCTGATTCCTTTTCCCATTCTTCTTTTAAAGGTTTGTTTGTAGATCTTTGAGTGTTTTGTGCTACTTGGTGGGGATGTTCCTTATGGCGTTATATGAGTGAGACACTAACTCGGACTCCACCTTACTTTTGGGATTTCTTACTTGATCGTATTTTGGTTTTGACCCGGCTCCGTTGTGGCGACTATGTGTCGTATTTATGTTTGCTTACATTTTGAACTGAATTCATTTTACACAATTTAGAATTTAGGACAGGTCTTGTTCCCTAATGGACCTTTCGCATATTTGGGTATAAAATCCCTCCTTTTAAAATAAATCTTTGGTTCGGAAACCTCATCCTGTACTTGGATTGCAAGATCCGAGCGAAGGTATCCGACCTTCAAAACGTAACCCAGGTTTTATAATGCAGGTCGTTACAAAACATAACCCGGGTTTTATAACTTAGGTCGTTACAAAATTGATATTAGAGTCAGGTTGTGCAATCCGGGTACAAAAGGGTTGAGAAAATGATTTGAAAAACCTCCCACATATTTTAAGGATTTTTGAACATGGGATAGAACGTGTAGGTACAAAGGAGATAGACCATCCCTATATATGTAGACTTTGGGAACGGTGGACTAACCCTAGCTTTACCATTTACAGAGGGCCTAGAAGACTCCAAAGATTTTGCACCGCGGTGGTTTGAGTAGTAGGGTTAGGGAATAGAGACCGAGAGGTCGTTACCCCCTCCGATCAGTTGCCCCTCGAAGGGCAGCTTCTAGATATATTGTTGTGATACTTAAAAACTGGGCCCGAGGACGATCCCTCTCGAAGAGTATCAGATTAATTATTGTTGACTGTTTCTATGTTATGTGTTGTTGAGCAAGAAATCGGTGGATATATTTTGACTGAGTATTGCATCTCTATGTGAGCGGGATAAGAGAGGGAGCCCTTTCTTACTAATGGTTGAAATCTCTGTCTTAGAGAGCGGTTTCTCCCATTATTCACTTGTCGGTGTCATTGCCCTTTCATTTTGTCTCTGGTTCGACGAAGTTTGGTTAAAGGTTGGTGATGGTTGAGGGGTGTCTGTTTCTTTCATTCTCATTTCCTCCCTTTCTACCCAACCAAAAGAGAAGGAAAAAAATCAAACAAGAAGAGGATGAGAGGGTTCGAACGCTCACCGAGGGTTCAAAGTTTCGTCGGAGACTCGCCGGGCCTTCTATTAGGGTTTAGGGAGACTCGAGGATACGTTTCTCGGCCAAGATCGAAGGTAAAGGTCATAAAGGTTGAGCTTTGTGGGTTAGATAGGAAAAAGGGAGGGAGAGTCCTTACCGGTGGTTTCGAAGAGAAATAGGGGAGACAGAGAAAGGCACGACGGCTTTGAGGGGGCTCGGACGTCGAAGATGGTGCTGTTGGGCTGCCACTCAATGGATGAGCAAGTGGTGCTACTGGTTGCTAAATGGAAAACGAGAGAGAGGAGGGGTGAGGTGATCGGTTTTACCTCATCAGGGAACAAGGGGAAAAGTCCTTGTCAAAGGTGGCTGAAACTGATGGTGATGGCTAGGAAAACAGGTGGAGGAAGGGGCTATTGTGGTGGAGATAGGGGTGGCGGCAAAACTTGAAGGTGGTGATGTGAAAGGAGAGAAGATGAGCTGTTGGTGGAGCTTGGAAGTGAATAACGAAACGGAGGGAGTGATGAGAAGCAAGGTGAGGTGATGGTCGTGGTGATGGTGAAGGAGGGGTTGAGGTGACAGAAGGAAGATGCAGAAGGAGTGATAGGATGAATTAAGAAGATTAAAATGGGATTATGTGATTGGATTTATGGGAAAAAGGATGGGTGTATAGCTGGGAATAGGGTGAGGGGTAAGGGAGATTGAGCGTGAGAGAGGTTGAGTGTGAGTGTAAACGTTAAAATAAATACCAGGAAATAAACCCCGAAACCCGCTTTTCGACCTTAACCCAACGCGATTAAAATAAATTTAAACTAAACATTCGAATCTAAATTAAATAGCGAAACCCAAAAATATTTTCAAGACTCGAAATAATAAAGTGGATATAAATTCGTTTTCAAATCGAACAACAAGTTCATGCCGAAGTTCGTCTCGAAAGAATAAAATAAAATCGCTTGCTCGAGGACGAAAGTTTATGAAATTTTCCGAATTTCAATATCAAATCCGACATAAACAAGTATTTAAATAAAATAATAATTTAAAAAATTTTCGGCCTTTACATCATCCACCTCTAAAAACAAGTCTCATCCCCGAGACTAAAACCCTTTTCAAAATCAACAAGGTCTTTCAAACCCCATTCATTTCTCCCTATATCCGTCAATCGGGTTCCAAGAACTCAAGAGATGGCAACATCCACCTTTAAGGGCTAATCCCACATTCCACTTCCTAGGTCATTCTCAAAGTCAATCTTAACATCTAGTCCCAAGTATCTACAAATCGGAATATCATTTCATTAAATCCATCGTCATGATAAAATCTATAAACATATCGATCAGATTTCAACATCAACCAATCACATATCAATATATATAAACTTGGAAATCCGCACATCACTATCACTCATAGAATCACAACCAGGCATAAAATTAAACACAGTTTCAATCATGTAGAACCACACTACATGCAGTAGAAGAGGCATAATACTCATCTGCACTCATCTAATAAATGCGGGGTGGTAAGGGCAGGCCGGCATCTCGCCCTCCTGATGACTGTCCTCTTTGACCACGGTTTCCACCGCCTTGGGATCTTCTACCTCCTCATCCTCGATTAGCTGCAGATCCTCTCCCCTGACCCTGAGGATAAGCCATTAGCGGTGGCCTATGAGCCTCCGAAAGTCTGGGGACTGGTGTAGATGGGGTCCCTCTAGTTTAGGAACAACGATGAGATATGTGCCCTCAAGTCCCACATGTAAAACACAGAGTGTGCTTCCTCGGACAAGATTGCAGACCGTGTCCCTCCTCATGGCATCCATAACAGGTAGTAGCTCGGACTCTAATATCTCCAACTTGAGCAGGTGGTGCAGATGGTACTCTTGGTGTATCTCCTCTAAATCCTCCTCTAAATACTCCTCCTCTGGGCCTCGTATCTCCTCTAGTCTTAACAGGCCTCAGCCTCTTCCCCTTGGAGCGAGAGGAAGCATAAGCGGTAGCCAAGAGAATCCGCTGCTGATCATACAATAGGATTACCTCCAAGAATCTGTCAAAGGGTACAACTCCCAAACTCGAGGCGTACAGAAGTACAGCTGGCGACAACCTCATAGGTAGAAATCGGATCCGGCTTTCGTCGGTGGGGCGCAAGTGCGCGCAATAAACAGGTTCTTCTTGAACTGGTGAATGACCTCAGCAACAGGAACAGTCTAATCATAGGTCCTACGATAGAAGGCCACCTCTCTAGCAGTTTGAGTCCCCAGGACTCTCTTAGGATTTTGGCTATAAAGTCATTGTAGCTTCACTAGGTCTGGTCCGCCTTGTGCACAGACCACAGGTCGAATGCGTCCTTTTGCAAAAGATATGCGGACAGCCTCTGTCGCTTTGCAACAAGTGCATTGATAAAGTCGAAGATCCCGTCTATCTGACGGAACAACATCTCCTCATCCTCATCGGCATCTCCAAAAAAGTGAGGTGGGTGACACTGTCCTAATGCCTTCACCCAATCAACACGCTTCTCGGGTCGCGTAACGATAAATGGCACCACTAGATCGAGCTCGGTTGCAGCTGGCTTCTTGATCAGAATCCCTGCCTTGGGTACAGCTGACTGAGAAGCTCCAAGAATCTCTCTCATCATATCTAGAAGTGTTGCTCGGCCGATCTGCTGCTTAATCGGAATCCCTGCATTGGGTGAAGCTGACAGAGGGAAAGTCGTTGATTTACCTCGTCAAAAATAAATACCAAACAAACAAAATAGTATAGTATGCAAGCAAGAGGTCAAACCCTAGAGAATCAAGTATTTCTAAATATAGTGTATTTATCAATATAAAAAGAAAAGATTATTATGAATGAAAATAAAAGAAAATAATATTGACAAAAGCAAATAAAGGATAGAAGAAAAGCTTTTCCACCTACAAGTTCTTGACTTTGGTTGGTTTTATTGATCATCAAATCCTTTTCAAGTTATTATCTTTTCTTATGAATTCCTCTCGTCTTGGTTTAAGTAGATTAAAAGTCATACAAGTCCAATTAATCCCTTATACCTCAATGCAACCCTAACACGGTCAAGATTTAACAAAGACATAGCAAATAGTCCCAAGAACTTGAGCATATAAATAACACCAATTAAACACGGTAAATCAATGTTTAAGATATATGTGAACTCCCTACATAATCATGCTTCAAGCACAGAATCCACAATCTTATGCGTGCTACTATGGAAATAACAAAAATACGAAAGTATTAAATCCTAGCAAGAAATCAATATTATCAAGGTAGCTAATTAAGATGACATCAATAACATAATCAATATCACAGAAAGAAGTTGAAAGAATTATAGAGGAAAAATAGCTTAAATTAGAAACTCACAAACCACCAACCAAGTCTTGAAAGTGTAGGCGAAAACTAGAAAATTAGCCAAACATGGCTTACCTAAAATTTCTTCTCTTCAAAGGTGATTGCTCTACTTGAAATTATTAGAAAACTAACACTAAACATCCTATTTATAACCCTAAAGTTCTGAATAAACAAGATAAAAGATAGATAAATTAGATAGAAATTTCCTAAACAAACTAGATAAAAGATAGAACTTTCCATGTTTAATCCAGCGTCAGATTTCGCTAGCAGCGACTAGCTTTTTCGCTGGCAGCAAATTGTCTTGGTCAACCTACTGTTGGATTCTCACTAGCTACTCGCTACCAACTCGCTGGCAGCGAATGTCCATGCCTTAGAAATTTTCCAATACTCTTCGGTTCCGCTGCCAGCGAAAATTTCCGCTGCCGCGACTCCATTCATTGGGTCTCAGGCTTACTCGGCTCGCTGGTAGCGAGTCAGGCTTGCTGGCAGCGAGTCTTGCTCAGGCACTTGCTCATACATGATGTCGCTGACTTCACTCGCTGGAAGCGATTCTGCATTCGGTGGCGGCGAGTCGTGCTGGCTCCTGGATATGCACCTCACTGACTCCAGTCGTTGGCAGCGAGTCTTCATTCGCTAGCAGCGAAATACGCCCAAAAACTCTGCTTTTATTTATTCTTTCCCCGTTCTTTCTTTCCTTCTTTCTTTCCCTTCTTAGCTTGATTTCTTGACTTCACTTGGCAATGTTTTGTAGCTTTCCCTTCCTTTCCACCATCTCGGATCTACGATTCTACACAATTTAACGAAATAGTGTAGATTCTAAACTTTACCACAAAAAGATTTTAATCTAAATTAATACTAAACATGCATATTCTACAATGTAAATGCATCTAAACTACCCAATAATGCCTATTAAAAATATGCATTATCAGCAGCTGACTGAGAAGATCCAATAATCTCTCTCATCATATCTAGAAGTGTTACTCGGCCGATCTGCCCAGGTGCAGGCTACTCTGGAGGGATTGGAACTCTGTCGCCCTCAGGTGGCAGAGCTCTAGCATCAGTGCCAGCAACAGCTGCTCGGCGAGCGAGTCGTCCCCTACCTTTGTGTACTAGGCCTCCACGCTCGGGCGGCAGCTTCATACGTAGCACAGAAGTATTCAATAAGACGTAAACGACCATCAAGAAAGCTCAAATCTTGTTCCGAAACCCTAAGTCCCAATGCGTCTCATTCTTGATAGAATCAAAACTTCTAGGTGTTCTCATCTATTTCCACAAAAGTCTACAGGTCCCCCAAAGTTCAGCATGAAGAATCTAATTGCTCAAGCCAACATAATTTCCCAATCACATACGCACGGTCTCAAGCTCCCAATCCTGATTGCCTATCCACTCGACTAAGGCCTTAAATTCTGAATCCATAATTTTCCTAGTTATCATAGATCAAGATCAAAGATTCCAACACCACATCTCCTCCCCATCTCATCATCACAATCCTAAAATCATACAAAGATCCCACAGACACACTCCTAACTATGTCAGAATGCCAAAGAAATGCCCGATTATTTCCTGGAGACATATCCTACCTGAAAGCTCCCAGTCTGGGATCAAGAAGCCTATCCTCGACTACATATATTCCCAATGATCAACGCATAAGCATCTCCCAAGCAATTCATACAAGCACATATAAACCGAATTGTACTTTCCTTCCTCCCAAAAGGTTATAGCATGCTTACATCACCAATTCATCTCTCGACAATTCACTATTGCCCCAAACGATTATGGTTCTTACAAGTCATTCCGTCATAATTCCTTATTTCCACCCGATGTTACTCTCTCTAGCCTACAACCTTCAACATTGACATCCTACCTCTAATGACCTCCATGGACAATTGTTTCCCCCAAAAATTTCGATGCCCTAGTTATTCAATCCACCCAAGATATCACAAGCATAGATTCTCATATTCCTACAACCATTAGCACCTCAATATCTTTAAATCAGATTCTTTTCCTCAATTCCTCATCCATAACATTCCTACCTCCTAAATCGATTACTCGGATCCATGGCCAAGGTGGCCCCCAAATCACCTTTACCCTATATATGACCACATTAGGCTTTCTTACCGAAGTCATTCATCCCACCTATATCCTTATTAATCTATTTACTTATTACTTTCAAAAGAGAATTTCCTTAATGAACTCAATACGCCTACCCTACTTCCCATATCAATGATGTACACATCCCTAATCCTCCTCTAAGGATCATCGCCTACTACAATCCCATAAGAATCATCCTCTCACCCCGTATCCTCAATCGAGGAGCATTCAGAGTTTAGATTCCCTAATCTCCTCATGTATCCCAAAACACGACTTCATAGCGCCTTTAATTCAATTACTAGCCCCTTTCGATTCTTTCTTATCCTTGTACCAAAGACACCCAATATCAATCTTACACATACCAATTATCCATCACCCTCTTATTCTAACAGTCCTTCCGTCAGACCTCTAATGAGTATCCTCAATTCTCACACAATCATATAACTCTCCTATCACGCTCCGAAGGAGTCAACGTACTCGAACAAGGGTCATGAATGTAGTGAGATTACCAACCCAATTTCCCTTGAAAGGTTTTGCCAAAATAGAGAAAAGAAGACAGACAAGAGTATCAATTGATAACGCAGAAGGAAGGTGGGAAAAAAAGAAAGGTAATATGAAGGGTCCACGACACAAACAAAGGAATAATGCAGAGAAGGTTACCCCACAAGAATGATATCTCCCGACCATAAGATAAGAAAAGACATCTTGCCACCCTATCCACCGAATTACAAGGCACTCTCGCAAATATATGAAATTAGAAGTTCCTAGATTGAGGAAAAAATAACACCGAAACATCGAAACATAGCACATAAGCATTCAACAAAATTAATCAAATCCCCTTCGACGGGGATCGCCCTCGGGCCCAGTTTATAATTCACAAAAGCTACCTAGAAGTTGCCATTCGAGGGAAAATTGACTAGAGGGGGGCAACTAAACTCTCGGTCTCTATATTCTACCCCACTACTCCAACCACCGCGGTGCAAAATCCTTAGTCTTCCAGGCCCTTTGTAGAGTATAAAGCTAGGATTAGTCTACTGATTCCCGGGTCTACGTCAATAAAGGAAGGTCTATTGCCTTTCTACCCACGGGACTATTCCATCCTATCTCTTACTTTAGTGGTTAGGTTCATTAAATTCATTTTCCCTTTTTGAAATCCGTTAAAAATTCTTTAAAATCATTGGGCGGTTTTATAAAAGCAATTCACAACCCATTTGTACTCAAATCGCGCAACCCATGCTCTTATACCACTTTTGTAATGGCCCGAGTTAAGGAACCCGGGTTACGTTTGAAAGGATTGGATACCTTCGTTTTGATCTTGCAATTCGAGGACAGGTTGAGTTTCAAAACAAAGTTTAAATACTAAAAGAAGGGATTTCGTACCCTAAATTCTTGATAGGTCTATTGGGGATCATAACCTGTCCTACTACTAAGTCGCGTAATAAATTGATACATAGTTGTCACGACAGAGCCGGGTCAAAACCAAAGTACAAAGGAAATATAAAGTAGTAAGAGTGTGGATTCCATAGTCGGTCTCTCTCTCTAACTACACCATAGGGTATCCCCGCCAAAATAACACGAGATCAAGCAAGGAAATGGGTAGATGAAACTATACCATAAGTCCAGGTCGAGCCACTCATGTGGGTCCTGAAGACCTCGTTGAGGACATATAATATGCTCTAAGCCTAGATGAGAATGATCTAATGCAATACTGGAATATTAAACACACAAACATATTGACAGTTCATATGTAATGACAGAAATGCAGTAAATGGGCCCCACACAGAATGCCAAGTGACATGTCCTAATCTCTCAAAACCCATGCATTGGTCGGGGCATGTATCTCTCTTATGTCCGTACCTTAGTCGGGGTCGGATGTCCACCTCAATCGGAGCCGGACGACCCAATCGGTGCCACAGTATATCTCATGCCTCAGTCCACACCTCAGCCAGGGTTGGACACTTAGTCACCACCGCAGTCATATATATAACTCATGAAATCATGCTCTCATATGACTCTATCAGAACAAACCCGATGGGGCTGGGCTATCCTATGACCCTAAAAACGACTCTAGGACTCACGACTTACGGTCGTTTCTAACATTCACATTCAGAATATAGATGCTCATCCATTAATGCAAAACCTATGCATGCTACTACATGACAAACTATTAAAATGCCTACATACTATATGACACATCATGCATGAGGTCCAATCACTTGAGTAAGCCCCAGAGGACTTACCTGAAGTAGCATAATAGCAAGATGAAAGCAGCAAGAGGATAAGCCAACAGGTCACAGATCACCTAGAATCAATAGATAGTATAATGATTCTAAATCTAAATTACACTAAACATAGATAACCACACACCCAAAAGCTTCACAAAATCAAAATTAGGTCAAAGCATATCGTTTTCATATTCCGACATAATCTAATCATCATTCTCATTATCTCATTCCAACATCTCATCTCAGTTCAGCCTTGTCAACATTCCGACTTTTTAAATTTTCCTTCACATCTCAGTCAAGCCATGGTCAGTATTCAAGTGAAAAACCAAGGTCCAAGTTCAAGTTCAATACTTGAAGTCTAAATAGTCCGATTAATACGTCCAAGGGTCCAGGTTAGGTTAGTCCGTTAAAATAACGTTGTCCAAAAGTTGTTGCTCAAAACTTCTAAATCCCATTTCAAACCCATTTTTAACCAGTCAGTTTCTCTAAACAAATCCGGCATTTAGAAATATTCTAATAACCTAATAACTCAAAACTTAACCAATGAAATGCCAAAACTTTAAATAATAAAATATTCACATAATGTTTCTCAACAAAATAAGGAAATAAATAATTCAGAAAGGTAATATAATTAAACAACTAAATCAACAATCCAACGGATCATTTAAATAACACTCACAAAATCAAAACAATATATAAATAAACAACAAACCAGTTCAAATAATGTACTTTAATTCCAACCCTTTAAATACCCAATTTGACCAAATCAATTTATTGAATAATTTAGATAACCAATAAATCATAATTAGTTAAATAAATAAATAAATCAAAAATAATAATTAATAATAACGATTGAATATATATATATATAATAAATAGATAATTTAAAAATAAATAAAAGAAATTAATATAACAATTTAAATGAATCAATAACACACTTATAACTCGAATAAACCGACCCAACCCAAATCTGAAGGCCTAAAACAACACAAGGAAGCCCAGCCCATAACCCGGATCCAAACCCACAAGAGAAAACCCGGCCTGGACCCACTTACCTCTCACCCTGAACTGAGCCAAGAAAAAGGAAGAAAAGAAAAAGAAAAGAATCGTCCCATGAAAAAAAAAAGAAAAAGAAAGAAGAGAACCGGTCGAACCGGCCTTCTTCTTCAACCCTTGTTCACACAACGAAAGAAGAGAGAAGCTTGGTTCATCAGAATCTAGGTTCAGCCTTGCCCTCACCTTGAGCTCTCTCTCTCTCTCTGACAACTTACCCAACCGAAAGAGAAGGAAACAAATCAAATAAGAAGAGGATGAGAGGGTTCGGAAGCTCACCAGGGGTTTGAAGTTTTGTCGGAGACTCCCCGGGCTTCGATTAGGCTCGCCAGAGACTCAGGGCTACGTTTCTCAGCCTAGATCAAAGATAAAGGTCAAAAAGATGGAGCTTTGTGGGTTAGATTGGAAAAAGAGAGGGAGAGTCCTTACCGGCGGTTTCGGAGAGAAACAGGGGAGACAGAGGAAGGCTCGGCGACTTTGAGGGGCACGGACATCCGAGATGGTGTTGTTGGGCTGCCATTCGATGGATGAGGAAGTGGTACTACATGTTGCTCAATGGGAAACAAGATGGGGGAAGTATTTTGCCTCGTCGGGGTGAGGTGATCGGTTTTGAGGGGCACGGAGGGGTGAGGTGATCGGTTTTGCCTCGTCGGGGAACAGGGGGGAAGTCCTTGGCGAAGGTGGCTGAAACTGATGGTGATGGCTCGACAAATAGGTAGAAGAAGGGGTTGTCGTGGTGGAGATGGGGGTGGTCGGCAAAACTCGAAGGTAGTGATGTGAAATGAGAGAAGAGGAGTGGTTGGTGGAGCTTGGAAGCGGATAACGAAATGGAGGGATTGAAGAGAAGCAAGGTGAGGTGATGGTGATGGTGAAGAAGGAGTTGAGTTGACCGATGGAAGATGCAGGAGAAGTGATGGGATGAATTAAGGAGATTAAAAGGGGATTGTGTGATTGGATTTATGGGAATGGGGATGGGTGTATAGCTAAAAATAGGGTGAGGGTGAGGGGGATTATGTATGAGAGAGGTTGAGTGTGAGTAGGGGTGTGAAAATGGGGCGGGTTATGGGAGGATGAAGCCATTCCATCACTTGCCCCGCGGGTAAATAATTTCTCCCGCTCTACCCATCACCCATAAACCTTTTCACCCTTATCCGACCTACGCGGTTGATGCGGGTGGAGCGGGTGCCTAATGGGTAAAAACAAGTAATTATAATTTATTTTAAGAATATTCAAAGATGAATAAAAGCATAAATTATAACTTAAAAATACTAGAAATATGAGTTCGTGGAAGTCGAAGACATGTCATACATCACAATAATGTGTTACAAAGTTACAAAATAAAAAGGGTAAAATAGTAAAATAACACCCCCCCACACACACATATAAATTTCAGGGGTTTATGCGGGTGTGCAGGGCGTGTGTGCAGAGCAGATTAATGGGCTGGCTAATGGGTGGGTTATCAGTGAAAAATTTTCACCGATAATCCATCCATCACCCGCTTCACCCGCAGCTGCTCCATCCGTCACCCACTTTTTTTGCGGATTTTCACCTGCAAAATTTATGTGGGTGAAGTGGGTGGAGCGGGTACCCATGGGTTATTTCCAGCCCTAAGTGTGAGAGAGGTTGAGTGTGAGTGTAAAAGTTAAAATAAATACCCGAAAATAAAACCCGAAACCCGTTTTTTGACCTTAACCCAACGCGATTAAAATAAATTTAAACTAAACATTTGAATCCAAATTAAATGATGAAACCCAAAAATATTTTCAAGAATCAATATAATAAAGCGGAAATAAATTCGTTTTCAAATCGAACAACAAGTTCATGCCGGAATTTGTCTCAAAAGAATAAAATAAAATCGCTTGCTCGAGGACGGAAGTTTTCAAAATTTTCGGAATTTCAAAATCAAATCTGATATAAAATGGTATTTAAATAAAATAATAATTTCAAATTTTCCGGCCTTTGCAGTACAAACTTAGCTAGCGTATCCTTCCAACAAAAGACAACATTTTGGCCTTCCACCCTTGGAGTTTCGAAGTCAACTTCTCAATGAGGTAATTGTATCTCTCCCCTGTCATCCGGCCACACACCATTAGGAAACAAAGGTAGTTGCCTAATTCTTTCGATATGGCCACACCCAGCTAACGGCTAATCAAATTCTTCATGGGGCCTTCAACATTTCTTGAAAATAGCACGCTACTCTTATCAAAATTCACCTTCTCTCCCGAGCATTCACAGAAGCGCTTTAAGAAATGTCTAATTTCCCTACCTTGCTCTTTGTTGCTTCTGCCAACAACACCAGATCGTCTGCGAAAAAGACATGCAGAGAGCAACGTCTCCAAACCTCACCGGTTTCCACTTGCCCTCCCAAACTGCCTCTTCGATGAAGTGTGAGAAGCACTCCATACACAAAACAAATAGGTATGAGGAGAGGGGGTCGCCCTGTCGGATCCTTCGTGACATTGTGAAACCACTTGTCTTATCACCATTCCAAAGCAGCTCAACTCTCCCCCTCGTTTGGCTCACCATAATCACCTCAGTGAGTCATCGTGGCAGTCCGGCGTCGTTGTGCACCTCCCGTAAGAACTCCCAACAAATTATATCATAAGCCTTCTCAAGATCAATCTTTATCATCATCCATTTTCTTCGGTGCCTCCCCACCATAGAGTGTAGCACTTCCTGTATGATTACCATGTTGTCAATGATTTGTCCCCCCTGCATAAAGCTAGCTTGAGTAGGGGCAATCAACACAGGAAGCACTCTCTTAAGTCGACTAACAATCATTTTCGAAGTAATTTTAAAGAGCACGTTCAGCAAATAAATAGGTCTAAATTGGGCAACCTTTGAGGAAGTTGGCACCTTCGGAATGAGTACCATGAGAGCATCACAAATCCCTCTCAGAAACCTGGCTTCATTCAACATGATCAAAACCGTCTAGGTGACTTAGGGGTCGACGATTGTCTAGTTCTTCTAGTAGAACACTGCTGGAAAATCGTCCGGACCTGGGGCTTTATATGGGTCCATTTGCTTTACCGCCTCCCATATGTCTCGAGCTTCAAATGGCTACTTCAGAGTTGTCTTATTAGAGTTGCTGAGTGGTGGGAAATAAACTACTCTTTCATGTGCAACAAGGGACATCGTGCTCGGTTCGGCTGTGTATAGGTCCTTGAAGATATTTACCACTATCTCTTTCACCTCTTGGGGGTCATTTACCCAATCTCCACTCGCATCTAGGAGCATCGTCGTTCGACTTTCCCTCCTTCTAATGACCGTTGAGAGATGGTAGTATCCGGTGTTTTTATCACCATAAAGTAAAAAACTTGATCGGGATTTTTGGAACCATAGCACTTGCTCCTAAGCAAGGACTTCTTGTAACTCCTCCGAAACTCTCCTTTTAAGATTCATGTAGTATCAGGAGGGCCTGGTTGTGAGCCTCTGATGAATCCCCTCCAGTCTACCCCACAATTGTCTCTTCTTTTGAAAAATATTGTCGAAGACTTCACGGTTCCAAATTGAAAGATCTGATGAGAGGGCACTCAGAGCTTCACAAGTCTCCATATTCAGCCACCACTAAGTGCTCATGAATTCTTAGAACTTCTCATGCAGCAACCAAGCGGCCTAGAAATGGAAGGGCTTGTCAACTCTCACCTCTGGGATGAAACTATCCACTCGAATGAACAAAGGAAAGTGATCGGAGTGAGGTGCAGTGAGATGACGGACCCCCGCATTAGTGAATTTGATCTTTCGATCTGCATTGCAAAGAGCTCTATCAAGTCTGGTCGTCCTTTTATTTGCTACCGATCTCCCATGACTCCATGTGTATGGAACACCTGTGAAGCCCAAGTCGGTAAGCTATAATTCATCAATATGTTGATAGAACATCTGAGACTCCATGTTCGATCCCCTGGAGGATCCCGATCTCTCATGTGGTCCTAGGGTGGCATTAAAGTCACCTGCTAGCAACTAGGGCTTATTGTTAGAGCTCGCAAACTCCTCTAGAGATTTCCATAGCTCAAGTTGACGAATCGAGGTGGGAGATGCATAGACAGCTGGCTGAATCCATGGATCCTCCCCAACTCTTCTGATCTCGATGATGATATGTTCTTGATGGTGTGTGATAGTGGTAACTGTGACCTTTACCGTCCTCCATATAAGCCAGATGCCCCCTGCGAACCCTTGATCCTCAACCCGCCCGCTTCCATCAAAACCGATTTGGTGGCACACCCTTTCGTTCGTATCCTTGTTGCCAACCAAAGCAAAAACTGTTGGATCATAGAGGTGGATGAGCTCTTTGAGTGTGCTGTGGAACCTAGTGCTAGCCGCGCCACAAACATTCCATACAAGTACATTTAACTTATTTGTAGAAACGATTGAGTTGTTGAAGTTCCTTTGGATAACTTGATCTATATGATGAGGTTTAACTATAAGGAAACTTGTCATGGCAACCATGATTCTGTCAAGAGCTTCATTGATTGTAGGGGGTAATGATAACCTGCATAACATAGGTCAGGTCTCCGTCTCCAATGGGAGAAACGTGCAGATCATCTTGTTTGCAAGGTGGGGCATGATGGGAACAATCCCGTCCGGAGGTCTGACCGGAAGAAGCTTGCTGAAATGTCCACCACTATCACCTGGAACCTTGGCATCGGTTCCATGCTCACTGGCTGAGACCCTGCTAGATATGGCGAAAGTGTTTTTGGTGGGTGGAGGATAGCGCTTATAGATTGGATGTTGGAATTGGTGTTTTATAAAGTGTAGGTTTTGCTTCGGCTGGACCTGTGGGCGGACCTGTGATTCAGTTGTGGCGTCTTTTGAGTTGGGTCGCTTTTTGGGTCATTACTGGTGGCATTCAGGGTCGTTGAGTTGATTGGATCTGTTTTCTTGGTGGTGAAGTTACATGCCTTAGTCTCCCTTCCCCATTATTCACACCAGAAGATTGGTTCCCCCTTGTTTCCTTTTCCTTTGGAGGCTGAGAATATTTGGAATTATCTTGTATTTCTTTACCTTTTTCTTGTATTTCCTTAACTGGCCGATATTCTTGCCCATCTGCTTGATTTCCTTCCCCCAATTTCAGAGTCTTCCCTTCTGTTCCTAACGCGGAAAATCTCAACGACGTCGCAATTTTTGCCCCCCTAGTATCCCCGTTTGATTCCCCAGAGATTATCTTCCCTCCTTGATTCAGATCAGTGCTTCCGGTACTCTGGGCAACGGTTTGAGTTGCATGTTTGCCAGTAGCTGGCTCGTCCCCCTTAGCTTGAGTTTGTCATCTCCTTGTTTACTTCCTCACATGTATCCAGCCTCCATGGGTACTTGATTTAATCTGCCACAAGCCATCGATGACATCCGATTACTCTACAGGGGTCTCTGACGACCTTGAATAATTCTCTTCATAAGCCTCCATATTGTGCCTTACCTTTCCGCACTTAAAGCACATCAGTCGGAGTCCTTCATACTGGATCGGCCAATTCTTCCCTTCCGTTTTGAACTTAGACAGGAGCGGCTTTGTCAAATCAATTTCAACACTTAAGTGTGCAAATCTTCCTCTGTCCGTGGCTATCATGGTGCTATCAATCCGAAAGACTTTCCCAATCCTATTGCCCACCAACTTTAAAAATCTCGGATCAAAGTATTCAATGTGCAACCAAGGTATTCGCACCCAGATCGTCAATGTTGTAATTCGCTATATGTCAGCATTGAAGCGAGGTACCCATTTCCTAATTGCCAAATAGTGGTCCCCTATCATCCAGGGACCATTCATGATTATATGGTTGTAGTCTGCTTGATTGGCAAACCGAGCAATGCAATAGTCATTCCCCAGGTCCACCAGCGAGAAAGGAGCACTGAGTCCCCATTTCTGAACTAGCCTCCGATGAAGTTGCATATAGCCTAGTCCTTTCTTAAAGATCTTCACGATTAGTGTGTTCCTCCATGGCATCTTAACTCATTACTCCGCTTTGGACAACACCGTCGGGCAATTTGGGTCTTCATCCTCTGGCACAAGTTCATCTTCTGTGTCATACTTAGGTTTCTCTGATGTCTCTTGATAAACCGGGTTCGTGTGTGTAGTTGCAAACCTTCCATCTTTCCCCCCCCCCCCCCCACCAAGACCTCCTTGTAGTTTGGTGGTGTGGGAGTGTTCCCTTTTAGTTCTGAGACAGTTTGGATTGTCTGGGCGCCCCCCATCCCTTGAGGGACTCCGCCATTGGCTGGGTTGATCACGATCTCTACCTCCATCATGGCAGTTTTGGCCTCTTCTCTGTGCACCCTCTTCTTTGCATATTTGCGAGTTTTAATAGTCTTCAGACCAGGACCTGAAGGTTTTCCATTCGAATGGTCACCCCCTTCTCCTGCAAGTTATCGTCGGCGCTCTCCATGAAGTATTTTTTTAGAAAGAGAGGTCGAGTTTACCATTTGTAATAAAATTTTATTCCTAATAGTCTCAATCTCTCAACTACGAATACAGTTCCTCTCATGGACATCCAAAATTAGTGGAAGTTTGGAATCCAAAAGCTCGTTTTGTTGGATGATATTCGTCTTGGTGTTGGAGCAATTGATTTTTAGGGTGCATAGTTGCAAAACTATGGTGATCTCGAAGTCTGGATGATGAAATCATGGTAAACTTCATAACTAAACACAATGGCATTAAAGGATAAATTTGATAATTAAAAAGGGGTACTTTTTTTATTTTTATCTAAACCTAGATGGAACCCTAACGAATTAAAAGGGGTGGGTGACTGTTTGCTAACGTCACCCTTATAAGGGGTGGTTTCCTATAATTTTTTTTATCTAAGGGGTGGTTATATGCAATATAGCATATTTAAGGGGTGATTTCTTGCAGTTTATCCGGATTATATAAATCAATATATTAAGTATTTAAGTTTATGTGTTACCCTTAAAAATCTTACCAAATAAGATTACATAATATTGGAATATAAAAGGTTTTTTTACAGTAGGTAAATTTGGTTGTCTTTGTCAGACAAAGCTCAACCCTAATCATCCCAAAGAATGATATTACAAAGCTCCTGATAAAGTGGGAGTGTTTCCTTATAACAAGGGATCGTAGCCAATTAGTAGCACCATTAGAGGCTCTATAGCAGTGCTTAAAACTAGTATTGTTGAAGTTTCTACTAAGCACATGGATCTCTTCAATCGTTCTGAGAATCTCCCATGGTGTTGTAGTTCTTCTGTTAATGACAGAGATTACCCCGAGACTGTTGATAATGCATATTTTGTATAGGCATTTTAGGTAAGTTTTAGGGTAATTTTAGGTTGCATTTGATATGTTTTTATATCTAAGTCGCATCTTTATCATTTTATATTCGAAGTTCAGAATCTATGTTTTTCTATGTCAATTATGCAGATTCTTGAATCCGGACTCGAAAGATGGTGCAAGAAGGCGATGCGGGAGCTCTAAAGCTGGTGAAATACTTAGAATGACTTGAAGATGAAGAGAAAAAATCCAAGGAAGAAAACGCGACGAAGCAGAGGCGGCCCCCGCAGATAGAGGCCCGATACCCACCGATCTTTCCCACCACAGAAAGAGTTCCGACACCCGTCGCTGATGGTCCGGTGCCCGTCGATGCAGATAAACTGGAGGATTGGGATGCTTATCCAACAAAGATTTGTTTCTATCCTTTGGAGATCTTTTCTTAGGCATTAAGCACGACACTTCTAGGGTTTTACAACTGATATTGTAACGGCCCAGATTTTAAAATCCTGGTTACGTTTAGAGGAAAGAATTATCCCTCTGCCAGATCTTGCAATCCAAGTACGAGCTGCTTATTTATCAACTTCAAGTTATAACCCTATTTAAGTTTTTAGGATTTAATGATATGATTCAAGAAAAAGGGGACTTCAAACCCTCAAAACAATCAAAGAATCCATTCATCATTTGTGCTTTCGCACGTGAACCTGTCCTACTTCAACTAGTCAAAACTCAAAAGAGATAAAACGGGTTCTAATCAATATAAATACCACATGTTTCTAAATGACAAACTTAACCAAAACATTTGTAAAGGCAAGCTATAATAGGTGAAGTCTTCTTAATACTCTCATCCCGTGAGAAAACCCCGCCATAGAAGCAATCAACAAGCAAAAGGGAGCGGGTACCTGAAACTATTTCACAAGTCAAGGTCGAGCCACTCATACGGGACCGGAAGTCCTCGCTGAGGTCATATAATACGACTATACCTAGAATAAAGGATGCTCTAATGCAGTACTGGAATTTAAATCACACAAGCATGCTGACAATTTATATAATGCAGAAAGCGATAAATTGGATCCACACAGAATGCCAAGTGGTATATCCCTCTCCTACCTTTGCACCCCTTCCCATTAGTGCAGAGACTGGCCAGTTCGGTGCTATAGCATAGCAATTTCCTCGTGGTGGTGCACAAACCACGACATCATCATATCATATCATCTCATCGCTTGCCCGATGGTGTTGGGCGATCATATCATGCTCATATCGACTCGATTGACTCAGGGCAAACCCGATGGGGCTGGGCTACCCTATAACCCTAGCAAAGACTCTAGGACTATCACAGATAACTGCCGTTCTGTTTCAAACGCATAAAGAATGGGGATGCTCATTCATAAGTGCAAGTCCTAAGCATGATACTACATGACATGCTTTTATGCATATGCAACACCTACATACTATATAACACATCAGGCATGAGGTCCAATCACTTGAGCAAGCCCCGGAGGACTTACCTGAAGTCTTCACATCCAATTAGCCAGCAACAAGTCACTCAGATAATCATCCATCAGCAAACAAGCCACTCAGAGTACCATCCAATCACACTAGCAAGTATAAGCAAGGAACAACTCATCAATATGCATTTACTCAACACACAAGACTTAAAAATATTTTATTCAAGTGACCTCGCATCCTCATCATAACCATCATTCTTAATTAACCTTGTTCTCATCAAGTATGAAACTTAGCTCATAGCCTTACCAAGATCATCACTCAAAACATCTTACTTCAAATCAAGCTCAGATTTTCCTTAAACATTTGCTCAAGTAATTCATACTTTATCCAATCATCATGTAACTCAACAAGGACCTTATTTATCTATTTAGTTTGTCACTACTCACAAAAGACATTAGATTCAAAGAGTAATCAAGTATATCAACTTTTCTAGAAATCTCTTATTATTATAATCGCAACTAAACGACTCAAGAAGGGTCACAAAGCATCACAACAAGTCCACAGTTACAACAGGTTGGATGAGAAGAGTAAGACAAATTGGCATCTAAGAAGGTCATTTATAACCTCATTTGCGCATAATCACTTGAACAAGGTCATGAATCACCAAAACAGGTTTACAAGTCATCCTTTATATCTTATAAACTTAACCAAATGCCCAAGGTACTTCTTATATCATTTTAATAATAACAGTTGATGATACAAATCTTACTCTATTAATTCACTTATAACAAGTGTTTACTCAATTGGTTCATTCTAAAACGATCACGCCATACTATTCATATTCAGAGAGTAACCAAGGATGCGTCCACTTATAAGAGATACTTAGCAACAAGCACTACAATCAAGCTTAAATGCACATGAGTATAAGAACTTATAAAACATCTTTTATATGGTCTTACTAACCACGTTCATAACCCAATAAGCACAACAACAAACTTACAAGTGTGACAAGTTCTCAAGATATCTTTTATCTCTTACATGCTTAACCAAGTCTCGACTAACTCTTAGAAGACCTCGCTAATCAATTTCATTCATTAAAAAAACATCCAAATGAGATATTCATACTTTAAAGGTTGATTCCTATAAGGAGAGTCCTAACTCGTTCCTCATCTTTTATATTACTATATACGTTTGAACATATCTCACTATTCTTATTTTACTAGCCAAGAACATTCATCATATGAATTCAAATAAAACACTCACACTTGGAGGTATGTCTCTACAAGAAGAATCCTATCTTATTTTCCATTTTATCTATAGCTCACATAACTCTCGATTATACAGATCTTAGTCCAACGAATTATCTAGCTAAAATATATATATCAAGTCAAGATAATTAATTCTATACTAAGGTAACAGGTGTTTCAATCTCTTCTAAACCAATTAAGTTTATATGAACCTCCCAAATCAATTTACGCTATATATATATATATACCTAAATTACTAAAAATCAATCCAAATTAATCTACCAATTACAAGTCAACTAGAATTGTAAGCATATTTAGCCAAAGTGAACATTCAACTTATAGGCCCAAACAATCAAACTAACTTGGTTTCACTCTTTATAAGCACCTAAACTTGATTTAATTCCGATAATAGGGTGTATAATCGCAAAGTTTGTTAATATGTCAACCAACCAAGCCAACCGAATCCGACTAATTGCAATGAAAGCAAAGGAACTAGGCAAGCAGGAGACCAATACCACATCACTACCATTTCATTTCGAACTAAAACGGATCTCATTCAATTTAATCAAAACTCAAGATTTAAATTGAAAATCAGTGTTAATCGAGTCAAATCCTAGGATATTATACCTATTCCCGATGTGTTCGATTAAAGCGAATTCGGACTGCAACCACTGGGATTTGGCGAGGCAAGTTCGGAGTTCACATTCAAGGCTCGAGGTTCGGCTAGTGGCTTCCTCCATTGGCACCTCGGAGGCGCTCGACAGCAGCAAGGGCGGAAGGGAGAGGCTTGGTGTGAAACGGTCCTCGGCGTCGCAGGTGCTCAGGCGTGGGGCTGCAGAGCTCGGAATCCGCCATGGGCCATCCCGTCCCTAGGTTTGACCAGACGCGAGGGAGAAAGGAAGAGGGATTGGCGTCGGTGTTTAGATCCAACGCGAGGACGGAAGAGAGGAGCGAGGTCGGCGGTGTCCTTCGATGGCTGCTGCTAGTGCTGGCTTCGGCAGGGAGGATGGAAGTGAGAGGGGCGGAGGGAGATGAGGCGAGGGCGGCGGCGAGCTGGCTGCGAGAGGGGTGGCCAGGCGCGGTGAGCTGAGTCTGAATGAAAGGAGGGCTTTGATCAGATCCGAAATCGAGAGAGACCAAGAGGAGGAGAGTGAAGTGTGAGATGTGGATGAGCTGAGAATGGAGCAGCCATGGGAGGCGGGTGCGGGTCCAAGAGCTGAAGTAGGAGGGAGATGAATAGTGGCGGCTGCTTGGGGTGAATAAGGGTATTTATACCCCACAATTAGGGTTAGACTAGTTTAAGGAAAATTGCAAGGTGATTACGCTATTTCTAATTTATAAAAATTACACCCCTATAAAATTATAGAATTCATCCCGATAAATTTTATTTAAATTAAAAGCACCACAATATAAATCTCTGTATTAATAAAGTAAATAAAATAATTTACTGAAAGTATTTTTTTTTCAAAACCTTCGACATCTCAGAAATTTTTATTAAATCATAATTCACAAAATAATATATTTTTTTTATTTCGAATCCTTACAAATATTGAAGCCTGTAAATTCCCATTTGATCAAGGGTATTAAAGGATGTAAAACACACAATCCCAAAGGCAATTCAATAGCATAGTTTTTGTATTTTTCCGAGGTAACCCATGCTCGACTAACCTCCTTTATAGTTTTGCTTACACTTCAAGACATGGTTAAGGATATGTGAGAGTTGTTGTTGGTTTATGTTTTCATAATTTATGCATTATGATTATTTAAATTCTCTTTATTTTGATATTGTTTATCTGTTGTTGATTTATCTTACTTGGCCACTAGTATAGATTTACATCATGCTAGGATTATAGCTTCATTCCGCTATTGCAAGCCTTAATCCATGAGTAGCCAGCACATCATTAGGAATGGGTATGGACTCTTGATGTTGTAGGAGAATTGACACGTAAAGGTTATCTCTTTTAGTGGAAGTGATGCTTGGGATTGACAACCTGGTGCAAAGTCGATGAGACGGGAGAGATAATGTTTATTTGTTAGGTGTTAGGGACTTATTGCTACTCTCTCCCCATGCTAGAGTTCAGGGATTTAGATGGTGTTATCGGCAAGTTCGGCTTATCTATTTCTGTGCTTAAACCAACCAGTAAAGGCTTGGATTTTCAAATCCTAAATTTTTGGAAAACGAAAATTAAAAACGAATTTAAAACTCATTTAGCGGATTCCGGCCGGAATATAAAATTTAACGAACGATTTCCGTCCTTTCACCTCGAAAATTCAAAATAATTATCGGATGGCGATATCCTTGTCGATTTTAAAATTCTAATTTATCGAGAAAGCGGGATTCGGGGAAACTAACACTCAAGAACTAATTGCGGGATTCGAATTTCACGTATTTGGGATTGTTTCCGGGTAACTGGTTTAATCAAATTCCACACGCAACCCCTCACCTTACCCTGCAAATTGAACCCATTCCCTGCACCTTCATCACCATCAACGTCATCACCTTCCCACCTTCACCATTTCACCGTTTCACCATCACCTTCACCTCACGCCATCACCTTCTCGCTTTCACCATTTCACCATCACCATCTCAGTCATCGCCACCATCAGTCACTCCGCCACCACTTTCGCAGCTCCTCCTTGTCTCCACATTACCACCACCAAACCCAACTACGTACCTTCATTGCTCCTCTGATTCGAACAAATACCCGAGCAACACATCCACTTTCTCCTCTTGTTTCCATCGCCACACTCCACGCCTCGGCGATCCTTCTTTTTCGTTGTCATCCTCGCCGCCTCCTCTTTCATCGAAGAGCAATCGCAGCCACCCCCGGAGCTCTTGGCGTCATTGATGAGCCTCCGAAGATTCCTCGTCCGTTTGATCGTGAACCAACCTTTTGGTAAGCCATTCTCCTTCGTTTCCAATCCAAATCACCCCTGAGCTCCTCCATCACGCTCACCCATGTCCGACGCAGGTCCGACAAGCCATCACGAGCGTCCGACGATGCCCAGACCTCCGATCGAGAGCTCCGAAGTCGCGAACTCCCTTGGTGAGCTACCACCTTTCCTCCCTCTGTTTTGATTCGATTCTGACTTGGGTCGGGCTGTGGGAGAGTGTCGAGTGTGCGTGAGCTGAGTGCGGGGCATTGGGTGAGCTCAGAAGCTCCGGCGAGAGCTCCAGCGAGCTCGAATTGGCGCGGTGAGTATTGACAAGCGAGAGAGCGAGGCGAGGGTCGGCCTGAGCGTGTGCGAGAGGGCGAGCAGCGAACACGAGGAGAGAGGTACGAGGGTCCGAGCTGGGCGAGCCCGGATGAGCCACGACTGGGCGCGAGGCCAGGACGTCGCCGGCGGGGTCGAGCTCCAATGGCGCGGGCGGGAGCTTCCATTTCAATTTGGAGGAAGGAGAAGCTGACAAGGCTCCGTGGGCCCACCCTTTTGCATATATATACATGTTATTGTTTTACCGGTTTGGGATTTATTTTATGGGTTCGGTTCGGTCCGGTTCGGGTTTATCCGTTTATTCATTTAATTATTTAAGGATATATAAATATTAGAAAATATTATTTGAGATTTTAAAATATAAAATATTATTTCGGGAGATTTATAAAGGATTAGTTTATTAAATAAAAATGGGTTGGAATTATTTTATAAAGGATTTAGAGATGTCTTTGTAAAAGTGTTTATTAATGGTGTTTTAAAATATAGCATAAAATCATTTGAGTTTTAATTAAATTATTAGATCGGTCGATTTAAAAGTAAGAAA
Source organism: Persicaria maculosa (assembly GCA_963922045.1). Classification (NCBI taxonomy): domain Eukaryota; kingdom Viridiplantae; phylum Streptophyta; class Magnoliopsida; order Caryophyllales; family Polygonaceae; genus Persicaria; species Persicaria maculosa. Next base: position 19,210,083 of record OY998257.1, on the reverse strand, counting down.
TTGGAAAGAATTTCAAGGTCGGATAATGATTTAGTAAATACTTGAAAAAGGAGTTTTTGGGAGTATTTTCAAGGGTCGGAATTCTTAACTATTTGACTCGGATTTTGAAACGGTTTTGAAACTAACCTAAGGGTAAGACTTATTCAATGACTAACTAGCATGATAATACGATCGGTTGATTAACGATATGATATGTGTGACTAATGGCATGATGTTGTGGTGATTTTAGAAGAGACTAAATGTTCAATATTTATGATGATGATGGTATATATATATTTATATATATTTATATATATATATATATATATATATATATATATATATATATATATATATATATATATGGAGGTTATTTTTAAACTGATAAGTTGAAAAGTTATGATGAATGGTATGAGATAAGAGATGATTGATCGTGATGAATTGAAAGTATGATTGATTAAAACTTGCTTACCTATCTGCTAATTTGAGTGAGTAATATATGTGTTCAGAAAAGCTATAGAAGTATACTTAGCATATTCTCGTTATGTAATTAGGTGATATTCTGTGATCGTGACTACTGTGTGCTGGATTCTTCTTTTGCTGATCTTCTAGCCAGGTAAGTACCTCCGGGGCTTACTCAGTAACCAAGACCTCCTGCCTGATGTGCCATATAGTATGTAGGTGTTGCATATGCATAAAAGCACCTCATGTAGTATCATGCTTAGGAATTGCACTTACGAATGAGCATTCTTATTCTGTATGCGTTTGAATGCAGAACGACCGTTATCTGTGAGTCCTAGAGTCGTTGTTAGGGTCATAGGACAGCCCAGCTTCATCGGGTGTTGTCCTCCTCGAGTCATTTATTTATATTTATATATATCATGAGATACGAGATGAGCACGAGATACGATATGATGATGAGATGTGATATGCAATAGCATCAAACTGGCCAGTCTCCACCATATCTGGAAGGGGGGTGGTGGTAGAAGAGGGATATACCACTTGGTATTCTTTGTTAAGGCCTTACTTCATATTCTGCATATATGAATTAGGAGCATGATAGTGTGGTTAATATTTCAGTACTGCATGAAGGCATCCTTTATTCTAGGTATAGGTGTATTATATGTCCTCAGCGCGGTCAAAGGACCCGCAGGCGAACACTTGGCCTGACTTTGTGGTATAGTTTCAGGTACCCATTTCATTGCTTGATTTCGTGCTGTTATGACGGGGTCCATTCATATGGCGAAGAGTGAGTGTTTGAACCATGACTTCACCGGATTCATACTTTTGGGATTTCTTCATACTTATACTCTGTTTTGACCCGGCTCTGCCGCGACACTGGTTGTATCATTTCAGAACTTATGTCCTCTGCATGATAAAAGGTTTCGCACGTTGTAGACTTAGGACAGGTACATGGGTTTACCCCGGGGTCTATAACGGACCTTCCGGATTTGGGTGCGAAATCCCGCTTTAAACTACAAATCCTTGATTTCAAAACTTAAACCTGTACTCGGGGCACAAGATCCTAACGAGGGGTTTTATCCCTCAAAACGTAACTCGGGAATCATAATCCCGGGCCGTTACAAAGGTGGTATCAGAGCGAGGTTTTACAATCCGAGTACAATAGGTTGAAGATGGTTTTGAAAATCGCCCAATGATTTCAAATGGTTTTGGAAAATGTTTAAAGGGCAAAATGAATTTAATTGGACTTAAAACCTAAATGAATGAAGGGGAAACAATCTCGTGGGTAGAGACCAAAGCGATAGACCTCCCTTATGGATGTAGAACTCGGGGAACGGTAGGCAAAATACTAGCTTTTATTTACAGATGGGCCTAAAAGACTCCAAGGAACACCACGGAGGTTGGAGTGTCGAGTTAGGAGGCTGTGAGGTTCTTGCCCCTCCGGTCAGCCGTCCCTCAAAGGACGGCATAGATCGTCTCTGTGATTGTATGCATTATATCCAATTGAGCCCGCGGGCGATCCTCCTCGAAGAGGATCATATTAATCTTGTTGAGTGCTATTGTGCATAGGATAGCGAACTAATCGGTATGCCTTAACTTGAATCATGTATTGAATTTGTAAACGGGATAGCGGGAGGAAACCTTGACCTTGTGTAATTGGAATACCTATCTTGTCGAAATAGTTCTTCCATAACTCAACCCCTTGATGATTCCGATTTCGTCATCCGTCCCACCAAAATATCTAGGCATGTGAGCAAGGGTCGAGAAGCGTCTGCTCTCCCTGTTTTGAGTCCTGTTTGGTGTCCCACTATCTATGCTGCTATCGAGTCTTGTACCTGAGGTCGGTGTCTTCCACGAGAAATTTGCGTTGGTCAACCATGTCTTCTTGCCACAAGAGTCTAAACACGAGTTCTACCCTCACCTCTCGAAAACAACGTGAATGTCCTTGTGTCCTACCCAGCGAGTCATACTAGCGTCCCACGGGGAAACGGGGTGATGAGTCGGTGATTGCCCTTAGAGAATTCTGTCAAGTTATAATGATAGCCTCCTTGTGATTTCATGACATGCTATATTGGTATAATTCAGCATGACTTGCCTGGTACCTTGCATGGTTGCACTTTTGAGTGGATGTATTTGTCGTATGTATTGAATTCCCATGATTACTGTCTCCCTATGAACTAGGTCCATGATAGTGTGGTCAACTCTCGTTGTATGTTTAACACGTGAATCGGATGACTTAGCATGTTAGAGTAACCTAATTGGACCTCATTGACTGTGTACATGTTTAATGAGTATTGCTAGTATCATGTAGGACATATACCTCCCAGTTATAGGCCCTCGTATGATTGTGTGACGTCCTAGTCTTACTATGCGAATATGGATGCATGTGAAGAGATAGTTGCTATACCAACCCTGCATGAACTGACCATACCCTTAGCATGATTTTAGGGTACTTCTTAGCATGCTTGCCTCAACCCCGCAATATTATGACTTGCTTATGTGTGTATCTAAATGAGCGATAAGTCGTGCATATGATATCCTGTGATGTTTGCTAGGTCTTGCATAACTTATGCAATATAGGTCCCATGTCAGTTTGTGCATACATGTTCTTAGTCTGTCAAGCATGATTGGTGAATGAAATGATAGGTTGCTAGCTTATTCTGCGCACATATAAAAGATGATTATATGAACATGTTATGAATGCATAAATCGATATTCCTTGTTATAGGTGCATACTAGTGTGAAATAATATGATGATATCTCTTGATGTTTATGTATTTGCGTGCCACAATTATAAGGGCATCGTTGTAACTCTCGGGTTGGGATCTTATCCTTGGTCTCGTCGTCCCTAGTCCTGGTCCATGTCTGAACTCTTAAGGAAGCTGTGTCGTCCGCCCTTGTCTCTCCCCTATCTTCGTAACTTCTAACCCTTGCGATCCTTCGATGAGCGCCGACATGCAAGAAAGGACCGACGACCAAGTGGCACCAAAGCGGCGCAACAGAAGTGTGATGGGTCCATGACCCATAGACCACAGGACTGACGTCGCCAAAGGTATACAAAGGACGAACACATCTCGAAGATGGTAGCCGCGGACGTGATTCTCTTAGATGACTCAAGGAAGGGCGTTCTTCATTCAAATCGTGAATTCTTCTACGTCAATTGGAATTGGCATAGTGCAATAGGCCCGAAACTGACGTAAATGGGCGTGCGATGACTGATATGCTAAACTGGTGGCGAGTGACTGTCTAACTAACTTGTTCTATGATGGCGTGTCTCGATGCTTGGTGTATTGATTTCCTGGTAAATAGATTATGGGTTATATGTATGGTAGTGCTTTCTTCTTGAGCTTGAGTCGTGAGATTCTTCAGTGAGACGGGTCGGAAAGTGGCAGGTGGATTGGGGTCTTCGGATTGGGTCTTTGGTTGTGTGAGATGGGGTGCAGGAAGGATGCGGTAGCTTGGGTAGAGCCGAGTGGTTTGGGATGTGTCGAAGTTAGTGGTCGGATGATCTTCCAGGTAGGTCTTAGGTGGGGAGTGGGGATAGTATGGTGAGATTTTGAGGGAGATGTCCTAGCTAGAAATGTCAGTAGGTAGTGGGTACGAGGTGTGAGCGTTTAGGATAGGAGGGTAGCGATTGTGGTCTACACTATTTCCATGAGGGTGACCTTGAGAGTGAGTGTGAGTATAGGTAGTTGGCGTAGTTCTAGAAGTGGATGAGAGAGCTAGGAGTGGATCGGGAGGATTCTTGAGGTGAAGTGTTTTGAGGCGGGTTAGTATGCCCAGGGAAGAGTGTCTAAATAGTTTAGGAGCGAATCGTGGGTGGCATTGAGGAATGTCTAAGGAACCGTAGAATTGGGGACTAGGTTCTATGTGCTGTGATTGAGAGCGGTTTTTGGTAAAGGATGAGGTTGAGGAAGTGCTAAGGAAGAGTAGTATAAGATTGCTGGGGAAATCATCGGTCTTGGATGTCAGGTTGTTGATATCAGGTTGTACGTGTGATGAGTATTGTGGTTGTCTAGGTAGGATTGGTAATGCTTAGAGAAATCATGAATAAAGGATTTCTAGATTCAATGTTGGAGGAAATTTAGTATCAGGAAGGAGTCGAGATTGACGTGGGGAGATTATTGTGGCTATTGAGGTATTTGAAGTGTAAGATGAATCTTTGAGGAAAGACTGGTAGCTAGGCAAGGATGTCGTTGAGATTTTAGTGAGACTGTGGGCTTGAGATTTAGATAGGGGGATTCTGAGCTTGGATTTGGGAACTAGACAAGGCAGAATGCATTAAGAATACTAACGGAAGAAGGTTTTGGAAGATTGGCGAAGTTGCGGCACTTGGGAGATTCGGATGAGGAAGCCATAGGAGTTCAGTGGGAATTCTAACGGTTGGAAAATCGTGGGATAATTGGTCAAGTTGCGATTTTATGGGTAACTCGAGCTAGGGTGACATAAGGTTTCGTTGGGGAAAATGGTCGTGGTTAAGGAGTGGTAACTTGAGGTAAATTCGGATAATGCTGGGAAGAGGATCTAGGGTAGGTCAGCTTGAGGAGTCATGAGTGGTTCATGTTCCGTGAGTTCTGGAATGGGATGAGTAGGTAAAATCAGTGGTTGGTCTTTGAGGATAGGCGTTGGTGATGAGGGTCTTGGTAATTCGTGGTTGGGAGTAGCACGAGATGGATTTCTGCATTAGAGTTGGTCGAGAGTGACAGGTGTGAGATGATTAGTATGAGTTGGATTCTTAGAGGTGGATGGTTAGTGAGAGTGGTCAGTGGTGCGTGGGATATGATTAGGTTAGCAAGGTGATTCGAGATATCTCTTTGGGGGATGATGTTCAGGCAGGGTCTTGAGAGCCTAAAAAGAGTAAGCGAGATTGTTAAGAGGTGTCTAGATCAATCGTGGGAGCGGTTTAGTTGAGGACTTGGAATTTCTCTTAGTGGGTAAAGATGGGACTGATAGAGGACCCTGACGTATTATATATGGAGTCTTGGTAGTAGATCGAGTTGTTCAGCTTGTCGGAATGAGGGAATTTTGTGATTTGGGAACTCCGAGAGATAGTTTTAAATGGTCGAATGGAAGGTAGGACTTTAGACCGGGATGTCGAAGTGGATTGAGTTGGTAGACCTCGGTGAATTTGATCTTAATGCGAGAGATGATGGGTAGTGGTCGTGTCTTGTCATGACTGGTAGTTATAGGCAGGTTCTCTTGAGGATGTGATCTAGCGTATGCTTTACTTCGGGTCGAACGTGGTGCGAATTTTATGCTATAGACGATGTTGATTCTATGATATATGGTCGTCGACAATAGTGAATTGTTAGTACTAACATAGCTGAACTCGATGGAATGCTAGTGTATGGAAGTACTTGTTTGCCTCTAATGCGATGACGCTTGGCAGTAGCATGAGTATGATGTGCTTATCTGATTAATATGATGTGCTTATCTCATTGATATGACATGCTTATCTGATTGATATGGTGTGTAACTTCTGTGAGATAATGTGATAAATCCTACCATGAACGATACGATGCTAGGTATGTTATGTTATGTGACTGTCTGTGACATGAGTATGACCTAGTTATGAATGTATGATATGATTTCTATGTTGAACAATTGCTATGATATATGATGCCTTGAATTGAAATTTCTAGGATGATAGAACCGAATTGATGAGATTTGATTCTGACTTAGAACTTAGGAAGGAAATATGAGATCAACCCTTAGAGGTGGATGATTCCACCTCTTGAGATTTGAAAATTGCTTGACTAACGTCGGGCTAGGGAATTTTGAACGGTGTTTTAAAGAGGACGTTGTGATGTTTTGAGTTATGATATGACCGAGGAGTCGGAGTAAGGATGTGGTAGGGGCCCATATTACATTCTTGCTACGGTCTTTTGGGGATATTATGATCACGACAACGGTACTGTGAGGATCTCATAGGGGCACTTGTGAGATGCTTACGGGATCAATTGCATGATCCCTGGACTCACCAATTTCAAACTTCATCCCCAGTTTTAAAATGATTTTAGTCTCGGGGACGAGACTTGTTTTTAGAGGTAGATGATGTAAAGGCTTGGATTTTCAAATCCTAAATTTTTGGAAAAAGAAAATTAAAAACGAATTTAAAACTCGTTTAGCGGATTCCGGCCTGAATATAAAATTTAACGAATGATTTCCGTCCTTTCACCTCGAAAATTCAAAATAATTAACGGATGGCGATATCCTTGTCGATTTTAAAATTCTAATTTATCGAGAAAGCGGGATTCGGGGAAACTAACACTCGAGAACTAATTACGGGATTCGAATTTCACGTATTTGGGATTGTTTCCGGGTAACTGGTTTAACCAAATTCCACACGCAACCCCTCACCTTACCCTGCAAATTGAACCCATTCCCTGCACCTTCATCACCATCAACGTCATCACCTTCCCGCCTTCACCATTTCACCGTTTCACCATCACCTTCACCTCACGCCATCACCTTCTCGCTTTCACCATTTCACCATCACCATCTCAGTCATCACCACCATCAGTCACTCTGCCACCACCGTCGCAGCTCCTCCTTGTCTCCACAGTACCACCACCAAACCCAACTACGTACCTTCCTTGCTCCTCTGATTCGAACAAATACCCGAGAAACACATCAACTTCCTCCTCTTGTTTCCATCGCCACAATCCACGCCTCGACGATCCTTCTTTGTCGATGTCATCCTCGCCGCCTCCTCTTTCATCGAAGAGCAATCGCAGCCACCCCCGGAGCTCTTGGCGTCATCGACGATCCTCCGAAGATCCCCCGTCCGTTTGATCGTGAACCAACCTTTCGGTAAGCCATTCTCCTTCGTTTCCGATCCAAACCACCCCCGAGCTCCTCCATCACGCTCACCCATGTCCGACATAGGTCCGACGAGCCATCACGAGCCTCCGACGATGCCCAGACCTCCGATCAAGAGCTCCGAAGTCGCGAACTCCCTTGGTGAGCTACCACCTTTCCTCCCTCTGTTTTGATTTGATTCTGACTTGGGTCGGGCTGTGGGCGAGTGTCGAGTGTGCGTGAGCTGAGTGCGGGGCGTTGGGTGAGCTCAGAAGCTCCGGCGAGAGCTCCGGCGAGCTCGAATTGGCGCGGCGAGTGTTGACAAGCGAGAGAGCGAGGCGAGGGTCGGCCTGAGTGTGTGCGAGAGGGCGAGCAGCGAACACGAGAAGAGAGATGCAAGGGTCCGAGCTGGGCGAGCCCGGACGAGCCACGGCTGGGCGCGAGGCCAGGACGTCGCAGGCGGGGTCGAGCTCCAATGGCGCGGGCGGGAGCTTCCATTTCAATTTGGAGGAAGGAGAAGCTGACATGGCTCCGTGGGCCCACCCTTTTGCATATATATACATGTTATTGTTTTACCGGTTTGGGATTTATTTTATGGGTTCGGTTCGGTCCGGTTCGGGTTTATCCGTTCATTCATTTAATTATTTAAGGATATATAAAATATTAGAAAATATTATTTGAGATTTTAAAATATAAAATATTATTTCGGGAGATTTATAAAGGATTAGTTTATTAAATAAAAATGGGCTGGAATTATTTTATAAAGGATTTAGAGATGTCTTTGTAAAAGTGTTTATTAATGGTGTTTTAAAATATAGTATAAAATCATTTGAGTTTTAATTAAATTATTAGATCGGTCGATTTAAAAGTAAGAAATTGGAAAGAATTTCAAGGTCGGATAATGATTTAGTAAATACTTGAAAAAGGAGTTTTGGCGAGTATTTTCAAGGGTCGGAATTCTTAACTATTTGACTCGGATTTTGAAACGATTTTGAAACTAACCTAAGGGTAAGACTTATTCAATGACTAACTAGCATGATAATACGATCGGTTGATTAACGGTATGATATGTGTGACTAATGGCATGATGTTGTGGTGATTTTAGAAGAGACTAAATGTTCAATATTTATGATGATGATGGTATATATATATGGGAAGTATGATATATATATATATATATATATATATATATATATATATATATATATATATATATATATATGGAGGTTATTTTTAAACTGACAAGTTGAAAAGTTATGATGAATGGTATGAGATAAGAGATGATTGATCGTGATGAATTGAAAGTATGATTGATTAAAACTTGCTTACCTATCTGCTAATTTGAGTGAGTAATATATGTGTTCAGAAAAGCTATAGAAGTATACTAGCATATTCTCGTTATATAATTAGGTGATATTCTGTGATCGTGACTACTGTGTGCTGGATTCTTCTTTTGCTGATCTTCTAGCCAGGTAAGTACCTCCGGGGCTTACTCAGTAACCAAGACCTCCTGCCTGATGTGCCATATAGTATGTAGGTGTTGCATATGCATAAAAGCATGTCATGTAGTATCATGCTTAGGAATTGCACTTACGAATGAGCATTCTTATTCTGTATGCGTTTGAATGTAGAACGGCTGTTATCTGTGAGTCCTAGAGTCGTTGTTAGGGTCATAGGACAGCCCAGCTTCATCGGGTGTTGTCCTCCTCGAGTCATTTTTATATATATATATATATATATATATATATATATATATATATATATCATGAGATACGAGATGAGCACGAGATACGATATGATGATGAGATGTGATATGCAATAGCATCGAACTGGCCAGTCTCCACCATATCTGGAAGGGGGGTGGTGGTAGAAGAGGGATATACCACTTGGTATTCTTTGTTAAGGCCTTACTTCATATTCTGCATATATGAATTAGGAGCATGATAGTGTGGTTAATATTTCAGTACTGCATGAAGGCATCCTTTATTCTAGGTATAGGCGTATTATATGTCCTCAGCGCGGTCAAAGGACCCGCAGGCGAACACTTGGCCTGACTTTGTGGTATAGTTTCAGGTACCCGTTTCATTGCTTGATTTCGTGCTGTTTTGACGGGGTCCATTCATATGGCGAAGAGTGAGTGTTTGAACCATGACTTCACCGGATTCATACTTTTGGGATTTCTTCCTACTTATACTCTGTTTTGACCCGGCTCTGCCGCGACACTGGTTGTATCGTTTTGGAACTTATGTCATCTGCATGATAAAAGTTTTCACACTGGTTGTACCCGTGGGATCAACCCCTTACTTTTTCTCTATAATATGATTAGTTAGTTAATAGGTTTGGGTATTATTATTTTGGGATTTGAACCATGACATTCAACGTCCACCAACTGTCCCTTTCAAAAATGAGGTTTCTGACCCCTTTCCTTATTGGAGTCTTTATCTAGGTGCAGAAAGTTAATGCTTTTGTTTGTAACACTAGTCCTCTTGGAATCGTGAGCTCAAAAATATCAATATTGTACCACCCACTACTATCCTTAAGTATTCATTCAACATTGTAGTCGCTAGAGGGTCTGACTGAGCGATCTACATTTAGTTTGTAGAAGCCTCTAGGTGGTTCATCCCACTTTGTTAATCTTGGTGTTCTTTTTTTTTTACTTGTCCACTTTTGAATGAGCCTGGTTCCAATTGTTTATGGATGTGATGGCTCTATGTACCAATTCAGTTGTTGTTATATTTTCTATTCAAAAAATTGTCTAGGTCTTTCCAAATTTAGTTTTATAATTTGGTCAAAAATACAGGTTAGAAAAACCTGAGGATAAATTGGGAGATATCAGCACTTAATTGTGGATGGTCTCTAGCCTAGCTCTCTCCATCCTGACGAAGCTCCATCCTGCACTCACGTCATTCGTTAACTCAATCAGGTGGCAAACAAGGTGTCACGGCTACAACATACAATGGAGCATGAGGCAATCATATTGCATCCAGAGCTCATTTCCCTCGTCGATGCCATTGGGCGACATGTCAACAGGGCCTGATGCCTCCCAAATCCCTACTTTATACAAAAAAGGAATAAAAAAAAAGCTTTATTCAATCTACAATACTGATCGATAAGGCCGACTTTCTTAATCGATTCTTAAGGGCAGGAACTACATTTGGGGAGTTCATAACAAAATCGGCTCTTCAAAGGATGCATTTGGAATTGTTATCAATGAAAACTTAGTAAAATACATATTATCAATGTAAAAATTTGTCATCAAAAGTTTTATAAAAAAATATCATCGACTTACACATAGATTAAAATAAAAAAGCGATATCAAATAATTGGATTTAAAAAAGTGAGAATACAACAATTGGATTAAAAAAGTGACATCATTGTTATATATAAAAAACTGGCATCGGTAAATTGACAAAAAAAAAACGACATCAAACAATCTTCTAAGTATATTAAAAAAAGATATAAACTCTTATATGTTAATGTCAAGCTCCGGTTGAATTTACTTATGTGTCATTTTCTTGTGCATCTTGACCCTGCCTCTTTTAGCCATGTCAATTAATAGTTTTATATCTTTTAGCACCTTAATTGATAATTAGAATTAAATAATTTCAATAAAATAAACTATTTAAAATATAATTATCATATCTTGATTAGTATTTACCTAAGAGATTTATATTAAATCTTTTAAAATATAATGTTATTAATATATTATCTAGGTTGATTAGATTTATGCTTTCAATATTATGAATAGCAATTGTAACTAATAGTAGGTTAAATATAACATTAATTTGATTTAATTTATTATTGATTTAATTTTTATTAAAAAAATTCAAATAAACTATTTTAATATGTACATAAAAAGTAATTCAAATATATTTTTATAAAAAAATATAATTTATTAACAAAATATGAAAGCATGAGGGTAATACATACTAGTTAGATTAAAAAGTAACATTAAACAATTAGATTAAAAAAATAGTATCAATATAGAAGAAAATAAAAATTGGTCAAATTTTGACCATTGATCTTACAAGGTGAACTAGCTTACTACCCGTGATTTGCATGACTTGATTAAAAAAAATAAAATACTGAATTAAATTTCTAAAAAATATAATAAATAAATAGTTTTCCATTATTCCATTTGTCAACATTAAAATATAAGTTATTTTTATCCAAAAATTTAGATCAACTAAAACATGATTGACAATCACAACCTACTTCAATTGAAATTAAGTTGGTTCAATAAAAATAATATGGAGTTACTATATGTTGGAAACTCAAATTCATTTAAATTAATATGTATTTGGTATAACACAAATAATAATCATATGTTACATCAATGCAAATGAACTTTAACTGTGCTAAAACCAAAATAACTCAATCCTACTCATCGACTACTATCTCTAGCCATTTCGACAACATTCACAACTATATTACACAGACAATGCCACTATATTGTGTTTTATTATTAAAAAAAACATAGATGTATACAATCCAAACCAAAACTAACACAAGTTTGTAAGATACTATTAATTTGGTCATTTATTAGTCCATCCATTTTCGTTGGTTATTTCGCTATAGTTAGTAACAAAACTCTAACCTCAATTTCAATCGGTTATGCTTTACTATTTGCATTCAAAGACAAATAACTTGATGCAATATTATTGCTCCCAAAAGGAATTCTCCAAAAAAAAATTGATCAGATCAACAAAAACTTCTTATGGAATAAACTTATTAGTGAAAGATACTACCCAATCAAAAGTTGGGATAAACTATGTACACCAAAAAACCAAGGAGGTTTGGGTTTTAGGAAAATGGAAGACATGAAGATCAGCTTACAAATGAAATTGCTTTGGAAAATATATACAGACACTAACAACATACGGGTTAAAATAATCAAAGAAAAGTACTTGCAAAATGAATCAATTATGGATAAATCAAAATACAATACTTCATGATAGTTTGGAAGATTGATAATCCTACGAGAATGTTTCCATAAAGTTTTTCTCTAGATAATTGGGAACGGTCAATCCATAAATTTTTGCAAGGATCCGTGGATTAATGACCTCTCCTTGGATTGTTTCCATGATCGACATGATCCAAACTTATGAGTATCAAACTTGATGAATGACCAAAAGGAATGGAACATAAACATACTTCAACAATTGTTGCCAACTCATATAATATATATCCAACAGATAGTACACATCAAAATCCCATAATGGGATACACCCGAAAACTAATCCTGGATCTGGAATCTAAATCTTCCACCTAGAACAAAAAATTTCTTATAGAAAATAGCTATTGATCGACGGACTTTCCATAAAAGTAAGACTGAATAGGTGTTTTAATAGTGTCCTCCCAATATTGTCTCCCAATGTTGCCCTACAATGAGATCACTCATAGGTCAATATGAATCAGTAACAAAGAAAGCACATTATGGCACCTCCTAATCTCCTATAAATGAAAATTTCCTTAAAAACCTACACTGATGAAAAATAAGAGCCACTTTATTGAAGTATGTTTCCTATGACAAGCGGTCTGGGAATTGAGAAATAAAGCACATTATGGCACCTCATATAAAAAGCACATATGTCAATATGAATCAACAAAAAAAGCACATTATGGCACCTTCTATAAACGAAAATTTTCTTGAAAACCTACACTGATGAAAAATAATTAAGACCCACTTTACTGAACTATGTTTCATGTGGAAAGCGATCTGGGAATTGAGAAATAGTATTATTTTTAACAAATCCAAAAATAAATCTACAATGCAAATAATTCAACAGTTAATTATTGATATAAATACCTGGAACCAAATACAGACAAAAAAAGATAAGATTAAACAAATGAAACGACTCCCCAAGTGGGAACACCCACCAAGAGACTTTTACAAACTAAATGTAGATGACTCTGTAAAGAACTCCGACGCTTGTGGTGTTAGGGGGATTATTAAGGATTTTAATGGTAAGATTATTGATATTTTCCAGTCAGCGATCCCTCCGGAATCGGTACTACAAACAGAAGTGAGAGCTTCATATAATCATGCCCCTACTTTAATTAATTATTTAATTTGATTGGTTGAATATAATTATCCTACTTTAAATTAATTAACTAGTTTTATTTGACTCTAGCTTAAATCATTAAAATTTATCTTTCACAACTATTTTGATGGAATAATCATTTATATTTGGTTTTAAATAATTAATTAATTTAGCTTACTAATTTGCTGCCAATTGATTTCATAAATTTAAGTTATCTAATATTTAATTATCTATTCAATAAGTGAAATATCTAATCAAATCAGAGTGAGGTTGAGATATTTTTGGGGAAAAAACCCCTACTATATTCTAACAATTAATACTACTCACATATTCTTACTCAAATAGTTTTGAAATGATCTATTAATAAAGTTTACTCAAATGATTTTTCTCTAACTAAAAACTTTTTTTAATAAAATATTTCAGTTGAATCTCATGTATCAAACTTTTATGCAAATTAACATACATATGTATATTTGTGAAAATTTTATTTTTATTGGGGATTGGATAGTTCCAATCCCTTTTTTAATATAATCTAAAATATTATCCAACAAAATATTAATAAGATGTATATCATAAGGGTGTTTATATAATTTAGTCATAAAAGGAGGAAAACTGCAATTAGGCAAGATTGGAGCGTGAGAGTCTATATATATACAGATTCCCCTAATCGACTCCCTAACAGCTTCTCCTCTACCTCTTCTTCTTAATTTTCCCTGATTTGGTGATAATCAAGATTGATTTTGTTTCCATACACAAAGCTTCATATGGTATCAGAGCCACGTAGCTTTGGTTATTCGTAGGTCTGGTTTCCGCTGCAGATTCGCTTGGTGCGAAGGTTCGTTGTGTGCAAGCATAGATTGATTTGGGATCTTTGTGATCAAAAGGGTTGTGATCGCTGATGGAGAAGTTCTTGTAGGAGGGGATCGCATGGTAACAATGATCCTCTCGCGTTGGCAAACTCAGATAATCCAGGTGCGCAATTGGTAGCTTTTCAGTTTTCTGCTTTGAATTTCGTAGGTTGGAGTCGTGGAATTCATTTGGCTCTAGGAGCGAAAAAACAAATTAGGGATTATCGACGGTACTTGTGAGAAACCCCCGATTAGTTCAGTGGAATTGCAAAGATGGATTCGCGCCGACTATATGGTGCGCTGCTGATTGTTGAATTCTATGGTCAATACCATCTCAGAGAGCTTCATGTATCTTGAATCTGCGAAGGATCTTTGGTTGGAGCTTCTGGAGAGATATGGTCAAGCGAATGCTCCCCTTATCTTTCAATTAAAGAAGAAATTGATTCATATTACAAAAGGAGACAAAACTGTAGCAGAGTATTTAAATAAATTGAAGAAAATCCGGGATGAGTTACAAAGTGTAGAAGGTTTTCCTGGTTGTAGTTGTGGAGCCATGGCGGCGTGTTCATATCAATTGGCAAAGAAGGTGTCTGAAATTGAGGGAAGAAATCGTTTAATACAGTTCTTGGTAGGATTGGGTGATGGGTATGAATCTGTGTGTAATAGCATTTTAGCTACTGATCCATTGCCTACGTTGAATAGGGCCTATTACTTAGTACAGCAGGTTGAAGGTGGTAAAGGTGTTTCTGGTGGATCTTCCATCACTCAGTCAGAAAATATGGCTCTGGTTGCTACAAGAAAGGATGACAGATTCCAAGGGAACAAGAAAGATTTCAAGAAAGATAACAAAGACAAGATTTGTTATCATTGTCGATCCAAAGGGCACATCATGGAGAACTGCTTCAAGCTCCATGGTTACCCTGAATGCTACAAGGGTCCTCGTGATGGTAAAGTGGTGGCCAACAATATTTTTGAAACCAATGATGATCTGCTAGAGTCACCGTTGGAGAAGACTGAGAACAGAGGCACTGGATTTAATAATTCCAGTTCTGCAGGACCAAGTAATGGGGCTAAAGTGGGTCAATCATTAGTGAATGGTGTGTGCCAGGAGGTATTGAGAGCTATGCAAGAGAAGAATCAAGTCAATTGTGTTGTGACAAACATGGCAGGTAATTCTAATACTCATAACCTTGCTTTGTTGGCTCGATTTAGTAAAGATACTGATTGGATTATTGTTACTATGGCTACTGATCATATGATTGCATATGAGCATTTACTTAGTGATAAGAAGTTGCTTAGTAACCCTATCAATATTGGTATGCCTGATGGTAATGTTTCATCTGTTTTTGAAATGGGAACATTACATCTTACTGATAAGATTGTGCTTCAAAATGTCTTACTTGTGCCTAGTTTTAAACACAATCTATTGTCTGTTGGTAAGTTGGTAGATGATTCAGGTTTAGCAGCAGTGTTTACATCTCATATTTGGTTTTTCCAGGACCTTGGCACTAATCAGGTCATAGGTTCTAGAGCCAAGCATCATGGATTGTACAAATTGCAAACTGATCATATACAAGCTGAGCAACTCCCTTGCAAGATCAACCCTATATGTCTACCTACTACTGCATTTTCCAGATTTCCTAGTTTTGATAAATCTGTTGCACATGTTTCTAATAAATCTGATATGTGTAAGGGTGATGAGTTGTTGCAACAACTTCAAGTTAGATTAGGCCATGCATCTATGAGTAAAATGATGCATTTGCACGGTGTGTCTGCTAAGCATCTACCTGATTGTGAGACTTGTGTTTTGGATAAGATGTATAAACTCCCATTTCCTACTAGTAATACTATGTCTATGTCTTGTTTTGCTTTGGTACACTTGGATATCTGGGGTCTATATAAGACCAAAAGTGTTGATGTATTTTCTCATTTTTTAACTGTCATGGATGACAGAAGCAGAGTCACTTGGACATTTTTAATGCCCAATAAGACTCATGTGTTTAAGGTTTTATCCTCCTTTATTTCTTATGTATATACTCAATTTAAGGTTGAGGTTAAATGTTTTAGAAGTGATAATGGATCTGAGTTTTTGTTAAAGGATTGTATCAATCTCTTTGCATCTAAAGGTATTGTTCATCAGAGAAGTGCTCCATACACCCCACAACATAATGGTAAGGTTGAAAGGAGACACAAGTATTTGATTGAGATTGCTAGAGTTCTTAGAATTCATGCAAATCTTACTATTAAATTTTGGACAAATTGTGTGCTTGCTGCTACTCATATTATTAATTAGTTACCCTCTGTTGTGTTACAATGGAAATCACCTTTTGAGGTACTTTTTGGTCATCCTCCATCTCTGGATGAGTTAAAAATTATTGGTTGTTTATGTTTTGCTTTGAATCCTTTCTCAAAGAAGGATAAGTTTGGAACCAAAGCTTTTAAATGTGTTCTTGTTGGTTATCCTTTTCCTCAAAAGGCTTATAAATTATTTTGTTTAGAAACTCATAAATATATTGTGAGCAGGCATGTAAAATTTTTTGAAGATCAATTTCCTTTTAAAAGCACTGATTTAGGGCCCAAGGCATTTATCACAGAGTTTGTTAGTTTCCCTTTGGTTAACCCTGCTGATTCATCAGATTTATTGGTTCCCAATGATCATAATGATCCTGTTGCAAGTGGGAATTCTCATGTTGATCATCAAAATCATAACAGTGACAATGATTCAGATGATTCTTATACTCATGTTGAGGTTGCATATTCTATACCTGATGGGATTACAGGTTCTGATGGACAATCTGTTCCAACAATGAAGGTTCAACCAAGAAGGTCTGAAAGGATACATTAGGTGTCCACAAGATTAAAGGATTTTCTCTGTTCTTCAATTCAAAGGAGCAATTCCTTTATCTCAAAGTTTCTTATTTGTGGTTCTAGGTGATACTAACAATTATTCTAGTGAATGTTTTACTTCCTTTATTAATATGGTGTATATTCATAAACCACACACTTATAATCAAGCATAGAAAGATTCCAACTGGATTGATGCCATAAACAAGGAATTACAGGCTTTGAAGAAGAATAAGACATGGGTTCTAACTTCTCTTCCACCTGGGAATTAAGATTCCAATTGGATCAAAGTGGGTCTTCAAATTGAAGTACAAGCGAGATGGCTCTATTGAAAGGTATAAGGCACGGTTAGTTGCCAAAGGGTATAACCAGATGAAGGATAAAAATTATAAACATACCTTCCGTGTTGCTAAGTTTACTTCTGTGAGATGTCTTTTAGCTCTTGCAACTGTTAGAAATTGGCCCATTCATCAATTAGATATAAATAATGCTTTTCTACATAGGTTTCTAGATGAGGAAATTTATATGAATCCGCCTGATGGGTGTGACAAAGTTGTGTTTGGTCAAGTTTGTCTCTTGAAAAGATCATTATATGGTTTGAAACAGGTTAGTCGACAGTGAAATGTGGAATGCACAAGGTTTTTTATTTCAATAGGATATGTTCAATCTAAGCATGATTATTCTAGGTTTATTAAACAAGTTTCCAAGGGTATTGTAACTGCACTTGTCTATGTAGATGATTTATTATTGATAGATGATGATGAGGAAGTAATCATTAAAACCAAGGAGCAGCTTCACACCAAGTTTACAATCAAGGATCTGGGAGCTGTTAGATATTTTCTTGCAATGGAGATTTCGAGATCACCTGTTGGCATGACTATCCATCAGAGAAAGTATGTCTAGGATTCGCTAAAAGATACACAGATGTTGGATACAAAGGAAGCACGGGTTCCTTTACCAAGAGGGTTAAAGTTGTCTCCTGATGATGGTGTTCCAATGGATGATCCAAAGACATATAGAAGGCTAGTTTGAAGACTGTTGTTTTTTAATATGACAAGACCTGATCTGTCATATGCAGAGCAACACCTGTCTCAATTCATTAGTTCTCCTAAGTGCCACATTACCAGGCAGCAATGCATGTCCTTCGTTATTTGAAAGGGACCATGAATGCAGGACTGTTCTACTCCAGCAAATCAAACCTTGAATTAGCAGCATATACAGATTTAGGTTGGGGTTCGTGTGCTTACTCTGCCAAGTCACTGTCTGGTTATTGTATGATGCTAGGAAAAAGCTTGGTTTCGTGGAAAATTAAAAAGTAGAAGACAGTGTCAAAGTCCTCTACTGAGTCATAGTATCGGGCTATGTCATATGCATCTAGTGAAATGATTTGGCTGGATGGGATACTGGGTAATTTGAGAGTGCAACTACCTCTTCCTATACCTCTGTATTGCGATAACAGATCCACTCAACACCTAGCAGTAAATCCTGTATTCCACGAGAGAACCAAGCATCTCAGGATTGACTACCACTTTGTGAGAGAACGGCTCCAAGATGGGTTCCTGTCAACTCACCACATACCTTCTTCACTCCAGTTTGCTGATCTTATGACAAAGGCCCTAGGGGAAGCTCAACACAAGTTTTTGTCTGTCAAGTTGGGAATGGTGTTTGAAGTCCCATCTCCAACTTGGGGGGGGGGGGGGGGGAGGTAATAAGATGTATACCAACTCCCTAACAGCTTCTCCTCTACCTCTTCTTCTTTTGTAATTTTCCCTGATTTGGTGATAATCAAGATTGATTTTGGTTCCATACACAAAGCTTCATAAACATGTTGCAACTTCCTTACTTTTACTATATTTACTTATTTGAAAAATAAATTAAATATTTATTAAGCTAGATTAGCTTTCAAGAATTGAGAAAACAACCCGCCAATAATTTTAATTGGTACAAATTCCTAATTCTACCTCAATATTCATTTACTTGATTATAAATTACATATAACAGATGTATTCCAAAGTAGCTACACACATCAAATTGTTAAGATTTTCATCCAATATACATATCCACTTAAATCATAATATTTTTGCCCATTTTTCTTAATAAAATCTAAATAAACTCTAAAATATTTTTATAACAACTAACATTACTTTAGTACGCTATCGTCGTATTAGTAAGATAAGATCCATTTTTCAAACATTTGTTTATATTATAATTTATTTTTACATGATTTATGTTTGGAATCTTATCCTATAATTATTATAAAACTAAAGAAACCATGTTATCAAATCTTTACAAATATGTGTCCTCTTCCCCCACTTCATTAGAGGTCCATCCCAATGTTGCCTATGTCAACAAGTTGCAAGCAGACAAGGACTCACAACACCTCTTTTTCAATTGCCCTATAACAAAAACGGTTCATAAGGAAAGGGGCAGTTCCACAAAAGCTGAGCTTAATCATAGGGAAATAAGGGTACTCCCGCTATCTCGTTCACAAATCATCAATATTCATTGAATAGTTAGAACATAACAATCAAATCTTTAGCATCTCAAACACTCAATCATAGAATTAGTCAATGACAATTACAATGATCTCCTTGGAGTCTTCCCGACCCGTCTGTAAAGAAAAAGCTAGTATTTCGCCTACCCATTCCCGACTACATCCAATAGGGATGGTCTAGCGCCTTTTCTACCCACTCGATCCCTTATTAGTTGGTTATCCTCTTTTATCATAAGCCAATTTCATATTTAGTCCAATTGAGTTAGGCATATTAAGTTCATTTTGCCCCTTTAAAGCGCTTTCAAATCTTTTGAAATCCATGGGCGGTTTTCCAAAACATACACTCGACCCTTGCGTACCCGAATTGCACAACCTAGCTCTGATACCAACTTTGTACGGTTTAGATACAAAAGCCACGGCAGAGCCGGGTCAAAACCAAAACAAAGTGGGTGATTGTCATTTGTCAAGTTAGAATATATTAGCCGGATTCTTCGATTCGCCAAAAGATTTCCCCGTCACAGAAGCATGGAGCAACAAGAGCGGTACCTAATACTATCCACGAAGTTAGGCCTGGTGATCGCCTACGGGTCCTCTGACCGCGCTGAGGCCACATAACATGCCTATGCCTAAATAAAAGATGACTAATGCGGTACAAGAATTTAAATCACACTATCATGCACCTAGTATATATAATATGCGGAAAAGAACTGTAAAGGGCCCAATACAATGCCAAGTGGCATATCCCTCTCCTACCTCTGCACCCCTTCCCGTTAGTGCAGAGACTGGCCAGTTCGTTGCTATAGCATAGCATATCCTCGTGGTGGTGCACTCACCCACGGTATCATCATCATAACATAAATTAAATATAAATTAAACATGCCCGATGGTGCTGGGCTATCATCATGCTCATATCGACTCGATAGACTCAGGGCACCCGATGGGGCTGGGCTACCCTATGACCCTAGCAAAGACTCTAGGACTATCACAGATAACGACCGTTCTGTTTCAAACACACAAAGTAAACACATGCTCAGTTCAATGCAATCCTAGCATGATACTACATGGCATGCTTTAATATGCAACAAAACTACACATTACATGACACATCAGGCAGGAGGTCCAGGTTACTGAGTAAGTCCCGTAGGATACTTACCTGTTGATGCAGAACAGCAAGGTAACACAAGCAAGGGCCCAAATGCAAGTCCAAAGCAATCCAAAAGCAATACACACCTATCATCAAGCCATTCCCATAAGCTACCAGATCAACATTCATACTCACGAACCCAAGTTCTCAACATCCTCAAAACCGACCGATAGTAAAACCGTTTTCCAAAATCTTTCCGATACGATCAACTCGACCAAAATCATACTTTCAATCAAACCCATTAATAAATCATACCAACCATATTTTCGAATCATAAATCCCAAATTAAGTCAACTCATATTCAAAATGATTTCACAACTCATACTTGGCCAAATTCCGACATTAACACATAAGCCCTAAAACCAATTTCCAAAAAAATCATATTATAAAACAATTCCAGCATGTTTCTTATTTCAAAACATTATATAAATAATTCTCAATACTAAATCATCTTAAATCTCAATTAATATTATAATAATAATTTAAATGCCATTTTATTAAACACTTTCAAATAATATTTCCAAACCCCTTAAAATTACCAACCATCTTACAAAATCAGCCCTATATATAATTACTGAAATCGCCCCTTATTTATAAAACTTCAAAACCGACCCCTCATAAAATTACCCAAAACCGACCTTAGTTAAAAACCAAAAAAAATCTAGCCTTTTGTTAAAACAGGCCCAAACCCTTTGATTTTGTTTTCTGAAAACAAATTAGGCCCACATAATTTAGGCCCAAAGGCCACCCAATCTCTCATCCTTGTAATTCAGCTGAAACAGACTAAAAAAAAGGAAGGGGTCCCATGTCTAGTTGGCAGGCGAGGTGGAAGGGGCGGGGCCCACAACCTTCTTACTCCTTTGGCTGATCGGAATTCAAAGAAGCAGATGGAGCTCCGGTTTTTTTTCGAAATAAAACCAAAGGGGAAGGAGGGAAAGAGGAGGCCGGCGGCAGCGGTTTCCGACCGTTCAATCCCGACACTAATGACACGGACAGGACAAGAAGGGAGGAGAAAGAGAGTCCTCACCGAGGTTCTTTGAAGCTCGCCGAAATCTTCGGCGGTGGCTCGGTCCAGCTTTTCGGAGGTTTGAGGCTGAGATCCTCGACCTATAACGAAGGGAGAGGTCAAAAAGGAGGAATCTTTGCAAGCTTTTCGTTCGAAAGGGAAGGGATGAGCCTTACCCGGGTTTGAATCGAAGAACAGGGGTGACAATGAAGAAGAGCTCGCGGCTCGGGATGCTGGGTTGCTCCCTGGGCTGGCGGCTGCGGTCGTCGGGGAGGCGGAGATGCTGCTGTTACTCCTCGGCTCGGAGAAAGGGGCTGCAGCGTGGTGGTGACATGGGCTCCTCGGCGGCGCCCCTGGATGAGCTGGGCAAAGGAGGGAGGCTTGGAGTGTCGAATCGTGGGTGTAGGTCTGCAGAAATGAAAAGAGAGAGGGAGGTTTGAAAATGAAATGGAGAGGAGTGGGGTGCAGAGGGCAGTGTGTGTTTGTTTGGGGGTTTATGCAAGGTGAAGAGAAGAAGACAAAGGAGGTTAGCTGCAATGGGGCAGGGGAGGTGAGGAGGGGGGACCGCAGAGAGAGAGAGAGAGAGAAATAAAAGGAAAATAAATAAAATAGAATTGGTCCCCAACGTACGAATTCAAAATAGCGGAATAGACTCGAAACCCGCTCGCCCGATCGAATCCCGACCAAATCAAATTTAATTAAAAATTAATTTACTAATTTCAAGATAAACGGAATTAAATTAATTTTATCAAAACTCGGAGCTCGAAGGCGGAATTAAATCCGTTAAAATCTAAATTCTCAAAACGATGCCGGAATGTTTTTTTTTAAAAAAAAAATCAAACGTACACTCGAGTGCGGATTTTCTCACATTTCTACCGATTGAATAAAATAATCATTTATTTACTCAACTATAATAATATAATAATATAAAATACATTCGGTCTTTACAGCTGACCGCGCGCTTGAGGAGCTCCTTTGCGCACTCGATGTTGGTTTTGCCGGCTTTGAAGGCCTTGAGGGCGATCTTGATGCGGTCGAGCCGCCAGCTGACGCCGCTGCCGCCGTGCAGCCAGCATGGGCGTTTGTTGGAAATTTGCTCAACATGCTCTTATTTTTGCTCATCAATAGTTTATATTTGCACAACTATCGAGACTTTGCGAAATTGTGCTCAACATGATCTTATTTTTTCTCAATATGTTCTCATAGTTTCTCTATAGATAATTCCACAACACGGTCTTATTTTTGCTCTTCAATATACTATAATTGCACAACATGGGTGTTTGTTGGAAATTTGCTCAACATGCTCTTATTTTTGCTCAACACAGTCTTATTTTTGCTCATCAATAGACTATAATTGCACAACATGGGCGTTTGGTGGAAATTTGCTCAACATGCTCTTATTTTTGCTCAACAATAGTTTATATTTGCACAACTATCAAGACTTTGTGAAATTGTGCTCAACATGATCTTATTTTTTCTCAATATGTTTTCATAGTTTCTCTATAGATAATTGCACAACACGATCTTATTTTTGCTCAACAATAGACTATAATTGGACAACATGGCATTTGGTGGAAATTTGCTAAATATGCTATTATTTTTGCTCATCAATAGTTTATATTTGCACAACTATCAAGACTTTGCGAAATTGTGCTCAACATGATCTTATTTTTTCTCAATATATTCTCATAGTTTCTTTATAGATAATTGCACACACCATCTTATTTTTGCTCAACAATAGACTATAATTGCACAACATGGGCGTTTGTTGGAAATTTGCTCAACATGCTCTTATTTTTGCTCAACACAGTCTTATTTTTGCTCATCAATAGACTATAATTGCACAACATGGGCGTTTGGTGGAAATTTGCTCAACATGCTCTTATTTTTGCTCAACAATAGTTTATATGTGCACAACTATCAAGACTTTGTGAAATTTGCGCCGAAGGTGCAAATTTTATGTGATTCTAATGGACAGAGTAGTAAATTCGTCACCATAATTCAGAATCAACTTAGAATCGTCAAAAATCTATGAAAATTTGCGCCTTTGTCGCAAATTTTCCATGAATTCAAGGCAGCTTTGGATGTAGTTTGTAATCGAATGTTGTACTTACCTGATTCCGTAGAAGAGATGCTGAAATCTGTGGTTTTGATGAGATCGGAGAGATGATCGGCACTTATTCTGCAAAATCGTCGTCGAGTAGGGCGAGAGAGAGAGCGTGCGGAGAGGGAGAGCGCGTAGGAGAGAGAAAGTGCGTGGGACAATGGAGGGGGTTTATATTGTGGACATTTCACCAATCTGTCCCAAAAAGTGGACATTTCACCAATTAGTACATATTTTATGGACATTTCGCAAATTGCCCCAAAAGTTTTTTCTTGAATTAAAAGAAAAGATAAAAATAATTCATATATCCGTGAGGTTATGCCTTTTAAGTTTGGAGGAAAAAAATTTAATGGATAAAAGTCAAATATCACGAATATGAATAAGAAAAATCGAAATATTAGGGGTAGCTAAATAAGTGTGATAGAATATAATATTTCGGGGATAAAAATACTAGACATGGCCGGAATATTTGGTATGTTATCACATTATAATATCTCGGTTTATTCGATCAATCTGGGATATTAGATATTTTTTTATTCAACCTTGCACGTCTCCCTTCCAACTCTCATTGATCGCCCCTTCCGCCTCTCACTAGTCACCCCTTTCATCTCTCATTTTGCATTTCATATATTTCAGCATTTCATCATTTCAGCATTTTTTGAAAAAAAGTATTTTTTTTAGCATTTCAGCATTTTTTGAAAAAAACTCCAGTTTCAGCAACTCCGGTGTCGAAATGGTACATAACTTTTGATTCCTATAATTAATAAATTGTTTAATGTAATCTTATTCTAACGATCATTGTATTGTTAGTGTATTGTAATGGTTGCTGGATTTATATGTATTATAATAATATTTTGTTGTAATTCAAGAGCTTAATCGTTGATTTGTGTTTTTTTTTAAATAGACAATTTGTGAGATTGTATAAGATATTTAAGATTTTATTTTTAAATGCAAAAGAAAAGTATACAAGTAAAAAGTGAAAGAGCAATTTAAGTATTTACGAGACAGAGTTTTTTGTTTTAATTACAAAACTAGCCTATAACCCGTGCGTCACGCACGGAATTTTTAAAATTAATCTAAGTACACTAGTCATATTTTTCGGATGTTATGATATTATTTATTGTCGTATTATGTAAATTTTTCAATAATTTAAACTAACAAAACAATACTGCTAACCATTTTAATAATTTATTAAGTTAAGAAAAAGGGGTATTATTAATTAATTTGCATTATATACACATAAAAGAAGGAATTTTTTTCAAAATATTCACAATTAAATAAATGAACAAAATGTTCATGATTTTAAAATATTTATCAAAATGTTCAAGAATTGCAGGTCCGATAGAAACACGAGATTGAATCCGCGTGTTACGTGTAAATCCAATTTTTGAACCCGAGCTTGGAAGAGAAATTAATGCATTTTTCTTATAGATACGTGGATTAAGTCTTGTATTTTTTTTTATTCAAATACCTAAACATCGGGGTTGAATGGCCAATTGGAGATGTCACGACCGTGGCCAGGATGTTGTGAGAATCTCGGAAGACGCAACCGAGATGATTACAAGATCCCTGGACATGGTCCTCGGACTCACCGATTTCAAACTTCATCCCCTTTGCTTTAAAATGATTTTAGTCTCGGGGACGAGACTTGTTTTTAGAGGTGGATAAATGTAAAGACCGAATGTATTTTATATTATTATATTATTATAGTTGACTAAATAAATGATTATTTTATTCAATCGGTAGAAATGTGAGAAAATCCGTCCTCGGGTGTACGTTTGATTTAAAAAAAACATTCCGGCATCGTTTTGAGAATTTAGATTTTAACGGATTTAATTCCGCCTTCGAGCTCCGAGTTTTGATAAAATTAATTTAATTCCGTTTATCTTGAAATTAGTAAATTAATTTTTAATTAAATTTGATTTAGTCGGGATTCTATCGGGCGAGCGGGTTTCGAGTCTATTCCGCTATTTTGAATTCGTACGTTGGGGACCAATTCTATTTTATTTCTTTTCCTTTTATCTCTCTCTCTCTCTCTACGGTCCCCCCCTCCTCACCTCCCCTGCCCCATTGCAGCTAACCTCCTTTGTCTTCTTCTCTTCACCTTGCATAAACCCCCAAACAAACCCACACTGCCCTCTGCACCCCACTCCTCTCCATTTCATTTCCAAACCTCCCTCTCTCTTTTCATTTCTGCAGACCTGCACCTAGAGTCGACCCTCCACGTCCCCCTCCTCTGCCCAGCTCATCCAGGGGTGCCTTCGAGGCGCCCATGTCACCACCATGCTGCAACCCCTTTCTCCGAGCCGAGGAGTAACAGCAGCATCTCCGCCTCCCCGACGACCGCAGCCGCCAGCCCAAGGAGCAACCCAGCATCCTAAGCCGCAAGCTCTTCTTCGTCGTCGCCCCTGTTCTTCGATTCAAACCCGGGTAAGGCTCATCCCTTCCCTTTCGAACGAAAAGCTTGCAAAGATTCCTCCTTTTTGACCTCTCCCTTCGTTATAGGTCGAGGATCTCAACCTCAAACCTCCGAAAAGCTGGACCGAGCCACCGCCGAAGATTTCGGCGAGCTTCAAAGAACCTCGGTGAGGACTCTCTTTCTCCTCCCTTCTTGTCCTATCCGTGTCATTAGTGTCGGGATTGAACGGTCAGAAACCGCTGCCGCCGGCCTCCTCTTTCCCTCCTTCCCCTTTGGTTTTATTATGAAAAAAAACCGGAGCTCCATCTGCTTCTTTGAATTCCGATCAGCCAAAGGAGGAAGAAGGTTGTGGGCCCCGCCCCTTCCACCTCGCCTGCCAACTAGACGTGGGACCCCTTCCTTTTTTTTAGTCTGTTTCAGCTGAATTACAAGGATGGGAGATTGGGTGGCCTTTGGGCCTAAATTCTGTGGGCCTAATTTGTTTTCAGAAAACAAAATCAAAGGGTTTGGGCCTGTTTTAACAAAAGGCTAGATTTTTTTTGGTTTTTAACTAAGGTCGGTTTTGGGTAATTTTATGAGGGGTCGGTTTTGAAGTTTTATAAATAAGGGGCGATTTCAGTAATTATATATAGGGCTGATTTTATAAGATGGTTGGTAATTTTAAGGGGTTTGGAAATATTATTTGAAAGTGTTTAATAAAATGGCATTTAAATTATTATTATAATATTAATTGAGATTTAAGATGATTTAGTATTGAGAATTATTTATATAATGTTTTGAAATAAGAAACATGCCGGAATTGTTTTATAATATGATTTTTTTGGAAATTGGTTTTAGGGCTTATGTGTTAATGTCGGAATTTGGCCAAGTATGAGTTGTGAAATCATTTTGAATATGAGTTGACTTAATTTGGGATTTATGATTCGAAAATATGGTTGGTATGATTTATTAATGGGTTTGATTGAAAGTATGATTTTGGTCGAGTTGATCGTATCGGAAAGATTTTGGAAAACGGTTTTACTATCGGTCGGTTTTGAGGATGTTGAGAACTTGGGTTCGTGAGTATGAATGTTGATCTGGTAGCTTATGGGAATGGCTTGATGATAGGTGTGTATTGCTTTTGGATTGCTTTGGACTTGCATTTGGGCCCTTGCTTGTGTTACCTTGCTGTTCTGCATCAACAGGTAAGTATCCTACGGGACTTACTCAGTAACCTGGACCTCCTGCCTGATGTGTCATGTAATGTGTAGTTTTGTTGCATATTAAAGCATGCCATGTAGTATCATGCTAGGATTGCATTGAACTGAGCATGTGTTTACTTTGTGTGTTTGAAACAGAACGGTCGTTATCTGTGATAGTCCTAGAGTCTTTGCTAGGGTCATAGGGTAGCCCAGCCCCATCGGGTGCCCTGAGTCTATCGAGTCGATATGAGCATGATGATAGACCAGCACCATCGGGCATGTTTAATTTATATTTAATTTATGTTATGATGATGATACCGTGGGTGAGTGCACCACCACGAGGATATGCTATGCTATAGCAACGAACTGGCCAGTCTCTGCACTAACGGGAAGGGGTGCAGAGGTAGGAGAGGGATATGCCACTTGGCATTGTATTGGGCCCTTTACAGTTCATTTCCGCATATTATATATACTAGGTGCATGATAGTGTGATTTAAATTCTTGTACCGCATTAGTCATCTTTTATTTAGACATAGGCATGTTATGTGGCCTCAGCGCGATCAGAGGACCTGTAGGCGATCACCAGGCCTAACTTCGTGGATAGTATTAGGTACCGCTCTTGTTGCTCCATGCTTCTGTGACGGGGAAATCTTTTGGCGAATCGAAGAATCCGGCTAATATATTCTAACTTGACAAATGGCAATCACCCACTTTGTTTTGGTTTTGACCCGGCTCTGCCGTGGCTTTTGTATCTAAACCGTACTTCCGCTTTACTTTCGTTTAAATTGTATTTCTAAAACTTAGACTGATTAGAGGTTTGAAACGTCGGCCCGTACCTGAATTGCAACATCCGAACGAAGGTATCCGACCTTCGAAACTTATCCCGGATATTTATATTCGGGCCGTTACATTAGCGGCTTCGCGGAGACCAGCGATGCCCTCACCCAGCAGCTCTACACCAAGCTCGCCGCCGTCCTCAACGAACAGATGCGCCTCTACGACCGCCTCCTGGCCAAGAAGCACGAGGTCGATGCTGGAGACGTGGAGCGGTTTAAGCTCTACCGCAAGGTTTTGACGGTCATTCTAGCTTCCCTCTATGTGGGGCTGTTGGTATGCGTTGCGCTGTCAGCAGCGCTGACACCCGCTGCGGCCATCCCGCTAATTGCTGCCGTGGCAGCCATTGCGGCCATGAACCCGACCGACCAAATTGAGAAATGGATGGACCGGATGTGGAAGAAGTACGATGATAGGCTGAGGAGGAGGAGGGAGTTGGTCACCGCGTTGATGGAGGTGAGGAATCTGATAACGGTGGAGGACTTGGAGGGGATCAGCGCGGCGGTCCAGGCCTTGCAAAACAAGTTTCAGAGCTTATCGGTCAACGCAGGGGCCGTGGTTAGCCTTAGGAAGGACCCCGTGGTGAAGAGCATGGTCGACGATTTGGAGAGGAAGATCGATGGGTTTTCGAGGGCGATTAAGGATTTGCAGACCAAGAAGGAAAAGTGTTACAACTAGGGACGTTATGGATGCTAGGGCCAAGATCTGTGGATTCGCTTTTGGGATCAAATAAGATGATTGATATATCCATAGGTATACATGTTTGAGTTTGATGAATCTCCTTGATGATTTTTACCTATGCAAGGCAACAATTGTATCTAATACTACCTCCACCTCTATATGATATATCAATCATCTTATTTAACTTTTAAGCACGTTTTTTAATATATTAAAACTCTATAAAATAAATTTTTTTTAAAAAAAATTATTTTATAGAGTTTTAACATATTAAAAAATGTGTTAAAAAGTAAAACAACATAAATTATGAGATAGAAGGAGCTAGTAAAGAGTAAAATCACTCTATCTTTTTTAATTCCCTTATGTTGATATTTTTTGGATTTGTAAAAGCGCAATATAGCCTCGAAGTTATTGGCAACGAAAAAATACAAGTGTAATTACCATTGAAATAAAAACGAGACAATTTTTCCATGCTAAATACTGTCAAATATATATTTGGAGGGCCGATTCGAGGGTAAATTAGGCACGAAAAAAAAATTCAAGGGCACTTTTTTAAGGGTATGGCGAAGAGATTTTACCAATGAGTTTGATATATGGTAAACTTGAGGCTACTGTCGAGGGTATACAGGATCAAATTTTATTTCGAGGGTAAAAACGAGGGTATAATCACTCAAATTATTTATGAGGCTAATTTTGAGGGTACATTCTATACTAAATTGCCCCAACTACTTACTTCACTTTATCAACTATAACACAAAATTCAAACCCTTTACACTCTTCCCTCTTCATACAATCTTCTTTCTTCCATTCTCCCACAAATTACAGATCTCATTACTGTTCCTCATTTTTCTTGTTTTGATCAAGAGTTTTGTAGTATTCTATCTTCATTTCTGGTATGTATTATCATTTTGTTAATTATTTTATTATTTTAATAAAGTTATATATTATGAAAGGAGAAAAATGTATTTGTGTTTGAAACTCTTCCAAAGATAGATATAAAATGTAGTGTGATTACCTTGTAAATATAGTACAATTATTGATTACTCTCGTTAATAGCCTCGAGTTCTTATTTTAGAGGGTAAATGTAGTGTGATTATTGATTAGCCTCGTTAATACCCTCCGATTCTTATTTTCGAGGGCATATGTTGTGTGATTATTGATTACCCTTTCGAAGAAACTGAGATTAGTACAGAAATGAGATTTCCTCCTTTGATTAACAAAACCTCTCAATCAAGAGTTTGTTACAACAGTTGCACCTTCTACAGATTGGCGCCTATTCTGTTATAAATGTGAGCTCGGTTGCAGGAGTTAAAAGACCAAAATACCCCTCCTAATATCAATTTATTACATCACATATATGTACTCCTATATACCCCCCTCAAGCTGGGTTTGGGATGGGAAGAACAAGACCCAGCTTGCCAATAAGGAACTGATGTTGATTTGCCCCAAGGGCCTTGGTTAACACATCAGCAATCTGAAGAGAGGAAGAAACATGAGACGTTTGAATGAACCCATCTTGAACCATCTCCCTAAATAAATGACTATCAATCCGAACATGTTTAGTCCTTTCATGGAAAATGGGATTACCTGCAAGTTCCTGAGCTGACTTATTGTCACAATACAGATTTATAGGAAGATGAACCTCAATATGTAAATCTGATAGTAGACCTTGCAACTACACCAATTCACTAGCAACTGCAGACATGCTCCTGTACTCACTTTCAGTTGAGGATTTCGAAACCACCTTTTGTTTCTTGGTCTTCCATGAAACCAAGGAAGAACCTAGAAATACACAACACCCTGTCAAGGACCTACTAGTATCTCTGCAGTTGCCCCAATCAGCATCACTGTATGCACTCAGTTGCAGTGAAGATGAAGCAAGATAAGAAAGATCCAAGTTAAAAATCCCTTTGAGATACCTCACTGACGAGAGGGTTTCTCGACCAAATAAATTTATAGTCAAGACCCCCGCTATAGTATAGGGGAGTCAGGTTCGTCCTCAGGAGAGAAGTCATCGGTTCTAGGTTTAGTTGGTTTCAGGGTTCGGGAGTAGCGGGAAAAGGTGGCGGTCGGTTGCTGTCAGACTAGTCGATGTAGAGGGATGGAGAGGGGATGGTGGTTGGTGTCGAGTGGAATCTCTGCGGATTTAAATAATAAAATAAAATAGTAAAAGTGCAAACTTCCCAAGTAAGGGATCACCACAACAATAAACATATGTATAAATCACGAATAACATAAAAGAGCATGCTTTACGTCAAAGAATCAACTTTCGCTAATTCCAACAATTTAGGTAAATCAACTCTCGAAAATAAACCTAATTGTTTCTACCTTTTCTTAATTAGGATTAATAAACTCGCGAAAAAACCCTAATTACTATCCAAGTTTGCAACATGAATTCCTTGAACTTTCATCCAAGGGTTAAGCATAGAGGTAGATGATGATAGAAACACACAATTATGAATTCATCGATTAAGAACACATGTCTATCGTTGGGCTCACCCCAACCCTAGAAGAGGGGAATTAGAAACAAAACATGAAAATAAACAACTAACTTTAAATTAAAACTAGAACTTACAAAACCTTCAATCTTCACACTAGGCTCTCCTCCGAACTACTTGCGTCCGAAGACGACTTGACTTGAATGATTGAAAAACCAAGCCCTAGGGCTTTATTTATAGGGCTCAATCCTAGCTATTCTAAGAGAGAAATCTATCTAAATCTATCTAAAGATGTACTTCTAGATAAAAGGAAATAAATCTAAATTGGTAAAATAGATAAATCATTAGGGTAATTAATTGTTCAACCCTTTAGGATAGATAGATAAAATATATTCTCCTTCATGTGCAAGTTTCCTCCACTCGGATTAGGACTCGGTATGGCTCGAAATCGGCTTCTGGGGTTCACTCGATCTCGACAATGTTCAGTCGATATCGACCTGTCTTCTCAGCTTCACTCGATCTTGGCCTCTGAAGGTGATTTCGACCATGTCTTGACTCGATATCGACCAAAGGTGGTCGATACCGACCTATTCTGTGCAGCTTCCTAGTGCTGAGTCAATTTCTGGCATTTCTGGTCGACGTGCTCCGCTCGATATCGACCTTAATATCGACCTCGATGACAGTTCTCACCATTCTGCATCCGTCTTGAAACGCATTTTCCCGAGTCCTCGTTCGTCCGATTGACACATAAGAATATGCGTTGGAAAGATCTTTTTGAGGGCTACAACTCTCATGAAGATATCAGAACTTGATTCAAAATAACTCTATTGAAAAGTGGCATTTTTTCCAGCTGCACCATCTTGTGCTCTTCCTTAGCTTCTCCAACCTCTTCATGACTTTCCTTTAAGCTCCAAAGTGCGCCCGATTTCTGAAAAATTAAACAGCTTGTGTAGACCTCCATATATTGCAAATAAACATAAACTACACAAATCTCATGCTTTCCCAACCCAAAAACATAAAATATGGACAAAAATCGAAATAGATGTAAGCGAAAAAATATGGAAAATTGAGCGCAAATCAACACCCCATACTTAAGCTTGCTTGTCCTAAAGCAATACTTCTAATGATCATTCAAGGGAAGAAACTAAACCCTCAACATCATAGATTCATTGTTATATGTCCCTACAATCAATTGCCATCCTCAGAAAGGTACTAATGTCAACAATATCCATGCCTGTGAATAAAAGCAACATCATACTCACAAAAGGAGGGTTATATGCATAAAATAATTTCGTGCAACATAGCATTAATAATCAAGAGGACTTTTTCAAGCTTATGGAAGAGTAGATTGGTAAAAGGCTAAAGGTGGGCTAATTTTTGGCCATGTGATGTTAAATCCAGGGAAATAAACTTTATTTCCAAACTTCATTCCACATTCCTTCTTCATCATATTTCTCACCTTTCGCTCTTCGCTCAATGCTTTTTTCTCTATAATGCTTTTACCTCTCTAACCTTGGTACTTCCTTCTCGACAGTCGCAAACATTGGTGTCATGAATGGCCCCAGATACTTAGTACTTCGGACTCCTCACCTTGGGCCCCATCTCGCCGAACTTACATCTCAACGAGCAGGGTCGACCTACCTTTATCTCCTGAGGTGTTCGGATTTTTTCTCACCCATTAAATTTTCCATAATTCAAAATTTCTTTCATTCCTGCCAACAACTTCATAATAATGCACAAACTCCATATAACAACTCCAAAGATGACTTCCATTCTCAACATTGTCCCCGAATAGGGTATAAGGTATAAAAAAAAATGGGCAATATGTAATGTATATGGAGCAATAATGTTATAAGGCTTATATATGGCTTGTGTAATTGCAAATATGCATAGGTAAGGCTAAGATATGAAACTGAGCATATGTATGGAAATATATAAAGTCCTCCATCATCTTATCATGCATATGTCAAAAGCAACTTCAAATTTTACCTCTCTTTCATGGTTTTCTCTAAAAAATTACACTTCATTGTGACTTCCCTTAACTAGAAAATTTCATGTTATATCTCTAATGAGTCTACTCTTGCATCGTCGAGTTCAATAAAAGCTTCCATGACACTCCAAAGACTAAAAGTCCCAAAGATAATCCGGTCAAATCTTTAAAGATCATAACCACTTTTCAAAACAAAATAAGGATAAATACAATGTATTTAAATTTAAGAAGAGGTAAATCCAGATTTTAAGAAATCTTAACCGAAAAAAGATTTAGGAAATATAAAAAATCCGGATAAAACAAGGTAAAAAAAATTCTTTTCGATAAATATCTAATTAGATAAAACCGAAAAGATTTGATCCATAATTTATCCTTTATGAA
Source organism: Persicaria maculosa (assembly GCA_963922045.1). Taxonomy (NCBI): domain Eukaryota; kingdom Viridiplantae; phylum Streptophyta; class Magnoliopsida; order Caryophyllales; family Polygonaceae; genus Persicaria; species Persicaria maculosa. The sequence goes on along the minus strand of OY998257.1, from coordinate 19,176,436 downwards.
ATATAATTTTAATGTCATACCATGAATTAGTAAGGCATTAAAATTTCTTTCAAGATTTTGATGTAGGGAATAATACGAATATCATAAGATACGATTGCTCCCCCTACATCAATGCTTCCTTATTAAGCATTCCAAGTTCTAACCTGATGAAATTGAATCTCTCTTCGGGTAAGGGTTTTGTAAAGATATCTGCTAATTGAAGTTCAGTAGAGATGAATGTCAAAGACACATCTCCTTTTTCTACATGATCTCGAATGAAGTGATGTCTTACATCAATATGTTTCGTTCTTGAATGCTGTACGGGATTTTTGGAGATAGAGATAGCACTTGTGTTGTCACATTTTATTGGGATGCCCTTATAGTTAATTCCAAGATCTTGGAGTTGTTGTGCAATCCATAAGACTTGAGCACAACATGCTCCAGCAGCAATATATTCAGCTTCGGCCGTTGAGAGGGCCACTGAATTTTGCTTCTTGGAATGCCAACTTATAAGGGATGACCCAAGAAATTGACAACATCCGGAGGTGCTTTTCCTATCTACTTTATATCCTGCAAAATCAGCATCGGAGTATCCGACAAGATTGAAACTAGATTGAGTAGGGTTCCATAATCCGAGATCCTTTGTACCATTCAGATATCTTAAAATCCTCTTTACCGCTATAAGATGAGACTCTTTCGGATTAGCTTGGAATCTTGCACACATACAAACACTGAACATTATGTCAGGTCTACTAGCTGTAAGATAAAGGAGAGATCCGATCATACCTCGATATTCTTTCTGATTTACCTGTTTTCCGGTAAGGTCTTGATCCAAAGAAAGAGTAGAGCTCATAGGAGTTTTTGCAACTTTGGATTCGATCATCTTGTATTTCTTGAGAAGTTCTCGAGTGTATTTTCCTTGATTAAGGAATATACCTTTAGAACTTTGATGAACATGAAGACCGAGAAAGAAATTTAGCTCCCCCATCATACTCATCTCGAATTCCTTACACATCATATTTGAAAACTCCTTGCACAAAGATTCGTTAGTAGCTCCAAACAATATATCATCCACATAAATTTGTACAACTAAGATATCATTACCTTGAGTTTTGATGAATAGAGTTTTGTCAATTAACCCCCTTTTGAAATTATTTTCCAAAAGATATTTTGAAAGACGTTCATACCAAGCTCTTGGGGCTTGCTTCAAGCCATAAAGAGCTTTGTCGAGCTTATAAACATGATCTGGAAATTCATCATTTTCAAAACCGGGGGGTTGAGCGACATAAACTTCTTCATCTAGGAAACCATTCAAAAAGGCACATTTAACGTCCATTTGAAAGAGTTTGATGCTCATGAAAGAGGCGAAGTCAAGGAGCATGCGAATAGCTTCTAGCCTGGCTACGGGAGCAAAAGTCTCCTCGTAGTCAATTCCTTCCTCTTGATTATATCCTTGAGCAACAAGATGAGCCTTGTTTCGAATGATGTTTCCTCCTTCATCAAGCTTGTTTCGAAATACCCAACGAGTTCCAATAATAGATTTGCCCTTTGGCCTAGCCGTAAGGGTCCATACTTTATTTCGTTCGAACTCGTTAAGCTCCTTTTGCATGGCTATAATCCAATCAGGTTCTTGAAGAGCTTCGGTGTACTTCTTGGGCTCTACAAGAGAAACAAACGCGTGAAAAGCACATAAGTTTCTAACTTTAGAACGTGTTTGAACACCAGATGAAGGATCAGAAATGACATCAGAAGTAGAGTGAGATGAGGCATGTTTGAATCTTCTTCGTGCAGATCCTTGGCTAGGAGTAGGATCATTGGAAGTGTAAGGATATGGCTCCTGAGGTTCAGGAGGATTCGTAGGATAAGGGCCTTGAGGTTCCGGAGGAGGTCCATCTTCAAGACTAGCTTCATTTGTAAGGCCTTGAGACATAGTTCCAAGACCTTGTGATAGATCAGTAAGATCTTGAAATGGTTCCTGCATATTTCTGGATATGCTTTTCTCAGGATGATTGCCTTCTCCATCTGATTCTTCTCCCTCATGAGTGTTTAACTTCAAATCTGCAAATCCTTCACTCAAGGTACCGTTATCACTTTCATCAAATAATACATGGATACTTTCTTCAACGATTTTAGTACGTTTATTGAATACTCGATAAGCCTTGCTTTGAGTCGAGTATCCAAGAAATATACCTTCGTCGCTACGGGCATCAAATTTCCCAAGATTATCCTTGCCATTGTTATGCACGTAACACGTACATCCAAATGGTTTAAAATATGATATGCTTGGTTTTCTTCCTTTGAAAAGCTCATAAGGAGTTTTCTTTAAAATTGATCTAATTAAGCATCTATTGAGAATATAATTTGCTGTATTCACAGCTTCTGCCCAGTAAGACTTCGGCAGGTTATTCTCTAATAGCATAGTCCTGGACATTTCCTCTAGGGTGCGGTTCTTTCGTTCCACAACACCATTTTGTTGAGGTGTCCTAGGAGCTGAGAAGTTATGAGAAATACCATATTTCGCACAAAATAGATCAAAGTTTAATTGATCGAATTCTCTACCATGATCACTTCTAATAGAAACGATAGGTAGGTTTTTCAAAGTTTGTAACTCCTTACAAAGTTTGGAAAAATAAAACAGAGTTTCTGATTTATCTTTGAGGAAGAAAACCCAAGTAAATCTAGAATAATCATCAACAATAACTAATATGTATTGTATACCTTTGGGAGATTTGACACGCATAGGTCCGCAAAGATCCATGTGTAGAAGCTCTAAGGGTCTAGTAGTACTAACGACCATCTTGTTTTTGAATGGACTTCGGGTATGTTTACCCCTTGAGCAGGCTTTGCAGAGATCATCCACTTTGAAGTTTAAATCAGGAAGGCCTCGAACAATATCCTTTGAACTGACTTTGCTGAGGGTGTGCATACTTATATGCCCAAGTCTCCTATGCCAAACCCTTGGATCTTCAGATAAGGCCTTGAGACATTTCAGATTGGATCCTGCAATACGATTAGTATTAAGAGCATAAATGTTAGAGTCCCTGTATGCAGTAAGAACAATTTCTCCGGTCTCTTCGTCTTGTACAACACATTTCTTCTTGTTAAAGCTAACAAGATTGCCCTTATCACAAAGCTGCGAAACACTAAGAAGGTTATATTTTAATCCATCAACAAGATAAACATCATTGATAGAATTGTTTGAATCAACACCAATGTTACCAATACCGACGATGTTGCATTTTGCTTTATCACCAAGAGTAATAGTTCCACCGGATTGCTTCTTTAGATTGTGAAAAAGAGATTCTTTTCCACTCATATGTCTTGAGCAACCACTATCCATTATCCACTTTTGATCCTTGGTCTTGGTGATATCCTGCAAAACACAAAATCAACCTTTTCGACTAGACCAATAAATTGATTTGGATCCATTGTGGGGGTAGACCATATTTGGTAACTTCGTCCCTTTTGGAACCCAAACCTGTCTTATCCGTTCATTTAACCGAACAGGAAAGGTATTTCTAATAATGTAAGGATCCGTTCTCCTATAAGGGCACGTCTCCTTTACATGACCTTTCTTACAGCAAAAGAAACAAGTTGGAGATCGCCAACTTCCTTTAGCTTTAACGAACTTGGTAGTAGGCTTTGCAGGAAAGTTCCTGTTGTAACCTATACCGCTTCGATTCAAGGAGAGTTGTTGTTCTCCAAGCATCTTGTCAAGAGTTGCTTTGGATCGAGTGAATTGCACAAGGGCTGTTTGTTGATCTTGACATTTCTTAGAGAGCTTCACATTTTCATTCTTAAGATCATTATTTTGATTCTTAAGAGAAGAGACGTTTGCCTTAAGTTCAGAAATTTCTGATCGTAAGGTCTTACTCTCTGTGATAGCTTCAGAACTTTGGCTGTCAAGATCTTGCAATTTCAGCGACAGCTTCTTTATGCACGTTTCTTGATCCTGCACTTTCTCTTTCAAGAGGCTGATTTCTTTGTTGTAGGTCTCCTCATTTGAAATCATATTCTTCAAAAATTCAGATAAAACATTGATAGGGCTAGAGAGAAGATTTCTTACAACTCCATCTAAGTGTTGATCCTTGGTTTCGTCGGATTTTGCCATAAGGCACAAGTTTGCATGTTCCTCTTTAGCGTCTGAGTCACTTGAACAATCCGAGTCACTCCAAGCAGCCATCACTTTCTTGTTGGATTCCTTCTTCTTTGCTTTGTTCTTCTTCTTTATGGGACATTCTTTGACGAGATGATCTGATTCACCACATTCATAGCAAGTAAGAACTCGACTCTTCCTAGAGGAGTTAGAAGGCTTACCTTTGGCGAATTGCTTCTTCATTTTCAATATGCGTGCTAATCCACGAGTGATTAGAGCAAAAGGATCTTCATCATCGTCACTATCGGAATCTTCCGATGGTTCTTCTTTCTTGACCTTAAGAGCAAGGTTTTTGAGATTGGTAGGAAGTTCCCCATCATCCTCGTTGAGGATCATTTCATGGGTTATTAACTTTCCTAATAGATCATCAAGGGCCAATGTGCTAAGATCTTGAGCTTCTTCTATGGCCGTCACCTTAGGACCCCATTTAGCTTTAGGTAAGCACCTTAGTATCTTTCTAACCTTTTCTTCATTTAAGAAGGTCTTACCTAATGAGTCGAGGTTATTTATGATTTCCGTAAAACGGGTAAACATAGCTTTAACTGACTCATCAGGGTTCATCTTAAACAATTCATATTGTCTAAGGAAGATACTGATTTTGGTCTCTTTGACCTGGCTGGTTCCTTCTTAGGTAACCACCAATTTATCCCAGATTTCTTTCGCTGTTCTGCATGAAGAGATACGGTTGAACTCATCCGTACTCAATCCACAGTACAGTAGGTTTATGGCTTTGAAATTCTTAGCCACACTTTCCAAGTCAGTCTGGGTGTATTCATCTTCTGATTTGTCCACCCTCGTTCCATTGGGACCTTCTTTCTTGGGGATATTTGGTCCTCGCATAATGATATGCCAGAGTTCCAAATCTTGATCAATAACAAACATTTGCATTAGAGATTTCCAATGCATGAAGTTATTCCCAACAAAGAGAGGTGGACGAGAGATAGATCTTCCTTGGCCGAAACCACCTTGCCCTTCACCTGCCATGGTTAGACTCACAGATAGTAATATCTAAGAAACGTGAGTGAGGCTCTGATACCAATTGAAGTGCGGAATAGGCAGATATGACGCGCGAATATACTCCAGAAGGGGGGTTGAATGGAGTATGGAAACTTTTCGCAACACAGAAAATGTAAGACCTTACTGCAGACAGTAAGACCTTATCTGCAAAACAGTAGCAAGTTAAAATGAAATAGATAAGGAGCAATAAAGAGAAAACAGAAAGTAAAGCACACGAGACTTGTTAACGAGGTTCGGCACAACCGCCTACGTCCCCGCCTAGGGTATCCAACCCGTAGGATTCAACGACTTTATTTCACTTTATCTTATGAGCCCTAGATACAACCTCTAGAAGACCTTCCCTCTTCTAGACTAACTTCCTATCTAGCAACTCAAACGCTCTAGTGAAATAAAGCTCCTAAGGATACCGAAGTACCCTCTATGATTGGGTAAAGAACCCTGTGTATAACTCTCACTAACTTGTACAATGAAGCTCAAAGGAAAACCTCACACACACTCAAAGTAGATACAACGAAAGGAGTAGAGAGCAATGTGTGATCGAAAGCTTTGAAGAAGATGAGTCGGCTGAAGATGATTATGCGCAGTAGTGATATATTGTTCTGCAGTAGCTACCTTCTTCTTTATATAGGCTGAGCATACGCTTTTGAAAATCAAATGCCTTGATCTTCTCCTGGAGGATAGGAGCCGTTGCACCAAATCTTCTGGGAGAGCAAGATCTACGGATTCCAGAGCCTTCATCTGATAAGCCATGAGAAGCCAAGACTTTCTGAAGTTATTGAGTTTTTATGCAGCCGTATGGAGGAAATTATGAGCAAGCACAACTTCCTGAAAAATCTCAACAAAGTAACAACCAGATTATAGGATAAGCTTTAAGCAAATCCAAACCAACCTTCCGAAGTTGCTCAGGCCCAACAAACAATTGGCCCAAACTAAAACAGCTTATAACATATTGAATCTGAGAAGATAAGCCCATTTAGAAAACAGGCCCAATATGGAATCAAAGACCCAATATCCGAATCCAGTAACACCAAAGCAATTTGTTGTCTTTTGGTAAGATCTTACCAAGTTCTGGAAACCAGAACTTTTGTCTTTCATCAACCAAGTCTTATCATCAAGGTGGAGTTAACATATACCTTTGAAAAGGCGATCGATATTCCCTTGAATTGGTGATTAGATGCCTCCAACACTTTGAGATCGGGGGAACACCATCTCCAACGGAGAGTTCCAAGGATGAAAGGCAGAACGCATACCAATCTTGGGAGAAACCAGGTGCATTAACTTCCCACCACTACCACAACCATGGCTAAAACCCTAAGATTACTTTCCCTAACCCTCTTCAAATGGATATCCTTCCTCTCTTTTCAATTTGTTCGTCTTTGCACGCCCACACAAGCCATGAAAGGAATCAAAGGATCGGATCTCTGTTGCCCTCGCAAGCTCCAATAAGGAGTAAGGTTGCGAAGAAAGGCTTGAAATGCTTCAAAGCCCCACTCAGATTAACCAAAATGGAGATTTTTGGGATTAGATTTGAGACATTGGGTGTTCTAGGGTTAGGGGTGAGATGAAAGGGTTCTAAGAAAGAGAGAGAGTTTCTCTCTCCATCCGATTTTTTTTATAAACATTGTTGTTGAATCTAATGGAGTCCTTCCTCTCCAATAAATGCAATGTTTTTTTCTTCCTCTGTGACTTCTTCGTGTTCATAGACTTTGGCTTCCTGTTCTTTAATGGTTTTAGAGAATTTGCATCTTTTGGATGTGGATATGTGTTTGCTCAAGATTGGGTAAGTAATTGAGGTGAGATATACAAAGGCTAATGAAGAAGTTTAAATCTAAGGTGTTCGTAGTTGTTCCTCAAAAGCCCCATGTGCTTCACTTTTCTCGTTAGCGATCACTTCAGAGATTTTAACAGTTTTCTCCATCCATTCATGTGTGATTCACAGGCAGCAGTGGCGACATCTTTTGTTTTTTGTTTTGTTGATGTTCGGTTTGCATGATTTGTTTCGGTTGGATGTTATGGTGGTTTTTCCATCTACGGTTCATCCAATCTTTTAATTTTCCACATACTTGCAATTAATGTAGGCTTCAAACCGAACCTATCAAATTACAACCGATAAATCTCCACATCTCTTTCACCTACTTTCATAATTCAGATATTCGATCAACCCACATATTGCTTAATTCGAAATCGTGTCTTGCGGTGGAGATTTGCATTGGGCTTATCTCAATCCAATTTGTGCTCTTCACAATGATAAAAAAAACAAGGGACGGACATGTCGACATTTTTCAACACTTTCTCAACACTTGCATGTTCCTTTTTCTTTTACTCCGTATTAGATAAGGTATTGAATCGTTATTTGATAAATTGAGAAATCGAAAAATGACAAACAGACAAATCATATGACATGAAAGAGAGCAAACAAACAAACTTGAGGTAGAAGTCATACTACGCATATCCAATTGATCTTATTGATATATACAAAAGCGGGCCTTATAACATACTCCGTATATATTAATTAATAAAGAGAGATCACTTTCTCAAAAATACGTACCTATACAATACAATTATAGTACTTCTATACGTGATATTTGTTGTGGTGTATAATCTCAAACGTCCTCTGAAGATATAAATCGCAGAATGTGACGTAGTAACGTCAATCATCCTAAATTGGATGTCAAAATGAAGAGGAAAGAAACGATCATACACTCCTTTATTAATCAATCAAAGAGGGCGTGAAAATCATCCATGGAGGGAAGATCTTTGAGCGCCCTATCAAATTCCTTAAACGACAAATCCCTCGTCATGAAGAAGGAGGTCCGACACCCCATCATCTCCGGCTGCCCCGCCTCCATCTCCGGCCGGTAATACTCCGATCTCTCCACCTTAATAGGCGCCCGCCTCACCGGAGGCTGCAGGTTCCTCCGACTTATGCGACGAGGCGAGTCTCCATCCACAACGGAGTCCTTTCCGGTGAGGTTCTGAACCACATATTTAAAGCTCACTGCGTCGGTTTCCACGTACTGGGTGTTGATGTAAACCACCTTCGCTGGCCGCCTCGCCATATTTATGTAGCGACAAGTGTGTACTGTTAAGTTGATTAATTGAGGTTTAACGAAGTGGGTATCGATAGAAGATATATTATGATCAAGAAGATGAGATAAGGGAGGGTTAAGGGAAGTTTCGTCGATCTAAATACATGGTGAGGAAGGAGAGAAGAAGATGAGATTGGAGTTAATTTAGTCATATCGATATCTAGAAGTGCCCGACTTGTTATTTGACCGTTAGCTTTATATATTCACGTGTTAGATATCTCAAAATGTGATTCACTCGAATCTTTCCTTCTAATGTTTTTAATAATTGCATATTTTTAATTTACGTGAGTTCAAATAGTCTATCTTCATTCTTATCCCTTTTTATCTCTAACTAGCCTATACCTCGTGCGTAACGCACGAGATTTTTAAAATTAATATAAGTACTCTCGGCTTATTTTTTGGATTTTTATCATATTAACATATGTTATCATATTAATAAATGCGTTTTAAATGATGTATAAAACATAGTATTTGTATGGGAAACATAGAAGTTTTCCCAGTGCAATTTCAGCAACGTCATTATAAATTCGTCGTCTTTGTCATGACTATTGGCCCCAAACACAGGGACATCAAAAGTTAGTGGCTAAAAGCCATAGCTGTTTGATACTCTGTATTTTGTTCAGTAGTGTCGAGATTGAATCTTAAAGTGATTCATTTGTTGACAGTTCCTATTCGATGAACTTCAACTGAATTTCTTCCAAATCTTTAAATGAAGATCCTTACTTGTTGAGGCAATGCAAGAAGAGATTCAACGACCAACATAATTTCCTTCAATTGACATTCCCACCGTATGCTTCATTACTATTACTAAAAGGGAATCCGCTTGAAAAATTAGGCTAAAATATCATTTAATTAATTCCTTGTGAAGAATCCGAATAAATCATATCATCTGAAGGAGCCTACTTCTTTGAGGCGACTGTAAAATATTTCTACTACTATCCCACCTCTTGTACGCATGCTCACTGACTTCTCCAGTTTCTAAAAAGGAAGAACTTTAGTCTAGAGCGAAATACATAGGGGTGGGCATGGGACGGGACGGGACGGGATTAGGGTCATCCCGCGTCCCGTTCCGCGTATTTTTAGCGGGACGGGATTTAAAAAAAAAATTTGAATCCCACCGGGCCTTATCCCTCACGGGACGGGACGGGAGCGGGACGGGACGGGCCTTGTCCCTCAAATAAAAAAATTATAAAAAACATTTAAAATTTTCTAACAGTTTATGATTTGAAAAAACGTACAACACATATAAATTTATATTTTTGATATTTTTTATGGTTTCCCTATATATACATACACGATTGACGGAACGCGGGACGGGATTTAAAAAAAAAATTTGAATCCCATCGGGCCTTATCCCTCACGGGACGGGACGGGCCTTGTCCCTCAAATAAAAAAATTATAAAAAAACATTTAAAATTTTCTAACAGTTTATGATTTGAAAAAACGTACAACACATATAAATTTATATTTTTGATATTTTTTATGGTTTCCCTATATATACATACACGATTGACGGATAGAAGCTATATATACACACACTGTGTGCATATATAAAATTCGGATTTGTCATTGTTCTACTACGGTACTGTGTGTGCATATATGATGTATACATATATGACATACAGAAGCTATATATGTACACACCTTACTTTAGAATACAGTATATAAATGGGTGATTTTACTAACTAGCCTATTTTGAACTTTTAATTAGGTGATTAGCACCCAAACTAATTTAATTAGGTAAGCTAGCACCCTCCCCAAATGGAGTGTTAAGGGTCAACAGTCAACCTGTTTGACCGTCAATTGGTCAACAGTTGACCGGTCAACGTTGACCGTTAACCGACTTTTTTTTTTTTTTTTTTACAATTGATGCCACTTTTTTGATGCCATTTTTTACCGTGATGCCATTTTCCCGTTGTCATTTTTTATCGTTATGTCATTTTTCAAAGTAGTATTTTGATGCCAAATTTTTAATGACATTTTTTCCCTTTAAATGTGATGCCACTTTTTAAAGTAGTGTTTTGATGTCATTGTTCTAATATAATTATTCGATGCCATTTTTTATTACATTTTATTTTCACTTTGACGCCACTTTTCTAATGAAATGATTTGGTGACACTTTTTTATTGCCGCTTTTTTTAAACCTTGATGACATTTTTTGTTTACTGTGATGCCACGTTGACCATCGATGCCATTTTTTTTATTGTTGAATACTGATGCCACTTTTTTTATGTCAATTTTTTTGATGATTTTTTTTTACCGTGATGCCATATTTTTTCAAAGTAGTGTTTTGATGACATTTTTCAAATGTAATTATTTGATGCCACTTTTTTAATCAAATCGTTTGATGCCACTTTTTTAATTTAATCAATTGTATATCGATATATTTTCATCGATTCTACTTTTATTCACTGATGACACATTTGTAATTACATTTCATTGATGCAATCACTTGTAGTGACATGTTTATTGCATCTTTATTCATTGTTGACATTTGTGATTACACTTTATTGATCTCAATCATTTATGATGACATTGTTTGGTGATGACATTTTTATTGATAATATTTTCTGTTTACTATGATGCCACTTTGCTAAGTGGTTTAATCTAGCCGATTGTATATCAATAACATTTTTTTATTAAAAATGTTTTGATGACATATTTGGAGTGGATATGGGGCGGAATCATCACTTCATTTTTTTTTAACCTATGGAGAGGAACTCAATGGTCCCCGATTCGAACCACGGATAACCACTCTTTATTTACCAAATTCAAGACATCTTTTAATGATGATTTTTATTTGCACATAAAAACACAAGATCTTTAGGAGAAAAAAAGTTTATTTTTTGTTAACCTTATTGTGTGGAATCAAAATTTAACATCACTTCTTTATGTGAGTGCTACCCTCACATTTGTCAACTGCTACTAATCCTCATTTAGTTCCTCCGATCCCCATAGGCCATAAACCTGCCGAGTTCATAAAATTCTTTTTTCTTAATTGCATCCATGTTGTCATTCCATGAATTCTTCCCTTTCCTATTTCTTTTACTGTATCTTTTTTCTTAGTCCAGCCCTCCTCCTTGCTTCCACTTGTATTTCCTACTTCTACAGACCGATTGCAACTAATAGTCATGCAAATGACTCATGCACCTTTAACTGGTAACATTAATTTTATTATTTCAGAGGATAGAGCATGGAAGAATACAATATTTAGAAAAATCAAGGAGTTTCTATTACTTTAATAAGCTTATTTGTTATTCATTCTGCCACTTGAGCAATAACGAACAATGGTAATAAAAGGTAGCGTACCCATTCTAGCCTATAGGAGTCTTCAGTTGATCAAGATATGAATCACTATACTAGAATGTTGATGATCTAAAGTCGCAGCCTCTTTCAAAGATGGCAGCTCCGATCCATAGATTTTGATTCCATTCTCAACACCTGAACAAAATATGCATTGTAAGCATTGCCAGTTTGAGTACTTAACTTGGTCTGTATAATGCAAGACAAAACCTTTAGCAAAATATGCAGTTAATCCACTATACCAATCATAACATCAATGTATATATATGGTAGGTCCAGCCAACATATACACTAAACAAATGTTGTTTCATGTCGCCATACTAGATCGGTAATGAACTAAGAACAAAAAACTGACCAAGTAATCCACTAAGAATCCTATAAATTTTCACTCCCTTCCTCCTATAAATTTTCACTCTCTTCTCAAAGCATACAATAGAAGGTTCAGCACTCGGTAATCAAAGGATTTCAGATGGATTGCTCTTGTTACATCTTCAACTAATAATGAAATCTGTACAAACTCAATGCTCACAAGTTACATCTCTTCTCATTGTATTTAAAACAATTTTTCTACCAAATAGATGATATAGCCATTTCCAAATATAAATACTCTCTTTCAATGTCTAATACAACAAATGACAATGATATTATGCACATCAAATATTTACTTCGTATTATTGAAACTTACTCACGTTTATAAAATCTCAAAGCTAGCAATTTAAGAAACATCCTAAAACAAAAAAAAAGAAGAAAAAGAAAGGATTAGCATCAAAAGGACAGTGCAGATGAAGCCGAAATGAAACATACCTTGGATTTGCTATGTCCTTCACCATCTTCAATCTGGTTGCCCTTAGATCTTGACCTTGTGCTTGTTTGCCCTTAGATCTGATCTTGGAGCAAACAAATCATTTTAAACAATAAGCATATCACACAATCGAATTGAACCATAAGAGTATCTCTCAATCTCTTTTTTTCATCACAAAACTTCCGGCATCATATCTAAGCCCCCAAACCCCCAATTACAAAATCAACCTTCAATTGAAGCCCCAAACCCCCCAATTTCCCAACTCATGACAACAAATGCAATCAAATGTGAATGTCCTACTCAAGCAGGGTGAAGGTGATACTGATCCAAGTAAGATTAGTTCAGCAATGTGCTGAATATCTCACAAAACAGAAGGAAAATCTCTTGAATACGATTGACCATAATAAATCAGAGTTACTGTGATACCTCATTCGTGATGGTATTCTTTTTGTTCCCCGTGGAAGCTTCTTCTTTTGTTCAGCAACGTTGTGCAGAACAAGACATGTACAACTTACACTCATAGTTGAACCAAATCAAAGAAAAAATGAACACAAAACCTAATTTACAATCGGAAAATCGAATTGAGCAGAAAAAGATGACAATTTGGAGGCGAAGGGACACCTACCAAAGCGATTGCTCATGAAATAGGGATCTTTGGCAAGAGCTACGGGATCTATGAACTCGAGGGCGAGGCGCCGGAGATGCTCTCGCCGGTCGATGGCCTCATTCTGGAAGGAGGCGACGCCACCGCTGCCTGGCTTTCACCCTCTTGCTCTCCAAGCCAAGAAGGCGGTGCGGTGGACGGAAGGTGGATCCCAAGCGGACGACGGAGGGAGAGCGAGCGGCAGAGGAAGATGAAGAAGAGGAACACTGGTTGGGCAAAGCGAGAGCGGAGATGTAAATCTGATGGTGAGAAGGGAAGGAGAATGGAAGGGAAAGGGGCTGGGTGGTACACGGGCCTAATAAATTTTGAAAGGGTGCTAATGCGGCTAATAAATAATCCAAAGGTGTTAATTAACTAATCAAAAGTTCAAAAGTGTATATTTCACCAAAATTTCTCTATATAAATTTTATATATTGTATTTCCCAACCAAGCATTTCTATATCCTTTAAATATTTTTATTAATTTTAATGTTGGGTTGAAAGAAATGTTAATATATATTCCGTATAATATAAATATATTTTTAGATATTTTAATTAATTTTAAGTGTATATATATAATTATATATATGCGGGACGGGACGAGATTTACGGGACGAGAACCCTCCGTCCCGCGTCCCGTCCCGCGTATTTTTTGCGGGACGGGATCGGGACGGGATTGAAATTTTTTTTTCTAAATCCCACCGGGATCGGGATGAGATCGGGACGGGATGCGGGACGGGACGGGATTTGCGGGATTCGTGCCCACCCCTAGAAATACATATCCAGTTGTAGTATCAGCGTTACGCTGCAACATTTAAGATTCCCTCAAAATTCATAATTTTTTACAGAGCATAGCATCAAGGGGGAAACTGGTAGGAAAAAAAAATAGACATAGCTGAAAGGAATAGGATATTCTGGAATACAAAATACTAATTGGTTGTAAGAAGTGACAACATGCAATTGTCCAAATGTGGACACATTCATGTTGGAATACACGAGAGCTTACGGGATATCTTCTTACTCCCTTCACTATTTTCTTAATTCTGATCTCCTTAACCAACGTAGGTGGTAATCCTTCATCGATGACCTTCTCAACTATAACCTAAACATATAATAGAAGAAAACTTTACGACTAAATTATACACATTAATTATAATGGAAAAGATAGATGTGAATGACAATGGATAGTTGAATGGGTGGAAACAAAAAACTAACCTCTCTCTTTTTTTATGGCTCACCTTTTCCATCTTGAGATTTTGGATGTTGGGGCACCAATTGTTCCGGATCAGGTTTGTGATGTAATAATGGACTAACATATTCCTACACCAACAAGTAGTCATACAAGATGCTATGGGGAGAGATAAATAATAAGAAACTGTCTCTCTCTCTCTCATATTTTAACCAAATAACAATCTGTAACATGTAAACTAACTAACCTTGTTCGTTTATAATGGCTCACTTTTTCCTTCATGAGACTTTGTATGGTCGGGCACCTATTGTCCCAGATCAGGCTTGTGAAGCCTTAATGGAAGAAGAGATCCCTGCACCAAAAAGCTAGTGAAATAACATTCTCTTAATCAGGTATGTGATGTAACAATGGACTAACAAATTGCTAAACCAACAGCTAGTCATAGACGATGCTCTAGGGAGAGAAATAAAAAGGAATGCCCTTGAACCAATGCTTATTTCTATTTGTTATTTTGATTCCCACTCTCATTTTAACTAAATAACAATTTGTAGCATATGTACATACCACAATAGATCAAAGAGTGCTTGTCCATTGGATCTGCAGGCAACACTGAATTCACTAGGCGACGACCTCCCTTCAAAAATCATTCTTCTGTTGTGTCTGCAGAAATACAAAACGCATAGGTAAAGAATAAACTTCAGAATCAAACCCTCAAGAAGATCAAAACTGAGCAGAAAAAAACAGTTTACTACAAATTCAATCTGTGTCAGCAAACCCTACAAGCAGATCAAATCCTCCCAAGATGCCAAAATGGAAAACAAAAAAAAATGCACAGCAGAAGAAAAAAAGCAGTTAGCTGAGGAATCTCAGGAGCAAAAAGAAGCTAGCCTAGGGACGGAAATCTGAAATGGATACAAAGCTTAGAACCATGCGGCGTCGTAGAACAACGAATCATTAATGACTTTCTCATCAAGCTTTTCGGGCAATTGAAGAACTTTTGGAGGTGAAATACAATAACTTTCATCCCCACAACCAGACATTATATTCCTACGACAAATATTGAATTATGAGCAACAAACTTGATGGAAAAACTTACTGAATAAAACCTAGGGCAATTAAGGCAAGAGCTGACCTCAATTAAATTTGTGAACGTAGGGTCTCTGTTGACTACCAATTGATGAATCTGCAAAGATATAGAGGCATTAGATGTGCACCGGTGAAATAAAAACATAAACGTAATCAAACAGAATACAAAAATGACACTCAAGTAGGAAAAAATGGTAGTGGACGAACATGAACATAATACTGACACGAAACCCAAATTATAAGATGATCTCTTCCAATCAAGAACAATAGCTAAGCAGGATAACAACCATATAATGCATTCCAGCAGCCTCAATCATATAAAATAAAGTAAGCTAGACACATTACAAAAACAATATAACATAATAACAAAATCGATGAATAGACTATCAAAGTTATCCAGGAGGAAGGATCATGAATTGAGGATAGAACCTCGCCCAAGATTTTCGCTCTAGTTGATTTAAAACCTTGATGGCCGTCTTGATAGAGTGGGAGGTGGCAAGCCATTGAAGAGGTACAAGTTACAGTAGCACGAAACCTCAACATGCCTAGGAAACACAAACGATTTGTTCAACATATTCAGCCAGAACCATAGATTGCCACAATTAGGAAAGAATCTTAGGAATATAAACATCAAGATCAACAAGACCAAACTTACGTAGAATGAACAATAATAATATTTACAAAAGATACGCATAGAAAAGAAAATTAATCAATGCCATCGGCCATGTATTTCTCCTCAAACACACTAAGGCAAGCATATATGTAAAAAAAATACAAAGCAACATAGAGAAGAAAACATGAATGCAATGTTTCAAGATCCAAATCCCTACTTTGAAGGCATCAAATTTGGATGAGAATAAACCTACAACAGTAAACAAAATATTTGAGACTAGAGCTGTTGTAACAAAAATTGGCTTTTGCATACAACCTATCAAACAAAAAAAACAGTGATATCAAATTCAAAACTCACTCGATCTCATAAGTTAGAATTCAATTTTTTTCACCTAAACTCTCATTTAGGTGTAAATAGAAGTTAACTAGAGTAAATGATTGAGTCAAGGTTCCTAAACGTTTTGATGAGCCTGAAATCTCATCCAGAATGTACAAAATTTAGAAAACTCCCTTGGAGTAAAAAAAACCTAAATTAACACCCCCAATAGTTTAATAGGCAACTAACTTCATAATCAGTGGCAATTACAATCAGTGACATATTAGACACCTCTAAAAGAAGAGATAAATACTTTGTAATTTCACCAACCTTTAGAGTTGGGTTTGTGAAATCTTGATTTAACATGTAAACTGCAGTAAACATTCATATTGAATGAAGAGTAAAACCAGTTACATGACACTCGATCAAAAAGAGAGAGAAATCACAAATAATAGGGAAAAATTACTCACCTAGACAAGTAAAAGTCTAAAGGCTAAAAAAATCAGCAAGTTTTACATAATAGAAAAATTCAGCAAGTATTTCTTTAAAAAAAATAAGTTGTTTATATGTAAAAAAAATCAGCAAGTTTGAAAAAATAATAAAATTTTGAAGCTACATACCAAGATCAAGATCAATCTTGTCATCAACTTTCACATAGAATTCTACATCCCAACTCTGAACTGCAGTGCTAAAAAAACCTTTGTTTTCTTGGGTAGCTCTTCCTCAGCTTCCTCGTGGCCTTCCTGAAATCATGACAACACAAGCTTATCGCCAACTCTTAATAAAATCAAATCAAGCTTAGACCTGAAAGAAATTCATCGCCAACTCCTCTATACTGAATGTATCAAAGGAGTTGCTCTCACATTTAAAATACTGAATCTCTATTTGCAACTCTGCAATACACAAATCAGGGAAGATTGATTTGGCCGGAGAAGACTAAATTAGGCTATGGATAAAAATCACTCATTTCCTTCACTTTTCTCTTCCAGAGAAGACTATAGTCTCAATCTCAATTTCAATATCGATAGCCTCAATCTCAATTTCAATAGCCTCAATCTCAATTTAAATTTCCTGATTCCCTTCTAGAGGAGAAGGTTATTAATAGGTTACTGCTTACTACACAAAATCATTCATCTACAACCAATATCAATCATTCGATCTCACTTCTCAACCAACCAGATTAGACTGAAGATCATACCTTTCGATAATCTCAATTTTAGTTTTCTTTCGGATTTCCTTCTAAAGGTCGAGGAGAAGGTCGATTCCTTTATGTTCACCTGTCACCGTCGGAGTTGGGTGGAATCTACAGGTAGAAGGTGTAGATCTGGAATCTCTCATTTCCGCCAATGCCAGTAGCTTTTGTCGCCATCGTGACTTCGTCGGAGAGGCTCTGCCACTAGAGGAGAGAACTCATTCCTTTGTTTGAGTCTTGTACAAAGAGTAGAGGGACCTGCGAAAATAATTATGGAATACCTTGATCGGCGACGGACGATGGTGGCACTAGCACTAGTGGCGACGACAAAGGTTCTCTTGTGACTCTCCCTTGAAAACTGGTACACCCAACCCCGATCCGCCCCTTCTGGCTGTGTTCAGATCGAGAATCTTGGGAGAGAGAGGGTGGGTAGAGGAGAGAAAGAAAAGGGTAAAAAAGGAAAGAAAAAATCAGAGAAGCCTCCACGTGGATAGTCTGAGAGGCCTGGAAATGATAGAACTTTAAGTTTTAGGGAAGATTACAAAATTTATTATTTTTTCTTTTCGTTTACTCTTTCATTTTAATTTTAATTTATTTTTATTTTTAAATAAGAGTTTGGTGGAGGGACGGGGGAGGGGTACTTACGATTTGGCTCCAATTTCTGTATTATTAACTTACTAGTTTTAGTACCCGTCCGTTATGTGGTTTCTTAATAATAATATTATTAATAATAATAATATACCATAACTTTGTCTTCTTGTGCAAAAGTTATCATAAATTAATTATTTTTATTTTATTTTCTTCTTCTACTTTTATCTTAATCCATAAAAATTATTTTAATAATTTCATGGCTTAAATTAGGCAAAGAGCTAGATTTGCCGGCATTGTACTCACTTTAAATATAATTAGGTAAATTAGGTAAAAAAATTATAATACGTCATACGTGTTAAATTAGGTAAAAAAAATTGCGGCATGAATAATATTAGATAGATTTATCTAAAACAATAAATTTTCTACCTAATTAAGATATAAGGTTGAATATTTTATTAAAAAAACCTAATTAAGATATAAGGTTATATTGGATAGATTATTTGATCTAAAAAGATAAGTTTTTACCTAACTATATTGACTTATTAATTGACTTTGCTCAAAAAGATAATACCATTTTAATCCAGAATATGACACGTATGTAAAAATAATACCATTTTAATCCAGAAAATGTCACGTATGCCAATCGCACCATAGCCCGTTTCTGGTCTCTGTTTTAGTATATTACTAGTATTTGTTACCCGCGCGGTTGCGCGTTTTGTTAATAAATTATATTTTATAATATTAATTATATTAAAATATTATATTAGATAATTAATTGACGTGGCTTAAAAAAAATTGACATGACTCACAAAAATAAAACTATATATAAATATATTATATTCAATTTGATCTAAAAGGTAGAATAACACACCAAATATTCCTTCTTCATCTTTTAAAATAATAAATAATATAGTTTATTAACAAAAGCATGAAAATAATAAATATGTATAACAACTAATTCAAGTTATATTGGATAGATTATTGATCTAAAAAGATAAGTTTTTAGCTAACTATATTAATTTATTAATTGATGTGGGCCAGAAATATAATACCACTTTAATCCAGAAAATGACACGTAAGCAAAACTAATCCCGCTTTAATCCAGAAAATTCCGTGGACGTAAGATCGCACCAGAGCCCGTTTCAGGCCTCTGTTTTAGTATTTTATATAGATATATATAGATATTCGATATAGTTTATTGTGAGAACAATTCCAAAATTTTAATTCTTTAGAATTCAGGAAAACATTATTAAAAAGCTATAAATAGTTTAAATTTGAAAAATCTTTTCAAACATAAGTTTTTAGCATATGCCCAAAGATACGTATTAGAAAATCCGTTACAATTTTCACAATTTATATATGACAAACTTTTTATAGTAACATGCACATTGATTTGGAGGGAAAAAAACTCTTTATGAGGAAGATTCTAACAACCCTACACTATTGTCTTCTTGATTTACGATTGAAATGTGTAGAATAGTCAACTTGGTTGATATTTATTCATGTTTTATTTGTAAATCTCGGTTATGTTATAGACCTATCTCTATCCCATTTCGTTTTATATATATATATATATATATAGGTTGGATCCCGTGTAAGTAACCCTTACGGTGTAATTTGTGAGCAGAGAAATTATTCGTAGGTACCAAGCGATTATTCGTGTATAATAATGTAATTATTCGTATGTATGAACAAATGTAATTATTTGTAAGTAACAAAAGATTATTCATATGTATGTACATACGAAAAATCACATCGTACCTACGAATAATGTTACTGTTCACAAGTTACTTTTAATCTCATCCGTTTGATCTTCTTAATCCGACGCTCTAGATTTGCTCACAAATTACACAGTAACACTTGCTTACACAGGATCTATCCTCTCTCTCTCTCTCTATATATATATCCTCTCTCTCTCTCTATATATATATATATATATATATATATATATATATATATATATATATATATATATATATATATGGAAAGGTTCTAATGAAATGGATAATACGGTGTAACGGTGAAACGAATGAATATTGGGTCATATTAATATGAATATTATGTTATATGAATATATAAATATGAATATTATATTGTGTGAATATGAATATGATTTAAATATGGGTATATGAATATGTTATTATTTATATTCAAATAATATAAAGTGAATAATACCATATTCATATCCACACACTACAATATTCACATATTCATATCCACATAATGCTATATTCATATTAATATAACGCAATATTCATTTGTTTCACCGTATTCTTTGTTTCACTAGAACTCTTGCCTATATATATATACATACATACATATATATATATATATATATATATATATATATATATATATATATATATATATATATATATATATATATATATGGAAAGGTTCTAACCATGGGAGTGATCAACCATGGTTAAACCACTGTTCAAGAGCATCTTTTCGGACGATATCATCAATCTCAGCAGGATATTGCACCTCGGTAAAGGTTGAACATAACCCCAAGATGTGCTAACTTATCCGTCGTTTGATTACTCTCACGGAAGGAATGAGAGAAAGTGACCACCTCGATCAAATGCCTTGTATAAGCCGGGTGCATCAGAGATCGTCATCTCAACGGCCCACGGGCACAACGAGGACTCTTTGAGGGTGTTGATAACTGTCAAACAATCACCCTCCACCTCAAGTCGAGAAACCCCCATCTTCACAACTTTCAAAAGACCAACATGATCGAAGGCCAAGACTGATGACATGGCTCTGCGCCCCACAAGCCAACACACCACCGAGCGATCATGTATGACAATCCCGACGCAACATGCCGAGAGGCTACCTTGGCTCCGTCGAAATTAAGTTTTAGGAAGTCATCCTTGGGTTTTTTCTATCTTACTTTTTTTTATTTGATGTAGAAGGTTCATCCCGCCTCGTCTCAAATATATATTTTAAAATGTATAATTTAAAAGATTGAACAAATAAATCTCAAATAAATATTTTATACGTTTTTTGTTTAATGTTGGATCTCATAATATATATTTTAAAATAAAAAGTTATTGAGATGAGGAAATTTTCCAGAGAGAAGGGCTCCCCCTTCTCTCTAGAAATTCGTCAAATTTTCACTCCTAATCAGCCTGTTTTTCAGGCCACCGCACCACCACCACCCTACTGGTGGATCTAATCCTTCTTTGGTTTTCAATTGGTCTTTTGTTTGGATCAATTTCCCCCTTTGTTTAAAACTCCCTTGCCCAAATCTCCTTTCAAATCCGTATTGTTACACTTATTCTTTCCTATGGCCATAGTGCTTCGGTTTTTAGATGTCGATTCCTGGGCTCACTAATTTGTGTGCAAATTAGTGATTTGTTCATCCATTGTTGTGCCTAATTTTCCACTAAATCAATTGTTTCTCTTTGTTTTTGGCAAAATCCTTTCTGGTTTTGGGCCCGTCTTCCTTGTCCTCAGATCTATTTGGGCTTTCCATGGTCCCCTGTACAACCTCACTGTCCAACCACCACCCTCCCCTTCTTTGGTGTCGATGGCTCCACCTCCGTTGCCTTTGTTCGCCGTCCGGCTTCATTTTTCTGGTGCCGGCGACGGTCGTTTCCGACGATTAGCCACTTCGGTGTATCCCCTCGTCTCCACCGGTCCTCTTCAACTTTCCTCCCGGTTCCCTAGCCTTCCCCTTCCTGCCCGACTTCTCCTCCAGGTGGTGCTTCTCTGTCATCGTTCTCGCCTGGGTCAATCTCCGCCCGGACCTTCACCAGTGGCCGCCTTATGCGCCTGCTTCCGAGGCCTCCTCCTTGGAGTGCTCATGTTGGTTGGCGTGCAAGCCTTGGTCTGTCGACCTGCTGATCAGTTGATGGGTTCTCGTGGCGTGCAAGGATGTGCTTTAGGCTTGCACGCCACATTTCCTGAAAAAAAAAGATTATATTTATTTATAATCCCGAAATCGTATCCCGAAAGGGTATTTTTGAAATTCAGCTCGAAAGAGCTTGAATTAAATCCCGAAAGGGCTTGACTAAATCCCATAAGGGCTTGACCAAATATCGGTTCACTAAATCTTTTGGCGTTTTTGCACGAGCGTGTATGGCTCTACTTTTGGCGTTTCTAGGAGGTCTTCTGCTTGGTTGGGGGCGTGAAGTCCGGAGTCGGGACTGGCTGGGGTCGTGGTGGTGCTTTCAGGGCAACTCCGTATCTGGGAAGAAGCTTCCTTGGAGTTTCGTCTGCACTTCCCATAGGAGATAGATTCCTGCTGTACCGCTGGCCCGCGGTGCTACTATTCGGTGGCGCTTGGCTTCGTTCTTCGCCGTCGTCCGCAACTTTTGAGAGTAGTTCCTTTTAGTTCGTCCTTTTGTAGAGTTATTTATACTTCTTTCATAGCGCCGTTTTATTTTCTTATTGTATGTTTAGGCGATTTTCGTCTGCCGATTCGTCGGCCTCTCGAGAATCAGACTTGTCTGATCTCGAATTCTTACTTGATCAAAATATATATATATATATATATTTTAAAATATTGTACAAGTAAATCTCAAATAAATATTTTTGTATTATGTAAGTTGGAAAAATAGTTCAATAATGGAACGTAACATCCCCGATTTTGGAATTAATTATCAAGTTCTAATGTTTAAATAATAGAGGGATTGTTAGTAACTAACCCACATTTCCAAAAGGTTTGCAAGGTTAACCCAACCCGGTTTTTAATTGGGTGAAACCGGATATTGGGGGAACCCTTGCAACCGGTAGCAAGTAAGGGAGGGGGGGGTGCAACCTTGCAATGTGCGACACCTGGCAGCGTCAGACTGAGGGAGGGAATGTGGGAGACAGAAAAAGGAGAGAGAGGGGGGGGGAAAGCAAGTCCCATCTGCAGAGGAGAGAGGCAGAGAGAGAAAAAGCAATTGAGAGAGGACAGGAGAGAGAGAGAGAGATGAGTGAAAAAAGAAAAGTAAAGTTGTAGAGGAGAGAGAGAGATCAGTGAGGATAGGACAAAGACAGAGATGGAAGAATACTCTCCCCTCAGCGACTTTACTGTTGCTCTTTCACTTCGAATAAGTAATTGGGCGGGGGTTTATTTTCAGGTTGACGTGTAAGCAGTTAGTTTTCACTGGACACCCAAAGCAAAACGACATGACACATATTGGAATCGACTAGACAAGAGTTATCGGAGAAACAGATTCACCATCGACTTCGGATAGAAAATGGACAAGCTTGCTTTTGATAAAGTCTCATCTGCAGAGGAGAGAGGCAGATTCACTCTTCCATCTCTCTCTGTCCTATCCTCACTAATCTCTCTCTCTCTCCTCTACAACTTTAATTTTCTTTTTCACTCCTCTCTCTCTCCCCTGTCCTCTCTCTCCTCTGCACACTTTCTCTCGCCTCTGCAGACTTTCTCTTGCTTTCCCTCTCTCTCTCTGATTTTTTTTTATCGAAAGCAAACTTACCCATTTTCTATCCGAAGTCGATGGTGGATCTGTTTCTCCGATAACTCTTGTCCAGTCGGTTCCAATATGTGTCATGTTGGTTTGCTTTAGATGTCCAGTTAAAACTAAATGCTTACATGTCAACCTGCAAAAAAAACTCACACAATTGCTTCTTCTTCGATGGTTTTTATCTAAAACTTAAGATTTAATTCAAATTATTTTCATGCTCCCTCACTGTCACTCTTCCATCTTTCTCTGTCCTATCCTCACTAATCTCTCTCTCTCTCTTTCTCTCTCCTCTGCAACTTTACTTTTTTTTTTCACTCCTCTCTCTTTCTCCTGTCCTCTCTCTCCTCTGCAGACTTTCTCTTGCTTTCCTCTCTCTCTCTCTCTCTCTGTCTCTCTCTCTCTCTCTCCTCTCTTTTTGATTTTTTTTATCGAAAGCAAACTTACCCATTTTCTATCCGAAGTCGATGGTGGATCTGTTTCTCCGATAACTCTTGTCCAGTCTGTTCCAATATATGTCATGTTGGTTTGCTTTAGATGTCCAGTTAAAACTAACTGCTTACATGTCAACATGCAAAAAAAAACCCACACAATTGCTTCTTCTTCGATGGTTTTTATCTGAAACTTAAGATTTAAATCAAATTATTTTAATGCTCCCTCACTGTCACTCTTCCATCTTTCTCTGTCCTATCCTCACTAATCTCTCTCTCTCTCTCTCTCTTTCTCTCTCCTCTGCAACTTTACTTTTCTTTTTCACTCCTCTCTCTTTCTCATGTCCTCTCTCTCCTCTGCAGACTTTCTCTCTCCTCTATAGACTTTCTCTCTCTCTCTCTGATTTTTTTTATCGAAAGCAAACTTACCCATTTTCTATCCGAAGTCGATGGTGAATCTGTTTCTCCGATAACTCTTGTCCAGTCGGTTCCAATATGTGGTATGTCATTTTGCTTTTGGTGTCCAGTTAAAACTAACTACTGACACGTCAAACTGCAAATAAGCCCCAGCCCACTTGCTTCTTCTTTGATGGTTTTTCTCTGAAACTTAAGATTTAATTCAAATTATATTAATGCTTCGATGGTTTTTCTCTAAAACTTAAGATTTAATTCAAATTATATTAATGCCCCCTTACCATCACTCTTCCCCCCTGTATCTCTGTCTTTGTCTTATCCCCTCTGTCCTCTCTCTTTTTACCGCCTGAGCTTAGGGGGGAGGGCGACACTAGAACCAGGGAAACATTGAACAACACGCAAGACAGGAAACAACCATAGGGTGTCCAGTAGGAAATCATTAGGTGTCCAGTAGAGTAGCAAAGGGTGTCCAGTAAGAAACCAGAGAGTGGAAAGTTGATATATTTTTCATTCATCAATAGAAAAAAACAAAGCGGTTCACCAAGCCTCTGTGAGGGCTCCTCCACTTCGATTCTACCTCCTCTACTCCAAATCCAGCCTCCACTCGCCTCGAATTGACCTGGAAAAACCATCAGAACGAAAGTGAAGGACGAAGGCATCAAAGCGGTGCTCCGGCGGTGATTCACACCAGCGGCGCAGGCTGAATTCGAGCTCCTCTGGAGATCCCGTTACCCTCGAAGGCAGAGAGATAGAAGACAGAGAAATCAAAGAATAAATAAGCTCTTCAATGGAGCTCTTCAATTGAGAAAGGTGGAGAGAGGCATAGATAGAAAGGGCTTGGATGGGTGACAGTGATGGACAATTAATGCACTGTTGCTTTTTTTTTCTCTCTCTTTCTCTCCACTGGGTGCAGCAAGTGAGGTAACCGGGAGATTTTGAGGGGGGAGGTTAGTTTTTGCAATTTTTTTGGATAGTGGATAGGGGGTGCAAAGGGTACCGGGTTTTTGGGTTAGTTTTGCAAATGGCCCTAAATAATATTTAACCAAAGTCATAACCTCTTAAGTTTCCGTTTTGGCATAAACGCAACAAGTCAAGCTACGCGATTTCTTTTTTGAGACTATATGGGTGTTTTTGGCAACACAAGTAGCATTATAGAGCTTTTTGTTTTAATATTATATAGTTATAAATAAAATAAAGCTAACATTATTTGTTAATTAGCGTTTTGGAACTAAATTTACACCAGCTACGTACCCACCTCAAGCTTTTCGAAGCTTTTGCTATTATATACACAAATCTTCTCTTTTATCAGCTACCCATTCAGCTAAACTTAACAAACATATTACTAGCTTAATTTAACATATTTTACACAATAAACTGTTCAGCTTCATCTACCCATTCAGCTCTAGTTACCAAGCACACCCTATATTATATGGGTAAGGATATAATTGAAATCCGTGGAATTGATAGGATTATCATATAAAAATTTATATATATATCGATCCTAAAAAATTAAATTAAAAAAATAGTTAAATTAATTTAAATCTAAACCACTTATTTAAAATTGATTGGTTAAGATTTACCAATTTACATGTACTTCGTATATCTTAATTTATATATTACTAGTATCTATTGCCCACGCAGTTTTTGGTAAACAAAAAATAAAACCAAATTGATGTGGCTCACAAAAATAAAACCATATATAAATATATTATATTCAATTCGATCTAAAAGGTAAAATAATTGACCGAATATTATTTCTTAATTTTTTAGAATCTTGACGGCATGATATATATTCATATATAGATATATTATATCCAATTTGATCTAAAATGTAGAATAATTGACCAAATATTGGATATATTATTTGATCTAAAAAGATAAATTTTTAATCCATTAATTGAGATGGCAAAATTACATTGGTTTTTTTTAATACAAGGAAAGATTTACAATAGGAGACCACAGATGGTCTAACCCAATCCTTGAGCGTCCTTGCGGACGAGAACACGCAGTTCTTCATTGGCCTCCAGAAGTTTGTCGGCAGGGATATAGTAAGCTAGATGCGCAATCCAATCTGCAAACGTATTAGCTTCCCTGAAAATATGACGAATTGAAATAGAATTAAAATTACACAATAGTTGTCTAATCTCCGTTACCAGGATCTCAATAATCCAAGGGCAACTCCATTCACCCAAAAGAACTTTAACTATTGTAAGGTTATCCCCCTGTATAAGGACATTATCCAAACGCATAGAGTCAGCCCTAAGCAAACCATTACGGAGACCAAGAGCTTCCGCATAGATAGGAGGCATACCACCACATATAAACCCTCACTAAGGGAGACGACAGAAGCATCCGGGTAACGGATAACAAAACCAAAGGATGCCTTTCGACACTGCAGACTAGAACCATCGAAATTTAGTTTTACATAATTAAGGGGTGGTTTATCCCATTTCACCTGTCTTTTCTGGTGTTTAGATTTAAAATGACTAGAACGTTTATGAAGCGGAGGGCTCCTGGTAGGGTTATCATCCCAATCATCCAATTTTAAATTGAAATAGGATGCTTGAATCCAAGTTTGTTGTGTCGTTAGGAGTAAAGCCTTAATAAAGTTCAGATTTGGAGTTTCTATAGGGTTAAAAACGAGGTGGTTCCTGTGAGTCCAAAGAGCCCACCAGCAGAAAGCAAGGTTCGGCATTAGGTTAGGACTAATATGTTCATAAATGCTTTGTAGAGCTTTATCATTCCTTTGGTTAGTAAATTCGTAACTCAAATTAACTGATAAGTAAATATTAAGTATAGCTAGAACCTGTTTTGTCATCGTGCAGTCTAGTAGAGTATGATTGGTCGATTCCAAAGTGCAGTCCCCGAACATACATGCCGTAGGGACTGAGATATGCGAACGTTGTAGTCGTTCCTTAGATGGTAAGCCATCTCGACCAATCTTCCAAAGGAAGTGCTTAATCTTAGGGGAGACATCAAGCTTCCAAATCCAAGGACAATGGAAGTTATGCAGCTGGGAGCCATTCGGGATCATTGTCGAAGCCGACTTGGTCGTAAACCACCCAGATGGGCTAGGACCCCCAATAAAGTCTATTAGTGATGTGTAGAACCGGTAGTTGAACCGTTAAAATCTCATCGATAACACGTTGAGGGAGAACATCCACAAGATCCCTTCTCAATTCAGAAACATCCCAGCAATTTGAGTCCGTAAGAAACCGGCTTACCTTCCAAGACAATTGATCATCCAAAACAGGAAGCGCCAAATGATCAAGGAGCTAACCTTTTGAGGCCCAAGAGTCTGACCAAAATTTAATCGTATGACCATCGCCAACGACCCATCGAAATCCTTTTGCAAAAATTTTCCGGATAGGCATCAATTTTGACCACTGCCAAGAGGTTCCACCCTTATGTTGATAACAAAGTAAGTCAGTACCTTTAAGATATTTTTCTCTGATTACCTGAACCCAGACATTAGTCGGTTCAGCAATGATTTTCCATAGCAGTTTCATTAATTTGCAATGCAGTGTTCATAGTTTCGGCTTTGTAGATCCCTAAACCGCCCACCAAGGTGTCTGAACAGATTTTATCCCAACTAATAAGAGGAGTCGACGACAGGTGTTTGTTCCAGAAAAATTGTCGGTAGACCTTATCTAGTTCATCAAGGATAGAAACAGGAAGCATAAAAGAATGCATCAGAAAAGTCGGTTGTGCACTAAGATTAGACTTGATTAGGACCTTGCGACCTTCTGATGATAGCGAAGAAGCTTTCCACTTGGAAAGTTGTGCCTTAGTTTTTAGAACTACTTTATTGAAAGTTTCAATTGTCATGGAGTGCAGAATTCCTAATCTCCAGGAGATCGAAGAAACAGTCGCTCGTCCAATATTAGGGGATACCTGGAAATTGGATTTATGAAAGTTTACTTTTTGGCCTGATATCAAGCAATACCGTTGAACCATCATTGCAACTTTGAGAGCAGTTGAGTCTGTATCCTTAGCAAAGATAATGATATCATCCGCAAAAGCTAAAAAAGGAATTTTAGTGCCATTATTTGAGAAACTCAATCCCAAATCCTTTTCGATGGTAGACGTTGTATGAAGCGAACGTGCAAGAAGTTTAGACGCTATATGAGGCCCTTTTGTGGGAAGAATTGTTTTGTGGGACCATCGTTAACAAGTACAAAGAAAGAAATTATAGAAACGCATTCCTTAATCCACGCCACAAATTTTGGATGGAATCCAAACTTCTGCAAAATTTTGTATAAAAAGGACCATTCAATTCTGTCATAAGCTTGTTCCATGTCTAGCTTGATAGCCATAAGTCCACTCTTACCCTTCTTTTTGCGAAAGGAATGGAATGCTTCGTGTGCAATTAGGATGTTATCCTGAATATAACGGCCTTTTGCAAAGGCACCCTGTAATGGGTGAACAAGACTATCCACAATCGGGGCTAGCCTTAAGGCAAGAATTTTCGCAATAATCTTATAAACTGTGGAACACAGGCTAATCGGCCTATACTGGTTAACAGTAGTTGGATCATCCGTCTTAGGGATAAGTGTAATGAATGTATGATTAATTTGTTTTAAAAGCTTCCTGTAACAAAGAAACTCTTAACAACTTTGACGACGGACGGTCCGACAATGTGCAAGTACTTTTGGTAGAATCCTGCAGGCATTCCATCAGGGCCAGGAGCCTTATCCGGCGCTAAAGAGAAAACTGCAGTTTTAATCTCGGCATTTGACACAGGAGCAACGAGAGCGACATTAGCTGCATGAGAATCTTCAGATTGAATGACGTGTAGATCAGAATCGAAACTGAGCGAGGTGGGTACTGATGACTGAAATCTCGACTTGAAATTTCGTTCGAATTCTTGTTTGATTAAGCCGCAATCCGTGAGATGTAACCCATCCGAGGTAGTTAGGGTTTTTATAACCTTCTTATTCCTTTTAACAGAAGCAAAACGATGGTAGTAGCCGGAATTAATGTCTGCAAGTTTAACATGTTTAACCTTAGCTCGTTGACTCCAGTAAGAACGCTGGAAGTCGAGAAGTCGTTCATGTTTGTTCAACAAACGCTTCTAGAGTTGAAGAGTTGAGAATGAACAGTCACAAACCAATCTTTGCTGAAGACTTATTAATTGAGCATCAGAATCCCTAATTTGAGTTAGAATATTACCAAATGTTTTCTTATGCCATTTTTTGGCTAGCCTCTTAGACCATGTTTATCAAGGGATACTAGGAATACTAGGAATACTAAATTTTATTCTTCTCTTTCCGCCACATGATCCTAGCATCTCAATCTCATTTTTTCTATTCGCTGTGGCTATATACACCCCAAATCATGCACGTCCTTAAGGACGTGCATGGTTAAAAGGGATTAATTAATTTTTTTTAAATGTTAATTAGTCACAAGGCTTGCACGTCCTTAAGGACGTGCAATTTTAACCTTGGATTTGTGGTGTATATAGCAACACCCTTTTCTATTTTATCAACAGCATCCCTAGTATCCCAAAACCCATCTTTTCATACCAACTCAATTTACAAATATACCTCTCTCCAACAATTATTTTCATTCTCGATTATATTATTATATTCATTTATTATTATACAAATATTAATACTCCCTCCGTTCCAAAATACATGGGCTTTTGCTTTTTGACCCGCTTTTGAAGGAGCGAAAAACTCTATAAAATATTATTTTTAAGTTAATTTTTTATATAAATTGATACCTATTACTAATCAAATTATATAAAAAAAATTAATTAAAAATTAATATTTTATAGAGTTTTTCGCTTCTTAAAAAGCGTGCCAAAAAGTAAAAGCCTATGTATTTTGGAACGGAGGGAGTATTAAAATAATATTTATTTCATTTCTTGCATTATTTATTATTTCAAATTATTCCATAATTATAATTCAATTTTTCGTATTATATTTTGCATATTTATAATCAAAGAGAAATATTTTTTAAAAAATATAATAAAAAATATTCAAAATTGATGTCTATATGTAGATAAAAATGAATCTAGTATTGTGGTAAATTTTATTTTATATTTTTATTATGGAAATATTGATTTTAATAGGTAAAACAACAATTATTTCATATTCAATCTCTGTCGTCCATCAAACTCCACGTGTCCCCCATGCAACAACTCCTCCTATAAGCCAATGGAGTTGTGGCACGTGTCCTCACTTTTAGCCCAAACCTGCAGGCGCACCTTTGCATGTCCGCTGCGTTCCACTACTAATTCGGGCAAAGCGGCGTCGTTTTGGCACCAGTGTTCCGAAAATTTAGATTGGATTCCAGCTGGCCTGACACAACAATAATTACCAATTGCATAGTATCGATACTCGGCTGGTATCTGCCTAGTATCGTTCAAAGCACTTTTTCAATATTTTAATATTATACCTCTCTAGTATCGTGTAAAGTAAATGCCCGATAAAAATGCTCTTAAGGAGTTTTGTCTTTTGGACAAGTTTGAACATATACGAGCGTGAGAGATCGAGTCTCCAAGCCTGCTTGACAATATTTTGGAAATCTCTGCGTTTAGTCCAAGCAAGTTCGAACTTAAAAGGCCGATTTATGACCGTAACTGTGTGTCTGAAGTCAACAAAAATCTGGCAGTGATCAGAGGATGTAAAAGCATGGTTCTTCATAAAAAAAGGTTGTCAAACTGTATTAAAATATCATTTTGTACAAGACATCGGTCAATCTTAGACATAAAATCCCAGAGGGATTTTTACGCCAAGTAAAGTTGCCCCCAACAGTAGGTAGCTCACAAAGAGATAGGTCGGTAATAATCGAACAAAGACGTCGAAATCGTGAGGGATTCGCTACTACACCACCTAACTTCACAGAAGGAGACGTTATATCGTTGAGGTCTCCCATGATTAAAATGGGAATAGAAATCGAGGCTGTGTAACCAATAAGTGAGTGCCAGAATGCCTCTTTATCCCTGTTCTCAAGAGGAGCATAAGTAATAAGAATTGCAATTGTGGTTGATTTGATAGTATCGTAGTAATTTATATGAATAAATCGCTCATCAATATGAGTTAGTTCAATATTCCCTTCCGCAGGGGCGATGTCTTTCCAAATAAAGCAAAGACCACCTGCGAAACCAGACGCAGGTGCAAAAGCTATATTACAAAAGCCATTCTTTTTCCAGAGATGGTCTGCAGGGCAAACATTTGACTTAGTTTCTAGTAGCACTACAGCATTGATGTAATTTGTTTTACAAAATGTGTCCACAGCTGTCCACAGATTTCGACGACGTAACCCATGACAATTCCATGTTCTTATATTCATAATAAAACAATATTTACAGGAGATTTGGTATAAAAGATACGTAATGGTGTATGGTTAATGCCAAAAGAAGGTAGTGTGAAGATGCATTTGATAACACGCAGAAGACTCACAATCAGCCAATATGAAAGTGGACAGAGCGAGGGTCGATGCTCATCGTAATGAACCAAGGCTGGTGCAATGTGCAAGCACATAACAGTAGTGTGTAAATGTTTTGAGGGGCCGGTAAGGCCAAAGAGCGTGAGTTAGGAGACATATTTGAACAAGATTGTGTTTACTTGTCCGGCAATGACAAACCGACAGTAAAGGAGGTGATCCAATAATGAGCTAGTGTGGTGGGTATGCATCCAGAAACCTAACCTGCACACACACACAAAAGAAAAAACAGAGCACATCACAAGGCAAAGGTAGAGGCAGACTAAGACAAAGTTGTAAGTACCAATTGAGTGTGTTGGGATCATACAGAGAGTAATCGAATCGAGGGGAAACATTTGAGGTCGACAATACCATGTAGTGTACATGTGTGAAGGAGATGCGAGTATAATTAAGGGTGAACACCAAATACAAGTTAGGTAGTTTGTAATTCGAATTTACAAACACAAGCCCGGTCAATAATCCACTCCACCCCCAAAGAAAAGGAGCAAGCCAATGCAGTAAATTAAGAATGGAAATAAAAAATGAA
Organism: Persicaria maculosa; assembly: GCA_963922045.1. NCBI lineage: Eukaryota > Viridiplantae > Streptophyta > Magnoliopsida > Caryophyllales > Polygonaceae > Persicaria > Persicaria maculosa. Next base: position 19,144,216 of record OY998257.1, on the reverse strand, counting down.
GCAGCAGAACCAATAGTAATAATCAAAACAATAGGAGAGGAGCCAACAAGGCCACAAAGGATGTAGTTCAAACCAATAAGGCTGATCAAACTTTTAGAAGAAGAAACCCGAATCAAAGCTCGGAAGCACAAAATAATGCAAGTAATCGAAAACCAAATCCGCAAAGGGGAGATTATCCCTGAAGCGATTATGGAATTTCACCTATACTTATTACCTCAAGGTGACGACAAAAGTCCTTAAATACCTGTCGTATTAAGTGATAATACTTAGTTTCGCGGTCAAATGAACCTTTCGTGATCAGATATATTTACTGTTCAATCGTCGTCTCTAGAGGAAGTTTGCTTTGATCATGTGTCTTTCCTAGAAAAGCTACTTGTCCGATTTAAGGATCTAAAGAACTCAAACCTAAGGGTTTTATATCAAAGGAAGTTGCAGAGCTCCTTTTCTTATCTCTTATTTCGGATCCATTTTCTTGTGGGCATTAGGGGGTATTTATAGTAGTATCTAAGCGAGCAGTTGGCTGGTGACCTCGTGGTTCATGTAGGGGACACGTGTAGATCATGCCTTCATGCCAGCAGTCTAGAATAGCTACACGTGGCTATGTTTAGAGGAGAGGTGCTTCACCAGCGAGATGCTTGTCTTTCTGAGGGAGTTTAAGTCGGTCTTGGAGCCTTCGTCCGCGATCTTGATTCTGGGGACGACATTATTAGTCAGACCCGAGCCTTGGCTTATGCGAATCGAGAAGACTCTGATCTCGAGGGTATAATCTTTAGGGATCTTTAGGGAGTACATGACTTTTTTAAGTATATGATATTTGCGTAGGGTAACCCATTTATCACTTCATATTACTATTAATAAAAGAGGTCATTTTTTATGGCATCGTCATATCTCCTCGGAACTAGATCGCGAGGAAAATTGATACGCGATCAAGTTTCGATAAAAAGCGATGCTTCATTTTTCCTTAACGGGGGAAACGTGACTTGTGTGGAGATGGGCTTAGGTGGTCCGGCCCAACAAGTCCATGAGTTTTTAGAGCGGGAATTAGTACGGTCCCACATAGACTTATAAATAGGGTTTTCACTTCCTTTTTCTCGTCATTTTATTTTATCTTGAACTGGGAGGAGAGAGAGAAAGAGAGAGAAAAGAGAGGTGTTATTTCTAGAAACAAGAAAACGTTTTTTGGATCTTCTGGTTCGGCGATTTCGGGTACAGTGACTCTCTAGATTTGAAGCTTCTTCTTCGATCGGTTCCTCCATTCCCAAGTAAGTGACCCCCGATCCCGTTTCTTTTTACAGTTTTCTTTTGCCATTTCCTATCTGTGATTTTCGTTTCTTCTTTCGGTTTTCTTCGTTTTTCCCCTTGATTTCTTCTGGGTTTTTTTGGGTAAAATGGGAAATTCTTTTTGGAGGGGTTGCTCCTGAAGAGGGGGTACGAGAAACCTCCTTCTTTGGTGGGGGGAAAGATGAAAGGAGTGGTGCTTAGGGGAGGTTGGATCGGCGGCCCTTGGTTTCCTTCCTGGATTTCATGATCGGACCACCTTGGGCATGGTGGATTGAGGTTGATCAGGTAGCGGTTCCCCGATGGTACAAAAGTCAAAACCTTCGGGGATCTTCTGCTATATATTTTCTTTCGAGGAGGCTTCATTTTCTGTCTTCGGAAAAGGGATTTTTAGGAAGGCAAAAAGTCGTTTTTCAACCGTCGTTTCTTGGGAAAAGAGTCTTTTTTATTGTCTTTTCAAAGAGGCGCGTGAGGCGCCAATCTGACCCTTAAAGGGCTTTTGGCGCCATTTCTTATCTAATCGCGATTTCAAAAAGACTACTTTCCTGGTGTTTGATTTTCATTCTTCGCGTCTTTTCAGGGAGTTTGTTTCTTAGGAAGGTCTCTTTTTCTTTTTTAGGGAGAAATAGACACTGTCATCAGCAAGTGACAGTCAGAATATGAGCGTGGGGGATGTAAGAGAAGAATTCAGGTCATCAAGAACTTCACCTTCGGTCGCGAAAAACGACTCCGACGCTACAACATCTTCCATTCATAGTCCCCCGCTTCAGTTGGAAGAAAGCGGGGGTAAAAGAGAGAAAGCAGTATTGATAAAGGGAAAAAACAGGACCCCTCTAGCTGGGTCGTTTAAGCAACCTCTGTCGAGAAAAGATCCCATGTATTATCATACATCCGAATCTAAGGATGGTCATGGCAAGCGAAGAAAAATTGTTCGTGATGGGAAGAAACACAAGGAGATTCGCGTAGTACCCGGGGATTTCTCCATGCCTCCTTATAATATTGAAGAGTTCGCGAATAACAGCTTCTGTGATGGCTTTACCCCTTCCGATCCCCCTCCTGTTCCTTCCTTTTTTGAGGAGCGGGTAGCCCCTACAAAATCGGAGACTAGGGGGGAGGTATCCATTTTAGAGCCCCTGCACTTGCAACTCGTGGCTCGTGCTTTTCCTTGGCCTTTGGGGGTGGAATTGGTTTTGCCTTCTGTGAGAGGGGGTTGCTTGAACATATACCCTAATCACTTGGTGGTTCATCTGGAGAGTTTGCTCCAAGGGTTTCGCCTTCCTTTGCCTAGACTTCATGCGAAATTTCTGGGGAAAATTTGAGTGTGCCCAGCTCAGGTTTCCTTTAACGTATGGATGTTTTTAGCCGTTTACACCATGCGATGTATAGCTTTAAAATAGGAGATGTCGTTGGACCATCTGTTTACGTTTTTATCCCTTAGGCATGGGAAAGATGGGTTGGTGTTCACGTCTCTTAGTGGTGATATGGTAACGAGATTGTCGAGTAGTCCTGGGTGGAGGAAAAAATGTCTCTTAGTTCGCGATCCTTCTGGGGCTATTTTAAACTTTAAGACCACCCCAGGCAATTATCAGGCCCATCCCAAGAATAGGACCGCGGCGACTAATCAATGGAAGGCAATGTTTGGGTGTGGAATCAAAATGGGCAAGCGTAGTTATAAGGAGTTCATAACTCCTGCCCGTCTAGAAATGGAAAGACTCGGCCTCCCACATCCTCATGGTGGGTATTCAATGTTTCCTTCGACCCGCGATGCATTATAACTTTCTTTCCCTTGTATATGGAGATAAGCATTCTTATCTTAATCCACACTCGTATGTATTATGCTTTCTTTCTTTGGCAGGTATGTTGGATCTTACCAAACTCTCTGCGGGAGCTTTGAAAGGAAGGAAGGCCTCAAGATCATCGTTTGCCGGTGTTTCAACCATAGCTCGCGAAACTGTTCTGTCCCTAGTTCCCGCCGAGAGTCGTCCTGTGGAGGACGTAGCAAACACCTTGCTTGTTCTTGATTTGGATCAGAGTCCGATTAGAGACGATGAGCCTCTAGTCCGTGCTGCAAGCAAGAAGAGGAAGACATGGGACAAAGGCCTAGGCATGCCTTCATCGGAAGAACCTCTTACTCAGTTTGGAATAGCCATATCAGGTTATCGGCAACCTGGTTTTACAACAATTGACTATCGTAAACTTGCTCTTCCCATGAGGAGTTGTCCGGCTGAAAGGGATTATCTTCGGGCCCTCGTGGATGAGGATCTAGCCGACCAAGGGCAAAAGGTTGTGGGCTGGGTAAGCTTAAACTGCCCTTTTGCCTCGCTATGAAAAATTTACTTCCTTCGGACTTTCCCCTTTTCACATGTTTTATTCTTTTGATTATTAGTACAACCTCTATTGGGAAGAAGTGACAGGACATTTGAAGGAGCATAGCGATCGTGTAAATCAGCTGCAAAAGGAAGTAAAAGTTCTCCAAGTCAAGCTATCCAAGCTGAAGGACGCAGAGATGCAAGAAGGGACCATCAAGAGTTTGCAGGATGCTTTGGAGAAGACTGAGAAGGAGCTTGAGAAGGTGAAGGGGGAGCTGGATCTTTCGAACGTGGAGTCCATGAATTTGAGAGAAAAGAATGCTGAAAATGCTTCACAGATTTCCAATTTAGAAAGTCAGCTGCATGGGTTGGAGGAAGAGTTACAACGTGTGCGTGACGAGTTGTCTGCCACTAAAGGGGAGCTGGAGAAGTATACAACCAGCGATGGTGTTCATCTGACCAAAGCTACCCTTTATGAGTATCTTCTGACCGATGAGGGCAAGGAAAAACTTGGTAAATTTTTAGAGACAGTTGGGGAATCCATTCTCTACAACTACATATATAGCTGAAGCGTTCACAAAAGGTGTCGATGATGGGGTCGTTCAGAGGGTGAACCGGTTTGCCCATCTCGACAGTTCTGTCAGAATGTTTGCACCTAGTTACGACGCCAGCGACATGGTGCTCGCGGACCCATCTCTAGATTTGGCCCCTTCTTCTCCGACACCGTCACTTGAAAACGGGCATAGTTGGTAACCCTGGCGACCAAAATTGCGATCCGGCAATCGGTTCTTGAGAAACATTTGTGTTGGTTGTTTTTTGAACATTAGTTTGTCCTTTTTGCACGGTGTGATGGTTTTTTGAACAATTTCACCCGCAATGTTCAGGTCGACTGTTTTGTCGTGGTTTATGGTTTTTATAAGTATATAATTTATACTCTTACTTGTTGATTTTGTTTTGTTTTTTCGATTAATTCGTGATACCAATGCCAATTTGATCTTTGTGGATCAAATTTGTTACAACACCTTGTTCAGTAATTTTTAGTTTTGCGTGGTATCTCCTATGTCTTCATGGCACATGAGGTCATAGGAGATATCTCCATTTTGCTCTGGTCCAGGCTCCTGTATGGTAACTTGGAAATGAGTGTCTCCTTCATATTCGAATGTAAGGCATGATCCAATTCTGAGGTTATTGATTCTTACAAAATCTCTCCATCCTTCCGAAAGGGAGTACCAGTTTCCTTCGTCTCTTTCTACGAGGATCATGAAGTGTTGGTTTGAGGGAGAGCGGAGGAATACATGGCCTAGGATTTCTTCTTCAAGCTCTGTAAATATATATGGAAGGGGGAGCCTGATCATATGACTCTGAAGAAGGATTATTCTGATGAACCTAGGGTTGGGATATGTTATGACGCTTGGGATAAATCTAGTAGGGGAAAGATTTTGGGAGAGTTCATCGAAGCTTGGCATTATATGAGAGTGTTCTGTTTTAAACTTTGTAGACTAAGGGGAGGTGTACTTATATGAATTCGTTATTTAGGGATAGGGATATAGTGTATGGGTTTTTGAATTATCAGCAAGACGCGTGTTGATTGAATCTTGTTGCTGAGCTTTCGATCTGATTCTTGCTTGTGGATAAGTTTAAAGTTGGATCGTGTCTTGTGACAATCTTTTTGTCAGGATAAAGATAAGGATCATGGTTTATCGCTTGCCATGGTTATCTAGAAGCTTTAACCTTTTATAAATAGTGTTCTACTCGTTTTGAAAACTAAAATTTTTGTATTGATGATGTCAAATTGTTCATTGACTGGATCGAGGACCAACTTTCCCATGCTTGGGAGCTTTATAGTGGATGTTGTTGTGGAGAGTTATCTGCATCGGCTTGTATGTTTTGTGAATGCTTTGTTGTTCTCTGAAGGATTTATGAATTCTGAATTATTGAATTATGTTCTTCTTTTCTTTTTTAGCCTCTTCCATATGGATATGTATCTTATGGTGATAATGTTTTGAGGCAAGTGATTTTGTCTTCGCGAGATGATGATACATTTTGGGTAACAGTTGAAAAACTGAGCACTGGTCGTTATTGGTTTACCGAAGGGTGGTCAGAATTTGTGGCGATGAATGAAATTCGAGTCGGTATGCGGTTAGTTTTCGATTATGATGGGAATTCTCTGTTTGAAGTCATCGCGATTGATCCAGAACCTGATCAGAATGGTGATTTGGAGTTTAATGTTCGTTGTTGATCGTAGAGGTGAGTTTTGTTGTTGTAATTTGTTAAATAAATAACTAAGTTGATTGACAATGTTCTTTGTTGCCTGTAATAATATCGAAGAATTTGGCTTAAGCCATAAAGTTAAGGAGCTTATATATTTCTTGTTGTTTTAAAGATCGCGATTAACATATGAAACTTATATTTTGTATTTTTCGGTCGTTTGACACGTGTACAGATAGGGATAATATGCAGTGTTTATAGGTTCTGCATATTGTCTTTGATATGTGTGTGGATAGAGATAAGGTTTGCAGGTTTTGTCTTCAATTTTCCACATGTCTGTTGTGCAGAAGTTTTATGGGATTTCCTCTTGGTTTGTCACGTCTTTTCTGTCATATTTTTAATATGTGTGGTCCTATCTTGTGTACTAGTGTATAAAGAGGTATGATGGTAGATTTGGTATCTATGTGGGATAAAGAATGGGTTTTTTTTTTGAAGAGGTAAATATATAGCTGGTGTGGTAAGAAACCACAAGATACAAAAGGGTAAGACCATACCGTGGGTCTTACGTAAGAGGGAATAAATCTATACCCAAAAGTCCCCCTATGCCCACCAACAACTAACTCAAACTCTCAACTCACACATATGACCACCATTGCACAACCACCCTCTAATGCCTACTCTATACAAAGTCTAGTAGCTCTAATCAGCAGGACCACAACCTAGAAGCCAACCCAAAACTCAACACACCAGAGATAAAGAATGGGTTCTTCAAACTTATCTCCGCGTGATTTTTATGGATCTATCCATGCTGAGGAGCAACTATGTGCTATGGTATTGAGTTTATAATTTTTGTTCTTTGTCTATTATTCTTTTAGAGAAAAAAATTGAATTTTCTGATTTTGGAAAATTTTTGAACTTTTAGGCACTCCCGAGGTTCTTTGGGCCTATGTATAATGACGCTGTAAGGGGAGAGGTTCTACTAACGTCTCCTACAGGTCGATTGTTTACTGTGAAGGTGTTCAAAGATTGCAATGATCGGTTTTGGTTGACTGATGGGTGGGCTGATTTTGCGAATAGCAGTCTTCGTGCTAGGTGTTCCCTTGTAATTTTTAAGTATGAAGGGGGGCGCTCTTTTAACACCATAGTGCTTGAACCTAAAGATGACCCCTCTTCTTAGGTTTATTTGTATTATGGGTTTTTTGGTGCTGTTCCCATCTTGTGTTGGCTTTATATTTTCTTTTGTGATGTTTTTCAGTTGTTGTTTCGATATATGGTTTTTATGTACTTTCTCATGTCGAGATCATAACTTGAACTATGAATGCAATTTCTTACTCTTTGAATCGTGACTATTGATGGTAATCTCCAGCGTAGAACTAGCTGAAAAGATTAACCAAAAATAAATGCAATCTCCAACGTTCGATGCGTGATGGAGATTGACCTGTAAGTTTTGATGGTAAATCTCCAGCGTACAATGAGCTGAAGAGATTAACCAAAACTAAATGCAATCTCCAGCGTTCCATAGGCGATGGAGATTGACCTGTAAGTTTTGATGGTAAATCTCCAGCGTACAACGAGCCGAAGAGATTAACCGAAAATAAATGTAATCTCCAGCATTCGATACGCGAGGGAGATAGACTCGTAAAAATTGATGGTAATCTCCAGCGTACAACGAGCTGAAGAGATTAATCAAAAATAAATACAATCTCCAGCGTTCGATACGGGATGGAGATTGGCCTGTAAGTTTTGATGGTAATCTCCAGCGTACAACGAGCTGAAGAGATTACCCAAAAATAAATGCAATCTCCAGCGTTCGATACGCGAGGGAGATTGACTCGTAAAAATTGATGGTAATCTCCAGCATACAATGAGATGAAAAGATTAACTAAAAATAAATACAATCTCCAGCGTTCAATACGCGATAGAGATTGGCCTGTAAGTTTTGATGGTAATCTCCAGCGTAGAACTAGCTGAAGAGATTAACCAAAAATAAATGCAATCTCCAGCGTTCGATACGCGAGGGAGATTGACTCGTAAAAATTGATGGTAATCTCCAGCGTACAACGAGCTGAGGAGATTAACCAAAAATAAATACAATCTCCAGCGTTCGATACGCGATGGAGATTGGCCTGTAAGTTTTGATGGTAATCTCCAGCGTACAACGCGATGGAGATTGGCCTGTAAGTTTTGATGGTAATCTCCAGCATTCGATACGCGATGGAGATTGGCCTATAGTGGATCTTAAGTGAAGATCGTGAGTCTCCACGAAATCTTTCCATCCTTGAGCAACCCACAGAGAGTGGTAGTGGCCTTTAACGAGGCCAATTTTGAAATTCTTCACTGTGCGGGAGGATAATAGGATTTCATTGGGGACCTGGGATGCGAAATATTCTTGAAAATCGTACGGTAGCATCATGCGGAGCACCTGTTCTTCGAAGTCCAGATGGAGGGAAAAAGTGTACGGGTTTTCTTGAGGATTTGTCTATTAGTCGTTTCAGCTTGGTCGTTGGACTAGGGGTACGCCACAGATGAGAAGCGAAGCTCTATGTGGAGCCCAAAATAAAAATCACGAATAGTTTCACAATCGAATTGATGTCCATGATCAGTAATGATTGCTCGCGGTACTCCAAAACGACATATCATATTTTTTCAGAGGAACTTTCGTACTTTTTCCGCCGTTATCAAAGCCATGGCTTCAGCTTCTACCCACTTGGTGAAATAATCGACTATTACGAGGATGAATCGCAGTTGCCCAGGAGCCCGCAGAAAAGGTCCGAGGATGTCCATTCCCCACATTGCAAAAGGGTATGGGGCAGATATGCATTTGAGGGGGTGGGGTGGTCGATGTTTGAGGTCGGAATGTCGTTGACAAGGATCACATATCATGATGTAGTGCTGGGTTTCAGCCCTGAGTCTCGGCCAATAATATCCTAGTCGTGTGATCTTTGTTGCAATAACTCTCCATCCTTGGTGATTTCCACAGATGCTTGCATGTAGCTCTCTGACGATGGCCCGACCTTCCTGGTCGGATACGCAAAGAAGACCCGGGAGGTGAAAACCTCTTTTATATAGTTGACCGTCCTTGATTCGGAAACGAGAAACTTGTCTTACAAGCCTTCGATATTCTGAGCCATGGGCTCCTTCAATCAGCTCATTGTTGATGTATTCTAAGATGGGTTCTCGCCAATCGGATGGTGATATCGCGAAAACCCCTTTATGGATCCCCCGAGTGTGCCTACGCTCTATTACCACACGATCACTTAGCTCGAGGGGTAGCGTAGCTCCTATCCTGACTAGGATATCAGCGCGCTCGTTTTGTTCGCGAGGTATTGAAGAGATTGAACAGCGGTTAAATGCAGCAGTGAGGGTTTGTACTCGGGTAAGGTATTCCGGGAGCATTCCTGTTTTTGCCTCATATTCTCCCTTGATTTGCTGGGCCACTATCTTTGAATCAGTGAATATTTGCACTTGGCGAGCGCCATTGATTAATGCTTTCTCTATACCCGCTATCAATGCCTCATATTCCGCTTCGTTGTTGGTTGCTTCAAAAAGAAGCTGGAAAGACAAGTCGGTGACTTCCCCCGTCGGGCTATATACCGTTACCCCTACTCCACACCCGTTAGATGATACGGACCCATCTACATTGATTACCCAATCCTCTCCTTCGCGATCTTGTGTTTCCGAGAATGTAGCCTCCACTATGAAGTCAGCTAATGCTTGAGCTAAACGGGACTTCCGTGGTTTGAAATGAATATCAAACTCAGATAGTTCCACGGCCCATTTTACCATTCTACCGGAGAGCGACGGTGAATGAAGGATTTGATGGAGGGGAAGATCGGAGAGGATTTCAATGGTGTGAGCTTGAAAGTAATGCCTCAATCGTCTTGCTGCAAAGACCACAGATAAAGCCATTTTCTCAATAGGGGTGTATCTAGATTCAATTGATTGTAGCACTCTACTCGCGAAATAAACAGGGAATTTGGATTCTCTGGTCAGCACGACGCTAATGGCGGTTGATTCAACTGCGAGGTAGAGTTGTAATGTTTCATGTTCCCGAGGATAATGAAGGGTTGGAAGAGTCGCAAGATATTCTTTCATGTCTTTGAAGGCTTTGTCCAATACTGAACTCCATTCTACTGGGCCTTTTTTCCTTAGTTAGTCGAAGAAAGGTAATGAATGATCTGCCAAACGCGAGCAAAAACGGCTCAAATAGTTGATTTACCATTGAGCTTCTGGATGTCTTTCAGTGTTTTAGGAGGAGTCATATCAAGTAAGGTTTTTACTTTTGAGGGGTTTACGTCTATTCCTTGGTGATTGATCATGAAACCCAAGAACTTCCCAGAATTGACGTTGAATACGCACTTCTCCGAGTTTAGGCACACACGATTAGATCTAAGAGCATCGATGGTCTCTTGTAAGTCGGAAGGGTGTAGCTCTTTGGTCAAACTCTTGACCACAATGTCATCGACATAGACTGCAATGTTCCTCCCTATCTGGAGTTTGAAAACTCTTTCAATCATTCGTTGAAAACTAGCGCCTGCATTTTTCAATCCAAAGGGCATTACCTTGTAGCAAAAGGTGCCCTGGTTGGTGATGAAGGTCGTACTTTTTTCATCGCGGGGATGCATTTTGATCTGGTTGTACCCCGAATAAGCGTCGAGAAAACTTAAAGTGGCGTGAGCCGCTGTGGTATCTACTAATTCATCGATAGAAGGGAGTGGATAACTATCCTTGGGACATGCCTTGTTTAAATCTTTAAAGTCGACGCACATTCTCCACTTTCCACTACTCTTCTTGACCAAGACCACATTAGACAGCCATGTTGGGTCATTAATCTCGCGAACAAATCCCGCTTGCAAAAGCTTTTCTACTTCTTGTTTTGCGGCTTCAGCTTTCTCCGCGGCCATTTTCCTTTTCCTCTGACACTCTGGTTTGGTGTCGTAGGTGAGCCTAAGGGAATGCTCAGATATTTCTAGAGGAAGACCCTTAAGGTCTTGGGGTGACCAAGCAAAGACATCTCTTGAATTCTTGAGAATATCTTTAACGCGATTTAGATCGGCAGTCTCCAGACTATGCTCATGATAAAGGGCCTCGGTGTTGTTGGTGAAAGGGAAAAACGCCACCTTTTCTTCGACAATCTTATCAGCGATCTTCGTTGGTCGGACTTTCAACTCAACTTCGGTGGGGTGAGAAGTAGCCTCCAAATTATCGTTTTTAATTACTTATGACTTTAAAGATCCCGGGGTAGGTCCATCGATAGCAAGTACCATGTGTTGATTTTTTTTAAGGGATGCGAGGTAGCAAACCCTGCTCTCTAATTGTTCTCTGCGCACTTCCCCAACCTTTCCATCCGCACATGGGAATTTGATGCCAAAATGGTAGATGGAACAAGTTATTTGGAATTTGAAAAGGCTCACATGGCCCATGATGGCGTTGTAGATGGATGGTAGACGAACCATTGTGAACTCTATCATGTGAGACCTCCTTCCCGGAGGAGTTCCCAAGGTTAACGCGAGTTCAATTGTCCCAGCTACTTCAACTTTATCTCCTGAAAATGAGATAAGTTTCCCAGAATAACATCGTAGAGCACTTTCTTCAATCCCTAATTGTTCGAACGCGTTCCAGTATAGGACATCCACTGAAGAGCATGTGTCGACTAAAACGTTTTTGACCGTCTTGGTGCCTAGTTGCACATGAATAACCACGGATTCTGAGTGGGGCATCCTGAGATCGCGGGCGTCAGAAAAATAGAAATTCAAAACAGAGTGCTTTGTTGAAGCATGCTTGACGCTGGATTCTGACGGGGGCTGTCTAGCTTCTCTTTCATAGTTTTTTCTTTCCTGATTGCTTGTTCCGGATGCAGATGGTCCTCCCGCGATGGTATTGATGCATCCGTCGGGAAGGGGCGGATTTTGATCATTGTGATAAGAATGTACAGATTTGTTCGATGATGACCTTGCTTCTAGAACGCGGGGAATATCCCTTGGTGGGGGCCTATAACCACCGCCTCTATTCCCGTTTCTCCCTCCACGTCCTCGTGGGTAGCCGCCTCTTCCCCTTCCCCTTTGACCGTATGGTGGACGGTATTGTTGGGGAGGAAGGACGGGCCGGTTTTGGTTTTGATTTGCGGGTGGGGCACAAATTTGCAGAGGCACTATTTGTTGTGGGGGAGGAGGAGGAAGACCATAAACGGGAGGTCGTATCATAGAGGGATGTGCCATCTGTACGTTGCTTGGGGCAGAGGTAGGTAGGTTTGGATTGTTCAATTGATTGTATTGTACCTCTTGGTGTTGATGTTGATGAATGATAACAGGATTGGGCCAGCGGGGGCTATAGTGTTGTTGGGCATCTCGACCTTCTTTGTTATGGAATTTATTGTTGGGCTTGTGAAAGTAGGGAGGCTTATTTTCATTGGTTTTTGAACTTGATCCTGCAGCCTCCAAGACGTGAATCTGCAAGGTGACCAAGTCGCGCAATTTGTCATAATTGCAGGGTTCTTTCTTGAATAAATAGGTCTTGTAATCGCTCTCGGCCAGGTTGCCCATTAAGATGGTGCTAGCCGATTCTTGATTGAATTTTGGGATTTGCACGACCATAGTAGTGAATCTGCTGAAGAAACTGCCCAACGATTCAGATGCTTCTTGTTTAATGGAGTTTCAATCCAGCATGGTGCGTTTCCACATGCAAGCGCTGCCAAAATGAGCAACGAAAATGCTTGACATTTGGGTGAAGTTGCTTATTGACGATCGAGGTAGATTGGTGAACCAGGTCAACGCGACTCCGCTCAAGGTGGAGGGGAAACATCGAAAAAATATGGCGTCGTTGTTTTCATTCATTTCCATGGCTGTGGTGAATCGATTCATATGATCATTTGGATTAGAGTTCCCGGTGTACTTCGCGATGGACACGTCCCTCCATCTTTTGGGTACCAATGTTTCACGTTTGGCTTTGCAGAAAGCGGACGGGAAAGGGGGCTCATCCTTAGGAGTCGGACCAGGGGCTCCTGACGAATTGGATCTTGAAGAAATATCCACTGCAGAATCCTTGCGGGTTTTCTTTCCAATATTGTCTTTATCTCGATCGCGATCTGCACCTTGAGTATTATCAAATGGGCCCGGGAACAAGTCGATCGGGGCACGAGCAGGGGCCGATTGTTGATAGTACCCGTAGGGGTCATATTGGAGAGGGATTATGTTTGCGGGCTGTCCATAAAAGGAGTTTGGAGGACAGCCACCTGCGAAGTAAGTATATGGGGGGTAAACCCCCCCCCCCAGGCTCCGTGTTGTCCGAAAGGGGGAACCGCGGCGTTGTTCCAGAGTGGTTGGGGAGGAAGATCCTCGCCTTCTAGGACGCGATTCTCTTCGTCAGGGGTATTATTTAGATTTAGCTCGTTGTTCCATCCCTCGTCATGGTGCTGTTCTCCAAATTCTTCTCCAAAGAGAGTGAAATTCATTTCTTCACTACCTGCGATGTTACAGAAGTAAACTCTTAATTTTAATTAAAAGCCAGTTCTTCAAAGGGAAAAAACAAACCTTTAAGTGAAGAAAGAATGACAAAATTCATGAAAGCGAAGAAAAAATTCTTCGGGGAACCTCTCATCGTGAGAGGTTCCCACAGACGGCGCCAATGAAGCGATTCTGGAATTTCACCTATACTTATTACCTCAAGGTGACGACAAAAGTCCTTAAATACCTGCCGTATTAAGTGATAATACTTAGTTTCGCGGTCAAATGAACCTTTCGTTGCTGAGGGTGATCTTACAGATATCCGAGGTTCGCGATCAGGTATATTTACTGTTCAATCATCGTCTTTAGAGGAAGTTTGCTTTGATGATGTGTCTTTCCTAGAAAAGCTACTTGTCTGATTTAAGGATCTAAAGAACTCAAACATAATGGTTTTATATCAAAGGAAGTTGCAGAGCTCCTTTTCTTATCTCTTATTTCGGATCCATTTTTTTGGGGCATTAGGGGGTATTTATAGTAGTATCTAAGCGAGCAGCGGCTGGTGACCTCATGGTTCATGTAGGGGACACGTGTAGATCATGCATTTATGCCAGCAGTCTAGAATAGCTACACGTGGCTATATTTAGAGGAGAGGTGCTTCACCAGCGAGCTGCTTGTCTTTCTGAGGGAGTTTAAGTCGGTCTTGGAGCCTTCGTCTGCGATCTTGATTCTGGGGGGTGACATTCTTAGTCAGACCCGAGCCTTGGCTTATGCGAATCGAGAAGACTCTGATCGCGAGGGTATAATCTTTAGGGATCTTTACGGAGTACATGACTTTTGTAAGTATATGATCTTTGCATAGGGTAACCCATTTATGACGTCATATAAGTATTAATAAAAGAGGTCATTTTTTATGGCATCGTCAATCCCAACTAATCGAAAGCACACAATAATGCAAGCAAAAACCAAACCAACAACGGGGAGATTATCCCATTTAATTGAAGCAAAAGGGTTGAAATAAGGTTCGATACTCACCTGGAGAGGAGAAAAGCAGAGTGAGTCTGCAAAAAGAGGGCGATTAGCCTGATTAGAAGTAACAGAGTAAGGGTAGAGAAGCCACAATCCGCCATAAATCTGCCAAACGTGGCAGATGAACAGCCACCACCGCCACCTCCCAAAACTACGGAGCCCAGGCCTTCCTGAGCGCAACCGACCAACCGAAACCACATTCAATCCCATCAACAGCTTGTGTAAGACCCAGAGGCACCAATTCGGTACCGCAAGACTACGACCCAGAGGCGATAGCCCATCGATAACACCCAATTGCTGATTTGCAGAGCACAACTTAACATATTTCAAGATTCGTAGATGTAGACCGGATTTAGGCAAATTTGAGAGGGCTACCCTTAATATTTTGTGGGTATAGAAGGTTAGTGTTGATGGTATTCAGGCCAAAACGCCGGGGAAGCGTAAGGATGGGAAGGCCAAAGATGAGGCGGCGGAGAAGCAAGAGCGAGTAGAGCGCGTACTCTTTAGTGTTTAGGGTTTTCATTTTAGTTAGGGTTAATTACATTGGGTTATTAATTATGAACCAAGTCGATCAGTCGAGTTTCTATAATTTTTTGTCGGTAATGAATCAATTTGTTGATTCAATATCATATTTTAATTGCTTGATTTTCTATTCCGGCCTTCATATACTTTTGTACTGTATATTCAAATATAAATGAGAGAATATTATACTTTCGGTACGTAATTAATCCTTTAACACGTCATTAATCCTTCAATTTAACTGAACTATCAATTAAAAAAATTTATTGCTATCAATTAAAAATATCAAAGTTTTAATATACTCTGTAGTTCATAAGATAAAATTTTTTTTGGATTATGTGCAATGAAAAAGAATATTTTTTAAAAAATAAATTTTGCTGGCATAAATAATATTAGATACATTTATCTAAATAAAATATAAGGTTATAAGTTTTTTTTTACCTAACTATATTGACTTATTAATTGATGTGGCTCAAAAAGATAATACAATTTTAATCTAAAATATGACACGTATGCAAAAATAACACTATATTAATTCAGAAAATGTCATGTATATGAATCGCAGCAGAACCCGTTTTAATATGATTGACACGGATGTGTGAATATGAAATCAATTTCGTTACACGTGGACAATGACATATATTTTTAATATAATAAATTAACAAGATAAAAGGGGGATAAGAGAAGTTGCCTTGAACGTTCTACTTTGCGCCGCCAAGGAATCACATGCCATGTTGAGAGTGCTTTCTGGTGGAGGCTGATAAACTTACTCATTTTTTGGGTTATCCAAGGGCATTTTTTAATCATTTGTAAAAATATAATAAAAAAAGAGAAATAAGAAAAAGTAGATGAGTTTTTTTAGGTCTATTATATAGAAAAGGCTACATTCTAGGGTTAGGCTTTTCCTTGTAACTTTATTTATTTCTTCCTTTTCGGCTAAGACTCAGTTAAAATTCGACCTTTTTTTTTAATAATTCCTTATATTTTAGCTTAAAGTAATTAATGAATATAAGTTATAATTAACATTTTTTTTATAATTCAGGTTTTTTTATAATTATGTTTATTTCACATATGTTATAAAAGTCGACCTTATAATTCACGTTTTTTAACACAGTGTAAGTTATTTATTTGACCTTTATTTAAACGGCATCGAATTATCGTAAAATCCCGAGTTCGCCTAAAAATAATAATTTAAACTCTCCTTAATGGTTAGTTTTTTTTAATAACTAAACTTACTAAAAAGATTTTTCCACAAATGTATATTATATATTTTTAGTTTTAATACGAAAACATTTAACAAAAATAAAATAATAGGCATTGGCTTGCCGATAGGCTTGCGGACATTTGTTTGTGTATATATATAAAGTTTATAATGAATTCTTTAAAAATATCATATTATATATATAGTGTATGGATCATTTGTGCACAAGCCTTAGGATGTACCTTGTGCACAAATATTATTCGGTGAAATGTGAAACATTATTCGGTGAAATTTGAAGCATTATTCGGTGAAATGTGAGTATTGTTTAGGGGAATGTGAAACATTATTTGGTGAAATTTGAAGTATTTCGTATATATTGTAAGTATTGTTTAGGTAATTGAGGTTTCTTTTATTTGAAATGGATGAATAAAAAAACTAAACATTATTCGGTAGAATGTTATAAATTATTCATTGGAATTGGGATGTTTTCATCTGAACTGAATGGAAAAAGAAAACATAACAGTATTCAGTAGAATGTTTCACATTTCACCGAATAATACTTCAAATTTCACCGAATAATGTTTCACATTTCATCGAATAATATTTGTGCATAAGGTACACCCTAAGGGGAGTGTACACCCGAACCACGCCCTATATATATATATATATATATATATATATATATATATATATATATATATATATCTTTTAAATAAGAAAACATTTAAGAAACAAACCTGTATTTCTATTTAAAATAGTTTTTTATATGTCTGATTGCGGCTTGCCGATAGGCCTGCGGATATTGTTCCGAAGCCATAACAACAGGATTTGGAAATAAAAACTGAAGAATAAAGCAATAGCACTATCCGGCCCATTGGTATTATTCTCATCCACACTACTCTCAGGTCGTGTATTCGACTCTCAATTTCGAAAAAAAAATTATTATTTGAACAAATGTATATTATATATTTATTTTTAATATGAAAATAATAGGAAGCGGCTTGCCGATAAGTCTACGCTCATATAATTTCCACTTTGTTACTCTATTTCCTAGGCTCCCCTATATCTGAAAGTCTATAATTTTTACTTTGTGATTTTTTTTTTGTGATAAAGAAAGTTGGAAAAAATAAAATTAGTTCGAACTCTAATTAAACGGGATTGAGGTAACCCAAATCATAGATTCGGACAAATAAAATTATTTTGAGCTCTCATTACACACGATTGTGTTAACATATAAATACATATTTGCACAATGAAAATTAGTTTAAACTCTCTTTAACCAAGGTCGAGTTAACATAAATTACATATTCGGACAATTAAAATTAGTGTGTGTTGTTTTAACTTTACTATCTGAAAATGGAATCCTAGAGGCCTCTGATTGTTAAATCCATTGATTATGTTCAAAACCAGGTAGCCTAGGAGAAAAATGCAACAATTTGCATAGCTGAGAAAGGGATATGGAGCGAGCACCAAAAAAAGGACACTTTATATATATGGTCAATGAAACATGGATCTATTTTGGGCAAACAATAATTACCGGCCTTATATAGATGAGAGTTGATCGAACTTGAATCAATGTCGTCATCATAACAATGTTTATATCACACATGAACAATTCTGATGGCAAACATGATGGTTATATTATCACCAAAAAAATGAAACCGAGGAATGATAGAAAACAGGCTTTGCAACTCACTGACATACCAATGTTGCAAGAATTTCAGATCAGCATGCTCGTCTGATGGCAGACCATGCTATATATCTATTTCTATTCCACAAAGAATTTGATTTTCTACACAACATTTGGCCACTCCATAATCTGCCTGACCCCGAGAGCATCATCTTCAACACCAAATGAATGATTTTGGTGAAGACTATGTTTGACCAATTCAACAATAACAAAATGGCAGCCCTATTGAACGGTAATGTAGAGTGCACACGAGGAACGCTTGTTGAAACAACAATCTCTCTCAACAGTGGTGGTTAATGTCAAAGTCTGAACTCTGAACAGCTACAATATATGCTAGAAGAGTTCCTCCGAATTAAACTTGTTCCAAGCTTCCTATGTTTACCCTACACAAAATAATTTGAGCTCAGAATAGAACTAAGGTAAGATACAAGAGTAAAATGGCTCCTCTCACTTGGAGCATGTAAATTTCTCTAAAGGAAAGATTTAACAACAAAGCTATCACTATGAGCCAATAGATGTTATACACATCTGAAAGGGAAAAATAATATGTACCTGTTTCTTACAAGTTATCACTGGTGTCCACTAAACCAGAAGCTACTTAACATATTAGCCATGTAGATGTTATGAACTCATGAAAGAGATGAGAAAATACATGTGCTTATTTTGTAGCAACCTAAACCTGTGAGACCACGAGATCTTAGCCATGATACTTTGCCATAAGCAATTACTAGAACCTAAACTATGGGCCCATTTGATTAATTGCATTAACACCATATATACAGAGAAGAAGAAAAGTGTACCTGGAATCGCTGAGTCGACTACAAAATCAGGAAATTCGGTACTAATTGCATTAACACCATATAAAAGAAGAAGAAGAGTGTGCCAGGAATCGCTGAGTCGAAATCGTGTGAAGAAGGAGCAGAGAGGAGAGTCAAAATCGCTGAGTCAAAATCTCATATACTCACTAGTTCAATGTTGAGCGACGGAGAGAGTCTGATGTGGCTAGGGCTTCGGATTTGGGATTGAGAGGCTATGACAGAAGGGGCGAGGGCATCGGATTCGGGAAGGAAGATGAGGCAGGGAGAAGGCGAGATGCAAATTATAGAGGAAGATATGGCCCTTTGAGATCGAGCGAAGAGGGAGAGAGGTGAAACTCAAGCGACTCGACGTCGGCCAGTGAAGAAGAGAAGTAGATCTGGGATTACATCGCATTCAAGGCCACGAGATGTAATGACCCAAATATAAATATTCGGGTTACGTTTCGAAGAATTGGATACCTTCTTTCGGATCTTGCAATTCGAGTACAGGTCGAGTTTCAAAACAAAGTGTGAGTGCTAAAAGAAGGGATTTCATAACCCAAATTTGCGAGAGGTCCATTGGGGACTATAACCTATCCTACTTGACTAAGTCGCTCAAAGCCATTTTTAGTTTAAAACATAATAAAAGGAAATCAACGATATAACTTGCCTCGGCAGAGCCGGGTCAAAACCAAGATAAACAAGTATAAACATCCAAAGCATCGAGTCCGGTGGTAAATCAGTCTCTTGGTCAACTGAACGTCCCAAAAAAAAACCCTCGTCATAGAAGCTCGGAACAAGCAAGGTTCAAATACCTGAAACTATACCACGAGTCAAGGTCGAGCCACTCATGCGGACCCTAAAGACCTCGCTTAGGACATATAATATGCCTATACCTAAATAAAGGATGATCTAATGCAGTGCAGGAATATTAAACACACAAGCATGCTGACAGTTTATATATATGCAGAAAGGTATTAAATGGGATCCCGCACAGAATGCCAAGTGGCATATCCTTCTCCTACTCCCGCACCCATGCTCGTTAGTGCAAGAACCGACCGCGTTCGATGCTATATAGCAACATCTTATCATGTTGTATATCATGTCTCATGTCTCATGTTTCGTTTCATATGTCATTGTTTTCTTTCTTTCTTTCTCATGGTATAATATCAAACTCGATTAGGAACAAACCCGATGGAACTGGGTCGTCCTATGACCCTAGCAAATGACTCTAGGACTCGCAATTTAACGGTCGTTCTACCATACACAAAAAGAATACAGATGCTCGATCAGTTGTGCAACCTAAGCAAGCTACTACATGTGTATGAATATGCAGGATGCAACACCGACACACTATATGACACATCAGGCATGAGATTCTAACTTGAGTAAGCCCCGGGGGACTTACCTGAAGAAGCGCAGAGTCCAAGGAAACATCAAAGTCATAGCAAGTCCAGATAGATTAGAGATCACCTAGTAATTCAATAAATAACATAATAAGTATAAGTCTAAATTTGACAAGACATATCAATAACACACACAAGATACACATAATTCATATACTTTAACTATCTCATCATCCTCAACATTAAAATCACAACTCAATTTCATAACTAATCACATCATCTCCTCATATCTCATATATCATCGCATATATATATATATATCTCATCCATCATCATATAGCATTTCATTTTTCGTCATAACATATATCACATCATGCTTGCAACATATTCATTCTATAACATAATTCACATAGTTCTCAAGTATGATCCATCAAGTATTTCACTATGTTAAATCAAGTAAGTCAGTTTCCCGAAGCTTCCCAAGACTCTTAAATCTCAAGTCAAGTCAATTCATATTTAAAACAAATTTCTCAATTCATACTTGGCTAAAATCTATTTATAAACACAATTATTTAACTCAACACATAAACAAATCCGACAAGATTAGAATGTTTCCAAAACTTCTTTTTAAATAGCAAATGAATTTCCGACCTTTGAATACATTTTCCCAAATTATCCCTTTTAATCCAAAGTTCAAATAGTCCAATTAATACCAAACGCTCATTATAAAATAACGCATATCCAAAAAGTCGCTAACAAAACATTTAAGCTTTTAAATATTCTTCACAAAATTATACTATTAGAATAGTCTCGGTACATTTACTTAAAAAAACAATATTCTAATAAATTCCAACACTTAGAATTATTTCAAATAAATTATATATTAACCTTTTAAATATCATCAAATAGTCACACAAGCAAAAACACTTTAACACATTAGAAAATAGCCAATGAATAAATATTTGAACAATAATCAATTAAATACTAACTAAATAATGTTTAGTATACCACCCTGGTGGTCTACCACCATGATGTGGCATTTTAGTTGGTAATTAAATGAGTCATTAAATTATAACTCATTTAAAAAAAAAGAAAAAGAAAATTAATAGTCCTTTTAATTACTACCTTTATGTGTGAGTTCCAAGGACACCAAACCAATTTCCATAATACTACCTATTTTATTTTATTTTTAATATATGTGTTTATGCCATAATCAGCAATAGTGCAATACAATATTCGGTAGATGTGACTTCACATTATACTTCGAATATGGGTTTGTATTGATAAGTATGGTTCCCGTTCCAATTTTTTAATGGAGAAAAAACGGATACAAAAAGAAGAGAAAGTAGGGGTGGGCACAAATTCCGTCCTGATCCCGGTGGGATTTGAAAAAAATATTTCAATCCCGTCCCGTAAAAAATACGCGGGATGTGATGCAAGGCGGAGATTTCTCGTCCCGTAAATCCAGTCTTATCCCGCATATATATAATTAAAATTAATAAAAATATCTAAGAATATATAAAACCTCATGTGAATCATGTAAGATTAGTTTGCTACATGTAAGGCATTTTATTTTGAGAAAATTTGCGCCGGAGGCGCAAATTTTCGGCTAAATTAGGTAACTGCCCATACTTTTGTAAAATTTGGGAAACTGTCCATTATAACAATACACGCTATTTTGTTGAATTTTGGTAACTTCCTCCCGTTTTCTGTGCTCTCTTTCGTTCTCGCTTTGATCTTCTCTCTCAGTTCGGTTGAAAAGGAAAGATTTCCGGTTGTGCTCTCTTTCGTTCTTGCTTTGATCTTCTCTCTTTCGTTCTCGCTTTAATCGACCAAATTTGAGCATGGACAGCAGCGCAGGTACGCATTTTCGCGGTTTTTAGATGATGTAATGTGTGTAGGGTTTATGTGATTGATGAATTGATCGGCGACGGGGAAGGGAGGTGTTTGTGGTGTCGTTGTTGATTTATGGATGTATTTCCATCAGTTAGTTCATTATGTGCATAAATGGGGGGTTTTGGTGTGTTTATGGGTGGTAGGGTATGTACGGGGGTATTTTTGGTTGTTTTCGGTGAATGTGTGTGGTTTTGTGTCCTCATTAAGGGTATGTATGTTGGTTGTTCTTCGAAAATGTGTGATTTTGTGTCCTCAGTAGGGTATGTATGTTTTTTGCTTGTCAGTGGGGGGTGGGGGTGTGTGGGGCTGTCTTATTTGTCGGTGCTGACATCCATTTTGGTGTGTGCATAGGGCCCTCCAGTGATCTTGGAACATATAAATGCAAGTTTGATGTGAGTCTATTTAATATATAACCACATTTATATCTGTCATTATGTTTTACTTCATAATGCTGACATGAATTTTGTGTGTGGGGGTGTGTGTTTGTTTGTTCGCAGAAATTGAAGTTTTGTATTCCATATAAAGAACGTTTCCATGCTAGATCAAATCTATACTTCCGTCCTGAAGTTTGTGACATCATAAAACAACAGTTGTCACCTGAACATTATGATGTTTTGAGGAAGAGTTGTTTAGGGTGGGTGCTGACACAAGGCACTAATATGACTGTAAATTTCCAGTTGATCCACCAGATGATGTTGAGGCAAGTTAAGACAAAGAAGAAGAAGGAATTATGGTTTAAAGTTGATGGACTTATATCACGGTTTTCTTTGGCTGAATTCCATGTAATAACTGGGCTGCCATGCGAGGACCGTGTATGCAGCAAGCCAACGGAAGTATCAATTGCTGAGTTTTTTAGGAAGGATATTGTCACTTATGATGACTTACTTTTGTGTTTCAAAAAGGAGAATAAGACGTCGAAGAAGAAGTTAATCATGGCGAGGTTGTTGATCATTGAGAATGTTGTTATTTATAGGCGATCAGAGCTTGTCAGCGAGGAGAACCTATCACTCGCGTGTGATGATGCGAAGTTTGTACTTTATCCATGGGGCAGACGTTCGTACGAGCTTCTGTTGAAGTCGTTGAAGAAGTCAGCTACTATGGATCGCAAAAGACGTAGGCCTTCGTATGAGTTGTATGGATATTGTATTGCTTTCCAGGTTTGGGTTTTACTTTGTTCTTAATCACGTGTCAGCATCCCTTATTCTGTCATTGTATATGGATGCTTACTGTGTTTTGTGTGTGTTAACAGTCTTGGATCCTTGAAGCATTCCCAGCGTTGGCTGAGAAATTTGACTGCAATTTCAAGATGAAGGCTAGAGACCCTCATTCTTTGCATTGGGCCTGTGATGTTAGGCATAGTTATGATGAAGCTGACGAGCTATTTGATGGGGATATGGTAAGATAAATATGTCATTTTGATTTTCAAATTTGGGTGCTTATATGTGATTACATGTTTTGTTAATTTTATTCTTTGATGTACATGATAGACACCGATGTTCCTTAATTACGGTGAGTTTGCAAGAACACCAGGGATGGGTTATGTTGATGAAGAGGTTGATGATGTAGTTGATCAAGTTGCTGAGCCTGTGTTTTCTCAACCAGAGAATCATATCCTGTATGAGTGTCGGCGTATGCATAAGTATGCATACGAATATAAGTTTTTACATAGCAAGGATTCGGAGGTTGAATCGTTTGACACGCTTGGCATTGGTGGGGATGAGGGGAATGATGGGGAGAAGACAATGAAGATGAAGCATGTTGATACAGTCAAACCTTCGAGGAAGAAGCATAAAGGGGCATCTACTGGTATTCCGTTGAAGAGGGTCCCTGTAAGGAGGGGTCGTTCTGCAGGTACCCTACTAACCAACTCTTATGCTGACATAGAATTCAAGAAATCAATCAGGAAGAAAATTAGGAAGCTTAGGAAGAAGGCTGATGAAGTCAAGACAGGCGAGGGAGGTAAGAAATATGTGAGTTCTGATGCTGACAGCGATACCCCCAACAAGAAGCATGGTGCTGACACAGATGAGGCTGAGAAACTGGAAGATACATTCAATACATCTGATGAGGATAGACCGTTAAGGCATGTTTTTCAAAAGAAGACCAAGATTACAGGGAAGCGTAATTTTTGGTATAAGAGTAGTACACAAGAGAAGTCCCCCTCCATTCCTGGATCCCCTGTGGGTGGTCTGCTAGCCCCTGTTGAAGTGGTGAATGAGGGGTGTAATGTTATTGTCCCGTTTGTTGGGGCGGGAGGTGATACCGACGCTGACACCCACTATGCTGACCAACAGGGTGATAGTCAATGTTATGAGGATGGTAATCCACCCGGGGACATCAATGGTGATTCAGTAGCTACTGCACCTACCCCATCTTTGGTTGCTCCTTTATTGGTTATTAAAGGAAATGGCGGTGGTGATGCTGACACGGTGGGGGCAACAAAGAGTGATGGGGCTGATGATGGTCAAGATGCTGACACAGAAGGTGCAACAGATGGTGATGGCGATGACACCCATCAGGGAGGGGTTGATAGTGATGGGGGTGAAAAAGAGAAGGGTGATGGTAATGATATCCAACAGGGGGGGTCTGATGCTGGTGGTAGAGATGCAAATATGGAAGGTGATGCTGCAGCGGGTGTCAATGCTGACGCTAATTCTACGCCAGAGTGGGTAAATGATATACTTAGGTGGATTGAAAAGCTCGAAGAGGTGGCTGCTCACGTTGTTGATATTGAGAAACGCATTGACAGGGCAGTTGAAATTGTGGGAATGGTTGCTGACCTGCTAGATAAGTACAACTCCCTAGAGAACAGGTTCACACTGCATGAGTCAATGGTTGCAAGGTCACAGTCATTTGTGAACATTGATCAATCAAGTAAAATGGTGAATGATGTTGTTGCTGACATCAAGATAGATGTGATCCCTGAGGACGTTGATGCTGAGGATGTATCTGAGTTGGGTGGACACGAAGAAGGTAACCCACGTACCCCACCTGTTTTGGGTAAGGATGGAGCTGAACAAGTGAGTGTTGATGCTGTAGTTCAAGACACTGTCATTCCTGTCACTTTGGTTGAAGGACAGAGGACTTTAGATTCAGATTCAGTTCAGTTCGCTGTGGATCTAGGGCGTGACTCTGATATGATGTCTATGGATACAAGAGGTGATGAGTTTAAGGACAACAATGATGTTTTGCGTGATGCTGACGGGGGGTGAAGGCTACTGGTGCATCTTGTAAGGATAACGCGGATGGGGGCGGGGATGCTGACACGGGGGGGGGGGGGGGGGAAGTGTGCTGGTGAAGAAGATATGTATGGGGCGGCGGGGGGTGATGTTAAGGATGCTGACACCCCATAAGTTGATTTGGGGGATAATAAGGATGCAGTAACTCCACCGGCTGCCACTGTGCCAACAGGGACTATCAATTTGGATTCTGGGGAGGGTGACGATGATGCTGATATAGCTGAATTTAAGGCAGTCAGGGACTGGGATGCATACAGCAAGGATCCTGCAATAGTTGAAGAGGTTGAAGCATTAAGGCGATCAAAACGTATTCCCAAAGCTAGTAGCTTCCTGATGAGTCCATTTGAGCAAGAAAAGATCAAGAGGTGGCCAAAGTACAACGCGAAAAAGTCATTGTTAAGTGAGGAGGATCATGATTTTATGTACAGCATTCTACGGAGCAAACGGTATTCTTTATTTACTTTTTAGTAATTATATCACTAATAACCAATACACCCTGTGCTGACAGTGTATTAGGTGTGTATTATTATGTTGACTATGTTTGTAATTCATATTGTTTGCTTGTTTCTAGGGATTTTTTGGTCACAATCGTTTCTGGTCGTGTTGATAAGTCGTTTTTTAAACCAATTATAAATAAGGACATGTGGCTGGACTGCGGGGTAACTTTGCTGACGGGAACGACATTTTTATATCGTTCTTTACCTTCTCTCTCTTTTTTTTTGGGGTAATATTTGTGGATGTATATTCAGTGCTGACAGTAGTTTGTTAATTTCCTGTGTAGCATATTGAAGCAGGGTTGTACCATTTGAGGAAGAGGATTCGCGAAGAAGCTGCCAATTATGAAGATTCTGTTGTTCTTGATTGGGTGTTCTACCAAAAGTACCTGCCATTGTATGCTGAATCATATGAAGAAGATCTCCCCGTGTCAGCAATGATTGCGAGTTATTTTCTTGGCCTGTATCCTGACAAGTATGGTAAGCCATGGGCGTCAGCAAAGAAGATATACACACACACCTTTCAACCTGATCAACAAGCATTGGGTGGCTTTGGAGATTCTAATTGACGAAAAGGTTATAAATGTATATGATTGCAATGTCTATGGGGTTGCTAAGGGTGTACTAGAAAGAGAATTGCAACTGATTGCTCGTTGGCTTCCAATCCACTTGTTGAAGGCTGGAATTTATGAAAACATCAGTTCTACTCCTTTTGAGATAAAGATGGTTCCTGACATAGTTCAAGATAAATCTGGGTGTGTATTCTTAACCAACTGCTTGCTGACATACAATTATTTATATTTAGCACGCGTGTGACATGGTGTTATATATTATTCATTTGTGTTGTGTGCAGGAGTGCATGCGGGGTGTTCACATTGAAAGCAATTCAGGCTGCTGTATTTGGTGGAGATGTCACAACAATCACCAATGAGAAGTTATTCCGCTATAGAGAACTCATTTGTTCTGACTTGATCAAGGAGTCTTGGAGTTTCATACTTTGAACATATGATGTCTTAGGACTATGTCAGTGCAGTTTGAGATGTTAGTGCAAATACTATGGATATGTAGTTTGGACCCTGTCAGCAAGTATATTAACTGGTTTAGGACCGTGTAGGTTGTGTAGTTTGTGTAATGTTAACGTACTTTAATTACCCATCTGTGTGTTTGTAGCAAGTTTATAACTAGTTTCTTGTTGCATGTTTTACTGAATGTTGTTGCAATGGCAAATGGCATTTTCAAAACCAAGTGTGACATAGTTACAAATGACATATAATGTGGTCAACCGAAGATGATATATAATGTTTCAAAACCAATATGACATCAAATGTTTGAAAACATGGCGATGTCTCCATGTCAACATTGACATTTGAATATAAAAAAGTAACTTTTTAACCAACAAATTCACATTGTATGCAATGTCGATCACTAACTATATATGAGCCCCTTGCTGACACCATCACTTTGAATACTTCATTCTCCTCTTTAGCTCACAAACAGATACCTTTCTTTTCCATGGGGGTCTGCCTGGTCTGTTCCTAACATTGGGAGGGTAACATTTGATAGATCTTATTGCATCAGGGACATTTGTTCCGTCTTCTGTCAGCACTGGGTATATTGTTTCATCATATGCCAATTTCCAAGCCTCATTTGTGTAAAAATTAGCAGCAAAGTCTGATACATTTGCCTTTATGTGTATGATGGCTGAAAGAGCATGGACACATGGGATCTTCTCTATGTCGAAAACCTTGCAAGTGCATGTATGTGCTGACAGGTCTACTATTGCATGAGACCCTTGTCCTTTCACCTCAAACTTGTATTCATCCATCCTCTGAACTCTGTATGCCCCAGCTTCCTCTTGTAGTTTCCTAATTACCTCTAGTATTGCTGGTGGTAACATGTCTTTATTTTTAGACGCCCTTTCCCTTCGCTCTTGAAACCATGTTGTGAGTTTCTCTCTAGCAAAATTCAGCAGTGCAACAATGGGGTAATTCTTTTTCCCCTTGAAAATGGCATTTAGGCTTTCTGCATTATTCGATGTCATCATATTGTATCGGTTGCATTTTGCATGTGCTCTAGCCCACCTTTCAACCCCTGCTGACAGTAAATATTTTGACAACTTGGGGCAGCTTTCCTTTATGCGGTCAAAATATGTATTGAAGCCCTCAGTAGTGTAACTCTCTGCTGCTTGCTTAAACCAATTTGTCAGGTATCTTTTCTTGAAGGTGGCTCTGATGTTTTGCTCCATGTGCCACCTACATATGCAATGGGTTGCACTCGGGTAAACCAAAGGAATTGCTCTTGCAATGCTGACATGTCTGTCAGACACAAACACTAAATCATTGGATGGGGGAACAACCTTCAACAGCTGATAGAAAAACCATTCCCAAGAGTTGTTATTTTCTGTGTCAGCAATACCAAATGCAAGGGGGTAAATATTCCTGTTTGCATCTTGCGCAACTGCTCCAAGCAATGTCCCTTTATATTTGCCAGTTAAAAATGTCCCATCAATAACAACAACCTGTAGAAAAAGGGGGGAGGAAGGTGAGTGAAACGATGGAAAGGGGCAAGGAGACTGATTGCTGACACTGGTAATTACATACCTTTTTCAAAACTGGGAATGCCCGAATGCATTGTCCAAATGATAAGAATAAGTATTTAAACTTGTCATCATTGTCTGTTGAAATTAAGGCCACAGTTCCATCATTTTTCTCCATGAGCATGTGGCAAAATGATGGCAAGTCAGCAAAATTTGATTCTGCTGTCCCTTTGTCTTTTTCCTGAGCAATTTTTGATGACTTCCATGCTGTCCAATAACTAATGTGCATCATTTTTTCTGTTCTCAGTTTATCTATTATCTGCTTTGGATTGTATCCGCTGTCAACACTGGGGTAATTATGTGTATATTAGAATGAGTACAATACTAAATAATCTGATACTTGAACTGAATTTTATCTAATGCACAAACTCACCTGGGTTGGATGATGCTTGCAACCACTGAGCAAGGGGCTTTCCTACAATTTTTTGTCCTGACATCCCATGTGCATGTGTGTATATGATTGTACACTGACACCTCGTAACAAGTGGGAGAAATAGCCCTTACATGTAGCTTCCATCCGCATTCGGAATCCACACAGTGCACCCTAAAATACTTGGGATCTTATTTTTTTACTCGGAAACCAAATATTTCCGTCATTGATAATATACGTAAAGCATACTTTATTGCTTGCTTTGATTCAAAGGTTTTCCCAACATACATCATCCTTGATGAGGTATTATTGAAATTATCCATACTAGAGCTGTCATCATGGTACTCTTCTAGAGTTTTATCTCTACTGCAAATTGAAGAATGTAAGCTTCTCCAGGTGTCCGCATCATAATTGGTGTCACTATCATCTTGTATATCATTATCCATATCAGCTGATGCCACACTCTTCATTTTTGGGTCAGCAATCAATGCCAATCTATTTTCGTTGATGACATGGTCAATTAATCTAAATGATTGCCTACTCTCCCTGTCTTCTGTGTCAGCAATGCGCAGCGGTTGTGTCTTTATGTTGACACACAACTCAACAGCAAAGTTTACACCATCAAGTGCCGATATATCCAGAAACTCTTTCAAATCAGCGTCACAGTCAATTGTAAGTGGGGCTTTAAGTGTTTTGAATGGGTGCAAATGACTGAAATGCAATTCAATTTTGTTATCTACATTGAATCTGTTGCACACCTTTCCTTTGAAGTCATGTAGTGTGGTTGAATCATCTAGCATAAACACTTTTGAGGTAGTATCTCCAACGAATGTTGGGCCTGTGTCAGCAAATATCCATGTTCCACCATATACGACTGTAATCACATGAGGTGCCATTTAGTTGTGACCTATCAATACATTCCAGAGAGATATACAATGAGTTGGTGTCAGCAATGTACAGACATATGATGCAGACCAATTGATTTCGTGTCAGCACTACAAATCGAAGTTATATCAATGCTAGAAATTTCATTTTTGAGTAGGACACAGTAGTGATACTATAATTACTAGTTGAATTCGTGTCAGCACTATAAATAGAAGTTATATCAATGCTAGAAATTCCAGATTCGTGTCAGTACTACAAATCGCAGGTAAATCTGTACAATAGATCGAAGTAGGACACAGTATACAATATTTACCATTGAATTCGCGTCAGCAATATAGATCGGAGGTGGAAGAATGCTACAGATTTACGTAGAATACAACATATAATAATAATTATTGACAGATCAAATATAGATCATTGTCACAGATCCGATGCAGACCATGATTTTGACACAATAAACATCAAAATTGTTGACATGAGAGCAAAAACGAATTCGAATAACGACAATTCAGTACCAATAATCCAACAATTGTATGAATGCTGACTTAAAAAACGACAATTCAGTACCGTTTAGTCGTTGAACGACAATTCAGAGATTCAGAGGGGGGAGATCGGTGATGGAAGTTGAAGATGATCAATATGGGGGAAGAGATGCAGTGTCAGCACGGGAGGAAACGGGGGGAACTTGTGTGTATGATGAAGGTGGATAGTTTGCAAAATATTCCAATAAGGTGGATAGTTAGCTTATTTAGCCATGATTTATGTACATTTAGCTAACTGCCCCTTTTATTTTTGAAGTTTATTTGACTGTCATGTGATAGATAATGTCGCGTAAAAAATGCGTAGGACAGAACGCGGAATTACCCCAATCTTGTCCCTTTCCATGCCCACACCTATGGGAAAGCAAAGATAAGGTGTTTTCCTATATTTCTTTCTTCTCCCTAGCTAAGTGTAATATTACAAGTCTTGCTTATATAAACTGAAATTACATCATATAAAAAAACTTATAATTAGCCTCTTATATAAACTCATTAGCGATAGTTATATCGTAAATGATCAAATCAAACCAAATTTGATCAGCCTTGTAAATTATATAAACTCAAATTCACACAAACTTATATCAATAAATAAATCTATGTTCAAGAGCCTTAATTATATAAACCCATACTAATAATTAAGAAATCGATAATCAAATACTCGGTACAATCCAATTTCATAAGTCTTACTAAGTGACCTCATATCCGTACATATAAACTGGTATGATCGAATCATCAATCATCAATATATAATACTAAAACAGAGACATGAAAATCCTATGTGGCGGGCTCTGGTGCAATTTACTTACGTGTCGTTCTCTGCTACAATCTGAGTCGGGTTTTTTGACACGTCGATTAATGATGATCCAATCTATTTAAGCCACGTCGGATAATAAATACATATATTTATCCGTGTCATCTTATATACCCACCTTAACTACTACCTACAATTAATATTTATCATTTGAAAAATAAAATCTTATCAAAGAAAAATATATCATTATAAAATCTTTTGATTTTGAGCTATTTTAATATATTGAATCAATCTTCCAAAACTCTTTAACCCATGCAAAAATAAAATAAAAAACCGTACTGCATAAAAAATAATACAAATAAAATAGTAATTTTTTACTAAGATTAATCTTTTTTTACCAAGCTAATGACAAACATTTATCTTTTTAGACTAAAACCTTTTGTAACTTCTTTTATCAAAAACCGTGCTAAGATTAATCCTTTTGTAACTTCATTTATCAATAAAATTAATTAAATTTAACAATTTTTTTTTTGATTAGGTAATAATTCGGGTGAGGGAACTCTACCCGATAGCATCCTGACGGATGAGGTCCAACAGACCTGGGTCGTTATATATGTCGGAGCCCCTAGCAGAGTAGCAAAGGTGTGCAACCTTATCCGCTACTCGGTTACCAATGCGGGGAATATGAGAAACGCAAACACTTCTTACACCCAGAAGAGTAGATTGGATGTCCGACATTACTAGTTCTATTTCCCAAGGACAATTGGTGCGAGTTTTGAGGAAGTCCGTGATTATCTTAGAATCTCCTTCGATAATTAGATTTTGTATTTTTATTTCCCTAGCTTTTTGAACTCCAAGCCGGAGCGCGAGCGCTTCCGCCATAAGTGGCGAGTTGCCACCCATTGAATTACCACCCATACTGAGGGGTTTACCTTCCCAATCTCGAATAATGTAGCCGGTTGAGCTTTTAGAGGTTGAAATAAACGAACCATCAAAGTTAAGTTTATACTTGCCAGTAGGGGGTTTCTTCTATTGAAGGATCTTTTTGCTCCCAATGTTTTGAGGGCGTTCATTTTTCCGGTTAAGCAATTTACCTGTCCCGTCTTCTTCTGAATTCAATTTGCTTGCTTTTCTCCAGTTGTTGATATTTTCTGCAACGAGTTTTTTAATGCTCTCGGCAGAAGGAATATCAGCTTCCCTAAATGTTACTTGATTTCTGATGAACCATATTGTCCACCATCGAAACACTATGCTTTGTTTTGTTTCTTTCGTAAGATTAGTGCCCAGAAGATGTAGGATTTGGTCCATGTCTCTTGTTTCTGAGAGTAAGGAGTTGATTGTTTGCGAAATATTTTGGGTAAATTGTGGATGAGAATTTATAGCAGGGCATTCTATGAACAAGTGGATATCGTCTTCCATGGAGTGGTTGCAAAATTTACAGGTGGAGGGGACATCAACGTCTTTCTGTGATAGTCGTTAAGTTGTCGGTAGTCCTTTTTGTTTGATCTTCCATAAAAAGTTTTTAACTTTTGGTGGTGCGTCAATTTTCCAAATCCAAGCATATTCATCAGATGTTGTGTGTGACGGAGCATTAATGAGATTGTAAGCACTAGATGTCGTGAACCATCCCTTTCTGTCAGGCCACCAATAAAGTCTATCCTCAAAAGGATTAGTAGGCAAGGGAATATTGATAATGTCCCTAACAATTGATTCGGGAAGTACAGAGACCAGTTTCTCTTTCCACCATTGTCCTCCCATGATATAGTCACTCACAGTTTCATTTATATTATTGACACTTTGATAGTCCAAACTTTCGATAAGAGAAGATGTTGTTATCCAGTTGTCTTTCCAAAAGTTGATAGATTTTCCATTACCCACTGACCAAATAAGGCCTGATTTGAATCTTGGAATCAAGGAACAAAGTTTTGACCATTGCCAGGATGCGTTTCCGCTCTTCTTATAATTGAGAATGTTTTTGTCTTTTAAATACTTATGCTGTACAATTTGTACCCAATTATTTTCTGGTTCAGCTAAAATTTTCCATAGTAGTTTTAGCTGCAGTGCTTCATTCATGTCTCTAGCTTTGCGTATTCCCAATCCCCCTGCTGCCTTTGATCTACATATTTTATCCCAGCCAATAAGTGGGCTATGCTGAGCATCTTTGTTCCAGAAGAAAGTTCTGTTTATCTGATCAAGTTGTTTATGCACCGACGCAGGAAGCATGAAACTCTGCATCGAGTACAAAGGTTTTGAGGACAGATTGGTCGCAATAAGTGTTGCCCTGCCTTGCTGCGATAGGGCATTAGCCCTCCATTTGCTAAGTTGGTCTTTTGATTTGCAAATTATTTCGCCGAACGTTTCATTCGTTACCCGCCCATTGATAATTGGACATCCAAGGTATTTTTCCAAATGTCTTTCTAATGGGATATTAAGGATTCCTTCAATCTCTCGTGCTCTTGTTCTCGATACACCAAGAGTGGTTTGGAAGGATGATTTATGGTAGTTAACCTTTTGCCCTGAAAATTTACAATATTCCTCAATAATTTCTTTGACTTTTATACACGCCGAGTTGTTTCCTTTACTAAAAATGATTATATCGTCAGCAAAAGCCAAAAAAGGTATGTGGGGGCCTGATTTCCCAAATTTAAACCCAACACTACTGGATGTGGAATTAGTCACTATCGACAATTTTCGAGCTAGAACTTCAGCGCCAAGAAGAAATAGGAAAGGAGAAAGAGGATCTCCTTGGCGTAAGCCACGAGTAGGTTTGAAGGGCTCAGTGGGGCCATTATTGACCAAAACCGAGAAGGAGACCGTAGTCACACATTCCATGATCATGTCCACAAAGTGCTGGTGGAAGCCAATCTTTGTAGCACCGTTTTTGTGAAGTTCCAGTCTACTCTGTCATATGCTTTTTCCATATCTAGTTTTATTGCAATCCACCCCTGCGATCCCTTTCTAGAGCGAAAAGAGTGGAAAATTTCATGTGCTATTAGGACATTGTCCTGGATTGCTCTGTCAGATACAAAAGCTCCTTGGAGCGGGTGTATCAATTTTCCAATAATCAATTTCAGTCGTTCAGTGATTATCTTGGAAATGATTTTGTATATAGTGGAGCAAAGGCTAATTGGTCGATAGTGTGTTGTCATAGAGGGGTCTTCATTTTTAGGGATTAAAGAGATAAATGTGTGATTGATCTGTTTAAGTAATTTTCTGGTGTGAAAGAAAGCTTTAATTGCTCGAGTGATCCCTGGACCAACGATATCCCAATATTTCTTATAGAATTCTGCAGTCATCCCATCAGGGCCAGGGGATTTATTGTTTCCCAAGCTGAACACCGCCTTTTTTATCTCCCCATTCGTTGGTTGTTGGATAAGGAGTCTGTTTTCGTCATCAGATATGGACGAGTTGATGAGAGAGAGATATTCTTGTAAGCGATTATTGGTATATATTTGCTCTTGAGAGAATCTTTTTTCAAAATCTTTCTTGATTTCTGTTCTGACATTTTCATCACCCATGATTTGCGTTCCTTCCGCTGAGATAATTGATCTAATGATTTTTCGGTTTCTTCTTCCAGAAGCTACTCTATGAAAGTAGGACGAATTAGTATCCGCAAGTTTAAGATGTTTTATTTTAGCTCGTTGGTTCCAAAATGTTTTATGAAAGAGAAGTAGTTTTTCCTTTTTTGTTAAAAGGTTTTGTTCTTTTATAATTTTCCTTGGATTTTGAATTTGATGGCGAGTAGATTGAATGTCTAATAAGGCCTCTTCTACTTCTCTTATTTGACTAAAGATATTACCAAAGGTTTTTCTGTTCCATGCCTTGGCTTTTTGTTTTAGTAGTTTTGTTTTATACATGAGTTGGAACATAGCGGAGCCAGCACAAGTTGCTCTCCAAGATTGTTTAACAATATTCCGAAAATCCTTCCTCTGGAGCCAAATGTTTTCGAATTTGAAGGGAGGTGCTTTATAATTATTGGTTCGAGATAGAGCGATTGTGATTGGGCAGTGATCTGAGGAGGAGAATGCACCATTTTTGGTAACGAGCTCTGGAAATGATTCAATAATCTCATGATGGACTAGAACTCTGTCTAGTTTTTCCAAAATATTGTTTGGGCCTGCTGGTGTTTTCCGCCATGTGAACGGGTTCCCAAAAGACGGAATATCAACCAAAGAGCATGTGCTCTTAAAGTCCATCAGTCTTTGGAATCTGGTAGGGAGGGGCTCGACCCCCCCACTTTTATCCGAGAAATGAGATATTTCATTCAAGTCACCCATTACCAGGCATGGTGTGTTATTTTGGTTGATTAGGAAGGAAAGGTTTTGCCAGAATTCATCTTTTTCTATAGCGTTAGGGGGGGCATATACAAAATACATTATGCATTCAAAATTGTCTTTTGTATTCAAGTATTTGACTCCAATAATTCTGGGAAGGTGGGTTACAATTGTAATTGTTTCATCGCTGAAAGAATTCTCGTTCCAGAACAAAGCAATACCCCCAGAGCGACCAATAGCTGGGGACCAGCAAGAATTTGTGAATCCAGCGTTTTTCCAAAGGGATTCGTTCGGTTCCCTATCAGTTTTTGTTTCCGCCAAAATAAGCATTTGAATGTGGTCTGTTATGCGCCATGCATTAATATTTGTCCAGAAGGTTTTCTTTCCTATACCCCGGCAATTCCAAAAACGGATAATCATAACACCTCTAAATTAGCATGGGAGAGCGGAAGATGATCAATCCCATGCAAATGGGTTCTCTTAAAGGATGGTTCTGATTGTTTATTTTTTAATGATTTTGTGGGTCGAATTTTTATTTGACGGTATTTATACAAATAGATATTTCTTGGGGGTTTATTAAACCTTGAAGTCTTAGTAGGTGAGCTACCTTTAACAAAGGACTTTAGTGGGTTAAGGATGTAACTTATATAGCGGAGAGTTAGTCTATGATGATGGAAACCACTTTTATCCTTAATAACTTGATTTGTCTTACAAAGGGTATACCTTGATCGATCTAGCTTAATTGTATTATCCTGCAGGATGTATTTGTAGAGATTTCTTTTACCTCTGAACATGGGTGAAGGTAACCAGGAGCACCGGAACAACCAAAACGTTTTGTCAAGTAGTTCTTGTTTCAGATTTTCCCTCTCCCTACACCCAAAAGTGCTAACGTGATGTGTTCTTGTTTTAATAATAATTTGAATTGCACATATTCTTATCCTATTAAGCGTTAAATTAGGAAAGGTATGCCATTTAAGAATGGATTCATTAGCAAGGTACATAGACTTGGGATAAGATTTTATACACAAACAATGAGAACCAATATCAGATTGTAAATTAGATCTCAAAAGGTCATTATAAGACCCACTTGTTAACATCCTACCATACACGTGAATATGTCTATCGATCGACAAAGGTTGCGCTGCCCTGCGCAAGGACTCAATATAAGGTTTGCAAAAGTTAGTGATAACCACATCACCATGAATAGTGGAATTCCTATGAAAGGTGTTAGGCCAATCCGACAAGTAGGTGTGAGAAAAACCATGGTTACCCCACCAGTAAACACCCATGGTAACCCAAGTTTCATTAGAGCAAACATGTAACCAAGGGGTGTGAAAAGCAATCACACCATGTACCATGGTTTCCTTAATACATTCATTCAAACAGAGGACACAATAAGGTAGAAATTTTTGGTCAAAACAGTAGATAAAGACCCAATTCATAAGATGAAAAACCAATCTAGTACACGGGAAGGTTATCATCAAGATCATCCTGCTACATTTACGGAGAACACCATCGAGTACCAAATACACATCAAACATACAATCCAATTGGAAGTTTAGAAACAGAAGGGGATCACATTGGAAGATACTTCCAGGGGATCTACACGAACTATTAGACCTTCTCGTAAGTGTTTTCTTTTCATGTCTCATTGGTAGTCGTTTTGATCCTAAGGATATACACAAGCATTTCCATTGTAAATGATGAATAACCATCACAAAACAATCAAAGATTCTCATCAAAGCACACCAGAAACGAAAAATTATAGATGGACACAAGCAAAGCCGGTAGGTAGACAAGATCCAAAAAATTGAAACTGGAATGAGTAGACAACCACCAATTAGGAATTTCCACACATACCTTAATTGTTTCCAAATTTCCTTGACCTCCATGGGATCATCGGTGATAGTTGCACCGATGGGAGGCGGGTTAAGCACATAAATGTTCTCCTGAACTCGACCGAGAAGAGCTGGCGAGTTATCCTTCTTGTTTATGCGCCCTTTGTACTTCTCAAGCATGGATTTCCACATGAGATCCTGATCCTCATTAAAGCAAGACTGCTCCTTAGTGAGTTTAGTGCCCTCCGGCATTGGTTCCTCTTTAGCACAAGGGTGCCCGACAGTGAGTTTTATGCCCTCCGGCAATTTGGGACCCTTTCGGGGGTTAGACTTTGGAGAAGCAGGATCATCTGCTTCCCAGGGTTTTTCCTTTTCAACAACTCCAGAAGGAGCCATCAGAAACACAGGAACACAAAGGTGATTAGACGAATTGACAGTATTCAGAATCAATTGGAAGGAAATAATAATAGGGAAAGGGTGAATAAACCACCACTCCCCACACCGCCATAAAGAGAACGAAACGGAGAGGGAAGACCGCGAACGAACCTTGCAGAGAAACAATCGAACCCTCCCGATCGATTGCTTGAAGCAGAGTAAAGACTTGGAATCCCCAAACCAGCAAAGAAGGGCACCAATAGAAAATCTCCAGTGAATCCCCAATATTCTGCCCGTACGAGACGGATTTGGCCAAGGCGGAGGGCGGAGATACCAACCTCGAACGAGATCCAACATCAACAATCTCCGCATCTTATCGATTGGGTTAGGGAAGAAAAAAATAGTGCAATTCCCTCCCGACAACCCTAGATTAGAGATAATATGGGCCCTATCAAAGAACTCCTCCACACCAAAATCCCAAAGAAAATCAACAGTGAAACGAAGGAGAGGCGAAAATCCATCGTCCACCCAGAGGAGAAAGGATGAAGATTCAGACTAAAATTTGTACGGAGGGGAGATTAGGATCCCAAATCCGAAAGGGTGTTGTAGGCAAAGAAGGATGAGTTCAACAGAGGAGGATAGCAAGAGATTTTCTTCCGCGCGTGAGGCGCGTTCTTTTCGCAAAGGAAGGGTTCTCATTTTCTGGTTGTTGATGCATATAATTAAATTTAACAATTGAAATAATAATACAGTATGGTATCCATATATGAGTTGTTAATTGTTATCCATATCTTTAAAAATAAAATAAATCCATTGGTTTATTTAATACAGAGTATATATTAGTTGTTATCCATCTTTTAATAGGGCATATCTTTAAAAATAAAATAAATCCATTGGTTTATTTAATACAGAGTATATATTAGTTGTTATCCATCTTTTAATAGGGCACTTGATACTTGATTAAGATACTTTGCTTTATTTTTTTCCAACATTAATTTGATCGATCAAATTTAACTTGAATTCGTTGTTATACATATTTATTATTTTCATGATTTTGATAAAAAAAAACTATATTATTTATACAATATTGTACGTATCTAAACTACTTAATTTGAGTCATAAAGTTTTTGAAGATTTTCCCCTTAATAAAATTTTTCATAAAAGATAAATATTATACTAGATTTAATAAATCTTATAAATATTGTAATAAATAAAATAATAACTTAATTTCGGTCATAAATTTTATGAAGATACAAAATTTTATTTAACAAAATTACATATCATCATATACCCTGTATTAAATAAACCAATGGATTTATTTTATTTTTAAAGATATGGATAACAATTAACAACTCATATATGGATACCATACTGTATTATTATTTCAATTGTTAAATTTAATTAATTTTATTGATAAATGAAGTTACAAAAGGATTAATCTTAGCACGGTTTTTGATAAATGAAGTTACAAAAGGTTTTAGTCTAAAAAGATAAATGTTTGTCATTAGCTTGGTAAAAAAAAGATTAATCTTAGTAAAAAATTACTACTCAGTATTTTTTATTATTTTCATGCTTTTGATAAAAAAAAACTATATTATTTATACAATATTGTACGTACCTAAACTACTTAATTTGAGTCATAAAGTTTTTGAAGATTTCCCCTTAATAAAATTTTTCATAAAAGATAAATATTATACTAGATTTAATAAATCTTATAAATATTGTAATAAATAAAATAATAACTTAATTTCGGTCATAAATTTTATGATGATACAAAATTTTATTTAACAAAATTACATATCATCATATGGGTTCACTCTAATTGCATCAACAATAAATTAAATAAAAATTTTAAATTAATAACCATTTTATATTCAATAAGTTAAAATTTTTTCTCATAATAAACCCTAATCGTACTTAATAGAATAAACTTAGATTTAGAATCAAAATAAACATTATTATAAGGAAAAGTAGAAAAGGATCCATGATTTATTGTCGCCTAAATATTATTAATAAAAATTACATAACAATTTGATAGATATGTTGACATTTTTATGATTTTGTGCACTTTTTTTTATCTTGAAAAATTTCCAAAGTTTTGATTTATTTATTTAAAAAAATTAAGTATATTAATTTCAATTGTTTATTATCATTAAAAGATCCAAAAATTTCAAACAAACTATAATCTTCAAATTTCAGAAAGCAAATATAAATTAAACATTATTTTTTTATTAAAAAACCGCACAACGGGCCCAAAAAAAAAGTCAAGCTTAGTATAAAAGCTATATGTATAACGGATTTTTCTTTAGAAAAAAATTCCCATGACACTATATTTAAAAAGACAAAAATATAATTTATATGTATATATATATATCACTTATATAAATTTCCATTTAATTTATTTATTTGGAATAACCATCTTTGTATAATTTATGTGAATATAAATGTATATATCACAATTATGTCACATTAAATCTAATACAAAGTTTAAAATATTTTTTTATAATATTTATTATTATTAATTTCCTTAAAAAAATGAATACATTTTAATCAAATGCATTTGAGGCCCAAAAAAAAGTCAAGCGAACCGGCCCACCAAAATCAGCCCGAGCGAGTTAGTTCAGCTGAGTCATCGAGTTGATTCAATCATCCTCTTCCTCCCGGTTTTGCTCGAGTGATCACCCTTCCATGCTGGTTCCACCATTTTTGCTTCAATTTGAAACGTTTAAAACTCCATTCTTATTCCAAATTTAATTTCTAATTTAATGGATTGTTCAATTCAAGATTTCAGGTAGGAATTTAGGTCCAGTTGTATCCAAATTAAAAAAAAAAACCCAAAAGATTTTGGGATTTTACTGAATATACGAATTACGGATTAGTTCCCAAATCCACAAAAATTACTACCCGAGTACAGTACAGTAAGAAATTTAAGACTATTAATACTCTGACGTCTTCTATTTTCAAGGTAAATTAATACATAGTATTCTTAATATCCAATACTCTTCTTTACCTCTTTTCCTACTGTTGAGCCATTAAGTAGTACTCCCTCCGTTCGGCAAAACTTGTCATTTTAGCTTATTTCACAAGTTTTAAGGCAATTAACAAATGTACTAATTTACCCTCAATTATTACCCTCTTTTTTCACTTTATCGAAAACTACAACTAACAAACAATCAATCATATCAAGGGCGTTTTTGTAAAGTGAAGAGCAAAATACCTACAATGACAAGTTTTTTTGAACAAAAATAACACCCTAAAATGACAAGTTTTGCCGAACGGAGGGAGTAGCTTTTAGATGACTAGGCACAAGGTAGACCACCAGGGTGGTATGCAAAACATCCTCCATGTTGGACCCACAGAGGAAGAAAGCGGACACGGGCCCCACGGCGCTACTGTTCATCTCCTACCTCCGGACTCCCCTGCTCACCCGCTCACCCCATTGTTCGCCGCCTTCAGCTTCCTCCTCGACCTCAGCCTCGTGTTCCTCAAGCTCGACCGCCCTCACCTCTTCTCTCACGCTCTCGCCTCGCTCAACACTCTCGCTCAGTGCTCCCTCACACTCCCTCGCCTCGCACTCTCGCTCTCGTGAGCTTGGTCGAACA
This sequence comes from Persicaria maculosa, assembly GCA_963922045.1. NCBI lineage: Eukaryota > Viridiplantae > Streptophyta > Magnoliopsida > Caryophyllales > Polygonaceae > Persicaria > Persicaria maculosa. The sequence continues at coordinate 19,103,541 of OY998257.1, read as the reverse complement.
TCCCAAGCTCCCAATGGATTTACTCGAGTTCACACATGGACGGAACTAGGCACCTAAGAACGAGGAAGAAAGGAAATTGAAGGGAGGAGTGCTCACCGAGTTCGGGTTTCGATCGCTTGGCTTCAGGCGGTGTCGGAGAATCCTAGAGCTCCCTGGTGGCGGTCGGGCTCGACGGACGACTAGGAGGAGGAGCTGAAGCTCGGTTTTGATTCAAGGAGGGAGTAGCATTCCGTTGGCGTTGAAAATGAAAGCAATTGTTGTGGCCTCATGCTGCACTCGGCAAAGTCGAAGGAAGCAGGGGAGAGGGTGTTTTGTGTGGAGTGAAATTGGGGAAGGATGAGCTGATCTTTGAGATGAATAATAAAAAAAAGGGGAAAGTTTGGGTGGTTGAATGTGTGTTTGGAGTGGTGCCGAGTGGGAGGAACAAAGAAATGGAAGTGATGGTGAAATGAAAGATGAAGAAACGAGGGGGGGGGGTCGACAGATGAAATAGGAGAGGTGAAGTAGAATTGCTTAGCAGCTGAGCTAGGGGGTATGGAAGGGGTATAGGGTGAGGGAGGGATGGTGAGATTGAGTGTGAGAATGGTAAAAGAAAGGTAAAATTACTACCCTAAAATAAATCTCGAAACTTGATTTCCGACATTAACCCGACGTAATTCAAAGAAAGATAAAATAAACATTCGAATCCGAAATAAATAACAACCCGGAAATATTTTCGAGCCTTGGAATAATAAAGTAGAAATAAATTCATTTTCAAATCGAATAACAAGTTCATGTCGGGATTTGTTCGAAAGAATTAAAATAAAATCGTTTGCTCGACGACGGAATTTTTTTTTTAAAAAAATTTCGGAGTCTTAGAAATTAAATAAATTTTAAACGAGCTGAAATTTATAATTATAAAAATATTATTTCAAAAATCTCAGTCTTTACATTATCTACCTCTAAAAACAAGTCTCGTCATCGAGACTGAAAATCTTTTAAAAGCAACAAACCCTTTCGAAAATTCAAGTATGATTTTCCTATGTTAGATCAATTAGATTTCAAAGAATTTCAAGAAGCAATTTGTACACATCAAAGGGCTAATCTCAAATTCTACTTTCTATGTTCCTTTCTCAAGATGAGTCTCAACATTCAAATATAGCACAAACAACATATTAACATTTGGATTCAAAATCATAAATTGGTTGAAAATGTGGCAACGTTTCAGAAGCAAAAACGTTAAGATTTGGGTGAGATTTAAGGGATGAGAAATCAAAAAAAAAAATTCAACAGTAGGAGTGAACGGAAGGCGGAAGGAAGAAGAAGGCATGTCCGGTTCAGGCTTCTTTTACGGGTCTGGTTCGGTTCAAAGGAAACTAGTTCAAGCTCTATTCCAATACATACACACATACACACAACATACATACATACATACATACATACATACATACATACATACATACATACATACATACATACATACATATATATCCAAAATTTTATTTATTAAAATTCTACACAACTTAAATAATAAAATAACAAATCTTGCATGCTTTCTGATCATCTATCGTCATTTTGATTTAGCAATTCAAACCTAAAAGGCTTTATATGTAAGATTACATGAAGATCATTTCGATCTAATTAGGATAAAATTTCCGATTAAAATAGATCACAGAGGTATTTACTCAATTAGAGTGAATAGAACGGTTGATCGTATAAGTTATATCTTAATAAGTTAAGATGTGAATTTATATAAATATGAGTTCAAATAAGTAAGATATACGTTCAATTATAATCACATAAAACAAAATTCATATAGTCATACACGAGTGTATAATTATTATTTTTTTTGCTAATTTCAGTTTATAAGTATCAATTGTAAAATTTGGATATTTTTTTATGAATTTGGATTTATATAGGTAATACTTATAAAATTGGATTTGATTTGATCATATAAGTTCACTTGTATAAGTTTATATAATAAAAAAAACATATGTTATCACAAAAATAATTTTACCTTCTTGTCTTTTTTATTAATTTTATTTTATATAATAAAAATACATATATAATATCAAAATTATTAATTTGAGCTTATAAGTACCAATTGTACAGTTTTGATTCCTTCTTGTTATTAATTTGACCGTTAAAGTTTTTGAGTTTAACTTTTACATGAGTAAGATTTATGATATTAGATTTTATTCATTCACATATATTTTATGAATTTGAATCATCTTTGCTTTATAAGTTTACGAATTTTGCTAAGAAATGTATTACGTGTAGGGTGCTGATTTGGAATAAAAAGAAAAGTATGGACAATTATTAAAGATTTAGGGTGCTGATTTTAACAAAAACAATAAAGTATGGGTGGCTACATAGCAATCAGGAAAATCCATTTTTTTTTAAAAAAAAATTAGCCAAAACTGTATGGTGGAAAGTAGACCTGTCAAAACATAACCCGAACCGAAAATCCGACCTGAACGCCCGATAAAATTTGGGTAAGGACCTGAAAATTTTGACCCGGAAATTTTTTCTTACCCGAACCCGAAAACCCGGTAATTTTCTAGGTCATCTAGGTTTAGACCCGGTGACCCAATTGACCCGGTAATTTTGACCCAATTGATCCGATTGACCCGATTGATTACAATCACTTGATCTTTCATTTTCAAATCAACTTTTATATTTATTTGTAAAGAAAATTTGCGCCGCAGACACAAATTTTCATACATATTACGGGAGTGTCCACGTTTTGGATTCTACGCTTCTCCAGGTAAGTTCCTTTATGGGCTTACTCAGATTCGAAAGAGAAATCTCCCGCTTGTGATCATATGATATACTAGGTGCTTCATATGCATTTAAAGCATGCCATGTAGTATCATGCTAGGGTGCATTGACCGTTGAGTATTCTATTTCTTTATGCGTATGTAAACAGAACGGCCGATATCTATGAAGTAACTAGAGTCTTTGCTAGGGTCATAGGACGGCCCAGTCTCATCGGGTCTCGTCCTGAGTCATTCGAGTCATATGATATCACCTTTATATATATTGCGAGCATGATTATACGAGTAGCTTGCGGGCTTATATATGATTACGGGTCGGGCATACGGGCCGATTCGATGATGATGAAATGGAATGCATTCATGAGCTGGGCAGTCTCTGCACTAACGGGAAGGGGTGTAGAGGTAGGAGAGGGATATGCCACTTGGCATTCTTAGGGCGCCTTTATAGTTGTTCAGCATATTATTTCAACTAGGAGCATGCTAGTGTGATTTCAATTCCGTACTGCATTAGAGCATCTTTATTATAGGTATAGCGTATATGTATGCTCGCTTGCGGGACAGAGTGCGTTGGGGGGACTTGGTCTGACCCCGCTCGCACAAATTATTTTTAGGTATGCTTGTTCTATGTTTCTATGGCGTGGGAATCCCCCCGGGGCGAATGCGAAGAACCTGTCTAACCCCGCAAACTTGGCTAAAGGCTTTCTTGAATCTATGTTTTATGGATTTAGTTTTGACCCGGCCTTGTCGTGGCAAGTTGTACTTTAATTCTGCTTTCGCATTTTCGTTCAAACGAATTTACGTGACTTAGTCTTTAGGACAGGTTAAGGGCACCCAACGACCCTTCGATTGCTTTGGGGTTCGAAATCCCCGCTTTAAATACTGATCTTTAGAGGTTTGAAACCTCGACCACTACCTGAATTGCAACATCCGAACGAAGGTATCCAACCTTCAAAATGTATCTCGGATATTTATATCCAGGTCGTTACAAAGTTGGTATCAGAGCCAGGTTATGCAATTCGGGTACGCAAGAGTCGGGTGTATATTTTGGAAAATCGCCCATGAATTTCAAAGGATATGGAAATGTTTTAAAGGAGCAAAATGAACTTAATATGACTAACTCAAATGGACTAAATGTGAACTCGGCCTACTAAATAAGAGGAATCAAACAACGGGGATCGAGTGGGTAGAATGGCGCTAGACCATCCCTATTGGATGTAGTTGGGAACGGGTAGGCGAAATATAGCTTATTCTTTACAGATGGGCCTGGAAGACTCCAAGGAATTGCACCGCGGTGTTTGAAGTAGCGAGTTAGGTAGAGATCGTGAGGTATTTGCCCCTTCGGTCAGTCGCTCCTCGAAGAGCGGCATTAGATCGCTTGACGTGTTTTATATCAATTGGGCCTTAGGGCGATCTCCCTAGAAGGAGATCATTATAATTATCACTGACTGATTCTGTCTATTCCTTTCATTCTGATTTCCTCCCCCTTATCTTCTTTCATTTCTCAATTTGGTATTCTGATCAAGTTGTCCTTTATGGTATCGATGTCTCTTACGAGAAATGGAATTCGGAATCTAATCGTATCTAAGAATTAGGTTCGGGAACGTAGACTACTTGAGCGTGTGATGAGTATGGTACTTGACACTATAGGTCATGCCACAAGATGACCAGAGTGCTAGAGTATCAAACTTCGAACGCTTCCGAGTCGATAGAATGAGTTGTTTTTTGGAGTCATTCCCCTCGATTCTTGCAATGGTCAACTGATGTCTCCTTGTCATGAACTTCTATACGAACTTTGTCATCTTCTTTTGGGAGTAATTTGAGTACCATTCTATGTTTTCGAAATGAGTCACACAAGCATTTCACGGGAACTAGGGTTTGGAGTCTGTGGGGATAAGTCGATATTGCCCTTGGAAATCTCTGTTTGGTTATAACGGTAGCTGTATCTGTGTTTACATGACTTGCTACATTACTAGGTTGAATGACTTGATGCATTACTATATGAATGACTTGATACATTATCTAGTTAAATACATGACGTGTGCTGATATTTCTTGATTCATACCCATGTACATGTATCCCTTATGTCCATGTGAAGTCACGCTATCTTAGGCTCGTATTGTCCCCCGCTATGTTTCTTCATTGTTTCCATAAGATTGCATTATGATTGTATTGACCTTCTGTATATGATTGGTGCTAATTTTTTTTATGTACATGTATCATATGCTGCTCCTCTATGCCTTTCATTGAGACATTAGTATCTTGTAGGACCCATGAGTTGTGGCTTGTGTACACTTATGCCCCACTGCTCGATGATATGATCCTACTTAAAATAGGTCCCCGGTAGTATTGACATTCGTTCCTTATGTCACTCAAATATGATTGGTGTTACACCTCAATGCTCATTATGCCTTATGTGATTCTAACTAGTATCATGCCTATCTATATGTCTCATGATGTTGTTCCCTCATGCCCCATGACATTCTTTTATGCTTTTAAGGATGAATAGTCCGACACCTTGCATGCTCACACACCACGCTGTATCCATATTCCACGTGTGCTATTAGTATCATATAGGACGTATGTCTCCTAGAGTACAACTTATCATGAGAATATATGCCCAAATTGTCTCGTTTTATGTACACAAACATTGCATTCATGATGTTATGTTGTTTCCATGCATCTTACTATCTAGTAGCATCTTAGATGATCATCTTGCCATATTTGATCTTATACTCTGAAGACCTCGATATGACCATGATCGATATGTCACACACCCCTTGTTACACCCTTCCTTGAGACAATGTCTTTATACATGTGGAGACCGCGACCTTTTCATGAACACACACACACCATGATAGTTGTAAGATACTCGCATGATTACTTTTATGTATATGAGTATAGTTATTTATATGAATATAGCGTATTGTTCTCCTGTAACATGGCACCTTAAGAGCATTTTCTTGTTCTGCATTATGACGTGCGCATGATTCACCTGTTGTACTTGCTTGTATTCCCCTTATATGCATTGATGCTCATTGTAATGGTAGCGTTGCTTAAGCCTCTATAACTCCCCATGCTATTATGTGAAGTTATTCGATGCACCTGATTCTCACCTATCTATGACTTGTCATGCACCGCTAGAATCATGTGAAATCTAAACCCTTATAAATATGATTTGCATAACCCCATGCTCAAATTGTATCATCATTGAGTTACTCTTGTCATAAGTTATGAAAGCCTTGCTATGTCCCTCTTTATATGATCTTGTAACTATTTGAGCATTTCTGATGTTGGTAATCTAGTTATCATGATATACCTCAACAACCTTGTATCGTGCTTAATATGACTAATGACGTGCTTATGTGTGTGTTCCATATGAATTATTTTTCTTACTATATGATCCTCTTGTGATACTTATTGTGTTCTAGTAGCTTGTATCTCGTCCGACTACGCACCCCCTAGTATAGTTAAAATCATGCCCAAGTACACACATTATAATTTTGCTTAGGATATAGTGTCAATCTATGCTTATCTTGTTGAGCTCATATAATTGCGAGTCTTGTGTTAATTAATAATTGGATGTCACCTCACATGTTACATACTACGACATGATGAAATGCACATATGCATGAAATATGATCTGATGTTGAACTTGTTCCTTAGTGATCATCTTTGGTTGTACTTATGCCACATCATGACCGGCTAGTATCATGTAGGACATGTTTTCCGATTATAGCTCATCGTATGATTACTTCTCACACTTATCTTATCATGTAGACCTTGTCGTTGTATGATGTGATAGTTATTGTGCCCCCCTTATGTGTTCCTTTTGTAGTGCTATGACGTGTTTGAGCATCTTATTATCAGATTCTATATTGATATGACTTATCTATGTGTGTATTCGAGATGGGTAATTAATTATTATTTGAATATCCTATATTAAATCTTGAGGTAATTAAAATGTGGTTTTAACTGGTTATCAAATTGTTAGTATATTATTATTCGGGATTATTATTTTAAAAGTTGTTTGAGGTCGAGGAAGGGTATCGGAAATGATGAGATTAGTTGGGAAAGAAATGATCGATTTTAGATCAAAAGCGAGCTCACAGTTTCTTTTTTCGCCGCGGTGAAACCATGGTCGCTGCGACGAACAAGAACTAGGAACAAAGGAAGAGAATGATACTTTTTCGCGGTAGCGAGAGGCATCACTCGTGAGGGACGAAGATCTGGATTTCGACGTGATCAAGAGAGGCCACTTCGTCGCGACGAAAACCAGGTCTGGGCTCTTGGCCAGAGCCGGTTCTCTCCTTTCTTTGGGCATTGACTCGAGTTTGGTTTAAACCCGGTTTGGGTTATTCTACATATGTGATTTAAATTCTTATGTGATGCTATATGATTTGATGAAAAAGGGATTTAAAAATGATTTATGATTCCATGATTTATACGGATTTGGACTTGAATTAATTATGATGATAGGTATATATGATATTATAGGCTTTTGTTGGACATGGGTAGTCAACCATATATGTGATACCCGTTATATTTTTATGTTTTGCCTGTCTCATACCACATAGATCTATTGTTGAATTCATGCATACGTGATTCTTAATATGTCGAGCTTGTCTATTACTTGAGGAATGATAAGTAGCTAGATTGTCTTATATGTACGTCTGTGAAGAACTCGATTATGTTCCTTGCTTCCAATGTGTGTTGTTGTTATCCATCGAGATAGGTACATGTTAGTGTGTATTGATGTGACTAGTATGCTTCATTATTGATCGATATGTGTTTTGCTTGCCATAATTATAACCTCATAGAATTCCATAAGGGCACTACTATTGTCATTCTTGGGTTGGGATCTTGCCTTCTCGTCTTGTCATCGTCAATCTTGGTCCATGTCTGGTTCCATAGAGAATCTGAGTTATCTGCCTTTACCTCTCCCTTACCCCCGTTAACTTAGAAACCGTTGTGCTACTTTCGACGAGCGACGAGGTGGAGAAGAGGGCGGTTAGCTGGATAGTACTCGAGCGGCGCAGCGAAAGCATGGTGGGGCCCATAATCCACCGGTCCAAGGACTTGAGGCAGAGAAATATGCGAGAGATGCCCTTCATCGCTATTTAAGAGACTTGGCATGTTTCGAGGCTAGCTGAGAGGTTCATTCGACGGATTTCGAGGCTCTATGGAGTTCCTGAGAGGATTTTTCCGGACAGAGATGGACGGTTCACTTTGAGCTTCTAACAACATGTTTATGAGTTCCGAGGCATTGACAAGGACTGAGATTATCTTGGATTTGGGAGCACACGTATGGCTGAGAGTATCACCACCCGAGGGGTCCGACGTTTTGACATGATAGGCGAGTTGAGCCTTAGGTTGTTGATCCTTTTGAGGTTCTGGAGACGTAGATTATCGCTTAGCTTTATCCCCGTTCTTAGCTGGAGTGCATGATGTCTCTCTTGTGTCTCAGCTTCGTTGATATGTTCTCATTCCTAGCCACATTCTTGGCTATTCTGATCTCCATGTTGAAGTCGATTATTCCTTGGTAGAGCATCCTGAGGAGAGCATTCGGGCTAGTTGTGGAGATACTTCAGATGAGCTACTCGCATCTTACGTGGAGCCTAGTGTAGACATTATCTTGATCCCTTGACCTAGAGGTAGGTATGTACCCTAATGCCTTGTTTTGATATGTGTGCTTTGATGTTTATCTCTATGTTGTTGTGCTTTTATGGTAGTATATGCAGAATATATGGTGATATGATGTGATTGGCGATGAGCCTCTTGATGAGTGATGACTTGCTTGCATGATACTCGTATGACACCGCCCTTGATATGCTTGTTAGCGTGATGAAACTTGACAACCTGTCTTGATTATTTTATATATGGGATCCTGAGATTGTTTTAAAATGGCTGACGATTTAGTACAATGATGCCTTGAGATTGATAGTTGGAACCGATTCTAGAAAATGAACCTAGGAAGAGAATATGGGATTAGCCCTTAGAGGTGGATGATTCCACCTCTTGAGTTCTGAAAACTTGATTAACTGGCATAGAAAGATTAACTTGGACTTTTGAAAGGTTTTGATCGGTTTTAAAAAGGATTTTAGTCTCGGGGACGAGACTTGTTTTTAGAGGTGGATAATGTAAAGACCGGAAATTTTAAATTATTATTTTATTAAAATATTGATTCATAGTCGAGTTAAATTCTAAACATCGGAAAATTTTAAAAATTCCGTCCTCGAGCAATAAATTTTATTCTAAATCCTTCGAAGCAAGTTCTGGCATAATTTTGAATTAGATTTGAAAACGGATTTTATTCCGCTGTCAAATCCCGATGTATGGAAATATAAATTGGATTTCGTTATTTTATTTCGGCTTTAAGATTTGATTTAAAAGTTCGATCGAGTCGGGATTAATTCGAGTGAGCGGGTTTCAGAATTTATTTCCGGGTATTTCACATTGGGTTTGGGGGACCACATGATCTTTGTTTTCTTCCCTCCCTCATTCTGATTTGTTGGTCAACCTACTCCCTCCACCATTGCCGAATAGAAACAGCTCTCATCCCTTTCTCCAGCTTCTTCTTCCCATTTTGGCTAAGCACCTACCTTCCCTTCTCCTTCCTCTACTGCACTGTCTCCCTAAAATTTGCAAAGTGCCAAACAATGCACCACTGCCAACAACTCACCTTCTCCTCTTTTCTTATCTTCAGAAACCCACAACTTCCTTTTTTTCACCTCATTTTGAATCAAAACCAACCCCCCCCCCCCCCCATTTTGCCTTTCCTTCTATGCAGAACAAAACCCTCACCTTTCCCTTTCCTTGTGCTCCCGAATCAACCCAAGCAGCCTTCTTTGACTGTCTGTCGTCCACTCAAACAACCCTCCATCACCACCATTGCCGACGACAGCCCCACCACACCACCGCCACCGCCGCTTGTTCTGCCTCCATCTCTGAACACCCAAGCGTCCCTGCTTTTCAAACAAGGCCACCGAGCACCTCCTTGCCTCCGCCTTCAAGCCATCAGCAGGAGACCAGCATCAGCTCGAGCCCTCTACCCCCTCCAACATCCGAAGAAGAAACCGAGCCGCGTGAGCTCCCTGGAACAGCCCCGAAGTCGCCGTCGCCGAGCACTTACTTCACCTTGCTCTGTTTTTCGATCACACATGGTAAGCTTTTCCCTCTTTCCCGCTCGAGAACACCATAAAAACCCCTCCTCCCTCACCCATTACCTTTCGATCTAGGTCCGAGGAAGGAGCTCCTCCTCCGATCAGCCCCACCGAGCCTCCGGCGAATCTCGAACTCGACCCGAAGACCCCCCTCGGTGAGCTTCAACCCCCCTACTCTTCTCCCTTCTCGTATGTCGTTTTGAGTATTCCTATTCATAGTAAGGTCGGGGGGAGAGTTAGAGGGTGAGATCCAGGTGAGGACGAGGGCTGAGCGGGACTGCAAGCACTGGAGCGGAGGAAGAAGGAGATGGGTCAGACCGGGTTCACTCCTTTCTTTTTTTTTTAAATGGTTCGGTTCTCTCTTGTTAAAATGGCCGGTTCAATTGTTTAAATCAGATGGGTTGGGGTTTGGGCTATCGGATCCAAGTTCGGGTTTGGGCTGTAGGATCTGGATTTGGTTTGGGCCTTTTTATTTCGGGTTTGGGCCGGTTGGGAAGTATGGGGTGTTATATTCTATAACTATTTTACTTATTGTTAAACTCTATATTAATGTTATATAATGATTAAATAAATGGAATATAATATGGTATATTATATTAATGTTGATATTTAAAATGAGATTATATATATATTATATGATAAAATATGTTAAAATGTGATAAAATGAATATTATGTTTTAAAGACTTATTTTGGGGTATTTTCCGCTACTTACTTATTTATTAAATAATTGGACTATCTATTATATAAATTTATGACTTTTAAAATTGTTGGGATCTAAAATATATTAAATAAATGGGATATTATAGATTACATAATTTTATTGATGAGATTTAATGATGTAATGTTATTATTTTGAGATTTAAAAATATAATATTATTGGACTTGAGATTGGAAATGTCTTTAAAAGTTGGAAATTATTTCGATAAATGGAAATGGATTTAATAAAATTAAAAGATGATTTTGGAAAATGACCTAACCTTGTCGGATTTATTTTGATAAAATAATAGAATAAGTTGATTTAAAAGGCAATGCTTTGTAAGGGGTTTTGGGTCGAGTATGATTTGAGAAATGGTTTAAAGAATGATTTAGTCTAACTTGAGATTTAAGAGTTTCAGGAATCTTGGGAAATTGATTTGCTTTATCTAACTTGCGAATGACTTTGAATCTTATGTGTGAACACTACTAGAATTATGCAATTAGACATCCTACCCCTCTCTCTCTCTCTCAGTCTCAGCAATAACCTCCAAATGGACTGGCTTAAGCTTACCCGGACACATCCAGACCTTGCAGGTACAATAACTTTTTGTTACGAGTCCTCTAAACCTCTCCCCCTCACCCCCTTTTGTGTTCATAGTGTGTTGTTTCTTTTAAGATATGTGTGTTTAATAGAAATACAGGATTAGTAAATGCAGCATATTCAAGCATAGAATAAGATCCAATAGGCATGCTTCATGGAAACTTGTTGGCAATGGGAGAAAAAGCGGCTTGTTACGGCAGAAAGGGTGTCATAATCTTAGTCCATCTGTCGTATATGGCAATCATCTGAGTCTGTTGCATTTGCTTCTACATTAACGAATTCCAATTGGTTCACGATGAGTCGATGACTTTAGTTGTTGGCATCATTTCTTGGCGAATAATGTCTCTATATCGTTAAATTATTTTCCAGAAAATAAAGATAATTGTTTGATTTGCTTGTTTCAGGACTGAATGGACAGTTAAACCGAAGGCTTATCTCTCTCAATGAGGTCAAGCAGCACAAAATAGAGGGTTCTATGTGGACAGTTCTCAAAGGGCATCTCTTTAACATAACTCCATACATGAAATTTCACCCTGGAGGTAAGAGCAACATGTTAGTCTTTGTCAATCATATTTCACTTGATATTTTGGATGAATTTAATACAGTATGTTACAAGATTTGTGTAGGTTTGGTTCTACCAAATGATCAAGTAGTCAAAACTATTTACTGATCACCATGCTATTTGCTCAGGCATTCAAGTGCTTGCTGTCTAACCTGCTGCTTCTGTCTGTTGAAGACTGGCTTTATATAGGTCATTTACAAGATCAACTATAGTTTACAGTAGATAGGTTGACATTGTCCTTGTTTTCATAAACTGAAACAGAGTCCATTGAATGTGTGACGATATATATGCTGCATAAGCAAAAACTGTGGTCCCAATTGGAGAATAATCTCAATTATTTTTGTATTGCAGATGAATTATATGCTACTTTGGTGAAAGAAACCTGGTTTTATTGAGCAAATAATTCAATCTGGAGTATAATGAGAAGCATTATATTAATTAGTAATAGAAAAATGAGAAGCATTATATTTGACTGGACTTTAGCTTTATGTGTTACTTGTCTGATAATGTATAGATTTCATTCGGTTCGGTTAGAGATTTGAGGAGGGGATTTTGGATTAGATAGGAGATGTCTAAAGCTTTTACAATTTAGGTTAGCTTTTTAACTCTTGAATGTCATTAGTATTTCATGATATGGTTATATTCATCAATCTAGGTATAGGTTAGCTTGTCAATGTGTTAACTGTTAATGGGTTTTCATTTGTGCCTTTTGCCTTAAAACAACAATTCCTTCAGTATGTAGACTACTATTCCACTTAACTTTTTTCCCGGTGTTAAAGCATAAAACCCCTATATTTATGAAGAAGTAGACAATAGTTAATTTATCCTTGTGCCAAAATAAAGTCTGATACTCTGAAACCTATAAGGTTGTAATTGAACTAATTAGCTTAGAGATGCTTGGCTGATGTAAGTATTATTGAAAATTTAAATTGCATTCATCAATTTTACTATCTTTACTGCTGTCAGATTGCTAAAGGACTTTAATGATGTCATTTAGGATATTTTAAGAAAGAAACTATCAAACTTGCAGTGGATGTCTATTATCCTTTTGGGAGTTGGAACCACCACAAGCCAGGTAAGAATGCAGACTATTCTTTTAGTAGATAAAGCTTTCTTTTATGTGTTTAGAAGCTAAACAAGAAAAAGCTATAATATTCCTTCTTTCCTTTTATTTGTTCCATCTCTCTTTTGTGTTTAAACTTCGACGATTCTTCTTGTTTAGCTTCAGCTGTTCTCTCTCTTTCATTTGTTTTAGCTAGGGGGAATCGAGTTGATTATATCACATATATAAAGCTTGAAATTTAATTGGATTCATTTGATTTGAAATCCATGTGAACTAATCTCTAAAGAGAGTCATCGAATCTAGCTAGTCTTCTTCTTTTTCTTCTTGTACTTCACCCCTTCGCTTTTTTTTTACTAATGAATTGCAGAAAATCAAGAGGCAGATGGAGACTAGACGAGACCAGTTAGCGGAGGCTCTTTATCAGAAAGGGCTTGCACTTAGTGAGCTTTCCACTTTGAAGGTTATTCTCATTCAACTATTAATATTTATAAGGTTACTACATTACATTCAGAATTAATATGTTCACTTATGGCTTCCTAAATGATCAGTCATCCAAGTGCACAACTTCTAAAAGTTAAAAGATTTTACTGAAAGTTGACCTTTTTTTTATAATCATTTTGCAGAGTATATTAGCACTGAAGGTTCACTTAGACTTCATATTCCCATAATAATTCATGTGAAGAATGTAACATTTGTGTTTAAAAAGATAGAAATAAATATGGCTCTGACTTTAGTGTATGTTGAATGGTATTAAATTCATACTCTATTTTACTTTATGTTACATGGTCTGGACATCAATCAATCTATGATAGTAAGGTGTAAGATTGTGTTCCTTAGCGGATCCTATTCTGATGTTACTTTTACATAGCAACTTGAATGCCTCAAGGAAGCAACCAAATGTCTGGTATTTATTCACGGTGGCAACCTTCCGATCAAGTCAGAAATGGAAATAATCGGAGCAAGACAGATTGAATGAATCCAGATCGACAGGCTAAGCATTCAACTGAATTGGATCTGAAGCAATATGTTTCTAGTCCATATAGCTAGCCAGGAGAGGACAATCGTACAAAACAAATATTTTTTGGCAGTCTGTTATGTATCATTCTTTTTGAACTAGACAAAGATAGTGTCATGCAACTTCAAACATTATATAAAAAATTGCGGATATTTTTATGGTACAAGGCTTACTTGGTTAGATTGGACTCTCTAATTTGTTGAAGGAAATGGAATTTAAAATAGTGTTCTAAAATTCAATGGATGAGATGATTCCTCTTTATAGGTTGTTAAACACCAGTTACTTCAAATTCATTCATTTATGAAGTTGATATTCTATTTTTGTCCATGATCATATTCTAACATGTGCTTTTTCTTTTACTAGAAGAATGAAATACCAAAAGATGGATTTGTGAGGCTCATGAGGAGTATTGTCAGGTACGAGAAGCTGAAAATGGCAGTTGTGAAGATGCAATCAAAGGTGAGTTGGCATCAAAGGGATTAGCTTCCATCATCTACTAAAAATTTGTTCAATTGCCTTCTCATAAGAAGATTGCTAGGTTATCTGTTCTTATTATGTTTTCTTATAGCTTTCACCATAAATTATAAATGTTTTACATGATGGTCTCAATATGTCAGGCAGAAGATGTTTAAAGGGCTTGCATTTAGATTGAATCTGCAGTATTGAGATTAGGGTTTCAATTTAGGGTTTCTTTGTGGGATATATAAACTTTTTCTTTGAGATTCCACCAAGTTTGTGTTTATTACAAGGCATTGGGAGCAAGCTCTTACCTGGGTTCAGTAGCTGGAGGACAATGGTTGACATTGGAAACCTAATGCTTACTATTTGACTGGAACTCAGGTAAAAAAAACAGTGGCATGAGTGAAGTTTATGAGCTGTGAAGGATATCATTTTTTGGCATAGTTATTGAGAAAAGTATACCCATTTTTAATAAGTTAAAAGAGGGGAAAAGGAAAAAAGTTGATTCTAGTCCCTCGTTTATGTTAGGGGTAATGGATAAGTTATAGTTGAGGTTACTTTCAGTCTTATCATTTGAATCCCTGAAGAAAAACCACAATCATGTAGAAACTGAAATTTCTGAGCTGTGAAGGATAGTCAAACAACCTGTTGGAATTGTGATTTCAATGGAATTTATCTAGTCCCAACTCATGATCAATCAATGCTTGAAATGGGAGTCAATCTGCTCATGAATTACTCTCATAGATTAAAAGCATTTATTATCTTGAGGATTACTTCTAAAATGTGTAATATGGTCATGCAAGTCCTATTTCTGTCTATGAAAATTTTGCAGGTGCGGCCGGATGAACCAGGTTAAAGCAACCAGAGGCAACTCCATGAACAAAATTGGATGAATGGCAAACTATCACAACTGAACTTTGTTTGGTATTTATCCTTGAAGCTGAAGAGGTGAAGGGCAAGTCTAGATAGACTTGGGGGCAGTATTCGTTCGCGAAGGTCCATGGATACCTCTGAGCCTGCTGCTGTGTGAATTACAACTTGAGCATGTAATTGTTTATTTTCTTTGTTGTATCGACAAAAGCATGTTGTGTATCCAAATAAAAGACATCAAATTATATATGAAAATAGTAGTGTGTTCATACCTTTATCATCAGATCGGTCTATGGAAATAGATACTAGTATAATTATACACATTAGTTCATTCATTTAAATCAATGTGCAACACTAGTTTGAACATTAAAATGATATATAAACTGATATATATTTATCAAAATAACATCGTTCTTTGTAAAATAAATCGATGTGTCATTGCAGCAACAACATCATTTTATTTTGAAAAAACTGATATAAATGTGGGAAACGACATCTTTTGTGTATACAACCACAATAGTGCATTATTTTAGAACAATATAATATCACATATAATGAATATGAAATTAATACACAGATAATGAATACTTTGAATGTGATGTCGATAATATGGAAATACATCAGTTATGCCTATATTTCATGTGGTCGATGAAACTAAAACAATATAAAATCATAAATTATAGATCGTACATGATTATAAATGTGATCACTAAAACAAAAACTGCTGTCTATTTTGTCTTAAGACATAACTTATTTTATAAATAAAGATGTAAATGTCACTTTTTTGCTTTAGGATGACATCTTCACATGTTTTCAAATGACAAATCATGAATATTCATCAACAAGTGAATATATTATAACAAAAATTTAGGGGTTCTAATTGAGAAAAGACATCTGCTTAAAACCGATGTGAAAGTTTGAATCTTTTACTACACACACAATAAGATCGAAATTTTTTTTGAAAGAGATATGTTGTCAACAGATGTATAATTGAAGTTTTCTAGTAGTGGAAATTTTGTGAAGCAAATTATGATATGTGATATTGATGTGTTATGTGTTGATTATGAAGCATGCTATGAGGTGTTGTGTTATGATATCGATATAATGATTAAGTATGAATTATGATATGAGATGATGATATATGTCCTTAAATATGAGATGATATAGAAGATGTTATATGATGATATATAAGATGAGACATGATGAAATATGACAGTTAGGATAAAATGGAAGGATTAAGATGATATGAGGATAAGACGATATGAGCTGATTGATGGAAATGAATAAGGAAGATGATGAGATGAGTTGAGATGATAGTGATGAATTAATGTTAAGATGTGATACTATATGATTTTGTGAACTTATGTGTGATAGTTAGGGGCGCCTTGTGTGACTTAGACGTAGACTTATGCACATCTTATATTATATGCTAGGTGATTTGTGACATGATTGGATTGCTTGATATTGCTAAATATTTCTTGGATTCTACGCTTCTCCAAGTAAGTTCCTTTATGGGCTTACTCATATTCGAAAGAGAAATCTCCTTTTTGTGATCATATGATATACTAGGTGCTTCATATGCATTTAAAGCATACCATGTAGTATCATGCTAGGGTGCATTGACCGTTGAGTATTCTATTTCTTTGCTAGGGTCATAGGACGGCCCAGTCGGGTCTCGTCCTGAGTCATTCGACTCATATGATATCACCTTTATATATATTGCGAGCATGATTATACGAGTAGTCTGCGGGCTTATATATGATTACGAGTCGGGCCTGCGGGCCGATTCGATGATGATGAAATGGAATGCATTCATGAGCTGGCCAGTCTCTGCACTAACGGGAAGGGGTGTAGAGGTAGGAGAGAGATATGCCACTTGGCAATTTTTGGGCGCCTTTATAGTTGTTCAGTATATTATTTCAACTAGAAGCATGCTAGTGTGATTTAAATTCCGTACTGCATTAGAGCATCTTTATTATAGGTATAGCGTATGTGTATGCTCGCTTGAGGTACAGAGTGCGTTGGAGGGACTCGATCTGACTCCACTCGCACAAATTGTTTTTAGGTATGCTTGTTCTATGTTTCTATGGCGTGGGAATCCCCCCGGGGCGAATGCGAAGAACCTGTCTAACCCCGCTAACTTGGCTAAAGGCTTTCTTGAATCTATGTTTTATGTATTTGGTTTTGACCCGGCCTTGCCGTGGCAAGTTGTACTTTAATTCCGTTTTCGCATTTTTGTTCAAACGAATTTTCGTGACTTAGTCTTTAGGACAGGTTAAGGGCACCGAACGACCCTTCGATTTCTTTGGGGTTCGAAATCCCCGCTTTAAATACTGATCTTTAGAGGTTTTAAACCTCAACCCGTACCTGAATTGCAACATCCGAACGAAGGTATCCAACCTTCGAAACGTATCTCGGATATTTATATCAGGGTCGTTACACATGAGGTTATATTTGCACAAGCACAACATACTCTTATATTTGCACGACAAAATGTAAAAAAAATCTTGACTTGAGTTATATTTGCACAACATGAGGTTATATTTGCACAAGCACAACATACTCTTATATTTGCACGACAAAATATTTAAAAAAATCTAGACTTGGGTTATATTTGCACAACATAAGGTTATATTTGCACAAGCATAACATACTCTTATATTTGGACGACAAAATGTAAAAAAAAATAGACTATGGTTATATTTGCAAAACATGAGGTTATATTTGCACAAGCACAAGATACTCTTATATTTGCACGACAAAATGTTAAAAAAAAAAAAGAAAAAGAAAAACGACTTGGGAAGGGGATGGACAATTCACCAATTTGTCCATAGGTGTGGATAATTAACCAATTAAGACGTTTTTTTTTTGGACATTTTGCAAACGCCCCCTTATTTGTATTGTGTAATACTCCCTCCAATCCATAGTATTTGATTTTTGAGTTTTCATCACATTTTTAAGAAGATAAAATCTCTAAAAAATATTAAAATGTTAAAATAATTCTATGCTTATTACTAATTGCATGAAATTATTTTTAAAAAAATTATTTAAAAATTTGATATTTTACATATTTTTAAATTTTATTAAAAATTACGAGAAATAATAAAAATTAAAATTTTTTTATCAGATATAGTATATAATTACAAGCACTAAAACTTATGAACAACGTCTTTAATTTTAGCATTTTAAAATTATCGCAAAATTACCAAATCATGATTTTTTTTAATTTAAAAAAGAAAAATTTGACAAACCCGAAATCGACCCGATTTGACCCGAAACCGGGTCAAACCCGAGTTCAAATCAACCCGGATCTACCCGGGATCCGTTTTACCCGGAACTTATTTTAGCCGAAACCCAAAATGACCCGACCCGAATGACCTGATTGACAGGTCTAGTGGAAAGAGATCTTGATCGTCCGTTTACATTGATCTAACGGCCCACACTCGGAATCCATGTGAACTACTCTCCACCAATACCAATTTTTGTAGTTTTTTTTTAAAAAAGAGCCATTTTTAAATTTCCAATCTAACGCTGGCTAATAGTCGGGCGATCTGCTACTGCCTTTAATATATATTCTGTACATCCCAAGTGGATAGAATAACTGGTAATGGCTTGCTGATCGGCCTGCGAGCATTCGTTCGACTCTCAGTTTTTAGAAGATTTTTTAGAAGATTTTTTTAAAAAAACTTAAACTAATAAATCTAAACTTATGCTCCAATTTAAAATAGTTACTATTGAGAAAAAAAAGCAGTTACTATTCATTTTTTTTAATAACTGTATTTTAAATTTTTAACAACTTTACCAAAATATGCTTTATAAAATAAATTATATGAAATGTTTATTGATTTAATTTATTCCCAATAAATATAATTAATACTGTAGTAAATAAATCCATTTCCAATATATATTCCCAACTTTATATTATATGCATCATATGATGTAAGTAGGACATAAAGTATATTTTCTTTTATGTTTTTAAAATATTAATTTGTTATATTATTAAAATTTTATTTTTAAGAACTAGAGCTGGCAAAATCTGACCCGGCCCGAAAACCCGACCCGACTCACCCGAACCCGAACCCGACCGAAACCCGAAAATCTGGAGTCATCCGTAACCCGAACCCGAGACCGAACCCAACCCGAACCTGACTCGACTCGAAACAGACCCGAACACAGATAAACCCGACCCGACCCAAACCCGACCCGACCCAAACCCGACCCGACTTTGAACTCGACCCGACTCTCAACCCGACCCGACTTTGAATCCATATTCCATAATTTGTATGAATTATGATACATGATTATTTTTTTCGGAAAGAATTATTTATATCCAAATCAATAATTTTGTAGTTGTTATTTTATTTTTATCTATATTACAATATTATATTTTGATAGAATTAATTATTTATATCTAGATTTGTTAAAAACTAATAATAATAATGAAAAAAAAAACTAATGGGCCAAAAGCTAAAAATGAAATGAGCATTGAAAATGATATGAGTCAATAATATAGTCAAACCACAAATAAGCCCATTTGCAACTTGCTAGTTAAAATAAGGTTAAATCCTAAATGTACAATTAATTTGATTTCATTATATCACTGATCAATTGGTTTAAATGTTTAAAAAAGACAATGTTGCCGAATACCGAATTTCCGATTATGACTTTTTTGAAAATCGGTCAACAACCTATGAGTCAATGACAATGAGTGTATTCAACCGAGTCAAAATTATATATTCAAGTATTCAACCAAGTTAAAATCATTTATTTTAAATAAATTACATATTTAAGTATTCAACCGAGTCAAAATCATTTATTTTAAGTAAATTACATATTTAAGTATTCAACCGAGTCAAAATCAAATGAGACCGACCCGCCTCTTGACCCGAAACCCGAACGAGCCCGACCCGCTTTGACCCGAACCCGAATGGGCATGACCCAATTTAACCCGAAACCCGACCAATCTAAAATTCACTATGACCGAACCCGACCCGAACCCGACCCGACCAGTACCCGACCATAATTTTACCTGAACTGACCCGACCCGTTTGTGACCCGACCCGAGCAAGTCTGACCCGAACCCGACCCGAACGACCGAATTGCCAGCTCTATTAAGAACACTAATCGATATTATAATTATTGATGTAAAATCAAACCTAACACATTCCATATAAAATTTACGTTAAATATCGAGTTCACATAGTTTGAGTTAGGACGTGGTTTATAGCATTATTTTATGATATTTAATCCATCATATAACAGGAAGCCTATATTATATGTATTATAGTGAATTCCAGAGACAATTAGATTGAATCAAATTATTCAACTTGATACAAGTAAATGTGACATACACATATGATAACGTGAAAAATATATAGAAAAAGTAAAAATAAAAGTAACTTGTGAATTAGATTGAATAAATTGTGAATTTGTCATTCAAACCATTTGATAGGAAAAGTAAAAGTAAAAACATCATTATTAACGTAGTCTAGAAGTAGGGTACTCATTAATTGCTTTTCAGATTTTATTTCCCTTTTCTTTATTTTGTTTTTATGGTGGATTTTACACAACTACCCCTGGGTAACCCAAAATATGGATAAGCCAAGTCTTTTCCCTTCTTGGTGGGTGTACTTGGCTACTTGCCTGCCTTTTTTTAAATTTATTTATTAAAAAAAAGATTTAGAAAGCAAAAACTATCCTATAGCATTATGAAAAATGAGGTTTTGGAGATCCATATCATTGTAAATGTCGATCGATCGAGAAGATCAGTACAGGCGTGCAACATTATCAATCGTTTTATTGTCCATTTGAGGATGTGATAGCTCGACATATGTCGCATTCGACAATAGCTTTGTAATATCTGCTGTTACAAGTTCAATTTCTCAAGAGAAAGAGCCCTCATTGTTGAAATGTCGAATGACTATATGGGAGTCCCCTTCTATCAAAATTCTTTACAGCGTTAGCTTTATCGCATTTTCACCCCAAGACACAAAGAGAGGGCCTCATCCATAAGCGGGATTGTTTTCCCAATGCTTTTTAGCATATATGGATGATTTCCTAGCTAGTCATGAATAATAAAGCCACTAGTACTATCTCCATCGTCCAAAGTTAATCCGTCTAAATTTAGTTTAAACACGTCAAGGGGGGGGGGGGTTCTTCATTTTTTTCGAACTGTTTTTTGGAGGACTCCATGATGTACGATATTTAAGCCCAATAAGGTTGGGAGTTGGGGTTGTGTCTTCTTCTAAATCTTGAGCCTGATGTCCACTAAAATGACCATGTTTTATGCATATCTTTTATACCAATTTATATCTTATATTTGCATTAAGGGTTAGGAATGCTTTGAATTTGTGTAGTATGTGCATATTTGCATGAAATAGATGTCTACACAAGTTTTAGTTTAAATGTGCAAAAATTAGAGCGGAATCGAAGCCGAAATGAGAAGCCAAGTATCGAAACAGAGCAGAGCAGTCAATCTCGACTCACCCTCTCGATATTGATTGGAATAAAGGCTCAGAGACTAAGTACAAGACACATGAAGAATGACCACCTACTGGAGGAGTGGTCGACATAACATTAGATCGATCAGATTGGTTGACGTCGACCGAAGTGATCGACATCGAGGAACTGATCGATGTCGACAGAGTCAAAGTAGAGACGAGATCGAGCAGGAAGCAGAGTGCTCAACATCGAGTGGACCAGTCGACGTCGACTAAACCTGATGATAGTAGCAGACACGTCGAGCAATCATGTCCGAGCAATCATGTCCGAGCAATCATGTCCTAGGGATATAGTTTATTTTCTTATTAAGTTTATATCTTTTTCATTATTAGATAGAGATTTAGTTAAACCTCTTTCACTAGGATTAGGATTACCTCTCCTAGGATAGCTAGGAGTGATGAGCTATAAATAAAACCCTTGGGAGCTGGGTTTAGGAATCATTCCAGCAAACACATTACAATAAATGGCAAGTAGAAGTTTTGGTTTTAGTTTTAGGAAGCTTTAGGGTTTTGGCGTTTGCGAGATCCGACGTCGGAATTGTGAAAACTTCAAGTTTCTATCTTTCAATGCAAGTTCCTTTCCTTTCAATCATGTTCTCTTCTATAATGAGCGAGTAATCTCTTTTCTCTTAGGGTCGGGGTGAGTCCGACGTTAGCCATACATACTTGATGTAAGTTTGATGTTGATATTTGTTATGTCTTGATCATCTCCTACCTTTTTGTGTTTAGTCCTTATCGAAAGAAAAGGAATTCATGCTAACAACTTGGATCATAAACATAAAATCGGTATAGACAATTAGGTTTATTTGCGAGAATATATCTATTTGTTGGTGATGGCGAAAGCTTGTCCCTTTGATGTGATAGATTAATTGTCCGTCTTACCTTATCTTATTCATGTGTGGTTAACTTTGTGATGATCCCTTGCCTTAAGAGTTCTTTTTATTATATTTTACACTTCTTAATCATACTTTAAACACCAGGATTTTCTGTTCAAAGCTTCTTATTCATCCTTCCATTCTTCGACCATCTTTGCCGATAAATTTTGTTTCTGTTGGAGTGGTTGATATCAACTAAATAGGTTGAGATCGAATGCATCCTATCGATCAACAGTTTTCTGTGTCGATCAAATTTCTAGACTAACTCGACATCGACTGCTTGAGTCGAAGTCAATTGCTTTGCCTTCTGTCTGTGCAGGAACACCACTTGAGATCGACTGCTTTGATCGAGATCGACTGACCTAGTCGAGATCAAGAGCTTCTGGTTGACTTCTGCATAACATTTGTGCGAATTACTTTGGATCTGCTGACATGTTTCCTCGTGGATCGATCCTTACCCTTCAACTACAGCGGGAGAGTTTTGAATTTATTTAAGCGATCAAATCCTCTTAAATATATGCATATGTGTCAATGAAGCACAAATTATAAGTACTTCTAATTCGCTCATATGCTGAATCAATAGAGAAATTCCCATCTTAAGTGCCTAGGAAACTTAATCAATCAAGCTTCGTAGAGTCCTCATCAATGTCGATAGAAGCTAGGCGCATCAGCACCTTCGTCGGTAGCAAGGTTTCTAGCGGCGCTCAGTTCCAGCCACTCCCATCGATCCAATAAGAGCGAACTGATCTTTGAAGTGACTGCTCATCAAGATTGCCTCTCAAACGGTCTTGCAAACAACCCATACCTTGAATTTGATAAATAAAGAGCGGCCATCTGCGGTTCGAACCGAGGTCTTTTGGGTACTACCCATGAGTCCTTTCCAGTTGAAACATTCCGGAATGGTTAAAACACATCACAGGCCTAACCACCGCTTCCAAACTTCTCATCATGCTAGACCACACCAGCGATGGACCAACAATAAAGTTCAAGGAGGGGCGAAGGTACTCATCTCGGAGCACCTCACACCAAAATTCGTTGTTGCTACTTATTGACTATAGTCTATAGGCCATATATGTTAGTCAATACTCAATATAGTCAAACCAATTTGTTACAAGTTGAATAGGAGTTGTCTTGTAAAGGAAGCAACACTTCCTTTATAAATAGATGCACAATGGTTTATAATTTATTCATTCAATGAAACAGAAAATTACAAGTTTATCTTCTTACATGGTATCAGTCTAGGTCCTTCCGCTCACCCATGGCGACTGATCCCCCTTTCTCTGCTACTTTGCTTGATCCTAGTGATGAACTCTACCTTCACCACTCGGATCATCCGAATTATGTTCTGTCAACTAGTTTGCTGAATGATCGAAACTACGGTCCCTAGCGTCGCTCAGTCGAAGTCTCATTGCTCGCAAAAAACAAGCTCGTTTTTGTCACCGGCTCTTGTTCCCGCCCGACGACCGGGTCGAATTTGATTGCACAGTGGGAACGGTGCAATAACATGGCAATTTCTTGGCTCTTATACTCATTCGAGAAGAATCCTGTTGAATTTATCTTGTATTATCGATCTGCTGCTTTAATTTGGAAAGATCTAGCTTCTCGCTGTGCTCGTTTGAATCGCACTTGCATTTTTCAAATTCAGCGCGAGATCTTTTCTATTTCTCAGAGCTCCTTGTCATTTACCTCTTATTTCACTAAATTGAAGCGATTATGGGATGAGTATACTTTGCTAATTGAGGATCACATCTGTGAATGTGGATCTTCTGGATTAGTTCAAAAAATCCTTGAGGACCAACAAATCATTCTGTTTCTAGTCGGTCTTAATGAATCTTACAGCTGTGCTTGAGGTCAAATTCTTATGTTACAGCCTGCATCGACTTTGAGTGAAGTTTATAAGCTTGTTCTTCAGGACAAAGAACAACGAGAGATCGGATCAAAAACTGATACTCAATTTGATATATCTACTGTTTTTTCTTCTCAGCGTGGTTCTCAGTTTAATTCTAATAAATCTGTTGGTCGTGGTAAGTCTGATCCAGCTCCACGAGGTGGCAAAGGTTCTTCAAAAACTCCTTCTGCAGGTAGAGGCACTCTCTTTTGCGATCATTGTAAGATCGACGACCATACCTTGGAAACTTGTTGGAAGATACATGGCCACATATTTTTCTATGATTTTTGCAAACTCGGTGCATGGGCACACCGCTGGTAAGTGCTGGAAGAAGCACGATTATCCTCCAGGGAAAGGACCTTCGACTCATATAGTTGCTATTGTTGCTAACATTAGTGCTTCTTCACTCACTTTGGAGCAATATATACAACTCATTGGTCTTTTAAACAAGTTGAATGTCCCTACTTCTGAGACTGCAACATTCTTAGCAGGTACAAACTTCTCTTTTCTTTCTTCTTGTATTAATCCAGTTTGGATCATAGACAATGGTGATATGGACCACCTCACACCACACAGATCTTTGTTTTCCTCTTTTTTCTGCCTTAACCAAACCAAATTTGATTACTATGCCTAATGGCAAAACCGCTACTATCTCACATTTTGGTTATATTGTTATTTCTCCAACTCTTACTCTTTCTAATGTTCTTCATGTCCCTGAATTTTACTTTAATCTTCTTTCAATCAAGAAATTAATATCCCAAAACATGTTGATGTCCTCTTTACTTCCAAATTTTGTTTCCTTTAGGGCCATTTGATGAAGACTCCACTTATGATTGACGGTGAGGTTAAAGGCCTTTATATTGCAAACATGTTACAATCTAGTAAACCAGGACATGATGTTGTTTCTCTTCCTAACCATTGTACTGATCTTACTGTCATGAATAAATTTACTTATGTTTGTGCTTTTTCTGTTGCTTTGTCCTCTCATTTACTTGAATTATGACATTGTAGAATAGAACGTATTCCCTTCTTACAATTGAAACACATCAGTGCTATTGATAACAACACCAAGCCAACTTATCTTCGCAAAATCTTTCCCACAACCAGACAACACATAAACTCTTTTCCCGTGTCTATTACTAGAGCTTTTGCCCCCTTTGATCTTATACATATTGACATCTGGGGCCCCTATCGAACCCCTACTCACAATGGTCATAGATACTTCTTAACCATTGTGGATGACCATACTAAATGCACATGGCCGACATACTGGATGCCTACTAAGAGTCATGCCATTACTCTTTTAGCATCCTTTATTGAGCTGATTCATACTCAGTTTTCTTCCAAAATTAATATGATTCGAAATGACAATGCTTCTGAATTTTGTGGTTCCAGTGCATTACATCTTTATTCTTCCAAAGGCATTACCCATTAAACAAGTTGTACACACCACAACAAAATGGCACAGTAGAGCGAAAGCATATGCATATTTTGGAGGTTGCTTGTGCTTTTTTATTTCAGTCCAATTTGCCTCTTATATATTGAGGGGAATGTATATTGGTTGTCACCTTTCTCATTAACCAAGCAACTCTCCCTACACTCAAGTTTCAGTCCCCTTACTTTCTCCTCAACAAAAAAGAACCCAATTACTCTTTTATTAAAACATTTGGCTGCCTATGTTTTGTTTCCAATTACCCTCACACCATAGATAAATTTTCTCCTCACTTTAAACCATGCGTGTTTGTCGGATACTCCTTTGGTAAGAAAGGATATAAGGCACTAGATCTTGCTACCAAGCATATTATTCATACTCGAGATATTGTCTTCCATAAATCTCATTTTCCCTTTCATCGATCACAAACCTTGTTCTCCAACCACTACTTTGCCTACCCCTATTTATGATCTTGATTTTGATTTCATTTTCACACCTATTACTACCCCACCTATGGAACCTTCACTTACCCCACCTACTCCCCCTGCTATTCATGATAGCAACCCCCTCCACCTGCTCCAAGGCGCTTAACCAGAACATATCACTCACTTGCTTACTTAAGTGACTTTGTTTGCAATTTTGGGCCCTCTTCTACTGCCATGATTAATGTAGTGCCTTCTTCTTTTTTACCAGTTTCTCATTTTGCTCTTCTTACCTATATTTCTGCATGCACGGAACCATCTTCTAATGATCCTATTTGGGTTAATACAATGAATAAAGAAATTGAAGCTTTAACTGCTAACGATACTTAGGATGTAGTTTCTTTGCCTCATGGCAAAATTCCTATTGGTTGCGGGTGGGTGTTCAAAGTCAAACTCAATCACATGATTCCCTGGAAAGATACAAGGCTCGGTTGGTTGCTAAAGGCTTCACACAAAAGGAAGGGATAGATTTCCATGAGACCTTCTCCCATGTTTTTAAAATAACAACCATAAGATCCCTCATTGTTGTTGCTGCTGCAAAGAAATGGTTATATGCTCATGCCCAAGGGTGTACCTAATCCATTCCCTCAAGTTTGTCAACTCAAAAAGTCCCTTTATGGGTTGAAACAAGCTTCGAGGCAGTGGTTTCACAAGCTTGCCACTACATAACAGTCCTTCCATCACGTGCAGTCTAAAAATGACTATTCTGTTTTCATCAAACATAATGTTGCTTGCATTACCATCCTTGCTGTATATGTCGATGATATCTTGGTCACATGTTTAGACATGGCTGAGATTCTCTGACTTAAAGATTTTCTTCACTCTTCTTTCAACATCAAGAATCTTGGCTGACTCAATATTTTTTTGGGGGATGAAGGTTAATCATCTTGATTCAGGGATTGCAATTACTCAAGCGAATAATGACTTAATCCTAGATGCTGACATTGGTACTGCTAAGGCTACGCCTACTCAATTGCAATTGCTAATGAAATTGAATTCATCCGACGGAGATTTTCTCCCTGATCGTATGCCTTACAGAGCTCTAGTTGGAAAACTGAATTTCCTTACAAATACTCGACCTAATCTCAGTTATGTTGTTCAGACATTGAGTCAGTTTATCCAGGCTCCTCGCTCTCTGCAGTGGCATGCTCTTCTTCATACTCTTCGATATGCGAAGGGTACTGCTGGCCAAGGAATTCTTCTCAATGCTTGCTCCTCTCCAGTTTTAAAAGCTTTCTCTTATTCTGACTGGGCATCTTGTCCGACGACTCGGCGTTTAATCACAGGCTTCATTGTTTTTCTTGGTGACTCTCCCATAGGGCTCTCCATGACAGCTTCCCCGCGATGATAAGGTTCAGGTCCTTCATTGATCAAAACCCAAGGCCTCCATTGTTCTTTGGTCTGCACACCTCGTTCCACTCCACCAGGTGCATTTTCCTTTGGTTTTCCCATCTTCACAAGTATAATTAGAAAAAACTAAGAGATTTGCCTTTCCAATTAGTCAGTCTCGCATGGATTTTGTCAATCAGCGGAGAAAAAGTATCCTTGTTAATGCAACTATGAAGTATCTACATACCAAGGTAACTACCAAAGACATCATCGATCAGTTACCCTGTAACCAATTGGGGTGGGGGGGGGGGGGGGGGGGGGGCAAAAACCTTGGATTTATTAGTATTCAATGTGAATATTGGTAGAGATAGATAAAGCCGGACTCGTGAATAAAGCAGGACTCGTGAAGCATAACTAACTGGATATAGATCACATGCCATCAATCCATCATAATACATCCAATTGAACAAATCTTGTAAACTAATTCATAGTTTAATTTGATCGTAGCACACCACAACCTCTTCTAAATATTGTGTACTCACGCTCTTTAACTAGGTTCTATAATATTTAATCTCGATGTAGAGTGATGAATCCGAACAAATTAAATTTCCAATAAAAACAAAAATTAAAAAGATTAAAGTAAATTAATTTATCCTTTTTCTTAAATTTTCAAGGGTGATAATATTTACACCCATAAATTTTATTATATGCACCACACCTACGCCTCTTGAATCACACCCCTGCTCTTCTTGAGTCACACATCGATCTGCCCCTCAAGAGGCGCAGAGTATTTTAATGTAAAATACCCTGCGCCTCTTGAGGGGGCAGGTGTGTGACTCAAGAGGAACAGGGTGTATTTAAAAAAATATATAAAAAGTGAGATATGTGATGTAAATAGTAAATTTTGTGGTGTAAATAACATTGGCTATTTTCAATATAGGTTTTAGGTTGGAGAATTATTTTTACATTATTAAAGTTCATTGAGGCTGATAGTTGAGGATCATATACACGGACATACAAGTGTTTGTCGTTCAACACATAAAACCAATAACTAAGAAGAGTAGCATATCAATTTAGACTTGTATGATTCGCATTTTTTAACTGCGATTTGTTTAGTCTCTTTACATCTCAATACAACCCCGTAAGATTGTCGTTTTTTTAGTTGATACTTTAACAACAGATTTAGCATTTTATTTTACTTTTACCTAGCCAGAGTCAAACCATTTGATTAGTCTTCACTGGGCACTCTTCATTGTTAGGCTATCTTTGTGGAGGATGATTAGAATCATGGGGAGTTTGCAAAATATCCAAAAAAGTTATCTTAATTGGTAAAATATCCACACTTTGGGACAAATTGGTGGAGTGTTCATCTTGCCAATAGCAATTTTATCATCTTGCCTATAGCCTCACTTTTTTTTTAACATTTTGTCATGCAAAAATAAGAGTATGTTGTGCATGTGCAAAAATAATCGTATGTTATGCATGTGCAAAAATAATCGTATGTTGAGCAAATATGACCCAAGTCTAGTTTTTTTTAAAAATATTTTGTCGTGCAAATTTAAGAGTACGTTGTGCAAATATAACCGTAACTTGTGCAAATATGACCCAAGTCTAGTTTATTTTTATTTTTTATTTTTTTTAACATTTTGTCGTACAAATATAAGAGTACGTTGTGCAAATATAACCGTAAGTTATGCAAATATGACTCAAGTCTAGTTTTTTTTTTTTATTTTTTTAACATTTTGTCGTGCAAATATAAGAGTACGTTGTGCAAATATAACCGTAAGTTGTGCAAATATAACCCAAGTCTAGTTTTTTTTTTCATTTTGTCGTGCAAATATAAGAGTACGTTGTGCAAATATAAGAGAACGTTGTGCAAATATAACCGTAAGTTGTGCAAATATGACCCAAGTCTACTTTTTTTTTAACATTTTGTCGTGCAAATATAAGAGTACGTTTTGCAAATATAACCGTAAATTGTGCAAATATGACCCAAGTCTTGTTTTTTTTTTTTGTTTTTTTTTTTTACATTTTGTCGTGCAAATATAAGAGTACAGTGTGCAAATATAACCATAAGTTGTGCAAATATGACCCAACTCTAGTTTTTTTTTACATTTTGTTGTGCAAAAATACGAGTACGATGTACAAATATAACCGTAAGTTGTGCAAATATGACCCAAGTCTAGTTTTTTTTTTACATTTTGTTGTGCAAATATAAGAGTACATTGTGCAAATATAACCATAAGTTGTGCAAATATGAACCAAGTCTAGTTTTTTTTATTTTTTTTTTACATTTTGTCGTGCAAATATAAGAGTACGTTGTGCAAATATAACCGTAACTTGTGCAAATATGACCCAAGTCTAGTTTTTTTTTAATTTTTTTTAAATTTTTTTTACATTTTGTCGTGCAAATATAAGAGTACGTTGTGCAAATATAACTCTAAGTTGTACAAATATGACCCAAATCTATTTTTTTATTTTTTTTATTTTTTTTTTACATTTTTTCGTACAAATATAAGAGTACGATGTGCAAATATAACCGTAAGTTGTGCAAATATGACCCAAGTCTAGTTTTTTTTTTTTTTTTACATTTTGTCGTGCAAATATAACTTTATATTGTGCAAATGTAAAAAAAAATATAGTAGATGTGGATCGCATGATAAAATATAGATAGTTTTTTTAATTATCATATTAATGGGGTAATTTTTGTAATTTAACAAAAATTCCTTCTTCTACCTTTCTTCCTCCCTCTGTAACATCGATAACACCTCCCCGAGAGATCTTGCTCCGCCGGCCGCTCCATCGACCTCGCTCGCTCGCTCCGGCCGCTCCTTCAACCTCGCTCGCTCGCTCCGGCTGCTCCCTCGACCTCGCTCGCTCCGCTCTCTCGCTCGACGTCGCTCGACCTCGCTCCGGCTGCTCGACATCGCCAGCGGAGTTCTCCCTCCTTGACGGCTCCACCAGCCGCTGGAATCGGATCTCATATCTAGAATCGGCTCTCATATCTGGAATCCCCGCTGGAATCGCCTCGCCCGCTCTGCCTCGCTCCAGCCGATTGCAATCGACGATTCGCTCGCTCCGCCTCGCTTCGACCGATTGCAATCGTCGATTGAACCACCGATTGAACACCCGATTGAACCACCACATCGATCTGAGCACAGATCTGACAATCATTAACAATCCGGAGACCGGCGATCTGAGCACAGATCTGAGCATGGATCCGGCGAGAAAAGCAGGCGAGAGAGAGCGAGGCAAGCCGGCGAGATAGAGCGAGGCAAGCCGGCGAGAGAGAGCGAGGCAAGCCGGCGAGAGAGAGCGAGGCAAGCCGGAGACCTGGTGGCATCGAAGACAATCGGGGGTCGGAGACAATCGGGGGATGATGAACAGAGGAATGGGGCACAAAAGGGGAATTGGAATTAGGTTATTTAATTAGGTGGACAGTTTACTAATTTGTCCAAAAAATAGGACATTCTACTAATTAGGCCGAAAAAAGTGACTGTGACACAAATTTTCTCTAAAAACATTATCTTTACACAAATAAAATGATTAATTTATGACATTTTACGTACAACTTGGTTTTTACTACGTGTTTCATAAGTCAACACATCAAAAGTCTATAAAGCAGATAACAAACAAAAAAGGTTCATTATTATTTCATTTTTTTAAAAAAAAAAAAAAAGTAAAAGCAAAAAAGAAAAAGCACAAATGAAAAATGAAAAGATTAGCCCTAAACCTCCAAACCTAACCCGAACCTGCTGGTTAGGATCTCCCCCAAATCGTCCCAATTTCCCATTCCCCAGCGATCTATCCTATTCCCAAACCAATATCGTCCCAATTCCAAGACCGTAATTCGGCGGTGTTGGAAGATGTTGATCTCCGGCGCTCTGGCGAGGCATCTGATAGCTATATACCTCTGCGTAATAGCGGCGAT
Organism: Persicaria maculosa; assembly: GCA_963922045.1. Taxonomy (NCBI): domain Eukaryota; kingdom Viridiplantae; phylum Streptophyta; class Magnoliopsida; order Caryophyllales; family Polygonaceae; genus Persicaria; species Persicaria maculosa. Next base: position 19,071,921 of record OY998257.1, on the reverse strand, counting down.
TGAGGTGTACGGACTAGTTACTGGCCGGAGCTTCACCGGAATGTTTCCGCTGGTAGCGGCAACTGCCGTGGTCGGGATGGCTCTTGTCGCCGCGCTGACGTGGGTCGTCTCTCGTAACGCCGCGCGCGCTTTCCCTCGCGAGCACGTGCGCGAGATCTGCCGCGGCGGTATCTGCTGGCATGGCGCCATCGTCAAGTCGCCGCCGTCTCAGGTTTGTTTCCGACTCCCTCAACAACCACCGGCCACCAGTGTAGAAGAAAAAAAAAAGCATAGGACTTTCAAAAAAAAAAAAAAAAAAAAACTATAGGAGATTTTAGAGTTGAATTATTTGTTAAATCGGTCTTTTAATTTAGAAAGATTTATTATATTTACTTTAAGAAATTTAGTTTAAAATAACGAATATTTGAAAAATATATTTTCATGTAAATTGTTAACTTATGTTTAAAGAACATTAATTAAAAAAAAACCCGTTAAAATCTCGACCTGATTTTAGATTCTAACTATCTAAAAATGATAGAATGATACTAGTTTTAAATAAAATCTTATTTAACGTATCTATATCTATATAATATCTTAATTTAGAAGTTTTTGTAATGTGTCAACACCTCTTTAATTTTAGGTTTTTTAACTAATCATAATTTTTTCTCATTATTTCTTTTTCTTTTTCTCTTCATCTCTTTCATACATTTAAGTTTTTTTCTTTTATTTTTACCTATTTACTAACCACTAGTTCAGTGTCCGCACTGCGTGCGGTTTTTTTTAATTTAAATAAATTTAATAATAAAACTCGTTTATTCAATTAATTAATTTTTCCATACTTCTGATTTCTTAAATCTGAATGAATTAATTATACTTAATTAGTATAAAAGCTAATTTCTCCTTACTCCTTAATCATTTCTAGTGCATATTAGTGGAAACAACATATGAAAAGCTATAATTTCTCAAATCTGAATGAATTTATACTTTATTGACAATATATGAAACAACATGTGAAAAGCTAGTAAATATTAGTGGAAACAACAAAATAACATATCTTGTAACCAATCAGCACATTATTTCGAAAAGCTTACAAAGGAAATCGTAAACAAAGTCATAAATAACCTGCAATAACAACACCAAAAAGAAAGAAAACGACGTCAACGTTTGTGAAATAACATTAACAATCTAAACTTTATATAGGTCAAAATCTAAAAATCTATCCATAATTATATATGTATAAAATCCAAAAATATATCTCATAAATATATCAATACCTTCAAGATATATAAGAAAATTTTATTTCTTACTGAATTTCATAAGTTGATAACTTTTACACGACTAAGTATTATTTTTTCAATTTACCCAAAACCTTTTATCTTCTTCATATTGATAAAGTTATTGATAAATTTATTTAATTATTATGATCGTACTAAGTATTATTTCAATTTCGTCAAAACATTTTTTCTTCTAAAAATATTTTCATATTGATGAAGTTATTGATAAAGTTATTTAATTAGTAGGTCCATGTAATATATTGATAAAGTCATTATCTTTTAAAAATATGTTCATATATAGTGAAAATAAGTAAATCTTATCTTATATAATAGTCTTTAAAATTAGTTAATACGGAGTATCTTCTAAAAATATATCCATATCTAATCAAATTGGGTCAAATTTTATCTTATGCATATATAGATATATTGATTAAATAGAGTTAGAATAAAAATTTAACTTATGCATATATTTTAAAATTAGTTAATATTTTCTAAAAATATATCCATATTTAATCAAATTGGGTCAAATTTTATCTTAGGCATATATAGATATATTGATTAAATAGAGTGAGAATAAAATTCTATCTTATGCATATATTGATTAATTAAAAAAATTGTGATTGGTTCATACGACTACGATTAAGGAGAAGTCGCCATGTGTCTCAAGCGACTTCTCCTTTATTATATATAATAATTGATGATTGGGTTTAATTCAAAACATTTAATTAAATTTAATGTTTACTAATAATATATATATATATCTTTATATATTATAATAACAATAATCTATATCAATATAATATCTTAATTTTAAAACCTTTTTGATGAAACCTAACTTTATGGTAAGCATTTTTACCATTTTCTTAAAGATTTAAGTCTAACTTCATTATTTTATCTTAACTTTAATAATATTTTACAATATTAATTTATTATGTTATTAAAAATCATGCCATGACGCGAGAATTATACTAGCAATATCTAAAAATGATTTAGAGATTAAAAAAAGGTAAATTACATAAAACCAACCACTAAATTTTAATTTTTTTCTTAACCACCTGCTAAATTTAAAATTACACAAAATCATCCGTTAATACAATTGGTTAACAATTCACCACCCATGCAAAAATATTCATTAAAACATCAATAGTCATTGAAACACCACGGAACTGTAATTAACTGAAAATAAAAAGTATTCCTTTACCCTATAGCTATAATTCATACACCAATAATACTTTAAATTTGCAAATTTTCAGTAAATATACATCTAGTATGTACAAATGTGGATGATAGAATCCTACTTAATATTAAGATCCTATAAAAATGTCTATTCTATTAATATTTTAACTTTAATTATATACATGAAAATTAGTACAATATAATGTGATCGAGTCTATACTTTATTCATATTTTATTTGTAAAATCTTACACAGGTATTTTAAAATAATTTAATATTATATTTAACCTACGCGTTTAGGATATAGCTAGATTAAGTGTATTAATGTATTATGAAAGAAAATCATAAATTGATAAACCTTAGAAAAAATATTAAAAAAATGGTGAAATTGTGAATCTAGTGGAATTTTTTTCCCAAATCGACATGTTTAACCTATGATTTGAATTCATAGTTTAGAAAATTTGTATAACTGGATTAAAAAAAAAAGAAGAAGAAAATTTGTATAACATATTACCTTAATATTTTTAAAATTTCATCGATGCTCGATTATATGATCATCTAGTCCGATCCTTGGCTGGACTTCCTTCTGATCTAATCCTATAATTTTGATCTTAACAACTTAGGTATGGATTATCATTATAGTATGTTTATAAATTTAAACATGTGATAAGTGTTTATTAACACAATTTATAATGTGTTTTTAAAAATATGAATTTAAAATAGAATATCTTGTAAATTATTTCACAAATTCTATTTCGCCTTTGCAACTCACAAATTGTTCATCTTCTTCATAGATCTTGATTTTCGAAAAGCTGGGCATTTCTATCGAAAATGACGTTCACGAATGAAGATGACTTACCATTCAACTCATATGGTTACAATATATCCGAAGAGTTCGTGATTCATATTCAAGTAAGTCGACTTCATGTTTTGACTAAAATCCGAAGAGTTCGTTATAGTAAATCTATTATACACTATATAGTTAGGTTATCGAAAACCATAGATACTTGATTTTAACTTTTAAACCATCATATTTGTTTTTCGTGACTATGGACCATAAGTGCTCAATGCTTCCGCAATCAATAGCTTGATCGAATGTCTCGGAAATCATATCTTAAGAGACCGTGTATTTGTCGAAATTTTGATCTTGTACTTGAACTCGATTCGAGAATGTACAAGAACTCGATTCGAGAATATATACATGCGGTTTGATTTATACGAAATCAAGGTGTAAATTCGGAACTTTAATAGTGTGGAATAACTTTGTGAAAAAGAATATTTGCTTACAGTATTTATATTATCTTAGTACGGAGTATTTGTTAAAATTGGATTTGCATAAAAAGTGGGTTTTGTGAGGTGGAAAGCCAGCAGCAAAATCTGACGACTGATCTTTTGTGTTTTGTTGAAGATGACAATTCATAACCCATTAATTCAAAAACCATTAATTCAAATTGGGGATTGACTTTCTATTGAACATGAAAGTATGAAACCCACGAGTGTACATACTATATAAGTGAATATGTACCATTTTAGGGCCACCTTTGTACCATCTCTTCTATAGTCCTATAGGACCAAAATCAATGAATTTTTTTTTATTATGTAAAAATTCGAGCTCAGACAAGTTTGAGGCTTGAGAGGTTGACGAATCGACATATGGACTAACTGTCAATCATATAACATAGTAAGCAACACAAATCAACAAGGAAGAAAGAAAAACCCAAAGACTCATAAAAGACGTCAGCCAACGTAAGAATCGATGAAGATCCCCGACGAAACCATGAGTGGTGTGAACATGGGAGAGCGTGATGACTCACACGATGTCTCGACGCCGAGAAGGCGAAGACCGGTAACCCACCGCCAGAAAAGGCGAAACCTGGGGAAGTGCGGATCACCGACGTTGTCCCCGCCTAGTTGAGGGATCTTCGAAGATCACGAACACAGTCACGATCATCTCGATCATATAGGATGCCTAATACTGCAACCCAACTCGTAACTAATCGTACCACACCGAGGTAACGACCCAATGCCAAAAGAGGGAACAAAAACAAGACATGCCAAAACAGGAAGATCAATCACCAGACGAAAATTTATGTGCGAGAGCCCGGGATAAACCAGAAATCCCAGGGAGGAGTTATTATTACTGATAATATTACGAATATTGTCCAGGACCTTTCGGGATATTAAGTCAAATCTTTTCGTTATTTTAGTCGAACCCTTTCGGGAATTTATATAAGTATGTATACATATAAATAAATATAAATGAATAGAAATATGTATATACAAGAGTTCTTTTTTTGTTTTTTTATAAGGTAAAAATTCGATGGTTAGACAGACCTGACACCTCGATAGGTCGACAAAGTCGACAGACGGCGAACTGTCAATACATACAATCAAAATAACAAAAGGTGCAAACGATTCAGTTACAAGTAAACAATACTGGACGACCTAGCAAACCTAATCCTAACATGTTGGGGACAACTTAGACTACGAACTAAAGCCAAGCGCCACCAAGCAGCGACACCGCTGGCCAGCGATATATCAGGAGTCCCTGTGGGCAGTGAAGATGAACCTCCAAGGAAATTTCTGAATCACAGAGACGCCTCGATACACATCGCCTCGACCCTAGCCAGACCCGACTCCGAAACGTCAGAGCCCCAACAAAGAAAAGGATCGTCGAGACCAACCAAAAGAGCAGTCGGAAACCACCCAAGTACAAAGCACCTGAAAACCCTTACGAGATTTAATTGGGGCCATTTCAGGATTTAATCAAGCCCTTTCGGGATTTAGGGTGTGTTTGGCAACAAAGTAGCTTTTCAAGTAGCTTTTTAGAGCCTTTTGTTTTTATATTCTATAGTTTTAAATGAAATAAAGCTACGATTATATTTTAATTAGCGTTTCATAATTGAATTTTCAAAAGCTACACCCCCAAGCTTTTCAGAGCTTTTCTTTTTATACACACAAATCTATTCATTTTATCAACTAGTTTATTCAACTACCCTATTAGCTAAGGTTACCAAACACATTACTAGCTTTTCAACAGTGTAATTCAACATATATTTTACACAATTAACCATTCAGCTTCAGCTACCCATTCAGCTTTAGCTACTCATTCAGCTTCGGTTACCAAACACACCCTTAGTTTACACCCTTACGGCCGGGTTTACTCAAACTATGAAACATATATATTCAATAACATAAATAAAAAAAATTATGTGAAAGAATATATATGAAACAAAAAATATTTTATGTTAATTTATTTTTTATTTACCGGGCCACTTTGGACCCAAGGCAAAACCTTGGTCCCAAAGGACAATATACGGGCTCAGTACTACAGGCCAACCGGGCCCAAGGAAGCCCGATAGGCACCCAACAGTACAGAGAGTCAAACAGGAAGGAGGGGAGCACAATCGGAGGAAGAGCAACGCTACCGACATAGATTGATGAAAGACAATCAGATAGGAAGGAGGGAAGCAGACACCATTAAACATCAAAAGCCCCAACCCAATTTCACAAACGAACAATGGGAAGCCTATAGATCAACCTCAGACCGAAAACCAACCGGACTAAGGCAGGAGACCGATGAGACCTAGTCGGACTGAGGCCAAAGGAGCTTTAGACGTTGATTAAAGGAGAAGAGACCAAGAACGGTCGAACGAGGATGCCGGCAAAGACACATCAGGATGAGAAAGAGGGAGGCGGAGCAAAAGACGACAAGCCCCCACCACCGACGACCACCCCGGAGCCGACCCAAACATCTGGAGGAAAACGAAGCCCAACACCGACAACCATTTTGCCCTAGGATGGAGGACGAAATGCAAAGCCAGGAGGAACAGATGCAAAAAAACCGACCCCAAAACTCAAGGAGAAAGCAATTAGAAGGAAAAGGGTTCTGAAAAACAAAATTGATGAAGCTAATTTAGCCAAAACCTAAATTGATTTGTAGAGTTTGACAAGGAAGAGTTAGAGAATTAGGGATTTCACATAAAATTGGGGCTTTACTGTTTGGACAAATCTAGAGAGAAGGCCTCTGCCTTCTGTATAAATAAGAGTACTGGTTTTTAGTGTGCGTGTGTTTTTTTTCGTTTTTTTTTTAATTTTATTTTTATGCTTTTGGGGTTGTTTTGGACCCAAGACAAAACCTTGGGCCCAAAGAACGAATTCGGGCCCAACCTGCGGGCCTCCTTAGGGCTGGGGCGACACAACAATCAAATGCTAACCACGCTCAGAGCTGGCACACAGGAAGCGTGCAAGGCCAAGGGGCGAGGCAAGCACACCAAGGAAAACACAGGCCACCCGGAGGGTTGATGTCGTCGCCGAACCAGCTGCGAACAAGCGTAGGGACAGCAAGGAGGAACCCATCCGTCGGCAAAACAAAAGTAAGGATGGTGATCGACCGTCTAAGATCGAAGACGACGGGGCGAAGCGAGGAAGCGACAAGCACAATCTCAACCGCTACACAGAGAGTGCGATCAATGAGGTATCCAAGGTCGGAGAGATGGTCGGAAACCCAAGACTGAACCAAGGCCGATTTCAACAGGGATCAGAAAGGCCAATTTCAAAAGAGAACAAACCCTAGATTCGAAAATCAAAGGAGAAGAAGCTCGAAAATGTTGCGAAACGAAGAAGAAAAGAGACTCTCTACCATGGATCTATGAAAGCCCATGAAAATAAAGCGAATCGATCAAATTTAGAGGGTTGTAAAAAGAAGGGGCTTCAAGCTCCTTGTCAGAGGTCTACACACCGGCTACCAGAACAGGCGGTGCAAGCACGACAACGGGTGCCCCGACGGAGCAACCACCAAGGGACGAAGTGGTTAAATTGAAGGATAATACCCCGAAGGGAGTTGGACAACCCCTCTCACACACTCTAAAGATCTAGAGAGAAGAGAGAGAGAGAGAGAGAGAGAGAGAGAGAGAGAGAGAGAGAGAGAGAGAGAGAGAGAGAGAGAGAGAGAGAGAGAGCATTTTTGAGAGATCAGGCACTCGGCTGACCTCCAGATTCCTCTGAAGTTATAGGCGGTGGCGCGTTGCCAAGGCCCGATGGGGCGTTTTTGCAAGTACAAGAAAGCTTCAATGAAGCTCTTCTGTTACCGTGTAACATAAAAGTTGGCTTATTGTAGGATGATTTACCATCATGCATTTTTTTTAAACAAGACAAATATTTCGGTGATTTATCATCATGCATGATTGTGCATGGCTTGATTAGTTAAAAAGAGTTCTAATATATGTCTATGAAAACACATTGTGTAGTAATTAATAAAAAAAGATTTATTTTTTAAAAGACATTTTTTTTAAATTTTCAATATGTTAGCCTTAAATTAATATATTGAAATTAAGGTTTTCTTCCTTATTTTTTACAAGAGATTTTCAATTGTATTGGCATGAGGGGTCACTTGCCAAGTCACCAGTGTACCCACGTACCCTCACTATTTGACAAACTCTCATTTCCTAATTTTTTTTGTTAGGTAAGAATTTGAGATAATAGACAATAAACTGCTAGGTAACTCAGTAGGCCGACGAATCGGTAGATGGACTATCCATCAACATACAAGACCCTAAATAATACTAATCAACACAGATGAATGAAAAACCCAAACAACCCATAAAATTCGTCAGCCAACAGAGGAGTTGAGGAAGATCCAAAGCGAGCCACGAATGCCGAGAACACGGGAGAGTGCAATGACTCACTCGGCATCTCAACGCCGAAAAGGTAGAGAAAAGTAACCCACCACCGGAAAGGGCAAAACCCAAAAAAGTACGGATAACTGACGTTACCCCACCTAATTGAGGGATTTTCGAAGGCCACAAACCCAGCCATGATCCTCTCATTTTCCTTATTAAACCACACCTACTTGTTGGTCCTTGAGCACATGTGCCCATCGGAATTGACGGTTCTACTAAACACAACATTTATCCAACACTAAATAAAATATGATTTATGGCACAAAAAAAGCCATTGAGCCAGACACGGAATTGGAAAATAAAATTTGGGTATGATGGATAGACTATTTTTTTATATATATTCATAATTTTTATTTTTTTTATACAAGGCAATGATTTGGAGAAGGTTAATGACGATTAACCCACCGACCAATGGCGTCCCACCGAATAAGATCAATGACCTAAGCGGGAACGCAGTCAGCAACAAAATGCGAAGAGAGCTTCAGATGCGCCAACTGATCCGCCACCTGGTTATCCTCCTTGAAGATGTGCGTGAAGGTGACCCACTCGAATGAACGAAAAAAGACCCAAGATATCCGAGATCGGCATCTCTATCTCCCACGGACATTGCCAATGACCCCGTAAAACGTTGATGATGGTGAGGCAATCACCTTCAATTTTCAGTCGCCTAAACCCCCTCTTGGAAGTTTCCAGGAGACCACCAATAAGGTCATGACACTCCGCCTGAATAACTGACACCGATCCATGGCTATGGGCACCATAGGACAGAACCCTACCCAGACTATCACGGATTACAAAACCGGAAGCCGCGCGGTCCGATCCAGTCCAAGCCCAATCAAAATTTAGTTTGACATAATCACTAACAGACTTTTTCTATCTTACTTCTTTCGGTTTTGTCTCTCTCTTTTTTGGGGAGATAGTTCTTTGAGTGTCAATTTCATCTATTTGTTCGTCTATTTATGCTTTTTTCCATATTTTCCTAAATTGTTTTATATTCTTTAATCAATTTTCCATCGATCTTATATCACTGCTATCAAAAGTTATTCGATTTCTCATTTACCATATGCCCCATAGAGCAAAAGCAAGGATTGATTTTTGTTCCAGGGATAATTGATGGAATATTTTGGAAATTATGTCCTTGTATGACTTTTTTCTTTTTTTAGTGTTCCGAATCATTTGTTCAATCTACCTATCAAGACTCCCAACAAAGGATAGGAAAATTTGGCTTTTGGAAAAGAGGTGAGTGTTATCTTCGTCATGGTGGGAGCATAGGGGGCATTGCAGTGGCATATGAATCCCTTTGCCTTGTAACCTAACTTTTGTTGGGGTTCCATTTAGTAGGTTTTTCTATATAATTTTTTTGTTTTTGGCGGGCAATCAATTTTCCGTATCCAATCCAAAGGGTCAGAGTTGGACCTTTTAGCTTGAGTCGCGTGATCTAAAGCACTAGCAGTAGAAAACAATCCTTTTTGCTAGCTTTCTAGTATAGTCTATCTTCAAATTCATTGGAGGATATATAGACATCTAGAATTTTGTCAACAATTTTCGACGAAAGATACATACTCAGCTTATCTTTGTCCCAGGTCTTGTCTGCTTTCATAAAGTTATCGACAGTCTTTTGTTGGTCGATGATTCATTTTTGTCGTAGGATCCCTTCATTTTGGAGCCAGTTATCAGTCCAAAATCTTATAGATTTCCCTTTTCCAACTTGCTAAATAAGTCCATCACAAAATTCGTCTTTGATATCCATTAATTTTGCCCATTGCCAAGAGGAATTTTCGTTGGTAATTCCAGATTTATGAGGTACTTATACTTGATAATTTTAACCCATTCATTTTTCTGGCTCTGCCATGATTTTCAAAACCAATTTCATTTGTAATGCTTTGTTCATGTCTTTAGTTTTATGAAATCTGAGTCCTCCTTCTTTCTTTGGTCTGCAAACTTTAACTCACCCGTTCAATGGATTGTATTGGGAATATTTGTTCCGAAAGAAACATATGTTGATTCGGTCCAGGTCGTTCTGTATGCTTACAAGAAGCATGAAGTTTTGCATAATGTAGCTTAGTTTCAAAGCTAGGTTTGCTTTTACTAGAACCGCTCGTCCTTGTTGGGTGAGTTCGTTTGCTCTCTATTTTGTTAATTGGGTCTTTGTTTTCCCAATGACTTCTTCAAATGTATCTTTGTTCACTCTGCCATTTATTATTGGGCATCGAAGATATTTTTCTAGGCCAGCTTGGTTTGTTATTTATAGGCAAGATTGGATTCGTTGTCTTTGTTCGTTCGTAGTTCCTTTTATCGCATGGAATGCGGATTTTTGAAAATTTACTTTCTGACCCAAAATATCGCATTATTCATCGATGATATTCTTCACTGCTCTACAGGCTTTCGGGGTCGCCTTTGAAAAAATCATAATGTCGTCAACAAAGGAGAGGAATGGGACTGAAGATCCACTTCTCAAAGTTTTAACTCCGATGATATTCCTCGATTGTTCACTTTGTTGCTGTAATTTTCTTGCTAGGATTTCTACACCTAAGATAAAGAGGTAGGGGGATATAGGATCTCCTTGTCTAAGACCTCGTTGAGGTCGAAATGTATCAGTTAGTTCATCATTTACTAGGATAGAGAAAGTTACGGTCTAGATGCATTCTTTAATCTAGCCATAGAATTTTTGAAAAAAAAAACCAAATTTGGTCATGACAGCAAGCAGGAAATCCCAATTCGGCCTTTCATAAGCCTTTTCCATATCAAGTTTGATCACAGTCCACCCTTCATGGCCTTTTTTAGATCAAAAAGAGTGGAAGATTGCATGTGCAATGAGTACATTGTCTTGGATTGCTCTATCTATGATGAATGCTCCTTGCAATGGATGGATAAGTTTTTGTAGCACCGTTTTCAATCTTTCTGCGAGTATTTTTGCAATTGCCTTATAGAGAGTAGAACAAAGACTAAATAGGTCTATAGTTGTTCGTTGTTCTTGGGCTATCGCATTTAGGGATCAAGGATATGAAGGTTTGATTTATTTGTTTAAAGCATCCTCTCAAAATGGAAGAAGCCTTTGATTGCATTTGTAACTGATGGTCCGACAATGTCCCAGTATCGTTGGTAGAATTCTGCAGTCATACCATCCAGTCTAGGAGATTTATCTTTTCCTATAGAGAAAAAAGCTCTTTTAATATCCTAATTTGTGATAGGTTTTGTGAGGCAATCGTTGTCCTGTTACGAAATTTCTGTACTTATTAATTCTAGGTATTCATTTAAAAGACTATGGTTAATCCTTTCTTCTTTGAATCGTTTTTCAAAATCATTTCGAATCTCTCTTCTGATATTTTCTTCTCCTTTAATTGTTGTTCCTTCAGTTGTTACAATTTCTCCAATGATTTTTCTATTTATGTGTCATGTAGCTATCTTATAGTGGTATCTTGAGTTCGTGTCGAATAGTTTAAGATGTTTTATCTTTGCCCTTTGGCTCCAATACATTTTATGGTATTGTAATATTTTGTTCTTTTTGTTTATAAGGCGTAGTTGTTTGTTACTATTTCCGGCTTACTGACTATGGCTGGGGTTAGTTTGGAGTTCTAGCAGTCTATCTTCAATGTCTTTCAGTTGACGAAAGATGTTACCAAAGGTTGTTTTGTTCCATTCTTTAGTTACTCTTTTAAGTAGTTGGGTTTTTTGGTCACTTGGAAAATATGTGACCCAGCAAAAGACGAGCGTCATGCCCGGGCAACAATGTTCCGATTATCTTTCCTTTGGAGCCATATTTTCTCAAATTTAAAGGGTTTAGCTTTTTACTTACATTTGTTTTGATTTTGATGGAGATTGGGCAGTGGTCTGAGGATGAGAATGCATAGTTCCTGGTGGCTAATTATGGGTACCATTGTAGGATTTGGTCTTGCACAAGAGTCCTCTCTAGTTTTTCATAGATGTTGTTGATATCCGATCTGTTTTTCTCCTAGTCAAACCATTTCCAAGAGTTGAGATATCAAGTAGGTGATAATGGTCTTTAAAGGATAAGAGTCTCTGGAATCTATTCATGTTCGGGGATACACCATCCATTTTTTTAGAAGGGCATTGAATCTTATTTAGATCCCCTATCACAATAGTAGGAATGTCAATCCCTTGAATATGGTCTTGGAGCTTGGACTAGAATATGGGTTTCTCACCCTCTTGTGCAGGCACATAAACAAAGCAACAAGACAAAACAGATATGTTATATTTGTTTTCTATTTTCATCGTAACGAATCGGTCGTCCGTTTTCAGAACTGAAACTTTTCCACTCAAAAGTTGGTATTCTTTCCATAGAACATGGATCCCTCCCAATCTACCCCTCGCTGGAACCCACCAAATCGAATCAAACCCCGCTTTTTTCCACACAACCTCACAAGGTTGTGATTCAGTTTTTGTTTCCATTAGAAACATAATTTGTATGTTTTCTATTTTACAGATATTTTTTATCTTAGTCCATAGGTTTCTTTTCCCTATCCCACAACAGTTCCACGTACAGATTTCATCCTGGCTTAGTTTGATATGAATTTGTCATTTTATTGTTTTTTCTGTCTGGGTTTCGTTGTTTGACTTTGCCATTATCATCCCCAGTGGACTTAATTTTCCCCACTTTATACATTTGGTCACCTGCGATCATAATTTTCATTAACAAAACACTTATTTTAATAAACAACTATCAGGAGCTAAAGCGGGTGACATTGAAGAACTGTTACCCTCTCCCGAAGATCGATGACCTACTGGACTAACTTCAGGGAGCAGTGATGTTTTCGAAGATTGATCTAAGGTCAGGTTATCACCAGCTCAGAGTGAAGCTAGAGGACGTATAGAAGACAACTTGTAGGACTCGTTATGGTTAATACGAGTTCGTGGTCATGCCGTTTGGGCTAACCAATGCGCCAACAACCTTCATGGAGCTCATGAACCACGTGTTCGTTGACTACTTGAATAGATTCATGGTCGTCTTCATAGATGACATATTGGTGTACTCGAGGAGTTAGGAGGAGCATGAGAAGCACCTATAGATCATTCTGGAGATGTTAAGGAAGCATCGGTTGTACAATAAGTACAACAAGTGCAATTTTTGGATCTCAGAGGTTGCCTTTTTAGGCCATATCATTTCAGCAGAGGGTGTCGTCGTGGACCCAACGAAGCTTGAGGCCATCGTTGCTTGGGAGGTGCCCAAGAACATCAGAGATATCCGTTCCTTCCATAGATTGGCCAGCTATTATCGGAGATTCGTACTGGGATTTTCGAGCATCGCTCGACCGATGACGCAGCTATTACGGAAGGATGTGCCTTTTGAGTGAATAATAGAGTGTCAGGCCAGCTTTGAGCTTCTGAAGGAGAAGCTGATTTACGCTCCAGTTTTAGCATTGTTGGATGGGACCGAGGACTTAGTTATCTACACAGATGCTTCGGGAGCTGGGTTGGGTTGTGTTCTACATCAGAGGGACTGAGTCATAGCTTATGCCTCACGGCAGTTCAAGCCGATGGAGTTATCTTACCCCACACTCACGATTTGAAGGATCACGAGAGCTTAAAATACATTTTGACCCAGAAGTAGCTCAACATGGACATCACGTATCACCAGGGGAAGGCCAATGTAGTGGCAGACGCGCTCAGTAGGAAGACTCACTAGGACGCTACGGTGGCCAGATTGGCAGTTCAGAGTCGATTGCATGCAGAGCTGAGATCATGCGGCATCGAGGTTTGGATACATCGAGAGAGTGGTAAGCTGTCTTTCCTCAAGGTTCAATCAGAGTTGACAGAGGAGATTCACAGATGCCAGATGGATTGCCCAGAGATTGTTGCTATGAGAGAGCGAATGGCTCAGGGTCGAGTTGAGGAGCTCGTGGAGAGGGCAGATGGGACACTGACCTTCCAGGGTAGGGTTGTGGTGCCATCTACTTCGGATTTGAGGCAGAGGATCATGTAGGAGGCCCACACCACTCCTAATTCCATCCACCCTGCAACGAATAAGATGTATCAGGACTTGAGGAAGTTCTACTGGTGGCAGAGGATGAGGGTTCACATTATAGATTTCATCGCTAGGTGTCAGGTCTGTCAGCAAGTTCGGATAGAGCACCAGAGGCCGGGTGGATTATTCAGATCGCTTCCCATTTCCTAGTGGAAATGAACGGATATCTCTATGGACTTCTTCACTGAACTGAGGAGATATGTCAGGTGTTTCGACACTATCTAGGTAGTGGTCAACCAATTGACCAAGTCAGCCCACTCCATCGCCATTCAAGAGACTTGGCCTGCTTTGAGACTAGTAGAGGAGTTTGTCAGATAGATCATGAGGCTTCATGGAGTCCCTGAGAGGATAGTGTCTGACATAGACCGACGCTTCACTGTGAGATTCTGGCAGCACGTACATGAGGCCTTGGGGACCAGACTACATTTCAGTACAACTTTCCATCTGCAGACAAATGGCCAGAGTGAGAGGACGATTCAAACATTGGAGGATATTTTGAGGTCCTGTGTTTTGGAGTGGGGTGACCGGTGGGTCAGATTTTTGCCTCTGGTAGAGTTCTCCTACAACAACATCTATCATTCATTGATCGAGATGGCTCCATACGAGGCATTGTATGGGAAGCATTGCAAGTCAACAATCTATTGGGATGAGCCCGCCGACACAACAGCATCTTTGCCGGAGATGGTTAGAGAGAAAGTTGATCAGGTTGGGCGCATCATATAGCATATAAGGGTAGCCCAGAATCGTCAGAAGAAGTACGTAGACCGGAGATGGACAGAGATAGTGTTTGGAATGGGATCACACGTATGGATGAGAGTGTCGCCTACTCGAGGGGTATGACGTTTTGGCATTAAGGGCAGGCTGAGCCCTAGGTTTGTGGGTCCATTTGAGATCTTGGAGAGGGTAGAGAGGTAGCTTATCGTCTAGCCTTACCCCCGTCCCTTGTCGGTGTGCACGATGTCTTTCATATGTCTCAACTTCGTCATTACGTCTTCGATCCTACCCATATTCTTGACCATTTTGACCTCCGTGTAGAGCCATATCACACCTATGTAGAACGTCCTGTTAAGATTCTTGACCGTCACATTAAGAAGCCGAGGAACATGGAGGTTCCTCTGCTTTTGATTCAATGGGATAGGAGAGGCCCTGAGGAGGCCACTTGGGAGACTGAGGAGAGTATCCGCGCTAGTTATAGGGAGATTTTAGATGAGTTACTTACATCATACGTGGAGCCTAGTATGGACATGACCTTGACCGTTTGACCTAGTGGTGAGTATACCCTTGCGCCGTGATTTAAGTGTGCTTTGATTGCTTACCTCTGTGCCGTTGTGCTTATATAATTGATAGTTGTGTGCAGAATCCATGATGTGATATGATTCACGATGAACTTGTTGATGTGTGATGACTTTCTATAAGGATGTTGGGATGCTCTTACCCTTGATATGCTTGTTAACATAGGATGTCTTGAAATTATTTGAAGATAGTTTTTGTTGAGCATGTTGATATCTCGAGAATGATAACATGAAATTGATCTCTGAAAGATGAACCTAGGAACAAAATATTTGATTTGCCCTTAGAAATGGATGATTCCACCTCTTGAGTTCCGAAGTCTTGATTGACTGACATAGGGAGAATTGACTTAAGCTTTTGAAAGGTTTCAAGTGGATTTAAAACCGATTTTAGTCTCAAGGATGAGACTTATTTTTAGAGATGGATGGTGTAAAGACCTCGAATTTTAAATAATATTCTAATCAGATATGGATTTAATATCGGTTGATTTCTAAGATTCGGATATTTTCAAGCCCTCGTCCTCACGGTAAACCATCGTTGTCCTCATTTCTTTTGATTCTAAACTTCGTAAAGCTCTAACTTTACTTACTCTTCCACCTTCCTAGGCCAAGAAGACGGAGATTCGACCCCAAGAGGGCTAGGTCGAGCCTCACCTTCCTCTTTCCCCGGTTTTCATACAAAAGGTCAGTCTCTCCTTTCCTCTCTTGTTTTCCACTTCAAACCCCATAAAGGAGGATCGTTACTCACCCTCTCATGTTCCTAGGCCTTAAACAAGCTTCCTCATCGTCTTTGGAGCTCGGAAACCACCATTGAAGGTCCTTGGAGATTTGTTTAGAAGAACTTCGGTAATCCCTCTTTCACTCTCCCCCTCTGGTCCTCGTTTGCTTATCTTCTTGATGTTTGAGGTCAGGGAATGGTGTCAGAAAGGATGAGCATGGGTTGGGAAAGAAACGATTGAGTTTGGATAAAAAACGAGCCAACAGTCACTTGTTTCGCCGCGGGGAAACCATGGTCGTCGTGACTAGTGAGAACTGGGTTGAAGGTGAAAAACGGTAGCTTTTGCCGACACGAGGGTCTTGTTTATCGCGGTGAAGGGGATCTTTCGCGGGGGTGAAAGCTACCACTCGCGAGGAACCAAGGGCATGATTTCGCCGCGACGAACGACCATTTTGCTGCGGCGAAACCTTGTCATGAGCTATTGGCCGGAGTCGGTTTCTCTCTCATCTTTCTTGGGTCGGTTTGGCCAAACTCGGTTGATTTAGTTTTGTATTACATGATTTAATTAGGATGTCCTATTTTATGATATGATTTGGTAACTTGAATTTAAAAATGACTTGTTACGACTTTACACTTTAGATGGATTGAAGCTCGAACTTTCCTGATAATTTGGTTTAATCGGTTGATTGCGATCTTATTTAAATGAGTCTTGGTAATTTACATGAGTAATTTATGTGTGCTTGAGTAATTTCTATGTGCTTTCCATGTTTTGAAATGAAAATACCAAAACAACTTTAACGCTTTGACTCTGAGAATGGTTTAGCTAGACATGACGTTTTGAGACCGACTTTTGGACCTTGATATTTAACGGACTAAAATGTTGGACCTTTGAAATTTTGAACTATTTAACTGGACTTTGGAATGTAACCGGACCTTTCGGACCCTGACTGTTGGACTTGAATTGAACATTAGAATTGCGATTTAACCATGACTATGGTTTGATTTGAGACTTAACCGATAACGTCGACATGACAGAATTGAGAAACCAGATAACCTATTTGACTTGTTAACTATGATGACAAGATAGCCTAACGTTGATAATGATTCCTTTTGATGCTTGCGTAGTTCTGTGTAGTAGTAGATGGGTTCTTCTATGCTTTAGACTTATGTTATTATTCTATTAAACTATTAGGTGATCCGTGACGTGTTTGGCTTGCTTACCTTGCTGGATATTACTTTTGCTATTCTACTATCCCAGGTAAGTTACCTAGGGAGCTTACTCAGATTGGACTCTCATACATGTAGTCATATGGTATACTAGGTGTTAGCATATGCATAAAAGCATGATCATATAGTATCCTGCTTAGGTTGCACTAATTGATTGAACATCCATTTACTCTATGCGTTTGGAATAAAACGGTCGTTATTTGTGAGTCATTAGAGTCTTTACTAGGGTCATAGGACAGCTCAGCCCCATCGGGTTTGTCCTGATTGATTCCTTGAGAGTATGAACATGATTATATTATATACATATTTTACATCCCACCCCGACATAGGTGCGGATTCCAACCTCGGTGTAGGTTTGGATGATTATATTCATATATATGTACTCCAACCTCAACGTAGGTATGGACGATGTTGATACATATATTCCGGCCCAGACTGAGGCACGAATTTACCCCGCCCCGATTGAGGCGAGGGTCTTATAAGAGATAGTCGGGACATGCCGATTGACATTTTGTGTGCGCCCATTTACTATATTTTCGTTATATTATAAATTGTCAACATGTCTTGTGTACTGTTAAATTCTCGTACTGCATTAGAAGCATCTTTATTATGTATAACGTGTACTATATGATCATAGTAGGGACGTCCAGTCCCGCATACGTGTTTCGATCTGATTCTTTCCTCCATTATTTTTTAAGTTATGTTTACAGATTTATGAGTGCTTTATACTTCGCGACGGGGATTTCCTTTTAGCGCACTAGTGAGAGGCTGATTGAGACACCATGATTTATATACTTCGGATGTTTTCCAGCTTTTACTATCACCCCGTATGTCTGTTTTGATCCAGCTCTGCCGTGACACCTTGTATCTCGTATTTGGTTTTATCTGATTAATGGTATTTCAACCTGTTGAGTGACCTAGAATTAGGACAGGTTATGGTCTCCAATGGACCTATCGTAAATTTAGGGTATGAAATCCCTCCTTTCAAACTAGCACTTTATTTTCAAACTCTCAACCTGTACTTAAATTGCAAGATCCGAGCAAAGGTATCCGACCTTCGAAACGTAACTCGAGTTTAATAACTTGGGTCGTTACAAAACGCAACCATACCTAAAACCGCCGACACAGCACCAGAAGACGGGGCAAATATAGGCACAAAAGGGAAGATCGTGCATCATTATCTCTCATATAAGTCATATTCATACTCTAGTCTAAGGCATATTCATACTCTAATCATCATATAACATATCCAAAATCATGCTTATCACCATATAATATGACACCATGCTTTCATATATATGAACAAATCATAGTATCATTTTCAGGGCATATAATCTTTTCTTGTTCTATGCTTCCATGGCGGGTTTACCTCTAATTTGGCGCACTATTGACCGAGAGACTGACTATCACCGAACTTACACACTTGAATGATTTATACTCGTTACTTGGTTTTGACCCGGCCATGCTGTGGCAAGTTGTATTTCGAGATTTCCGTTGTTTTCGGTTTTGAGCTTCAAACGGTTTGAGCGACTTAGACAAATAGGACAGGTTCTGGGTACCCAACGGCCCTTCGCTAGATTTGGGGTACGAAATCCCCTCTTTTAAAACACTGACTTTTGAGGTTTGAAATCTCGACCCGTACTTGGATTGCAAGATCCGAATGAAGGTATCCGACCTCCAAAACGTAACCTGAATATTTATATTTGGGTCGTTACACTCCGGTTGAAGCTCCGACTTCCGCGAACACCTCGCTGAGCTTCGTTCCTTTCCTTTCCTTAGCCTCATTTCACTTCTTTCATGTTCTTGTGGTCGGGGATGAGAGTTGGAGAGGATGAGAGTGGGCGGGGGTGGGGACGAGGCGAGCTCCATCAAGAAAAAATGGCCCATGCCGCATTTGGAACTACAAGACGGACGAAGAAGATGACTATGCCGCGGGCGCAGCAGGCAAACTGCGGTCGCGGTCGTGACACTGCTGTGAGCCTTGGGTCCAGTTTTGATTTATTTATTTAATTATATATTATTAAAATATTTACTTAATTATTATTTAGATATTCTTTATTTAATTATCTACTTTAAGCTATTTAAAAATATGACTTTAGTATTATATAATTGTTTATTTATATTATTTGATATTGCAAGTGTTATTTAAATAATCATTTGAATTGTTGATTATTTATTATTTATTTAGTTGTTTAACTATATTATCTTTCTGAATTATTTATTCCTTATTTTATTGGGAATCATTGTGTGAATATTTTAATTGGCATCTAATTGGTTAGTTTGAACTATTGGTTTGTTAAAATATCTCTAAATGTCGAAACTGTTTTGTTAAATAGACTTGTTAAAAATGGGTTGAAAAGGGATTAGAATGGTTCGATGACAACTTTTGGGACAAGGGTATTTTAATAAAAATTATATAACGGACTGACCTATTGGACCCTTAGACCTTTGAACTATTTAACTGGACTATTTGGACTTAAATTGTTAGACTTGAACTGTGACCTGGCATGGACTGAGATTGGACTGGTATTGTGGGAATGACGAGATTAATATGAGATTCGGAATTGAGACGTGATGTTGGACTGAGTAATGAGAATAAAATTTAGAATGTGTCGGTTTGCGAAAATGAGATGTTTAACCTATATGCTTCTTGTAAAGTTTTCTCTGTTTGTTTATTATGCTTAGTGTAATTTAGACTTAGACTTATTTGTGTTATTTATTCATATCTGCTAGGTGATCTGTGACCTGTCTGGACTGTTATTTGCTTGCTGCCTTACTTTTGTTGTTCTGCTTCTTCAGGTAAGTCCTCTGGGGCTTACTCAAGTGATTGGACCTCATGCTTGATGTGTCATATAGTGTATAGTTGTTGCATCCTGCATATTCATGTAGTAGCATGCTTAGGTTGCACAACTGATTGAACATCCGTATTTCTTTTGCGTATGGTAACGACCGTTAAATTGTGAGTCCTAGAGTCATTTGCTAAGGTCATAGGACGACCCAGTCCAATCGGGTTTGTTCCTAATCAAGTCTGATATTACACCATGAGAAAGAAAGAAAGAAAGAAAAGCATGACATATGAAATGAGACATGAGACATGATATATGACATGATGAGATGTTGCTATATAGCATTGAACGCGGTCGGTTCCTGCACTAACGAGAATGGGTGCGAGAGTAGGAGAGAGACATGCCACTTAGTATTCTACGCGGGATCCCATTTAATCGCTTTCTGCAAATATATAAACTGTCAGCATGCTTGCGTGTTTATATTTCCGCACTACATTAGGGCATCCTTTATTTAGGTTTAGCATACTATATGTCCTCAGCAAGGTCTTCCGAACCCGCATGAGTGGCTTGACCTTGACTCGTGGTATAGGTTCAGGTACCCGTTCCCTTGCTTGATTTCGTGCTGTCTTGGCGGGGATACCCTATGGCGCAGTTAGAGAGAGACTAACTATGGACTCCACACTTTGCTACTTTATATTTCTTTTGTATTTTGGTTTTGACCCGGCTCTGCCGTGGCAACTATGTATCATTTTGTGATTTTTGTTGTTTTTGACGAAACTTGTTTTAAACGACTTTAGAAAGTAGGACGGGTTCGTTGTGCAAATACCCGGCCCCCAATGGGTCAATCGCGGATTTAGGGTAAAAAATCTCTTCTTTTAGAACTAACACTTTGTTTTAAAACTGAACCCGTACTCGAATTACAAGATCCGAATGAAGGTATCCAATCATTCGAAACGTAACCCCGGTTCCTTAACTTGGGTCGTTACATAGTGGGTGTTCAAGCCTTTATTAGCTTGGGTGAGCCTGCCTGATGGCTTGTCGTCTGGCTAACCGGTCCGTGTCCTTTGCAGGCTAGGGCTTGAGCTCGTAAGGGATTATTCGACAACCTTTGATTGATGGGCATGATAATCCTCTTCGTCCGGCGGATTTGCTCACTACTAGAATAACGTTCATAGACATCGGGTATAAACCGATGTTAATCAAAAAAAAATTCGACGTGTTAGTGGGTGGTGTTAAAGATCCAAACTTTACGACATCGGTTTATACCCGATGTCTTTAATAATTTATAACATCGTTTTTCTTTTTGATAATGACTTGAATACATGAATATAATTACATTTTGATTGACTCGCCTAATGTTAAACCATTACTATTTTACATTTTTAGCCATTTGAAGGTATGTTGTACTACACAAAACTTCACATTAACACTACTATTTTTTATAAACCTGATGTCTTACATTCATATATACATCGATTATGCATTATTCAATTCATGCATACTCTTTTTTCATTTGTAATTTGTGATATTATTTTATATAAATATAATATACCATACTGAATATTTTAAAATTCGATGTTATTTATATATTTTCAAATCATTTTTTAATTAAAAAGCGATGTTTTGGTGTTTTATAACATCGTTTTATATTGCAATTTTGATGTATAGTGAGTTTTAGATATCAATTTGTGTCTTCGTAATCGATGTATCTATAAAGATAGACATCGTTTTTTTCTCTAAAATCCGATGTTTTTCATTGAATACAGCATTCATTAAATACCCCTTTTTATCGATAATTATTGTGGCCCTGTTTTAGCTAATCGTAAAATTAAACATTATAAAAGACCAACACATACATTAAATAATGACAATAGAGTCAAATATAGGATAACAATAGTGTCAAATGCAAGACAATACATCCAATAGTCATGACACTACATCACATCAATCGTTTACATATATACCACTACATCACATTTAATGTACATAACACTACACCATAAGAGCCAAGGTCTTGAATGCGTAAGAAAACCTTTCATTTGCAGCAGGTCCAAGCATAAACACATGAAAACCAGAAGAGCTTGTTGCCACACCTTCAGGTAATTTAGCAGAGGAACCAAATGACAAGGAGAAAATAGTTGAAGGACATGACCCTCTTTTGAAATTGTAACACTACCGAGAGGGGGGGGGAGAATACAGTCTCAGCACTTCCATTGTATTGTGCCAGCAGATGGATGGCATCAGCTTTTGGAAAATCAAGAAACTCCTCCAGGATTAGAAATACAAAGCGCACTGCAATAACATAGAAATTCAGAATCACAAAATAGGTAAGAGTGTGTGCATGTTGCAGGTTAACAAAAGAATTCAACATACAAAGGAACCATGAACTGGAAATGCAGGATACAAAAACCTCTAGAAAAGATAAAGCATATATTGCAGATATTTGGTATGGTTCACAGGATGATGTTAGAATCATACCATCACTTTTGAGTATTGCAGATTCATCATAGATATCTCTAGATGATTCTTCAAAGGACTATTGCATCATTAAGAGCATCCACACGACTATGAAGATCCATTCTTTATGAAAGTAAAACTTGACAACCTGCTAAACTCTAACACCCTCTATATGATAGATAGAAATACTTCAATTAATCAATGCCCATTTAGTCATACCTGGATTGAACTAGATAAAGCTTGCAAAGGAATGTTGACAAACAATTGGAACCGCCTACCAAGAACTAGCTAAAGCTTACAAAGTTTGTTTGACTTTCATAATTGATATATGATGGAAATCTTCAACTGCAAAAGAAAGTATCAAAGAATATTAATTGAAAATAGCAACTAGCCTGGCAAATTTAAATACAACTTGTTCAATCCTTTACCACATGCTATATGAAGCCATTTCGACAAATTGAAAGCATTAAGGTGCTAGCTAGCAAAAAGGGAAAGGTAGAGATTTGAAGCAAGATAGTTAACTTGTGATTCATCTTTTCTGGGACAAATGCTATAGGAGAATCAATGCCATCTCAAGCAAATGTTTTGTTCCGGTATATGCTTCATCTGTTTTCAGCATATCCAATATCTACAACTCTGAATCATGTCAAAGATATGAATTCCTATGTTTTTGTGCCTACTCGACCATGAAAATAGATTTGAAACTAACATAAATTGATCTGCAACAAATAGCATTATTGGGCGAAAAGATCACAACACATAATTCCTTTTTTTGTTGCTTCTCTCTTTTGTAGACAGCCAAGTGGCTGATCGAATACATATCTTAATTTATTCATGAGCCATTAAGCTACAAACTCGGATAGTCTTTGTAGCTTTATGAAGAAAATATGAGAGAAACAATTAAATGTGAGACTGCAGTAGTATGTACATTAGTTCTTGGTAGGTGGTTCTAGTTGTAATGTTGACAAACAAAGACGTCAGGGAGATAAAGTTGGCTAAAGAATATAGGACAGTCCAAAAAATCATCAGAAAAACAAAAGAAATGTCACGAATTTGAAGAGAAATCAATAAGCTAATCCTACTCTAGTATTAAACAATAAAGAAAAAGGGTTTGTTACAAGAACCTGTTCACCAGCTCCAACAATGGCAAGAACACTTGAACTAAACCACATCTCAACAATACTAAAAGCACCAATATCTGATCAACCCACAACATGAAGACCAAGAAGATCAATACTATCTAAAGTGTCCTTTGTTATTGACATAAAAGAATAAGAAGGCAATTTGACAACTTGTGAGTCCATCATACAATAACAGAGAATGGAATCAACAGATAATAACTACTCACCACATCTTTCGATCCATGACTCAGATCTGAGCTGGTGAGTTCTTGATGTGAAGAGAACTGCAAGTAGACATTTCGCCCCCTGATTGGCCACAAGAGATAATCAAATCAAATATTAGAAAACACCACTAATAAAACTAAATATACCTCCTCTAAATCCACCATAACAAAACTAAATATACCTCTACTCAATGACTTTGGCTTCCCTTGGCTATTGCCATCAGCTTGACAGTTGGAAACACCTGCCCTCCACCCACCATTCTGCGAATCTGAAGCAGGTTTGGTTCTATAAGAAGGCAATAAAAGTAATGGAGTCATAACACAACCCAAAACAGGAGCATCTTGATAAACAACCCAAAACAGAAGCATCTTGATAACACAACCCAAAACGAAAGACTTTAGTCTAATAAATTCCATATGAGTTGTGTGATCGAAGCATGTAAAGTACCACAGCTAGGAGTCTAAGACAAAGACAGATTTGAGCTCCAGAAGATTTGCAAACCAAATCACAAAAAAGACAGATTAGGTAAGATTACCCTGAATTTTTTTATGTTATATAGATGAACAAAGTGAAATATAATATAAGTTCAAGGGAAGCTGGAAAAAGGCATAAAGATGAGCATGCAAATTATACTCAAGAGTGCAGTGTGATTAGGAGGGGCCCATTAAATGCGTTCAAAAGGTATCAAGTACAAGAATATCAAGCACTTATAAACATTGGGATCAAAGGTGACTTGGCAAACCTTCAAAAAACAACAGCCCTTTCATGTACCATCAATTTCATCTAGGAAAGCAAGTAGGTTTACCATTAAATTCATACTAGCTCATGCATTAAACTATTTATTTTACAAATATCCCTACTAATTTGCATGTTTTGAGATTATGCACATCAAGCACATTCAGCTTGAGCTGTCATATAATGTATATATGGTCCTATATTCTTATCAACAAGAAGTGGAGAGACTATTTAGGAATAAACATAGTCGTTGTCATCGTCTAAGAACTAATAAATCAACAAAGAAAAAATGTGAAATTACAGCAGCCAATCGCACTTAGCACCACACAATCAGCCATGGATCCTGTTATATAAATAATCTCTTTCATGTTTGTAAAATAGAATCACACTACAAGTCACTCTTTCACGATAGAGAATAAATCCTTCTCTTATTTTCCATATAAAATTTGTTTCATTTTTCTACATTCAATACCAATTTTGGATATGGGTAACAAAAACCCTCTCTTCCACTTATAAACTCACAAAATAAGAGAATTCTCCTCCTCAATTCACTTCTTGTATATCTAAATTACACACTGTCAATTTATTTACCCTTTCCTTTTCCTAATCTTATAACAAACGGACCCTTAATTCTTCAAAGATGTGTAATAAAGATTACTTACAAATGCGTTTTTTACATGCATTGGGTTTTAAAGTTGGAATGTTAGACCTAGTACAAGTGATCAGATAGGATACTCTTCGACAAAGAAAAAGGCATGCTATTCTTTCATCTGTCTTTCCAAAAATATCAGGGACAAGAACCGAAATGAGAAAAAAAAGGGAAGGAGACGGATTAGACCTAACCAAATTCTTTGAGATTGAGTTGCTCAGATCTACCTTTCCGACAAACAAACATCATCAATGAGAGACAAAAATTGCCCAAAATGTGAAAAAATTCGAAGAAACCCAAAAACCCCCAAACAAGGAGGATAAAATCAAAATAGCACACCCGAATTTGACAAAGACCCTTCTACGCTTGCATCAAATTTAGGGAGAAGAACCAAACTAAGAAAAAAGGGGAGGAGGACCATATCTTACAAAATAATTCGAAACTTACCCAGATCTAACTTCCCAAACAAGGATCCGCCATTGCAGCTGCCATCTCCTAACGAACATCAACATTGAGAGACAAAAATTGCCCAGAGGTTTTTAAAAAATCGAAGATACCCAGAAAAATCAAACAAGGAATAGAAAAAGTCAAAAGAGTTACCCAGATCTCCGAATGGGATGTAGTTGGCTCATCTCATCATCAGGCTCAATCGCACAGGTAAGGCGCCCGACTTTTTCTTCACCGTCTTCATCAGCGCGTGGAGGGAGGTTGCGGGGATGGGAGCATTGACATTGGAGGGGGAGAGGAAGGAGACCCTAGGGCCGGGATTCGCCATGGCTGAGCGTAGGTGTTCTAGTTCGAGAGAGGGTCGAGGAAGAGAGAGAGCATAGAAAATAAATCAGGAGAATGGATAATAGTGCAAGAATGAACTAGCCTCTAGGGATTTCAAATTTCAATTTGGGAAAATTTGAGTGAAAATTTTTTTAAATGTTGGAGGGAAGTAGTGAGTGATAATTTTACAAAGCGGAATAACTCTTTTTTTTTAAGTGTTGGGACGGGTAGAAGCGCTTAGGACTACTTCTTTTACCGCCTCAAATTTTAACTAAGTGTTATAGGCGCGCTTTTGAAATTTTTTTAAAACGAAGTTTTAACATTGTCCAAAAAGTATAACCGAAGTATCAAATCTCAATAACATCGATAATTTTCAAAACGATGTTATATCTGTTTTTAACATCAGTCGTTTTTCTAACCGATATAAAAGGACCGATGTCTGTTAACATAATTCTAGTAGTGGCTACTTTATTCCTGGGACATAGGGCAGGATGTTTGTGTCGATCTGACGGGATCCTCCCCTTTGACTCAGTCTAGGATATCTGACTTTGTGTCTGGTCGTGCTGTTGTTGATGCTGCTCGCCGTAAGTGTGCCAAGTATCGAGATTTGTGCACGACGGCTGGTTATGGTTTCATACCCTTCTCCTTCTCTTCGTTGGGGGAGTTAGATACGGATGTGGTTGCCTTGCTGAAGCGGATTCGGAAATTCTCCGTATCTCAGGATGCCAGGGCTCGTGCTGCCACTTATATTTTTACTAGACTCAGTTTTATTATCGCTAAGGGAGTGGGTGCCCAGATAGTATCTCGGCTACCCACTAATTTCTTGTAAATAGTAATTGGTTAATAATAATAATAATAATAATAATAATAATAATAATAATAATAATAATAATAATAATAATAATAATACATACATACATACATACATACATACATACATACATACATACATACATACATACATACATACATACATACATACATACATACATACATACATACATACATACATACATACATACATACATACATACATACATACATACATACATACATACATACATACATACATACATACATACATACATACATACATACATACATACATACATACATACGTACGTACATACATACATACATACATACCTATGTACGTACATACATACATACATACATACCTACATACCTACATACCTACGTACGTACATACATACATACATACATGTACTTATTATTATTATTATTATTATTATTATTATTATTATTATTCAAAAAGGAAAAAATGGTCCTTTGATTTAATAATTATAAAAGCATACATGCTAAACTTTCCTTTTGTAAAAATATATCAATTTATGTAAAATTATATCTATATAAAAGATTTTTTAAAAAAATATTCAGTGAAAATTTAATATTTATAATTTTATTCACAACTTCAAATAATTTACACAAATATTCATTTTTTGCAGGGGAATAAGAGAAACGCGGTTTGAATCCACGTTTCATTAATAATTTGAAACTGTATTGAACTTGAAAAAAATAAACGAAAGAAACGCGATTTAAAACCACATTTTATAATCAATTTTGGGTAAAATAGGTTTGAAACCGCATTTATATCCATTTGTTTTTTTTTAAAATAAAAAATTATGAAGCGCGGTTTCAAGCCGCGCTTCATGTACTACCTCTCATCTCCCACCTCTGGCCTCCCGAGTCCTCGCACCACCACCCCTCTAGCATCCCACCGCAGGCCATCACCGGCCAGTCCACCACCGCCTCCCCCCTCGTAGCCCACCGTCAACCCTCCGAGATCCTCAACCTCGTCCGCTTGCTCCTCCCCTCTCCCCGTCGCTTTCCTCCTCACACCAAATTTCCATTAGGTGAAGCTATTGTTGGTTATGTCATACGCGATCACCTTGGCGTCGTCAAAGCTTCTGGTGCCTCCACTTGTGGATCCGTTTCGGCTTTGATGGCCGAAGCCTTTGCACTCCACTCTAGCCTGTTAGCTGCTAGAGATTTGGCCTAGCGACGGATTGAAGTTGAAGGTGATAGCCTCTTGGTGATCAATTCAGTCCCTAGTGGGTGGCGCTGTCCCTAAGAGATTGAGATGATCGTCTCGGACGTTCAACATCTTCTAGAGTGCTTTGACGTGGCTACTTGTCGACATGTTTTCCGTGAAGTGACTCGAGTGGTGGACATGGTGGCTAAGCTCAGGCATACGATAGACCTTGGAGCTCTCACTTCACATCAGGAGTTTCTTATCCTTGTCCATAAGGGCGCAATTGGGTGGTGGGTCAGCAGGGTCTGACACCACCCAAACTCTTACCTTGTATTAAAAATAAATAAATAAACAGATGTTTGAGTCTAGATTAATCAGGTTTGTTCTCTTATTAAAAAATGGTTAAAATATATTTTTATCTTGAGTCTAGATTTATACTTTTTAATAAAAAATATTAAATGATAAAAAAAGCTTACGTATTAAATCCAAAAGAAAGGAATATAGCATAAATTCCATATGTAAATTCAATTCATTTTTATTTTTATTTATAAAAATATAAATATTGATAATATTTATAACAAAATATTATCAAAATATAACTAAGTAAGATATGATAATAACTTATTAATTGATGAAATATTGGATATATTATTTAATCTAAAAAGAAAAGTTTTATAACTAATTAAGATATACAGTAAGGTTTCATATTTATAAGAATAAGTGGGAACATTAATTGAGATAACAAAATTATATTTTTTTATTAATTGATATATGAATTTAGAATATGACACCTATTCGAATCACAACAGAAGTCTTTTTCATAATTCTGTTTTAGTATTTTATATAGATATAGAATAAATATAGATATAGATATAGATAATAAGAATATTTTATATAGACATAGAATAGATATAAATATAGATAATAATATTTTATATAGATATATAATAGATATAGATATAGATAATATGAAGAGTGACTAAAATTTTAAAAATCTCAAGATAGAGAATACACTGGGGTACTCTCGCAAGCAAAACCGAAACACGTTACGGAGTAGTCCGTAATACACTAATACGTATAGGTTAGAGCAAGCCCAACAACTTTGCTAAAATAGAGAAAATGAGAGATTTTATAGAAAAAAACCATTTTTTCTCCCCAACAGCTTCTCTAAACTCATCTCTAAAATAGAGAAATGGATGGAGAGAGTGAAAAAATCTCTAAATTTGTAGGAATAGAAGTTGATCTCTATAATTTAATGTTCATTTGCCCCTAGATAGAATTTAATGACACAACCCCACATTTTCACCCATAATATAAAAAATATAATTTCATACTTACTAGTAATAAAAAAATATAATTATTTTTTAAAATTAATAAAAAAATTGATATGATTTAATATAATATATAAATTAATTATGTTAAATCAATATAGATAGATAAACCAAACATCATAATTCTAGTTTAACTTTTTAAAATGAAATAGGATAATTAATTTCATCCAATTTAATGCTATAAAGTTCACATTAAAAAATTAGTCTATAAAATTTCCACTTAAAAAATATTCACTTGAACTCATAACTCATATTGGAATGATTTTATTTTTATAAATTATAAAGTAAGCCTTATTATTTAATTAATTTAATTAATTAATCATATGTGATCAATCACCAATCTAATTTATAATAAAATATATATTAACCAATTGAAAATAATAAGATTAAATTTGAATAATATTTTATCCAATTTCATGATAACTTTTATAGTAACAATCTAAATTTAATATTAATACCATTTAAAAATAAATATTAAATTTATCATTAGAGTTTGTTTAAAAAAATATCATCTGAGAATATAATAATAAAAATAAAAATTAATATATCGTGTAAGAGGATGGATAACATATACTAGTTCACCAACAAATATGAGGCTAAATATTAGAATTAAGATTAAATGAAGTTTTTAGAAATGTAGAATTAAACATCTTTAATAAATGCATTTATTTATTATAGTCTGTAATAAATGTAAAAAACTGTAAAATAGAGAAACTCTTGGAGTTTGAGTGAATTTTTTTTAGAGATTTTGATATTTTAATCTCTATTTTAGATATTTTTTAGGCAAAGATGCATAAAACCACCCATTATTCATTGTTGTTTGCAAATAACCACCCCTTATTCAAAAATTGTCAAATAACCACCCATTAAATATATGTTGTTTGCAACTAACCACCCATACCCCTTTTCTTGTTAAACCTCACTTAATTTAATATGAAAAGACAATTATACCCCTATTCATTAATGTTTCATTTTTAGTAAAAGGACATACTTATCTTTGTTGCTTGATTTTTCAGGTATTACAATTAGACCTGTCAAATGGGTCATTCGGGTCGGGTCACTTCGGGTCCCGAGTAAAACGGGTTCCGGGTACATCCAGGTTGTCTCGAACCCGGGTTTGACCGAGTTTCGGGTCATTTTGGGTCGATTTTGGGTTTGTCAATTTTTTCTTTTTTAAATTAAAAAAAATCATGATTTGATAGTTTTGGATAATTTTAAAATTCTACAATTAAAGACGTTGTTCATAAATCATAGTGCTTGTAATTATATACTATATCTAATCTAAAATATTTTATTTTTATTATTTCTCGTAATTTTTAATAAAATGTAATAATATATAAATATCAAAATTTTAAACAATTTTTAAAAAAAATTGATATTTTATAGTATATTATTACATCTTATTAAAAAGGTTTGATTTGTATTATTTCACGTAATTTTTAATAAAATGTAATAATATATAAAATATCAAAATTTTTCTTTTTAATAAAATGTAATAATATATGATTAATTTTGGGTCACAAATTTTTTTATTTAAAAAAATTTGATCTTTCATTTTTTAATTTATTAAAAATGTTTTCCGAGTAATCGGGTAAATCAAATGTCCCGAAACCCAGATTAAAAATTTATTAAAAATTTATTTAAAAATTGACAAACCTAAAATCGACCCAAAATGACCCGAAACTCGGTCAAACCCCGGTTCGAGACAACCTGGATGTACCCGGAACCCGTTTTACTCGGGACCCAAAGTGACCCGACCCGAATGACCCATTTGGCAGGTCTAATTGTAATACTTGAAAAATCAAGCAACAAAGAGAAGTATAATTGTCTTTTTACTAAAAATGAAACATTAAAGAATAGGGGTATAATTGTCTTTTCATATTAAATTAAGTGAGATTTAACAAGAAAAGGGGTATGGGTGGTTAGTTGCAAACAACCTATATTTAATAGGTGGTTATTTGACAATTTTTTAATAAGGGGTGGTTATTTGCAAACAACAATGAATAGTGGGTGGTTTTATGCATTTTTGCCTATTTTTTATTAAATCTGTTGAACTTGCTCTTAGAGCACCCACAATAGTAATACCCATTGTGGGTGTCTTAATTTTTTTAAAAAAAAGTAAATAAATAAAGGGGATATTGGGTGTCTTATGTCAGAGATTTCTTGTTGGAAGAAGAAACTCCAGGCAAATTTGAAGAAATTCCCTGCAAAAAGCCTGACTTTTTCCTGAAAAAAAAAAAGAGGACACCCAAAAAAAATAAGCGTAGTGGATGCTCTTAAATAAATCAATTCAATCCAATCACATCCAACAGAGCGAAATTGTGCACGTGTGGCCCAGAATCCCATCAACTAATATCTACGATCTGCACCGTTGATTTTCCATGATCAAAATCTCCACCGCATCAACGGCTACAAACCGCAGTCGCAGCACTAACTGAGAAGTAGCCTACAATACCCTCCTCTGAGAAACAGAACATGTGGACTGGACGCCTCATCCCACCCTAACCTCTCAAAATCTCCAAACTTCTTACCTTTCCTTCCACTCCCTCCCCTCTCTCTCTCTCTCTCTCTCTCTCTCTCCACCGTGGTTCGCTCGGCACTGCCTCCGACGCCTCTCTCTATCTCCCCGAAGCGCCGATGGACGAAACATCATCTCCCGCGCAAGTTCCGGCGTCGGGGGCCGCATCACCGCCCGATCCCTTACAGTACTGGTGCTATCACTGCGACAAGCGCGTCCCGGTCGAAACCCTAACCGATCAGCCGGACGTCATCTGCAGCGAATGCAAATTCGGATTCGTGGAGTCCATCCCGGCACCGCCGTCTTCCGCCGCGCTGTCACCGTCTCCGATCTTCAGCCAGACGGAGGGTGCTGCCGGTCTCGCCGACGAGCCCACGCTTGGGAGTCGGTTTCTTCAGGTTCTACGCCTCCTCGCCCAGGTGGCGCGTGAAGAGGGCGTGCCACCGCCTCCTCCGTCCCAAAACCCTGTGGATCCGCCTTCCGACGACGATTTCCTCCGTATCGAGCTCGACGGCTGGGAGAACGAGGGCGCGCAATTTGAAGATGATGATGAGGAGGAAGAGGAGGATGATGAAGACGCTCACAGCGTTGAGATCAGGGACGGCGGGAGCGAGGATGATCGGTCTGAGAACGACAATGGAGTGCGGCAGATCGTTAATCCTGAGGAGAGTGAAGAGGATATGAGGCGAAGGCGTCGCGATGTTCTCCGCCTTCGCCTCCGTGATTTCGCCAACCGATCTCGGAGCGAGGGGCGGAACCGAGTTCTTGACTGGGCAGAGATATTCATGGGATTAGAAGACAATTCCATCGAGTTGCACTTCGAGATGCCGGAGACTGATAGATACATCGGTGATCCTGCAGATTACGTGGACGCATCGGAGTACGAAGCTCTTCTACAGAACCTCGCGGAAACTGAAGGGAGGAGAGGAGCTCCACCTGCTTCGAAATCTGCCATCGCAGCCTTGAAGACTTTGGAGATCAAATCGGAAGAGCAGAGCTTTGATTGCGCTGTGTGTAAAGATGCCATTGGCGTTGGATCATTCGCAAAGGAGTTGCCCTGTGGACATGGTTACCACGCGGACTGCATTGTACCTTGGCTGGGAGCGAGAAATTCGTGTCCTGTCTGTCGGTTTGAATTGGCGACTGACGATCCCGAGTATGAAGAAGATAAGAAGAAGGATGCAGCTTCGGCATCTGCAGGGGCTTCATCTGGAAGAAATCATAGTTGATTTCATTCATCCTTGTAAGTTGAATTCCCCTTTTTGTCTATGAAGATTTGAGTTTTTTTATTAAGAACATTTTGTTGCTCCAATTTATTATGATTTGGAAGACATATAGTGATTCTGGGAGAAGTTTAAATCAAGATAAATGATCCTTTTATTCTTGATTGGATGATATAACTGTCTTACTACTCCGTATTAATTTCATTTTGAGGTTGGCTACTGTACTTCTATATGATTGTTGAGTGTTGATGCTAGTTTGAGCTATTCATTTGAAATTATTTTTTGTTTGTAGTTGAGCATGTAGATATCATAATGTGAACACCTGAACATTGAACAACCAAGCTTGGTTAAGGGTGTTCATAGTGCTTGAGGATTGTTCCTAACAATTCTAACAATACCAAACCTTTCGGTGGGTTTTTTTTTTCTAAAGATTCTCATGATGTTGCCAAGCAGATATCAAATTTTAATCTTTGGCCATAATTTGACAATGTTTGTCACTGGGGAGTGGGATGGTAGCAATCCAGAGTTGCTGAACACATTGATTGCCTTTTTTTTCCTTTTTATGTGGATCTGTATCCAGTTACAAAAAAAAAAAAAAATTATGAATCGCCCCAAAGCGTGGGGTGCCTTACTGCCTTTTGCTTAAGCTAGAAGTGCACTATGAGAAGAGCACGCTATTTGGACTCAAAACACACACTGCTGCAAATGGTTTTTTCCCCTTAAGCACTTTCATGTGTAGTATCACAGTATGTATTTTCAGTGTACATATTGATGAAATAACATAGTTATATGCCCTGAAACATACGTAAATAGATGATTCAAGTGATAAAAATAGATTGTTCAACTGATGCATGTACAACCATCGTATCATAGAAAAAAAATCGATTAAAATTTCCAACTTAATAAACATAATCTAAGCTAATATCAGTATCTCATTTTGGAAATCATGTTTACCATTATCATAATGTAACTCCATATAAATTCCTTCTCCACTCTTTGCTTCAAGTTTTATCATCAAAGTTGAACTATACTTCTTCAATTATTGGACTTTGCCTTTTTCCCTCTTGAGCCTTCTGTCTACTGATATGGCGTGGCTCACTTGCTCCACTAGCTTTTTCAGTTTTTCTTATGGAAATTGGAAATGAAGATACAATAAAAGCTTCTTTTTTCTATAAAAGTACAAAACATAATGCTAACTTTTTTATTGGAGAAAGACACAAGTTATATCTTTTTCCTTTCTACTAATTTGTTTATTTGTTCACACAGAAAAAAAAACTAATTTGTTTATTTGTTTTTCAAATTCCTATCAATAACATATTTCAGAACATAAATAAATAATGAAATGGCTTTTGGGTTCCTGATAGTTTGTATCAATTGAATTTGTGATTGACCAAGTAAAACATTACACCCATTAATCTCCCGGATTAAGCTATGGTACATTGTTTCCCCAAGACAGTAACTACTTCCTTTTATTAGTCCATTTTGCATTCTCATTCACAGATTGAAAGGGTTAAATTAAGCAACTCCATGCATGGTGCTGGGTTCGTTCATGTAGTGACAAACTGATATATGGTAAATGCACATTAAACTTCCATTTCTGTAATGCACTCTTTAGCTTTCAAGAAGCTCTATTTGTGCCTCATATGTTTTGTATTCTGAATTGTGAATTGTATTTATCTTCTGAATGCATTTGCTGGTTTGATTCATTGTTGAAGTGGTGGTACTGGTAAATTACTTGGATGTAAACTCATATAACTTTGGTGTGATTGTTTTCTCAGCAGTTGAGGACATTCAAGGTCTACTTTTAGGGCATTGGACGAGAGGGAAAAATTCAAGAATACCATTGACATTTCAAGAGATTCGGGAACAAGATGACGGCACATGAATAATGAACTTGGTTATCAATTGTTTTTGGTTTCAATTTGACTTGTTTAATTGAGTTCTTGCATCTTGCCCTTGTGAAAACAAGAGCTCCTTGTACATTCTCCAGTTTGTAAATTTGCCCTATTTGCTAGACAAATGGTCAACCGAGGAAACAATCGCAATGTACTGCTTACAGAAATTACCAGGGTGGATCTGCCCCCGTCTAGGGATGTCGAAATTCTTTGGGGAATGATGTGCTTCTTTGATCCGTTAACCCCGGTGTTCCTGCATTGTCCTTTTCCTAATAGGAAGATGAATGTTCCTTATTTTGTGTGAATTTTGGAGAATTGGTAGGTGTTGGGAGTTGTAGAAACAGGACCACATGTACCCTGTTTATGAACTCGTGCAAGTACTCATGATGCAGTTATCAAGGACCCTTTGGTGCACATGGGGGTACATTGGGATGGACCAGATTGGATTGATCAGCTGAAAATGTGACGGAAGCTCGAAAGCTACCTTCGGAAAGGCGTTCGGATTGGCGAATATGTTACGAATACGGATGATACAACACCAAACACAGACCATCTCAAGGAAAAAAGGGTTTCCCCTTTGCCCATGTCATGAAGAGGTGTAAAGAGGGAGAATTGATGCAGTTGACTTCACCATTAAGCAACAAAACACAAAAGGTAGAGAAAAACAAGCAGCTGATTTTGCAATGGCTGCCTTAAATCAGAGGGCTGAGTTGGGAACCAACAAACTTTTCAATGTGGCAAGTTTGGCACCGAGATTTTGACTGTTCGGATACTAATTCGGATTAAAAAGCACAAAACAACTCAATTACCAAAAGCAGAGTCTATATTAGGAAGGGAGGAAGAACCCATTATAAAAGGAGTCCATTCCTTTAGGTTTCTGATCTACGGACGAGAGAGGTTAGTGGCCAAATGCATGCACCTAACATTATGAAAATGATATTCCCTCCGATCATTTTTTTCAAAAAAAATTTGGTAAGTTTTTTTTTGAATGATAAAGATTATATAAAATATTTATTTTTTTATTAATTTTGTTTGAAAAATATTATACCATATCCGTCTCAAAATATATAAGCCGTTTGACTTTTTAACATGTATTTTTAAAAGGTAAAACTCTATAAAATATTTTTTTTAACAATTTTAAAAAAATATCCATACAGTAGTAATGGGTGTGAAATAATTTTAAAAAATTAATAAACCGTTGATATTTTATAGAACTTTTAGTTTAAAAATGTGCTAAAAAGTCAAACAAACTATATTTTATGGCGGATGATATACTTATTAGTAATTAGTATTAGTTTTTGAAAAAAATTAATGAAAAAATAAATATTTTATATTAATTTTATCATTTTTTAAAAAACTTATCAATAGTGAAACATCATATATTTTTTAATCGAAGAGAGTAGTACGGAGAACTCTATATAAATATTGAAGAAAGTATGAAATCTATATCTATCTATATCTATCTATATAGTATACTAAAACATCTATCTATATAGTATACTAAAACAGAGGCCTGAAACGGCATCTGGTGCAATTCGCTTACGTGGAATTTTCTGAATTAATACGTGTCATTTTCTAAAATAAAATGGTATTATATTTTTGGGTCATCAATTAATAAGGCAATATAATTTGAATTTTTTTTCAAAATATTCACTCAAAAATAATTATTTACCATAATATTCATATATTCAAAATATTTACGAAAATATTCATTTTTTTGCAGGTTTGTCGGAGAAACACGGTTTCAAAACGCGTTTCATTTAGAAGTTGTAAAATTTGAAAAAAAAAATGAAAAGTGGAAAAATATAAACGAATAAAACGCGGGTCAAAATCGCGTTTTATTCTTTTACTTTTTTTAAATGCCAGAAAAAAATACTAAAAACAAAAAATAAGGTAAAGCGCGGTGTCGTCTTCTTCCCACTGTTGCCCACCCTCTGCCGGTGCTCAGCCTTCATCCCCGCCCACCCTTCGGTATCCTCACTGTTTCTTCGCAACCAAGTCGTAGGCAAGGTTCAATTCCGATCTGGCTTCGGGAGCTCCTCAATCGCCGCCTGCACCCTCACCCTCTTCGATCTGGCGCCAGGAGAATCGCCGCCTGCACCCTCCTCAATCGCCGCTTGCATCCTCACCGCTTCTCCCTCTGCCCAACCTCCAATCTGGCGCCGGCTTCCACGAATCGAAGGAAGAAGAAGGCGCAGCGAAGCCGAAGATCTGTAAAGCTTGGAGAAGGAGGAGCACGCTTGGAGAAGGAGGAGCACGGTGCAAAGTTTGGAAGAGGAGACAAACGCGGCCCGAGACCGCGTTTGTTTTTTTTTTTTTTAGTTTTCTTTATTAATTGATAAATAAAAAAATGAAAAAACGCGGTTTCAACCCGCGTTTTTTCGTTAATTTTTTTCTTCACCTTCAAAATTGAAAATTTGTGGATATAACGCGGTTTTAGACCGCATTTTTCTTAAACTGACAAAAATGAATATTTTTGTAAATAGTTTGAAAATGTGAATGTTTTGTTAAATATTTATTTTTTATTGAATATTTTGAAAAAAAATTCATATAATTTTGTCATCTCAATTAATGATCCCACTTTTTTTTTTAAAAAAAATTCAATCTTATATCTTAATTAATTAGACAACTTATCTTTTTATATTAAATAACCTATCTAATATTTGGTCAATTAAGACTTTTAGATCAAATAATCTTATAGGTTTTATTTGAATTAATTAGAAAACTTATATTTGAACTTCCGATCTCTTTTGCAAGTTTATGGATTTAGGTGGTTTGCTGGAACTCCGAATGGAAGTTCATCAAGAACGTGAACATTCACATCTTCTTATAAATATAAAATCTCATATCTTAAATTGTTACAAAACCTATTATCGATAGAATAATTTATCTTAAGTTATTTTATATAATATTTTTATACTAGAATGTATTAAAATATCCAAAGATTTTTTTTGAGCTCCTCCAAACATTTCAACCAAACTATTATAACCTTCAAATTTCAGAAAGAAAATATAAATTAAACATCATTTTTTTAATTAAGAAACCGCACAACGGGCGGGTAAAGTAAAACTAGTAAAATACTAAAGGGGCCTCTGGTGCGATTCGCATACATGGAATTTTCTGGATTAAAACGGGATTATTTTTGCTTACGTGTCATATTCTGAATTAAATTGGTATTATTTATTTGGGTCACATCAATTAATAAGTCAATATAGTTAGGTAAAAAACTTATCTTTTTAGATCAAATAATCTATCCAATATAATCTTATATCTTAATTCGATAAATTTATCTAATATTATATATTTTAATCGTATAATAAAATTGTTAATAATAATATATTTTAGTACATATTATATAAACAAACTTATCAAACCTATACATAAAAATTACATAATTTTCTTCTTATTTTAATGGGTCATAAGGATATTAACCACAAATTAAATTACCACTTATTTTAGTATATTTTTTTTTATAATACAACTACATTATACCTTTGCTCAATTTTTTATTATATTTTAAAAAAATTTACGTTTAATTTGAATAGATATAACCTTTAAATTTCAGAAAAAAATATAAATTAATTATCATTTTATTTATTAAGAAATCGCACAACGGACGGGTAAATTAAAACTAGTATGTCATAAATCAGACACTGATAAAATAAATGCTCCGTAGCAAATCCGAAACTACAAACTTATTCTCAATCCCTCAACAATACAATCGGCACAAAAATGTCCAATTTTGCCCCAACTTACCAAAAATCCAAAATCCTAAAAATAAACTATATAGTCAAACAAAACATACGAACCAAAGTTATTATATTCAAACGAACCTAAGATCTACTAAAGTAATCGAATATGTATAAATTTTGGTCTGCTGTGTTTCATTTTTCATTATTTGTATTTGTATTGCCTGTCAAATTTTTTACTTAATAAAAAAATGGTATAAATTTCAGTCATTCGAATCTTGAAAGGTGTTTTTACTAGCCTCTCTCAAATAAGCCCCTATCAAAACTCACAAAATATTGCATTGGGCCAGCCCAGTTTATAATCAAGCCCACTCTGAAGACCGCTCACAATATTTTCTCCAACTAAAGATAATGAGATAAGATAACATCCACAACAAAAGCTTGTCAAGATAAAATTGATTTTACATTTTTTTTAAATACATAGATGGATTAGTTTTCTTCTACATGAAGACAATGCCTATCAAATTTGCAAATATAAAATCGAAATAAAGTGTACCACCCTCCTGATTGAAGATTAGATTCATGATCTATACACAATTGCTAGTTGGTTTCACTTTTTTTTTAGAGATGATATCCAATTTTTTTTAAGAATTTCATATAGTATTCATGGGTTCGAAAAATTTTACATGATAATTAAAATTTATCAAAATTTCATGACTATCGCACGAAATTCTTGAAAGATTTAAATATCATGTGAAAAAAGTCAAATCTCATGACTAAAAATAAAATTTTAAAAAAATAAAAAAAGGTGTGGATCACAACAAGGCTTTTCCCCGAGTTTGAAGCTTTATCATTGATGTATCGCTTTAGAGTTTGAAGTTAAAGCTTGACATGGTACTTTGCTTTATCTCTAATTTAAACTTGCACTTAACTGTTCAACTTTTCCCCTTTTCAGAATATTTATAATGTCTTTTGAGCAGATGTTCTTAGGAATTGAAAACTATTTGAAAACTATTTTGCTAAATAACAATATCTTTAAAATGACTAAATTAGTATATTTAGGAAATTTGCTTAAATTGGAGTTTCTTAGCATATATTAGAAAAAATGATATTTATATATTCTAATTGTTAAATGAGAAATATTTTTGCTTAGATGATATAATAATTTAGATTTACAATTTCCTTTC
Organism: Persicaria maculosa; assembly: GCA_963922045.1. Classification (NCBI taxonomy): domain Eukaryota; kingdom Viridiplantae; phylum Streptophyta; class Magnoliopsida; order Caryophyllales; family Polygonaceae; genus Persicaria; species Persicaria maculosa. The sequence continues at coordinate 19,032,016 of OY998257.1, read as the reverse complement.
AATCAAGTGAATCTAGGAAAAAATAATCAAACTAATGAAATTTATGCACGTTTATTTAATCAATCTAGTTATATCTAAATATGAAATAATAAATATTTTTTATTACGTGTTATAACCACATTTATTTTAGAATTTTAACTCAATCAACATATTTTACTTAAATCTTAAACTCGTGTAATTTTAACACATTTTTCATAAATATTTTTATTATTTTTTACTTAATTATCAAATCTTTTTTTATGTTAACGTTTGATAATAGTTTATTTAAATTTATCAAAGTAATTTTTTATACTTATAAAATTTTATTTTTATCGTCTAAAAAGAAAATTATGCGGCATATTGCGAGAATGGTACTAATTTTCAATAAAAAAAAAATGTTAACAAATTCAACAGAGGGGCATATGGTGAAAAAATGAAAATCTCAAGGGTATTTGGCGAACAAAATGGAAACCTCAAGAACATTTAACTAAATATGTCAAACTTTCGTACACCACGCGAATTAGCCTTAACCTCAAGAATATTTGGCGAAAATTCCGTTATTACTTTTTAAAAAAACATTTTTTTTCTTGAATAAGAACAAAATAATAAAATGGCATACAGTTGACGATCATCATCATATAGTGAAATGATGACTTTGAAAAGGTAAATCTAGTCTTGCTTTTGCTAAAGATCGAGCACGATTGATCACAGGTGGCCCATGTGCCCAATTCATTATAGGCCATCAACTTAATCAAGTTTTAACCCTAAGCAAATTTAATTGCATCTTTTTGAAAGAGGCCAAATCATACTCAGTATATATAGGTAAGTGTACATTGTTGGATCGCACTCGTGTTAGTAATTTAGATAACGATTCAAACCGTAATCAGGACAATTTTAGCATATATATGTTTCCTACTATTACCATAGAAAGTGTTTAACAACTTAACTTAGTTGTGTTATTAACAATAACGGTCTTTCAATCCTATGCTCTAAGATATAAGATAGAAAAACCGTAATAATAATTTGTTTACCCTATTTCAAGTCAATAGAACAAACCTTACAATTCCTAGACTCCCTTAGAAACATATCCTTTGATTACAAAAAGGCAAAAACAATGAAAAATGCAATAGGTATTTGAAAATGTGTAGTTTTGTGTCAGAAAATATTGAAATATTTTGAACAATATATAAAATTAGTTCAATATCCGCACCTTTTGCGATTTTTAATATAAATATTAATATGTTTGATATTAAAAACTGATCAGTAAGCATTGACCATTAACCAGTCAACGGTCAAACATTGACCATAGACTTCAATTGGATGGAGAAGGTCACCCACCTAAATAAATTTGTTTGGGATCTAATTAACTAATTAGATTTTTCAAAATGTATAATTATCAAATTCACCTTTTTTCATTCTAAAGAAGGAAATGAATAGAGTATATGGTTGTCGTAATTAAAGTTAGGAAATGAAATAAAAGGGAGGGTGGTAAATTTTGTATGAAAAAAGAAATAATGACTGGAATGATTAAAATATCGGTTTGTCTATTGTGTGTTTTAAAGGCATAGGATATTTTCTAATTTGACTTTTTTTATCAAGGGCATAGGATAGAGAAACCCTTAAAATATTAATCAATAAATCTTAACGTATATATAAACTATATTTATAATGACAATCATTATCTTTTTCTACTTAAAAACCAATGCAGATCTCCTGTAACACATGATACATCACTCGATGCACTATAAAATTATTTTAAGTATAATTTTACTTTGATAAAAATTTTAAAAATTTTATTATGAATTTTTTTAAAAAAATATAATTAAAAGAAAGATTATATTATTTTATAATTTTATTTTTTTCTAAAATATAATTTTTCATGATTAAAATTTATAAACATATAAATATAAATGTATGAAATATAAATATATTTTGTATTATTTTTTAAAAATAAAATTATACCTAAAATAATTTTATAATACGCTGAATGACAATGGTGCATATATAATTTTTTTTATACAAGGCAAAGATTTAGGGGTGGTCAACTGCGATTGATCCACCGCCCAAGCGCGTCTTGGCAGATGACGTCGTCGATCTCAGCTGGGGCACACTCTTCGATAAACGTTGAGGAAAGTCCAAGATGCACTAACCTATCCGCTACTTGATTCCCCTCCCTAAAGATGTGCAAGAAGATGACACTCTTGAAAGCACGACAAACTCCGAGGGCATCCGAAACTGTCACCTCAATCTCCCACGGGCATTGCCAAATCCCCTTCATGACATTGATCACGATCAAGCAGTCACCCTCCACCTCAAGATGAAAGAAGCCCCTCTTCAAAGCTTCCAAGAGTCCAGCCTGAAGACCAAGACACTCCGCTTGAATAGCGGAAACTTTTCCGTGGATGCGGGCACCATATGAGAGGACTGCCTCCTGGCTATCATGAATGACAAAACCAGAAGAAGTAAAGACCCGAGCCAACCTTTACACCGTCAAAATTGAGTTTTACAAATCCCTCGTTAGAATTTTTCTATTTTACAACTTTCGTTGATATTTGATTTTATAGTATCCATATCGTATTCTTATTTCTTAGGTTGTGCTTTTGTCAAACTTATCCCGTACAAATTGCTCAAAAACAACGGGCGCTAAATTTAAAGAGACTAGACAAAAGAAGCCGTCCATGTCAGGGAAAAAAAAATACCAACGGTCTACCTTTTTTTTTTTTGGAGGAGGGTCGGTGATGAATTGCCTCACGTACCTTTCCTTGTAAAATCGTACGTATTATCATGTCATGACGTGCATATTACTATGGTATCTTTTAAATTTAAAATGTTAAATCTACTTTCGGTTTCCGGTGTTTTTAAGCGGTAAGGCTAACTCAAAAGGGTTCTTCATACTCCTTATTTTTTAGTTTCTTTTTTCCTTTTTATTGAAACATATTTAGTTATAAAAGTGTATAAAATACACATTTGACTAATGAAAAGTAAAATAAAATATCAAAAAGTGATATGAATTTTTGTATATCTTATATTTGGAAACTTAACTATTCGAATTAGTCTAACTCCATATAGCATATACTACAAAACTACCAATGTTATTAATATTATTAATTATTATTATTATTATTATTTTGGGGGGTGGGGGGTGGTAAAAACCAACATTATTAATATTATTAAGAAAGGTCTAGATTGCCAAGTTTTAAAACACCATACAGACAATTATTATTAATAAAAACTTGTTTGTTATCGTTGCCCCCCTAACTAGAAGATGAGCCACAATATTAATTAGCATTCCAATGGTAATCGTGCATTGGCTTGTGGATTGTGTGGTGGATAGAGGTTTTTGAAAGGGGATGGTGGAGACAGACTCATTGCTCGCTACAACGTTCATCAAAGAGAGAATTACAATTAGCCTGCTATTTATATACAGTCTAGTTCAAGTGTTCAATAATGCCTATATTTTTTTTTTGCCCGAGATTGACTTTCTTGCGTCTCTCACCTTCTCTTTTTCGGTTAAACTCGACTAGGCTCGGTGAGGCCGGATTAAGACAAGGAAGATTGTTTGCGGATTTACATACGGGAGATACGAACAACATATAAATCAATTGACAATGAAAGAAGTAGTCCACCAACCTTATATGTTGTTTCAACAATCTCAATATTTCCGATAGGGAATAATCACATTCTGATAGACCAAGATTCTAATATCATATATATATATAATAATCCTCAAATTATTGCTATGTAAAACTCGGATTGCGATCACCTATTTCAAATTCTCCTATCTTTTCGTGTCCCTCCTCCCATCTTTTTTTATTAAGTAAGAATTCGAGGGCCAGACAGACCTGACACCTCGAGTGGCCAACAAAGTCGGCAGACGGCGGACCGTCAAGCATACAACATAAATACAACATAAAATAGAGAGGTGCAATATAAAAGTGGAAAGCAACAAATCTAGGCAAACAAATGAACCTAATCCTAATACGTTGGGTATAACATAGACTACAACCCGATGCCAAGCGCCACCAAACAAAGACACCGCTGGTCAGCGGTACATGAGGACTCCCTGTGGCAGTGAAGACGATCCTCCTAGAAAAATTCCGGATCATGGAGTCGCCTCGATACACTCCGCCTCGACCCCAACCAGACCCGACACCGGACACCAGAGCCCAACTAAGAGAAGGAACGCCACGAACACCAAGAGACACAGCCGAGAACCACCTAAGTAAAAACGCACCTGAAAACCCTTACGGGATTTTTTTCAAGCTCTTGTCGGATTTAGGCCCTTTTGGATTTTTTATGGATAAATAAATACATATTTATCCATAAAAAAATATTTTCCCAAGCTTGCCTTGCAAGCATGAACAAGATGGCAGAGAATCCGAGGAAATCCTGGAAATCCCGGCACACCTTGGAGCTCAAGGAAAGCCGAAATCATCCGTCGACGAAAATTGAGGCGGTGGAGGCAGATGGGAGCCAGGGAAGATGAACTGAGATGAGCCCACCAGCGCTGCACTAGCCTGGGTAAACTGGAAAGCAAACGAGAAGATTGAAAGGCAGGGGATAGAATTGAAACGGGGGAAGTAGCAGACGCAAGCTGACGGAAGCCATCCACCAGCTTGTCGTGCACGGATAACACACCAGTACACCACCACCACCAACCTTGCACGACAAGGGAATGAAGCAAGACAGAACAGCGGGCCGACGGCGACAACGCGACGAAGACAGCACCGGCCACCACACCCGACAACCAAGCCCAAGAGGGCCGAACAAAAGATTGAAACCAGAGAAGGAGAGGTGAAAACGGATTCGCAAACTGGAAAAGGGCCAGTTGAAAAGGTGGACGGAGGCTAAGACTGAGATGGAATAGTCAACAGTCGGAACCGGATTTGATAGTCGGGAGAGCCATGGTCCCTCCTCCCATCTTTTCACTTTATAAAAAGAAAATTAAAAAAAAAGAGAAAAAAAAAGAGTGAATGGTGAGATTTGATAGGGGAATCCATTTCCAATGTCTTCATCAAATTAAATAAAAAAGGAGGATTATTTTTCTTGAAAAATCCCCTTTTGGGGCTTAGAGTACGCGCGGGGCTAATCTCCACGCGCCCCCAATCTTAGCAATGGATACTCTCTTCGCCAAACCTTCATCTTCTCAATCACCATTGGCGCTCCGCCTCGCCGCCGTCACCTCCCTCTCGCCTTCCCCTGTTAATAGCTTGTCTTGATGTCGGTGGAGTTGGGTCTTCCTCGGTCCGTTGCGGGACTTCTGGGGAGGCCTTCTCTCTCCTTCCAATTTCACTCTCGGTGTTACACCATCTTGCCAAACGCCTTTCGGGGCCACAACCCTCCCTTCGGGGCCTAAACCCTCCCTCCGGGAATCAAAACAAGCTGGTCTCTCTCGTTGCCGCCGGTTCGACCTCGTCGGCGGTGGGCTGCGTGAGTGATCAGTGATGCCCCTTGCCTCCGTCCGATTTCGACTCCCATGTCTTCGTCTTCCTTGTCTTTCGCCGAATCCGGCTTCAATTTCCATTCATATCGATCCCCTGCTTTTCGCCGGATCCGGTTTCGAATCTGTTCATTGCCCTCCTCCGGCCGCCTGCTACTTCGGCCTTCCTTCATCCTCTTCGTCCACCTATCCTTTCTAGGCCCTGCTTCTCCGGCCTTACTAAACCCTCATCACTGTTGTTCTGCCATGGTCGGTGTTGTAGCAACGTTGGCGATCTTTGGTATCCTTGGCCCTTGGTTTTTCCTTTGGCCCGTTGAAAACCCGTAGTTTCGGCCCGTTTTGTGTTCTTTGGGCCCAAGGTTAATCCTTGGGCCCGAACCTGCCCTCTCCCAAATTTCGAATAAAAAAAATTAAAAAAAAATGTGTTTATATTATTTTACAGCTGCGTCTCCTTGGTGTGCAAGCTGCATATTCGTCCTTGTACGCCAAGGCTCAAAGCCTATATATATATATATATATATATATATATATATATATATATATATATATATATATATATATATATATATATATATGTATATATTGATTAAAACTCGCAAGGGTGTGTACCAAATATATTGATTAAATCCCAATCGAGGCTAATTTATGCGAACAGGTACTAGAGAAATACTCTCCTTTGGAGAGCTTATACATCCCCTTTGGGGCTCAACCCTCCTCCGGGAGCCATATTATGCTCGAAAGAGCTTGATTTAAATCCCAATAGGGTCCGACCGGTCCTTCTCGGTGTGATTTGTTCGGGCGGCTTGCGGTTTTGCTTCGGTGCGGCTAGGCTTTCTTCTTCTTCGTTGGAGTTATGGCAGTCGGAGTCGGGATTGGCTGGGATCGAGGTAGTGTGTACGGGGCGACTCCGTGATCAGGAAGGAGCTTCCTGGAGGTTCGTCTTCACTGCCCACAGGTTTCCTGATGTATCGCCGGCCAACGGTGCTGTTCTTGGATGGTGCTTGGCTTCGTTCGTAGTCTACGTCTCCAACGTGTTTGATTTAGTTTTTCCCAGTTTCATCTTGTAGGATTTGCTTCCGCTTGTTGTATTGCACTGTTTATGTTTTCGTTTGTTTGTTATGACGGTTTTCCGTCTGCCGACTTGTCGGCCTTCGAGTTTCAGGTATATCTGAGCTCGAATTCTTACCTTATCAAAAAAAAAAAAAAAATAGGGGAGACTAAGGGGGGTTTTGCACATGTGATCTCCTTTCATAAAACATTAGCAAAAGAAGAGTAAAAATAACTGTCATCATCGAATCTATCTCCACAAGAAAAAACATTAATGAAAAAAAGTGAAAATTTTATATATTTATTCTGCTTGATAAAATATGTTATTTATTATTCAATTATATTATTTTTTAAAAAGGTAATAATTTGGGTGGTGTCAGACCCTGTTGGACCACCACCCGAGATCGTGCTTACGAACCAGAGTACAAAGCTCAAGGTGAGAAGGGATAGATGCGGGATCAGATGAATAGAGAAGACGAGTCACCAAATCCACATCAAGATTGATTTCTCTATAGACATTGGAGTACTCAATACAATCAAAAGACTGTAGAAGTAAGAACACATTCGTGATCATCAAATCCCCCTCCTAGGGATACGTCTAGACTCCTTTCAAGGAGTTAATGATTGTCAAGCAATCTCCTTCAATTAGAATCATCGAAATCCCAATTGCCTTGTTTGCATTATAACACCGAGTTGCAAACCGAGGGCCTTTGCCTGGACAGGGGTGCTAGCGTTGCAAAGTTCAGCACCACAAGCCCGTTGTGATCTCTGATAAACCATCCTGTGGACGCTAAGCCCAATGAGATGTGAGAACCATCAAAATCCAATTTTAACCAACCCTCTGGAGGTTTCTTCCATCTAACATTTTTCTTCTTTCGCTTGGTCTTGCATGTTCATTTTGTATCCAAATTTTTTGGTATTATTTCTTCATTCTTAGTCCTTTTCCAGTTATGTATATGTTGGTTAACAGTTATTTTTCAATTTGATTGGTTCTCGTTAATTGTTATACATTTCCTCAAAGATTTTCTACGTATCTAATCGTCAACCAATTTATCAATAGTATGATTTTTTTGTTCCTTTGTAAGTTTTCTCAGGATTTCCATTACAAGTTGTTTTATATCTTTGTTTGAGGTGTCAGTACTTTTAATAGTTTTCTTACTGTCGGTATTTATGTTTTTCATTAGGACAATAAATTGTTCACATTTCAAAAATAAGTGAATAGTATCCTTATAGGGGTGGTTACATTTAGCACAATTTGTGGGGACATGAATGCCTTTATGTGTGAGTACATTTTGTTGGTATCCTATTATTCATTAATTTCCATATAAAATTCTTAACTTTTGGCGGACAATCTAAATTCCAGATTGATGCTTCTTCTTTTGTCTCTTGTTGTTCATAATTAGATCTAATGTGCTTGCTATGGTGAACCATCCACTCTTACAATCTTACTTGTTTTCAATATAATCTATCCTCTACATTTAAAACTGGAATACTAATTTTTTTTATCTGTTCTACTATATTATTCAAGTACATTGTTTGATGATGATAAACACTATATAAAGCAATAATTTTTTTGATTAATTTTCAAAAATAATTTCATACTTATTATTCCATCCATCTCACTATTCAAGTAATTTGACTTTCTTAACACGCTTTTTAATGAGTCAAAAACACTATAAAATATCAATTTTTGAATAAATTTTTTTGACAATTTCATATCTATTAGGTATAAGAATGAAATTATTTTTAAAAAATTAATAAAAAAATTAATATTTTATAAAAAAAATTAGGTCATTAAAAAATATGTTAAAAGTCAAAATGATTTAAATTATGAGACTAAAAGAGTACTAATAAGTACAAAATTGTCAAAAAAAGGTAAAAAAAATATTTTGTATACATGGTAGTTTTTATCATTATAAAAAAATGTATATAAATAGGAATAATATATTTTTTTTTATCAAATGGATATAAAATTTATAATCTTAAAAAACGTGCATAAATAGAAAGTAACTAACAACGATCTCGTTATGGCCGATCTACCAAAATGGAAGCAAACCTTAAATTAGTCCATTAATTACTTCTCTCTCTTTTCAGCAAAACATGTTGTTTAATATTTACACACTATTTTTAGGATGATAAAGATAATGTAAAATATATATATTTTTTATAAATCTTTTTTTAATAATTTCGTACTTATTAATAGTAACCACAAAATTATTAAAAAAATTTATAAAAAAAATTGATATTTTATATAGTTTTTATCATCCTGGAAAAATGTAAATGAATATTAAATGACATATTTTGCTGAACGAAGGGAGTACTATAGATATAGACTCCGAGATATTGTAATACAAATATCGGACAAAAATATGTTAAGAAAATTAACCCTAATCTTATATTTTTAATCCAAAATAACATTACTACTATTACTTTGATGAATTTGTTGTCAAATTTTACACCTTGCATTCAGCAATTAATCACAATATATATCAATTAGATTAAAATTTTAATAAAATTAACTCTAAACTTGAAACTAAAATCAAGTAATACATAATTTAAACCTAAATAAAAAATCTAAAGTAAGAGGGTTATGAAAAAAAGAAAAAAATATATACTGTAATTGTCCCAAGTGTCATGTTCAATAGGGGATATATTATCTCCTTAGAATTGTCCGCAAATTAAACTATATAGCCAACATCACAACGAACACGATTATTAAACCTCTGATGTATATGGGATAATCCAACACCGTACTCAAGGATGATAACTAAATTAATTGTGAGATCAATCTCTTTCATCAATCAAACACCCACACAGACACTACAAGACCCTTTCTTTTGGTAGGTATGGGAATCGTACACACATCATAGGTGACGGCCGCCAGTCGGAAGCTCGCTCAAAAGATCAACGTACCAAACCTAACACCACCGAAAGTTGAACAAAACCAGGCAAAAGCCCTGACAACATCTCGAGCTTCAAACTATATTTGTACACGCGACATTGCTCTTGGCTCGGAAAGAAGTGCAAGCCGAAGACCGGTCCATGACCGTTAGGGACGGATCTAGGGGTGGGAGCGCTGAGTTTTGCTGCAGCCCATCCCAGTTTAAAAATAGCATAGATAGTATATGTAATATGTGTGTATCTTGGCTCAGTAGGTACTGAATCTTGGCTTAGTATCTTGGCTCAAGCAAGTTTAAAAATCCACCAAATATGATGAATTTTCCTCTTTAATTTGGAGTAATGGCTTTTATGCGTACTAATGAACTCCAAAATATACATCGTGATGAATGGAAAAAATAATATATATAAATTAAACTAGCTCATTCAGGTTTTTATTCCGGGTACGTTCCATGCCCGATGATTATATACGACTAGACAAGAGAGTCGGATCATAGGCATGCCTAACCGGCCAAGATCAAACTTGCTTGAGCTCTAGGGCACTCTTTACTTCTAAGATTGGCAATTCCTCAATTCGATGACACCTTGATTCGACTTGTTTACTTTAATGTGACTACTTTGTGTTGATGAGATGTGATGTTTATTTCACTTTTTTATTGTCATTTAGTTTTAAGATAAAATCTCACTATGAATCTAGGATTATGTCTTGTGCTTATTAACACATTAATACACTACCTTTAATTTGATTAGTCCGTTTATATAAATGTTCAATCATATTAAAACATTAACTGTTGAGATATGTAGAGAACAAAAGAGCTTCACGTTGTGAGAGTAGTACTATAGTCTAGTACGTTTCAAATCTTATCAAAGTCTAATTTAAACTCCACTAATAGCCTAACACACAAATTCGACATGGAAAATTTATCCCTCAACATCTCAACAAATCTAATCACCGGTGACTTTCTTTAACTAGTTATGCTATTGCTAGGGCTATTATATGAGAAGCTCGAGCTCGTTCATTTTTTAAACAAATCGAGTATGAACACATTTTTAAGCTCGGTTCAAAACTCGGCTCGCTCGATTTAAGTTCGAATAGCTCGAATTTTAAAAACTTTCTTTTGTGTTACTATGTTTTGATGAAATAAGGGTGTTTAAAGCTAAAAAAACGTCGGTTCGATCTCGTTTATTTCCTAGACGAGTCGAGTATAAACAGATTTTTAAACTCGAGTTCAAATTTAAATTGGGCTCGACCTCAACTCATTTCTAAACGAGTTGAATATGAACAATTAATACTCGACTCGTCTGACTCGTACAACAACCTAGTTATTGCAGTGGAGCAAAAGGGCTATACATACATCGAAAGAGAGAACATATACCAGATATTGGTGAGAATAAATAAAATAAATAATTATTTCGTAATATGTATGGACGTGATTCATCGCTCTCGCGGGCAAACTGATATCAGTCAACACGTGTCCCAATCGAAGGGCTTATTTTTAGTAACACCTCTAAATCCAACGGTCGTAATCAAATCGCCGGCTACCGCCCCTGCATATCTACGCCTCGCAGCTTTGGACCAATGAGGCTGCCAATTTGCCGACCCCATCTCCAGTCGGTAATTATTTATTATTATTACTATATTTAAATATACTCCCTCCCTAATTAACATATGTCCATGCACAATTTTATGTTTAATTTAGTCTTTAATCTGTACAATTGGACCTTGACTGTGGCCGAATTTGAGTATTTTAACAATCTAAATATATTTAACTAATTAAATTTTAAGAATTTAATTCTTAATATTTTCCTTTTCAAATATTTTGAAAACACCAAAATAAGGGTGTGTATATTTCAACTTAACCCTTATTTTAAGGGGGATTAAAAGTATGTCTTTTAACATTCTTTTTTTTTATGTCAACTTTTTAAGATTAATAAAAAATACTATTTGGTTTGAACTAGAAGTGCATTTCACCCTCTATTTGATAATAATCCCAATAAAGGAGAAAAATATACCTAATTATATTAATACTCCCTCCATCTGATAAAATATGTCATATTTTAGCTTCTTTCATAATGAAAGAAGCTAAACTAGGGTTGTTATTCTACATTTTTTTACTTTTAAAAAAATTTCAACTAACAATCCACTAATTATTATAAACGTATTTTTTATGACGAGAAACCCACCTTCAGTGGTAAACTCTGAGCACGTGACCCATCCGGCTCGACCCACTAGTAAGGAGCAAGTTAGGCAAACCTTAGATTTTCACTCAAGGAAAGGGGCAGAGGCAGAGATCGAACCCGGGACCTCTTTATCACCCCACTTGCTCCACACCACTGAGTCATCCCGATTGGGGCCTTTATAAAAGCATTTTCATAAAGCAAATAAGAAAATACTCATAATAATATGTTTTTTTTAACAAAATTTACACTTTAAAATGACATATTTTATCAAACAGAGAGATTTATACAACTCACATGAGCATAGTGTTCCGTTTAAAGAATTTGTAATCAAATATTTAGTTAAGGAAAGAGTACCATATCAACTCCTCTCAATTGGTTGGTGTCCTCTTAACCTATCTAAAAAGTCAAAGACAGTATTGAAGCTCACCTTCTATTTAAAGGACAAATTGATTAGAGAAAGAGCTCGGTCAATTGCAAATCTAGGGCTCTTAATCTTTAAGCCCATATCTCTTCCCCTTCTCTAATTCCTAGTTTAGATCTTATATACTATCATTCATTCATGTAGTGTATCTACTACTTCTGCTTCAAAATTCCAACTAAACATTAAAACTATATATACCAAAAGCATCCATGATTCTTGCTTTGTGAGGAAATATATGAAAGGGGTTGAGGTTAGAGATATGGAGGCTGCAGCACTGAGAAATTCATCTGCAGATCATCAACAATACTCCATGTATCCTCCAAGGATGGCGGCAAGAAACCCGAAAACCAGTAGCACTACTCAAACTCCTCCCTTGATTCCTCAATCAAGTGCTCATGGTGGCAATTTGGATTTTGGCAAGTTGCCACCACAGATGGAAATGGTGATCAATGGGGGTGTGTTTTTGAACCCTCCTTGTCCATTTCCCCTCTCTTCTTATCATGAGTTTCGCCAACCGCCACTCCTCCCTCTTCCCATGCCTGCCTTTTCTTCTTCTCCTTCCTCTTCTGCACACTTTCAATCCCTTCCTGCCGGACGTGGTGGTGGTGGTCGTGGCATCGGTTTCGGTAGCTGCAGACGTGGTGGCTCCAGTGCCTCTCCCACCCACAAAAAGATGTACAAAGGCAGCAACAAGCAGCCATCCAAAACCAAGCAATACCCGGATGTGAAACCGGATCTTGGAATTGCCAAAAGATGGATATCCGACCCGAAAAGTCTACCAAAGCATGTCGCATTAACTGATGTTAGTACTACTACCACTAGTACTTTCAATTCAAATATGATGGAGTTTTGTGAGTCAGTTTTTGCAATGGCTCCTCCTCCAAGCAGCTTGCCCATGCCTAAGTTTTCATTGAAGCCTAAAACTTAGCCTAAGGTAGTTGCTACGAGTCCTCGTGTGTGAGCTTCTTAAGTGTTGATGAAGAACGCGGTTCAATATTGGACCGCGTTCATTATCAGAGATGGTGAATATGCACAATATTGATTGAAAAATCTTCCATTTTGTTTTGGTTTGTTGAAATCTTTATGTGAGGGCAAGGTTGAAATTGGTTAAGTTGTGGTTGTAATCACCTTTTTTTCTTGGTTTTGTGTGAAGCTTTAATAAGAGTGTTATAGGTTAATGTTATGCTCTTGAGGTTGGTAAAGTATAAATTGTTTTGCCTCCAAATTTTTATATTTGTGGGGTAATTTGCACAATCACGGGCAGAGTCAGGAAAAAAAATCGAGGGAGGGGCTTGGTGGTCAGGTTTTTTTTAATATATATTTGAGATATAATTTTTATGAAGAATATATTAGAAATAAACATTAAATGTGTAATTTAGATAGTTATTTTTATAAAGGTAAAAGGAGAACAAAATTCCATAAAATAAATCTATAAAAATTTGAACTAAAACCTAATGAACCAAACTTTCAACCAATACCACCTAAGCTAAGCACATTTTATTATTTTTTTATCTTATTTTAACTCTTAAATTATCAAAAAAAGTATAAAAAGAATATATTTTTTTTACTTTTTAATTTTAATATTCCCTTCGGAGTCGGGGGAGGGGTCGAGCCACTTTAAGCCCCCCCTCTGCCCTAACAATATTATCCAAGGGCGTGTTTGTCAATAAGTTATTTTTTAAGGGGTGGAGATTATTTTTAAAGGATTATATGAGGTAGAGATTATTGTATGGGTTGTGGCGATGGAAGAGGTTGAGATTTTTTTTTAAAAAAACCCCAATAAAGTGTTTGGTTGGTAAAAAGGTAATTTCTTTTATAATAGAATAAAATGATAAAATTGCCCCCATTTATTTTGTCTTCCCTACCTTTGGTTGTCTCCCACCTGCCATTGATAGAGAAACAGATCCAATGTTCACCATGGGAGGCCTCTCCATGGCGCTTGATTACTCGTCGTCGAGGAAGGAGCAAGCTTGCAAATTCTCCTCTTTTACTGGTCATTCAAGGCTTGCACTTGTAGAGCACCTGAGGAGAAAGTAGACCATATCTGATGTACAACTTAGGTCCGTTGAAAACTCTTAACATTAGTAAAAAAATGATGCAGAATAGAGAAAACAAGCTCAACAACTTCTGTATCTAAAGTCAACATATAATAAAATCAGAGAATCATAAGGTCTTACAATGTCACTACAATTATCATTCACGATTTTCATCAAACATGTGAATGCAATAATCTGGTCTTCAAACATAGTAATACAGAGGAAGAGCAAAACACATTCACCGAACAAAAAATGGTCCAAAGGAACATCAACGTTCAGCAGATTATGTAAGCCCTTCAAAGTTCCTGACACCTTTCTTGATTGTTGCAAATCATTTGTTCGAGGATGTCTTGGATGACCTCCGTACCAAATGATGTGTCGTCATCAGAGTCATGCTCATCCCCAACATGCAATGCTTGAGTTGTCCTCTCATAAACTTTGTCCAAATACTCTTCTAGCTCAGGTGGGACCCTTCCTTCGGAATTGTTTGAAATATACATTCTTCTATGAAAAAAAAACCACAAATGTCACAAGTTACCTAGATAGTGGATGCCATATAGATTAGCAAAAATTTCAACAAAGTAAGTAGATAATGCCCCATACCCCAATTTTCTTATCCCACCATTCGTTACTTTCATTGACACATCCCTTTTCTGCATCCCAACTGAACCATGTCTCCCCATTTTTAAAATGTTGCCACAGCCTCCACTAAAGCTTCATCTCTCAATGCTTGTTTTTCAGGATCTCGGTATCACACCTCTTACCAGTAGTGTTCTGAAACCCGAACGCTATTTGAACCCATCTAATTGGTTTCTCTAGGCCAAATTCAAGTTGATATGCAAACAATGTATCCAGTAACTTCTTCGTCAACTCATCATTCCAAAGTAGGGATGGCAATGGGTCGGGTGGTGGGTGGATGGACCCCCATTTCACCCGACCCACCATAGATGACCCATCACCCCACCCGACCCACCACCGATATCCACTTCACCCATATCCATCGAGTGAGCAGGTGAAATGGGTGAAATGTGAATGAAATGTGGGTGATTTTCCCTAAATGCATATAATTGAATTCCAATCAATTTGGTATACAAAATAGTGTATAAAAAATATAATTATCTTACACAAATAAGTCTTAAGTAAGTCTTAAACAACACATACCACAAGTCTTAAACACATATCATAAGTCTTAAACACCACAAACTAGAGTTTAAATAGCATACTAGAGTTTAAATAACATAAGGAAAATAAGTCGCCCGACTTTGAATGTGAATCGCCTTGGGTCAACCACTAGACCACTATAAGTAAGCTCCTTCTTCTTCCAAGCAAAATGCATCCTATTAAAAAAATGCAGCTAGCGAGTTAGGAGATTATTAATTACCCATTTTAAGAATATGAGAACTAGGACATATCTACCTAGCACAAACTGAATAACAAGCTGATTTTTTTTACAGATCTGTATAGTAACGAATAATCTAAAGTTACAAGCTGATTTTTTACAAATCTGTATAGTAAACAGTAACCTGTAAAGTTACAAACTGATTTTTTTACAAATCTGTACAGTAAACAATAATCTGTAAAGTTACAAGATTTGTATCAAATGGAATTGTAAAATAATCTGTAATTGAATTGTAAAACTGATCTGTACAGTAAAAAAATAATTTGTAATGTTTCCAACTTCCATAAAAGTAATCTATAAACTTACAAACTGATTTGTAAAATAATCTATAAACTGATTTGCAAACTGGAAATACCTAAAATTGAGTTACAAACTGATTTGTAAATAAAATAATTTGAGAACTTACAATAAGATCACTCGTGTCACTTTCTTCTTCCAAATCTTCATCATCCGCACAACTAGCCCATGTACATTTATTATCAATACGACATCCTACAAAAAAAAAGTGGTCATTAACTATTTCAATTTCTAAAAGACATAAAAATAAAGTGTTTAAGCACCTCAAAGATCTTCAAGCATCCAATTTTGCAAGCATGTCAATGCCTCAACGGTCTTAGAATGAAGTTTAGCACGGTGAGCACTAATCAATCTTCCACCAGAACTAAAAGCACTCTCGGAAGCAACACTAGATGCAGGGATTGCTAAATGTCCTTGACAACCCTACGCAAAGTGGGAAACTTCGTATCAAGTCTCCAAGAATGAAGGACATCAAACTGGGGACTATTAGATACCGGAGGCCCTTCAAGATACAAATCTAACTCAGACCTCACAGACACCTTCTGAGTCATAGTTTTCTTAGCCATATCCCATAGAGAAGTCCCAAGCTCCACTTTGTCAAGACCACTAGATAGATTAGTGATAACATTTGATCTCCCTTTCGAGTCCCATGACCATCCCTATGAGTAAAAATCGACTCCTCTTTCTCTTGATACTTCGTTAAAATATCATACAATAATGATTTAACTTGATCAATCTCATAATCAGCATCTTCACCATAAACCAAATTGTAGTAGATAGCAACACATTGCAATTTGTCCCCAGGATTTAAAACTGCAACAACAGCTAGGATCCCCTTAATACTTGCCCAATATTTATCGAACTTTTCCATCATACTTGAAGCCATGCTCCTGATAACCGGATCTTCACTCTTCAACCAATCAAGTAAAGCAATCTTGATCTCACAAACTTGTTTAAAGAACAGATTAGCTGTTGGATACTTTCTACCCGAAAATAGCAATGTCGCTTTGTAGAAAAACTCCAACTTTTGACACACCAAAGAAGCCAACCTCCATTCATCATCCGTTGGGACTGGGACCTTAAACTGGGGGTTTTGAAGCTTCAACTTAGAAAGCATATCCTTATAAGGAAAAGCACTCTAAAGCATCAAAAAAGTGGAGTTCCATCTTGTTTTGCAATCAAGAGTCAATTTTTTTGAACAATCAAGTCTTAGTGCTCGAGCCTTATCTTCAAACTTCTCAATTATTTTTGGAGTTGCACATCAAAATAAGACACAATTGCGGATTTTCTCAATGCTAGGACCAATCACATTCAAACCATCTTGCACAATCAAGTTCAAAATATGTGCACTACACTGCATATGCAAAAAATCACCACCCAACATAAGAGATCTAGAATCAAGTTTCTCTCGTAAAATCTCCATCATTGCATCATTTGTCGAGCAATTATCCAAGACCACAGCAGATATTTTTTCAGCAAGGTTATATGTATCTAATGACTCCATCAAGACTTGAGCTAAGACTTCTTTTGTATGAGGACAAGGAACATAAGCAAACCTAACAATATAATTAAAAAAATTACTGAAATTTGGGTATTATAATGCAAATCGCAGTAGTAGCAAACATCAAAAGCACGCATTGATGAAAGAAAAAAGATACAATAAGTATAAAGTATAAGACATAGAATTGAAAATACCTCAAGGTTTTATTATGTAGAACCCATTCATCATCAATAAAATGGGTCGTTACCGCCATATAGCCTTTCTTGTGATGAGTGGCAGTCCACATATCGGTGGTGATAGCTATTCTCCCATTATGTTTCTCAAACATCTTTTTGAGAACACCCTTATTGGTTGCAAACATCTTCATCAAATCACTCTTCAAGGTATTGCGGGTATTTAACTTGAAGTTGGGATTCAAGCTAGTGACAAATCTTCTAAACCCAACATGGTCCACTATAGACAATGGATACTCATGCATTGAAACCATGTTAGCAAGCTATTTCCTTGATACATCTTGGCTGAAATTATAGTTCTCTAACCTTGCTTTGTTCTCTGATTTACTAGTGTTGAAGCTAAGGGATTGTTGACGTAAATCCAACTTAACATGCTTCTTCGTACACCTTACATTATAATGATCCCAAAGATGTGAAGTCCCGCCCTTGCTCTTGGAAGACAAACATTGATTGCAATGCAAACATCGAGCCTTTTGTACTCCATCAATCGTCATGTGCTCAAAATGTTGCCATACTTCAGAATATCGCCTCTTGCGATTTTGGGAAACTTCAACCTCAGGCAAACCACTTTCATTAGGCTCAGTGGAAGGCTGGCTAGGTTCTCCATGTGTAGGAGGTTGATTAGAGCTCTCGGGCGGAGGTTCTCAATGGTATGAGGGCAAGAAGATTGATCAACCACAATTCTTCCTGTCACTTCCCTACAAATGCAAAAAATACATTCCAAAATCATTCCCATTTACAAAATCATGCACTTCCCATTTACAAAGAAACACCAAAAAAAAAAAGATGAGCAAATTATGAGCAACAGTGTAATCATTCAATTAGACCTAGAAAAATAGAAATTAACATGTGTAATCATACACACTAAAGACCAACAGTCCAAAATCACCCTTACAACACAAAATCAGATCCAAATCCTTCACAGATAAAAAAAAAAGATCCAAATCCTTCACAGATAAAAAAAAAAAAGATTCAAATCCTTCCTATTTAAACCCCCATTTTGCAACAATTCAACACAAACAATGAATTTCGAAATCGAAATTTACAAAGAATCGAGTAGGATTTTGAAAGTTGCCACTTGTGGTCCTTTGGGAGGATCGACATGGTGGCCGGAGACTATTGGAGGCGGCTATGGTCCTATGGAGCGAGGGCTGAGATCTGACAGGGAGAGGGCTGCAAGCCTGCGACTTGCGTATGACTGTGTGAGCCGAGATCTAAGTGCCTGCGTCTCTGATCAGACAATAGAGAGACAATAGAGAGAGAGAGGGCGGAGGAGGTTTATTATAGCCTGCGACTTGCGTGTGAACCTTGACGGAGGACGGCTATAGAGAGGGCTGAGAAGACAACAAAGAGAGAGAGGGGGGGAGGATTGAGGTAAATTAGGGTTTAGAAAGTTTATATATCTTTTTATATAAAATATATTTTTTATATAAAATACATATATATATACATATAATATTTTATAATATAGATGGATGGTGGGTCGGGTCGGGTGGTGGATGATGGGTCGGGTGCGGGTGGAGAAAAACATCACCCCACCCGACCCACCACCCATATCTACTTTTCACCCGCTTTTTTTGGGTTTTCCCCCACTTTTTCGGGTCGGGTGCGGGTGAAATTGTCATCCCTATTCCAAAGTGATATTCTATTGTTTAAATCCATATCAAACTACCAATCTCAACGGTTATAAAATGAATTCAAAGAGAAGATGGACGTTAATGCATACGGAAGCAAACAATGCCCATGAACCGAAGAATTGAAGAGAAAATAACATAATCTTACAGGTGATGATAGTGATTCGGAACAATGGAATTATGGATCAAGTTCCACTTATTCACATTCGTTTTTTTTTCTTGTTTCTTGTTTAACATGCATGCTTCATTGCCTCCATAATTTAAAAAAAAAAGCAACAAGTAATCAATTCGAACAATGGATCAAATTTTCGCCTTACACTCTTTTAACCTTTTTCACAATTACAACACCGTCTGATTCTAGAGTTCTACGAGCATATCTAAACATCCCCCAATAAGACTGGTTGAAACCACTTCCCACAAATGACTTTTCATCAATAATCACAAGTTTTAAGTTGATTGTATTTGGTGATACTGTGGAAATGACGGTAGACAAGCTTTCTTGCTTGCTGCAAACAAAGTATTGTACCATATGCAACTTAACCCTGCTAAAAACTTTGTGATTTTTAGTGGAATTTTATTTAATTAATATTACTGTCTCATTTGATTCCTACTCTAAATTGGTTATTTTTCCACCAATAATGAAATTAACAATAATGTAAACAAGAAAGGAACTTTGTATACAATGTGGAATTTATTAAAATATGATGCATTACAACTAGACCTGTCAAAGTATAACCCGACCCGGAAAATCCGACCCGTATGCCCGGTAAATTCTGGGTCAAGACTCGGTTTTTTCAACCCGGAAATTTTTTTCGACCCGAACCCGAAGTACCCGGTAATTTTTCGGGTCATCTGGGTTTAGACCCGGTGACCCGGTTGACTCGGTAATTTTGACCCGATTGACCCAGTGACCCGATTGATTTATAATTATATGTGCTTAATTTTTTTTATGGAGATTCCAATTTATTACATTTTATAATTACAATCACATGATCTTTCATTTTCAAATCAACTTTTATATTTATTTGTATTGTGTAATACTCCCTCCGATCAATAGTATTTGATTTTTTATCACATTTTTTAAGGAGATAAAAATTCTAAAAAATATTAAAACAATTCTATGCTTATTACCAATCGCATGAAATTGTTTTTAAGAAATTATTTAAAATTTTAAAATTTTTTATATTTTTAATTTTTATTAAAAAAGTTAAAATTAACGAACCCGAAATCGACCTGAAATGACCCGAAACCCGATCAAACCCGAGTTCGAGTCAACTCGGATATACCTGGGACCCGTTTTACCCGGAACCCGTTTTACCCGGAACCCGAAATGACCCGACCCGAACCCGACCCGACCCGAATGACCCGATTAACAAGTCTAATTACAACATTAAAAAAGCATGAATAATAAAAAAGAATCACATACAAAGGTCACAGTTTAATAACAGAAGGATTAAGACCTCGCTATCACCATAAACATAAAGCCTTTTGATTTAAATTTCACAATTAGAGCATAAATATAAATCTTGTTAATCACCGTCATCAATCAGTAAGAGAAAGCCGATTAAACATCCCAGGAATCTTACCACAGATATTTTAATCCAAACTTAAGCAACCATACAAAATATTTTTTGTGTATCATAGTCTGAGGGAATGTACATATAATTCGAATATAAGAATTGGGAAAAAACACGTATCAAGGTCGGCGACAGAGGGAGTGATGAAAGGGTCGAGTGAGATAGACAGTGAAGCGAAGAGGAGACAAAGAGGGATGCGCCCGTGCCTGCTACACATACAGTAGGGGAGGGAGATGGAATCTGAAATCGGCCTTCAAGAACAACATCAAAATCAAAGACAAACCATCGCAATTTCAAGCCCCAATCGAAACTTTAACAATTGAAGATTAAAACCCTAACTATTGAAGATTGCAGATTGACAATGATTTCGAGTGAAGAAGGAGAGCAAAGTCAGCAAACTAACATGGTTTCGCCGGGAAGTCGCACGAAGAAGAACAATGGTGCTCTAGTTGCAAGAAGAAGAACAATCACCCCAGAAGGTGCTCTAATAGCCATGCGAGGATGAAGGAAGAAGAAGAATGGTGTGACCATGGGTAAAGGGGGAAGAAATGGGGTTGCTGGAGACAAGAACCCTGACAATCCTCCATGGTAAGGGTAGGATTATCACCCTTCTCTAAGCCCGATTAATCCACATCTCTTAAGTTGCCAACCCTCGTCAACCCATTGCCAAACACTAGTTCGAGGTTGTTTTTTTTTTTAAAAAAAAAAACAATAATGCCCCACAACCCCATGCCAAACAAGGTGTAATATATTGGATTTTTACACAAGGAAGCTAGCTGAATTACAAAGAGGGTGTTAGTTTAATTGCTAATAGTCCTCGTATGTGAGCTTTCTGAAGCTAGTTATTTAATATACTATCAAAATGAATCATTCATATAATAATAATAACTAGTATCATCCCCACGCCATAGCGCGGTTTTTTTATAAATAAAATCTTAGTAATATGTTAGATTAATATTATAAAATAATAGTAAAAGTTTAGATAATTAAATGTTTTAAATTAAACTTATTGGTTGAGAAAACAATTAAACCCATTGGTTGAGAAAACAATTATAATTTTAGTAGTTTTTTTAAAAACTATTAAAATTATAATTTAAGCTAAGATCATGGATTAATTGAATTTTTTTAAAAATTGAATGAATAACCTACTTTCAAGGAGAGACTGACACCTAATAAAAAATGTTTCTCTTTTAATAGTTAGATATTGATGATGATGATGATGATGATGATATTAATAATAGTAATAATAATATTAATATTAATATTAATATTAATAATCCATTCGCTAACTAAAATATAACATTTTACTATTCTTGTATGAATTTTTGGAATAAAAAACTATATAAAATATGAACTATTTATTAAATTTCTATGATTTTATACTTATTACTAATTAGTATGAAGTTATATAAAAAAAATATATTTTTTATATATTTTTTATCATCCTTAAAAACATGAATGAATAGTAAATGACATGTTTTTGTTAACTAAAGAAGTATGAATAGGTTCTTATGAGTTGCAATGAAAGATCCCCTGATATTTTGATGGGAATGAAATTAGCTCCAAAATGGAAGATTGATGATTCTTGAAAATCATTCCGGCTCCAAATTTTTATGAAACAAAAAACTTAAATCGAAAACCATTCATTCCGATTTCTATTTTAAAATCTCAATAATGCATATGAAACCAACACTAAATAGCAAAGACTCCATTTTAAAACCCTCACACTTACTGAACTCGTAACTTTCTTTTGATGAGGTAAAGATTTAGGCGAGACTAACCCTGGTAGACCACCACCCAAGCAATAGTGCGTTCATTACTAATACAACTAGTTTAGTACCCACACTGTGTGTTTTTTTCTTAATTTAAATAAAGTTTTCTTAATTTAAATAAAGTTGATATTAATATTCGTTCAATAAAATAATTAATTTCTTTCAATACTTCTGAATTATTATGTAATTAACATAGAATTAAAAGAAATTATTATAATATATACATATACATTCTTTATTTTATTTTAAAAAAATTTAGTATTAATACTCATATTCTACTAATTCTATGATTTTAAAATAAACCAAAGGTTAAACCTTAGATAATATAATTGATAATAATTTTTATAGGCATAAACAATTTGATCATTCATTATATATAATAAAAACCTTAGATAACTTATTGTTTTAACTTTATAAAGTTTTCATATCTCATACAATCGATACTTCTTTAAAAAAAATTATGGATTAGGGATATCATTGGAGTATGGATTATTAAATGCATGAGAGAAAAATTTTTTATATATAATTATTATCGAGATCTTACAAAATTTGGTAAAATATTTCCAAAATATATCCATATATAGAAAAAATTTAAAAAAATATTATCTTAAGATGACTAAGGTAAGGAGAGAAATTTTTTGATTAGTTAATATATATTACTACGATTAAGGAGAATGTGGTATGTGTCACAATCGACTTTTCCTTTGTTATATATATGATATTATAATAATAGATAGATACTCCATCCATTAATCAAAACATATCGTTTACTATTCATACTCTCTCTTTTAGAAGGCTAAAAACTATATTGAATGTTAATTTTTTATAAATATCTTTTTATAATTTCATACTTTTTAGTGTTAAGTATGAAATTATAAAAAGAATAAAAATAAAAAATATATATTTCATATAGTTTTTAGCTCATAAAAAAATGTGCATAAAGAGTAATCTTCCCTAGAACTTAAAGCTCTAGCCTTTTCAGCCCTCTCAGGCTATCCACGTGGCAGCCTTATGAGTTTTTTTCCTTTTTCCCATTTTGCCCCCGTCTTCTCTTTCTTTCTGAATGATCGCCCACGTTCTCTAGGCAACCGCTCTCACTCTCTCTCCGTCACCACTACCCGCTTGCAGCCTTCCTCAATTCGCTCTCCTGCCGATTGATTAGGGATTTTTGTTCCCCCAATACTTCGAAGCGCATCTCTTCTCCCTCTGACACCCTTCGGTTTGTGGGTATCTAATTTTGATTGAAGCGCCAGATTTGTGAGGGAGAAAGGGCAGAATTGTGAGTGGTCGACAACCGCTTGCAATGGAGACGAGGGATGTCGGGCTCGAGATCTGGAGACGAGGGATGTTGGGGCGACAACCGCTTGCAATGGAAGTTCAGATCTGACATAGTCGAGCACTAGCGCCGATTGACGACCCCTCTTCATCTATTTCGATCGGAGACGGCCGAATCTCGAGTTCTTTGTACTTCACTAGCACCGATTCACCGCCCCTCTTCAATACTTCAAAAGGAGACGACTGAATCTCGAGCTCTTTGAGCTTCACGGTCGCCGATTCATCGCCCCTCTTCAATTCATTCAGCATCTCTCATTGGACTCACTTCATCTCTTTCACTCTCTTTTGTAGCCGAGATGCCCGACCGGATGTCTCCTGTGTGTTGTCGCCATTGAAGACGATCTTCCAGGTGAGCAATGTCTCTTTTCTCTTCCTAATTTTATTTTTCACTTTCATCTCTGTCATCTCATGTCTTTCCCTATGTCTTTTACAGCCGAGCCGCCTTCTCACGAGGTACTTTCCGCCGTTGAAGACTATCTTCCAGGTGAGCAATTTCTCTCATCTTTTCCTAATTTCATTGATGTCATACCTATTGTTTTGGAGGTTGCGTGAATTTGACTGCTTGAAACCGGTATCTTTTATTCATACTGCAAGTGTGAAGATTTTGGGCATTTGCTCTGATTTTAGTCCCTTTTGTTTGATGAATTTGAGAGAAGCAAAATCACACATGGATGTGCACAATGGTGAATCAAACAAAGCGAAAACATTAAACAAATTATCAAAATCATGTTATCTGAGTTCGCATTTTTCAGGTTAGAATTTTCGTAGCAAAACAAAGTGCATTATGTAACATATTTACTTGCTAACTTAAACATTAAACCTAATTTTGACATGATTTAAGAGGGCTTAATCTTTTATTCTTCTTATTTGGGGGGAAAGGCTGATGTTGGTTTGGTGTAGCATTTTCATTGTCATTCTTGAGTGATGATGTAATAAGTTTGCCTATCCTAAAGTTCCCACTTCCAACTTCCCAGGATTAGATATATCAATGGCTAATGTTTCGCCATATCATTCTATAAATTGTTATCACTATATGATCTAGCAATCATGTTTTTTTTTCCAGAATCATTTATTTATTTTTGGGTGAATTTTTGGCCTTTAATTCACCAAAAAATTCTTAATCAATGGTGCAACTTGATCTCCCTCACATCACATGTATCCCACAATTTTCTCTCATATATAATGTAAGTGCCCTCTGACAACCTTTTTTGTTTATAATATTCATATACACCCATCTTCTGATTTTGTAATTTTAGGTGTTTAGATTGGAGCTAATGGACGTGTCTGCTATATTGAATATGACCAAGATCAATAAATCTTGGAATTTGTGGGAATGAAGCAAGTCGAATCTATCTATACTAGCAGTAGTTGTCTTGATTCAGCTGATAGCAGTACGTTATGCTATCAGCTGAAGAAAGTGGCTCGGTGTAGGGTTGGGAAGACTTTCTGTGTTTACCTTGCTGATACGATCTCATAAGCATCTATATACTGAAAATTGGGTTATGATTAAAAATGGATAGTTTTATAGTTAAAATATTTTTTTTATTATAAATACAATGGATAGTTTTGGTTCTACAAAAGCATGAAATTATTCTCTTTTTTTTATGAATCGAATAAAATATGGAGATGTGGCAGACGTATACAACTGGTAATTAGGTCTTTTCCCCACTATTGAGTTCTTTGCTCATTATATATTATGTGCTTTAACAATGTGCTGACATTTGATTCTATTCTCATTTATGGAAGACACCTTAAACTAAAGTGAGACATGAATTTTTTTAATGCTTTGATCTGATTAGATGAGTCTTTTTAGGTCGAAAGTTCTTTCTTTCTTTGTTTCATTTTAGATAATTGTAACAGCAGAAAGGTTGGGTATACACAAAATTATAATTTTATAATGGATTTATGATTTCTTCACATTTTATTGTGTATATATCTCTTAATGTGACATCCCTTCTTCCACTCCCCTCCAAAAAAAATATAAAATAAAATAACAGGTGGGATGGTTGAGTGCTTTGATCTTTTGGTGCTTCATGGCACTGTTTTATGCATCAAGCTACTGAGTGAGATACTCTTGGTCCATGCTTGATTTTGATTAATAAAAGTGCTACTGTTACATAATACTATTTAGACAATGATTCAAATATGAGTCAATGTTCTCTGTCTTTGTTCCTTAATCCTCATTTACCTCTTTTCTTCTTTTACAGTGATACGTTCAGTGAGAATACACCACCTAGTGATCTAGCTTATATTTCATTACTTTGAGATTCTATTTAAAAAGCTATGGTTAAAGGTTATAAAGAGCAGGGTGGCTTATGAAACTATGCTTCTTTAATTTGCCTATGTCTATTATTGATATTGGCTCTTTTTTTTGGCAGTATGAATCCAAGTTGAATTTTGTGTTGGGCTGGCTCTTCTACAAAAAGTTTTGGAAGCAATACCAGATGGAAGTTTGTGATCATGAAGCCATAACTATATTAATATCTTACATTTTTAGTGCTAATGACGATTGATTAATGAATCCATCTATGTATTTTTAGGGAAAAAAATACCAATATCGTTTGTTTGTTTCAGCATGTTTCACAGGTTGTTAAACATTGTACAACCATCGAAAATTATCGTTTTTTTGTTTTTGCCTGGGGGATGGGAGACTTGTATATGCCTTCATGTATCTTGTACTTAATATCTAGAGGTGGGCACAAATCCCGCAAATTCTATCCCGGTCTCGTCCCATAAAATATACGCGAGACGGAGATTTCTCGTCCCGTATATATAATTATATATAATTAAAATTAATAAAAATATCTATGAATATATATATATATAGACATGTATAGATAGATATATTAACATTTAATTATTAGACAATAGGATTACATAGGAAATTAGGAATGCCTAGAAAATACATCCAAAACCAAAATTGTGCACCGACAGGTAGAATTCTTCAAGGCAGTGGATCAATAAAGTTGGTGTGATTTGGATCGAGTGAGCGGAACCAGTTTAGTATATTTATCATTTGGATGTTTCGATTTGATTTATGCTTAGGATGATTGGTATTTCTTTAGTTGGATGGATGTCACATGGTCCAATCAAAATATTTAAAATTTAAGTTGTTCAGTCGATGTTGATTTTGTGTTATTACAACGATATATTCTCTCCAACATTTTTATGTGTTTTCCATCCCAAAGTTTTTAAAATTTCATTCACTTAATTTATTACGACAACAAATATCTGTTTAATGTTCAAGTAACCAATCAAATTAATACAAAAATTAAAGAGCAATAAATAATAATTTAAAACAATCTCTACATTAGTGCATGCAACTATTTCTATTTAGAAAGGTGAGACGTTGACGTTTTGCCACATACAGAGTATATTATATACTAATACAATATAAGCATTATTTTTTTTCTAAATTAATATTATTTGTTTATATCATTTTCATATTATTATAATATTATAATATATCTAATATATAATGTAAATCAATTATGATAATATCTTTTAAATAATAAACTATATTTTACAAATCCCGTCTTTTAAATGAGTGCTGAACAAAATCAAACTATTAAGAACAAAAGATCAACAAGAATATGTTTGAACATTCTACATTTGAAAATCATATATAATAAGGTTATATAACATTTTATAAATCCCGTGCGTGACGCACGGGGTACTAGACTAGTTACTATTAAACCTGAAGCATCTCCATTCTACATGACATCATCAGAAGCCTCTATTTCATATGACAAATACATGTCACGTCAACTACTTACTTTACATCAATAAATGAATCAATAACAAACATCTCCATTAGAGCATCTCCAACAATTTCCTCATTTTGGGATTTTGGATTTTTTGAAGAATTTTAATGTATTTTCTTATCCAACAGATTTCTCTATCACATTCTAAAAAATGGAGAAGAAGTAGAAAAAATAGAGTGAATTCATGTTATCCCACCACATCACCCACTCTCTTTCTCTACACAACGTTCATTATCCTACTAACAACCTCATTGTTGTAAGACCATCTCCGACAACTCCCCCAAAATTTCTCCAAAATGGAGAAACAAAACACATAATTCTTCAAATTATTTTAACTTCAATTCAATAATTTCTCCATTTTGATGATTTGGAGAATTATTTAATTTTAAATAATATTTATTAGACCAAAAAAGTCTTAAATTTTCCAAAATTTTCAAAATATCCAAAATAGATAATCTGTTTGAGATTATGTAACAATCATACCTCAACTAAACACCGACTAATTAACCCCACTATTGAAGTAAAAAATGTATCTTTATATTATCCTATTTAAGTTAATAAATTAACCAATCCATACCTAAATCACAATGCTGATCATAGTGTAAATTAAGTGCTAGCTCCTAGAGCACACCACAAGACGTTCCCATCTCCAACCGTACGTACATACATAGCACATCGATGAAGTGACCTATATATATATATATATATATATATATATATATATATATATATATATATATATATATATATATATATATATATATATATATATATAGCTAGCACTGATCATAGACCACACCACAAGACGTTCCCGGCCACTTTGTAGTTGGTGTGAAGCTCGCACAATCCCCATGTTTCCTCCCACACCCTAATGTTTCTATTTCTTAAATTCCAATAGCCTATAAAAAGAGCCCTAAAGATGGCCTTCAAACCTCACCACACCAACCATATATCCCTCAAAATGCATCAAGCAACCATAGCCATGGCCCTGGCCCTCACCCTCCTCCTGGTGGGGCTCGAATCCCTTCCGACCACGACCGCAAGAGGAAGAGCAAGAGCAAAAAGAGGAGGCAGTAGCGGCGGAGGAGTGTCGATATCCCTCAACCCGCTCGATGTGATCCCATGGCCGGAGACGACGGAGGTGAAGGTCACGAACCGGCTGGAGTCGAAGGTGCCTTTCGAGGTGTACTGCAAGGACAAGAGCGACGTCGGGATGCAGCAAGTTGGGTTCGACTCCACCTATGCCTTCACCTTCACCGAATCGATCCCCGCCATGATCCTCAAGAACACTGTCTACTCTTGCGAGTTCAAGTGGAACAATGAGCTCCACAAGTTCGACCTCTTCCAGCAGCGCAGGGATTCGCCTGCTTGCGGAACTCAATGCGACTGGGAGGTTAAGGAGAAAGGCCCCTGCCTTGTTCACCCTAACAAGTGCTACTCTTGGAGTTAAGCCAAGTAACTAACTAGGCTTCATTATATATATATTTATATGTTAAAGAGCTAGCACATTAATCATGGTTATCCCCTTGTTTAATGTATGACTACTAATATATAATAAAGCTCTATATATCCTAAGCTATGTTTTAAGTTACTATATATACATAAAGGCATCAGTATATGTATGCTGTGATATTTCTTTCATATATGATGATATATGATCGTTGTGATATGATAACTACAGCTTTTAGCTGATATCTTATATAATATATATTGTGATTGTGTTGTATTTACTTTATTATTTCAAATTCCTTTTTTTTTTTTTTGGTTCTATTTTCAAATTCCTTTAATTTCGGATTTTCTATAATTATTAGTTTAGATTGGTTTCGAGTAAGACTCACTGCAACAATAATATGTTGAAAGGTCAGGAAGTTATGATAGCATATATGGAAAAATATATCTAAATTAGTTATATTATTATGAAGAGATTAATTGCTTTAGACTCATCACCAAATTTTGGATTGCATAAGCTAATATCAATCAATTTGGTAGATGAAGAGGACAATCATAACGGAACTATGCAGGGCCTGCGGCAGTAGGTGTTCCACAGAGTAGTCAAATTTACTTGTCAAAAATTGTCAAATTTTAACCAATTTAGATCCCCAAACTTTGTGTTACATCGTGTTATACTTAAATATTTTTGGTATAAATTCACATTAAAGAAATTTTAAATTATATTTGTACTTTATACACTTATATTAACATGTCAATAAACTTTTATTATTAAAATATATTTTTTAAAAAAATATAAAAAAATATTTTCTAAAATAATCAATCTTTTCATTATCTATAATTTTTAATAATAATATTTCATAATTAAATTTTATAAACATGTTTATATAAGTGTGTAGGATATAAATATAATTTTTATAAATTTTTTTTAATGTGAATTTATACCCAAAATAATTAAGTGTAACATCCGGTGTTATAGGGAATTTGGACTGAATTTTAACTGTCACATATTCCCATCAGATTTACTTACAATGCTTCAATTCGTATTTTACTGAATAGTGCTTCGTATAAATTTACTTACAATTTATACGAATAATGCTTTATATTTCACTGAATAATGTTTCACATTTCACGTTTCATCGGGTTATCGAGGATAATTGTAACCGTCACATATTTCCATCCAAAATTTCATAAATTCTACCGAATAATACACCGGAGTTAATTGAATAATCATAAAATATTGGAAATTACCATATTTTAGGATATCTTAGTTGTTATAGATAGATAGATTTATATCTTTCCGATTATCTTCTTTACTAAGATAGAATATTCATTGTAATTGTGTTATTTAAACACACCTAAATCAATCAAAGAGATCAATCATTCAGCCTTAAACAACTCTTCATGGTATCAGGCTTTCTTTCTATCCTCTAAAATAACCCTAGCCGTCGGCTCTTCTTCACCGTCGTCGCCTCCTACACCAGCCTCTCTCACCGCCTCTACCGGCCCTACCCAAACCCTATCGCCGCCGTTGCTATGACTACTCCCGCGGCTCTCACCCCGGCCTCTCCCTACTATCTTCATCCTTCCGATCATCCTGGTCTCTCTATTTGCCCGGTGATTCTCAAAGGAGACAACTATCAAGAATGGACCGCCGCCATGAAAAACGCTTTCTCTGCGAAGCGTAAAGACGGATTCATTGATGGTTCTATTACTCAGCCGACACCCACCTCTACCGATTCCCAGTACTGGCGCCCTGTTAATGCCATGCTGATCGGTTGGATTACTCAATCGATTGAGCCTTCTCTTCGCTCCATCGTTACATATTTCTCTACTGTCAAGGAACTCTGGGATGATCTTTCTCAGTGGTTCTCTATTGGCAATGGTCCTCGCATCCTTCAACTGCGATCTGAGATTGCTCGATGTCATCAAGACGGTCAGTCCGTCGCCGCATACTTCGGTCGTCTCACGAAGCTCTGGAACGAGCTTGACAGCCACCTTACACCCCGGGCCTGTACCTGCGGCAATCACGCCAAGGAGCGTGAGGAGGAGCGCACTCATCAATTCTTGATGGGGCTCGATGACCTCGGCTATGGGACTCTGCGTTCCACCATCGTCGCTCAGGATACCTTACCCACTCTCAACAAGGTGCACTCTCTCGCTGTCCAGGAGGAGCAGATGCTTTATATGCGCACTACTCCTCAATCGGTCACGGATGCGCTTGCCTTCGCTGCTCAACGCCGATAGCCTCGCCCATCATCAGGTACTGTCGATAAGAAATCTCTTTTTTGTGTCCACTGCAACAAGACAGGACATGACAGTGCCGCCTGCTTCAAAATTGTCGGCTATCCGGAATGGTGGAACAATGGGAGAGGCGTTGCTGATCCCATCACTGGCGCCCCGCCGCCTCGGAACAAACAGCCTCTCGCTCCGTCTTCGTCTGATTCCAGCGTCGGCAGGGGTCGTGGCAAGGCTGCTGCCGTGAACTCCGTCGTCACCAATGGTCCTGCTGCGTCTGGCTCTCAGTCTATCACTGATGCTGATCGTCCGGGCATCACCATCTCTAACGAGCAATGGGATCACATGCTCGATATGTTTCAGAAATTTAATTCTAAATCCAGGACTGATACTCTAGCAGGTATTTCTTCTACTCCTTGGATTCTTGATAGTGGTGCATCGATCCACATGACAGGGGACTACAGCTTGCTTCGGAATGTTCATCCGGTTGATGATTGGCGCATCAAATACCCGGATGGCTCTGTTGTTTCGGCTAATAAGGCTGGCTCCATCTCTATCTGTGACTCTTTTGATATCACTGCATTATTTGTTCCTGGGCTTTCCTGTCATTTAATCTCTCTTGGTTGCTTGACTGCGTATCTACGATGTGTTGTTACCTTGACTGATAAGCTCTGTGTGATACAGGACCGCACTTCAAGGACGCTGATTGGAGTGGGTGAAGCTCGGAATAGGATCTATTGGCTATGCTGGGTGCCTCCTGCCACCACCACCGTCACCTCTGCTTGCCACACCACCCAAGCCGAGTCCCCCTTACTTTGGCATCAGCGTCTCGGGCATCCGTCATACTCTCTGCTTTCTTCTTTTTGCAAAACTTCTAGTTCAGTTTTACCAAATAATAATGTTCCTTGTGATGTATGCTACAAGACCAAACAAACACGTCTGTCTTTTCCTGTTAGTCTATCAAATGCTTCAGCACCTTTTGATTTGATTCATTGTGATATTTGGGGACCCTATCGTGTTCCGTCCTCGTCTAGGGCTTCTTATTTTCTAACCATTGTTGACGACTTCTCTCGTGCCACCTGGGTCTATCTTATGGTCCACAAGTCTGAAGTCTCTCGACTCCTACAACAATTTTGTGCTCCTACTGTCACTCAGTTTAACAAAACTATTAAGTGTGTTCGCAGCATAATGGTTCCGAATTTCTTGCTCTGCGATCATTCTTTGCAGATCATGGCATTCTCTTTGAATCTTCTTGCATTGCTACACCTCAACAAAATGGTCGGGTTGAGCGTAAACATCGTCATATTCTCAATGTTGCTCGAGCCTTGCTGTTCCAAGCCAACCTTCCGGTTAAGTTCTGGGGTGAGTGCACTCTTACAGCTTGTTTTCTCATCAATCGCACCCCCTCTTCTATCCTTAAAGGTAAAACCCCTTATGAGTGTCTATTCAATAAGCCCCCTGATTATTCACATATTAGAGTCTTCGGCTGTCTTTGCTATGCGTCTGTCATTCCTCGCTCCACAAACAAATTTTCCCCTCGCAATCGGAGATGCTTATTTGTTGGGTATCCCTTCGGTCAGAAAGGTTGGCGTCTCTATGACCTTGAAACACACCAATTCTTTGTCTCTTGAGATGTTGTCTTTCATGAGGATGTCTTTCCCTTTCCTCTGTCTATCTCACCCTCTCCTGAGTCTCCCACATACCCTAACCCCATCACCCATGACGCCTCGGACGAACCACAACCGGCTGCCCAACCCCCGCCGCCGCCACCTCGCCGATCCACTCGCACCCATACACCTTCGGTCCTTCTCAAGGACTATGTGTGTCACACCATCCGCAAGGTTGATCCTATTTCGGCTTCTCCTGCTTCCGTCACGTCGTCAGGTACGCCTTATCCCTTAGCTCATTATGTTGACATACATGCTTACACTCCTATGCACACTAGCTTCTTGGCTGCCATCAGTGCCAATCCTGAACCCACGACGTTTCGCGAGGCCTTTCGCCATCAGCATTGGCGAGACGCTATGCGGTCTGAAATTGATGCTCTCCATCGTAATGGTACTTGGGAGATCACGACCTTACCTCCTCACAAGAAGGCTATTGGTTGCAAGTGGGTCTTTCGAGTCAAGTACAACTCTGACGGCAGCATTGAACGGCATAAAGCACGCCTAGTTGCTCTCGGCAATCGGCAAGTTCAGGGTACGGATTATTCTGAAACATTTGCTCCAGTTGCTAAACTAGTCTCTGTCAAAGTCTTCCTTGCAGTTGCTTCTATCCGAAATTGGGAGCTTCATCAGATGGATGTGCACAATGCTTTCTTACATGGTGATCTTGAGGAAGAAGTGTACATGTCCTTGCCCCCTGGCTTCTCCACCGATGGTAGTCACAAGGTCTGCAGACTTCGGAAGTCTCTCTACGGCCTCCGTCAGGCTCCCCGCAATTGGTTCTCAAAACTTGCATCTGCTCTTCGACATGCTGGGTTCAGTCAGTCCTATGCCGACTACTCTCTGTTCTCTTTTGTTCGTTCCAATCTGGTTCTGCATGTGCTTGTTTATGTTGATGATCTGATTATAGCAGGGAACAATTCTGAATCTATTGCTCGCTTCAAGGCCTATCTCCACTCCTGTTTTCACATGAAGGATCTCGGTCATCTGAAATACTTTCTGGGCATTGAGGTCTCACGAACCTCTTCTGGCATCACTCTGTCTCAGCGCAAGTACACTCTGGATATTCTCGGCGAAGTTGGTCTCCTTGGCGCCAAGCCTGCCGATTTTCCTATGGAGCAGAATCACAAGCTTGCTCTAGACACTAGTGCTCTTCTTTCGCAGCCGGATAGGTATCGCCGCATCGTCGGTCGTCTCATTTACTTGACGATCACCAGACCAGATCTGTGCTATTCGGTTCATGTCTTTGCTCAATTCATGCAGCAGCCTCGCCAGGCTCACTTGGATGCGGCATTTCGGGTTCTGCGTTATCTCAAGGGCCGTCCTGCTCAAGGTGTCTTTCTCTCCTGTCATAGTGATCTACGCCTCGTGGCCTATTGTGATTCTGACTATGCAGCTTGTCCTCTGACTCGTCGCTCCTTAACCGGTTACATCGTCAAACTTGGTGAGTCTCCTGTTTCTTGGAAAACAAAGAAGCAGACAACGATCTCCCGCTCTTCTGCTGAGGCCGAATACAGGGCGATGGCTACGACTTCCTGCGAGCTTGTCTGGCTCAAGTCGCTTCTGCGCTCTTTTGGTGTCACTCATCATGGGTCTATGCGTTTATAGTGTGACAACCAATCGGCGATTCATATTGCTAACAATCCCGTCTTCCATGAGCGCACGAAACACATTGAAGTTGATTGTCATCTCGTTCGTGATCATGTTCAGTCTGGTAATATTGCTCTATTTCATGTTCGCTCCTCACAACAACTCGCGGACATCTTCACCAAGGCGCTTGGGCATCAACAATTCCATTTCCTATTGGACAAGTTGGGCATTCATTCCAGCCATGCTCCATCTTGAGGAGGAGTATTGGAAATTACCATATTTTAGGATATCTTAGTTGTTATAGATAGATAGATTTATATCTTTCCGATTATCTTCTTTACTAAGATAGAATATTCATTGTAATTGCGTTATTTAAACACGCCTAAATCAATCAAAGAGATCAATCATTCAGCCTTAAACAATTCTTCATAAAATTTGTCTTAAACGTCTCATATATAGTTGATGTGTTGAGATTAAAAAAAATTGGCTTCTATAAATTATTAATCATTAGAGATTCACCGAATAATGCTTGTATTCCTCCACTGAATAATGTTTCATATGTACACGAATAATAGTAACCATCTCCGAATTCTCCTACATAATTTGTTATATTCTACAGAATAATAAATATATTTAACAACCAATAAAGAAATTCGACAATCAAATTACACTTTTACCTATGCCTTCAATCTAAAAATTGTCGTCAGATCATTCAATCACCGTCCATATGATCACTTGTATTCGCAGGAAGTAGTACGTGTTATTGGTACTCGCATGTGGTCTCTTAAGTCCATTATAGATTAAAAAATTTACAATTGTCATGAATAAACTTTCACATTTGAATGAATAATGTTTAGGATGGTTTTCAAAAATATCAATTATCATTGAGACAATACACATTCTAGTGAATTCAATCATACGATTTAACATCAATCGAAAACAATTCCGGGTTTTCACACCATCATCGCATACGATTTAACATCAATTGAAAATGATTCTGCAATAACAAAGAACATAATAATTTATTTGGGACGCTGAATAAGGAACTCCCTCCACAGAGTGGGGCCTAGCCCCGTTTCTCAACCGAAAAAAAAACATGGAACTAGATCTATGATTATTTTTTCATAAACAAAATCAGAATTCGAGTTGAGAAAACTCAAAATCCAAACAAATCGCAAAGAAAATTTCACAAATCATAATTCACACTGAATAGAAACCAAGAGACTGAGACGTACCAAATATGTGAACGAAAATGGAAGAAAACTATCTCGCCATGGGATGTTCACATCGATATGAGATGTTCTTCGCGTCATCGTCTGACTACCGAACGACTGGCACCAATGCCGCCACACAAAAGCCTTCACTACCACCTAGTCGCCACATACAATCCTTCGCCGTCGTCGATCTTCGTCGACCGTCGCTCTACCTAGCAACTTCCAACCAAATCCCTTTCGATCCTCCCCAAAACGATTTAATTTCTTCAGCTTTCTCTATCGTATCTTTCGGGATTCACACAACTGACAATGAAAGGTCGGATAGGGTTTTCAACATGTGGTTGTGTTACACGCACTTTCAATCTGTGAGTGGGGGCATTTTTTTTCTTTTTTTTTTACTAAATTACCCCTTTTACGTGTCATAATGTTGACCTTCTATTTCCTTTAGGTTAACGGTCCGGATTTGCGTACATGATACATCGTAAGAGTTGAGTATATATGATTCATATTCTCTGAGAGGGTTAATTATCTCTCCATATTAGTTTGATAGGACATAGGAGTCACCCAACAAGCCCGAATAGAAAAGATTCAAAACAAGAAGAAAGTAACAAGTAAATTTTGCTTATTCATACCAAAAAAAAAAGTAAATTTTGATTATGGGTACATAGTTGTACAACATGTATAATTGGTATTTGCAAGAGAGTCAATTGATTTTTCTGTTGAAAGGCCCACAAACGCTCTGGTTTCTCTCCTCCTCCTTCCTTCCTCTTCCTTCTCTCCTTCTGAACCTTAACTCCCCTGAAAGTGATTCCCTCACCATACTGTATTTCCTCTTCGAAGGAAAAAAATATCTGGTATCACACCAATAACACTTACCTATGCAATCCTCAACTATGGCCCAACAACCAGTTTCAGATTCAAAAAAATATGATGAACAAAGGGCTTAACAGCTATCTTCATCCATGGCCTAACAGCCAACTTGAAATTCAAAAAAATTTGTTAAACAAGAAGCTTAACAGCTATTTTTCTTCTTATAAATTAAGAAATCATGAATATCAAAGCTTAACAGCTATACAAACTCACAGAGATAACCTGAATTTCATAACCTATTATCAAACAAAATCGAGCAGACCTCTGTCCCAACTTAAACTTATCATCACCAACACCAATCCTAATGAATCCATTAAACCTTCATTCCCTTTTAATCTATATACACGTAATCATCTGATCTCAACCATCATCTTATACCCTCTTCTTAATTTGATTAATACAAAATCAAACCATGCCAATGCACACTCTGTTAGATTCAAGAAAAATATTAAACTAAATGAGAAATATCACCCCAAAAATCATACTACCTTGATTGCCTATCTTCACAACCATACTACAGAACCCATCTACAATTTATTAACCAAATCTAATTATCATTCCCTTACCAAAAGATATACAAATATCATGCCAACTCTCTTAAAATCCAAACAAAATTATCCACACAACCAGCTCCTACGAAAATCCACAGGAAAGATGAAGCCCTGCTGGTATTCCAATTCAATGGTCTCTATAAGACGGTCTAACCCTTCCTATAACAGAACCCTCACCAATCTGAAACACAATTCCAACTCTTATGTTTCCAATCCTTATCAAATAACAACCAAGACCTATGACAATTTTATTTACATATCTCAGCTACTTAATCTTCATAAATATAAAACTTACCCAAGTAAAACTAGCAACTCTTCTAGCAGAAGAAAGTCCAAGACTCAAAATTTCAGCTATAATAATTACTATAAAGATAATTACAGATTTAGTAAAATTTTATATCTTAAGATAACTCTGCATGATTGCCACGGTTACTTCAATTGCACAATTGTCAAGCCTATAACTTTCCAAATTGTCCCTTTTACCCATCTTTATCTTAAAAAAAATTACAATTGCTAGAATTATATATCGTTTTCTAACAATACCAATACAATTACAAAAAAGGGTACAAAATAAATTATAAGGCAGATCAAAATAACCACTTTAAATTACACCCTCCTTTTAAGAAAAATTTTATAATAAAAAAAGTCACTACTCCACCTATTAAAAATAACGGCATTATAATCATCAAAAAAATAATATTTATTAATTTTTGGTATATTATAATAATGCTAAAAAAGCTAGAATATTTTAAAGACTTTTTTAAATGACAAATATAGTATATTGAAATATAAGTGGCGTACTAAAAATTAATCTTTGGGAAGATCTAGCCTACATCCGAAAAAGAAATAATTTAGAAATACTAGTTCTCACCGAAACTAAATCTACTGAAGCATCTATTGAATCCCTCTATATAAGAGCGGGATTTAATAAAGCCAATCATATTCCCTCTATTGGAACAAAAGGTGGAATTTGGATCTTAATCAAAAACTCAAAATTCACAGAATCAATCCAAGAAATAACTAAAACAAATAAATACATTATGTACCTAGCTAAAATTAACAACTTCAAATTTACTATTAGCTTTATTTATGCACCCTCCAACCAAATAGAAAAAACTAACTTTTGGAATGAATTATCAATAAATATTCGAAAACAATCCCCTACCATGTATGATAATGGGTGACTTCAATGAATTGAATCAGCTCAAGAAAAAATAGGTGGACCACCCCCACAAACTAAAAGATTTCAAAGAATACAACGAATCTCAGATGAATTAGATATCCACACAATCCCTCATACAGGAAGTCCAATTACCTGGAGAAAAGGACAAAACGCAATAGACAATACCTATGAACGATTAGATAGAATTATGACTCATACAGATATCCTAACTCAATTCCCAAATTTATCAGTACACAGCCACCCTTTTACAACCTCAGATCACTCTTTAATATCTATACCAATTGAAATAAATAAACGAAGAGCTGGATCACCTTTTAAATTCGAAATGTCCTGGACCAACAATGACAATTATAATAGACTAATTAAATCAACTTGGGAAAATAAACTTCATGGATCTTTTATGTTCACACTACTACAAAAACAAAAACTACTTCAAAAAAATATAAAACTCTGGTGCAAATCACACCCAAACAACAATTTCCGACAAATCAAAGAAATCGAAGACCAACTTCTCCTTCTACAAACAAAACAGACAATTGGAACCTCAACTGACAATACGAACAATAAATACAACAGACTACTAAGAAAACGCGAAGCTCTCATGGACTTCAATAACACTTTTTGGAAGCAACGAGCTAAATCTAACTTCCTCAAATTCGGAGATAGAAATACAAAATATTATCAAACCATAACAAAAATAAGAAATTCGAAAAACATTACTCGTAATTTCACAAATAAACATCGATCACTAATTTAAGATGAAGATCAAATTAGAGAAGAAATCACTACAGAACTAGCCGAAAGATTCATCTCAAATAAAACAACAAATAGCAACAATCCACATATCCTAAATCTAATTGATCATACAATCACTGATTCTGAAAATATAACCTTAACACATCACTTTACAGATAAAGAAATCAAAGATACCCTATTCTCAATGACAGATGACAAAAGCCCGGGGCCAGACGGCTTTCCACCAGAATTCTACAAAAAAATATTGGAACATTGTGGGCAACTTATTATGTAAAGTCATTAAATCATTTTTCCATTCTGGAATTCTACTTAACGAGGTAAACAATACTTTCATTGCACTCATCCCAAAAATAGAAACACCTAACAACATAAACCATTATCGACCAATAAGTTTATGTAATATAATCTATAAAATTATCTCGAAATTACTGGCTAACCGTTTGAAACCAATTTACCACGGATTATTAATCCGTTCCAAGGAGCTTTTTATACAAGGCAGAAATATCCAAGACAACATACTAATAGCCCATGAAGTATTCCACTATTTCCATAACAAAAAAGGTAAATTTGGATGGATGGCATTAAAACTAGATATGGAAAAGGCATACGACAAAATAGATTGGAAATTTATACAGATTATATAAAAAAAATTGGTTTTGATCCCAAATGGATCAATTGGGTCATGACTTGCCTAACCAAAACAAAATTCTCAGTCTTAGTTAACAATCTGCCTAGACGCATCTTTCAAACACAAAGAGGAATAAGACAAGGAGATCCTCTTGCTCCATATATCTTCGTACTAGTCATGGAACTACTGGCAAGAATTTTACAACAAGAATCAATGGAATATAACCCTTTAGTCGGAATCAAACTCACAAACAATAGTGAACCAATTCCATTCCTCTCCTTTGTAGATGATACACTAATCTTTGGACGTGCGAATGATTTAAGTTTACACACAATAAAAAAATATATTAAATAACTTCTCAAATATATCTGGATTAACAATCAAATACAATAAAAGCTCTTTACAAGTTTCTAAAAATATCCCTCCTAACAAAGCTCAACTCCTTACTCAACAGTTAAATATTCCAATCACCAAAACAATGGAAAAATACCTTTGTATACCACTTATTAGTGGCAGAGTATGTAATAGCCTATTTGACGAAGCCATCACAAGCCTTAAAAAACAACTATCAAAATGGAAATCAAATACCCTCTCACAAGCTGGAAGATCTATACTCATCCAAGCAAACCTAAACTCTAAAACAAACTATTTAATGCAATCTTTTCTATTATCAAAAGAAATCCTCAATAAAATTGATCAAATTAATAAAAATTTCTTTTGGAACAAACTCCAAAGTGATGATTATCACCCCTTAATAAGCTGGGAACATCTATGTACTCCAAAAAGGGATGGTGGACTAGGCTTTAAATCAGCTGAACAAACCAACATTGGACTACAAATGAAACTTCTTTGGAGAATCATAGCAAAACCCAATAACATTTGGTCAAAAGTAATTTCAGACAAAAATCTGTCAAAATAATCACTAATGGAAAGAGGAAAATTCAAAACCTCATGGCAATTTGGTAGACTTCTCAATATCAGAAATCTTTTCTCTAAAGGACTACTCTGGCTAGTAGGCAATGAAAAAACAATAAATGTATGGAACGACATATGGGTTAAAGAGCAATACTTAGAAACTTTTCAAAACATTCAGGACCTCAACCTAAAAGTCTGCAACCTCTTTACAAACAACCACTTTTCGGATATCAATAAATTAAACATTATGTTTCCCTCTCATGTTGTTCAAATGATCACCAAAATCCATATCCCAATAGTTAATATTCTAGATAAATCAATCTGGATTTATAATAACAATGGAGAATTCACAGTTAAATCTACTTCGTATCGTTTTAACACCAGAAATACAAATAAAATAAATGCAAATTGGATCTGGAAACTCAACATACCACCTAATATCAAAAACTTTATCTGGAAAATCATATTAGATATCTTACCTACCACTGTCCGTTTAAACAAGTATATAAATAGAGTCCCAAGCACTTGCTCTCTTTGTAACTCAAATACAAAAGACACAAACCACTTATTATTTAACTGTCAAATCACCAAATTCCTTATCCAAAACCTAGGTATCAAATTAAATAAATCATACATAATAACAGAACTAACAGATAACATCTCAGAAAACATTATTAACACTAAAGCCCTTAATATAGATTTTAGAGACATCTGTCAACTATGGCACTCAATCTGGGAATTAAGAAATAGAATTATTTTTAGTAATAATAACAATACAAGTATCATTAATGTTTTAAATCAAACTATTGAGAAATCTCTTGCTGGAATAAAGAACAAATCAAAGAGAAAGTACATCATAGTAACAGACCCCTAGACAAAATAACCTGGAAACATCCACCTATAAATCTAATTAAAATCAATGTAGACGCCTCAATCAAAACTGATCATGAACCTCAGATTAGCAGCATCTTAAGAAACAATTATGGTCAGGTTCTTAGAATTTATAAATGTAATATAAGGATAAATTCGATTATCCAGGCAGAAGCATTTGCCATATATGCAGGTATAAAACAGGCAGCTGACTTAGGACTCCGAAGAATCATAATTGAAGGTGATAACACAACCGTCATCTACGCCATCAATCACACAAACAAGATACTGTGGGAAATAGCTCAAATAATCCAAGAAATCAACTTATTAAGTGAAGACTTTGAGTCTATGACTTTTCAGCACTGCTATAGAGAAGTGAACCGTGCAGCTGACTTTGTTGCAAAATCTGTCTCGAACTGTAATTTCATTATGGGGCCTTGTTGT
Source organism: Persicaria maculosa (assembly GCA_963922045.1). Lineage (NCBI taxonomy): Eukaryota > Viridiplantae > Streptophyta > Magnoliopsida > Caryophyllales > Polygonaceae > Persicaria > Persicaria maculosa. The sequence continues at coordinate 18,990,130 of OY998257.1, read as the reverse complement.
TATGAATTTCAAAACATCATATATTCAGATGATCATGGATGCCATTAGGATATCCAACTTATTGCATACTTAAAAAAAAAACATGTATAATTATATATATATATATATATATATATATATATATATATATATATATATATATATATATATATATATATATATATATATATATATATATATATATATATATGTATGCATTAAACGAGGAAGTAGTAGTAAATATGAACTGGACCTAATCGGCTGGTGGGTCAATCATAACTTATTGGGCCAGCTCAGGAATAAATTCAACAGGCTTAGAAATGTGAACAATTTTAGAAAGTTATATGGCGATTGGGCCCCAAAATAATTAAAGTCTGGAAATTTTCAAAAAATACTTGAAATAATTTTTGAATTGTATTGTGGCTATTTGTATTCTTATTTAAAAAAACATACTTGAAATAATTTTTGAAATATATTTATTAATATACAAATATACTAAAATGGATGCATAATATATCTGAGTGAGTTTGGGGAAAAGCCCAATTGGGTAACATTGAAAAGCATGTGCAGTAACCTCGGCAACCAAAATCAAGCTTATCACATAATATCGATAAATACTATGGAACCTATTATCATTTCTCATGCCACAATTTGAGTCATACACATGCAATACAAACCATGATAGTGTTGCCTGTCCAATGGCCCGTTTAAAAAGCCCAACGGAACAGGGCCCCAAAATTTCTAGGGTCCCATATCAAAATTTATTAGTACTTGTATTATTTGTTGTCTAAACAATCACAATGTTAAGTTGTCTCACTGGCCATTGATCCAATCAATTTCATCCAATTACCCACAGATTGCGGGTTCAAACCTCCACCTTTTCAATTTTTGTTTCATCTTTTTAACATTTTTGTTTCATCTTTTTAATTTTTTTTATAAAGAAAACTACATTGGCCTTTCTTATTAACTATTTTTAATTAATTTTGGACATTCTTATTAACTAATTTTATTTGTTACTTTAATACATCCTCAAGTGACATTATTTTTGAGGCCTTCTTATCAACTATTTATTTTTGGGGCCTTCTTATTACGTATTTTTATTTGTTAATTTAACACAACCTCATATTATATTGACATAAACATAAACAGTAAAAAATTAAAAATCTAATAGAAGGTAGTTCTATATTAAATTTATTTTGGTCTTCTTTTATTTTTTAAATATAAATTTATTCAATACTAATTTACCCTCATATATATTTGTGATTTATTAGTAAATCTTAATAAATAATCCTCCTAGTAAAATAGTTATATTTGAATTTTTCATAGGGTTTAAAAAACAGAAACTCTAAAATATTGGCTTTTAAATTATTATTTTTAATAATTTCATATATTTTTATATTTTATATAGTTTTTATCTTTATTTAAAAAATCAAATAAAAATTAAATATTTTAATACGGAGGTAGTATTGAACAGGGCCCCCAAAATACATTGGACGGCCCTGATAACCCATAACATTAAACACCAATAAAACACCGTAAATTTCAAAATTCGGTTCGAGCTACGGTCATGTAAATTTCAAAATTCGGTTTCAAGTCAAAAACTGTAACCGAACCGAAAAAAAATCAGTTATGGCCCAAAAAAAAGATTTTTTTAATTACAGTTTACATACACAACTTTTCCTCTCCCGAGTGAGTCCCGACCCTTTCCCCCCCTTTTACAGTTACATACACAGCTTCAGTGCTTCACCGAACACATGCACCTCTCCTCCTCGCCGGTCGTAGCCCGTCGTCGTCCACACTCGCCGCCGCCAGATATCGCAGCCTCATGCAGTCCCCCTCCCGAGTAGGCCCAATAACAGGTCGTAGCAGTAGTGAGACAGGCCACACACACCCCGTTCCCTCCCGACTTCTTGTTGCCCAGCCCCATCGCCGGCGTCGCACTTGTGCTCTCAGGCCGCCGAATTCGCCATTCCGTCGCCACCCAAGCCTTCTCCCTCTTCCTCAGCCTCCGTAGGCCACAAGCAGTCCCGCACTCTATGAGACGGGATTTCCGTTCTTCAACTCCATTGATGAAATTGAGATGACCGATTGATAATATGGTGATAGATCTCAGCCTAGAAACTCATTGATGAGTTCGAAGGTGAGTGAACTAGGCCTAGAGATTGAGGAAGAAGAATCAATCCGAAGGACACTAGAACGGATATTTGGATTTGAGAGAGTTTAGAGGTTTGGAATGTTTTTCTGTATTTGATTGATTAGCAACTGAGGCTATTGCCGTTTACATATAGAAGATGGGTTCAGGTAACTATAAAGATGAACCGGGTTCACATGAACCAAAATAAAGAAAGTATTGAAATGCAATATGTAAAATACTAAAATGAATTAATCCTGTTACAATACTCTCTTCTTCAAAGGATCATTGTCCCCAATGATCAATGCAATATGACAGCAATACCCATATAGTAAGCTTCATTCCGCAAGCATTAACTAGCCACTGGCCACCGGGGTCGAAGATGAGGGGAGTAGCATTTGTAGGTCTAATCCATAAAAATCCCAGTAATAGCTGAATATTTGGATACAACTTGCCCCTATGTCCATGAGCTGTATAATAAGTGTCCAGGCTGCTGAAGTCCTTGGTAGCCTCATGAACTGTCTTTGGCTGAGAGTCCAAAGATAACTTCTGGAGCAACTCGGCGGCGCCTTCCTTGCACTTGGTGATCAGATCATGGTAGAACATGAGTAGCATATTTAGAAGCCATGCTAGGAGTGAGTTAATCAGAATCGGACAGCAATCTAACACCACCACTTTAGACGCCTCACTCGCAGCTGCAGTCGCCAAATGATCCCTTGAATGAACACCTCCGGGGTCGAAAACAAGTGCTATAACATGAGGAGTATTGATAGAAACATGGAGATCACCTCCCTTTATCATTATCTTGAACCCATCAGCAGCAGCCCATTTTAGAAGTAAGAAAATCAAGCCGACTAACCTCGGATACCAAGCTGTCAGAGGTATGTCATGTGCCTCGTTAATACTTGGCAGCTCCAATTTCTTCAGCACAACCGGCGCCAAATTAGGAGTGCTTCTAACAAGGACTAACTTGATTGCAAGTTCACGCCTCTTGCTCATATTTGCTGCAAGTAAAGGGATGTCCAAACTGTGAATATTATAAGTTCTTCCCACTGAACAGCTTGCCGGATCAGCCTTATTTGTGAACACTATCACACCTGTGTGGCAAGTTCCAGGATCAAAAATCTTCACATCGAAACAAGGATAAAAGCACTCATTAATCCCCATAAGCTTCTTCTTCGCATCACAAATCAGCACAAGTGGGAGTTGGCGTTTCTCTTGCTTCGCAACTCTGTCACAATACTCCCTCCTTGAAGGATCCTTGTCCTCAAGGATCAAAAGAAACGCCACCGTAGGTTGCAACATTTGGTTCATTTGAACAGAGCAAGGCAACTGCATTTCACTCCTGATGTTTCGGATGTTCCGTCGTTCCTCCATCTCAAATGTTAATGACTTAATGCACTTTGCCCAGTCTTGGGAGCTTACCGGTATACGAACAACTTCAGACAGGGGCTGATGCCTAGAGAGTAAGCTAGCATCATGTGTCAACTCTTCAAACATGCTCCCAAGTTGTTGAAGCTCAGCCGGAACTATATCAGGGCTTGGTGGTGCCTCCATACTGTAGCTCAGTAGCTTTAGAGAGGATAACTGATGCTTAAGAATTATGTGGTGAACACTATAATATATCTCCTCTTGATCATCAACCAAAACCCATGCATCTCTAAGGGCAAAAATCATCACTTCACGACAAGGATTCAAACATTTAAAAAGCTCCATAAGCTTCTCTTTCATCTCATAACCCAACAAAAGCAAAGTTTGGCATCGATATCCTCCCGGATCAAATGCCCATACTTCAGTATACCCTACCATATCTTGGTGGTTTTCAAGCCTCTTGACAACATCAAACAATGACAAATATCCAAAGGGAACACTACCATAAAATATCATATGTGCATCTCCAGGAGTAATTAGCATAGCTTCGGTATTAGGAGAGTTACCTATGATTCCAGGATCGAAAGCACTTTGTAATTTAAACAAATCAGTTGGCTCACTTTTTGCAACAACGGACTCATTCCTATGCTCAGCCAACACTTCTCCATTTTCAGATGAGCAAGCTCCTAACGAGTTGCTTATGGTTGTCAACCCCTCATTACAACATTTCAGCTCAATTTTCTGCTGATCTCCATCATCTATCAGGTTAGGAGAGTTGCCCACAAGCTTCATTGGCCCTCCCGGATCAAAACTCAAGGCACCTTGTTCCCCATCTTGGCTCACAACATTTTCAAACAACACAATTTCCTTAGGAAACGCACATGACATTGCAATTCCCTTCTCCGTGACTCCTGGCATTTTGTCGAACACTTGGTAGGCAGTCAACTCAGAGCTCTTTTCTAAAACTGTTGGTTCATCTTCTACCTCAATTTGAGGTACTTCTTCATCCTGATTGTGTTCGTTTGCTTCCTTGAATTCTTCTACTTCATGTTTCTGAGCTATCTCTTCCGATTGCTTTGAGATTTCATCAGCCTTAGGCGTCTCCTTATGTATGGTGCGATAAAACTCATCGAACGTCTTCTTAACATGAGAAGAAATCACCTCATTCACAAGAGCTACCTCAAATCAAATACTCTCGAATAGGAATCTTCCATTATAGAAATTGAATGCATAATTAGCCACGTTTGCCTCTCGAAAACAAACTCGATAATCAAAGCCGCTCTCTACTGGCAGATAGTTAAACTGCTCGATTCGTCCAACTTTAGAAAACTCCCCGTGTACTATCAGCTCACTCATATACTGATCAGAACAAACTTTAACCAGAATAGATCGGTCTCTTACCTCGTCTTCAAGGGTCGCCAATTCGGAGAACCAGTTTCTACAATGCTGGCGGACGTAATTCCTCAGATCTGAGATGGTACTCTTCCAATTGTTGTTGTCTTGCGTAGAATCCATGCTCGTACCCGCCGAAGATCGACGCTCAGATACCAATGAGACGGGATTTCCGTTCTTCAACTCCATTGATGAAATTGAGATGACCGATTGATAATATGGTGATAGATCTCAGCCTAGAAACTCATTGATGAGTTCGAATGTGAGTGAACTAGGCCTAGAGATTGAGGAAGAAGAATCAATCCGAAGGACACTAGAACGGATATTTGGATTTGAGAGAGTTTAGAGGTTTGGAATGTTTTTCTGTATTTGATTGATTAGCAACTGAGGCTATTGCCGTTTACATATAGAAGATGGGTTCAGGTAACTATAAAGATGAACCGGGTTCACATGAACCAAAATAAAGAAAGTATTGAAATGCAATATGTAAAATACTAAAATGAATTAATCCTGTTACACTCTAGCCCACAGCAATGGCACGGTACTGTTTCCCTAATTTTTTCCCCAAAATTTTACCTTTTCCTTGTGTTAATCTACTTCTATTATCATTGATTTGTTATTTTGTACTTATAATTTCATATTTGTAAAGTAAGATTTGATTGTTGTGAGGGTGGTGAGTTGGGATAAATTTAGGGTTTTTTTGTTGTAGGGAAATTCGTTTTTTTCGGTCTTCGAACCGAAAAAACCGAAACCGATATGTCAGTTTTCGGTTCGGGTCTCGATCCTCATCTTAAAAAATTCCGGGCCGTCGGTATAGATCCGAACCATTGGTCGGTTCGGTTTGAGTCGATTTGGGCAGTTTGCGCCACCCTAATTAAAACCGCCAAGTAAAGAAAATCGGGTTGAAGACGAGGATTGTAGCAGAGGCCATGTGGGTAAAGTCTAAAGAGATGAACAACTTAACCATCATTAAAAAAAAAAAATCTTCATAATTTTCTAAAAATTGATGGGCGAATCATCCTAACATCGTTGATATCAAATATTTAAAATAGTGTATTTTAATGTTCTCAAATCATTCCAATTTGGGTCATATCTGAATTATTATTCATTATCATTCAATGAACCTTCAATTCGCTGGAAAACTTAATTTGAAAGTCAAGCAAACACATATACGAATGCAATAAAGCGTAAATCATAATGATAAATGGGAACTGAAAAAAGGCTATAAACTACATCCAATTCAACCACCCCTTACATAGATTTTTTTTTTTTTGATTCGAAGGACCCCTTACATAGATTAATTTACGCAAAACTAACCTATATTTTGAAGTGTTGAAACTTTCATTAATCAATCATATAGCCTCGTATTTGTACCATAATTATTTGAGGAGGCGTATTGAGACTAATGATATTTAGTTTTGTTTGTAACGACTGTATCTCGCGTCTCTTTCAGACTGTTGCCTTGTTAAATGTTCGGTCAGAAAGAAATCTCAACATCTTCATCCGCAAAGATACTCTTCATTAGTAGTTTAGTAGGAACTGACCCTATCTAAATTCTTACTTGTATAAAAAAAAAAATTATGTATCGTTCTTGACTCCTCGCCTATGTCTACGATCTTTGATGTCTATAGTCTTCTTTACCTTTTCTTTTTGGAAATATTTTTGTCATATTTTTTTGTGCGTGATTCCTAGTACATGCCTCTACTATTTTTGTTGGTTCTCTGCAGGACATACTGGGTTGTTATTGTTGTTTTATTTAATATTTCATACACATTAATTATGTTAAATTTTAATCTACAAAGCAAATTTTAATTAATAATTAACCTTTTTAAGGACAACAATAGTTTGATTCGATGTAGAAAATAAAATTCACATGAATTTATTTTATAAAAATTGAATCTATGGGAATTGAGAAAATGTATTTATTTGATTTTTTATTTCAAACAATTAAATTGAGGAATTGAACATTTTCAAATACAAAAGAGTAGAAGTATGGTAAAGCTTATATAGGAGAAACTAGGTAAGTGAACTTTGTCAATTTGAAGTAATTCAACTTCCTCATTTTTCTGTTATAAATAAATTTGCCAACACAAACAATACATTTTTGAGAGTTTATATTTTTCAATTATTTAGATTGTCATCCAAACGAGTCCCTATTATGCAATAAATTCAAATTTTCAATGAATAATATATTATTTTACCAAAAAATATGTAGTTGTAAATAAAAAGGGAAAGATAATTTTATTTATATTTTTTTATGACGCGGAGGTTTCAAAGTTATCAACTAATCCTCCACAAATCCGAGCATAATTACCCACCCTAATACAAAATGAAGCTAGAGGAATTTGAAACATTGACCTCATGCTAGTGAGTTAAAACTTTACAGGAAAACACCTCACTTTTACCACTAGGATAAGATATCAATGGTTGCAACATAAATAATTTAATTTATCTATCTTTTCATATATTTTTAAAATTATAAAATTTTATTTACCTTCGCATATTACCTACTTCAATGGAATGTCTACATTAATTTAGTTTTAATTTATCTATCTTTTCATATATTTAGTATGTTAAACTTTAAATCTTATATGCAACGTACCTGACATCTTTGAAAATGTTATTTACACATTAATGTGGCTATGGTTTTGGCCTTTTATATATGCTCATGTCATTAGTCTTATATTACAATCTTTCATATACTGATTTTATCCATTATTACTTAAGTTAAATAATATAATTTAGCATGTACAATATTTATTCTTATAATATACTCCCTCCGTTCAGAAATAAACTTTTTTTTTGAAAAATAATTTTAAACTTATAACTAATAAGTCTAAAATATATAAAAAAAATTGATTAAAAATTTGATATTTTATATAGTTTTAAGCTCCTTAAAAAACTTGTCAAAATGTCAAATGACACATATTTCTGAACAGATGGAGTATTTAATAGAAGGGGCTTTTGCTAAACTAACCCACTTTTTGAGAAACTTTACAAGGTTAACCCGATCCGAAAAAAATTTGCAGCCAACTGGTTATCCGGATTCCACTTTCAACCGGTTGCAGGTCATGAGGGGGGAGACTGGACATTCTGTGATTGACAGCTGGACAGGTGAGAGAGAGAGAGAGAGAGAGAGAGAGGGGAGGGGGGGAAAGCAACAATCAAGTTGCAGAGGTAAAGTTGCAGACGTAAAGTTGCAGAGGAGAGAGAGGAGGGAAAAAGCAACAGTAAAGTTGCAGAGGAGAGAGAGGATGGAAAAAGCAACAGCAAGCGGGCGGAGGTCTATTTGCAGGTTGACATGTAAGAAGTTAGTTTTAACTGGACACCCAAAGCAAAACGACATGTCACCTATTGGAATTGACTGGACAAAAATTATCAGAGAAATAGATTCACCATCGACTTCAGATAAAAAAATGTTGATAAAGTACTTGAGAGAGAGTGTGTGTGTGTGTGCTGAGAGGATAAGAGAGAGGAAAATGTGGAAAAGTAAAAGGGGTAATTAATAAGAGGAGAGAGGGAAAGGAAGAGAGAGAGAGACAGAGCTGGAAGAGAGGGGAGTGCAAGTACAGCTACAGTAACGGGAGGGCTCCCAACATTCCCGCCCATATATGGCGCGAAAAAAACCACACGGGGAAAGGAGTGAGGAGGCGGATAGTATATAAGCATTGAAGAAATTCTGCAGAAAATCATTAGGCCACATTAATGCACTGCAGGAGCTTTAAATGGAGGAGGGAGAGGAGACGGCGGCATGTGAAGAATGAGGGTTGGTGTCCAATTATTTGGGGTCTATATAAAGAGATTAGGGAAATGATGGGCTTCACATTTATTGGGGATCTGGGGTAAATAAATCTGAAGAAAGAGAGAGAAACCATTGAAGATGAAGCAACTGGACCTGGGTTCAGTACAAGGTTGACATGTAAGCAGGTACATTTCACTGGACAGATAACGACGAAGAACAGGACACGTATTGGCTATTACTGGACATTCTTCCGCCTAGTTCTGATAGAAAATGGGTAAGTGTTCTCTCCATTACTGGACGTTTCTATGTAATGTTACTGTAAAATTAAATTGTTGTCTTCCTATGTAATGCAATAGGGGACAAATCATTCGTTTGTATTACTGTATTGTTTGGAGGATGGTGGGCGTGTGAAGGGGGCACTTGGGTCTTCAAGGGGTCAACGAGCCAGAAGGCCATGCTGGTGGATGAAAGTATTGACTACGTTTCACTGAAGAAACAACTGATGGACAAGTTTAATGTCGATGGGAGGATGCATGAGGTAGAGCTCACATATGTAAAGCCGAAGAAGGATGGGTGCAGGCCGTTTTCCATTGGGGATGAGGAAGACTTGCAGACCTACAATTTGTAAACAGTCTATCTGGAGAGCGATCCTGGTCCATCGATCTCAATGTCTCTTTGCGATGCAAGGTTGGTGGAGACGTGCCATATACACAAGGATCGACAACGGATGACTCAGACGCTGTTCGTTTGTCTCCTGCAGGGGGAGAGGATGTTGTAGTGCCATTAACTGGGCCGCCCGTTACCCAAGAAGATCACCCACAGACGGACCCCCCCGTGGCACTCGACGAAGAAGACGAAGATTTGGTGCCAATTGTCCAGGTAAATCAAACTGATGTCCAGTTAGAAACCTTAGGTGTCCAGGTACAACAAACTTCTGACCAGTTAAATATAAGTGAGGAGCTGGAGTCTGCGAATAGGGCAAAGAAGGCCACCGCAGTTAAACGTGGGAAGCAGGTTATCTGTGTCAGCAGTGACCTGGAAGATGAAGTCAGGCCACGTGGTGGGGTTGGTAGGGTCACCATTGAGCTTGGCAGCTCCTCCGATGAGGATGATGCAATCCCAAAAGTGGTTAAACTTGAGCACGGGAGTTCTGGTGGGACGAAGTCTTGCTCATGGGATTATGAAGCGGAGCGAGCGGTGAGGGAAGTAGAGGAAGCATATGAAAGAGGAAAATTGATGTCGGGAGCTTTTTCGAAGCCTGTTGAAAGTGAACCAATGGCGGCGGTGAACCCATTGGATCCCCTCCAGTCCACTATTAAGCTCCGGGAGGGACAACTATTTCGCAATAAGGAGGAGGTGCAGGAGAGCATAACGTGGGCGTGTCTATCTAGGTGCTTCACGACGAAGGTTAAGAAGTCTACGAAGAGCTTGTATGTTGTAGGGTGCGATTCTGCCAAATGCAAGTGGTCCTGTCGGGCATCGACTTACAAGAACTCGCGGTTATGGATGATCCGGAAGCTTGTGGACGATCACACGTGCGAGCTGAACGAGGTGGTCACCCAAAAGCGTCGTGCGACATACACGCAGCTGGGGCAGAGGCTTGTCCACAGGTAAAATCAGTGTCCCTACAATGTAGATACCAATAGGTAAAATAAGTGTCCATTTAGCACAAATGAACTGTACACTAGACAGTATTCACTGGACAGCTGTATATATGTACTGGACACACAGGGGGATATTCCACCACTTCATCCAATTTCAAACCATGGCAAACAAATTAGGTTCTTCAATCGGTCCCTCCCCCTTTCAATTTCTGCAATCGGTAAAGTATCGCTAGAGTTAGGGTTTACTTACTTGAAAACTGACCGTCCCTCTCTTCTAAACGCTTTCAGGGTCGTCCTCTTCCTTCGGTAGAGTTAGGGTTTCTTCGATCTCGGCCTCTTCTTCTCCTTTCTGGTAGGTTCCTCTTCTTCCTTCTATTTTTCTTCCTCTTCTGTTTTCCTTTCTCCTATGGCAGTTTCAGATCACTGCCTCTTGCCCTCCCTCCTCCCTTTTAATTAGGTGTGACAGTTGACACGGTTGACACGACAGTTTAAAAAGAAACCGTCCTCTCTCTCCTCCTCTCTCCCAATCCACACGAGTTTCTCTCCCCTCATTAACTACCCCCCTCCGGTTTCTAGGTTGCTTTTTAACCGGCTGGATAGCAATATTTTAAAGGGGGAGGGTTAAACTTTGCAAATAGTTTGGATAGTGGGTTAGCTATGCAAACGGTTTCGGTTTGAAGGTTATATGGTGCCAATCACTCTTAATAGAATTGATCAGTTTTATGACAAATTAAAATATGTTTTAATGTTTAGAAAAATATTTATTTTATTTTGGCAATTGATAACCACTTAATTTGCATAGAATTATATATTCTTATTTTTGACAACATTTATTTAATCACATTTTGTAAAAAAAAATATTATTATCAATGTTTTAACATTAATATAAAGTAAGGCCCTCTATTTTTTTATTCATTAAATAATATTAAACATAAATAATATATGTCTTATAATGACAATCATAACCATTAGTTAAACATAAAATATTTAATTTAGAAAATACCTTTTTAGATAAAAATGTATTAATAGTTATGGTGCTACATCAAAAAAATATTATAATTCTATTGTCTAAGAAACCATTAGAATTTTTATAACGAAAAAATATTAAATATTTTTTATCTAATAAATTCAAGGCATTAAACTAATATAATTAAAAAATACAAAAATAGTGTAGTTAAGGGGAGTTGAACCCTTGACCCCATGCATATAAATTATTCCTTAACCATTAGGCTAGAACAACCTTTTGATTTTTTATGCTAATATTTAATAATATTAGATTATTTTTTTAATCATTTAATAGGTGCAATTAATGGCCTTTCACTCAAATTTATATATATAGTATAGATTGCTCTTAATTTAGGATACCGACCTTTTAAGATTTGCGAAATATCTTAAACTTTGGTATTTCGCAAATCAATAATCAAACAAACAATTACTCTCCTAAACCCTTTACTCTCTCTCTCTCCCTTTACTCTCTCTCTCTCTCTCTCTCTTATCCCTAAATTCATCTTCTTCCCTAATCTTTCCTAATCTCTCTATCTTCTCCCTAATCTTTTCCCTTTCCCCTTGAAACCCACCTTTTTTTTTACAGTAGGCAAGAAGTAGATCGACACAGCGGTATTGAAGTCATCAAAAGATGGCTTGGAAGACCCTACGCAGAGGGTCACCAGTCAAAAGAAAAAAAACTAAGATTACATACACATAAACTTATGATTAAAGTAGTAAAAAAATATAGAGTACTTGCAGCTTGAGATCTGGTTCGATGGGCCCTTGCAACTTGAGATCTGGTTCAACGACATGGAAAGCTTACATACAAGCTTTCCATGCCAGGGACATGACAATATGTTATTAAGATAAATGATTAACTATTTTGAGTAATTATGTTAATTATTTAAAGGAGTAGATGGCGGGGACATGACAATATGTTATTAAGATAAATGATTAATTATTTTGAGTAATTATGTTAATTATTTAAAGGAGTAGATGTTATCTATTACTCCCTCTGATTCAAAATAAGTGTCGTTTGACTTTTCAGCACGTATTTTAAGAAGTTAAAAACTATATAAAATATAAATTTTTTTATTAATTTTTTTAATAACTCAATATTTTTTAGTAATAATTATTAAATTATAAAAAAATAATAGAAAAGTTGATATATTATATAGTTTTTAGCTCCTTAAAATACGTGTTGAAAAGTCAAATGACACTTATTTTGGATCAGATGGAGTACAATTGACATTTTTTTAGGGTGGAGATTTGCTATTTCTTCAGTTTTAAATATTTATTAAAATATTTTGTGATTTTGTGTAATTTTTCCATTATGTAGGTAATTTTTTAATTTAATAAACTCATCTAAGGCATAGAGTATAATTAAAACCAAAATTTAGAATATTTTGCAAAATCTTACAAGGTCAAGATATTAAATACAACTATCCATAAATTTTAGGATATTTATTGTTATAATTCCCATTAATTTATGAATAAACAAACAATTTTTAAAACTACAAGAGACTATTTATTGGTAAAAACATCAATTAAAATTTGTTAATAGTGAAATTTGATTTTGTGCAAATTAGCTCATGATGAAAATCCTCCACTACGGCACTAATAATGTTAAAACTCAATAAAATATTCAGAAAATAAAATTGCCTTGCCAGCTTTTTTTTCAGTACAATAATTAAATGGTTACGACACAAAAATAATAATAATATATATAAAAAAAATTAATTCCCCCATATATAAAAAAAAAAGAAGGCTATTATATTTACAATCATTTTCTCGTCAAATATATGGCCAATTTACCGATTTTTAGTTTTGTCAGATGTTTTTGCCTGAAAATAGTTTGCTTATGAAAAGTCAGTGTTATCGTGCTATTTTCAAGCAAAAACACTTACTGAAACTGAAAATCAGTGAATTGACCATGTAATTATTGAGAAATTAATCGATGCATACAACAATCTGGTATAAAAAAGTGTACCTTCTTTTCGTTGAGTAAAATGTCGTTTTGCTTATGACATACTTATTTGATAAAGAGATTGATAAAAAATTGATCGTACGTATAGTAGCCACTAAAATTAAAACATTAATTAAGTTGATAGTCATTGAATTGAGAAAAGAAAAAGATATACCTCCAAAAAACTCAATATATACTCTCTATTTATTTTTATTTATCACATATCAATATACGTTTTAATAATAATATATATTATATAAAATAAAAAATTTATTAATAAAACATTACTATTGATATTTTATGTAGTACTCCGTACAATTTTAATCAATTTTAAAAAATATCTGTAATGTGTAAATGTTAAAAGTACGGAGTAATAAATAAGAGCGAACAGAAAGAGTACAATTTTTAATTAAAAAAATCCTAATTTAATAAAAAATAATTTTATAAAAAATCTAAAACCAAATCTTTTTAAATAAAAAATCCAAAATCCGTAATTTAAAAAATATTTTTCAAAATAAAGTAGTACTCCGTAAGAAATAAATAAAGAGAAAGAAAAGAAAAGGAAAAACAGGGAAAGTGGTCCAATTGGTTGAGTACAAGACAGAGACTGGTTTAGGGGGTGAGGTGGTGTCTTCTCTTAGCTGTCAAGCTGCTGTCTTTCTACTCAAAGAGTTAATTCCCATTTCTTCCTTCCATCCCACACCTCTCCCTCCCTCCCTCTCTCTCTCTCAGGTCTCCCTCTCTCTCTCTCTCCGTCTCCCAATTTCATACATTTTCGTGCTTCTTTATGGTGCTTTAACGATTCTCTTGCAGTTCCGTCAATTCCGTTCCTGCTTGATTTCCGGTGCTAGTTTTCTAGGTTTTTTTTTTATGGTTAATTAGTTCATTTGGCTAGGTTTTTGTTTTTCGCTGATTTCAATTGATCGATTGTGCGAAACCACCAGATTGTGCAGTTAGTAGTGCTTCCAATTTCAACATTTTGGAGGAAATTTTCGAGTTTCTGAAGGAGAAGATCTGGTTTCCTGTTTTTTCTTTTTGAGGTTTCAGAAATGAGCGCATCTCGGTTCATCAAATGTGTCACGGTCGGCGACGGCGCCGTGGGGAAGACGTGCATGTTGATCTCATACACCAGCAATACTTTCCCTACTGTAAGAAATTTTTCCCTTTTCCTGCTCTTTCAATTCAGAATTATTTTGCAGCAATTGCCAAGTTTGATGTATAATTTCCTTCCTCTGTTGGACTTGGTAGTCATCGCTTTCTTATTTTTTTCTTCTGATTTTAGACTTTCTTAGGTAAACGTTGATTCAATTTCATGCCATCAGCCTATGAGATTTAGTTTGGATCAATTGCCCTCTCTGTCATGGAAAGACTTGATTACTGATATGAGTCCATAGGGATTGTTGCAGCATGATCAGTCTCCCTTAACTATTAATGATTTTAACATATCCATTCTTAATGTTTCTTTTTTTCTTCTTCTGATTCGGTGTTAAACAGGATTATGTGCCTACTGTGTTTGACAACTTCAGTGCTAATGTAGTTGTGGATGGGAACACAGTTAACCTGGGTTTGTGGGACACTGCTGGTAAGTCTTAGCTGGTTTCTTCTTCCCAACTCAAAACATGTTTTAAAGAGGCATGGAGGGTGAGGATGGGTGAATTGATATGTTTTCACAATGATTGGTGATTTAAGGTGCTTTATGATCTTAACTATTCAGGTCAGGAAGATTATAACAGATTAAGACCACTCAGTTACCGTGGGGCGGATGTCTTCATCTTAGCATTCTCTCTGATAAGCAAGGCCAGTTATGAAAATGTTGCAAAGAAGGTTAGAGTTTTGTATATCTTATTGATTCCTCTCAGGTGTGCGCTGTGTGTGTTATGAGGCATTGTGCTGATTTTGAGGTGTTTCTGTTTCAGTGGATTCCGGAACTAAGGCATTATGCACCTGGTGTTCCGATAATTTTGGTTGGAACAAAGCTTGGTATGATTCTTAACCACCCCTCTTCCTCTTTTCCATTGTTAGCCTCTTTCATTGTGGCGTTCTTTTTTTTTTTTTTCTTTTTTCCGTGCTTTTAGGAACAATTATTCATTAAATCTTAGAGGAATCTGTTTAGGACAAACTGATGTAAAAGGATAGAAATTTTTCCGTGAACTTCAGATTTGATGCAAAATGAGTTCCAAAGTCAACTAGTTCAACAATTCTTTTTTTTTTCCTCTTGATTTTGGCTGTAAAAGTCAACTATTTAGGTGATCCTGTGGCGAATATTATTCTAGTGTTATGTTTTCGTACTTTATTAGAATATCGCTTAGTTATATTTCACGCATTAGCTGCTCTAGACGTAGCTGCCTAGATTCTTTTGATGTTATTTTGGGTCCTACATGATTTTGATCTATGATTCAGACGTATTTTTTTTTCCCACTGGCAGATCTTCGGGATGACAAGCAGTTTTTCGTCGACCATCCGGGTGCAGTTCCCATCACAACCCAACAAGTAAGGACTATAATGTTTCAAAAAACTCACTGATTTGATCGCTGTATTTCTAGTCTCAGTATAATTCTTACTTAGCATTCTCTTTGAAGGGGGAGGAGCTGAGAAAAGTGATCGGTGCGCCATACTACATTGAGTGCAGTTCAAAGACACAACAGGTGAAGTTTGCATCTTTGTTAGCTCATCAGCAATTACTGTAATTAAGTGTTGGTCTCTTATGAGCTTTTGTTAAAACTATGTTATACAGAACGTGAAGGGAGTATTCGATGCGGCCATTAAAGTGGTCCTCCAGCCCCCAAAGCAGAAGAAGAAGAAAAAGAAGGGGACCAAGTGTTCAATACTGTGAGCATGAGAAATTTAGTCGAGGTGTTTGGTAGAGGATAATATCAATGTAACCCAACCCTGCTGTCAACCCCTTTGCTTTCTGCTTCGTTTTCTCGTCGATGTGGTGTTGTATTCCCTCTCCTTCCCTCTCCCATTTGCTGTCTTGTGCTTGCTTCTATGGAACCCCAGTCAAGAACCCCTTGGTGTATAGACTTCCTAAGCTGACAGGCCTTTTACTAGGATTAATTTCGCCCCCAAATCGGCATATTTGGATTGTCATCTCTACTTGAATTTGTATTTGAAAATTAGCATTTGCCCAAACCCTTCTGTTGTTTTTGAGTTTCTTTCTACATACTAATATATAGCTACATAGTTCAGTTGGACAAATCTTTTGTTATTCCTTGCTGAGATATTGAGAATGAATTTGTTAATCTGTCAATTGTAACCGTTACGACGTGCAACCTATGAAGTC
Source organism: Persicaria maculosa (assembly GCA_963922045.1). Taxonomy (NCBI): domain Eukaryota; kingdom Viridiplantae; phylum Streptophyta; class Magnoliopsida; order Caryophyllales; family Polygonaceae; genus Persicaria; species Persicaria maculosa. The sequence goes on along the minus strand of OY998257.1, from coordinate 18,973,675 downwards.
ATCTTATATTAATTGTTCTTATTTTTTTGGAGATATATTTGAGACAGCCGGCAGAGTAGAGACACGTCTTCATCACGGATTAGTCGTCGCCTAATACAGCTTGCATTTCGATGATTTAAATTTGGTGAAATTTCAATGATGAAATTGGTTGTTGAGAAATTTTCAACTTTGAAAATTATACAACGTGACAACATGTCCTCTTGCACCAACTCAATACAATTATTTATGCAAACTCTTTAAAAAAGAACACCACAGAAAAGAGTTATGAGATCCACATAATTGTAACTTGAAGATTCATTATGATTCATGAGTGATATGATTGATTAGTCAGTTTCTTGGTAGCTCAGTAAAATCTTGTAATTATTTCTCAGAAGCATCATTTGGATCAACCATATACATCCTATTTGTATTATTGTACGAACACCATAAATAAAAGGAAAAAATTCAGACATTTATAGCTATATAAAAAGCAGCTTCAGCGTCTGGGGCACTTAAGGAATGACAATCAAGAAACCATAGCTGTCATTACAAAGTTATGAACTGACAAACTCCAACGCAGTAGTGTCGTGTCTTGACAGATATGCCACAAAATCGAGTCAGATGGAGTTCTGGAGTGTTAATAATGTAGTGTTTGTTTCTATTTACAGTTCAATATAAAATCTCGCAAGCATCAATGACGAGCAAGAACAGCCTTGCATACATGCACACCATTTAACCATCCCCACCAGCTTCAAAACCCTATCATGGTACATGTATGCATTCTCCCAATATTTGGTCAGTCGAGAGCCTCTCCTCACTGTACAATGTCCTCCCAGGCTGCGAACAGCAGGCTCAAAAGATGGAGGAGCTCAAGCTCCAAGGCATTGGGCTTAGTTGTGTACTCATAAAGCAAGCCAACGGCATCTTAAAATGGGACGGTAAAAGGCAATGCATATATGTCAGCATCGCCCAAGAAACGTGCCCGTGGCTGAAATGAAGGCTCCACAACACAGTTTGGAACTTCCTCCTTGCAACATTTCACCCTTTTCTCTGACTTGCTACCAAATAGCCAGTCTTCATCGTCGTTTACCGTTTCAACATCCATGGAGGGCAGCGCCCAGTTGTCAAACAAAGCCTTGTATTTTCTCAATGGCCTAGGCAACTTCTTTTCTTTTTCTTCTTTGGAAGTAGATCCTTCGTCAATTAGGTTAACTGGGGATGGAAGCTTTTCCTTGTTTGAAGGAGTAATAATGGGCTGCTGTGTGGCATTGCTCATTACAGGTGGAATAGGAAGTATTGAGGTTGAGCTTTTAACTACTGCATCAGCCTTTTCAGACAAGGACTTAACCCTTCCAGTCGTCAAGCTAAGAGACCTATTTCTGGTAGATGTTGGAGCGCCCTTTTTCAAAGAAGAAGTTGGAGCACCCTCCCTCGGTGAATTAAGTACAATTCTGAAAACAGTACCTGAATACAAATCACAGAAAGGCTATTAGATCAAAATGATTAGGATAATAATTTCCATACAATAGCACAAGGAAAGATAGAGCAAAGAATTATTCACCTGGATTCCGGGCATTGTTGACAGCTTGAGGCGGAGACTGGCGTTTCCTTTTGTTACCACTATTCTCTGTGCTATCAGAGGAACGGGAAGGCCTCCCGTGTTCTTCAGTGAGACTACTCTTCTCCATAAGCTCATATGAAGCTTCTTGTTGTCTGTTCTGACTGAAATCCACAGGACACTTTGCATGTTTACCAGCCTGGTATAGCTTCTCATCCCCTGCTGCAAGTATTTTCTTCTCATCATAGAGAGTTCCATTAGCTTTACCCTCTCTCTTCTTCTCCTTCTTCTCCTTCTTCTCCCTTTTCCTGTCTTTCTTCTTTTCCGACTTGACCTTTTCGCTTTCTCGCTGGAGCTTTTAAAGCACCATAATAGCGATTTTAGAACAGAAGGCCAAAATGAAAGCACTGCCAAACTTATTGTGTAACCATTTTACATTACAACTCAACAACAGACTATAATGAACTCAAACACAACTGTACTTGACATCAAGTCAGGTTATATGTGACTGTATGCACAACAAGTTTCATCTCAAATACAGCAATAAAAAATAAGAACATGGATAGAACTGAACAAACCCATGAACCCATAATCACTGATGCACTTAGCATAAACAAATTTTGAGTTTCAAGAAACAAATACAAGCATGTTTAATAATTAAAAAAGCATTCTCACCAAGGAAAGGAGGCTTTACACAGCCCAAACAAATCAATTTAGTTTTAAAAAAATAGAAGTTTGCAAGTGTTTGATCGACAAATTGAGCAGTAATGGCGATCAGATGAAGTCACTGCCCAAATTAGTGTCTCGGCTAAGCAGACTACCATTTAAGTCCCATTGCCCCAGAATCAAAGAGAACCAAGGCAATACCAAAAATGGTAATTCTAACATCCTCAAAACACCCAATAACCATAAGCTTCTACATATCTCCCAAGTACATTATTTTCACAATTTAACTATATAGCTTTAACCATCCATGCATCTCACCAAATCATCCATCTTATGCTAAAGTCCCAAATGAATACAACACTGAACGCTTAATTGTATTCTCCCTCCCGCACTACCACATTAACGATTGAAAGCATATCCCAAAGGAATCCCAGATCTTACATGGATATTAACCCTAAATCCTCAAAATCCACAAAAAGTTAGCATGAAGGCTATGTCAAATCTGAGAATCCGAAGCAAATCCTTTCAGCTTTCACCTATCCACACACCAGGATATGTATATTACCCAAGCCTGACCCAGCAATGTCATTCTTACCCTTGGAAAATTAGTAACACAAGACCTTATCTGTTACAACTTTACAAAAACCTAATCGAAATCGAACAGCAAACGCGAAAACCAACACAAATCGATCAAACAACACCAAACTCCATCAATGCTTTCCCATCGAAAAGAAAATAACACGGAAAATCACAAGCCAAGAAGGTTGCGATTAATTTTCATCATCATCAAGACAGCAACATACGATACGATGTATCATGCAATCTGAATAGAATCAAATTGCTCGGACAAACCTTAATCGTCAAGATCAAGGCGTCGTTGCTAGCGGGCTTGCCAGCATAGCCAGGCGGTGGGTAGGGAAAGCAGCGAGACATCCTGGATTGGGATTGGAATCGAAGTTCTCGCTAGATCTCGAAAGAAAACCCTCTCAAATCGCCTCTTTCCCTCACCCCTTCCTAACAAATCTACGGATAGAAACCCTAATCGAAGAAAGGCAGGACTACCGATTGCAGATCTAAGGCCGGGAGTACGGATCCGGCGACGGGTTGGGGGCGCCGAATGGGAAAATTTTGGGAAACCTAGGGTTTGGCTTCGGAGGCGGCGAAGACTTTCGATTTCTCAAATCTGAGATCTCGAAAATGAATGAGGTGTTGAGGGGGTAAAGAGTTATATATAGGCCCCAATTGGGGGGATTGCGTAACCGACCTTCTCTCTCGTCTTGATTACGCGTTTTCTTTCCTTCTTTTCCCGTTTTGCCCTTCTTCCTTTTCTTTTATCTTTTTTCAATGGAAGTGATTTTTGCTCACTTCTACCGTTCTCTATATCTATATATCTATATCTATCTATCTATTATCTATCTATCTATTAGAAGTCGGCTGAGACACCATGATGGTTTTGGCGGTTTCTCCTTAATCATACTCGTATGAACCAATCACAAATTTTTATAATAATCAATATATGCATAAGATAAAATTTTATTCTAACTCTATCTAATCAATATATCTATATATGCATAAGATAAAATTTAACCCAATTTAATTATATATGGATATATTTTTAGAATATATATATTAACTAATTTTAAAATATATGCATAAGATAAAATTTTATTCTATCTCTATTTCATCAATATATCTATATATGAATAAGATGAATTTTAAAATATATGCATAAGATAAAATTTTATTCTATCTCTATTTAATCAATATATCTATATATGAATAAGATAAAATTTGACCAAATTTGATTAGATATGGATATATTTTTAGAGGATATAAAATAGTTTTAAAGACTATTACATAAGATAAGATTTTACATATTTTCACTATATATGAACATATTTTTAGAAGATAATAACTTTATCAATATATTACATGGTTATACTAATTAAATAACTTTGTCAATATGAACATATTTTTAGAAGACGTATGAATCAATTACAAATTTTTGAAATAATCAATATATGCATAAGATAAAATCTTATTCTTACTCTATTTAATCAATATATCTATATATGCATAAGATAAAATTTGACCCAATTTTATTCGATATGGATATATAGAAGATATTAAATAATTTTAAAATATATGCATAAGATAAATTTTTATTCTAACTCTATTTAATCAATATATCTATATACATAAGATAAAATTTGGAATTTTTTTTCAAAATATTCACTAAAAATACTCCCTCTGTTAATTAAAACTTGTCGTATACTATTCATGCACGCTTTTTTAGAATGATAAAAACTATATGAAAATTGACTTTTTTTTAAATTTGTTTTTATCAATTCATACTTAATAGTAACAAGTATGAAATTATTAAAAAAATATATTAAAAAAGTTAATATTTTATATAGTTTTTAACACCTCAAAAAGTGTGCGTGAATAGTAAAATGTCAAGTTTTAATTAACGGAGGGAGTACTTATTTACCGTAATATTCACACATTGAAAATATTTACAAAAATATTCATTTTTGCAGGTTTTAAAGAGAAACGTGGTCTCAGACCGCGTTTCTTTCGCAAACGCTAAAATTAAAAAAATAAAAGAAAAAGTGAGGAAAAATAAATAAAAAAACACGGTTTCAAACCGTATTTTATAATTAATTTTATATAAAACGCGGTTTTAAACCGCGTTTATTTTATTTTTATAATTTTAAATTAAAAAAATTAATAATAATAATAAAGCGCGACTTGTGCCGCGCTTCATTAACCATAAAAAAAAAGCAAAAAATGGGGGCAACAGATGCGGGGGGAGGGGGGTCACCATTCACCTTCAAACCCCGGCCACCTCCTGTCTACCAACACCACCATCTCCGCTCTCCTCCAGCCCACTACCACCCTGTCCACCACCACCGCCTCCGGCCCTCCTACCCGGCCACCACCTCCTGTCCCCCACCCACAGGCCGGAAACCTCAAATCGATCAACGAGGTCGGAGATGGAGATCGAGAGCAAGGTCGGAGGCCGATTTCGAATGTAATTCGATCGAAGAAATTGGGGGTTGTTGTCGATCGGATGCAGGCGGCGAGAATCGAGAACGAGCGCGGATGCGATTCCAATCGAGAGCGAGCTCGGATGCGATTCCAATCAAGAGCGAGGTGGGTGGTCAGACGAAGGGAGATCGTCGGTGGAAGTGGGATGAGCTCGTCGGCGAGGCAGGGTGATGTGTGCGCAAATTGCCATATTTTCTACGCACATATGAATCCATTTTATTCTCTTTTGCATGCACATTAATGGGAAAACATGGGAATAGTGTAGTTTATGCTTAAATGTCAAATATATGGGTTTGCACGAGTTTTCATGTGATTTCGCAGAAAATAGGATGAAAATGGATGAATTCGGAAGAAGCGGAAAAAGAACTCGAAGTCTTCTGAAGAGGTCGAAATCGACTGAAGACCTCGATATCGAGTACATCAGAGACATAGGAATCGAGCAGAAAAGGAAACAAAGCATATCGACACAGAAGAGGTCGATATCGACGTCTGGGGGTCGATATCGATGCTGCCAGATCGACCAAATTGATAGAAGTCGAGTGCCAGTTCGAGTAGGAGAAGGAGAAGCTCGAGATAAGATTTTGGAGGGGTCGATATCGATGTCTAAGGGTCGATATCGACCATGCCAGCTGAGGAATTCGACTCCGATTTTGATAGAATTATATCCAAAGCTTGCAATATCTATCCAAAGGTCGAGATTTCCTATCATCAACACCAAATCTATCATGAGGAGGCTGATTTCACCATGAAGTTTTAGCTTTTACTTTGTTTTAGTTTATCTTAGAGAATAAAGATAAGGTTTCGAGTCCTTATCGACATCTATAAATAGAGGCCAATAGGGCTGAGTTTAGGTATTCAATTTCAGATCGAAGAACATTCAATTTTTACACACAATTCAGTGATAATAGAGAGTAGAGAGAGAGAGGAGGCCGAGTGGAGTTGTAAAGCGAGAGTAGAGTGGCTTGTTCGGTTGTACTTTCTTTCGGAGTTTTAATTCAAAGTAGCTTTCTTTCAATAACAATAATGATGATGTGCATGATGAGGAGCGAGTAGTCAACCCACTTATAGGGTCGGGGTGAGCCCGACGATAGCAATGTGAGGTAAGTGCATCAAAGGTATGACTTTTATGCGATTCCGTCTTCTACCCCATGCATGATCCTTTACGAAAGTTAAGGAGATTCATTTGCATTATTGAAGCGAAAACCACTCATATTGTGAACTTGAATTGCTCATGAATTGGATAGTAACTCTTAGGAATTATGCGAGAGCCTCTAATCACCTAAGTGTTGATAACGAAAGTTATTTGACGGAAAGATATTAAAGTTCATATCTTTAGCATGAAACTTGCATTGTTATCGTTGTGCCATGAAACCCCGACTTTGGAAACCTTTTTATTAATTGAATTCTTCATAAAAGTCTTAGTTTTGTTTCTGTTCATCTTCCTTCTCCATTCTATTTTCTTCGGACTCTTTTCTGACAAATTGGTTACAAAAACAGTTTCTGTGACAAGCATCGAAATCGACCATAAGGGTCGATATCGAGGTCTAACATCGATATCGAGGTCTCTGCTCGACGTCGACTTGCTGTTTTGTCTTCTGCAGGAACTGCGCTAGAAAATCGATCGGAATTGAGGTCGATATCGACCTGTATACTCGATATCGAGTGTCTGCTGAGGTCGAAAGCCTTGATCGTGAGCACAACAAAGGAAGCGCTGACATACCTCCTCGTGGATTCAATCCTGAATTACCCTACTACTACAAGGGAGGGGATTCTTGTATTATTTGTTTGGGACAGGGAGATAGTCTAGTTGTGCTTTGTTTTATTTGAATCTCCTACACCACTCCCCGACCTCTTAGCGAACACAGAGGCGGTGGAGGGAGATTGCAATGGAGATGGCCACAGACTTGTAAGGGAGACGGTGAGCAGGAGGAGGCCTTGATTCTCGCCGGCAGCCATGGTCACAAACTTGAAGAAGGAGGTAGAGGAAGAGACGCGGTTTCGAACCGCGGCTTATCCGAAATTTACTTTTTTTTTAACAAAAAATATTAAAATAAAGGAAATAAATGTGGTTTTAACCCGCGTTTTATCCCAAACTGAGGAACCAACGCGGTTTAAAGTCGCATTTTTTTTGTTTTTTTTTCAAAATTAAAATTTATGACTTTGCGAATAAAATTTGGTACTAATCCGCGTTTTTCTGAAATACATGACAAAAATGAATATTTTTGTAAATAGTTTGGAAATGTGAATATTTTGTTAAATATAAGATAAGATTTTAACTAATTTTAAAGACTACTCCCTCCGTTCGGAAATAAATGATGTTTTACTTTTGTGCACGTAGTTTTAGGAGTTAAAAACTATATAAAATCTTATTTATTTTAATTAATTTTTTTCACAATTTAATACTTATTACTAATAGATATTAAACTATGAAAAAATTAATTAAAATAAATAATATTTTATATAGGTTTTAGCTCTTAAAACTACGTGCACAAAAGTCAAACATCGTTTATTTCCGAACGAAGGGAGTATTATATAAGATAACATATTTTTAGAAGATAATAACTTTATCAATATATTACAATATTACATGTACATACTAATTAAATAACTTTATCAATAACTTCATCAATATGAACATATTTTTAGAACATAAAAAGTTTTGACGAAATTGAAATAATACTTAGCATGGTCATAATAAGTAAATAAATTTATCCATAACTATCAATATGAAGAAGATAAACGGTTTTGGGTAATTTGAAATAATACTTAGCCATGTAAAAGTTATCAACTTTTGGAATTCAATAAGAAATAAAATTTTCCTATATATCTTGAAGGTATTGATATATTTATGAGATATATTCAATATGTTATTCCGATGAAGTTCTATTCTACACGCACAATATTAAATTGCCGAAGTTATATTATAATTTCTCTAATTAAACAGATGAAGTTCTACGATAAAATTCTAAATACTTTAACTACTTATACTCTTTTTTCATTCCATTTTTAGTTAACTACAACTATGTAATGCATATTACAACACTTTCTTAAAAATATGAACTCATTCTATTCTATTATTCTCATTTGCGAAACAATAACGACATTACAAAATATATTCACATAAGCACTAAATCATCTACTCTAATAATTTGCACATACCTCCCGTATGTTGAATGTATCTCGTCTTCTACGAGGACATCCACGACCACGTCTTTGTATCATCGAAGCCGGATGCATTTCAAAGTCAAATATTATGCTAGCACTACCTTATAATTTTTCAAAAATATATTTCATTTTAAAAATACGAAATGTTGTTACTTGTAATGGATCCCGCACTCCACGGCCACGACCACGACCATTACCCCGACCTCTACAACGACTATTGTAACTCACCATTTTCTTTCCGGGTTTATGATTAGAAAAACCACACCAACACAAAAGTCGGAGAAAGGGGTGAGAAAAGAAGACATGAAAGGCGGGCAAATGGACGAGAAAAGAAGATATGAAAGGCAGAGAAACGAAATCGGGAGTTAAAAATGGTTTGAAATTAGGTTGACCGAAGTAAACGGAGGCGAAAGCGAGGATTTTCGTTACGGGGGACCCTCGCGTCTATTTATGCGTGCCATAACACGTCGCACCCATGCTGCGGTGGGTAGCGAACCGTCATTTGTAACGGCTACATACCCACTCCATGTTGATGTAGTAGGCATTGAACCGTCATTTCAAAAATTCAAAGTCCACCGCATGTTCATGCGGTCGGCTTAAGGGCATAACGACCCCCATTTCCACAATGTGCGGTGGCCTCAAATACGGCCACTATTGTACTATGTGGTGGCCTTGATTATACGGAGTAAAACCCATCGCATCTTACTGTGGTGGTTAGCGGTGAAACTAGTAAAAATTAGCGGTATACATAGGTTTCCCGATTCTCATTCCATCAAATCAAAAAATCCTACCAGAGCAATTATGATCCTAATATGAAAGTCTCAGACTTAATTGTCTCCAGAAAAAATGGAAGACACATATGCTAAACCAAAATTTCCCACCACATGTGGCTAAAACCATCTCAAATATAGATATACCAGATACTAACACTCAGGACGGACTAATATGGATATATAACAAAGATGGTGATTTTACTACAAAATCGGCCTACATAATAAATGAAAATGACATACTTCATGGTACAGAATTTGGGTGGATATGGAAACTCCATCTCCCTCCAAGAACTCAAAATTTCATCTGGAAAATAATGATAGATAGCCTACCAACAAAAACAAGACTGAATAGATTTTTAAATCGAGTCACTTCCCAATGTTGCTTATGCAACATAGAAGATGAAGATGCAACTCATTTATTCCTAAGGTGTCAAGTATCGAAACATATTATAAGAAGTTATGAATATAAAGCTAGCGTCTCCTTATGTGGCATTGACAGCTCCAACAACTCAATGGAAGCTATAGAACAAATTAGAAAGAATAACACTCGATTTGAAGATCTATGTCTAATATGGCAAAACATCTGGGAAATAAGGAACTCTTTCATCTTAAGAAACAACAAACTGGAAAATGTAGATACAACTGTACAACGAATCTTAAAATGCATTTTAGAATGGAAAGAGGCGAGCCACACAAGCAAACAAATAAATAAGAAGAGACAAGAGAAACACATCAAATGGGCAAAGCCCCCAATCACTGTCTACAAAATCAATGTGGACGGTTCAGTTGCAACCAATGGGGATTGCAAGATTGGGGGCATTGTTAGAGACTGAAATGGTTAGGTTATTGAAATTTTTAATAAAAAAGTTTCTAAGGGATCTGTAATCCACACTGAATCCTTGGCTATCTGCATGGGAATAAAGCTAGCAAGAAGTAGAGGCTGGCGAAAGATCCTCATTAAGGGTGACAGTGCGGAGGCTATCAAGGCAATTAGTGATAACGCAAAAGTGCCATGGGAAATCCTCAGATTAATGGAAAACATCAAAAGAATGACGGCATACTTCTCCATGATTCAGATTCAACACTGCTTCAGAGAAGTCAATACAGCTGCCGACTACATAGCTAAGATTGACTTTGAACTTAATCTATGTACATTCCCTTTGAACGGGGAACTTTATAACATCATCCACAGGGATGATCAGGGATGATCCTTGCCTGTAAGGACGTCCTAATGGTTGTCTACTGTAAAAAAAAAAAGTAATATCACTCCTATTACACCAAAAAAAAAAATTTTACATTCAAACACTAATAACCTTTTTATCACATATAAATATAATAATACATAATACCTTATTTATAAATATAATTTTTTCTGGAGCCCTGGACAATCGCCTTGATCATATCTCAAGGCCCAGCCCTGCCAAATCGATACCATATACAAACATATGGTAAGTTGCCAAAGTTGGTAATAAAGTAGAACTCTCGTATAAGAGCTTTGTATCTTATGAAGCTTCAAGCGTCAATCAGATTCACAAAATCAGATCGAATCAAGAGGAAAAGAGGTCCTCAAATTCTTATTCTACAAAACCCATTACTGTACAAAGTGCTACTTTCTATTTTGACATTTACATCAATCGATTATCCTCTCTCCAACAATTATTCATCCTTGTCCATACATGTGTCCAATTGAGGCAAGTGGATGACAGCTAAGCAACTAACCCACTTACTTCATTATTCTCAAGTGGGACTAGAAGGCATGTCGACAAGGCCTAACTTGAAGGACAATGAACGATGTTGAACCTCGCCAAGAGGTTTACTAAGGACATGAGCTAAGTGAAGGTTGGACTGAACATAAATTGTTCGAATCAGACCCTCCTCAATACGCTCCCGAATATAGTGACAATCAATATTCAGGTGCTTCGTACGCTCATGGTAGACAGGGTTTACAACAATATGTTGAGCTGCTTTGTTGTCGCAATACAACATGATTGGCAACTGAACAGGAACAGAAAGATCTCCCAAAATAGTAGCAATCCATACAACCTCGCTAGCAATAGTGGACATGCTCCTATACTCAGACTCAGTGGATGATTTAGAGACACACAATAACCTGTCAATGATCGGGTTGTGAATTGAAAAGCTCCCCAATTGGCATCACTAAATGCAGTAACCGTGAGATCAGAATCAGCTGAGAAATACATACTCTAATTGATGGTTGTCTTGAGATAACGAACAACATGAAAAGCAACTTGAAGATGAGGCACACGAGGACAACTGATGAATTGGCTTAGATATTGAATGGAATAAGAAAAGTCTGGCCTGGTGAGATTGAGATACAATAACCTTACAATCAACCTCCTGTATTTCTCTAGATTAGACAAAAGCTCACCATCGTTAATTGACAGCTTTAGACCACGAGGAAGGGGAAAAGAAGCAGGCTTGCATTGAACCATCTTAGTATCCTGGAGAATATCAATAATATATTTACGCTGATTCAACATAGTACCCCGTTCAGACCTTGCAACCTTAATACCAATGAAAATATTGGACCAAACCGAGGTCTTTGATGGTGAATGCAGTGTGTAGCTAATTCTTTGTGAATTTGATGAACTCAGAATCAGAACCAGTAAGCAATTAATCATCGACATAGACTTTTGCAATCTCTGACGAATAATGAGTAATCATGCTTGGACTGCTTGAACCCATCCAAAAAAGCATTATTAATGTCCAATTGATGAACCAACTAATTCTTTGCAGTGGCTAGGGTGAACACAAGTCTCACAACCGTTAACTTAACAACGAGGGAGAAGGTGAGCTTGTAATCCTTATCCTTAACCTATGTGAACCCCTTTGCTAATAACTGGGCTTTAAATCGTTCTATTGTCCCATCTGGTTGAACTTAATTTTGAAAATCCACTTGCACCCTATAGCCCTCTTATCCTTAGGCAGAACAGTGGCAACCCATGTCTCATTTTTCTCCAATGCATCAATTTCTTTCTGCATAGCGTCCATCCATCGAGGATCCAAACTAGCCTCTCTAAAGTTGGATGGTTATTTAATGGAAAGAACGTTGTGCATTGATGCCACATAATCAACAGAGTAATCAGTGAGATCAAATAGAGAAGCAACCATGAATGATGTTGATTGTGTCGATGAAGAAGGTAGAGTATGACAATGAAAATCCTGAAGAATGGCAGGCTGATGTCGTTGTCTATTTAACCTCCGTAAAGAAGGTTGAGATTGAGGTGCAGTAGAAGGTTGGAACTGATCAACTGAAGTAGAAGATGTGGTCAATTGAACATTGTCATCATTGGGAAGAGACTCAGAAAAAACTATCAACTAAAGGTGCTAAAGCAGGGACAAAGTGATTGACATTAGGCTCATCAGCAAGATTGACCAATAGTAAGGAAGGGATCTTGGAAGATCCAGGAGCTTGTGAAAGGAAAACATAATTCCCGAAAAACAACACCCTTGCTATAAAAGATCTTATTAGTTTTCAGATCAAGCAACCTGTAGGCTCTCATTCCATTTGGATATCCTAAAAACACACACTTTCTTGCTTGTTGGCCAAACTTGTCTTTGAAAGACTGCCTGACCTTCCCAAAACAAAGACATCCAAGAACCCTAAGATCATCATATGTTGCTGGCTTATTGAACAAAACCTCAAAAGGAACTTTCCAATACAGCACAACACTAGGAAGAAGGTTTATAGTCCGAGCAGCTGTAGTTATACACTCCCCCCAAAATTTGAGAGGAAGACTAGCACGGAGTCTCATTGCCCTGGCTGTTTCAACAAGATGCCGGTGTTTCCTCTCTACACGGCCATTTTGTTGAGGAACCCCAGAAACACTTCGTTGATGGATGATTCCCTTTAAAGCAAACAAATCACTGCAAGTTTTTTGAACAAACTCAGACCCATTATCACTACGCACTGTCTTAACATTCAAACCAAATTGAGTATCCACATAGCTCAGAAAATTCTGAATGATTTTATAAACCTGTAACTTGTTTGACAACAGGTATATCCAAGTATACCTAGTATGATCATCAAGCACTGTCAAGAAATATCTAGCACCATCATAAGAAGGAACTATATATGGTCTCCAAATATCAAAATGAACAAGATCAAAAGGCTGGGAAGCAATAGAAGTACTTCTATTGAAAGGGAGTCTATGATGTTTAGCTAACACACAACTCTCACAGAAAAAGTCAGTAGAATTCAAAGACTTAAATTGATCCAAATGTATCAGTTTTGACAATGAACTATGGCCTAGCCTTGCATGAATCAATTCTACACTAGGCTTTATTGTCTTACTAATGGACAATGAGAGTGTATCTGCAACACCATTAAAAGCTGCTTCAGGTCTGAGATCTCTCCCTTGGGCATTGATGATGTATAATCCACTGATTCTGTCTCCTTTTCCCACAATTCTCCTAATGGTAAGGTCCTAAAATAAGCATTGATCAGCTGTAAACATTGCCATCAACCCACTGTGTTCAAGAAACAACCCACAAATAGAATATTATGCTTAAATGATGGCACTAATAAGACATTTTGTAATGTCAAATTTGAACTGAAATTAACTGTTCCTATTTGATCTACAAAGATCACAGAGTCATCAAGAAAGGCTCTCTGAATAGATTTAGACAACCTTTTACTGCAACTTAAAATGCTAGGATCATACAACATATGATCTGTAGCACCTGTATCAACAATCCAGAAATGTTTCCCTATAATTCTTTCAATCATTAAAGCCTTAGAGCAATCGTAATTACTTGAGAAATTCAATGTTGTAAAGCAATTGTCAGACTCAGCCTCAGCCTGTGTTTGCTTGCCCTTCATCATTCTCAATACTTCTTTGCATACAGCATTCACCAAGCTACTATCGAAGGAACCATTCCTGGAGCTATCGTCTAAGGGACTGTCAGAGGTCCCATGTATATCAGTCATGTCATGTTTGCAACAACCTTGCCTTGTTGCTTCCATTTAGGCGCCTTTCGTTTGTCTGGATACCCATGTAATTTGTAATAATTCTCCTTTTGATGGCCCTTAAAGCCGCAATGCTCGCATTTGTTCGGGGAAGCATGTAGTTTGTAACAAGTGTCTCTTATATGACCTTTGTTCCCACAAAAGTCACACTACCTTGTGTCATCTTTGTATTTCTTCTCACCCTCTTTCTTTCCATTTGAACTCTGTTGCCGACTAGCATTTAGAGCATTAGCATCATCACTTTGTTGCATAGAACCACCTGAATTCTTGGGACTTTCTCCACATTATTCTACTTGTTGCACAATGTAGAAAGCTCTATTGACAATAGGCATTGGCTCCGTAGCAAGCAATTGATTCCTAACAAATTCATACTTTTCACTAAGTCCCATCAATAATTGCATTAACTTGTTTCTTGCATCTATCTCTGCTACCTTTCTAACAACGTACATCACAAGTACATCTATCAACAACACCACACATACATTTCGGTGTGCCTTCTATGCTCAAGATCTCATTCCATAACTTGTTGATTTTTCTGTAATAATCACCTACTGACTCTGTTCCTTGCACACTCATGCTCAAAATTTTCTTCAACTGATACAAACGAGGGGCGTTTGTGTGACCATACCATCTCTGTCCAAAGTTCATGCGATGATCCGACATATATGAACGACTTAGAGATCGCGTTCTCCATGGAGCTCAACAACCAGCACCGAACCATGTAATCTGCTCGTTTTCAGCGTTGACCGTTTGCATACACAACAAATGGTTTCAGAATTGAACCATCAATAAAACCTAGCTTATGCTTGGCTCCAAGCGCCATCTTGACATTCCTGCTCTAACTCAAGAAATTGACGCCATTGAACGGAACTCCTACAAGTTGAGCTCCTGGATTGTCTGAATTCGCAAGCGCAAGAGGATCGTTGGTCATCGTTTGAAGATGATGATCTCCTCCTTGATTCTGCAAAACAGAAGCATATGAATCTCCCATGTCGGCTTCTCAAAACTTGAATCTTGACAAGAAAGTGACACAAACACAGAAAATCTTCAAAGATCTTCCCGCTCCGATACCATATAAAGCTTCAAGCTTCAATCAGATTCACAAAATTAGATCTAAAAGATGATCGAATCAAGAGGAAAAAAGGTCCTCAAATTCTCATTATGCAAAACCCATTACTGTACAAAGTGCTACTTTCTATTTTGACATTTATATCGATCGGTTGCCCTCTCTCTAAAAACCTTATTCATCATTGTCCATACACGTGTCCAGTTGAGGCAAGTGGATGATAGCTAAGCTACTAACCCACTTCATTCATTGTTGCTATAGCCCTCTCATATATCTATAGTTAAATCTTTTCAAAGGTTAGAGGTAACCATTGCCCTCTTCGAACTTTTTATTAATATACATATATATATATATATATATGTTCTTCTCATCGGCAATTTCAATTTGACACACTCTAAGCTTCAATTTGATATTTGAGGAAATATTTATGAACGCCTTGAACCGAATATTAAACAAGGGCAAATCACTTCATACATTATTTACTATCCTTTAGTAAATTTCATATCTTCATATCAAAATTTGACTCGGACCGCTAATTGAGGGTCAAGTCACACTGTCACGGTGAGGTTCCATCTTAAAAGTTAAAACCAAAAGGTAATGGGAGAAATAGTTCACCTGACTTATATACAAATCTTATTTTACTTTATACTTTCGATGTCCCACATAAGCACGATGATGTTCCATTTTAAAATCAATTAGTAATAGGAGAAGTGGCTCACTCGATTTATATATATGTCCTTCACATTTAAACATGCCCCGCGAGTGAAACTATGATTGAGTCATTTAGTTCACAGTTGGACAACGGGTAACCTATACCAGGATCGAAAGATGAACCGTTAGGCTAACCGCTCTAATATCATATCACAATCCAAATCGAACCATGCATTGAAAGTCAAGCACATGAGTTAAAGTTTCATCATAAAATCAATTGGCAATAGTAAGAGTAGCTCACCCTGCTTATATAACATACTTGTTTTACTTCATATTTTCGATGTGAAACACTTGTTTTTTCACATCTAACTATCTAAGCACTTCATAACTAAATCTAAGAGTTTTGAATCCATATGTTATTAAATGTTTGACAATCATGTAGTGAATTATGCACGATTTATGTTTCATTCTAGTTGTGAATATATAATTTTTATATTTTGTCCTTAATTTTTTTTAAAAAAATTATTGGCTCCGTCGAAAAAATTTTGAATGATAATTTTTACTTCTCTAAATGAAATTTTATGATCCATCACCGTTTCTTTTGTGGGTCCGATTAACCTTCAAATTTGACGTTAAGAACCTTATCATCTATCTATCTATATACATATACTAAAATTGATGTATAGCGTCCTATGTGGCGCGTTGCGGTTAATTCTAGGAAAATTGTCCTATGTGGCGCGTTGTGGTTGATTCTAAAAAAATTGATAAATAATATATTGTCCCAGTTTATAGAAAATTATATAATTCACAACGTCATAATTCATACACGAATAAGACCTTGAATTTACAAAATTTCAGTAAATATGCATTTAGTATTTATAAATGCAGATGTTCAATCCCTAAAAAAATGGTATATTGGTCATTTGCAATATTTTTTCAAAAAATCTTGACAGAATTTTATCATGGATGATGATTTTTTTTTACAAATTGTACATATTTGATGGGTGGTTTTGTCTAATTTCTAATTTAATGGATAGTTAAGTGAAAAACTTAATATTTAGTGGGTGGTTTCTATAATTTACCCAAAAAATTATGATTTATAATCATACATGTAATATATTAATTATCAATTGTTTAATAATAATTTTCAATAAAAAATATGTTATAATTTAAATTAAAATGAAATATGAATATAATCTAAAAGTTATAAGAAAAAGTCCAAATATATAAAGAAAGAGTATATAGAATTTTTTTTCTAAATATTCACTCAAAAATAAATAATTAAATAAATATCACACTTTCAAAATATTTATAAAAATATTCATTTTGGTAAGATTTGGTAGAAAAACACGGTCTTAATACCGCATTTTACTCACAACGTGAAAATTTTAAAACTGGAGGAAAATCACAATAAAATTACCGAAAGAAACGCGGCGCGACCATTTTGCTTTTTAGCGCACACGAATATGGTCGCACTGACCACATTAGCTACCGGTCGCAACGACCTTTTATCAAAAAAAAAAAGGGCTTGGTCGTAGCGACCATTTTATATATAGGTCGCTGCGACCTTTTTTTCAAAAGAAAAGGGCTTGGTCGCAACGACCATTTTACATATAGGTCGCTGCGACCTTTTTTTTTTTAAAAAACAATACTTTAAAGGAAAAAAAACAGACACTTTTTAGCCCGGATGTTTTGGGAACCGGACAAAAAAGTAGGGTTGCTCAACGGGCCGGGCCCGGACCGAACCGAACCGACCCAAACGGGTCGGGCCGGGACCGATGGCCCGAATTTTTGGAAGGAGCGGACCGAAGCCCGGGTAACCGGTTACGGTTTTTTCGGTTTTTGGCCCGAAAAAACCGAAATGACCCAACAGTAGATTTTCAAAAACCTAAATTTCTAAAAATCTCACAACAATCACAAATTGATTTACAAATCTGAAATTACAACTATAATAGAACAAATTATTGATAATAGAATTAGATTAACACAAAAAAAGGTGAAATTTTGCCCAAAAAAAGAAAGAAATCGAGTCATACATTGTTAATTTGTTATTGTGAACAGTAGCTTCGGCCTTCAGCAGCGGGAGACGGCAGCGGGAGGCGTCACCGGCCGCCGGGAGAGGAAGGCTGGAGGCGGCGCCGCGGCGGGCTGTGGGTTGAGCTCGCCGGGAGAGGAAGCCTTGGAATGGAGGCGGGGTTTGGTCCCTTTGGAGGCTGCGGGGGAATGGGGAGAGAACTGAGACTAGAGAAGGGTTTGTTTGGTAAAAGAAAGGTGAGGTAAAGCAGGTTTTTTTTTAATATTAAAACGGTTTTTCGGGCCATAACCGAAAAATCCGGTTCGGTTCCGGTTATCGGCCCGAAACCGAAATCCAGATTTTCAAGGACCGAAGCCCGAACCGTTATATATCGGGCCGGCCCGGAACCGAGATTTTCGGTTCGGTTATGGGTCGGTTTTCGGGCCGGGCCACATTCTGAGCAACCCTACAAAAAAGTGTCTGCTGAAAAAAAAAAAAGTACTGTTTCTACCCTTCTTCTCCATCATCTGTGCAAATCAACCCCATTTTCCATTAATGGTGAATCCTTTTTTGACAATTTCTCTCAATATTTAGCAATTTTGAACAAATTCCCCCCCCCCCCAAATTCAATAAAAACATCAATTAATAGTTTATTATCAAATGTAAAGTGAATTTCAAGTGAAATTGATTAAACCCTAAAAAAAACTCAAATTCAACCTTTGATGCTATGGACCTCCACTACGGAGGTCTAACCTCAAACTAACCCTTATCATTTCCACGCCAGACATATTAGAAACTCAAATCTTGAATGCTTGTTTGCATGGGATCAATTTGGGTCTCTTGGTTGCAAAGGGCTGCAGTTTGGCGTGAGGGAAAGAGAGAGAATGGAGTGAGATAGGATGGGCTAGGGTAGGGTGGGTAAGGGGTAAATTAATTTAATTGCGATGGTATTTTTGTCCTGTTTTGAAAAGAAATTTTACCTTATTCTAAAAAGTAGACCCCTTTTTATATATTCAATATTATTTTATTTTTAAAATTAGAAATACCGCGTCTCTTTACTTTTTTATAGGTTGAACCGTACTAAGAAGAGGAAGAGAGGAGGTTTGGACCACGGCGGTCGAGCATAGAGTCATCGGAGGCAAGGGTTGGAGAAGGGCGGAAGCGGAGGGAGGCGGTGGTGGTGAGCTAGAGGGGGTGGGTTGCATGGAGGAGGGTGGAGACGGTATGGTAGTGGTGGTGGATACTAGACATAAGGTGGTGGATTGGAGGAGGGCGGAGGCGGTGGTGGCCGGTGAGCTCCTGTGGGTGGGCTGAGGTGGTAGTGGTGACTGGTGAACTATGAACATTGGACATGGTGAGGCTGTATGTCAGTATGTGGGAGGAAGATGGAAGGTCTTTCTAACTTTTGCCTTTCTTTTTTATAAAAGTGAAACGCGACTTCAACCTACGTCTTTTTTTTTTGTTTTTAATTTAAAAATATAAAATGTTGTTTTATTCGCGTTTTATTCGTTTATTTTTTCCAATTTTCCTTTAGTTTTAAATTTTGGGCTTTGTAAGAGAAATGCAGTCACAGACCGCGTTTTCCTTTTAAATCTGTAAAAAATGAATATTTTCATAAATATTTTGAATGTGTAAATTTATAGTAAATAATTATTTTTGAGCGAATATGTTAAAAAAAATCAAGTATATGTGGAGATTTTAATTTTTCCAAATAGGAACGCATAGAGTTTGAAAAAAAACTTTCCAATTATGATTATTTCAAAGATAATGCATTTATAATTTTAATAAAATGAAAATAGATATGTGGCACTAAGTTGTCACATGGTAGAATATCATTGACAAAATATTTATGTGGGAAAAAATTTCAACAAGAGTTGACATGTGGCAAAGCAATTGTTGTTTTAGTATTGTATAGGACTAGTTCTATAACCGTGCTATGACGGATTCTCCACTTGTACGTATTTAATATATTTAGGTTTTTTAATAAAAATATATATAATATTAGCTTACACTATTATAATATTAAATATTTTTAAAAAAAAGTTATTCATAAAATCGTATCCTAATATGTAAAGATCAGCTTTCTTGAAAAAATATTTTTCTGGACAAAATCAAATTCAACGGGTTTAAAAACATACCTGTTAAAATAAAATACCTTCAATAACCATTCAAATAAATTTTATATTTTATTTTTTTGTTATAGAGTGTGTGAATCCTTAATTTCATTAGATAAATATTATGTTGTTTTCCGCTAAAAAAATTATGTCATTAAAAACAAATATTTTCATTTATAAAAACCATTAAAATCATATAAAAATAACACTTATTATTATTATTATTATTTATAAATTCATTTTCAAATTCTTATAAGAGAATGTCATTTATATTAGAAAAAACTAATTAAAATAATCAACTTTTAGAGGGGTCTCAAATAAATATCTCTACCTTTCAACGGTAAAAAAAATCCAATCTTTGGAGGAGGTGGTAAAAAAGTATCCCAAATTTTTTTGGAAAAATTTAGTATGTGTCCATTTGGGGGTAAAATTTTAGACCCTTGTCCATTTTCTTATAAAAACTAGGGGAGTGTCCTAAATTGACACTTTTGCCCCGTGTTATAATTTTTTTTCATCTTCTTCTTGGAATCTGCTCTAACAATTGCCGATCAACTGCATCGCTCCTCCTACGCTCTTCCTCTCGGCCTCTCCTCCAGCATCCGCCCCGACCAATCCCCGGTGTTCCTCCTCATGCATCCGCCGCCACCATTGCTTCACCTCCTCCCTGTCCGATCTCATCTGCAAGTAGCCGTAGAGCCCGCCGAAGAACATCTCGACGCTCTTCCTCCAGAATTCATTGGCTTTTTGTCTTAATTGACTTCCGTTTGCCTTCAAATTCAGTACATGTAACTACAATTTCTTCGCCTGATTTTCGATTTCATATTGGAATTCGCCTAATTGATAGGGATCGAAGTTTTTTTTGCCTCCACTCCTGAGCATCACCACAACCGATTAAATTCGCGTAGTCGAAGCTTTTTTTCGATTTCCAGTTCTCCGTTCCTGTTACTTCCAAGCCACTTCGCCCCGCTCTTAGTTGCCAATGGAATGACTTGATTAAATTTGGTGCTGGATTCGATCAAAGTTTGGTTTAATATTGGCTGAGTTGCTGCGTTTGGGGCTGAAACCAAATAAGTCAGGGGATGAGGAAAGAGAAGAAGAAACAAGCATGTCTACAGGTTCTGTTTTGGTGCTTTTATTTCCCTTTTTATTTCAATTTGTCCAAGGAAATAGGTTAACCAAGGTTAAGGGAGAATGGAATTGTGGTTAAGGGGGTAGGGGCCACGACTGAAAGTGGGGTTTTAGGATTTGTGGTCAACCAATCTGTCTCATCTTATTCATTGAAAAGTGTTTAAATACAAGAGTGTCTAAGAGCATCCACAATGGGGTGTCTTAACCCCCAAAATAAGGAACCAATTAATAAAAAATTGAAGAAGAGGGGGAGGGGTTTAGGAATGATTTGAAAGGTTAAAAACCGAGAGAGAGAGAAAGGAGAGGAGGTGGGCCAGCAGGAGGAGAGAGAGTGAGAGGAAAAAAAGAGGTGGGTCCCGATAAAAAAATAAAATAGGGTTTCAAAGAGTTTTAGGGATGTGAGTGAAAAATTGTATTGAGTTTTTTAAGGAGAGAGAAATATAAAAAGTGGAGTTAAGGAACCCAAATGGGTTTCACGAATGCGGATGCTAAGCAGTAAGCACTACAAAATGCTAAACGACAAGTGCCACTAGCTGTATACATGTATGTAAATATGATATGAGATTCTATTCGTTGGGCTACTCCATTGGGCTTGCTTGGTTTGCCTTGTAAATGGGTTGAGTCCTATCACCGATGGAGATGCACTAATTGATTTGCCAGTAATTAATTTTTTAAAATTAAATATTTATTGATAAAAAAAATCCTAGAATAAGGGAAAGTGTTATTAGTAGTGTCACAACAATAAAAAAAAATTAAAAATGTAACTACTGTTGTCACCACTATAAAAATCATAGACCCTGTCACCGCTATAAAAACAAGGTCATAGACATTGTCATCACTATAAAAACAGAGCCATAAACACTGTCACCACTATAAAAAAAAGAGTCATAGACACTGTAACCAAAAGAAAACCCTAAGACAAGGGAAGCATAAACCCTAAAGGGCTAATGAGAAGCTAAAATACATATGTTGAATAATTCTCATCCAATATATGAATGGATAGGAGGGTCATAGAAGCTGCAACCAAAATAAAAACAGGGTTATAGACACTATAACCAAAGGAAAACCATGTGGTGACACTTCTCCTTTAATATATGAATGGGTACGAGGGTCATAGACGCTGTAACCAAAATAAAAACAGAGTGTCACCACTATAAAAAAGGGTAAAAGACAATGTCACCACTATAAAAACATGGTTATAGACACTGTAACCAAAATAAAAACAAGGTCATATACATTGTAACCGAAGGAAAACCCTAGGACAAGGGAAGCACAAACCCTATAGAGGCTAATGAAAAGCCAAAATACATGTGGTTATAGTTCTCCTTTAATATATGAATGGGTAAGAGGGTCATAGACGTTGTAACCAAAATAAAAACAGGGTCATAAACACTGCCACCACTATAAAAACAAGGTCATATACACTGTAACCAAAGGAAAATCCAGCAAAATGATAGTGTCACCAAAGAAATACCGTATGACAAGGAGGGCTAATTATGTTCAAAATATTATTATTATTATTATCATCATCATCATCATCATTATTATTATTATTATTATTATTATTATTATTATTATTATTATTAAAACTAAAGAGAATATAAGGAGTACTTGTCAAAATACATGTGGTTACAGGGTCATAGACACTGTCACCACTATGAAAATAAGGTCATAGACACTGTAACCAAAGGAAAACCCTAGGACAAGGGAAACATAAACCTTATAAAGGCTAATGAAAAGCCAAAATACATGTGATGAAAATCCTCCTCTAATATATGAATGGGTAAGAGGGTCATAGACGTTGTAACCAAAATAAAAACAGGATCATAGACACTGTAATCAAAATAAAAACAAGGTCATAGACACTGTAACCAAAATAAAAACAGAGTCATAGACACTGTAACCAAAATAAAAATAGGGTCATAAACACTCACCACTATAAAACAGGGTCTCATAGACACTGTAACAAAGGAAAACTTTCTTGTATAACCAAAAGATACTAAAAAACGAATCACTAATAAATCAACAACCGTGCTTGATATATATAATGTTTAATTAATATAGCCAAAGGAAAACTTTCTTATATAGCCAAAAGATACTAAACAGGTTTGTCTTACAGCGTACCCACCAAGATACCGGATGGAGTCCCCAGGAGGCTCATCATTCCCCTTCCTTGGAAGCACGAATAGGAGTACCAATGCACAGGATATGATGAAGGTACCGGTAACATACATCTTTGCGGCGCTAGTGCCTGCAGCCCTCATTGCGGGGTTGTACTTCTTTGACCACAGTGTGGCTTCTCAGTTAGCACGTTGAGGCTGAGTCATCGACACCGGTGGCGGGGAGCTGCGCAGGCAGCTGTGGGTGGTGAAGGAGAACGAGGAGAGGGCGGAGGCCACAAGAACTAGTTCTTCGGTTGTGGAGAGAGAGGAGCGATAATGGAGGGCAACCATGGATCTCTCTATGTGCTCAGATTGGATGAAAGAAAGGACGGATGAAGCCACAGGAACGGGGTGGGGAAAATTAAAATGAGGGTAGTTTAGGTATTATGAAAGATTTTTGGACATTTGCAAGCACAGTCAAACTCCTAAGACAATTTCTAAATGGGATCTTGGGGAAGGCCCTTGGGCCAAATTTCTTCATTTTTTTCAACTATAAATTCAAGCAAAAACGATAACATATAATTGACAAATTTAAGATTTTGGTGAATTTTAAATAATATTGACTTAATTGAATGAGAATGATATCATTTGACCCATTTTATATCATTGTTTTGACCCAATTTATGAGTTGGGATACTTTATTACCACCTCACCAAACATTGTTTTATTTTTCTTACATTTGAAATGTGAATATATTTTTTTTTTTACCAATTTTACAAAGGTTGGGTCATTTTAATTAGTTTTGTCTTTAAAGTTTAACTTAAAGATATTTGTCTTTAATTAATAAATCACATTTTGGTGAAAAAATATTAAACTAATAAGTAGCACTTCGTTTGTTGCAATATTTATTTCAAAATGTGTAATACCAACCAAAAATTTAATGAAGAGGCTATTTTCCCTTTATAATGAAACACTCAAAACACCTATAATATTTTATAAAAAGGTACTCTATCTTACTATTGGATAAAAAGGTACTCTATCTTACTGTTGGAAATCTCCGACTCTAATCATCTTTGAAATTTAATATCATTGACTTAATCATAGTTGTTAATAACGTTTAAAGTAAAATTACAAAAGAAAAATAATGATGCTTCTTTCGTAATGATACAACATAATAAAAAATTAAATCAATATTGGGACAATATATAATTGACAAGTAAAATTTGGCAAGTATTTAACTTATTATCAATGAAAAGATTATATTAGTAATGATATGAAATAATGTAAAATTAAATCAATATTGTGGCAATATACAATTCAACAAAAGTTTTAGAAGAAAAAATTTCAATCTGGTTGCGACGTGTGAAACAGACCAACTTCTGCTTAAGTATAGGATTCAATTATTCACACACTATAGCAAACGTGGGAGATATAATGGGCTGACATTTGGCCCAATTTGTCGCCATCTGGGCTGCGCCTGGGCCTGAGATTATGCACAACGGGCCTTGCTGAATATGGTTGTCTTCATGCCATAAAATAATTGATATTTTATCCCATTGATTAATACGGAGTACTATTTAACACTTTTTTTTTTACCTTCTATCAAAATATTTAATATTTTAGAATTGAAAAAAGTTAGTAGTTATCCATATTCATTAGTGAAAAGGTGAATTTACCAACTATGTTGATATAAAATTTCTTAATAAATAGACATATATGTATTATTATTATTATTATTATTATTATTATTATTATTATTATTATTATTATTATTATTATTATTATTATTATTATTATTATTATTATTATTATTATTATTATTATTATTACCCTACTTGTAACGAAATATATTAGAATTGTTATACTGGGGGTATATAACATGGAGTATATATATATATATATAAATATATAAAAGGTGTGGTTCAATAGTACACACCTCTTATAGTGTACTTTGTACACAATTATAGACCATTGATTTAAAGGAAATCAATGGCTTACAATGGACCACGTGGTAGGGTAAAAAAAAAAACAATTACAAAACCCAATATTCTTCACCGCAATTCCTAAGGCGTGAGGCGCGTGCAAGGCTTCTTCATCCCCACAATTAGGCTTCTTCTTCCCCACTATTAGGCTTCTTCATCAACATTGGTCCCTGGTTCGCCATCCCCACAATTAGGCTTCTTCATCGGCGGCTAGGGCGGTTCTTCTTGTCGAAGCCAACGTCGAAGCGAATCGGAGAAAAGGGGCGGCTATTCGGTGGGGCACATACTCGAATCGAAGCCGGTAGTCGATTCCGCTTACGGGTCGAGTGAAATCGGTGGTCGGGCATCGATTGGTGGCTTCTCTCTCTCTGATTGGCGCAAGAGTAGAAGTAAAGGAGTCCATCAATGGGTAAGCATAAAGCTATCTTGGAGATTTGGGCAATATTTGTGTTTTTTTTTAATATTCATCGATTCACCCCTTTGTCCTAATTTTTTCGGCGATTTGAGTGTTTTCGTTGGTTGATTGTTTGGTTCAGTCGAATAAGAGCTATTTTGGGGGATTAGTTGGGGGGTTTTCGGATAAGAACTTGTGATTCAACTATTTGGTGTTTGATTGTGTGGACGATGTTGAGTTGAATATGAGTTTATTTGGGTAATTATTCGTCTGGGTTGTGGTTTTGTTGGTGTTACATGGTTTTATTGGGTGATTATTCAATTGATTGAGCTTCTTTGGTTGCGATAACAAGGATGGTGGATTATTCGGTGAAATATCAAAATTTATTCAGATGAATGGAAGTTATTGTTGACCAAAAAAAATAAATGGAAGTTATTTGGTATTATTTCGAGTCAATTTACAAATAAAATCTTCGAATTCTATCAAATAAAAAAATTACTAAATTTACGTAGGTGCAAGGCAAAAGGACCGAGTGATGAACATATCAAAATAAACGGCCTGATAAACATGACAATTCCGCTGAATAATATCCATATTATAGTTGTACGCAATATTGAAAATGGTCAATTACACTGAATAAAATTGATAATTGTAATTAGTAACCGATGACCAACTAGAAACATAAAGGGGGTCCTAATGGGCTGAAAACGAATGCACTTGTAGTAAACTCAAAATACAAATGGAGTCATAGCCTAGAAACAAAAGTACATTAACGAAAAATTGTAACTCTAAATGGTGACAATGTGCGTGAGGAAAAACCAAATTTTAGGTGCATAATTTTTTTCATTCCATCAAATAAAAAAATTGCTAAATTTACATAGGTACAAGGCAAAAACACCGAGTGATGAACATACCAAATGAAACGGCCTTATAAACATGCCAATTTCGCCGAATAATATCCATATTACAATTGTACACTATATTGAAAACGGTCGATTACACCGAATAAAATCGTTACTTGTAATTATTAACTGATAACCATAAATAAATTTTAATAACACTTTCTATTTTTTTTTGATGTTGAGTGGGTTCCACTGACCCACTAGTAGTCTAGTACCCACAATCCCTCCGTCAACACCATTTTCTTTTATTTTTTAAATGTTGGGCGGGTTCCACTAGTACCCACACTCGTTCCCCTGGTAGTACACACGCGCTCAGGAAAATGGAGAGTAAGTCTGATTTTAATGTGGGTCCCACGTTCCATTTAACAAAAAAGGAAAAAAAAACTCCTTTTAATCTAGGCCACCCATTCCTATAAGATCAATGGTCCACAATTGTGTACAAGGTACACTTTAAAACTTGTGAACAATAGATCCATCCCATATATATATATATATATATATATATATATATATATATATATATATATATATATATATATATAGGTTTGTTTTAGGTAGTAATTGGTTTTAGTTGGGTCACCGTTTGAGGTTTCAAATTCAAACTCAATGGGACCGGCTCTTCCAAAACTTGATCTTTATCCACCTCTTATCAACCATATTTGGTGGTTGTAATAGTTTTTTCCATGATGGATGATCATCCCATCATAGATTTGTTTTCTTCATCACGCTTTTATTTTGCATACCGTAACGTCTGCAAATTAATTAATGTGAAGACCCATGATGCCGATTAAAATATCCCCTCAGAAGCACAGGTTAAGAATAACAATCAAAAAAGGTTTTATATTATAAATATATACACCCTTCACACAGATAATAAAACATATTATCAATAACAGATTCGAAATTCGAATTCCATTGAAATATAAAGTTGTATTGGAATATAAAGTCATTTGTGAGTGAGAGAGTCATCCTCTTAAATAGGTCACATAGTACTCAATCTAGATCTAGAGCTGCTGAGCCAATCGAATTTGACTAAGATAAAAAAGATAGTAAAACATATTAATTTTTTTGATAATTTGTAAGAAAATAAAAAATACTAGTATAAAACTATATCCTAATTTATTATACTCCGTACACTAGATGATAACTTTTTTAAAAACTGTCACTAACAATCTATTAATCATTAGAAAGACATTTATATAAAATGAAGACTCAAATATCTAGAATAATATATTTTTTTAAAACGAAATTAACATTCTAAACTGATACTCCCTCTGTTAATTAAAACTTGTCGTTTACTATTCATGCACGCTTTTTTAGAATGATAAAAACTATACTCCAATATTAACTTTTTTTAAAATTTGTTTTTATAAATTCGTACTTAATAGTAAGAAGTATGAAATTATTAAAAATATATATTAAAAAAGTTAATATTTTATATAGTTTTTAACACCTCAAAAAACGTGCATGAATAATAAAACGTCAAATTTTAATTAACGGAGGGAGGGAGTATATTTTATCAAACAGGATGAGTAGTAATGTAGTACGTAGTATGCTATAAAAATTGATGAAGATATCACTTCACCATTTTTTTTTGAAAAAATTATATGTACTTAATAATTTTTGGCAGATTAACCTAGGGTACGAGTACAACTTACAAGAATATTACTCTCAGTTTACTCTAAAATACTAACTTTTATTATTTATATACATTTTTTAAAATAATAAAAATTATACATAATGACAAAATTCATTACAAAAATGAAGGTAGTATAAAAAAAATATTTAAAAAACCCTCAATGAATCAAGTTTAACAACTTCTCCATTTTGAAAATTTTAAAGTTATTTTTAGCGTTAGACAAAAAAAAAAGTTATTTTTAGCATTTTAAAAATTTTTCTATCTAATAAAATTTTATATCTCATTCTCCCCAACATGATAGTAATAGAAAAATATAGTCTTCATCAAATCTGTAATATTATATATATATTGATAAAAAAAACCTATTTTTAAAAAATGTTATAAAAATGATTTAAAAAATATATACTATTTAATTACACATTTTAGAGAAATGGAAGAAGATAGGATGGAAATGGTGCAAAAACAGGGGGCAGACAAACGAGTAATGAAGAAAGAGGTGAAAGGGAGAGAAAATGAAAGGAGTCACGGGGTTGGTGCTCTCTCCTCCTCTAATCTATTTGTAAGCTTAATTAAATACGGAGTACTACAGAGTAAGTTAAGGAAAGGAGGAGTGGTGTCACTTCAAAAAGAGTTTCCAAACCCCAAACTGACGGAGCTCTGCAACTCCCCCGAACCTCCTTCCCAGGCCTCCTCCTTTGTCAGCCCTTGACATTTTGATTCAACCCTTACCCTGTGTTTGCGCTGCTCCGTCTCACCCGAACCTACTGCATTCCAAACCAAACACACCCTTACCCTAAATCTAATTTAAACTCAGTAGTAGTATAAAATTATAAATCCAAACAATTTACCAGGAATCAACAACAATCACAGTCCCCACCACTAATTTGAACCCACACCCACACCCACTGCTCAGTTGGAAATTTCCTACCCCTCTCCCCACTCCCACCCCCCCTATACCCTCCTATTTTTTAAATGCGTCCTTTTTTTAGGCTCATCGGGACCTCTGTGTGACAGCATCCAGATTTCTCAACACCCCCCTCTCCCCTCCCACTTCCAAACAACAAATCTCTCCTTTTCTGTCGCCCCCTCTCCCCTTCCTTCCCTTTCCCTTTTTATTGTATGGCTACCCTCTAAACCCTAGCTTTTGCCAGCCCACTCCGATTCCTCTACCTACACGCACCATCGCCATCACATTACTCATATCTTTATCCCCCCCACCCCTCTCTCTCTCTCTCTATATATATATATTTACAGCCTCTTTCTTCTTCTTCTTGTTGTATGATTCTCCAAGCTCCAATCTTTTCTGATGCCATGGCCTCTTCTCAGGATTGGATCCTCGCCGATCCGTATGTCCCGCCTTTTCCGGCCATGGACGAGTTCGAGAGGCAGAGGCGAGAAATCGATCTCTTTCTCCACCTCCAGGTTTGTTGCGCCTTTTTTCCCCCAACCCTAATTGAATCCGTGTTCGATTTTTTGGCTTGACGAAGGAGAGAAAAAAAAAATCGTATCGTGTTGCAGAACGAGAAATTGAAGCACGCGATCGAGCAACAGAGGAAGCACCACCTGTCGTCGCTGATGAGATCCCTGGAATCGAGGGCAATGGAGATGATGATCAAAACAGATCGCGAGCTCGCCGGAGCGACGGCCAGGACGAGGGAGCTCGAGGACTGCTTGAGGAAGGCGGAGATGGAAACAGAGGCGTGGGAGAGAGTAGCCAAGGAGAACGAAGCGGTGATAATGGGCCTTAACAACATGTTGGGCCAGGCCCAGGAGCGGCTCTATTGGGCCGCGAGCGGAAGCCCATCGGCCCAAGACGCGGAGTCAGCCTGTGGCGGGCCCGCGGCGGAAGGCGACAAGATGGGGTGCAAGTGGTGCATGAGTAGGAGATCGTGTGTGGTGTTGTTACCGTGTAGGCACCTGTGCGCGTGTAGAGAGTGTGGGGCCCTTTTGAGGGTATGTCCTGTTTGTGAAACTGTAAAGGAGGGGATTATCGAAGTGTTTATGGATTAAAGATGTACTACTACTTCTGTGCAGTGAAAGGAGGAGGACAGGACTCCGTAGTAACTAGTAGGTACAGGGTGAGTAGTTTGCAGGGAAATGACAGGTTTTGATGTTTATGTACAAAACTGGGGGCGGGTCCACTTTTGTAAGTTTGCAGTGAAATCAGGAGTTGAATGCCTGAAATGGTAAAAACAAAAAAAAAGGCGTTGGGAGGACTAATCTCTGTTGTGCTGTGTTGCCTATGAGTTTTGACTGCTTGCTTTGCCTGATTCTCTCTTACACCGGCCTTTGGCACTTTTCTGTTTCACTTTTTTTACAGTATATGATGTGCTTCTGTCACTGGATATCGTAGATGTGTTAAGGCTATGTATGTACCTAGAAAAGTTACCATCTACCCCTCAAAATTGCTGGTTTCTTTACTATCTAACCCACAAAATTGCTTGTTTCAATTCAAACCAATAGGTGTAATAGTAATAGGATTTCAATTTATTGTACTATATAATTATAAACATTTGAATACTGTTGTCTGATTAATCGAGAGGTCGAAAAGATTCGGCAGATGAAGAAATCGTCAATAGTACAAACAAAAGACAGAGATTAAAACAGAAGATGGTAGACAAGCAACGAAGTGCTGAACCAATACTAAAACTCCAGTCGATGAAGAAGGTGTGGGAAGCCAAGCACTATAGCACTGTCAGCGAGCAGGTACACCAGAAATCGATCTCCCATGGAAAGTGAAGACGGGACTCTAGAGAAAACATCTCCCAAAACTGAAGTTGTCCGAAAACACAACACCGCGACCCCACCAAACACGACTCGTACCACAACAAAAACATCAATAAACATGAAGAATAAGACACATCAAAAGGATCGAAAACAATGAACTCGAACCTCGGAGACCAAATCACTTCATTTTTCAATTTCAGTTTTTGTGACATCAACCATATTTTCAATATTTGTTTCTTATTTATTTTATGTAATTGATAAGACAAACGTAAAGTTTTACATTGTCATCATTTTTCAATTTGCTTTTCCCTTTATAATGTGAGAGATGGTCAAAATTTTCAGTTTATCTATATAAAATACGAAAGCAGGGGCCTGAAACGGTCTCTGGTGCGATATTGCATCCACGGAATTTTCTGGATTAAAACGAGATTATTTTTGCATACGTGTCATTTTCTAGATTAAAATGGTACTCCCTCCGTTC
The DNA here is from genome assembly GCA_963922045.1 of Persicaria maculosa. Lineage (NCBI taxonomy): Eukaryota > Viridiplantae > Streptophyta > Magnoliopsida > Caryophyllales > Polygonaceae > Persicaria > Persicaria maculosa. Next base: position 18,942,293 of record OY998257.1, on the reverse strand, counting down.
GGCAAAACTTGACGTTTTATTATTCACGCACGCTTTTTTAGGAGCTAAAAACTATATAAAATATCTAGTTTTTTTCATAATTTTTTTAACAATTTTGTAGTTATTATTAATAAGTACAAACTTGTTAAAAAATTTTTTTTTAAAAATAAATATTTTATATAGTCTTTATCATTCTAAAAAAGTGTGCGTGAATAGTAAACGACAAGTTTTGCCGAACGGAGGGAGTATTATCTTTTTGGTCCACATCAATTAATAAGTCAATATAGTTAGGTGAAAAACTTATCTTTTTAGATTAAATAATTTATCAAATATAACATTGTATCTTAATTAGATAAATCTATCTAATATCAAAATAAAATTAAATCAAAGTTCTTGACGTATACGTAGTGGGTAATTTGATACGTAGTACGATAGTACTACATAATTTGTTAATCTTCTTATAATTAAGTGTGAGTTACTATGATTGTTGGGATTCATTATTTTGATTTTTTATATATAAATAACGATTTCAATTTTTATGAACGTTTTTTTTATTATATTTAATAGTATTTTATTTTATGATATATAGTATATGTGAATTTTGAATGTAAGTATATTAATTCAAAGATTATATATTTATATGGAGTAGTTTTTTACATTCTAAAAAAAAAACCAAATTTAGTTATATATATAAATTTGGTTATATATATTAATTTAGTTTTTTTTACATTTTTAAAATATAACATAATTGAAGATTATACATTTCCTTTATATAGAGTAGTAATTTATATTAATTCAAAGATGGTTTATATAATAAAATTTGTTAACAAATCGCGCAACAGACGATTAATAAAACTACAATCCCCTTTTATTTATTTTTTCTAAACTCGTCAAAAGAGTTTTTTTCTATTTTATTATTTTCTATGATTTCCTTGGAAGCTAAATATTTTTTCATAGCTTCCACCATAAGTTTGGGAAAGTTATTTTTTATCTTTAAAAAAAAAAAAAAACTGGGATCCAAGGATAAGCACCAAACTTGTACAATAAGCTTTATTCGGAGTTCAACCAATCCTACACGACCCTAGCCAAAGAGGGGCAGCCGATGGCAAAGCACCATCTAAACAAACCATGTCGGCGGTAGATCTTGTATTTTGACTAGGTGTTCGATTATTCACAATTGGGTTCGCAAAGTAGTCAATGATTCAAAAGAGAAACTGCACATGAGATCAAATCAAATATTCTACAAGTATTGGGGTCAGTAGTTATGTTCAAGGCATTTTGCACTTTAGGTTCATTCAGCACTCATCAAAAGTGCAATGAGATCGGATTCAAGGCAGTCTGAAATATGGGTTCCATAATGACAACCAAAAACCAATGGAAAATAAAAAGGATACATTTCTTAGGATCAAATTGAGCACTAATTAAGATCAAATTGAGCACTAGCCAAAGGAAATCATCGGACTAGGTGTTAGAATTTTTCTAGGTTCATCACTAACCAGCCTTTGTATAGCTTGTTTATTGTTTAATACTCCGTACTCCATTTGTTGTCCAAAATATTACTACGTATTACTTTACCTTTTTTTTAAACAAATTAACAAATATGCATGTCCCTCTTTATTACACTATTTTTTTTTATTTTCTCAAAAACTATAACTAATAATTTATTAATTATTATAATAACATTTTCGTAAAGTATAAAACAAAATATCTATAATGAGATGTTTTTTCTAACAAAATAATACTATAAAATTGTATGAGAACAGATTTATAATCTAGTTGAAGTTGAAAAGGTAAACTAAATTAGTTTTTATCTTTAAATTTTAAAAGTTTTTGTGATTGTGTTTTTTTTTTCGAAAACATAAATAAACCTCAAAATAAGTTGGGGTTTAAATGCCCCATATGGAGCCGACATGTTCTGTAGCACGAATAGAGTATATTTTATAGGAAAATTTATAGAAAACCATCCCTTAAATGACCTCTATTTACAAATCACCACTTCTTTCTCTATTTTCGTTAAGCTATCATTAATCATTAATATATTATATTTTAGTGGAGTATTTTGAAACTCTATAAATATATTTAAAATTTGAATTTGAGGGTTATAATATATTTTAGGGATTATTTTATTTATTTTTAAAAATAATAATAAATATAGCCTAAAATTTAAGGGCGGTGACTTGTTAATGGAGATTATTTAAGGAGTGGTTTATGTAATCTTAAATTTAGGGGGTGATTAAGTGAAAAAACCCTATATTTAAGGGGTGATTTTTTTTAAAATTTTCCTATTTTATAATATATTTAAAGTAACATAGATTTTAAATCACATATCTTATAAATCATGTAAATTATTTGATACAATTAATTGAATTTACAGTGTCTTTTTTTAACAACATTGTTCTAATGCTTATAATTATAATGCAATTAGAATTATAATACATTGAAATCCAAACACAACCTAGGTTATATCCCGTGTAAGAAACCTTTACGGTTTAATTTGTACGCAGTGAAATTATTCGTGCATAATAATGTAATTAATTATATGTATAAACAAGTGTAATTATTTATATTTAACAAAGAATTATTCATATGTATGTACATACCAATAATCAACTGGTGCCTAGAAATCATGTCACTGTTCACAAGTTACTTCCGATCTCAGCCGTTTACTCTTTTTAAACAGTAAGACCTGCTTACATAGAATTTATCCAGCCTATTTATTTTCTATATTTATATGTGTAAGAGTGAAAATATTTGTTAATGCATTTTGTGTTTTATTCCTTTTTTGATGTTATTTCTTCCATACTGTTATCGAGTTGAGTCTTTTCAATCTTATTTTCTTATCGAAGCTGATATTGTTAATTATTCACTCTTGTATGCATCGAATTCCACAATAATGTTTTTCCAATTGTTAATTAGTCACTTGTTTTGTAAATAGTGCAGTTATAGTAACTCTTTTGAGTTACAGTAATTCGATAAAGAATAGTTATTGTGAGAGAGTAGAGATGGATAATTCTCCTCTTTGAAATCTCTTCGGTTATCATTCACTATATAAAATAAGGTTATAAGTGTGGACGCAATAATATAAATATGGACGATATAATATACGATCTATCAAACCTCTGCGGTTGAAACCGGAAGGGAGCGAACATTGAGACTGGATCGAAAATATATATAAAAAAACGTTTAGGTAACCCTTTAGTGAATATATCAGCATACTGAAAAGAGGACATAACATGGAGCACTTGAACATGTCCAAGAGTCACCTTGTCACGCACGAAATGTATGTTAAGTTCAAAGTGTTTCATGCATTGATGTTGGACCAAGTTGCTTGCGAATGTTGTCCGTGTACACAATAGAAGCACGAGAAAGAGGACGGTGAAGATCCAAGAGAAGATTGCACAACCAAGAGCACTTAGAGACAACATGAGCGACTCCTCGATACTCCGCCTCTGCACTAGAACTGGAGACAATTGACTGGCGCTTAGCATACCAAGAGATCAGGTTGTCATTGAAAAACACACAATAGCAGACGTGGAACGAAGAGTGTACGGACACCCTCCCTGATGAAACCTGAAAGAAGGTTAGGTAAAATGGATCACGTCACTTGGAAGCCTCTCCTCAAGATGGTCAAGAAGAAGAACCCAAAAAAAACGCCAAAGGAAAATTCAGTGGACAAGAAAAAAACCCGCAACGATATTGTCCGCGGATGAACTCAAGAGCTCATCATGTTTGCCACGTGTCACACATGCCCACCTCCCACGAGTCCTGTAGATTCACCATGTGTGATGATCTTTCGGACATTTGTCACGACTTAGTCCGTACAACTAAACCACTATATAAGAGCTTCAAAAACAAAGTGAAAGGGGGCTTTTGGAAAAAAAAAGAGAGAGAGAGAGAGAGAGAAAGCTGCAATTCATGGTGATAACTTATCATAATTCCTTCCAGGGTTGAGTCACCAGTTAGCTCCACGGAATAAACGTTTGATAACTTCTGCATCCGACAGTTTCCCGGATTTCGAAAGGCCCTCATTCGGAGCAGGTAACCTTTATCCGCGAAGCCTTGATTGACATACTGCTCGCGGCACAGGTATGTTTCCTGGTCTTTACGGGTTTAAGGCGCAGTTCTCCAAGGAGGAATTCGTGGGACCCATTCCATTCGCATCATTTCGGCACAGGTTAGACCACATCGATATATGTCATGTGGGTCAGTTAAGTCCGTATTGACCATGACGGGTCCCACAGATTTCACCTGGGTCCCACTAAACCGGGACTTTTTTTTAGGGAGACTTCGTCACTCCCCAATCAGCATCACTGTATGCAATAAGATTTGTTTACGGGAAGGAGAGATAGTAATACCAAGAGCGGACGTACCATGAATGTAGCAGATGATCAACTTAAGAGCGTGAAATATGGCTCATAAGAATCATGCATGAAGAGGCACACCTGTTGAACAACAAAGCTGATGTTCGGACGGGTAAGTCAAGTATTGGAGGGTACCAACAAGGTTGCGATATAAGGAAGGGTCGGTAACCTTGGGGCCAACAGTCGCACTTAACCTGGAAGATGGCTCAATTGGAGTGATCGCTGGTTTGCAATTAGACATATTGGCCCAAACATACTATTATTGGGAGAGAAAAAGGCATGTAGATGAGCGCCAAACAGAGACACAAAGAAAGAATGAAAGCGGCCCCAAATTAGTCATTGCAAACTCCTTGCTGAGCATGGAAACGATTCGACCCTAAAGAGAATCGAACGAAATAGTCAGAACAATGTCGTCTACATAAAGAAGCAAATAAGCCAAATCATTACCACATTTATAGATGAATAGAGATGAGTAACTTATGTAGCCAGAAAAACCAATCTGATATAGGAATGAGGCAAATAGCTGAAACCAAGCCCGAGGAGCTTGCTTAAGTCGGTACAATGATTTCTTCAAAAAGCACACATGTTTGGGATTCGCTGCATCAACGAAGCCCGATGGCTAAAATATGAAAACTGTCTCCTGAAGGTTGCCATGTAAGAAGACATTTTTTACATCCAGCTAATGAACAGTCCAAGATCGAGAGACGATGAGACTAAGAACTGTCCAGATGGTGGTTGGTTTGACAATAGGACTGAAGGTCTCCTGAAAATTGATCCCAACCTCTTGGGAGCAACCATTTGCGACTAGGAAAGCCTTATATCTCTCCAAAGAGCCATCAGACCTGAATTTGTGGCGAAATATCCACTCACAACGAACAACATTAACCTACAGAGGTCTATGAACAAGGACCCAAGTTTCGTTATGAATAAGAGCATTGTATTCATCGATCATTGCAACTTTCCAATTTGGGTCAAAGAGGGCCATTTGTGGGAGATAGGGATAGGAGAATGGATTGCGGGGGTTGTAGCTTTAGGATGACTCTCGGCGGTCAATTTAAACGGAACTTTAGGACAAAAGATTCCGCTTTGACTCCTCGTAGTAGGTCGAGAGGGAGGTGCAGAAGGCGGCAGAGGGGATTTGAGAGTCGGGCTAGAGGTGGAGCGAGTGAGAGGGGTTGCCTCGGAGGTGTCGGTCGGTCTAACGGGGGAGCAGGAGATACAATAGTAGAAGCAGGTGGTTTGGGCGTCGATGGTTGGCTGGGATGATGAATGATGGCCGGGTGTGTGTCATCATCAGAAGTGAATAAAAGGTGACTCAAGGGGGAAGAGAAGGGAAAAGAAGTCTCATCAAAAGTGACATGATGAGAGATGATGATGGTGTTGGAAGAAGGATCAAGACACATATCCACGATGGTTGGATGGATACCCAGGAAAACACATGGGAGAGACCGAGGTTGGAACTTGTGGGAGATGACAGCCCCTTGGTTAGGATAACAAAGACAACGAATACTCTAAGGTGGTCGAAGGTTGGAGTAGTGTTAAACAACACTTGATAGAGGACCGATTCTAGATTGTGGTAGAGGGAGTGATGTTGAGTAGATAACAGAAGGTGGGGAGAGCATGAGGCCAATAGGTTAGAGAAACAGACTCATGAATGAGGATGGACCTCATTATATTATTGATGGTACGGATGACGCGTTCGGCCTAGTTTGTCGTTTTGAGACGAGGAATATGGGCATGAAAAGCGAACTTGAATACTGTTAGTTGCAAAAAATTGGTGGAACTCCTTATTGTTAAATTCACGGCCATTGTCACATTGGAAAGTTTTAATGGATCGGTTGTATTGGGTGGTGACAAACTTGTGAAATTGAACAAAATGAGCAAAGACATGTGATTTAAATTTCAAGGGTGTGACCCAAAGAAAATGTGTGAAATCATCCAAGAATAACAAGTAATACTTAAATATATCCTGACTAGTAACAGAAGATGTACGTCCAAAGATCATTGTGAATTATATCAAAAGGAGCAAGAGTGGTATTAAAAGACATATGAAAAGAAAGACTATGATATTTGCCAAGTTGACAGACATGACAAATATGGGAGCTAGGGCCCTTATTATACCCATGAAGAAATTGTTTGCAAAGAACATCAAAAGGAGGCTGGCCAGGATGATCGAGACGAGCATGCCAGAGACTAGAGGTCGCGACAGACAGGGCGACAGACGGATGAGATGACTCGACGGTGGACTTGAGGTGGGAGGGTAGAGATCTCCCGAAATATTGCATCGTAGGCGTGTAACCCCTGTATTTAAATCCTTCACATAGAAACCAAACGAGTCAAAATTGACAGAAACCCAATTGTTAGTGGCAAATCGTCTAGCAAACACAAGGTTTTTGACGGGTGACAAGAACATTGGGCAGGGTAAGTGGGTGATCATTTGTGGGAAATGATGTGTGGCCAATGCCAATGGAATGGATTTTCATTCTATTGCCAACAAAAACTGAATTAGAAATGCCCTTATTTGAGACGAGAGATAGAGAGTACCTGAATTGTTCGGCATGTACGATGTAGCACCCGTGTCCATATACCATTGATTATCCGATGGAGTGAGCGACATGGTCGAAAAGTCTTGATCCACGTTAGTGAACACATGATAGGTCGATTGCATTGCAACATAGGTGTGTTGAGCAGTGGAGGATGGACCCGTTGGTCTAGGCATAGGGCCAATGATACTGGTGTCGGAGGACGAGGGATACGGACATGGAGGCGGGTACCAATGCGTGGGAGGCCTGGCTAGTGTGTGATGCTATGATGGGAGCTGGTTGTTCGGGAACCACCCTTGTGGTTGACGAAAAACGAAGGAAGAAGGAGGCCATCCGTTATGGCCTCTACCGCGACTGCATCCACCTTTGTCGCGATCGTGGCCTCGACCACGAGAGGGACCATGACTGTTGTCTTGAGTGGTGTTGAGAGCAGAACCGACAACAGTAAGTTGGTCCAAGAGTTATTAATAAAAGGGAACACATATGATAACATATGAATAAAATAAGTAGGACCATTAACAGCACGACTAAAAGTTATTGAATAATTAATTGATGTATAAAAGGATTAGATTATAATACTCTAACAACTGAGTATGTATTTAATACCCCTGCTGAATATATTTTAGGTTAGTCAATGAATATCCTTTTTCATCAATGGAGGAGAAATCGATTCTGACCTTTTCCTTATGGGGAGTTTGGTCAATGAGAAATAAAATTGTGTTTAACAACAACGATATTAGAAACATGGAAGAATTGGTACAACAAATAAAACAATATATGACAAGTTGGATAAAAGTGCAAACTGAGGATCCAGAAGAAGAAATAAATACAACTAGAATGAAGTCCAATCAAAGGACAACAAACCAAAAGAAAAGGATAACATGAAAAAAGCCTAAAAAGGGATTTGTAAAACTTAATTTTGATGGAGCAAATCTTGCCTTTGGCCTTGCAACTTCTGGCTTTGTCATTCGAGGTAGCCAGGGTGGAGTTCTTTTATGTGGGGCGCAAGGTCATAGAGAAATATCCGCTCTACATGCGGAATGTCTTGATCTTCTTTTTGGACTTACGGAAGCTTCGAAGCAGGGTTTTTCTCATCTTGAAGTGGAGGGTGACTGTTTGACGGTTATCAACGTCATGAATGGATCGTGGAAAAGCCCGTGGGAGGTCGAGATGGGTTGCTTGCCCTCGATCTTTGCCGTGAATTTATGAGTGTATCTTTTGCCCACACCTTCTGTGAAGGAAATCGGGTTGCAGACAAATTGACGCATCTGGGCCTCGCCGCGACTTGGATTCAGGACTCTCTCCAGCTGAGATCAAAGACTTCGTCCGCCAGGACGCTCTTGGACAGTGGGTCAACCGCGATTGCTCATCCCCCAATCCTCACCTTGTATCAAAAATTTTTTTATTAATTTAATCTTTTACCTCTTATAGGGTAAAAATTTATCTAATGAGATTTGAATACTACCAAAAAATAAATACATAATATTTTACTACTCCCTCCGTCTCAAAATTTAAGTCGTTTTAAGATTTTGCACAAATTTTAATAAAACACTTACCCCTCAATCAAAATCATCATTCCACTAACTTTTTCATAAATTTTATTATTTTTTAACACCAACTATATTTTTTAACCAATCAAAATCGTTAAAAAAGTCAACAATACACAAATTGATACAAATCATTACTATCCCCTACCTAGAAAACCTAAAACGACCTAAATTTTGATACAAGAATTAAGGGCTAAAACGACCTAAATTTCGAGACGGAGGGAGTATGATTTATGTACATTTATATTTTTAAATAATAAATAAAATAAAGATCTTTATTTTATTATGTACTCTTTATTGGATAAATGAGTAATTGAATAATATTTACTATGATTTATATACTTTTATATGGGTAACAAAACTAATAAATTTGTACATTTAAGCCAACATAATTTTTAATGGTTTATTTATTTTGAAAGTAAATTTATTCATTAGAAAGTGAGTTTTAAAAACATATTTATTTTATCATGTCAATTTTTTTGTTGCATATATAAATATAATTATTATATTTGTATCCATTTTTATCTTATTTTTTAATAAACTAAATGAATCTATCTTTATCCATTTGTTGTGTAGCTATATAATATTTATTCCAATTATTTTTTCACTAAAATATAAATAACATTATTTTTCTAATTTTATCCTTATTTGATTTAAAATATAAATAATGTTATTTTATTCTTTCAATTTTCTTCTCCAATTTAATCAAAATTAAAATTTTATTTCATTTAATTCGATAATATAAAAATTTATACTTAATGAACACTTCTTAATAATTGTGGTAGTAGAGAGCTTTTATAAATTTGAAAAGAAAGAAAACTTAAAAAAATATATAATAATAATGGTTAGATGAATAGGCAATAAATGACCAAAAAAGCTTACTTTACTATAGAGTAAGATATTTTCATCATTTTTATCTTAAGAGAAAATTAAATAAAACCACCCATTAAATAAGATGATTTTCACTTAACCACCCACTAAATCCAATATTACAGAAAAGCACCCTTTAAATGGTCTTCCTTTACAAATCACCACCCCTTCATCTATTTTCATTAATTTATCATTAAATATATTATCTTTTAATATTTTAAACTCAAATTTGATTATAAATATATTTAAAATTTGAATTTAAGAGCTCGATTACATTTTAGGGACTATTTTAGGTATTTTAAAATAATACTAATAAACGTAGCTTAGAATTATTATCTTAATTTATGTTTGAAAATATTTTTAAAATTTAAAATGTTATGTAAATATTCTTATTATTCATAATATGATTAGATTTGAAAATCAAAATTTCTATTATATAGTTATAAATAACCTTAAAATTATTATTTATTTAAAGTTTAAATATTTTCATTCTATAACAAATAAAATGGATCAAACTTATATTTTAAGTTGAAAAATATTTTTTTATAAAATTAGGTTATCCATTAATAGTACAACTTAAATACAATTACATACCTCTTTGAATTTTTAGCAAAGGTTAATTATTGAATGAAAATATTTAATACACAAATAAATAATAAATTTAAGGTTATTTTCAACTTTATAAATAGAAATTATGACTTCTAATCATATTATAAATAAAAGAGTAATTTACATAATATTTTTAAAATTTATAAACATTTTCAAATATAAACGGAGATAATAATTTTAGGCTATATTTATTATTCCTTTTTAAAAATAAATAAAATGACCCTTAAAATATAATCAAGCCCTTAAATTCAACTTTTAAATATATTTATAACTAAATTTGAGTTTAAAAATATTAAAATATAATATATTTAATAATAAATGAATGAAAATAGAAGAAAGGGTGGTGATTTGTAAATGAAGGCCCTTTAAAGGGTGGTTTTCTGTAATATTGAATTTCGTGGGTGGTTAAGTGAAAATCCCCTTATTTAATGGGTGGTTTTCTGTAAATGTCCCTTGTCTTAAATATACTTTTAAGGTAAAATAATTACTGCAAGATTTGGTCCTGGCCCAGTATGAGTTAACGGCCCACCAACGCCCAAATTGGAAAATGCAAACAAAATAGGATTAGTCCATTTATGATTTATCCTTTACTGTTTCGACTTCGAGGTATACAATTTGAATTCGCCTTCTTCGCTTGAAGCTGGTCCTTCAGTATAGTTTGGGCAGTTGATCAGTAGTCGGTAGTGCAGCAAATTGATCAGTAATCGGTTCATCTCTAGAACAAAAAATCAAATCAACTTTCTCCGTTCATCTTTGATTCAATCTCGATTTCGTTTCCGGCACAGAGAGAGTGGGAGCAATCAGCAATGGCGATGGAAACAGGAAGAGTTTGCGTCACTGGAGCTGGAGGATTCGTGGCTTCTTCCCTTGTGAAGCTCCTCCTCTCCCGCGGTTACTTCGTTCACGGCACCGTCCGTGATCCCAGTGAGTTCCCCCCCTTTCCCCTAGGGTTTCTTCTTTAATTATGATTTAGCCTCTCTCAGTTATGGCGTGTCGTGTGAATTGCGATGCAGGTGACCAGAAATATGCTCATTTGAGTAAATTTGACAAAGCATTGGACAAATTGAAGCTGTTCAAAGGCGATCTCCTTGATTTCTCTTCTCTCCGGACAGCAATTGCCGGTTGCGATGGCGTCTTCCATGTCGCCAGCCCCGTGCCTTCCTCCTCGGTCGTGAATCCTCAGGTATCTACTTAGTTAGGGTTAAAATTGTACTCTCCTTTAAGTTGTATTAGTATATTTTGGCTCTTATTGTTCTTGAAAACAGGAGCAAATCGTTGAGCCTGCAGTGAACGGCACTCTCAATGTTCTCAAAGCGTGTTCTGAAGCCAATGTGAAACGTATCGTGTATGTTTCGTCTATTGTTTCCGTTGTAATGAACCCTAATTGGCCCAAGGATCAACCCATGGACGAAAGCTGCTGGTCTGATAGGGAGTATTGCAGGAACACTGATGTATGCACTTTACTAATGCTTGCAATCTGAAATTGAACTGCTGATTATACATACACTGCAGTAATTTCTGGATAACTTCATTCAATGAACATTAATGGTGCTTGCTTGGTTGTGTACAGAACTGGTATTGCTTTTCCAAGACCGATGCAGAGAGTGAGGCAGTTGAATATGGAAAATCAACTGGCCTTGATGTGGTGACTCTTTGCCCCACCGTTGTTCTTGGTCCTATTATCCAACCTACTGTGAACGCGAGTAGCTTAATTCTTATCAAGCTTCTGAAAGGTACATTACAGGTTTTCTTCCTGTGTTTGGCATGTTGATATGAACAAGTTTAGATTGAGAAACCATAATGTGTATTGCTAATATCGTAGACGGATACGAAACATTGGAAAACAAGACTAGGATGATTGTGGATGTAAGGGACGTTGTGCAAGCGCTGCTACTGCTGTATGAGAAGCCCGAGGCTCAAGGAAGATATATATGTAATGCCCACACCGTGAAGGCCAAGGATATGGTGGAGATGCTCAAGAGGGTTTATCCCAACTACAACTATCCCAAGAGGTAAAAAAAACAGTGCATCTCTATGCTACAACAAAGGATTAGCTTGTGCTTGATAATTGTTTGTCTGTTTGTTTGGTTGGCAACAGTTGGACAGAGAGTAATGAGGGAAGTGATGTGAGGTCTGAGAAGCTAGAGAGATTGGGGTGGAGTTGCAGGGCGCTGGAGGAGACTCTGATTGCTTCAGTTGAGAGTTACCGAGAGGCTGGAATTGTAGACTAGGTGTCATTTCCTGATGTGCTTCATACTTTCATTATGCAAACAAGCACTCCAGTAAAGGGACTTTAAAGGTCTGATTCTGATCACTTCAATCAGTAAGAGCATCTTTAATGTGGTACTCCAAGTACCATAGCAATTAAAGAAAAAGGAAATGTAAGAAAAAGTAAGATTTTTAAAAGAACCCATAAAGAAAAGTGAGCTCAAGTATCATGTGTATGATACTCATTCTTACACAATACCATAGAATATTACCCAATCAAAAATTAATAGTGGATCTCATTTGATTTTTACTTCCAAAAAAAATTACAAAAAACAATTTTGATGCAAAAAGTGAATTAAGATACTCATGTCAAGTATCATGGTTGTGGAGTATCAAATATTAAAATGAGGTGAATGTGAGAGAAATGGCAAAAAGCATGTTATGGTACTCAACATGAGTACCAAGGTTAAAGATGCTCTAAGCCCAGTGATTTTATTATCTTTAATCAGTAAAGGGACTTAAAGCATCGTTAATAGTAGTACTCTAGTTTATTATTATAATCTATTAAAAAAATATAAAACTAGGGAAGAACCAATAAAGTGAGTATCATATTAGACCATCTTTATCCATGGTACCTAAGTACCGTAGATAATTTTTTAAAAGAAAAATAAAAAGAAATGTCCGATTTTTTATTAACCCAAGAAATTTATGTGAGTTGAGTATCATAATATAATATTCCATCCGTTTCAAAATAAAAGTCGTTTGAACTTTAGTGCACGTTTTTTAAGAAGGTAAAAATTCTATAAAATATTATTTTTTTAATCAAATTTTTTCCATAATTTCATACTTGTTAGTAACAAGTATGAAATTACGAAAAAAATTAATTAAAAAATAATATTTTATAGAGTTTTTACCTCATTAAAATACGTGCGGAATAGTAAAGTGACATTTATTTTGAAACAGAGGGAGTACTCACTTTATTGGTTCTCCTCCATTTTATAGTATTTTATTATAAAAAATAGTTATGATACTCAACCCCAATATCATCAATAAAGATGCCCTTATGATACTCCTCTCACATAATTTACATTGGTTTGATAAAAATATCTAACATTTAATTTAATTTTTTTAAATTAGTTATGATACTCATAGTACCACCATTATTTTATTAGCATTGGTTTAATAAAATCTTTTTTTGACCTTTTATTTTGTTCTATACTCCCTCCTATCAGTATAATTTTTTTTTTACTTTTATATACTTAGTTTAAGGAATTAAAAATTATATAAAATATTTTTACAATATAATATGGAGTATTAAATTATAAAAAATTATAAAAAAGGAAATTAATATTTTATATAGTTTTTATCTTCTTAAACTACGTGTACAAAATAAAAAAAAATCTTATCGTTATGATAGAAGAGAGTATATTTTTAAATGACCTGTGGTCTTATGAGTATAGTTAAATTGTTCATCATGTGCGATGTAGCGTTCGTGTCCTTGTACCATTGATTAACCGGTGGAGTGAGTGACATGATAGAAAAGGCTTGATCCACGTCGGTGAACGCATGATAGGTCGATGGCGTTGTAGCTTAGGCGTTGCTGGTAGTGGAGGACAGACTCGGTGGTCTAGGCATAGGGCCAAGGATACCGACGTCGGAGGATGAGGGGTACGGACATGGAGGCGGGTACCAATGCGTAGGAGGCCTGGCTAGTGTGTGATGCCATGATGGAGGCTGGTTCTTCGGGATCCACCCTTGCGGTTTACCGAAAATAAAAGAAGGAGGTCATTCATTATGACCTCTGTCGCGATCGCGACCTCAACCACGAGAGGGGCCACGACTGTTGTCTTGAGTGGCGTTGGGAGCAGAACCGACAATAGTAAGTTGTTCCATGAGCTATTAAAGGGAACACATATGATAACATATGAATAAAATAAGTAGGACTATTAACTACAAGACTAAAATTTACTATTGAATAATTAATTGATGTATAAAAAGGATTAGATTATCTATACCTACTAGTAAAAGAAGCTTTTTGTTCATTTAATTTCAATTAAAAATAAATCTTTTTCCAAAAGTAAAATTAGTATTTTAGGAGTATTAATGCATAGTACCAAGATAAAAAAAAATGATTGATGACAACAAAAAAATATACTTTTTCTTTTAAAAAAGTGTTTTAGTTTGTATATTTATATATATACACAATTTAAAGTCTTAATTCATCCCAAATTATAGAATGAGATAAAAATGTCTAATTAAAATTTTATGGTATAAATAAAATTTTAAAAAATATTAGGAGGAAACGTGATAGTAAAGTAAAGTTTTTCTATATACATAAATGAGATGAAAATTGATGGCAATAAAAAATTATACATTTTAATTTAAAAAGTGTTTTAGTTTATATATTTATATAAATAAAATTTTCAAAAATATTAGCAAGAAACATGGTAGTCAAGTAAAGTTTTTATGTTTACCTTTTACATTGATAGTAGGAAACCTAAAACGGGCTTATTACAATTCTATATAGTAAAGTAAGATTTTTATAGGTCATTTATCAAAAAAAATATTAGCAAGAGACATAAAGCTTATTAGAATTACATAAAAATCAAAGTATAAAAAACTAAGATAATAGTTTGATTTTGTTAATTTTACTTTTGATTGACTTTATTTTTTAAACCAACTTATGAATATATAAAACTCTTCAATGGTAAAAAATTGATTGATAGTCCCATGCGTAGCACGGGATAGCCCACTAGTAATACTCTAAAAACTGAGTATGTAGTTAATACCCCTATTGAATAAATTTTAGGTTAGTCAATGAATATCCTTTACACCAAAAATAATGAAAAAGTAATTTAAATCAGTAGTTATTAATTTAATCTTTTACTTTTTATAGGGTAAAAATTTATCTAATGACAATTGAATACTACCAAAAAATAAATGATATTTTCTCACCCAAATCTTTACCTTATAAAAAAAATGATACTTATTTTACTATGATTCATAATTGGCAAAATTGAAGAAAACCACCCTTTAAATAGGGTGTTTTGCGAGAAACCACCCCTTAAAACTAAAATTGTAGAAAACCATCCATTAAAACCATTGTCTTTGCAAAATCACACCCATCACCCAATTTCTTTTAATTAAATGTTAAAGTGTGTGAAAAGTCAATTATACCCCTTGTTTTTATTATTATTTTACTTCATTCAATTAGTATTAGTTGATATTTTACTTTTCGACATGTTTTTCAAAATTAAAAAACTCTATAAAATATCAAAAAAAATATTGTATTTTTTTTTAAAAAAATTTCATACTCACAAAAAAATCCATAAAATTGATGAGTAATTTATGTTATATACGTTTAAAAAATGTGCATTACTAAATGGCTACTTGAAGAAAATAAAATTAAAAAAAAAATGTTTCATATAGTTTTTATTATTTTAAAAATGTGTATGAGATAGTGAACATATTTTAGAATTAAAAAAATATGTGAAATATTATTTTTCTTAAACATTATTTTCTTCAAGTAGCCCTTTAGTAATATACACTTTTTAAAATATATAAAACATCAATTATATCTACTTTTTATAGAGTGTTTTTACTAATAAGTATGAAATTATATATGAAAAAAAAAGATATTTTCTAGAGTTTTTTACTTTTGAAAAACATGTTAAAAAGGTAAAAATTTATTAATATCAAGGGGAATCACTACTAAATACCCCACTTTGATAATTGGTTTGCAAAAATACCTAGGTTTGAAAACATTTGCATCAATATATGAAAATTTGCAAAAATACCATATTTAATTATCAA
Organism: Persicaria maculosa; assembly: GCA_963922045.1. Taxonomy (NCBI): domain Eukaryota; kingdom Viridiplantae; phylum Streptophyta; class Magnoliopsida; order Caryophyllales; family Polygonaceae; genus Persicaria; species Persicaria maculosa. Next base: position 18,926,363 of record OY998257.1, on the reverse strand, counting down.
AACTACCTACCACCCCAAAAAATCAGGAAAAAAAAGGTTAAATATTTTTGATATTTATCATTTTTCTTATATTTTTAAATTATATTAAATAATTAAATATTTAAAAAATCTTGAATTAAAAAAATGATAACAATCCCAATCCCTAACGTACAGTAGCCCTCGAACCAATCCAAATCCCTAACTAGAAGAACACATAAGAGCAGCCTCACCCTCCGTCACTCCGGCGCTCCGACCTTCGCCCTCCTAAATTCTCCGGCTCCGGATCCGTCGCTACCCTCACCCTCCGGCGCAACCAGTGTCCGGTTCCGGCTCCATCGTTGCCCTCTACTCTCTTAATCCGTGCCCGACCCCAAGAGCAGCCCGACCAACCCTCCGACTTTAGCCCTATCTCAGCCTCCGACACCAACTTGCCGCCCTCACCCTCCAAAGCCATCAACCTCACCCTCCTGAAAACCCTATCTTTACTCAATCTCCCACCGATTATTGATCATATCCTGTTAATGTTCATATTTGAGATTGTCAAGAACGATATTCATCCTGTCAATATGATAATATTATGGTTTCAAGATATATATTGACAATCCTTTTGTAAATATGGTTAATAATCCCGAAGATATGATTTACCGTATCTTCAGTGATTCTCTCCCAGATTATAGTTTCAATCCTGTCAATGTAAATATGCAGCCTTGTCACTATAAACATTAATCCTGTCGGTGTGAACGAATAACTTTGTCATCTTGGACATGCCTTTAATTTCTAATTATGGTATGGATAAAATCGTATCTTTATTTTCTTCCCTATTATAGACTCCATCCTGTCAGTATTAATTGTCAGCTTTGTCATAAAGAACTTATATCCTGTCAAAAAGAAATTTTGTTCATGTCAGTATTAATTCTCTGACTAAGGCGATATTTTTCATCCGGCTACTTTCATTATTTTAAATTTCTGATAAAAAAATATTAAAAACATCATTTTAGTATATATTTGATTTTTTATATTTTTTAAGTTTTCTTTTAATTCATAAATCTCCTTTTAATGTTTTTTACATTTAAATTTAAAGGTAAAGTCAGTCATTATTTTTTAGCACAAATGACCTATTTTTTTTTATCACAAATGACTCACCTATCCTATTTTTGCTATTCTCAGAAAACGGGTATACTTTTGCAAACCGAACACCGATTTGGTGTATTTCTGCAAATTGGCCTAATATCAATTGGATGAAGTAAAATAATAATAAAAACAAGGAATATAATTGAATTTTCGCGCATTTTAACATTCAATTAACGGAAATTGGGCGATGGGTGTGACTTTGCAAAGAAAATGGTTTAAAGAGTGGTTTTCTGCAATTTTAGTTTTAAGGGGTGGTTTATCGCAAAGCACCCTATTTAAAGGGTGGTTTTCTGCAATTTTGCCTTCATAATTACTGCAAGATTTGGTCCTGGCCCAGTATGAGTCAACGGCCCACCCACGCCCAAATTAGAAAATGCAAACATGATTTATCCTTTCCTCAGTTTCTTGTTTCGACTTCGAAGTATACAAATTCGAATTCGCCTTCTTCGCTTGAAGCTGGTCCTTCAGTAAAATTTGGCCAGTTGATCAATAGTCGGTAGTGCAGCAAATTGATCAGTAATCGGTTCATCTCTAGAAGAACAAAAAATCAAATCAACTTCGTCATCAAAAAATCAAATCAACTTTCTCCGTTCATCTTTGATTCAATCTCGATTTCGTCTACGGCACACAGAGAGAGTGGGAGCAATCAGCAATGGCGATGGAAACAGGAAGAGTTTGCGTCACTGGAGCTGGAGGATTCGTGGCTTCTTCCCTTGTGAAGCTCCTCCTCTCCCGTGGTTACTTCGTTCACGGCACCGTTCGTGATCCCAGTCAGTTCCCCCCCTTTCCCCTAGGGTTTCTTCTTTAATTATGATTTAGCTTCTCAGTTATGGCGTGTCGTGTGAATGGCGATGCAGGTGACCAGAAATATGCTCATTTGAGTAAATTTGACAAAGCATTGGACAAATTGAAGCTGTTCAAAGCCGATCTCCTTGATTTCTCTTCTCTCCGGACAGCAATTGCCGGTTGCGATGGCGTCTTCCATGTCGCCAGCCCCGTGCCTTCCTCCTCGGTCGCGAATCCTCAGGTAGCTGCTTAGTTAGGGTTAAAATTGTACAGTCCTTTAAGCTGTATTAGTCAATTTTGGCTCTTATTGTTCTTGAAAACAGGAGCAAATCGTTGAGCCTGCAGTGAACGGCACTCTCAATGTTCTCAAAGCGTGTTCTGAAGCCAATGTGAAACGAGTCGTATATGTTTCGTCTATTGCTTCCGTTACCATGAACCCTAATTGGCCCAAGGATCAACCCATGGACGAAAGCTGCTGGTCTGATAGGGAGTATTGCAAGAACACTAATGTATGCACTTTACTAATGCTTGCAATCTGGAATTGAACTGCTGATATACATACACTGCAGTAACATTGACGGTGCTTGCTTGGTTATGTACAGAACTGGTATTGCTTTTCCAAGGTCGATGCAGAGAGGGAGGCAGTTGAATATGGAAAATCAACTGGCCTTGATGTGGTGACTCTTTGCCCCACCCTTGTTCTTGGTCCTATCATCCAACCTACTGTGAACGCCAGTAGCTTAATTCTTATTAAGCTTCTGAAAGGTAACATTACAGGTTTTCTTCCTGTGTTTGGCATGTCATGTTGACATGAATAAGTTTAGATTGAGAAACCATAATGTGTATAGCTAATCTCGTGTTGGTCATGTTCTCTGAACTCGGGTTATCGTAGAAGGATACGAAACATTGGAAAACAAGACTAGGATGATTGTGGATGTAAGGGACGTTGTGCAAGCGCTGTTACTGCTGTATGAGAAGCCCGAGGCTCAAGGAAGATATATATGTAACGCCCACACAGTGAAGGCGAAGGATTTGGTGGAGATGCTCAAGGGGATTTATCCCAACTACAACTATCCCAAGAGGTAAAAAAAACAACGCCCCTCTTCCATAAAGGATTAGCTTGTTATAAAATCAACTGCCATCTTCAAGTTTTGGTAATGAGCTGTTTGTTTGTTTGGTTGGCAACAGTTGGACAGAGAGTAATGAGGGAAGTGATGTGAGGTCTGAGAAGCTAGAGAGATTGGGGTGGAGTTGCAGGGCGCTGGAGGAGACTCTGATTGCTTCAGTTGAGAGTTACCGAGAGGCTGGAATCGTAGACTAGGTGTCATTTCCTGATGTGTTTCATACTTTCATTTATGCAAACAAGCACTCTAGTAAAGGGACTTTAAGGGTCTGATTCTGATCACTTCAATCAGTAAGCCAGTGATTTATTATCAGTACTTGTCTCATGTTATTAACATTGGTTTAATAAAAAAAAGGTTGTTAGTTACACCCGGAAATTTTACTATTTACACCTAAAATCCATGTTTTTGTTTTTTTTTTTAAATAAACCTTACGCCTCTTGAGTCATAGGTGTGTGACTTAAGAGGCGCAGCTATTTTTTTTTATATACATACCCTGCCCCTCTTGAGTCACACGTCTATGACTCAGGAGGCGTAGGGTTTATTTAATAAAAAAAGAAAAAATTGGATTTTGGGTGTAAATAGTAAATTTTGTGGGTGTAAAAAACAACACCCTTTACGATAGAAGACAGTAGTACGGAGTATTTTTTAAAATGACTTATGGTATTATGTGCGAGTATTGTTAAAGATGGTCTTAGGGAGCAGCTTCTTGTTTTCTTTCCATTTCCTAAGAATTTTGCTGTTTTCATGATACTTCTGTCTACTTCAACGGGGCTCTATGTTTTTGTAAACAACCTCCCGATTTTCCCCAGGAATTGATACACACATCTTGACAGTCCAGGCCTCGCCTTTAGCGAGGTACACAGTACACTGGGTCGGTGTTGGTGGTGGTGTTTGGTATTGATGTCTACCTTAGTTAATCTCAATGGTGGGAACCTGGCCTATTGGCAATATCAGTGAGATGGGCAAAGTTAAACATGAGAAGCCATTTGGCATATGGGCCATATGGTGTTAAATTTGGCTTGCCTCCGTGCAAATGGTCTATTTTCGACATGAACGAACGACAGGATGGAGTGATGTTTGTTCGAGCTTTCGTGTTTGTGGGGTTTCTGCCTTCCGGTAAATTGTTACTTTGTCGAGGGGACTTCTTTGATCTCTCACCATGTCCTGTCTGATATTCGGCCCACGAGCAGCTTGATACAAATTCGAGTAGAGGTTCAAATGCAAGGCAATCCTCCCAACCCAGAAGTTCATTCACAACGCAGATTCGATCCTCAGACCTTTATTAAATCACTTGTTTCTTTAAACAACAAGTCACTTTACTAAACACAAAGCTAATCGTCATTAGCATACAAAACAGGTGATTTACTCTAAGAGGGTGGACATATTGGTTTCCGATTTGTAGGGTTGTTATCTGAGCCGAACAGCTCGGCTCTTTCGAATACGTAAAACAAGCCGAGTTTGAACAAGGTTTCGGGCTCGAACCGAGCTCAAAAGCTCATTTTTTTCTTACCGAAAATGCCCCTAGGACAAATCAGGATGAAATGCTGGGAAGGGCTTGAGAAGGCGTCGTCTCTCTCCAACTCTACTGGGAAGGGCTTGAGAAGGCGCCGTCTCTCTCCAACTCTACTCTCTCCGTTTTGGGTCCTTGCCTCCTTCCCTTCAGATCTACTCTCTCTTTGTCTCCTACTTCTCCCGGTCGATTCCACTCTCTCTCCGACTATACTCTCTACTCTGTCTCCGACTCTCTGTCTTCGACTCTTCCCTGGCTGAAACCCCGAGTCCCCGTTTCTCCGACAAACTTCGCTCGAGCAGGACCCGATATCCCTCTCTCAACTAGTCAGCGTTCATTCGTTTGAAGTTTTGGACCTTAAATTCGCTCAGCAGCTCCGAATCAACTGTAGGTATGGCTTTTGTTTTTCTCCAATTGAAGTTATGGAAGTTGTAAATAGGTTTTTCTCTAACCTTCGGTGGTTGTAATTTGTTTGTGTTTTTACAGATCTCAAACTTCTCCTAACTCTCCTCTTAGGTTTCTTCGTTTCTCTCTCAACTGGGTTTCTCCTACTCTCTGTCTCCGACAAACTCGGTGCTATTAATCCCTCCTCGGCTCGGTTCCTCACTCCCTTCTTCATCTTTCTGCGCTCGTGATTCCAGTAGAACTTGAAATTTTGCCTGATTGAAAAATTTTGTTCAATTTCATCTTCCTATTGTTCTTTGTTCATCTTGTTCAATTTCATGGTTCTTTGTTCATCTTCCTACGGGACTGTGAATTCAAATTTGTGCAGCATAATTAATAATATGGTTCATTAGAAATTTGTAGAACTTAAAATTGATGAATTTTTTATAAGGAGTGAAATTTGCATTTAGGGTTTCGGATACAAACCGAGCCGAACGAGCTTGAACGAGTCCAACTGACGAGCTCATGCTCGTTCGTTCGGCTTGTTCGAGCTCAAACAAGCGGAGCTCGAGTTTTACACTGGGCTCGCGAGTTGAGCTTGAGCGCCACAAAAAGCTCGAATAATTTTTGGACTCGAGTTCGGTTCGTCTCGTTTTATATTCCAACCAAGCTTGAACATGTCAAGCTCGGCTCATTCGGCTCGAATATCACCCCTACCGATTTGGAAGAGAAGGTGGTTAGCTTTGTGTTCAGTAAGTGACTTACTGTTCAAATAAACAAGCCATTTGGAAGAGAAGATGAGAGATTTTAGGAGAAACAAGTATTTGTCCAAGCTAATACTCCGTACAATTCAAGATCTTACGTACGTATGTAATGATGGAATCCATTACCTACCCAATGTGATGCAATACAATTCAAGATCTTACCTATCGATAGGATACATATAGGTGACATCCATTATCATTACAATAGAAATAGTTCAATCCAACAACGGCTCGGTTTGTGCAATCTTACACTCGCTCTTTTTTTTTTTTTTTTTTTTTTTTTTAAGAATCTTGCACTCACTCACTCTTAGAATGTGTTTGGTAAAGATTTTCCGTATTGGAGGGTGATTACCTTACATATCCGATAAGGTAAACTCATGGTACGTTGCAATCCAAACCTTGTTGGAAAAGGTTACCTATCTTTACCAACTTAAACTCTTTCATTTTCAGTTTCATTTTTTTAAATACACAAGTAGTGCCATATCATATCCAATGCTTCAAAAAAAAAAAAAAAAAACGTTTGGCGGATGTTCAGCGGTGAGGGTGGAGTCAAGGATCTAGGCAGATTTGTTACTTTGGCATATATTTTTACTTCTATGCCATATTCAAGCATATAAATAGCTTTTTGGAGCTTATGCTTTTGATATTATATAGTTTTAAATGAAATAAATAAAATATTTTAGTTTAATTAGATTTTGAAATCTAAGTTTTTCAATAGCTAGTCTCCCAAGCTTTTCGAAACTTTTGGTTTTTTATTCACAAGTTTTCATAAGCTACCCTAACATTTAGGTTTATCAAACATAATACTAGCTTGATTTTCGTTCGATACTGATGGAACCCGGAAAAAAACCCAAAACTCAAGTGGAGTACGCGCGACTCGACGCGCCCCCAAATCCCCTCACCTTCATCGTCCTTAACCAAGAAAAGCACAATCAATCTGCAAAAGCTCCCCATCCTACTGCAAATCTCATGAAGTATCCATCCTTAATTGTCCTCCTGAGCGAAAATCGGACTTGTCCCATCATCCCCAAGCAATTCTGGTACTGGATATGGCGCAAAACTTGGATTCGATGGTAGGTTGGGGGGTACTTTTCGCTTCTAGGGTTCCTCTTCCTCTGCTCCTTTCTCCAAAATCCATGGCGACTCCCTACTGTAATGATGATCTCTGGCGAAGGGGGCGTCTCCTCTTCATCAATTGCTGGTTGTCTCGGCTGATTGGATGCATCTATGGTGTTCCTGACTGGAGGAGTTGACCTTGTCACTTCCTCCCTCCGACGATGGCCGACTCTACTCTCCATTATAGGTTTGAAGCTCAACGCTCCAACCCAGAACATGTATGATATCCTAATCTCATTTCTCATATCCAAATCCGGAAGCTTGCTGAACTTTGGCTTGATTTCTTAACTGATTACGCCCTAAGTTTCTATAAATACCACAATTTACTTCAACCAAAGGCACATCAATATTCTCTCTTCTCTCTTTTCTCTTTCTCACACACAAAAATTATTTCTTTTCTCTCCTATACTCTCTGGCCTCAACCGTTACTCTCTTGCTTTGCTTTGATGGCAAGCAGTAACTCACACAAAGGCAAGGGGAGCCTTTCTGAGGCTTCACCGACACCCAAAAACAACCACACCAATGGGAAGCCTTCGGGTGACACCCCAAAATCAAAACCCACATCCAAGGCACCAAAACCTGATAAAGGCAAATCAAAAATCAATCTCAGCTCCTTCTTTGACCAACTGCAGTAGTACCAACCAAAGTATAGATTCGACACTGATGCTATACTTTATGGCCGAGCATTTGGGGCACCAATCGATTTCAACAAGCTGGAATCAAAGCTCACTTTTGACTGGAAAGAGATTAATGGCGATCTTCAATTAGTTGAACTTAATTCCAAACCATTGGTTTGAGGTTAGGTTTTCTGACCCCTAGGACCTCTTGGGTGTTTGGGAAGCCCGACCTTACCATGTGTTTGGTCAACTAATTATTCTCCGACCCTGGAAGTCTTCCTTTGATCCACTGATAGAGAACTCTTCTTCTCTTGACATGTGGGTAAGGATCACTTCTATTCCTGAGGTTTATAAGAAACCAGGAGCATTGGAGACTATAATAAAAAACAACCACTTTGGCACCTTCATAAAGGCTGACCCAACAGTTGACTCAAATGCTAGATATGCAAGGATTTGTGTGAACCTTGATATTGCCCAAAAAGTGTCAAACACTATCCTTATCTCAGTCACACCAAACCAGGTTTCTGCCCACATCATTTGGTTCGAAGAATTCCCTGAAGGCGTAGGAATTGTGGTGGTCAGGACCACCTTTTCTCTAACTGCCCTCTATTCACACCCAAGCAAAAAAAGATTCAAGTTACCATAACTGTTATCCTTATCAATAAAAAACCGCTCTTAATCAGTCACTTTCTACTAGTGATATAAGTTTGGCTTGAATTGATGAATGATGCACTTGTACGAATGTATAGACCCTCTATGTTATACCAGAGCAGTGTTGTCCAGGATGCTGGTCTATTACTACATTAGTCGACCTTAAGACATAACATCAAGTGCAACTAACATATGTTGTGGGGTTAGACAATTGCAATTGGGAGGGTGTGTTCAGATGTGAAAGGATGATTTATCCCATATTGAAAATGATGAATCCCAAGCTTGTATATAATTTGAGGGACTATTGCTCATATTGGTAATTGGCTTTATGATGGAGCTCCAATTATGTTATGTGCTCAACTTGGACCGACACATTATGCATTTGGACATGTGAACCCCACACTATCTGGAATTTCTCAATTTCCAGTTGTGATGTTTGTACTATAATAGTATTAATACTTCCTTCGTCAAAAATATAGATCTTTTTAGATTTTGCATGATTTTTAATAAATTAAAGAAATATAGTAAAATATTAATTTTTATATTAATTTTAAAAGTAATGTCATACTTATATGCAACATTTTTATTATCAGAGGTTGTATATCAGAGGTTGTATATCATAGTTAAATAGGGTGTGTATGGGGATAGTTTTAGTAGTTTTTAAACTACTAAAATGAAGAGGTTAAAATATTAGATGTGTATATATGGGGCTTATTATAATTGAGGTTTTTTTTTTATTAAAATTGATGTTTAAAAAAAACTATTTGTGATAGCTTTTTTTAGTGTGTTTTAGTTTATTTGGCTTGAAATTACCATAATACTCTTAATAATAACCAAATAAACTCCATTTTTTTTACAAATAAACTCTTTTACGCCCCATACGGAGTTTATATTATTTCATAATCTTTCAACCTTTATTTAACACAATTTTCAGTTTCAACTTGTTTATAATTTTAGTCACTTTTTTTACCTCACCTCATACGTACCAATACTCTCTCAGTTTTTTAAATGACTTTTACTATTTAGGTATGTTTTTCTTATAATAATAATAAAAACTATATAAAATATTAATTTTTTATAACTTTTTTATGTATAATTTTATGAGTATAAAATTATATAAAACAAATGACGGAATTGAGTACCGTTGATGAAAACCGGATAATAAAAATGTCTTTAGCGTCAACAAATTAACATAATAAAGTAGATATTGAAATTTATGGTAGAAAAATTGAATAACAACACTCGCAGCACTATCGCAACTAGATGGTGGGCCTTATGGTTCAATAGGAATCAACTAACGTTTGACAACAATACTGGCCTCCCGGCTAGTGACATCAACTCCATGGCTACAATAACGGCTGCCAACTGGAGAAAAGCTGGGTCCTTCTCTAATCTCGACAAGTTCAAAATTCCCAACCACCAACAAAACCGACGCTTGTCTTTAAACCAGAGAAGAAGGTGTAAATGGCAAAAACCTCCAGCGGGGACTTTCAAATTAAATTTTGACGGGTCTTCCTTTGGGGGCCTGTCCAGTTCTGGAGGTTATATCATTAGGGACTGGAATGGGGTTCCTATTGAGATGGGATATCGGCAACTAGGAAAACATTCTGCGCTAGTGGCTGAAGCAAGTGCTCTGCTTATTGGGGTTCAAAAGGCAACAGAAATTGGAATTAAAACATTATGGATTGAAGGTGATTCTCAAATCATCATTCATCACCTGCAGACAACCAATCAATGCCCATGGGAAATTAAACTAATAATGTCTCACGTCAGACTACTTCTGTCAAGTATGGAAAACACATCATTTTCTCATATTCCCCGCGAGGGCAATGTCGTGGCTGATAAGGTTGCACACCTTTGTCACGACGCCGGGGGAAGAGAGATCTTCTATGATCCAGCGTTGCTGGATCTCATCCAAAAGGATGTTTTCGGCTAGGCTTTGTCCTTCCGAATTCTTAACCGAATCAAAAAAAAAAAATTAACATAATACAGTAAAACAATAGTACTGTTGTAACAGCGATGTGTAATACAATAAATTATCATATATAGTAGTAAGATGTAAGATAAATGGTTATTGTAATATTGTAACTTAGTCCGGATTACACTGTAATGCAAATAAAATACTATAATTATTAATTAAACATCAAAACTCATAACCTATTGGTCATTTCGCCTCTTTCTTACCATACTAAGACTTATGGTGCGTTTGGCAAAATGGTAGGTGTTGGAGTGGTTGAAATTGTTGGGTAGCTGAAGCTGTTGAATTATTTGTGTTAAATATTTCTTCCGTTCGGAAATAAATGATATTTGACTATTTTGCATGTAGTTTTAGAAGCTAAAAACTACTCACTACGTTCGGCAAAACTTGTCATTTTAGCTTTTTTCACAAGTTTTAAGGCAATTAACAAATATACGTAGTACTAATTTACCCTCAATTATTACCCTCATTTTTTACTTTATCGAAAACTACAACTAACAAACCATCAATCATATCAAGGGCATTTTTGTAAAGTGAAGGGCAAAATATCTACAATGACAAGTTTTTTTGAACAAAAATAACACCCTAAAATGACAAGTTTTGCCGAACGGAGGGAGTATATAAAATCCTATTTATTTTAATTGATTTTTTTCATAATTTAATAGTTATTAGTACTAACTATTAAACTATGAAAAAAATAATTAAAAAAAATAAGATTTTATATAGTTTTTAGCTCCTAAAACTACATGCAAAATAGTCAAACATCATTTATTTCCGAACGGAGAGAGTATAAGTTAATAAGCTAGTATAGTGTTTGGTAAACCTAGTTGTTACGATATCTGTTGAAAACTTGTGAATAAAAAAGGGTGTTGTTTTTTACACCCACAAAATTTACTATTTACACCCAAAATCCAAGTTTTTCTTTTTTTTTTAAATAAACCCCACGCCTCCTGAGTCATAGACGTATGACTCAAGAGGGGCAGGGTATGTATATAGAAAAAAATAGCTGCGCCTCTTGAGTCACACACCTATGACTCAAGAGGCGTAGGGTTTATTTAAAAAAAAAACAAAAACTTGGATTTTGGGTGTAAATAGTAAATTTTATGGGTATAAAAAACAACCCCTATAAAAAAACCAAAAGCTTCGAAAAGTCGAGTGAGTAACTATTAAAAAACTTAGATTTTAAAAGCTAATTAAACAAAAATCTTATATTTATTTCATTTAAAACTATATAATATCAAAACTGTAAAAAGTTCTTGGTTTAGCCAAATGAACCCTTAATAGGTACTATGCACTAAAATTATTGTAAGGGATCCCAATATGGCAATGGTTCGTCTATTTATTAAGTGGTAGATAAAAGTAAGCGGTTGTTATTCACACCCAAAAAATTACTATATTCACCACAAATTTAGTTTAGCAATTTTTCAACGTAATTGGTGCGCCTCTTATGGCGTAGCTATGCGATTCCAATGGCGCAGTGTATTTTTATTTTTTGATACCCTGCCCCTCTTGAGTCACAACCCTATGGATCAAGAGGCGCAGGGTTTTTTTTTAAGATAAAACTACCCTGCTCCTCTTGAGTCACAGGGTTGTGAATCAAGAGGCGCAACATATTAATATTTTTAGAAAATAAATTAGCAACCTTTTTGTAAAAGTAATTATGTGATTTGTAAGTATTTTATATTTTAATTATAAATATATAATTTAAAATATAATGTACAAATGGATAATTATTTTTAAAAAATTTGACTGTATACTCAATAAATTAAGATAAAAAGAATTGCAATACGTAAATTAAAAAGAATTATATATGAAAACATTCAAAGTTTTGTCGAATATATTTAAAAAGAATCATATATGATAACATTTTAGTTTTATTTAAATGTGCAAATATATTAATTAGATTAATGTATATTATTAATATATTGGTATCAATTGAGCAATTATAATAAAGAAAATAAAATTTATAGAAATAATAATGTAGGCGCAAGTAATAAAACTATCTATATCTATATTTATCTATATCTATATAAATTCTTATAACATAAGAGTTTTTGCTTATGTGTCACATCTAGGTTAATCCTCTCATTTTTCCTTTTTCAATTGATTTTTATTTTTAATAACAAATGGTTTTAATTCAAAATATTAACATATATCTATGTTAAAATCTATATATAATATACTAAAACAGAGGCAACTGGCGCGACCTCGCAGCCATAGAATTTTCTGGATTAAAGCGGGATTATTTTTGCTTGCGTGACATTTTCTGGATTAAAGTGGTATTATATTTATGGGCCACATCAATTAATAAACAAATATAGTTTCCTAAAAACTTATCTTTCTTAAAATTTTAATGACAAAATAGTTTTCCTTTGAAATATTTTAATTTTCAAAAGATGGATAAGGTAACTGCTAGAAGAAAAAAAGGATTTGTACGTACCAAGAAAATATTAAATAACTACAAGAAAAAAAAATGGATTTGTTCCAAGAAAATTAAACTTGAAGAGATGATAAATTTTTGTCAAATATATTTATATTAAAACAACCCTATGTAATATGGATTCACTTTATTGATCCCATTTCACGATCCCATATTTCTTAATAAATATAATTAATTAAAAATTTAAAAGTCATCTATATATTAGTTTTAAAAATCTTTAGGGATTAAAATAAAATTTGCACTAAAAGATAAGATTTTTACTTAAATATATAATTTTGTTTATAAAAAATCTCATGAAAAGATTATTACTAACTTTTAGCAACAATAAGAAAAGATCGATCTATATAATAATCATAGTTGATAAATTGGTTGAATCATCATACGCCAGTATATATCGGCAAAATCTATCTCATATAGTAAATATGAATTAATTGTTTAAATATATATATAAAGAGATCAAATATACTACGAAAAACACTCGTGTTTATACTAAAAAATAACACAACTGAAGATATAAAAATTTATCAAATAATCTATCCAATTATGTTTAAAGATTTCTAACCACCTACATTTTGACTTAGTTTCTCTCCATTAAGATGAAAATGATGTTAAATTATATGTTATTATCATCTGATTGAGTTTGATATATTTTCTAATAATTTTAGACAAATTTGGTCAAATAAGTTAGATAAAAGATATAAAATTATTAATTGATATGGTTAAAAGTGTTTAGACTACACGAGTAAGCGACATATAAGTGAAGTTAACCTCTTAGTTGTATATTCAATTTCATCTAACGAGATTTTACTTTAATTTATTTTACAATTGATTGAACGTTTTATTAAAATATTTCAAGCACAAAATTTAATAAAAAAATATTTCAAACAAATTAACATAATAAAATATAATTTATTAACAAAACGCGCAAACGCGCGGGTACCAAATACTAGTGTCTATATATTATCATAATAGAGTTCATCTTGAATGAACTTATTACACCCTTCTCTTCGGAGATTGTTCTTATAAGTTTAATTCAAAATATTAAACTAATATTTTATTTAATTGTATAATATTAACTTATTTAATTATTAAGATTTTATTTAATTGAGCCACATGACAATTACTTCTTAATCATAGATTTAGTGACCAATTGAATTTATAATTCACATATTTATCTAATCTCTTGTTGGATGTTATTCATTTTGAACCATTCAATTGTAGTTATGGATGGCGTTTTAAAATCTTCTAAAAGTTATAAATTTGGTTAATTTTTCTAAAAGATATAACTGGGAAAGGTTAATGAAAACATAAAGTATGGTAAATTTTGGAACATATATATATAAGGACATGGAAAGGAAAAAAATCAATATTTTGAAATTAAAAGTTTCAAAATGCTACTTAAATTTTTTTCATCACATCCATGATCCACCCCATTTTATCTTTTAAAATAAATTACTCAAATTACAACTTGAGATATTTTAAAAACCAATTTTGAAATAAATTGGTTTATATATTTGACAAAACCAATTTTTTAAAATGCTACCTTCTATTTAACAAAACTAATTTTATATCTTTTCAAAATGCTACCTTCTATTTTTTTTTTATCAAATCCACCCCATTTTTAAAACAAATTGGTTTATGTATTTAACAAAACCATTTTTTTAAAAATAATATCAGAAAAATACATAAAATTAGAAAAATGGTTTATTAAAACTTTTAAAATTTCTACAAGTTGTAATTAGGGTAATTTATTTTTAAAGATAAAATGGGGTCGATTTGATGAAAAAAATAGAAGTTAGAATTTTGATCCTTTCATTATTATTTTATATTCATCCTTTCAAATATATATGAATATATAACTGAATAGAAACTAGAGAATTTCAATAATTTCATATCTCTTTATTTTTATACTTTTTTCTTCGTGGTCATTGAAATTAATACATTTTTTCCATATATTTTATATACTTTCTAGTTAACCTAATACATTAGTTATTAAGCACAAGATCAATAGAAAAAAAAAACTAATGAAAAAACTTACTATGTATCCTATATGGCTATATGTAAGGTTGTACTTCTCAAGAGTCATAGAGTTACTTAGGTGAATTATATTCAAAATAAATTAATTGTACATAGTTTAATCTATATATTTTTTCTCAGCTTAAAATCATCGATTTTTTAACGTATGCTCTAAGGGCAGAGGTTGAGAAACCATATTGGAAAATTTTTCTTAAATCTAATGTATTAACACTAAGGGTTCGTTTAGTAAAATGTAGGAATTTCAATTCCTGAGAACTTACTTCACGGGAAATAGAATTCTTATGAATTCTACTTATCGGGAAGTATGAAAATATGTCTGTTTGCAAATAAATTCCCATGAACTCAATTACTACATTTTGTTTGGTTGAACACGGATATTTGACATCAATTGATTTTAAATTACTTTTGTAACCTTTATATATAAATAAATTCATCTTATTAATATAGACAAATTAGAGATTGTCTTTATGAAAAGAATAAAATAAATAAAAGATTTGGGGAAGAAAAGGGGGAAATAGATCTTACCCACCCCCCTCATGGTAAGTTGAATTCCTCCATTTTGTAGGAATTCCAATTCTTGGGAATTCTAATCCATGTGTTTTTTAGTTTAAAAAAAATTCTACAAAACACATATATTAAAAACCAATTCATGGGAATTTGTACTTCCGGGAAGTTAAAGTGTAACTAAACGATGCCTAAGAAATCTATATACAAATGGTTTAAAATATTTAATATTTAAAAATACTTCTCAATAAAGATGTTCAATCTATGCCTCAAAGAGTCAAAGGTTTAGGTTAGAAAAACTATAAAATTAGAACTATGATTGATATTGATGTGTTTTATTATTGTATTTGTATCGAAACATTTATTTTTCTAGATATATTTAATGTCTAAAAAATATAATTTTATTCTTTATCCTATTTGTGAGTTTTGATTTCCATTATTTTATATTCCTCCTTTTACATATATATAAATATATATAATTGGATAGAAATTGGAGAATTTTAATAATTTCATATCTCTTTATTTTTATATATTTTTTTATTTTTTTTGTCATAGAATTTCATACCTTTTTTCCATATATTTTTATATACTTTCTAGTTAACCTAATATATTACTTATCAAGCACAAGATAAATGTGAAAAACTAATGAAAATAACTAATCTTATCAGATATTTATTCTTTTTTTTTGAATAAATTTGATATATTAATACTCATTCTAGAGTTATAAATTATAAGCCATGATTTAACTTAGCTAATGAATATATTATGAACTGTTTAAGATAAGATATTATCTAATGTTATTATGAAATGCTGATATTATGAAATGTTATTGGATATTTTTATATAATTTTACCCAATTATTTCCATTCTAAATAATAATTGAAAGAATATAAAAAATTATATAATGTAAAAAATATTGTTATTATTAATTAAAAGGGAAAAATATCATTTCGATTTTGTTAATAAAGGTTAAAATTAACTTGTCTATGGTAAAGTTTCTGCTTCTCATGAGTCATAGGCTTACTCTTCATGAGTTAAAGAGCTGCTCCTCATAAGTCATAGACCAGCTACTCCTAAGTCACATCTCTGCGCCTCTAGAAAAGTACTCAATAAAACTTTTTTTAAAACCTACGTTTTTAGAGGCGCACAGATTTAAAATAAAACGATAAAAAAAAACTGTGGTGCATATAGTAAAATTGTGGGGTGTAAATATTATCACCCATAGTAAGAAGCAATTGATGACCACAAACTTTGTATATATACATAAATGGAAAACAACCGACAACACGAAGGGTTCAGCCCAATGCCTAATATGTAGGAACATAAGTGAGTCAAGTCAGTTCCTTCCACTAATTTCATTTTAGTAACCTATTTTTACAACCCAAAAAAAAAAGAAAATTTAAAAAAAATACCCCAAATCGTTCGTTGTCTTGTCTTTATCCCATTACCATAAATAAACAGTACCAAAAACAGAGTAGCTGGGCGGAGATACTTGAATTGAATGGATCCCCCCATCATGTGATGATTTGAACGCATCCATCCAACAACCTTCCTCGCTGATATCATCTACAAAAATTAGCCCTAATTTCATACAAAAGCCACCGGATTTCTTTCACCTACTCAAAACAGTGCTGAATGAGATCTAAATCGATTTCGCTTTTTGGGTGCCCCCTTTTCCTCGACAGCTGCCGCCGATAAAAGCTGCGTTTCAACAAATCGATTTCATTCATTTTTTCTCGATTGTTTTGCGAATTTGTTAATTAAAAAAAAAAGATGAAATCTTGGTTCATCGATCACCTGTTGCCCTTGGAGGATTTTCCTCAGCTTTTCGTTCTCCTCGATGAGTTGGTTCCTCTCTTTCTCCAACTCGAATGTGTACGCCTACAACCGAAAAAGGCCAGGAATTGCGAGTAAAGATGGAATCTTTTTCACATCAAGGTGCAGGGAAAGATTAAATAGAGAGGGAGTGAGTGATCTTACGGTTCTTCTGGCCCGGGATCGGGCTGCTGACTCTCTGTTCTTCATCATCCGCTTGTATCTCCGGTCGCCGGGGCCGTCGTTTTCGTCGGAGCCCCTCTTTTTGAGGAAGGAGTCGAGCAGAAAGCCACCGGCCGGGGCGCTCGAAGAAGTCGCGGTTGCGTACAGAAAGCCACCCGCCGGCACCGGAGCAGCTGCATCAGTCTCGCCGGAGCTGGGCGGTTTTTCCGGCGCGGATGGGGTGGTGAAGAAGTCGCGGAGGATCACCCCGTGGTGGTGGTGGTGGGGGGTAGGGTTTGGGTTGGGGGTCAAAGGGGGTGGAAAAGAGGAAAGAGTAGTGATTTCCCTCCACACGTCCTCCATTAGAGATCTTTCGGGAGAAAAAAAGGGAGGGGTTTTGATTTTTTTTGTGGGCTGTGAAGAAAATGGGAGGCCAAGATTCAACAAGAGGTTAACAAGTGAAGGTTTTAGGGTTTGTTTGTGTATTGGAAATTGGAAAATGGAAAAAGTCTATCAAAAATGGAGAACAGATATGTTTTTGGTGATTTTTGATTGGATGGGTTTGTTTCTGTTTTTGAGTAGAAAAAGAGTAGTGATTACATTGTGATAAATAAATTGAAAAAAATGGGAGAATCTTACAATAGTTATTTTGAAACCATCAAATTTTCGTCAAATACACAACAATTTAGTAAGTAATTTTCAGTGTGTATAAAAAGTTAATGTCGATAATATCAAAAAAGTTTGTTAATACTAAAAATCAATAAAATTATCGTATATTTAGCAATATAGAACGCGTATCAAACTAGTTTGTTTTTTACTCATCCTATTATTTTTATTTAGATTACATTATTTTATACTCCGTATCATATAGAGGGGGCTTGTGTGTGGGGTGGGGGTTCACTCCATGTAAAAATTGTTAGAACATTGAAACAATGAAAGGGGAGGGTGCTTTGGAGTTTGGACAATGTAATTTATTTCATTATATATGTATTATTTGTATAATTTCGGTAATATATGTGGCAAAATTAGATATATAGATTTGTCCATGAATGACTTTTTGAAATAGAATTGAAAATTTATGGATGATTTATACTCCATCCGTCCCAAAATAGATGTCTTTGGACTATTCATGCACGCTTTTTAATGAGCTAAAAACTATATAAAATATCCACTTTTTAATATAATTTTTAAAAATAATTCTGTACTTATTAGTAATATGTATGATATTATTTAAAAATATTTAATAAAATGTTGATATTTTATATAGTTTTTAACTTCTTAAGAAAATGTGCATGAATAGTAAAAGACATCTATTGTGGGACGGAGGGATATAATTTTCAAATTTATGAATGGGTTCATATATTTAAGTAAAGTCTCATATTTTATGAGGGATTTCTATAATTTGCCCTAAACATGAGGGGGTGGGGGAGCATTAAAAGTGGGTTTTTGATAAGGACACAAATAGGAGTGTAAGTCGTCTGTCCCCGATCCCGTCCCCCTCTCCCGTCCCCTCTCACAGAAATCCCATTTTTTTAATTCTTTTATTTCTTTTATTAATTTAATTTATTTTTTGTTTTTCTTTTAAATTGGGGTTTGTGAGAGGGAGGGGGCTGGGGGATAGGAGAGGGGACAAAGTTGAGGACAGGGGATTTGGCTCCCACAAATAGGTCATGTGTTTTGTTAAAATTTTGTTAATTTTTTTTTTGTGAGAACTTCTTAAATTTTCAATATACGCCGTACAAAATAATGGAGTTTATTATGTCTAAAACAATGTACTAAAATTTTTATGTGATGATATGAGAATTGAAATACAAAACAATTTTTTTTGGGATTTACTATGAACCAAAAATTCAACTTGCAAATAAGATTGAACTTGGGTAATGATTTACTAATCCAATAGAACATTTATACTGTATTCTACATGAATTGATTAGTGGAGACTTTTTTTTTTTTTTTTTGTTGGAAAATTAGTGGGGACTTTTGGTGGGGACTTTGGTGATGCCATGGTGTTAGATGATTTCAAATTTAGGGGTGAAGAGAGGAGAGGATTTTTTTGTCCTTTTTTACATCTAGTGTGTCCAAATAGGGCATCTTCTAATAATACCACCTACCATTTCTATATATGATTATTATTTTTCACATAAAAAAAAATAAGATAATTTATTTTACTATTTTTGTTTTAATTTAATGCTCCCACGACCACTTGGACACTGCCTTTTTTTGAAAAAAAATTGTACAACATATTTAAATATGATTTTTTATACTATACCCTAATAAAATAGGATACGAAATTAAATCGAAAAATATTATCTATTAAAAAAATATTTAATCCTATAAATCTAAATAAAATAGGATACGAAATTAAATCGAAAAATATTATCTATTAAAAAAATATTTAATCCTATAAATCTAATTTTGAAGAAATTAAACTAAATAAAATTAAAAAAATATTTTAAAATTAGAAACCTGCCTAGCCCCTCTTGAGTCACAGACGTGTGACTCAAGAGGCGCAGGGTACTTTATATATAAAATACCCTACGCCTCTTGAGTCACACGTCTGTGACTCAAGAGGCGCAGGGTCTACTTTAAAAAAACAATAAAAAAAATGGAATGTGTGGTGTATATAGTAAATTTTGTGGGGGTAAATATTATCACCCTTTGTCATTATATATAATAATATTACTAGTATAAAGTTAGTATTGAAACTTTGAGCACAGTAAATGTTTAAAAATAGTAGGCATTATTTTTTTTTAAAAAAAAAAAAGTAAAAAGGAGAATAATGGACCAGTGTGGTCCAGTGCACACATTACTGAAGTCTGAAGATACCATAGATTGATGGACATTTAAGCCTGTGGATGAGGTCAGTAGTGAAAATGTTAGAATCTTTGTACTACTTAGAGATTTGCAAATCCAACGGTGTATTTTTCTTCCCATTTACTACTCATATATTATTGGAATCCAAACATACCTTTTATCAGTCCAGGATGCTCTTCGAGGCGGAAGGAGGTTAATTGTTGTCCTTTCGATGGATTTATTTTTCAAATTAACAAAAGTGACTTTTTGGGTATTTTTTTTAGAATGGTAAAAATTACATAAAATATTATATTTTTAATTAATTTTTCTAAATAATACCCCGGGCGTAAAATATACGTAGTACTAGTTTAGAAAGAGTTAAATGGATATAATTTATATAGTTTTTATAAATTTTTTACCGTTGAAAAAACGTGTGCGACTTAAAAAAGTCACTTATTTACAAACGGAGTATATTTTAAATAGATATAATTTATATAAAACTTAGGCAAAAATACATAAAACCACCCACTATTCATTGTTGTTTGCAAATAACCACCCCTTATTAAAAAATTGTCAAATAACCACCCATTATTCATTGTTGTTTGCAAATAACCACCCCTTATTCAAAAATTGTCAAATAACCACCTATTAAATATAGGTTGTTTGCAACTAACCACCCATACCCCTTTTCTTGTTAAATCTCACTTAATTTAATATGAAAAGACAATTATACCCCTATTCTTAAATGTTTCATTTTTAGTAAAAAGACAATTATACTTCTCTTTGTTGCTTGATTTTTCAGGTATTACAATTAGACCTGGGTCATTCGGTCGGGTCACTTTGGGTCCCGAGTAAAACGGGTTCCGGGTACATCCAGGTTGTCTCGAACTGGGGTTTGACCGAGTTTCGGGTCATTTTGGGTCGATTTTGGGTTTGTCAATTTTTAAATAAATTTTTAATCTGGGTTTCGGGACATTTGATTTACCCGATTACTCGGAAAACATTTTTAATAAATTAAAAAATGAAAGATCAAATGTTTTTAAATAAAAAAATTTCCGACCCAAATTAATCATATATTATTACATTTTATTAAAAAGAAAAAATTTGATATTTTATATATTATTAGATTTTATTAAAAATTACGTGAAATAATAAAAATCAAACGTTTTTAATAAGATGTAATAATATATAAAATATCAATTTTTTTAAAAAAATTGTTTAAAATTTTGATATTTATATATTATTACATTTTATTAAAAATTATGAGAAATAATTAAAATAAAATATTTTAGATCAGATATAGTATATAATTACAAGCACTATGATTTACGAACAACGTCTTTAATTGTAGAATTTTAAAATTATCCAAAATTATCAAATCATGATTTTTTTTAATTTAAAAAAGAAAAAATTGACAAACCCAAAATCGACCCAAAATGACCCAAACTCGGTCAAACCCGGGTTCGAGACAACCTGGATGTACCCGGAACCCGTTTTACTCGGGACCCGAAGTGACCCGACCCGAATAACCCATTTGACAGGTCTAATTGTAATACTTGAAAAATCAAGCAACAAAGATAAGTATGTCCTTTTACTAAAAATGAAACATTAATGAATAGGGGTATAATTATCTTTTCATATTAAATTAAGTGAGGTTTAACAAGAAAAGGGGTATGGGTGGTTAGTTGCAAACAACATATATTTAATGGGTGGTTATTTGACAATTTTTGAATAAGGGGTGGTTATTTGCAAACAACAATGAATAGTGGGTGGTTTTATGCATTTTTGCCTAAAACTTATAATAAAACACTGTAAAACTTACTCTGTACTAGTTTAGAAAGAGTTACTACCTAAATGAGTAGTAATTTCTTAAAATATCACAAGGGAAAGCCATAGATTTCAGTAATGACTAATTGAGTTAAATGATTAAGATTAAATAATCATAATTTATTCCATGGTGGTGTTGAGTTTAGTTTTTCAATTTTTTATTGTATGTTTTAACGGATTATCCGTCTGAATTTTTACTCTGGCAAAAAAAAAATCATAATTTATTCATCTGGATTATCCAAATAAACATGAATTGTCATCAGATTTGCATCCATGTGCAACTACAGTGCAAGTCATATTTTAAACAAAAGAAAAATGTGAACGAAAATTAAGCATCTAGGGTCCCTTTTGACACTATTGTGATCAGATTTTGTATCCATGTTGTAATAAATTTGTGTCATATGCAGTTTTTCTGTTTGTGTCATATGCAGTGGCGGAGTTATCATCTCCACTAGGGGTTTTAAAAATAAATAAATTAATTAAAAAGCAAAAAAAAATCTATGGAAAAAAAAGAAGATTTTTTTTATAAAAAAATGCTGCACAGTACTGGAAGAAAGTTAAATTTACCATTAAAATATACTCCGGAACATTTTGTAATGATCCTATGTTCCAAGAGTTCCTTTAATTAGGTATTGTATTAGATTTTTTTTTTGGGTGGAAAACAGGGAGCGAGCTCCCCTATTTATTGAAAGTAAAGAAAGAAAGTCACATAGCGCAAGTACGAGGGAAAGTAGTCCCATTGGCATCCTCCAGCAACTTCAGAGACACGCACGCAGGCGGTTCAGGAAGCATATGCAGGCCAATAGGAACATTAAAAGCAAACAAAGCTAAACCATCGGCAACCGAGTTAGCCTCGCGGAAAACATGCCGGAGTTGAATAGACCAACTCCTACGAAGGAAGCCATGGTAAGAGTTTACTAGGCTGAACATGGGGTGAGACGGCCTGACCCTCCTCGCCACCAGGTTAATAAAAACTTCCGAGTCTGTCTCCACCATCACTTTCCTCAGCCCCAAGTCCTAGGCAAGCTCGAGCCCTCTAATCACACTCCAACCCTCTGCCATTGCAACAGAGCAGGACCCCAAGTTCAGGGCAAAGCCGCTAATCCATTGCGCATTAGAATCTCTGAGAACTCCTCCTCCAGTAGCACGTTCCTCTCTAGAAACCGCCCCGTCGGTATTAAGCTTTGCCCATCCAACCGAAGGCCTTTTCCAGCCGACCTCCCTACGACCCTTCACTACCGAACTAGCAGGAAATTTAGAGTTTCTGATGGCTTTGTTGTAATCCATGGTCAAGGTGACGCAGTATTGCGGCGTCACCAGTAGATTAGCGGCATCGCGAAAGACCACACCATTCCGTCTCTTCCATAAGCTCCAAATAGCCACCGCAAAGACAGCGCTCCACTCCACCCCTCCTTCCAGCTGCTCTCTCGACAGAATATTTGCTCTCAGCCAAGCAGCAAACGGAGTATTCCAGCAGGGCGTAGCGCTCCTGGTTCCTGCAAGCTGTACCCAAAGACCTTTCGCAGTATCACATTCTTTAAATAAATGGTCAAGAGTTTCATCATAAGTACCACACACAGGACAAAGGGACGAGTTACCTAGGCCACGTCTAGCTCTTTCCACGTTGGTTAACACACCATCCTTGCTTATGGTCCATATGAAAGAGAGAATCCTCTCGTTGATTTTGAGATTCTAAACCGCCTTCCAGAACTCAGCATCATTATCTTGCCAATCCCCCCAGCCCTTGATGAAGTCGTAACCGGACTTAACAGAGTACTCCCCATCTTTGGAGAACTTCTAGGTAGGGACGTCCTCACCCTCGCTACACACAATAGCGCGCGGCCACCTTCAGCAGAGAGGCGGAAGGTAAGAGATGATTAAACAGCTCCCAGCGCCACCCTCTATTACTGTCCCAAAGGTCCGAGACTCTCCAGTCAGGCCGTTCATCCACCGGACAGTGCACGGTCATACTCAGGGGCTCAGAACCCACCCAGCAGACCTCCCAGAAGTCAATGCTTTCCCCGTTCCGCAGGTTCCATTTCAGCCCAGGCTTGATCACCTCGCCAAGCCCTCTTCTAATCCCTTTCCAAACGTGTGAAGCGCTCGAGGAGGAACCAAGAGCCGAACCCAAATATTTTCCTTGAAGAACCTCCCTCCATAAGCCTCCTTCATCCATTAGAAAGCGCCAACTGAGTTTCGCAACCAGCGCTTGATTAAGAGAGACAATGTCCTTAAGACCGAGACCCCCAATCGCCTTCGGTTTGGTCAACTCAGCCCAAGCCACCTTGTGAAGCTTTCGAGTGCCATTCGAAGCACCCCAAATGAAATTTCTGATGCACTTCTCGATTTTCTTGCAAACACTTATAGGAAGAGGCATCACAACCATGCTGTACCTCGGTAGAGCCTCAAGAACCGATTTAGCCAAAGTAACCCTTCCAGCAAAGCTCATCACTCTGGCTTTCCACCCAGCAAATCTCTTGGAAAACTTATCGATAATGAAGTCAAATTGTTCCCCTTTCACACGCTTATGGAGGATAGGGATGCCGAGATAGAGGCCCAGATCTTTCGTGGTCTGGATGCCGCCAGACTCCTCAATAGTTTCCCTCAGCCGTTCACTCACATTTTTTGAGACAAAGCACTTCGATTTCTGCAGGCTGACTTTCTGACCCGACGCATCACAAAATTTCTCCAGACACTCCTTGACCAACAACACCTGTTCTTCGCTCGCCTCAGCAAATAACAGAATATCGTCCGCAAAGAAAAGGTGGGAAATATGGGGGCCGTTTCGGGCGATTTTGATCGGTTTCCAGTCACCCCTATCGACGGCTTCATTTATCAGGTGCGAGAGTCTCTCGATGCAGAGAATGAAGATGTAGGGAGAAATGGGGTCCCCTTGCCGGATACCTCTGGAAGGCGAGAACTGCCTCGACATCTCACCATTCCACAACAGTTGCATTCTAGGGGTTCTAATACATTCCATGATCCACGCAATCCAAGGTTCCGGAAGTTTCGCCCATAGAAGAGTATCCTCGATGAAGTCCCAGTTTAGGCGATCGTACGCCTTTTCAAGGTCTAATTTCAGACACATCCATCCCTTTCGGCCGCCTTTCTTTTTCATGGAATGGATAACTTCTTGGGCAATCACAATGTTATCTGTAATCAATCTGCCCGGAAGGAAACTTCCTTGCGTCGGACCCACCAACATCCCCATTGGCTTCTCAAAATTGGTCTGTTGATTATCTCTTTGAACTGCAGCTGTCATTAAGTGTGATATGATTGTCTTCGATCCAGGAGGAATCCATTGGCTTCTCAAAATTGGTCTGTTGATTATGGTACGGGGTTGCCAGGAGATGGAGGTTCAATTGATTTTACTTGAAAATTTTGTCTTTGATCTAGGAGGACAAGGAGCTATAGATAAAAGTAGAAATTATGTCTACTGGTGGTGTGATTGATCAAGTAGTATGGGATCAAGTTGTAGTAATTTGAAGCCTTGGCCTTATGCAGTACTGGTGGCTTGAAACCTGCATTTGGTGACATTAGGCTAGTGTCTACAAAGAGGGGTACAAGAAACTATTATGGATGAGTATTGATGCTTTACTGGCTATCAAATATAAGGTTTCTTTTGAAAGCCTTAATTCAGCCACTAATATGGCGAATGCATAGTCACACCGGAGTACACAGGAGCCCAAATCAACCTTTAGCCAATCAAGGCTAGTGATACACTTTGTACTTTACTGTCATAACTCAAATAGTTCGTGTATTGTAAAGCTTTTCCATTTCATATATAAGCTTTGGGACAAAGCTTTTGTAAGGGGAGAGTAATGTAATGATCCTATGTTCCAAGGGTCCCTTTAATTAGGTATTGTATTAGATTAGATTAGGCTATAAATACTCTTAGGTATTGTCATGGTGGGATATCCAAGTAATAATACAATGAATTACCTTTTATCTCTTTCCTAATATCCCCTTCTGTATTCTCTTCTCCTTCTTCCTATACTCACCTCACCTATTCTTCTTCTTCTCACCTTATTCTTCTTCTTTCTAATTGAATCGAGATCAACTGTTAGGCGCCTATCCTGGGCCATAACACATTTTTGTATGAATTAATTAAGGGGGGAAAATATAGCAAAAAGATATCAAAAGAGAATGGATGTTGTTAGATACACTGTAAATCCTCCAAAAATGTACACGTCGGAATTAACGTGCAGGTCTTTCCAATTAATTAGTCTACCCCAAAAATTTTTCGAGATCAGTCAAGCTTGATTCTCGAGAGGCCGACGTTTCGACAGGCAGAAACCGCTTAAAAACATAAAATATATACAAGCGAAAAACAGGCGCAGCGAAACAAGTAGAAACAACTCTACAAAGGAGACGGCCTAAGTAAAACTACTTCTAAAAAGTTAATGATGTTGACGGAAAACGAAGCCAAGCACCACCAAACAGTAGAACCGCGGGCCAGCGTTATTGTAGGAATCTATCTCCTGTGAGAAGTGCAGACGAAACTTCAGGGAAGCTCCTTCTCAGATACGAAGTCACCCTGAAAGCACACTGCACACCTCGACCCCATCCAGTGCCGACTCCGGACTCCACGACCCCCATCAGGCAGAAGAACTCCTAGAAACGGCAAATGCAGAGCCGCACACCACTCGTTCAAAAGCACCTATAAAGTTATTTTCCAACCACTTTCCGGATTTGTACAACCCTTTCGGGAATTCAAATCAAATCCTTTTTTGGTCGAACTCTTTTGGGCTATAAAGTCGGCTTTTTTATATAAAAAGACATTAAGAGAATATATATATATATATATATATAAAGCAGATTTTTTAATTAATATGGGTGCATAGACGTGGAGAGCAAGGACCCCTTTACAATATCTCTTCGATCCTTATCTAATGTTGCTATCCGTCATATTTTTAGGGGTTCGAATGCTGTGGCTGACAGAATTGCACGTCGGGCTCATAGCTTCCCTGCCGATGATAGCTTGGAGGATGATCAAGAACTTCATGTTCTCGTCCGTTTGGACGCTCTAGGGGATTCGCGTTTCCTTCGCCGGATTCCCTAATTTTTATCTTGCTTCCAAAAAAAAGGACCCTTTTAATTTTTTTTTAATTGCTGTGTGAACATAGCTGTTTTAGCAATGTTTTTAATTCAACTCTTGCCAACTTATCGTGCAAAACACGGTCGGACAGAAATCCGGGGAGAGATCCCGAAAATTGTGATGAACCGTGCGGCGCAAGGGAGCACAGAGGTGGACGACAACAACGACAACAAGGGTCGTCGGAGAGATGTTGAGATGGGGGTTAAGAAAAGGACAGACGCCCACAACTGTAGACCCTAGAGCCCTAAATTGGGAAGGCGGAGAAAGAGAGGCTAGAGTGGGGAAGAGAGGGGAGCAGAGAAGAGGGAGAGGAGCCCCAACCACGCCACCGAACCGAAACAGGCCCATGGGAAAGTGAAATCGGTGACAAACACAAGTAGGAGATGAAGAGGAACGGGGGAAGTGAAAGACAAATCCGAAAACCCCAAACCAAGCCCCAACTCACCAACAACCCAGAACAGGGAACGGAAGAGGATGGAGCAGTGAGGAAGATAGATGGAAGAAGCAGCACAACACCGACCCCAACAATTGCAGAAAGAAGGTAGAAGCCGCAAATCGACTAAAGCACCAAATCAATTTGGGAAATTGATCGAACCCAAAATCGATTAAAGGAGCTAGAGTTTTCCAATACACGATTTACCATCGGTAACACTCCGAAGCTATGACGTGGAAGAGCCACAATGACTCGACGTGTAAAGGCACGGATTTTTAAACCCTAATTTTATCGGAAAAAGGAAATTTAAAATTTAATTAAATCGGATTTAAAAACCCGTTTAACAGATTCCGACCTGAATTTAAACGTTTGACGAACGATTCCGTCTTTTCGCCTCGAAAAATTTAAAATAAAAATCGGATGGTGATATCCTTTTAAGTTTTAAAAATCTAATTGATCGGGAAAGCGAGAGTCGGGGAAACCAACATTCGGGGATTAATTACGAGATTCGAAATTCACGTATTCGAGATTTATTACCGGGTATTGGTTAACCAATCCTACACTCAATCATCACCTACTCCCTCCCATCACTCACCGTACCCCTTTAACCCACCCCCTTACCCTGTCATTTTTACCATCATCATCCCCGTCATTCACCATCACCCTCTCCGACTACCTCCCGTTCACTCATTGTCTTCACCACCATCACTCCCTCCTCCTGCGCTCCACCATCTCCACCAGCAACATCACCTTCACCATCCTCGTCGCTCAACATCACCGTCACCTCCTCTCGACGTCGCCTCAACCATCACACACACACCTCGTTCATCCTTTCTCTTCGAAGAGCAGTTGCAGCAGCACCTCCTCCGACGTCCGCCACCGCTAGACGCCACCACCGGAGCCTCCAGCACCGCCAACACCACCCCCGTGCACCATCCCGCTCAATTAATTAGTCGGTTGCTCTGTTTTGGCAAGCTAATTTCCGGTAAGTGATTCTCCTCCGTTTTTAATCGGATTTGTTGCCGAGCTTCACCATCACGCTCACCAATATGTGGTGTAGGACCGACAAGCCATCGCGAGCCACCGAAGACGCCCAGGACTCCGATCGAGAGCTCCGAAGTCGCGAAAAACCCATCTCGGTGAGCTCCGAATTTATCCTCGTTTCGATTCATTTTTGAGTCTTTTTCGATGCTTAGGCTAGTCGGGAGTGAGCGTGGGCTGAGTGCGGGATGATCGGGTGAGGTCGAGAGCTCCGACGATCGTCGGAGCTCAGTCGATTCGGCGGCGAGCGAGCGTCGAGGCGATGCGTGAGTGCGGGAGCTGCGAGCGTGAGCCAGACCAGGCGTGGGAGGTGCTAGTGTTCGGCCTGGGCGAGTCCGGGCGAGCAAGGTCGAGTTGGGCTGAGCCACGGCGGCCGGCGAGCAGCGGCGCAGGCGGCGCGGGCGCGGGAGCCGGCTTGGTGCGGGGATCCTCCGTTTGAATTGATGAAGATGATGATGAGTGGGTCCCACCACTCCTTATATATATTAAATAATTATATTGTTATATTATTATATTAAATCGGTTTGGTTCGGTTCGGTTTGGTTCGGTTTGGTTTGGTTCGGTTTGGTTTGGTTCGGTTGGGTTTGGTTCGGTCGAGTTAATCGGTTATTTATTTAATTGGTTACGGTATTTAAAATACTATAATATTATTCGAGGATTTAAATATAAAATATTATTTTGAGTATTTTATAAAGGGATGGTTTATTAATTAATAAAGGGTAATAAAAATATCATATTATATTATATGGGATTTAAAATATATTATTTGGACTTGATGATTTGATCGTCTGATTAACGATATGATTGAATTGACTAATAGCATGATATTGTGGTGATTATTAGACGAGATTAAATATTAGACTTTGATGATGTTATATATATATTATGTGATAAGAGATGATTATTATAATGAAATATACAATTATATGCTAAGTAAGAGTATGAGGTGATAGCATGCAAATTGGCTAAGTACGAATTGGAATTGTCTTAAGATGATGAATTGGAGAATTATATGGAATATGGTATGAGTTGTGAGATGATGGATTACGAGATAAAGTTAAGATGATGAAAATGATGATGTGACGGTTATTGTGTTAAGTTGTGTAGTTGTGTGTGTGATACTTTCATGCTTTGTGTGCCTTAGAGATAGACTCGTTCATGTGCTTATACTTATTAGGTGACCATCTGTGACGTGTCGGATTTCATATTGCCTGGTTGATTGCCTTTTGCTGTTCTGCTTACCAGGTAAGTCTTTTCGGAGCTTACTCAGATTGATAGAGAGATATTCCCTGCTTTATGTGCATGATATACTAGGTGCTTGCATTCATGATCAGCATGCCATGTAGTATCATGCTAGGTTGCATTGACCGTTGAGCATTCTATTTCTTTATGCGTATGTAAACAGAACGGCCGTTATCTATGAAGTAATTAGAGTCTTTGCTAGGGTCATAAGATGGCCCAGTCCATCGGGTTCCGTCCTGAGTCGATCGAGTCATGGAACTTCCTTTACTTATATTATGAGCTGCATACGGGATTTATTTATTGTGGATACGGGTTGGGTTAGCGGACCGCCCGATGATAAAGGAATGCATTCATGAACTGGCCAGTCTCCACCCTATCGGAAGGGGGTGGAGGTAGGAGAGGGACATACCATTTGGTATTCTTTGTTGGGGCCCTATCTATTATTAAGCACTTGATCTTAGGGACATGCTAGTGTGTTAATATTATGCCTTGCATCTAGAAGCATCTTCATAAGGTATATCGTATATGTGTGCTTAGAGCCGGGATGCAGCAGGTGGGCATCATTCTGATCCCGCTCACCATTACCATTTTTAGGTATTATTTATGTTCATCCCATTGGTGCTATTTGCATATTGCACGGGTCATTTTGTTCGGAGGAGAGCGAGCGCTAGAGTTATCTACTTCACCAAACTCTGACCATGGTTTTGGATTTATATTTTTAGACTCCGTTTTGACCCGGCTCTGCCGTGGCACCCTATTGTATTACACTTGATTTCGCTATTTGCATGACTACTGGTTTTCCACGCATAGACTTACGATAGGTACAAGGGACTTCCCCGGGGATTTCAACGATACGTTTCGAATTTGGGTATGAAATCCCACTTTGGAAACATTAGATTAGGCTTTCAAACCTTCAACCTATACTCGGGGCGCACGATCCCAACGAGGGTTTTCATCCCTCGAAACGTAACCCAGGAATTATAATCCCGGGCCGTTACAAAGGTGGTATCAGAGCCTAGGTTGATTTTGCAAGCCGAGTACAAGGGTTGAAGTGATTTTTAAAATGGCCCAAGGTTTTTCAAACAGTTTCCAAATGTTTGCAAAAGGGCAAAATGAATTTAATTGAACCCAACCCTAGATTGATCTATTAGGAAGGCAACCTCGTGGGGTAAAGACTAAGCGATAGGCATCCCTTAAGGATATAGAATACGAAAAACGGTAGGCAAAATGCTAGCTTTCTCTTTACAGATGGGCCTGGAAGACTCCAAGGAATTTGCACCGCGGAGGTTGGGGTAGCGTGGGTTAGGAGGCCGTGAGGTATTTGCCCCTCCGGTCAGCCGTCCCTCGAAGGATGGTATAGATCGTCTCTATGCTTGTATTTTAATATTAAACTGGGCCTGAGGGCGATCTCCCTCGAAGGGGATCATCTTAATTTGTTGAGTGTTGGGTGCTTCTGTGCTGAGTGTTAAAATAATCGTTCTTGTAGCCATCATGGTCGATATTAGATGCGGTTCAGATGGGCGTGGGGGTAGGGCACGTCGTGGCAGGGGACGCCCCCGCCGAGTTGCTGTTGAGAGAGTCGAGGAGCTTGCCGCTAACGATCACGCCGATGAGCGCGCTGCTGACGACCATGCTGAGGAGCGAGCTTCGCCACCGCCAGCTGATGACCGAGTTCCAGTTTCCACAGAGACTAGGATTGGGCAGTTAGAGGCGACACTTCATGACATTCTGAGTTAGTTACGAGGAGGAGCTCGATCTACGGCACCGACGCCAGAGGTTCAAGCTCAGCAGCCAGCCGAGCCCGTGATTGATGCGCACCCCGAGAGCGCATCGATTAGGTCAAGGCGCTATCTCAGTGCCGCCCATCGACATTTGCTAGAGAGGCTGGAGAGGACGTTGAGAGGTGGTTCCGTGAGATGGAGGGATTGTTCGACCATGTTGCCATACCAGCTTTTGAGCGACAAAGGCTTGCAGCCGGTCAGCTGCGGAGGGATGCATTTGATAGATGGTTAGTATATAAGAAGGACCAGACAGAGTGGACCTATGATGCTTTTAGAGACCTGATGATGAGAGAGTACTGCCCTCCTGGGATTCAGACAGCCCGAGAGGTATCTTTTCTGCGTGGCCGCTACGACAGATCAGCTTCTGTCTCTGCCATTGTCTGCCAGTTCAAGAAGGAGCTAGTCTACTGTGCTCACTTGTGCCCTTCTGATGAGAGCCGTATTCGCATGTTATCGATGAGGCTGCCGTCTCCCGTGCTTTTGCATGCGTCCAGTTTAGGAGCTGTTAGCTTTGACAGATTCCTTGAGGTCATTCTTCTTTACGACCAACAGAGGATTTTGTCTGAGACCGCCTATTCCACGTCCCGCCCCGAGGTGAAGAGGGCGAGGCCAGCTGAGGTCCAAGGAGAGGACAGATCCCGGAGGGGTGGCTATGGAGGAGGATTTAGAGGAGGATTCAGAGGAGGGTACCATGGAGTTGCACCGAGGGTACCCCAGCCACTAGTTCCAGCTGCGTACGGAGGAGTTGCGCGAGTGAGGAGTGCCACTTGCCATGGATGTTACGAGAGTGGTCATTATGTTTCTTCTTGTCCAGATCGTTCGACGGTCTGCTACGCTTGCGGCACTATGGGACACAGAGCTGCTCGTTGTCCCCATAGTAGGAGAGCACCATTGTCTACACAGCCACTGAGACTTCCTGCGGCTCCTCAGCCGCCACTTCTGACATATCCCCAGGGACAGGGGCGAGGAGATACTTCTGGTAGAGGTCGAGGCGGAGGTAGAGGAGGTAGAGGTTTCGGACGAGGAGGTAGAGGACCATCTCGGTCAGGTCAGGGTGGAGGATCAGCTTCAGCGGGACCATCGGGGTCTGGGTATGATCGAGGCCAGAGTTCTGGAGGCCGAGGACCAGCATTACCCCCATCGCCCCGCGTGTTCCAGATGAGAGCTGATGACCGTACTGCCACTACTTCCGCATGTACTATACACTTCCATGATGAGTGCTTGTCTATATTGTTTGACACTGGTGCTACTCACTGCTTTATAGCAGAGGCGTGCGTTGCTAGGCTGAGCCTGAGCTGCACGAGTGGTTCACCCCTTACTATTGGTCTGGCGGACGGGGCAAAGGTTAGGTCGAGTCTGGAGATTTTAGGGTGCCCCATCCGTATAGGTGAGCGTGAGTGGCCAGCCGACCTTATTGTCATGCAGTTGAGGATGGAAGATCTCATTCTGGGTATGGATTTCATGGACCACTACGGAGCCATCATCAACCTTCGGACGAGGACGGTGTCCATCTTGGCAGACGACGGGACTGAGCACCAGGTTTGGGGAAGCGACCCCAAGAGGAATGGGGCGCTCATCAGCGCAGTCAGAGCCGCCAGACTTCTCGATCAAGGTTGCATTAGATATTGGTGCTACGCTGTAGAGGTGGATCGTGCACACCCCAGTATATCAGATGTCCCCATTGTCAGAGACTTTGCCGACGTGTTTCCAGAGGAGCTGTCGGGACTTCCCCCACCGCGAGAGGTCGACTTTTCGATTGAGTTGGAGCCGGGCACTAGGCCCATTTCGCGAGTCCCTTATCGCATGGCGCCGACGGAGATGGCCGAGCTGAAGGCTCAGCTAGAGGAGTTAGCTGAGAAGGGTTACATCCGCCCTAGTGCATCACCTTGGGGAGCGCCAGTTTTGTTCGTCAAGAAGAAGGATAGGTCGCTGAGGCTTTGCATCGACTATCGGGAGCTGAATCGGGTGATGGTGAAGAACCGTTATCCTCTCCCCCAGATTGACGATCTGTTAGATCAGCTGCAGGGTGCCGTTGTCTTCTCGAAGATTGATCTGAGGTCGGGTTATCACCAGCTGCGGGTGAAGCCAGATGATGTGCAGAAGACCGCTTTCCGGACTCGTTATGGACACTATGAGTTCGTGGTCATGCCGTTTGGGCTGACCAATGCACCAGCTGCTTTCATGGAGCTCATGAACCGTGTGTTCATTGACTACCTCGACAGATTCGTCGTCGTCTTCATAGACGACATTTTAGTCTACTCGAGGAGTAGAGAGGAGCACGAGGAGCATTTGAGGATTGTGCTCGAGACGCTGAGGAAGCATCAGCTGTATGGGAAATACAGCAAGTGTGAGTTCTGGCTCACAGAGGTGGCTTTCTTGGGCCACGTGATTTCAGCTGATGGAGTTGCCGTGGATCCGGCGAAGATTGACGCCATCGTTGCTTGGGAGGTGCCCAAGAACGTCAAAGACATCCGCTCGTTTCTGGGTTTGGCCAGTTACTACAGGAGGTTCGTACAGGGTTTCTCGAGTATCGCTAGACCGATGACACAGTTGCTGAGGAAGGACGTTCCCTTTGAGTGGAGTCCAGAGTGCCAGTCCAATTTTGAGCTTCTGAAGCAGAAGTTGACGACCGCTCTAGTGTTAGCCTTGCCTGATGGGACTGAGGATTTCATCGTTTATACAGACGCTTCGCGTTCCGCTATGGATGCGTTCTGCATCAGAGGGTTCGAGTCATCGCTTATGCTTCGCGCCAGTTGAAGCCTGCAGAGGTGTCTTACCCCATCCATGACTTGGAGTTAGCAGCGGTTGTCCATGCTCTGAAGATCTGGAGGCATTATCTGTACGGTACTTCATGCAAGGTGATGACAGATCACAAGAGCTTGAAGTATATTTTCACGCAGAAGGAGCTCAATATGAGACAGAGGTGGTGGCTAGAGCTTCTGACGGACTATGACTTGGACATAGTCTACCACCCAGGGAAGGCCAATGTAGTGGCAGATGCACTAAGTAGGAAGACTCACCAGGAGGCATCAGTGGCGAGACTTACAGCTCAGAAGGATTTGCAGACGGACTTGATGAGGTTTTGCTTCGAGGTGTGGGTTCAGCGAGATAGTGGACAGTTGTCATTCTTAGAAGTGCAGTCAGAGCTGTTAGCAGAGATTCGGCAAGGTCAGACAGATTGTCCCGAGATCGCAGTTCTGAGGGAGCGGATGGCTCAGGGCAGATTCAGAGAGCTTGCAGAGAGAGCAGATGGGATGCTCACCTTTCAGGGCAGAGCTGTAGTTCCATCGACATCAGATCTGAGGCAGAGGATCATGCAGGAGGCTCATTCCACTCCTTATTCTGTCCATCCAGGGACGAATAAGATGTATCAGGATTTGAGGAGGTATTATTGGTGGCAGAGGATGAGGGCGGACATCG
This sequence comes from Persicaria maculosa, assembly GCA_963922045.1. Classification (NCBI taxonomy): domain Eukaryota; kingdom Viridiplantae; phylum Streptophyta; class Magnoliopsida; order Caryophyllales; family Polygonaceae; genus Persicaria; species Persicaria maculosa. The sequence continues at coordinate 18,891,730 of OY998257.1, read as the reverse complement.
TAGATTTTGTAGCCAGATGCCAGGTTTGCCAGCAGGTTCGGATTGAGCACCAGAGACCGGGAGGACTTGTCAGATCGCTTCCAGTTCCTGAGTGGAAGTGGACGGACATCCCTATGGATTTCGTCACCGGACTGAGGCGAGATGTTCGAGGTTTCGATGCCATTTGGGTTGTGGTCGATAGGTTGACCAAGTCAGCTCATTTCATTCCGATTCAGAAGACATGGCCAGCATCGCGGTTAGCTGAGGAGTTCATTCGCCAGATCGTGAGACTTCATGGAGTACCTGAGAGGATTGTATCTGACAGAGATGGACGGTTCACCTCGAGGTTTTGGCATCAGGTTCAGGAGAGCCTAGGGACCAGACTGCATTTCAGTACAACTTTTCATCCTCAGACAGACGGGCAGAGTGAGAGGACGATTCAGACCTTGGAGGACATGTTACGATCGTGTGTTTTGGAGTGGGGTCATCAATGGGTTAGATATCTGCCGCTAGTGGAGTTTTCGTACAACAACAGCTACCATGCATCGATCGAGATGGCTCCATATGAGGCCTTGTACGGGAGACGATGTAGGTCGCCAGTTTGTTGGGACGAGCCTGCAGATACAGTGTTGTCGTTACCTGAGATAGTTAGAGAGACAGTTGATCAGGTGGGTCGCATTCGGGAGCATATGAGAGTCGCTCAGGATCGTCAAAAGAAATATGCAGACAGGCGTAGAACAGAGATTGAGTTCGAGGTGGGTTCGCATGTGTGGCTTCGGGTTTCACCCACCAGGGGAGTTCGACGGTTTGGCATTAAGGGGAAGTTGAGTCCGAGGTTCATTGGCCCATTTGAGATTCTAGAGAGAGTCGGTGAGGTAGCTTACCGTTTGGCCTTACCTCCATCCTTGGTTGGCGTCCATGACGTCTTTCATGTCTCCCAGCTCCGCCAGTATATTCCCGACCCTAGTCATGTCCTTGACCACTCAGACCTTCGCATCGAGCCTGACCATACCTTTGTGGAGCGTCCAGTGAGGGTCCTTGACCGTCGAGTCAAGAAGCTTAGGAACAGGGAGGTCCCTTTGCTTCTAGTTCAGTGGTCTAGGAGGAGTCCTGAGGAGGCCACCTGGGAGACCGAGGAGAGCATTCGGGCTAGCTATGGGGATGTCCTAGATGAGCTGTTTGCGTCTTATGTTGAGCCGAGCGTAGACATTACCTTGACCTCTCGAGTGCGGTGAGTATGCCTAGTTAGTTGGATGGGATTGGTTAGTAGTGTCTCGTTGATTTGCGTGCTTATGCTTGGTAGTTGTGTGCAGATTCTTGGTGATATGATGTGATGAGCCTCGATGATATGATGATGTGCTAGATATTATGGTATGTGACTGTCTTTAATGTGCTATGATTTGCTGTTTATCTCGAGATTATGATCATTCTTCTTTATCCATGATGCATGACATTAGAAATGCTAGAGATTGAAATGTTGAATTATGATTTGACTCGGAACCTAGGAAGGTAATATGGGATTAGCCCTTAGAGGTGGATGTTAGTTGATTGGGAAGTTGGGGATGTCTTGTTTAACGTCGAGAATAAAGAATTTTGAACGGTGATTTAAAAGGAACTCAGATTTTTAAAGTAAGTTATTACAACCCGATTTTTCATTATGACGCCCCACGAAGTGGATACAAGCATGTATGGGGGCACATGTGGATCGCTTGCTAAGACCTAGCGGAGACGTCATGATGCTTTTTGAGTTATGGTATGCCCGAGAAGTCGGAGTGGGGATGTGGTAGAGGCATCTACCACATTCTCGCCCGAGTGATTGGGAATATTATGATCATGGCGACGATATTGTGAGACCTTATGGGGGCACTTATGAGGTACTTACAAGATCAATGACGTGATCTTTGGCCTCACCAATTTCAAACTTCATCCCCTGTTTTAAAATGATTTTTTTGTCTCGGGGACGAGATTTGTTTTTAGAGGTGGATGATGTAAAGGCACGGATTTTAAACCCTAATTTTATCGGAAAAAGGAAATTTAAAATTTAATTAAATCGGATTTAAAAACCCGTTTAACAGATTCCGACCTGAATTTAAACGTTTGACGAACGATTCCGTCTTTTCGCCTCGAAAAATTTAAAATAAAAATCGGATGGTGATATCCTTTTAAGTTTTAAAAATCTAATTGATCGGGAAAGCGAGAGTCGGGGAAACTAACATTCGGGGATTAATTGCGGGATTCGAAATTCACGTATTCGGGATTTATTACCGGGTATTGGTTAACCAATCCTACACTCAATCATCACCTACTCCCTCCCATCACTCACCGTACCCCTTTAACCCACCCCCTTACCCTGTCATTTTTACCATCATCATCCCCGTCATTCACCATCACCCTCTCCGACTACCTCCCGTTCACTCATTGTCTTCACCACCATCACTCCCTCCTCCTGCGCTCCACCATCTCCACCAGCAACATCACCTTCACCATCCTCGTCGCTCAACATCACCGTCACCTCCTCTCGACGTCGCCTCAACCATCACACACACACACCTCGTTCATCCTTCCTCTTCGAAGAGCAGCTGCAGCAGCACCTCCTACGACGTCCGCCGCCGCTAGACGCCACCACCGGAGCCTCCAGCACCGCCAACACCACCCCCGTGCACCATCCCGCTCAATTAATTAGTCGGTTGCTCTATTTTGGCAAGCTAACTTCCGGTAAGTGATTCTCCTCCGTTTTTAATCGGATTTGTTCCCGAGCTTCACCATCACGCTCACCAATATGCGGTGTAGGACCGACAAGCCATCGCGAGCCACCGAAGACGCCTAGGACTCCGATCGAGAGCTCCGAAGTCGCGAAAAACCCATCTTGATGAGCTCCGAATTTATCCTCTTTTCGATTCGTTTTTGAGTCTTTTTCGATGCTTAGGCTAGTCGGGAGTGAGCGTGGGCTGAGTGCGGGACGATCGGGTGAGGTCGAGAGCTCCGACGATCGTCGGAGCTCAGTCGATTCGGCGACGAGCGAGCGTCGAGGCGATGCGTGAGTGCGGGAGCTGCGAGCGTAAGCCAGACCAGGCGTGGGAGGTGTTAGTGTTCGGCCTGGGCGAGTCCGGGCGAGCAAGGTCGAGCTGGGCGGAGCCACGACGGCCGGCGAGCAGCGGCGCAGGCGGCGCGGGCGCGGGAGCCGGCTTGGCGCGGGGATCCTCCGTTTGAATTGATGAAGATGATGATGAGTGGGTCCCACCCCTTATATATATATTAAATAATTATATTGTTATATTATTATATTAAATCGGTTTGGTTCGGTTCGGTTTGGTTCGGTTTGGTTTGGTTCGGATTGGTTTGGTTCGGTTTGGTTTGGTTCGGTTGGGTTTGGTTCGGTCGAGTTAATCGGTTATTTATTTAATTGGTTACGGTATTTAAAATACTATAATATTATTCGAGGATTTAAATATAAAATATTATTTTGAGTATTTTATAAAGGGATGGTTTATTAATTAATAAAGGGTAATAAAAATATCATATTATATTATATGGGATTTAAAATATATTATTTGGACTTGATGATTTGATCGTCTGATTAACGATATGATTGAATTGACTAATAGCATGATATTGTGGTGATTATTAGACGAGATTAAATATTAGACTTTGATGATGTTATATATATATATTATGTGATAAGAGATGATTATTATAATGAAATATACAATTATATGCTAAGTAAGAGTATGAGGTGATAGCATGCAAATTGGCTAAGTACGAATTGGAATTGTCTTAAGATGATGAATTGGAGAATTATATGCAATATGGTATGAGTTGTGAGATGATGGATTACGAGATAAAGTTAAGATGATGAAAATGATGATGTGACGGTTATTGTGTTAAGTTGTGTAGTTGTGTGTGTGATACTTTCATGCTTTGTGTGCCTTAGAGATAGACTCATTCATGTGCTTATACTTATTAGGTGACCATCTGTGACGTGTCGGATTTCATATTGCCTGGTTGATTGCCTTTTGCTGTTCTGCTTACCAGGTAAGTCTCTTCGGAGCTTACTCAGATTGATAGAGAGATATTCCCTGCTTTTTGTGCATGATATACTAGGTGCTTGCATTCATGATCAGCATGCCATGTAGTATCATGCTAGGTTGTATTGATCGTTGAGCATTCTATTTCTTTATGCGTATGTAAACAGAACGGCCGTTATCTGTGAAGTAATTAGAGTCTTTACTAGGGTCATAGGATGGCCCAGTCCATCGGGTTCCGTCCTGAGTCGATCGAGTCATGGAACTTCCTTTACTTATATTATGAGCTGCCTACGGGCTTTATTTATTGTGGATACGGGTTGGGTCTGCGGACCGCCCGATGATAAAGGAATGCATTCATGAACTGGCCAGTCTCCACCCTATCGGAAGGGGGCGGAGGTAGGAGAGGGACATACCATTTGGTATTCTTTGTTGGGGCCCTATCTATTATTAAGCACTTGATCTTAGGGACATGCTAGTGTGTTAATATTATGCCTTGCATCTAGAAGCATCTTCATAAGGTATAGCGTATATGTGTGCTTAGAGCCGGGATGCAGCAGGTGGGCATCATTCTGATCCCACTCACCATTACCATTTTTAGGTATTATTTATGTTCATCCCATTGGTGCTGTTTGCATATTGCGCGGGTCATTTTGTTCGGCGGAGAGCGAGCGCTGGAGTTATCTACTTCACCAAACTCTGACCATGGTTTTGGATTTATATTTTTAGACTCCGTTTTGACCCGGCTCTGCCATCGCACCCTATTGTATTACACTTGATTTCGCTATTTGCATGACTACTGGTTTTCCACGCATAGACTTACGATAGGTACAAGGGACTTCCCCGGGGATTTCAACGATACGTTTCGAATTTGGGTATGAAATCCCACTTTGGAAACATTAGATTAGGCTTTCAAACCTTCAACCTATACTCGGGGCGCACGATCCCAACGAGGGTTTTCATCCCTCGAAACGTAACCCAGGAATTATAATCCCGAGCCGTTACACGACGGCGGCCGAAGCCGGGATGAGCTGGGCGGAGCCGGGGTAGGTGGCCCAAGCCGTGGTTGGACTTCCCCTCTCTCTAGATTTTCTAGAGAGAGGAGAGAGTATTTATAAGGTTAAGGCTTTTTAGGGGAGGTTGAAGAGGAGGGGCGAGGGTTGTGTAAAGACCAGGAATTTTAAAATTTTTTATCAAAGTTGGAGATTCGAAAAAAATTTTGGGAGAGGCTGGAGTTGGAATTTCAAAAATTCCAACTCCAACCTCTCCAACTCCAACCTCTCTTCCTCACTCCAGCCTCTCCTTCAACCTCCCCAAAAATTAATTAATTAGATTTGGAGATTCAAAAGTTTTTTGAAAATTCTGTACTCGAGCAACATGTTTTATTTTAAATCTTTTTGAAGTAAATTTAGGCATCAATTTTCGGATTTGAGATTTTGATCTAAAATTTATTTGAGTCGGTTTTGGTTCGGGATTAGCGGGTTTTGAGTTTTGAATTTCGGGATTTAAATTTGTCATTGTGGGGCCCATTTCTCTCCCTATTTTCTTTCTTTTTTTTATTTTTTCTTCTTTTCTTTTCCTCTCTCTCTATCTCTCTCTCCTGGCCGTTAAACACTGTAGAAACCCACCCCATTTGTCCTTTGTGCACATTGCCCTTCGAGCGTGAGGTGTACCCCGCCATTCCACCTTGGTCTCGTCTCCACCTTGCCCTCATCTCCCTCCTATATAAACCTCCCCCTCAGCCCCATTCTCCATCCAAATCCTCACCTTCACCGAGCCCCCAAACACCACCTTCACCCTCTTCTCACAACACCACCAAGCCGCCATGACCACTTCTACTCCACCACCTCTCCTTTTGTTTTTCTGATTCCACACCCGCATCATCACCTCCTTCCATTCATTCTCAACCACCAGGGACCACCCGCATCATCACCGCCTCCGTCCACAGCCGAGCCCACCAGTGTTCACCTCCAGCATCCACCTCCGTCCCCAAAAGCCTGAAGAAAATGAGGAAGGGGACATCACCGACCATCGAAGTCGTCCAAGCCGCAAGCTCACCCTGTTTTTCCGTCGAGGTCGGTTTTTGTTTTTCGTTTCGTTTTTGAGTTCAACCCTCCTCAAATTGTGCTCGTACTCATCCCATATCTCTTTCTGGGCTCCAGAAACGATTCCTCCCCGTTGATTACAGCTAGAGTCTCCCTCGGAGCACCCCGGAGTCGGAGATCGGAGCCCTCGGTAATCTCTCTCTTTCTCCTCCTTCCTTGCTTGCGTTTGATTCTCTTCATGTGGGTCTTGGTCGGGGAAGCTTGTCGCTCACCTGGGTTTGGGTCGGGATGGGAAAGGAGCCACCGGCAGGTCCTTTCTTCTTCATTCTATTTCGTTTCCGTCGGAGTTGCAGGAGCCCTGTTTTGATTTGGGGAGGGAGACGGGTTATGTGGGTGTGGGCTTGGATCTAGGCCGGATCCGATTCATTTCCTTTCAAGTTATATCGTTGTGGGCTTTGGGCTTTCGGGTACGGGCTGGATCCGGTTCTTTTCTGTCAGATTCCTCCCTTTTCTTCAACGTTCTTATGACACTTCGGGTTTGGGTTTCAGTTTTGGGCCGGACTGGATCCGGGTTTGTGTTTGGGCTGGCTATTAGGATGTTATTATTTATGTTTATATGTTAGTATATTATATGATACGATTGTAAATAATGAATTTTTTTTTTCAAAATATTCAATGAAAAATAAAAATTTCCAAAAAAATTCAAAAACTTAAAATTATTTATAAAAATATTCAAAATTTGGAGAGATTTCAGAAAAAAGCGGTCTTAGACCGCGTTTTATTCATAATAAGCAAAATCGAGAATTGAAAAAAAACAAATAAAAGAAACGCGGCTTCAAACCGCGTTTTATAATTAATTTAGGGAAAAACACTCTTCGAAACCGCGTTTTTTTCAATTTATATTTTTAATTAAAAAAAAGGTAAGGAATGAAATGCGTCATCAACTCGCGTTTCATTTGAACCTCACAATTACACCGGCCATCCTTCCCAATACCCGTACACACAGCACCTTCGGGATCTAGCTCTAGCCTCTCTTCCCGATTCCCATAGCCATAGGACCTCCGGCCTCCCTTCCCGATCTCACAGCACCTCCGTCGGTGTCGGCTGCTGTGGGCTCGTCCTCCTCCCCTTCGGCGTCGGTGGCGGGCTCCTTAGTGGTTGGTTCAGCTCAGGGGGCTAGGTTGGATGAACCCAACGCCGGCCGGTACTAGGAGCTAACGCCTGGCGATTCCGCCGCTGAGTGTACGGTGATGGCTCCTCCGTCGCCTGGGCAGGGAGGCCGACAGGGAGGCCAGAAGTGAGGCCACTGTGTGTACGCCTGTATGGGGAGGCTGAGATCCAAATGAGGGGAAGGGAGGTTGAGATACAAATGGAACGCGACACCATGCCGCGTTTCATCGTTTCCTTTTTTTAAATTTAGTTTAAAAGTATAAATTAAAATAAACGCGGTTTCAATCTGCGTTTTACCCTAAATTAACCATAAAACGCGGTTTGAAACCGTGTTTCTTTCATTTGTTTTTTTTCAATTCTCGATTTTACATCTTGTGAATAAAACGCTATTTCAGACCGCGTTTTTCCGACATCCCCAAAAATTTTGAATATTTTTGTAAATATATTCATGTTGTGAATTTTTTTGTAAATTTTTATTTTTTGTTGAATATTTTGAAAACAAATTCATAAATAATTGTGTTAGTCTATTATTATTATTATAATATGAGATGTTTTGAGATAAATATTTTTTTTTCTGAGAATATATATATTTATATATTATAAGTTATTTTGAAAAATAAAATTATTTGGGAAATAATTATGTGGTGTTTTAACATGTGATTTAGAAATGGTAGAATGATTTATTGATGTTGTTTTATAAATGAGAATTGTGAAAATGGATTTATCTTGGTGTTTTACTTTAGATAAATATTATTGTTAAATTATTATTAGATTATTATTACTATTATTATATGTTATTTTCTAAGGTGGTGAGATAATATATATTTTATAAAAATATTATATTTATTATAAATGGTGTTAAAAGTAATATTAATTGGGATGAGTTATTATATTTTGTTTTATAAAGGTGATTTTAAGATGAGGACTTTAAAGAAATTTGTGACGGGATTATTTTAAATGGTATGATTTTATAAATTGGCCGTGAGTTTAATGTTTATAAATAGGATTGACTAAATATGATATTTGAAAGAATTGTTTGACTATCGAGTTGACTTACTTGATCTAACTTATTAGTTGGTTTGATGATTTGTATGAGTGCAAGTTATGATAAGCATGTTATGTGATGTGATATGATATGATGTGATTATATGTTGAAGCATGATTATTGATATATATTCTCAAGTATGAAAGTATGATATGTTCTATGATGAAATGTTAAGCTGATGAGTTGAGTAAGATAGTATTTGATTCGAGTATGATACATGATTAATAAATATTATTATATGATATATTGATGATATGCAATGTGTTGATCTATGACGGTTTGAGAAAATATGAAAATGTGAATAAGATGACATGTGAGGTTATGTGGTGATACATGTTGAGACGATATATGATCTATCCTATGTTGAGATGATATGATATGTCATGTGATGATATATGTTGGGATGATATATGAGCTAATATATGACGATGATGATGATGATAGGGATAAGATATGATGATGTGTTCTATGACTATGTGAAGCTTACGTGTGTGATTTTAATTATGCTTTGTGTAATTTAGACACAGACTTATATTTATGTCCATTTATATATGCTAGGTGATTTGTGAGCATTTGGCCATTACCTCTATTGCTGCTTTGCTTTGCTGTTCTACAAGTCGAGGTAAGTTCCCTAGGGGGCTTACTCAGGTTGGACTCTGATGCCTGTTGTTGCATTTTATGTTAGGTGTTGCATATGCATAAAAGCATGATCATGTGGTATCCTGTTTAGGTTGTACTAATTAAATAAGCATCTGTTTACTTTATGCATTTGAAAAGAGAACGGTCCTTATCTGTGAGCCGTAGAGTCTTTGCTAAGGTCATAGGACAGCCCTGCACCATCGGGTTTGTCATGATAGAGTCTGTTTGATTTATATATTTATGGTGCGGCACGACTGTGCGTCCTACCTCAGTTATGGTACAGACATGTATGGTGCGGTACGACCGTGCGTCCTACCTTGGTTGTGGTACGAACATTTATGTTGATATACCTGGTGCGGCACGACCAAGTGTCCTACCTCGGCTGTGGTACAGACATGTATGGTGGATTACAACTGGTTCGGTACGACCAGGCGACCTACCTCGGTTGTGGTACTGACATGTATGGTATAGTAGGAGGTCCGGGGATGTGCGATTTGGCATTGCTTGGGCCACTTACCGCTTTTTGCATATTATTATACATATGAACTGTTAGCATGCCTTGTGTGTTAATTTCTTGTACAACATTAGAGCATCTTTATTAGCTATAGCACATACTATGTGGCCTCAGCGAGGACTTCAGGTCCCGCATCCGTGGCTCGATCAGATTCCTTTCCCCGTTCTTCTTTTAAAGGTATTTTCTGCAGATTCTGATTGCTTGATGTCTATATGACAGGGTTTCCCTTTTTGGCGATTGATGGACCGAGAGGCCGACTTCCAATTTATAAACTTGGATGTTTTCGATATTTGTATTTTTTATGTTTTGGTTTTGACGCGCCTCTTCCGTGTCAAGTTGTACATTGATTTCCGTTTTTTTGGCATGTTTGAACTTCAAGAATTTTGAGCGACTTAGTCAGCTAGGACAGGTTCTGGGTACCCAACGGCCCTTTGCGCATTTTGGGGTTCGAAATCCCCCCTTTGAAACGCTCTCATTTGAGGTTTCGAAACCTCGACCCGTACCTGGATTGCAAGATCCGAACGAAGGTATCCAACCTTCGAAACGTAACCCGAATATTTATATTTGGGCCGTTAAAAAGTTGGTTTCAGAGCCAGGTTGTGCAATTCGGGTACCAAAGGGTCAAGATTATGTTTTAAAGACCTCCCACGAATTTCAAATGGTTTTGATAAAGTTTTAAAAAAAGGGGGCAAAATGAATTTAATATGGCTAGAATAATAAAATGAATCGACTAAGTAAACTTGACTTAGAAGAATAAAATTGGAAAGGGAACTCGAGTGGGTAGAAAGGCGTTAGACCATCCCTATTGGATGTAGACTTTGGGAACGGGTAGGTAAACTTAGCTTGAACTTTACAGATGGGCCTAGAAGACTCCAAGGAGTTTGCACCGTGGTGGTTGGAGTAGCGGGGTAGGACATAGAGATCGGGAGGTAGTTGCCCCCTTCCGGTCAGTCGCTCCTCGAAGAGCGGCTTCTAGATAGCTTGTGTGTATATATAAACTGGGCCTGAGGGCGATCCCCCTCGAAGGGGATCAGATTAAACCGTGATGATTGCTTCTGTGCTCTGTGATTTAGATTCACCCTTCCCTTGTGCAGCAGTATTGTTGGCGCACGTCGTGGGCGAGTGGGGCGTGGGGGCCCAGTATGCCGTGGAAGAGGATGACCTTGCCGAGCAGTTGTGGGTGAGACAGATGACGGGGTTCAGACTCCCGCGGGTACAGAGATCCCGGCTCTTCGGCCGGAGGCTGTACTTGGACGGCTTGATCGGGCGACATTGATTGCGATGCTGAGAGGACTCGTCGGAGACCCTCCACCAGCTGCACCAGAGGCCTAGATTCTCGCTGAGCAGCCAACTAAACTAGATGTTCAGATTACCGCTGAGCAGCCAGCTAGACCAGAGGTAGAGATCCCCATCCGACAGCCAGTTGAGCCCGTCGTTGTCGGTGCGCGCCCCGAGAGGCGCATCGACTGTGTTAGGTCATTGGGGCACTACGACCCGCCGCACTTCCTTGGAGAGACCGGAGAGGATATTGAGGCTTGGTTCCGATAGATTGACAGTATCTTTGACTTCATCGGCGCCCCAACTTCTGAGCACCATTGACTGTCCGCAGGTCTCTTGCGGAAGGCCGCCTTTGATCGATGGTCCGTCTATAAGCCGGATCAAGCGGAGTGGAGTTATGAGGACTTCAGAGCACTGATGCTATGTGAGTTTTGTCCAGCTAGGACTTAAGACCGCTCGAGAGGTGGTCTTTATGCGCTGGACTTATGATTCTTCACACTTTGTGTCCGAGATCGTCTGTCAGTTCAAGAGGGAGATGATCTACTGTGCTCACCTTTGTCCCACGGACGAGAGCCGTAATAGGATGTTGTCTATGAGGTTGCCATCCGATGTTCTTCTTCATGCCTCGAGCTTAGGAGCTGTACCGTTCGAGAGGTTTCTGAAGGTTATACTTCTCTACGACCAGCAGCGAATTCTGTCGGAGACTGTTTATGCTACCTCTCATCCCGAGGGGAAGAGTACGAGACCTGATGACTCACGATGGGATGCACGGCCAGTGGTGGACCCAGGGAGGGGCTCGGGGTGGCTAAAGCCCCCCCGGATTTTGGAAGAAAAAGGTTTATATATATGTGTATGATTTTTCTAATAAATATAACTAAAGGGAGTATTGTATCATTAATTCTACTTAGCTCAGTTGGTAATTAAGAGGGAAGGGAAGGAAAGGAAACCCGAGACTGGTGTTCGAATCCTACCATCAGCGCCTCAGCGTTTCATTTTTTTAAAACTAAAGTAGCGGCAGCAACAGTTCCCACGCCACAAGCACTCTCGCTTGTACTCCTTGTAGCAGTGACTACTTTTTTTTTAAAATTATTTTTTCTTTAAAAAACCCACCTACCTTTTAATTTTTTTGTGAAATTTTTATTAGGGTTTGTGATTTTGAGAATCAATTTTTTAAATATGTGAATTGGGATTTTTTTATAGAATATATAATATGAATTGAAAATGTTAGTGTTTCATACTTATAATTTGTTAATTGAATATGGGGTTTATGAATTGAATTTATGATTCAAGGATCGTTTGTTTTTATAGGAATATATGATATGGATCAACAAATTTATTATTCGCTCTAAGTCTTCTATTTCTACTATTGGATATTTCTGCAATCAATCATAAGTAAAATCCATCTCGGAATGTTGAACCGGTTGGAAGTGGAGATGCTATTAGTATTCGTATAGATAATGTAAGGAGTGAAAAAAAAGCTCGATTATAGAAACAATGGGGCATTATTAGTGATCTGAGATTACAAAAACCTATTCAGGAATATTATCGTTCCTTATAGTATTCAGCCCCCCTCTGGCGAAAATCCTAGGTCCACCAAGACCCAATAGGGGAGGATATAGTAGAGATTTTCAAGGGGACACCCAGAGAGTACCATATCTGCCATTCGCATCAGCTAGAGAGGTTAGAGTACGAGCTGTGACCTGCTATGGAGGCCACGAGGAGGCCCATGTTCTGCAGCACTGCCCTGGGAAGGGTACACTATGTTTCACCTACTACGCCAGGGGCCATAGATCCATGCATTGCCCCCAGTCTGGTGGGACCCCATCTACACCGGCTTTGAGACTGCCCGAGGCACCTCGTCCCCCGCTTCTGACCCATCCTTATGGATAGAGGAGAGGGGGTACTGCTAGAGGTAGAGGAGACAAAGGATCATTTGGGATAGGATATGAGAGAGGCCAGACTTCATGAGACCGTGACGCTGATCTGCCCCCACCGCCCCGCGTGTTTCAAATGCGAGTGGATGACCGCTCCGCTCCCACCTCGACAGGTATGATGCCACTCTATGATGGGTGCACTGATTGTTTACCTTCATGAAGCTGAGCTTGCATGATTTGATGAGTGTGTGTGCTGAATACCTGATGATATGATTGACGTTGAGCATATTGGTGTGTGCTAGTATGATAGTTATGATAGTAAGTTCAGAAAATTGGCCGTGATCCTTAGCATGATATGATTTGTAGAGTTGCCTTGGTTAATTATGATATATGATATTATGTGCATTTTGGTGATTTATGATTCATGATGAGATATGAGATTGATAGAATTAAATTTAAGACCGGAACCTAGGAAGAGAATACGAGATTAGCCCTAAGGGGTGGATGATTCCACCTCCTGTGTTATGAAATTGTTTGACTAACATTGGATTTGAAGGATTTGAAACGGTTTTTGAAAAGAACGCTATGATGCTTTTGAGTTATGATATAACCGAGAAGTCGGGGTAAGGATGTGATAGGGGCCCATATCGCATACTTGCTACGACCAATTGGAAATATTATGATCACGACGAGGATACTGTGAGGATCTCATAGGGGCCCTTATGCGGTGCTTGCGAAATCAATGACATGATCCTTGGACTCTGACGTAGGAGGAAATCAAGTCTAATAAATACAAGTAGATATCAAACCGAATCCTAGTCCACGCAAATAAATTACAAGACTTCCTCCCGTTGTAGTGGAAGGGAATCAGGATCGATCCACGAGGAGGCGATTCAGCGGTGCCTGGATAGTCTATGCGAATTCAGTGCAAGTCGACCAGAAGCCTCGATATCATGTTGGGCAGTCGATATCGATAGGGGCAGTCGATTCCTAGTGACGATGTCGATCTGGAGAGAAAACCTGCGAAGAGAGAAAACAACAAAAGCACTCGATATCGACTAGGGTGGTCGATTTCGAGTGGGTCAGTAGCTTTTTCGACTCAGAAAACTGTCTACGAAGAAGTGCTTGATGCAGGGTGGTCGATATCGACAGGAAAGGTCGATATCGAGTGGAATTCCAATCGATGTCGATTTGTAGCAAAACAGAAAATAAAGAAAATAAAAAGCAACAGATTTTTGGGTTTTAGTTCAATAAACTAAAAGGCTTCTAGGATAGGGATTCACCACAACAGAAACCATGCATGTATTATGACCAATTCTCATAAAAGATTAAACTTTTCTCAACACCATTTAGGGAGATAGAGGCTTTCGCATAAAACTCTAATTATTTCTACCTTTTTCATAATTAGGGTTTAGGTCAACTTTCGAAGGCAAAACCTAATTACTATCCAAATTCACATATATAATCCACTTTCGCTTCATATAAGGTAAATAAGGAATGATCCTAAACTCGCATAAAGGATAGAGCGCGGGGTAGAAGAAGAGATCGCATAATCAAATATGGAATAAGTGCACTTATATGGCTACCGCCTGGCTCACCCCGACCCTAGAAGTGGGACGACTACTCGCTCTTCATCGCAACAAACTCCATTGATTGAAAAGAAGAAACTTGCATTAAACTTTAAACTCCGGAAGCTTTACAACTCAACGTTGGCTCTCACAAACACCAAACTCTAAACTTCTCTCTAACTTTAACTCTATTGATTGTGTGGGTGATTGAATTCGGAATGCCAGTCCCCTAGGGCTTTATTTATAGGCTACTAATCCTTACTATTCAAGGATATTATCTTCTATCTTCTATCTAAACTCTATCCAAACAAGTAGGATAGATCTTTTATTTAAGTAAATATCTAAATCAAGTAATAGAAATCTTAGGGTAAAAAGGAAACTACCCTTAAGACATAATCTTATCTAAAACAAAGGATAAACCGTGGCTTATGTAGATATACTTCCAATCTGCGTCTCAAAAAGCGCATCCAAACCGTGTCAAAATCTAGTCGATATCGACTAGTTCAGTCGAAATCGACCTCTTCGTTTCTGTTCGACTGGCTCAGCTCTCTACTCGATTTCTGGGTCTTGGTCGATATCGACCTCAGGTCGTCGATATCGAGTGCTCTTCCTTTGTTGATGTTTTTGGTCTGTCTCGACACTAAAAAGTCTGTATCGATGCTTCAGTCGATATCGACCAGATAGGTCGATTTCGACCACTCTTATGCTTTCCTTGGTTTCTTCGTTTTGACTCCAATTTCGCTCCAATTTCTACATAATTAGACCAAAACTTGTGCAGACACTATTTCTTGCATGTTAGCCCATCCTACAAAAATTTATAATATTTTTCAACCTTTTCTTTGGGAATCGAATGAAATATGAAGTCAAAAGATGCAATAAAAAGGGTACTAAATATTTACATCAAAACACCCCATACTTAGACTTGCTGTCCTCAAGCAATAACCAAGCAATAACCAACACCTACAACACACTCTTCAAGTCTTTGTTCGTAAGAGCGGGATGGTGCTATTCAAATATTCAAATATATCACAACTATGTAACTCCCTTATCAATAAAAAATACAAGAATCCCTCCCGATGTAGTGGTAGGGTAATTCAGGATCGAATCCACGAGGAGGCATGTCAGTGCTTCCCTTGTTGTAATCACGATCAAGCTTTCGACCTCAGGAGACATATGATATCGAGGTTTCTGGTCGATATCGACCTCAGTTCTGGTCGATTTCCAGCTGAGTCCCGCAGAAGACAAAAACAAACCAAATCGACGTTGAGACAGACCTCGATATCAACGTTAGTGATCGATATCGACATTTGAAAGTCGATTTCGATGTCTATTACAAAAACTTCAATGCGTAACCTATGTGTCGGAAAATTGTACGAAGAGCGTAGAATGGTATAGGAAAAGATGAACAGAAACAAAACTTAACTTTTATATGAAATTTAATAAACTAATAGCTTCCAAAGTCGGGGTTTCATGCCACAGCGATAACAATGCAAGTATGGTGCTAAAGTTATGAAATTTAATGTCTTTCCGTCAAATACCTTTCATTACCAACACTTAGGTGATTAGAGGCTCTCGCTTAATTCCTAAGAGTTACTATCCAATTTATGAGTAATCCAAGTTCACAATATAAGTGGCTTTCGCTTCAATAATGCAAATAATGAATCTCCCTAACTTTCGCAAAGTATCATGCATAGGATAGAAGACGGAATCGCATAAAAGTCATACCTTTGATGCACTTACCTTACATTTCTATCGTCGGGCTCACCCCGACCCTAGAAATGGGTTGACTACTCACTTCTCATCATTTCACTCATCATCATCATTGAAAGAAAACTACTTTGAATTGCAAAAGAAAGAAATTACAACCGAACGAAGCCAATTCCGCTCTCGCTTCCACCAACCTCAACTCGGCCTCCTCCTCCTCTCTCTCTCTCTCTCTACAAATTCTCTGCGTGTATGGATGATTAAAATCAGCCCTAACGGCCTCTAGATATAGATATCGAACTTTGCTATCCAAAGGCTTGAAACTTTATCTTTATTCTCTAAGATAAAACTTAAATAAGTAAAAACTAAAAATTCTATGGTAAAACTTGTAAAGTGATAACTCTGGTGTTGAAGATAAGAAATCTCAACTTTAGGATAGACGTGCAAGCTTCGGATAGAATTCTATCAAAATCTGAGTCGGACTTCTCTGTTGGCAACATCGATATCGACCTAAAGACATCGATATCGACCTCGGTTTAACTCTATCATCGAGCTCTCCTTCTTCTCCTCGGACTGGCACTCGACTTCTATCATTTAGCTCGATCTAGGCACTCGATATCGACCTTGGAACATCGATATTGACCTCTGTTGGTGTCGACATGCTCCGTTCTTCTCTCTGCTCGATTCCTGTCTCTCTGCTGCACTCGATGTCGAGGTTCTTCAGTCGATTTCGACCTCTTCAGAAGACTTCGAGTTTTTTTTCCGCTCTCCCAAATCTGTCTATTTTTGTCCTTTTTTCTACGAAATCACATAGAAACTCGTGCAAACCCATATATTTGACAGTAAAGCACAAACTACACTAATCTCATGTTTTCCCACTAATATGCATGCAAATGATTGATAAAATGGACTTAAATGTGCATAGAACATATGGCTATTTGCGCACATCGAACACCCAATACTTAAGCTTGCTTGTCCCCAACCAATACCTTTAATGGTCATTCAGGGGAAGAAAGTAAACCCTCAACATCATAGATTCATTTTTCATGTCTCTACACTCAATTGCCATCCTTGATAAGGTACTTTTGTCAACCAAGTCCATGCCTGTGCATAAAAGCAATTTCATACTCATAAAAGGAGCTTTATATGCATAAAACAAATTCAGCGACATAGCATTAATAATCATGAGGACTTTTGCAAGCTTGTGAGAAGTAGATTGGTAAAAGGCTAAAGGTGGGCTAATTTTTGGCCATGTGGTGTTAAATCCGGGGAAACATACTTTCTTTCCAAAACATTCCACATTCCTTCTTCATAATATCTCACCTATCACTCATAGCTCAATGCTTTTTTCAATTATAATGCTTTTACCTCTCTAATATTAGCACTGCCTTCTCACGAGTCGCAAACATGGGTGTCATGAATGGCCCCGGATACTTAGTACTTCGGATTCCTCACCTTGTGTCCCATCTCGCTGAACTAACATCTCAACGAGCAGGGTCAACTTACCTTTATCTCCTGAGGTGATCGGATTTTTTTTCACTCATTAAATTTTCCATATTTCAAATATCTTTCATTCCTGCCAACAACTTCAATCATAAACTCCATATAACAACTCCAAAGATGACATCCATTCTCAAACTTGTCCCCGGATAGGGTATAAGGTATAAAAAATGGGCAATATGTAGTATTTGTGGAGCAATAATGATGATGATATAGTAAGGCTCATATATGGCTTGTGACTTTTGTAAATATGCATAGATAAGGCTAGGATATGAACTTGTGTAAGCACATGTATGGAAATTTCTAAAAGTCCTCCATCATCTTATCATGCACATTTCAAAAGCAACTTCAAAATTTTTACCTCATTTATTTATTTTCTTTTTGCACTTCATTGGGACTTCCCTTAACTAGGCAATTTCATGTTATATCTCTAATGAATCTAATTTTGCATCGTAGAGCTCTTTTTTATACTTCCATGACTCTTTTCTTTATTTTTAATTTTTGATGGGGGTCATCATTTTTTTTATTTCTTTTTTATTTTTGTTTTTTTCGAAAATAAAACTAAGTATGCATGCTTAAAGATAAATATGACTAACTATGTAATAACTATATAACTAAAATATGCAATAATTTATGAAAAATTTCAAAATATGCTAAAACAAGTAAGTAGGCCTTTCCCCCACCCCATACTTATAGTTTACAGTGTCCTCACTGTATTAGAACTAGGATTAAGAAGAAAACTTACTAAACCGTCACAAATTTCAGGAGTCGAAGAAGACTGCAGTGATGGTCGATATCGACCTTTAACATCGAAATCGATCTCTGTTATCGATATCTGGCTCAAGCTTCAGGGTGATCCGGCCTCGACCACAAGCCCATCTGAATCGACCTTAAGGTCGATGTCGATCTTTAACATCGATATCGATGTCTTGTTTTCTCCTTTTTTCCTACACTTTGTTAAAAAACTAAAACCAAAACAATGCAATAATAATAAAGTCTTAAACCAAAGTAAAAACTGTTCAAAACTAAAAACTATGTGTCTTCGTACAAGCTCTAGACTTTTAAGTCGCTAGGCCGACTTCTTCCTTTTGTGCTTTCAAGGCGGCATCTGCAGAGCCCATGTGGCTTAGGCCTCAAACAACACTCCTTTCTTATCACGCAGCTGCATTCCGCATGGATGGATTTGATTCACCGTGAAAGGTCCCATCATCCTGTCTTTGAATCTAGGAGGGAACCATTGATCTTTTGATTTGGCGATGTAAACCTTGTCTCCTATCTCATATTGGTTCGAATCATCATCGGATACCCTACACAAGCGCACATGCTAAGGCACACCTCTTCCAAATAATGATAAATCTCTAATAGAAATGGAAAAGGAGGAATCCGTACCTTGACTTACCTTCTTCTCTATATGTGGCTCAGGTCGACATCGATATTCAGTGGTCGATATCGAGCTCTGTTGGACTCCTGGAGGTTCAGTCGATTTGGAGGCTTTCTGATCGATATGATTAGGTCAATTTCGATCCTCAGAGATCGATATCGAGCTCTTTGACTTTCCTTTCTCAGCTTCTGTGGTGGTCGATTTCGGCTTTAGGGCAGGGTCGATATCGACCTTCATGCCCGATTTCGAGGTTCCTTCTCCTCCTCCGTCAGCACTTCCCTTGTTGTAATCACGATCAAGCTTTCGACCTCAGGAGACACTCGATATCGAGGTTTCTGGTCGATATCGACCTCAGATCTGGTCGATTTCCAGTTGAGTCCTACAAAAGACAAAAACAAACCAAATCGACGTCGAGACAGACCTCGATATCGACGTTAGTGGTCGATATCGACCTTTGACAGTTGATTTCGATGTCTAGTACAGAAACTTCAATGCGTAACCTATGTGTCTAAAAAGTGTCCGAAGAGCGTAGAATGGTATAGGAAAAGATGAACAAAAACAAAATTTAACTTTTATATGAAATTCAATAAACTAAAAGGTTCCAAAGTCGGGGTTTCATGCCACAACGATAAAAATGCAAGTATGGTGCTAAAGTTATGAAATTTAATGTCTTTCCGTCAAATAACTTTCGTTACCAACACTTAGGTGATTAGAGGCTCGCTTAATTCCTAAGAGTTACTATCCAATTTATGAGTAATCCAAGTTCACAATATGAGTGGCTTTCGCTTCAATAATGCAAATAATGAATCTCCCTAACTTTCGCAAAGTATCATGCATAGGATAGAAGACGGAATAGCATAAAAGTCATACATTTGATACACTTACCCTATATTTCTATCTTCGGGCTCACCCCGACCCTAGAAGTGGGTTGACTACTCGCTTCTCATCATTTCACTCATCATCATCATTGAAAGAAAACTACTTTGAATTGCAAAAGAAAGAAATTACAACCGAACAAAGCCAATTCCGCTCTCGCTTCCACCAACCTCAACTCGGCCTCCCCTCTCTCTCTCTACAAATTCTCTGCATGTAAGGATGATTAAACTCAGCCCTAACGGCCTCTAGATATAGATATCGAACTTTGCTGTCCAAAGGCTCGAAACTTTATCTTTATTCTCTAAGATAAAACTTAAATAAGTAAAAACTAAAAATTCCACGGTAAAACTTCTAAAGTGATAACTCTGGTGTTGAAGATAAGAAAACTCGACTTTAGGATAGACGTGCAAGCTTCGGTTAGAATTCTATCAAAATCTGAGTCGGACTTCTCTGCTGGCAACATCGATATCAATCTAAAGGCATCGATATCGACCTCGGTTTAACTCTATCATCTAACTCTCCTTCTTCTCCTCGGACTGTCACTCGACTTCTATCATTTAGCTCGATCTAGGCACTCGATATCGACCTTGGAACATCGATATCGACCTCTGTTGGTGTCGACATGCACTGCTCTTCTCTCTGCTCGATTCCTGCCTCTCTGCTGCACTCGATGTCGAGGTTCTTCAGTCGATTTCGACCTCTTCAGAAGACTTCGAGTTCTTTTTCCGCTCTTCCAAATCTGTTCATTTTTGTCATTTTTTCTGCGAAATCACATAGAAACTCGTGCATACCCATATATTTGAAAATAAATCACACACTACACTAATCTCATGTATTCCCACTAATATGCATGCAAATGATTGATAAAATGGACTTAAATGTGCATAGAATATATGGCTATTTGCGCGCACATCAAACACCCCATACTTAAGCTTGCTTGTCCCCAAGCAATACCTTTAATGGTCATTCAGGGGAAGAACAACCCTCAACTCAATTCCATATACAATCTTATAAACATTGCAATTAATAATAATCCACTTTGCAACCAATTATGAAAATGCAATACGAACCATCAGGCGGACTTTCGCTCAATGGAAGATTTCAAAAAAGACTCCATTCGGCGGGGTTGTAATGAGGCTTGGTATAAAATAAAGGGTATGAAATTACTTGGCTATGTGATGCTTTATAAAATTCGGGAATCAAGACTCCTAAACTTCATCACTACTATATCCAAACCATATCTCTACAATGATACACTTTCCAAACCTGCTTTCCATAATGCTCATAAACTTCTTTCAAACCCTAATATGCTCTCAAAAATATAAAACTTGTATAAAATAAAAGAACTAAGGAATAATTGGCTCATGCACAACATATATAAATATATACCTATATATATATATATATATATATTTTTTTTTTTTTGGATTTTTTTTGCACGAAAATAAATAAATAATTAGGGTGCATTTATATGGTTAGCCAAAAATCCTTTTACAAAGTATGACAAGATGCAAATATGTACCATCCCATAATTTCCTTTGCTCAAAACTATCAATATGCACATTTCTTTCCACAATGCATTATTCTAACCAATCTAAGTCTCAATTCCCAAATGGGGGTCAGGCTCAATTCGGCTAGGGATAATTTTGTGGAGTTTGCAATATAAGGCTCAGGCTAATATTCTTGCTTCAAGCAGAGATAATGCAGGGCAGGTAAAGAGAGGATAAAAATGGCTTAAAAAATACCTCCATCATTTAATTCTCGTAAACATAAACATATATATGTATTGGCTTTGAATAAATATCACAACATTTAGAGATGCATAGGAAGAGTAAATACACTCAAGAAAGCAGAGGGATTTTTGATGTTCTCCCTATAGGCCAAAATTCTCACTAGGACAATTTTTGTTGGATTTGCTTTTTAGCCTAGGATCATATGTGCTCAATTTCATCACAAGTTCACAATTTACATAAAAACCATTTTAAGGACTTAGGCTAAACCATCGAAATATGCCATAGGATTTACATGATCAAGTCAGCTATTGAGTTCTTATCATTGGACGTCTAAGTAGGGTTTAAAAACAAACTTAAGAAGTAAATATGCATTTTTTTGTATTTTTGACATTTTCTATTATTTTTTTTATTTTTTTTATTTTTATGAAAGTAAAAACTAAGAACATAAGCTTAAACATGAATGCAATGCGAAGAAGAAAACCAAGTTGTGACCATAAGACATGTTTCTACCCCACCCCATACTTAAAATATACAGTGTCCTCACTGTATTAAAAGAAAAACAAGGGTAGAGAGAAACTTCAGTGCAACCTGGGGATTCAGGTCGATTTCAGGTTGGTCGATGCCAGAAGTCGATGTCGAGTAAAGTAGTCTATATCGACTGCATCTGTCGAAGTCGAGGAAGAAGGTGAAGTCGAGGGCCGCCAGATTTTGGTCGATATCGACTATGTTGCTTGATATTGATCACTCCTTTTCGCTCCTGAGTGCTCGATGTCGACTCCAGGAGATGGCTCGATCCAGTTAGGTCGATTTTGACTAGTTTAGTCGATTTCGAGTAGTTATGCAGAAGCTTCTTTTCTTCCTCGTTGTTCCTGAAATCGTTAGTGCATAAAAGATAAAACCACAGTATATCCAAAGTCTTCAAATCCCAAAAATTCAAACTTTGAATCCTAAAAACTATCTATGCGAAAATTTAAAAGGTTTTATGTACAAGCTCTAGACTTTATAGTCGCTAGGCCGACTTCTTCCGCGCTTCTATCCAAGGTGGCACATGTAGGGACCATATCGCTCTTATGTCCTCTTCAGGGCTTTCAAGCTCTACTTTGAACAACGTCCCTTTCTTGTCTTTAAGCTCCAACCTTCTTGGATAGACTTTATTGATCGTCATGATTGAGCTCTTCCTTCCATCCTTTCTTCTGCATCCCAGGGCATCGCATTGCTCAATAAGCACCTTGTCGCATGCCTTGTATTCTTTTATGGGCTTACCTACCTTGTTAGTCAGGCATACAAACAAACATACTTGCTTTAAAGGGATATTCGACTTTATCTCTAAGGGTGGAGGAATCTTATTTGGACTTACCTCGGAGCCCATATTGCTCTTAGGGGCAGGTCGATATCGAGTGGATTGGTCGATATCGACCTTCTACTTTTCAGTCGATGGAGGCTGGTCGAGTAGGGGGAGTTGATGTCGAGTAGGCCTAGTCGATTTCGACTGGCCCTGGTCGATTCCGGGTACTGTGTCGACCCTATACTTAGCCTCTGGCAGTCGATTTGGCTCCTATTCACTCGATATCGACTGGGTGGTTTCGATTTCGAGTGCTTTGACTGGCTCTCCTCCGTCGTGGGCTTGGTGCCAAATCTCTAAAAGCTCCTCCATTTGGGCCTCCATGACCCTCTCCTCTAGCTCCTCATCGGTCAAGGCTCTCTCCGTTGGTTCATCACAAGGGATTACTTTCCCCATATACGTCGCCTTGACCTCCATTTGTTGTACCTCCTTCATTGTAGTGTTAAAGGAGAATTCGATGACCTCATTGCCAATGGTGAATGACAAGAGTCCCTTCTGCACGCTGATATTGGCATCGGTCGTAGCTAGGAACGACCCTCCTAAGATGATTGGGCAAGTAGGATCCTCTGCCATATCAAGAACAAAAAAATCAGTGGGTACAAAGAACTTACCCAACTTGACTGGGACGTCATCGATGATGCCTATGGGCCTTAAAAAATTATTATCAGCCATATACAATTTCATATCAACCGGCTCCAAGGCTCCAATGTTGACCTTTGACCAAATGGACAAAGGCATAAGGATGACGCTAGCCCCTAGGTCGCACAGGGCCTTGTAGCGATGTTGGCCAAGCCCAATGATGATGGCGAATCTACCAGGATCACTCCTCTTCTCTGGGTAGTCCACCTTGCTGCACTCCTCAGCGATCTCAACAATTGATCGCTTCTTGCTCAATATATCCTTAAGGAAGCGGACGTGTGATGGCATCTCATGAAAGGCCTTTGTGAATGGAATGGTGACATTAAGGCCTTGGAGAACCTTCACAAAGCGTTGGAACTTCGCATCCGCTGGATCCTTTGATGATTTGGAGGGATAGGGCTGATGAAGGGTTGATATCGACTGGTGGGGTGTCGATATCGACTGCAGTGGTTGATCTCGGGTTCGTCTGGATAGGGTCGACGTCTACAGATGGGTCGATATCGAGTGGCTTAGTCGATATCGACTGGGGGTGGTCGATATCGACTGGCTCTTCAGGACTTTCCTCCGCTTCTCTGACATTCATTGGTAGCCCCTTGCCATTCCTTAGATGAACCGCGGTGAAGTGGCCCGATGGTTGCCCCTTTGGATTGGCCTGTGGTTGGCCAGGGAACCCGCCGAGTTGTCGTGGAATTTGTGCTGCAAATTGACCCAGTTGGGTCTCAACGCCTTTCCTCCATGTATCTATCTCGTTAGGCCTAGAGTTAATGTCATGTAAGGATTTTTGGATGGCATTGTTGAATTGATCATTCTTGGCTTGATTCTGCCTCATCTCATCTAGGATGAGTTGTAGATCATCCCTCCTTTCTATGTCCGGATGGCCAGGGGCTCTGTATGGTGGAGGATCCTTGGGGTTGTATTGGGGTGGTTGATTTCCCCAGATTTGGTACACATGGCAATTGGGATTCCTCATATAGCGCTCCTCCTGGTGGGTCTCAGCTAGTTGTACTTGCTCCGTGTGGGGGCAATCAGTGGTGATATGCCTTACGGAGCCACATTCAGCGCAGGGTTGGTTGGCGGAGAGGAATTTGACTTGCTTCTGCAACCTCCTGAGTTGATCTTGTATGAATTGAACTTTGACGTCTGGATCAATCTCCTTGGAGGGCTCATAGAGTGGTATAGATGGGGCAGGCCTTGAGTCGGAGGCCACAAGAGTCCCATAGGTGTTGTCAAATTCGCCCAACCTCTCTATAATATCCCAAGTTTGTTGTGGTAGAAGCTCGAGATACCCATAAGAGGTACAAGTGTTGATTCTCTCCTTAGTTACTACGTCCAAGGCGTTGTAGACGATCTCCTGGATGACCTAGGGTGGTTGCCCATGCGTAGGGCAAGACCTCAACAACTCCTTAAAGCGCTCCCATGCCTGCACCAATGTCTCGCCTGGCTTTTGTTTAAAAGCCGTGATCCTCTGGTGTATCATCGCAGTCTTTGATAGTGGGAAGAACTTGTTGAGAAAGGCATCCTTGACCTCATCCCAAGTGCGGAGCGATCTGGGGGCTAGGCTGTCCAACGAAAAGCCTTTAGTTTTACATATTCAAGGCTTTGTCCATCAGCAATAGTGTCACACAAGTCAAGGAATAAAGATATATGCTCAAGAGGACAGTCGTTAGGTTTCCCCTCAAATTGACGTCGCCTAATCTCAGTTAAGAAACTAGGTTTAATCTCAAAATTAGAACGGGGGATAAGAATAGCCGATTCAGGCACAAAGAGCACATGGTGCATGTATTGTTTGGCATTCTGAGGGAGGGCATTGATTTGGGCTTCTATTTGCCTCCTAGCCTCCTCCTCCCTATCTGCACGCTCTTTAAGTGCCGCCTCTCTAGTTGTGAAGTCCTTAACTTGCTTCCTTAGGCGCTCAATCTGCCGAGTCTGGGTCTAATTGTCTGTCATGATTCTTTGAGCTCGGGACCTCAGATGGAGATAACGTTCAGGGTCGTCTACTCCTTCGAATTCAGGTGTACGATTAGCGCGTCGCATACACTTGTAAGAAAACACTAGGAAAAAGAGTGAGATAAAATAAACAGGGCGCGATTGATAGCCTCCCCGACAACGGCGCCAAAATTTGACGTAGAAGGAAATCAAGTCTAATAAATACAAGTAGATATCAAACCGAATCCTAGTTCACGCAAATAAATTACAAGACTTCCTACCGTTGTAGTAGAAGGGAATCAGGATTGATCCACGAGGAGGCGAGTCAGCTGTGCCTGGATAGTCTATGCGAACTCAGCGCAAGTCGACCAGAAGCCTCGATATCGAGTTGGGCAGTCGATATCAACAGGGCCTGTCGATTCCTAGTGAAGACGTCGATCTGGAGAGAAAACCTGCGAAGAGAGAAAACAACAGAAGCACTCGATATAGACTAGGGTGGTCGATTTCGAGTTGGTCAGTAGCTCTGCCGACTCAGAAAACTGTCGACGAAGAAGTGCTCGATGCAGGGTGGTCGATATCGACAGGAAAGGTTGATATCGAGTGGAATTCCAGTCGATGTCGATTTGCAGCAAAACAGAAAATAAAAGGCAACAGATTTTTAGGTTTTAATTCAATAAACTAAAAGGCTTCTAGGATAGGGATTCACCACAACGGTAACCATGCATGTATTATGACCAATTCTCATAAAAGATTAAAGTTTTCTCAACACCAATTAGGGAGATAGAGGCTTTCGCATAAAAATCTAATTGTTTCTACCTTTTTCATAATTAGGGTTTATGTCAACTTTCGAAATTACTATCCAAATTCAAATATGTAATCCACTTTCGCTTCATATAAGGTAAATAAGGAATGGTCCTAAACTCGCATAAAGGATTGAGGGCGGGGTAGAAGAAGAGATCACATAATCAAATATGGAATAAGCGCACTTACATGGCTACCGTCGGGCTCACCCCGACCCTAGAAGTGGGACGACTACTCGCTCTTCATCGCAACAAACTCCATTGATTGAAAAGGAGAAACTTGCATTAAACTTTAAACTCCCGAAGCTTTACAACTCAACGTCGGTTCTCGCAAACGCCAAACTCTAAATTTCTCTCTAACTCTAACTCTATTGATTGTGTGTGTGATTGAATTCGGAATGCCAGCCCCCTAGGGCTTTATTTATAGGCTACTAATCCTTACTATCCAAGGATAGTATCTTCTATCTTCTATCTAAACTCTATCCAAATAAGCAGGATAGATCTTTTATTTAAGTAAATATCTAAATCAACTAATAGAAATCTTAGGGTAAAAAGGAAACTACCCTTAAGACATAATGTTATCTAAAACAAAGGATAAACCGTGGCTTATGTAGACAGACTTGCAATCCCCGTCTCGAAAAGCGCATCCAACCCGTGTCGAAATCTAGTCGATATCGACCAGTTCAGTCGAAATCGACCTCTTCATTTCTGCTCGACGGGCTCAGCTCTACTCGATTTCTGGGTCTTGGTCGATATCGACCTCAGGTCGTCGATATCGAGTGCTCTTCCTTTGCTGATGTTTTTGGTCTGTCTCAACACTCAGAGTTTGTGTCGATGCTTCAGTCGAGATCGACCAGATAGGTCAATTTCAACCACTTTTCTACTTTCCTTGGTTTCTTCGTTTTCACTCCAATTTCGCTCCAATTCCTTCATAATTAGACCAAAACTTGTGCAGACTCTATTTCTTGCACGTTAGCCCATTCTACATAAATTTCTAATATTTTTCAACCTTGTCTTGGGAATCGAATGAAATATGAAGTCAAAAGATGCAATAAAAAGGGTACTAAATATGTACATCAGACTCTCCAATTTCAAACTTCATCCTATGGCTTTAAAATGATTTTAGTCTCGAGGACGAGACTTGTTTTTAGAGGTGGATGATGTAAAGACCGGGAATTTTAAAATTTATTATTTTGTAAAAGTAATTAAATTAGATTTGGAGATTCGAAATTTTTTTGAAAATTCCGTACTCAAGCAACATGTATTAAATCTTATTTATTTTGACTTTTGTGCACGTAGTTTTAGGAGCTAAAAACTATAAAAAAATCTTATTTTTTTCATAGTTTAAAATCCTATTAGGTTTTTAAAGCCGGAAGAATATCGTTATCCGAAGAAAATTTTTGGATTCCGAGATAAAATACGTAATCGATCTTAAAAGGTTCAAGATTGGGCCGGAATTCGTTTTAATAGTTTCAAGCTTGATTTATTAATTTAAAGACGAGTTTTTCTTAACATATCCGATTAAACAATTGTAAACCTCATACCCACCAAACATCATTAATTTTTTTATAAGGTTATTTTTAAAAAAAAAATCACCTCCCACCCCTCCATAATACACCACCTCCTAAAAAAAACCCACCCCTAAAATACCACTTTTTTTTTGTCAAACAGATCCTTACATTACCCTTTCCACACTTTATCGTTTAAGCTAAAGAACTTACACAACAGAAAATTCAAGACGTTCGAATACCAATACATGTTATTCAAGATAGACTTTACTAGAAAGCAAGTAAGGACGGTTGGTTTATAACGAGAAGTGCATAAAGGGTTTTATTATTAATACGTGGAATCAGAAAGGGGAATGAGAATGATATATTGATTCCCAGTTTGCCGCCTCCTAAAGCTGCCTCCTGCCATCATCATCTTCCCTCATCTCCATCATCGTCGTCCAGGTTTGCCAGCGTCAACACCACCGTCTAGGTCTGC
Organism: Persicaria maculosa; assembly: GCA_963922045.1. Taxonomy (NCBI): domain Eukaryota; kingdom Viridiplantae; phylum Streptophyta; class Magnoliopsida; order Caryophyllales; family Polygonaceae; genus Persicaria; species Persicaria maculosa. The sequence continues at coordinate 18,863,709 of OY998257.1, read as the reverse complement.
CGGCATCGACACCGCCACCACCGTTGTCCAAATCTCGACCCCGTCTGGATCTGTGTTCATTGCTGTCCAGATCTACTAGCGTCGACACCACCGCTACCGGTGCTGCAGTCTTTTCTCCCTCACCGTTGGCCTCTGTGATGTAATTCAGTTACAATGTGATGTCATCTAATTGTTCTAGATCGTGTAGCTTGAGCAACAAGTTGCTTCTATCATAGTATAAATACCTCATGTAATAAACCTTTAGTTTACAGTTTTTCATAATAAGAAAATGAGCGGATGGAACAACTTCTCTCTTCTTCCTCTACATTCTCTCTATTCTGCATTTTCTCTTCTGTCAACATGGTATCAGAGCAGTAATCGATCCAAATCGATTTGCTGTTTTTCTCTTGTTCTAACGCTGCTCTGTGTTCCTCTACTCTGCACACGAGCCCGTTCTCCCCCCCTCTCTCTCTCTCTCTCTCCAAGCAATGGCGACAAGATCTCCACCAGATTCACCGAGATCTACTACCACTGAGCGTCATCGAGGTGGATCTTAGATCACCATGACAGATCTCTAGAATCCTCTGTTTATCCATCCATCGGATAACTCTGGTATGAATCTCTGCTCCATTCAGCTTGTTGGTGAGAATTATAGGTGCTGGAGTCATTCATTTACCAAAGCGTTATCAGTGAAGAACAAGTTATGGTTGATTGATGGATCTTTGGTCAGATCTTCTGAAAATGCACTATAGTGGGACAGGTACAACGATATGGTGTGCTCTTGGCTGTTGAACACAATGTCTAAGGACATTTATAACACCATTGATGAGTACAATACAGCTCAAGAGATGTGGCTTGACCTCGAAGAGAGCTATGGCCAGAAGAATGGCCCTCTGATCTTCGAAATTCAGCGGGAAATTCATGATTGCCAGCAAGACAATTCCGAGCTAACTGAGTATTTTACAAAGCTCAAGGGATTGTGGAGGCGCCAGGCAGTGGTGATTCCCTCAATTAAGTGTCGTTGCGGAAAATGTGAGTGTGATTTGCAGAAGTAAGCGAAAGAAGCTGATCAGGAGAACAAGCTTATGAAGTTTCTTATGGGACTTCATGAGAAGTATGACAGTGCTCGCCGACAAATTTTAATGACCACACCTCTGCCATCACCTAGTTCGGCTCACTCTCTTCTTCTTCTTCAGGGAGATCAGAGTCAGAAATACTCAGAAAAGAGACTTAGCAAGTCAGATCTTGCTTCTACTGCTCTGATGGCAAAGTAGAAGGAGGAGGAGTCTAAGAGATCTGCTCTCACACCTCGTCAGGAGGAGGAAACGCCACGACGATTCAAGTGTGCTCACTGCTGTGGTAATCACAAGATGGAGACGTGTTGGGAGTTGGTAGGTTACCCTAGCTGGCACTGAAAGAGTAAATTTAAACCTCAGATACCTAGATCTGGCAATTCTTATCAGAGCAAGAAGTCAAATGTCTCCAATGGTGGATCTAAAGATAATGTTCTGATGAATGCATCCCAAGAGTTTCTCAATACTAGCTCAAGTGCTTCTTCAGGCCTTTCTGCAGATCATCAGAAGCTGCTTGGATCCATTATCTCCATTCTCAGACAAGCTGATAATTCCACACATGAATCACATCTCGCAGGTAAGCTTTGTTTCAATGCAATGCACTTAAACAAGTTGTGGATTCTAGATAGTGCAGCTACCGATCATATGACATCAAATTGGTCTCTGCTTATTGATCCTATCCCTCTCTCTTCTCTCTATGCTATTAACTTTGCTGATGACAGCTCTTGTGCAATTACACATACTGGTTTTGTTCAACTTCCCAATTTCATCTTACATAATGTGCTCTTTGTTCCCACATTTCACTTTAATCTGTTATCCCTTCCTAAATTGGTCCATGAATTTCAGTTTCATGTGACTCTTGACTCTAATTTCTGTGTAATTCAGGACCAAGCGAGGATGAGCCCGGATGATAGCATATAGTAGATATCCGGATGGCATGTACTACATGGATCCTACAACTAATGGAGTGGTGCCAAGTGATCTCAGGATGTCTTATCCTCACAGTCTTACCTCAATTTCTACTTTACCTACTTTTCTTCCCCAAAATAATGTTTCCAGTTTGTCAAATAGTGCTGCCCTGTGGCATTTGAGAGTTGGAAATGCTCCTATTGTGAAGTTGAAATACATTTATGCTATTAATGATAATATAGCTTCCTCTTTTAATCATGAATGCTCTGTTTGTCCATTGGCAAAGCAAACCACATTACCTTTTTCTGTTCATTCTACCTCTGCTGATCATGTCTTTGAATTTCTCCATTGTGATGTGTGGGGGCCTTATGACACTCCCAACAAGGAGGGGTTTCGTTTCTTCTTAACAATTATTGATGACAAATCTCGAAGTGTATGGGCTTTTCTTCTCAAACACAAGAGTGAGGTAGCCTCCTCCTTACAAACATTTATTCTGCGTATTCAAAACCAGTTCAATGCTCATGTCAAAACTATACGTACATATCAGGGTACTGAGTTTCTCAACTCCACTCTCACTTCCTTTCTCTAGTCCCTAGGTATTATACATCAAAAGTCGTGTGTCTACACACCTCAACAAAATGGGAGAGTGGAGAGTCGCCATAGTTATCTTCTTGAAATGGCCAGGTCCTTTATGATTCAGGCTTATCTTCCTATTCATTTCTGGGGAGACAGCATTTTGACTACCACATACATTATTAATTGCCTTCCAAATCCTATTCTTCATCACAAAACTCCTCATGATCTTCTGTTCAAATCCCCTCCCACTTATGAGCATCTGTGTGTGTTTGGGTGTCTAGGTTACATCTCTATGACAACATATCCTGGTCATAAGAAGTTTCATGCTCGATTTGATCCCTGCATTTTTCTGGGATATCCATTTGGGATCAAGGGCTACAAAGTGTTCAATCTCAAGACAAATTCAATCATGATCAACAGGGATGTGAATTTCCTTGAGAATATTTTCCCTTACAAACTTTACTCTGAGAATTCAAACTCTACATCCTCTTTCTCTTCTTTTGGAGAGTTTGTTGACCACAACTTTCCAATGGATTATGTCTCCTCAAGTTAGCCTTCATCCTAAGCTGTGTCCTATCCCCCAGCTCCCAGTTCTCGGGGATATTAGATACTTCTTGGGGATAGAAGTTGATAGAACTGCAGAAGGAGTGTTCTTGAATCAGAGAAAATATACCATGGAGATGCTTGAAGAAGCTGAGATGAGCAATGCAAAACCATTGCACACTCCTATGGATTCTCATATGAAGCTCACTAGAGAGGGGGAGGGGGGGCACATGAGAAATCCTCATCTATTGAAGGCTAGTAGGCAAGTTGATTTACTTAACTGTCACTAGACCCGATATTACATATAGTGTGCAGGTGCTCAGTTAGTTTATGCAAACTCCATGTGTGGAACACTGGAGAGCAGCCAAACATTTACTCCGCTACTTGAAAGGAGCACCCGGGCAAGGACTATTACTTGCAAAAGGAAATGATCTCAAGCTCAGGGCCTATTGTGACGCAGATTGGCAATCATGTCCAATGACCAGAAGGTCTCTTACTGGATTTTGCATCTTCTTAGGATCATCATTGATATCGTGGAGAACCAAGAAGCAATCCTTTGTGACCATGTCTACAGCAAAATCTGAGTACAGATCCATGGCAGCAACATGTTGTGAGATCACATGGCTTGTGAATCTCTTGAAGGATTTGAATGTAAATCAAGCAGGTCCAGTTGAGCTTTACTATGACAATCAGGCTGCACTTTATATAGCCAAGAACCCTGTTGTTCATGAACGTACCAAGCACATCGAGGCTGACTGTCATCTAGTGCGTGACAAGGTAATCAGGCAGGAAATCGAAGTAAAGTATGTCAATACAAAGAAGCAGCCAGCTGATCTCTTTACTAAGATTCTGAATCAAGAGCAGCATAAGAAACTTATATGCAAGCTTGGAGTAGTAAATCAGTTTACCCAAACTCCAGTTTGAGGGGGAGTGATGTAATTCAGTTACAATGTGTTGTCATTTAGTTGTTCTAGATCGTGTAGCTTGAGCAACAAGTTGTTTCTATCATAGTATAAATACCTCATGTAATAGACCTTTAGTTTATAGTTTTTCATAATAAGAAAATGAGCTGATAGAACAACTTCTCTCTTCTTCCTCTATATTCTCTCTATTCTGCATTTTCTCTACTGTCAACACTCTGGCACCGTCTTCATCTGCAGTCCTCCCTCTATAGCTGTCGTCGTCTGTCGTCATCCTCTCTCTCTCTATCCATAATTCCGCTTAACAACACATATTAATTCCTAAAGTAAATCACTAAAGTTTTGAAATTCAAAAGAAGCAACAAAGCAATTTCCCTCAATGATAAATTCAATCACTAAAACACTTGAAATTCTCATAAAAAAAATGAATCACATGCTAGGTAGTCAAATAAAACAATATATATATAACAAAATGTAGATATAGGCAGCAAACTCAATTGACAATGCAAACACGTGTAATACTAAAAGTCTAAGGCTGTGTTTGGCAGCCCACCCCTTCCACCTTTATTTAAAGGGTGGGGTGGGTGGAATTCTACTCCATCTCCTCCACCTTCTCTCACAATGTGGGGAAATTTCCCCCCACCTCCACCCCCTTCCACCCACCTCCACCCCTTAAAAATGTGTTTAGAAAACACAGCCTAAAAGATGCACAACTACTAGATCCAAGTCATCCAACGCAGTATTTATTACCTTATTTAGATTAGGTTTCAAGTTTAAAGAGTTGTGTTATGAGTAAGCAATCACAAAGATGTAATTACCTTTAGTGCCCACTTCATTAGCACGGGTAACATATCCCTAATCCTTGGATGTCTGCACAAAACAAATTATTATCTATCAAGATTACATCTCCACAACACAATTTAGCAAGATGCATTTCAATTGGGAAGATAAAACTATATTCCTCACGTCCAGTTTAGTGAAATTGGAGAAGCATGTTGAGACTAGAGGAATTTGTCGTCGAAATCTTGTGATTTAGTCGCCCTCTCGTTGTCGTCATCGAAATCACCGTCTTCGACGCAGATAAGCGAGGTGGCATTGTAGTGATCTCCCCATTCGGTGCATTGGACCTCCTCTCTCTCCATATCATTTCTTTCCTCCTCGAACTCGTCCATATCCAGGTGATGGCCATGGAGGCTCTTCTTCTTCTCGGGATAGTATTAGCCACGACGACATCGGTATTGTCTTAACTCCGGCATCGATTGAAGTTCACACTGTATAGACGCAATTGAAGAGGATCTCACATACCGACCGCTAGTAAGGAGATCTCACAACAGTTGAAAGAGTTAGGATGTGTTTGCTTGCAGATTATTTTTAAAGGGGGTTGAGGTTATTTTTTTAAAGTTGTGGAGGTGTAAAAGGTTGATGTTATTTTTTTTATAAATAACCTTGGTTGGTGTTTGGCTGATAGAAGGTTATTTTTTCAGTTATTATGTAAAAAGACCCAAACTAACCTTGATAATTAATAAACCCTACTCTGCACTTTCATAGTTTATGAATTCCACGTCCCACGAGCAAACATCAGAGAAGGGAAGCACAACAAACCTCTTTACAACAACAGCCTCGGGTGATTCTTGGCAAGATTCCGACGTCACGTGTGGCTTCAGTTCCTGAGGTAGGTTGATTGTTGTGTATATGTCGATCATTTTACTTTTGACAAAATCCATTTGATTGGAACAAAGATTTGAAAGACCCCTTTAGGTAGATGTTTAATATTTTTATGACCACTATCCCCTTCAGTGTTTGCAAATTTAGCACTTCAGACTTTACCTAAAAAAATATTAACAATTGTTAAGTTTTAATTCACTATATTCAAAGTGGGAACACAAATTATCACAATATGTCAGTAATGTAACACTAGCCCCATTCCAAATGTGTTAGCTCGTGTTTCCAGCTTCTCCAGGAATCGAATTAACAAAGTCCTCCTCTATAGATACTATACCTATATATATAGGTTAGGTCAGGTGTACTCATTCCTTACGGTGTTAAATGTTAACAAATCTGGGCCCTTGATCGTAGGAAAACGGAAGGCTAAGATTATTCAACTAAATTAATTAATGAGATAATGATAGACAATATACCAAAAATTTGGGACTCTTGCAAAAGTGACACCCCCCCTCCAAAATTTGCAAAAGTAGTAAATAGGCCTAAAAATTGGCAGAAATACTCGGTCATCATCACCTCCTCTCACATGTCACCCTTCCTGTTGAACCGAGCTCTCACCGTCCCGCATCCTTCTTCTCTCCGGCTGTTCCCCGCCCTCCACAAGCCACCTCCGGCCACCCAACCACCGGCGTTCGCACCCTCTCCCTCATGCGCACCCACTGAGCCCAGAACCCACCCGGTTCGTGCCCCCTGACCCCACACAGCCACCCCTGAGTTGGAAGGTTTGGGGGAATTGAGGAAGTTGTGATTTTCAAATGGACATGGAAGTCATCGGGGATGGGAAGACGGAGTTGAAATTGAAGGTCTGAACATGAGTGAATCGAACTGAAAATCTCGATTAATTGGTGGACTTTGGATGGGGAAATAGTTAATGTCACGAATTTTTTACTGTCATACATTTTTTCTATCATGCATTTTTTTCTTTACTGGCACATATTTTTTCTTTACTGGAACATATTTTTTATTTACTGGCACATATTTTTTCTTTACTGGCATGAATTTCTGTTTGAGCAGCAAAAATGGTGATGTTGTGTCTTTTCGTGTGTGTTTTGTTGTCCTGCTGAGATGGGTTTGGAATGGTGTTGGATGTAGTAAAGGGGAAGGTGAATGGTAGACGGAATGGGTACCTGCTTGTCTCCAGTATCTTGCCCAGTTGTGTGAATTTATGTGCCAGCCTCTCGGTTTTCTATGCCGGACATGGATTTATGTATGACAGAATATTTACTCTCTATGTTCATCGGGTCGTTGGTGCCCAGATACTGAAGTGGGGAGAATTGAATCGAAATATATAATAAAATATAAAGCAATACAACTCTTAGCCTCTTCAAATAAATTCAAGACTCCCCGCTATAGTAGTAGGGAATCAGGTTCGATCCACGAGGAAGCGAGTCAGTGGGATCCTAGTAGCGTTGAAGACACGTCCTTTATGTTCGACCAGAAGCCTCGATCTCGAGCTTAGACCTCGATGTCGACTTTGGCTGTCGATGCTCTCTGCAACAGAAGACCTGCAGAAACAAAAACTGTAGTCGATATCGACTGGTGGGGGTCGATATCGATGTTAGTCCACGAAATCGACTGGCTCAGAAGTCTGTCAGTCGATACAGAGGGGTCGATTTCGACACAAGGGGGTCGATATCGATGCTTGCAGAAGTTTCCCATGAGTTTCGAGATCGACTCAGAAAACTGTCGATCAATCAGTTTGGTCGATATCGACCTCTGTTGTCGATATCGATGTCTTCCTGCAGTGAGTTAGTTGATTTGTCGGCAAAGAAAAGGCCGAAGATTTAAGAATGGGAAGGAAGCAATGATCAAAAATAAGCAAGGGTGTTGGGTTTTTCGATGACTCAACGAACGGCGGGCAAATTTTGAATGTAAATTTAATAAAGAAAAAGTCTTCCAAAGCCAAGGATTACCGCGACAACAACCATGATAGAAGAAGTAAGAATCAACTAAAGATGCATCCTTTCATCATAAAGGAAAAGGCTTTCACCTAAACCGACAAATAGGAAAAGAGATTTTGCAATTACTTAACCTAATTTGTATCTACCTTCATCATAATTGAGTTTATAATCTTTCGAATATAAACCCTAATTACTACCCAAGTTTTACAACATGAGTTCCTTAAATTCGCATTTAAAGATGAAGCACAAGGTAGAGGGAGATAAAAGATACATTCTTTAGTGACGTACTTACCTTACCATCATGGCTATCGTCGGGCTCACCCCGACCCTAGAAGAAAGGGTGACTACTCGCTCATGTTGATTGTAGACATGTCTTGAATTGAAATAACTTGCATAAATGGAAAATTTCGAATCTTTACAATCTCAACGCCAACTATCGTAAACGCTTGAAACTTTAAAGCTCAAAAACTCTAACTATCTATTGCCTATTGCGATTGTCTTGCTTCTTGGATGATATAACAAATCATCCCCTAGGGCTTTATTTATAGGCTACTAATCCTCGCTATCCGAGGATTGAAACTTCTATCTAAACTATGAACTCTATCCGAACAATTAGGATAGGTCTTTTATTTTGATAAAACTTTAAAGGAAAAGATAATAAACAACTGCTAATATCTAAAAGAACGAGATAACTCATGACTTTGGTGATAGACTTCACAATCCGAGTCTCAAAATCGGATTTATCTTCTGTCGAGGTAGGGTCGATATCGACACCAGAGGTCGATATCGATGCTTGTGTTTCTGCTCGACTTGTCCAGCTCCAGTCGATGTCTATGACGATGGTCGATATCGATGCTTGTATGTCGATATCGAGGCTTTCTTGTCTGTTCTGTGTGGCCTATCTCAACACTCAGAAGTCGTGTCGAAATCTAGGGTCGATATCGATGTCTTAGGTCGATATCGACCTCTGCTCAGCTTCACTTGGCTTCTTCGTTTTGACTCCGATTTCATCGAATTCCTGCATGGTTAGCTCAAAACTCGTGCAGAATCTATTTCTTATACTTTAGCTCATTCGTACACAAGTTTATATACTTTTGAAACTTTTCTTTGGAAATCGAATGAAATATGAAGTCAAAAGATGCAATAAACAAAGGTACAAATATGTACATCAAAACACCCCATACTTAGACTTGCTTGTCCTCAAGCAATAACCAAGAAATAACCAATACCTACAACACATCCTTCAAGTCTTCGCCTTTGTCAAAAGCAACATCATAAGTGGTAGCAAAGCGAAGCAATTGAATTTAACATCATAGCACATATTTTGGCGATCCATAGGCATATGCAATTTTGATCCAACCTCACAGGGATAATGTGTTTGCTCTCTACTCTCATGTGTTTAGGCTATGAAGATCAACTCTCAACTCAATTCCATATACAATCTCATAAACATTGCAATTTATAATAACCCACTTCGCAACCAATTATGAAATTGCAATAAGAATCATCAGGAGTACTTTCGCTCAATGGAAGACTTCAAAGAAGACTCCATTCGGCGGGGTTGTAATGGGGCTTGGTATGAAATAAAAGGTATGGAATTATTTGGCTATGTGGTGCTTTTATAATTCGGGAATCAAGACTCCTAAATGTCAACACTTGCAATATCCAAACCATAACTCTTCAATGTAAGCTCAATCTCCTATAATGCTCTTTTCCAACTCATCTTTCCATAATATGCTCTAAAGATGCACTAAAAGATGCAAACCATTCTATTAACCCTTCTTCCAAGCTCTAATATACCTCTAAAAAATATAACACTTGTATAAATAAAGAACTTAAGGATTTTGGCTCATGCACTATTTATATATATCTTTATTTTTTTCGGATTTTTTTTCGGAAATAATAAATAAGTACTAAAGCTATGTGCATTTATATGGTGAGCCATAAATCCTTTTATAAAATATGACAAAATATAAATATGCACCAACCCATAATTTCCTTGCTCAAAACTGGACATTATGCTCTTTTCTTTCCACAAGGCATTAGTCCAGCCAATCTAAGTCTCAATTCCCAAATGGGGGTCAGGCTCAATTCGGCTAGGGATAATTTTGTGGAGTTTGCAATTTCAGGCTCAGGCTAATGTTCTGGCTTCAAGCAGGGATAATGTAGGGTAGGTAAAGAGAGGATAAAAATGTCTTAAAAGATGCCTCTATCATTTAATTCTCGTAAACATAAACATATATATGCATCGGTTTTGAATAACTATCACAACATTTAGAGATGCATATGAAGAGTAAATTCACTCAAGAAAGCAGAGGGATTTTTGATGTTCTCCCTATAGGTCAAAGTTCTCACAAGGATAATTTTTGTTGGATTTGCTTTTTAGCCTAGGATCATATGTGCTCAATTTCATCACAAGTTCACAATCTACATAAAAATTTAAGGACTTAGGCTAAACCATCCAAATATGCCATAGGGTTTACATGATCAAGTCAGCTACTGAGTTTTCATCATAGGACATCTAAGTAGGGTTAGAAAATAAACTTAAAAAATAAACATGCTTTTTTTTTTGTATTTTTGACATTTTTCTATTTTTTTTAGATTTTGACATTTTATAGACTTAACAAACTAAAAGACTAAGGACTTAAACTTTAAATTGCATAAATGTTTAAATATGATGCAATGCATACAAATAGAGTAGAAAGTAAATAAAATACAAGCCAAGTTCGCCAAGTTTTAAACCGTACCACAACCATATAAAGCAGTTTATAATGTCCAAGTTCAATCCCCACCCCATACTTAAAGATTACAGTGTCCTCACTGTTAGAAAAGTAAAGTAGAGGGAAGGAATCACTCACGCTCACTTACTCAACACACATCACTGTTCAGGAGGCGGGGGAGGTGGCAACAACATGGGCCAGTCATGTGTAGGAGCTGACCTTGAGTAGTAGGTCCGGGCTCCCTGTAGAAATGTGGAAGGTCCAGCCTGCTGATCGAAGGAAAAGCCCATATACGAGACCAAACCCTCGAGGAACCTCCCATAGCGGCGCTGCTCCTCGCAAATCTCAGTGACGGAGAGCTCCAGCCTAGTAAAGCGGGCAGTCATATCGTCCTGCCAATCAGTGGTGTAGGCGGGCTGGAAGGGAGGAGGAGGTGGAGGTACATAGCTATGATGGCTATGATGGCTGTGGTGGCTGTGGTGGGACACTTGCGGGCCCTCTCCTCCTCCAACTGCATCATCCCTGGCGTCATCATCATCGTCGCCATCCATGCCCCCTGGTAGGCTGGGGGCTGCTCTGCTCCGTCGGAATAGGGGTCAGCGTCCCTAGACATAGCGTCCACCTCCGGCTCATGGTTGTAGAGTGGGGGTCTCCTCCGTAGGGTGGGGTCAGCAGATGGATCTATATCTGTATGATATGGCTGCCCAGTTCAAGACTGGTACCAGTCTGGGATATATAGAAGATCCATAAAATCGTGGCGCAGGCGCATCCCTGTCTGGGGGTGTCTCCATCCCTGTGCTCCTGGTGCGATGACTCCGCCCTCGCGCAACACTGCAGCGTCTAGGTACGTGAGCTGGTAGGCCGTGTACCTCTGAGTGTGGACGCCTAGTCCCTCGGCTAGGATGGCCACCATGCCGCCGTCCATAATGTCTGTAGAGACCGTGCGTCTACGGTCCAGGATATGCTCGAGCCAGGCGTGGAGGTATGGTAGAGGGTCATCCTCGAAGAGCATCCTCCGCAGAGTCTCCGTCTCACGGTGTATGGGGCGACGGAGCTCAGGCCTGGCCCAAAGGGTACTCGCTAGGACCCGCAAGATGACTCTAAAAAGCGGACTCATAACCCTAGAGGTGAAGGAGTCAGTAGGAGCGGGGTAGGGTATACCTGATATGTAGCTCCAAATGACGTTGGGGTCCTGGACCCTGAAGGCGGCTGGAGTGTGGATAAACCCAAAAATGTTGCTCATCTCCTCGAGCGATAGTCTGTGTCGCCTGTTGCCGAGCTGGAAGATGACTCGACGGCTGGTCGAGGTGCGCTCGGGGACCTCCAATGTGGCCATAAACTCCCCAGTCAGAACGGGGTAGTGTGCCTACAGTGGCTCAATCAGCCTGTGCAGAGAGACATTCTCAAATGCCTCCTGAACGCCTCTGTGAAATCCTAGCTGGATCATGTTAGGGAGATGGTACCATCGCGCCCTGGTGGCTCGGGCAATCAAATCCTCAGCTAGGGAGCGCTGCTGATCATCCTCAATGCGGAGCGTGTCCTGAGGGATGTTCTTGTCTCTCACCATCGTCTGCAAAAGAAACCATTGCCAAAGATAATTCCCCTCTGTATAAAATAGGGAGAACCCCATACTAAGGTTCCATATTATGCTAGAAATTATGTAAAGGTAAATTGTCTAAGTGAAAGTGGTAATATATTCTAAAAAGAAAGTACCTAAGGATGGCAATTTATATAAACATAATTTCTTGAATTTTTAATACTAAGGAACCTAATGACTTATAGAATTTTGGCCCACATATATAAAAAATCAGATTTTAATCCCAAAAAAATCAGAATTTAAACTCCTAAATAAATCAGAAATTCAGCCCTTGTAAAAAATCAGAATTTAAACTTGAAAATAAATCAGCATTTAAACCTCAAAATAAATCAGAATTTCAGCTTGTAAAAAAAATCAGAATTTAAACCCCAAAATAAATCAGAATTTAAACTACTAAAAAAATTCCAGAATCAGCCCATATATAAAAAAAATTCAGATTTATAGCCCATACTTATGGAAAATTCCGATTATTGCCCCACAGAAATTATAAAAATTATATCTCACCCCATTATATATATAAAAATCAGATTTATGCCCATATACATACAAAAATCAGAATCTTGCCCCACATAAATTAAAAAATCAGATTCATGCCCCACAAGCATACAATTACTCTTTCCCGTGCAAATATCGTTCAAACCCTAAACACCCAATATGTAATTTCTTCCCTAAATCAACTAACTAATCATGAAAATCTGAAAAAAAAATAGAGGAAGGGTAAGAAATCATACCAGAAGAGTGTCGGAATTAGGGGAGAAAGAAGCAACAACCGCAAAAATCAAGAAAAAGAACCGACTGTCAAACAACAGGTGTCGAAATCGATGCCCGGGGGTCGAAATCGACCGGATCTGAGCGCTGTCGAGGCTGCTGGTGTCGCGGTGGGCTCTCCGGTGGCTTGGGGCGGCCGGATCTGGGGGTTTGCGGCCGGAAATGGGTAGATCTGGGCGCTGGAGCTTGAAAACGAGGGAGAGAGAGGGCAATGGCGAGAAGAGAAAGAAAGGACGGGGCTTCCGAATCTGGATCTGGTGGATTGTTGGATTTGCTGTAATGGGGATGACAGTTGCGGTGGTGATGAGGGCGACAGGAGCGGGGTGAGAGACGAAGGAGAGAGATGAAGGAGAGAGGGCTATGGCGGCTGGTAGGGTATCGAAAAGGGAGGTGGGTGTCGAAGTTGGGGTATATAAGGGGAGAAATAACCCCAAAATTAAAACCGAAAAGAAATTAAAATCTGACCTGACACCTACCTCCAGCTGTAGTCGATATCGACCTTAGAGGTCGATATCGACCCCCCTTCTGCATCTGTGTTGTTCTGCCTGCTGCTCACTTCTGTCGGCCTGTCGATATCGACCATATAGGTCGATATCGACCTCTCTTCTGGATTTGATTTCCTTGTTCACTTTAGATAGAATAGCCACGAATGATCTAAAAAATATAAAATAGACTAAAAACTAAAAGAGAAAGAAAAGGAAAAGAACGGGTTGCCTCCCGGAAGCGCTTGAGTTTAAGTCGCAAGCTCGACATATTTCCCTTTTTGCGCTAGTTCAACGCCAAGGTGGCGCGAATCTCTTCTTCCGGGTCCTCCTTGTCATAATATTTCTTTACTCGGTGGCCATTTACCTTAAAGGTGGATCCATCGTCGCAAAGTAACTCCACCGCTCCATGAGGGAATATTTTATGAACCTTGAAAGGTCCGCTCCATCTTGTCCTTAGTTTCCCTGGAAATAAGCGAAGTCTAGAATTGAAAACAAGGACTTTATCGCCTACCTCATACGTTTTTGGCACCAAGTTCCTATCATGCCATTTCTTAGTGCGCTCCTTGTAGATTTCGGCATTCTCATATGCCTTTAAGCGCAACTCCTCCAAGGCTTGTAAGTCAATGATCATTCTTTTTCCCGCTTTGTTGAAATCCATATTAAGCTCCTTAAGAGCCCACATTGCTTTATGCTCAAGTTCGACGGGCAAATGACATGACTTTCCATATACCATGTTATAGGGAGTTGTGCGAAGTGGTGTCTTATAGGCCGTTCGGTAGGCCCAGAGCGCAACATCTAGTTTGGATGACCAATCTTTCCTTAAGCGGGAGACCGTCTTCTCCAAGATGGCTTTGATTGGGCGATTGGAGACTTCTACTTGGCCGCTGGTTTGAGGGTGATAGGGTGTTGCCACCTTATGGTTTACCCCATACTTAGCTAAAAGAGCTTCAAAGCCTCTCTCAATAAAATGCGAGCCACCATCTGAAATAAGAACTCTAGGAACACCAAAGCGGGGAAAGATGTTAGTTTTCATAAACTTAGAGACTACCTCCACCCATTTAGAGACATAGTCCACCGCTACTAGAATGTATTTGTAGGGGCCTGAAGCAGGGAATGGTCCCATGAAGTCAATGCCCCATACATCAAAGAGTTCTACTTCTAGAATGCCTGTGAGTGGCATCTCATTCCTCCATGTGATATTACCTGCACGTTGACACTCATCACAAGAGGTTACATAGTTTTGCACATCCTTGAAAAGGTTAGGCCAATAAAAACCACATTGAAGAATTTTCGCCGCGGTCTTGAATCATTTAGCATGGCCTTCTGTAGGGAGAGAATGACAATGGTGAATCATGCTCTCTACCTCGTCCTCTGGGATACAACGTCGAAAGATATGGTCTTTCCCCTGTTTGAATAAGTAGGGTTCATCCCAATAGTATTGTTTGACGTCGTGCACAAACTTCTTCTTTTGTTGCAAAGTTAAGCTTGAAGGAATCTCGCCTCCTGCAATATAGATAGCAAAATCCGTATACCAAGGTACCTTCTCCCTTCTTACAGCAAATAAATCATGAATAGGACTGGAAGGAGGTGTAAAGAAGAAATCCTCACCGGAGCTTACCTCTTCGTCACCTTCAGAGGGTTTTGAAGGTGGTCGATATCGACCTGTCGGGGTCGATATCGACTAGACGGCATCGACAGGTTCTGTCGATATGGGCTCCTCGATATGGGTCCTCGATGCTGATGTTTGGAGGTCGATTTCGACCTCTGCAGTGGAAAACCTGTTATCAAAATTGGTCGACATCGATGCAAGTATTACCTTCGGGGCAGTCGATATCGACCTGTCGGGGTCGATATCGAGTGGATTTTCTGCCCGACTTACCTCTTGCCTCATTAGGTGCTCGTCAGGGCGGGAGTCATTGATTGGTATGTTGTCATGTGACTCTTCTAGAAGCCCTATGGGTAGCCGTGAAAGATGATCGGCTACGGAGTGCTCCGTTCCTTTCTTATCTTTAAGCTCAACGTCGAACTCTTGTAGTAGGAGCACCCATCGTAGGAGCCTAGGTTTAGCATCCCTCTTTGCCATCAAGTACCTAAGAGCTGCATAGTCAGTATGAACAATTACCTTAGAACCCACTAGGTATGAGCAGAACTTCTCAAAAGCGAAGGCCACTGCCAAGAACTCCTTTTCCGTCGTGGTGTACTTTGTTTGAACGGCATCAAGAGTCTTGCTTGCATAGTAGATGGCGTGAAGCTTTTTGTCTCTCCTTTCTCCTAGGACAGCACCTACGTCATAATCGCTTGCGTCGCACATGATCTCAAAGGGTTGGGACCAATCGGGCGATTGTATGATTGGGGCGGATATAAGGGCCTCCTTCAACCTATTGAAAGCTTCAAGACAATCACTAGAAAATGCAAACTTAACATCTTTCATTAGTAGGTTAGTTAAAGGTTTGGCAATTTTAGAGAAATCTTGAATAAACCTTCTATAGAAACCTGCGTGACCAAGGAAGGTTCTTATGTCTTTAATTGATGAAGGTGGTGGCAAGTTTTCAATGAGCTCTATCTTTGCCCTGTCCACCTCAATCCCCCGTTTAGAGACTTTGTGGCCTAGCACAATCCCTTCCCTTACCATAAAGTGGCACTTTTCCCAATTGAGAACTAAGTTTGTCTCTTCACATCGTGCAAGTACCCTGCGAAGTTTAGCAAGACAAACATCGAAAGTAGTGCCATAAACAGAGAAATCATCCATAAATACCTCCACGATGTCCTCTATCATGTTGGAGAAGATGGCCATCATAAATCTTTGAAAGGTAATAGGGGAATTGCAGAGCCCAAATGGCATTCTCCCAAGTGAAGGTGGTTTTCTCCTGATCGTCAGAATGAATAGGGACCTGCCAAAAGCCAGAATATCCATCCAGGTAACAAAAATAATCATGTTCGGCGAGTCTCTCTAATACCTGGTCAATGAATGGAAGGGGAAAGTGATCCTTTCTAGTGGCATTGTTGAGTTTCCTGTAATCAATACACATTCGCCAACTAGTTGTGATTCGCTTTGGTACAAGCTCACCCTTCTCATTCTCCTCAACGGTCATTCCACCCTTCTTAGGCACCACATGGACTGGGCTCACCCATTCGCTGTTGGAGATGGCATAGATGATTCCTGCATCCAGCATGCACATGATCTCCTTCTTTACTACCTCTCTCATGTTGGGGTTGAGCTTCCGTTGGTGTTCTATAGATGCCTTATGGTCATCCTCAAGAAGGATTCTATGAATACAAGTAGCCGGTGAAATACCTTTGATGTCCTCAAGAGAATATCCAATAGCCTTACGATGAGCACGAAGTACTTCCATAAGCTTATCTACTTCCTGTGTGGTTAGTGAAGCATTGATAATTACAGGGAAAGTAGAATTTGGACCAAGAAACTCATACCTAAGTGTGTCGGGTAAAGGCTTAAGCACCGGAGAAGGGCCTTGTGGGATAAGGATTGGCTCTACCTCCTCTGTCTTCATAATCTCACCAAGGTAATCCGTCTCAATTCTCTTGATTGAAGTTCCTAAATCAGCTATAGGGGTTGGCGTGGACCAAACATAGAGTGATGCCAACTTTGATTGGGACTCTTCAAAATATTCCTGTAGAAAAGAAGTCGAGGGCGAGTGGGAATAGTCAATATCGAATGAGAGTTCAGCACATACCTCGGCCTCGGAGTTGTTTGACGACAAGTGGTAAGGGTCGATTTGGACCTCTGATGTCGATATCGGCTGTTTGATTTCGACCTCTTATGTCGACATGGGCTGGTCGATTTCGCCTGTAAGAGAAGAAGAGAGAACTTGACTTACTGAGTGTGTCGATGTCGACTGAGGGCACTCGATATCGAGTGATTTGGTCGATGTCGACCTCTCCTCGTCGATATCGACCTCTTCTTCGAGCTCCATAGATAAAGCATCGTCGAATATTTCCTCATCACTCGTGCATGTAGCCAGGAACTCCTCAATGTCCTCGTCGGTAAGCTCCTCTGCAGCTAGGGCTAGAGCCTCCTCAGGAGTTAGGGCCCTTTCCGTCGGTTCTTTGCAATCCATGATGGTAGTGTAGACCGACTTGATTTCCATACCATTAACTTCCTTCATTGTGGGGTTGAAGGAGAATTCAATTACTTCGTTCCCTATAGTAAAGGTTAGTAATCCTCTACGTACATTAATATTGACATCAACAGTAGCTAAGAATGGCCTACCAAGGATGATAGGTACAATAGGATCTTCGGGCATGTCCAATACAATGAAATCAGTAGGCACAAAGAATTTACCTACCTTTACAGGGACGTCATCAACTATACCCGTGGGTCTAATGAATGAATTATCAGCCATATAAAGTTTCATATCCACATGTTCAAGTGCTCCGATGTTCACCTTTTGCCAAATAGAGAGAGGCATGAGGCTTACACTTGCCCCTAAGTCATATAGGGTTTTGTAGCGATGTTGGCCAAGTCCCACGGTGATTGCAAACTTCCCTGGATCACTCCTCTTCTCAGGGAAATCCATCTTTGAGCACTCCTCTACGATCTCCGCCATGGACCGCTTCTTGCTAAGGATGTCTTTTAGAAATCGAACATAGGCGGGCATCTCGCTAAGGGCTTCTGTAAGAGGGATAGTAATGTTAAGTCCTTGGAGAATCTTTACAAAGCACCTAAACTTACCTTGAGTGGGGTCCTTCAATGCTTTGGAAGGGAAGGGCAACGTTTTCTTTGGCGGAGAAGCCAAAACGGTGGTCGGAGGAGCCTACTGAACATCGATGTCGACTGGAGGTTGGTCGATATCGACAGGTAGGGTCGATTTCGACCTCTATTGTGATCTCTCAGGCTCTGCAGTGTCATCGACGTCGACCAGGGGGTCGACATGGGTGTCGATATCGACCCCAGGGTCGACATCGACTGGTTTGTCGATGTCGACAGGGTCTGTTATTTCTTCCTCCGTTGCCTTTTGTAGTTTATGAACTTTGGTGCCACTCCTTAGTTGCATGGATGCTATGTGTCCTGACCCGGATTGCCCTTTTGGATTGGTAGTTGGTTGCCCAGGGAATGTTCCGAACGGTCTAGGGATTTGTGCCGCCAATTGACCCAGTTGGGTCTCTACGTTCTTCTTCCAAATATCCATCTCCTCAATCCTTGTGGTAAGGTGATTGAGTTGAGAGTGGATAGCATTGGCGATTGGGACCCCTCATGAAGTTGGCTTCCTCATGAGTCTTCGCTAGTTGCACTTGCTCAGCATGGGGGCACTCAATGGTAGTGTGTCGATGCGATCCACATTCGATGCAATCCTGGTTTGCCGAAAGGAACCTTACTTGCTTTTGGAGCTTTCTAAGTTGATCTCTATGAAATTGCTCCTTTACGTCTGGATCGATCTCCTTAGAGGGTTCGTATAATGGCATAGATGGGGCAGGCCTCGACGATGATGGTGTGTCGGAAGCCTCAGGAGTCCCATATGTGTTGTCGAATTCCACTAACCTCTCTATGGTTTCCCAAGCCTCTTGTGGAGCGAGTTCAAGGTTGCCATAGGCGGTGTAAGTATTGATCCTCTCCTTGGTGGCAGCATCAAGAGCATTGTATATGATCTCTTGAATTATGTACGGTGGTTGGCCATGCGTCGGGCATGATCGTAGTAGGTCCTTAAACCTTTCCCAAACAGTCACTAGAGCCTCACCAGGCTTTTGTTTGAAATCCGTAATTTTTTGTTGGATCAATGCCGTCTTAGAAGGAGGAAAGAACTTGTTGAGAAACGCATCCTTGACTTCATTCCAGGTGCGGAGCGATCTTGGGGCTAAGCTCTCCAACCACTGCAATGCTTTTCCTGTAAGAGACCAGCGAAAGGCTTTTAGTTGGACATACTCAAGACTTTGTCCATCAGCAATTGTATCATAGAGGTCTAAGAAGGTTGATATATGTGCCATAGGGCATTCGTTAGGTTTCCCTTCATATTGATGCCTTCTTATTTCAGTTAAAAAATTTGGTTTTATTTCAAAATTAGAAGTAGGGATTAGAATAGCCGATTCAGGCACTGTGAGCGATGGGTGCATGTATTGCTTTGCATTCCGGGGGAGGGCGTTGATTTGAGTCTCATATCGTACCCTGGCTTCCTCCTCCCTGTCAGCACGCTCCCTTAGTGCCGCTTCTCTGGTAGTGAAATCCTCTACTTGCTTCCTTAAGCGTTCAATTTGTTGTGCCTGGGTCTCGTTGTCCGCCATGATTCTTTGAACTCGAGACCTTAGGTGGAGAAAGTGTTCTGGTTCGTCTAGTCCTTCAAATTCAGGTTGGTCACCAATACGTCGCATACACCTATAAAATAACACTAAAAAGAACCGTGAAAATAAACTACTAGGGCGCGATTGATAGCTTCCCCGGCAACGGCGCCAAAATTTGACGTGGGGAGAATTGAATTGAAATATATAATAAAATATAAAGCAATACAACTCTTAGCCTCTTCAAATAAATTCAAGACTCCCCGCTATAGTAGTAGGGAATCAGGTTCGATCCACGAGGAAGCGAGTCAGCAGGATCCTAATAGCGTTGAAGACACATCCTTTATGTTCGACCAGAAGCCTCGATCTCGAGCTTAGACCTCGATGTCGACTTTAGCTGTCGATGCTCTCTGCAACAGAAGACCTGCAGAAACAAAAACTGTAGTCGATATCGACTGGTGGGGGTCGATATCGATGTTAGTCCACGAAATCGACTGGCTCAGAAATCTATCAGTCGATACAGAGGAGTCGATTTCGACACAAGGGGGTCGATATCGATGCTTGCAGAAGTTTCCCAGGAGTCTCGAGATCGACTAAGAAAACTGTCGATCTATCAGTTTGGTCGATATCGACCTCTGTTGTCGATATCGATGTCTTCCTGCAGTGAGTTAGTTGTTTTGTCGGCAAAGAAAAGGCCAAAGATTTAAGAATGGGAAGGAAGCACTGATCAAAAATAAGCAAGGGTGTTGGGTTTTTCGATGACTCAACGAACGGCGGGCAAATTTTGAATGTAAATTTAATAAAGAAAAAGTCTTCCAAAGCCAAGGATTACCATGACGACAACCGTGATAGAAGAAGTAAGAATCAACTAAAGATGCATGCTTTCATCATAAAGGAAAAGGCTTTCACCTAAACCAACAAATAGGAAAAGAGATTTTGCAATTACTTAACCTAATTTGTATTTATCTTCGTCATAATTGAGTTTATAATCTTTCGAATAGAAACCCTAATTACTACCCAAGTTTTACAACATGAGTTCCTTAAATTCGCATTTAAAAATGAAGCACAAGGTAGAGGGAGATAAAAGATACATTCTTTAGTGACGTACTTACCTTACCATCATGGCTATCGTCGGGCTCACCCCGACCCTAGAAGAAAGGGTGACTACTCGCTCATGTTGATTATAGACATGTCTTGAATTGAAATAACTTGCATAATTGGAAATTTTCGAATCTTTACAATCTCAACGCCAACTATCGTAAGCGCTTGAAACTTTAAAGCTCAAAAACTCTAACTATCTATTGCCTATTGCTATTGTCTTGCTTCTTGGATGATCTAACAAATCAGCCCCTAGGGCTTTATTTATAGGCTACTAATCCTCGCTATCCGAGGATTGAAACTTCTATCTAAACTATGAACTCTATCCGAAGAATTAGGATTTGTCTTTTATTTTGATAAAACTTTAAAGGAAAAGATAATAAACAACTGCTAATATCTAAAAGAACGAGATAACTCATGGCTTTGATGATAGACTTCACAATCTGAGTCTCGAAATCGGATTTATCTTCTGTCGAGGTAGGGTCGATATCGACACCAGAGGTCGATATCGATGCTTGTGTTTCTGCTCGACTTGTCTAGCTCCAGTCGATGTCTATGACGATGGTCGATATCGATGCTTGTATGTCGATATTGAGGCTTTCTTGTCTGGTCTGTGTGGCCTATCTCGACACTCAGAAGTCGTGTCGAAATCTAGGGTCGATATCGATGTCTTAGGTCGATATCGACCTCTGCTCAGCTTCACTTGGCTTCTTCGTTTTGACTCCGATTTCATCGAATTCCTGCATGGTTAGCTCAAAACTCGTGCAGACTCTATTTCTTATACTTTAGCTCATTCGTACACAAGTTTATATACTTTTGAAACTTTTCTTTGGAAATCGAATGAAATATGATGTCAAAAGATGCAATAAACAAAGGTACAAATATGTACATCAGATACTCAGAAGGGACTGCACATCTGGATGAGTTGGTTTTTGGAGACAAGTCTATCACCACAGGTTGGAGGCCTACCTGGGTGACGATTTCTTTGAATGACACGTACAACGGAGAGGGCCACGCTCGTTCTCCTGTGGTCGAGGTAAGAAACTTGAACGCATCCCAGTCGGACTCATCGTACAATGGAAAAGGTTCGCATCCCTCCTTTATTGTGTGGGGGAAGGTATGTTAACTCCAACTCGATCCGGGAGGCATCCACCCCAAACTTGTCGATGATCATCCTCCTCACATCCCCAAGTTGCAAGGTCTGGTCCATCAACATTGCTCTATTCAAACTTGGTCCTTCGAAGAACCAGCCACCTCCTCCACTTTGCCACTGCCCATCGGCCACAATAGTAAGAAATATGAGCTCTTTCTCCCCTGCACTCATAAATGCATAAAATGGTTTTGGCACTTTCAATGGGGATATGAAGAAAAGTGGAAGTAGTGATGGCCATAAAAAGAAATCCACAAGCTTACCTACCCATTTTTGTGAATGTCCACTGTATCTTGTTGGCATGTGTCACTTTTCCTCTGGCACGTAATAGTCAGTTGTTGTCCCGTTTTCTTGGATGTCCGGCATATAACTGGTAACTGGCCCCACCTTTGTCTCCCGATCAGCTTCAATGGAGACCCTTTTAATCCCCCCCCCGAGCTGAGATGGAATGGAGGCGGGATTCCTAAACTTCCCTTTCCTAGATTTAAAAGCCCAACCATTTGTCCCTCCTTTTTTTTGGCGTCGAGATGCATAGAGGGGAGCATTAAATGCTCCATTACATCACGCCCTCTCTTGACATGTTATTACCCTCTCCCATGGCGACACATGGCGTGTCCCATTCTCTCCTCTGCCGCGCCTAGCTATTTGTTTTTTTTACTTGTAACCGGTTGAACCCACCCCCTTACAATTTGCAAAAGTAGCATTTGCCTCCCCCTACCCTATTTTTACAATGGACATGCTATTTTTGCCAAAGCCACCCACTTTTGGTATATTTGTACAATTTTGCCTTAATTAATTGTAATATTAAAAAATTAAGAACCTAATTTACTCCTTTCTAAGCGCATGTGCTAGACCAACACAAATCCTTTTTAGAGTTCCCGGGAGAGAGAAAGAGAAAGCGACAACTCCTTCATCGACCCTACTACCAAATCCCAACCTCCCGGTGCCACTTTCGTCTGAGCAGAAGAGGATTCCGGTGCCAAATCGCATCCTTCCGGCGACGCACCAAGTAGTTCTGGTAAGTGATCGAAGGCGGCGCGACTTGAAGGGAGGGCACTGCTGCGAAGAAGCAGTTCCGGCAATTGAAGGCGGCACAGCTTGAAATCGGCGTCAATTCGTGTAGCATGGGCGGCCGGCGTGGGAAGCGGTTGTCAGCGGCGAGCAAGACATCCCTCACAGCATCTGAATCTCCATGGGTAAGTTTCGTTCCTTCTGAGAATTGCAATTATTCGGCAATTGGTTTGGTTAGGGTTGTACTAGATGTTTGACTAAAGTGGATATGGCAAGGGGTTTTGATGATTATGGGTGAAATTTGGGCATAATTGGTAAGTATAATGTGGGTTAGTGGTTAATTGTTTGATTCTTGTAGGTATTCAATGGAAAATTAGAAATTATTCCTCCGTATGGCGTCAATTTTGGATATTCACAATCCGCATCAATTTTGGGTATTTAGTGTGGTTGATTGATTTTGCGCTTAATTAATTTGTAAACTAAATATGGTTGGCACACCTCAATTACAAGGTGGCTGCGCGCAGATGATAGGCTTGCACTTATACATATATGCACCCAATTGATAAGTGATCGAGACGATTTGGATCTGGTAGTTTAAGCATTTGCTATCAAGCCTCGAATCACATTTCTATATATAATGTGATAATTGTAGACTGTAATCTCTCCAATCCAATCCAAGCTTAAGGGATAGTAAGTTTTGAATCTCCTGTTATTTGAAACTTTACATAATGTAAGAGCATTTTTAGACTAAGTTTGATCCTTTCTTGATACAGAACACCAAAAGGTTAAATTATATGGGTCATTCAACTTCCAAATCTTTTCTGAACATGAAAAGATAAAAAGATAAACGAAAGGATATTGGCCCATGATCATGCAATATGCGTTCGATATTAGAAAAAAAAAATAGTAAGTAAGCAAAAAAGAAATTGAAACCCACATAGGCAACATAGTTGGTTAGTCCCTCAAGTCCATAGCGAGGTAATTCATGGGCATATGCAGCTGAAAGGATCATGTCCCTAGCTATGGTAGCAGAAATAATTTTTGAAGTGAAGGTGGAAACAAAATTTATATAAAAAAATTTAGCAGTTACTGCCAGCCTTAAAAACAATAGTGCAAAAGGTGAAGAAAATCAATAAGCTTCAAATATCATCTACCTATACAAAAAAGTGTATTGTGTTAAAACCTCCATTATATTTTATCCAATCTACAATTTATAATAAGCATATCACAGCTAGTGTTTGCTCTAGATAGAATACAAAAACATTAGCAAAGTCAGAATATCCATAAGCTTCAAAGAATTAGCTAGTGAGAGAACAAAATGTGAGTATATATGATCCGCAAGTACCTTTAGATAGCATTTACAGTTGCATCCATATTTTAGTAACAATTAGCTGTTACATTCATATTCAGTAACAATTTTCTCTCAGACAGAACAAATTCCAATCAATGGCAATTTCAAATTCAATCAACATGAAGAACAAAGCGACAACAAGCAAATTCACGCACACTCAACCCTAACCTGAAACCCTATCCCGAAATCTCGGATCCAAGAGAAGAGAAGAAGAAGAGTGTACCTGGAATCACTGACTCTAAATCGCGTGAACAAGGAGAGGAGAGGAGAGATGGAATTGCGTGAACAAGGAGAGGATTGCACTAGAATGAGCTGTTGCGAGGAGTCGTGAAGGGCACCTCGGGAAAACCTCCGGTTGAAGAGCCAACAACCTTCCATCCCCAAGGTTGTGAAACTGCCGGTTTTAATCGGCCTACAACCGACACAATCTCCACTGGAGGGATCGACAACCTGTGGGTAAACAGGTAACCAAGGGCGGTTGTCTGATTTCTTCACCTCCACAACCGTCCACAATCTGCAAACGAGAGTGAGACGGTGATTTCACCATTGGGACTGCGATGGATGCTAAGGTTTGATGTTGGGAACGGATATGAAATGTGAAAACACCTTTTCCTTAACAAATAATTAATTAAGGGACAAAGCCCATAGCTTTTATTTTCAATATTCAGCCCATTTCGACGCTTCTGAAAGTAAAAAAAATTTCCGATGCCCTGGGATGTCGAGAATGACACCCATCGCTAATTTTGTTTTTGATGCTCACTAAAAGCGTCGAGAGCAAACTGTCGATTTTTACTACATTTTCTAGTAGTGAAAGTCTGACTTGAATGTCGAAGGCTCTTCGAGGGAGCGAGCCCCACCTCTTTCTTCTTCTAAGCAGGAAGGTTTGGAGAAAGATCAATCGATATGAGGGGAATCTTCTTCAAAAATGATGGTGCAGATTTTACGAATCACAAAATCATATTTAGAAAATCATTGTGATTTGATGATTGATATCTCCACGTTATCCTAATTAAAAATCCAAGGATTTTAGACCCGGTAAAGCTATAATATAACTCGTTTGTTAATTAGGAAGTTCATTGATCAAAAGCTTATTTTTATTCTAACATGTAGGAAATAGTATAAAAAAACATTCAAATATTTGAAATAAATTCACATTTTGATTGATGCAAAAATGAAATAAATCCATAATAAGTTACTCCAAAGGTGAAATCGCTCACCTCAGGTGTCCCTCACCCCGGACTGAAGGGGATTGTGAGAGGAGGAGGTAACAGAGGCTGGGGGCCAGTGCACACGCACACACACGCCCGCCCGTCGCCCGCCCACACACATGACATATGGTCATTAGGCATGGATACCGGATAGAACAGGCTCCCCAGTGGGAGATGATGGAATGGAGGTCGATATGGCATGCCTAGGAAATTTGAAAGAAAGCATCTATACTATACTTTAAAAGACAAACACTTTCGCCACGTGTCTTACTCTCCTTCATTTCCTGTTTTTTGTCCACGTGTCAGTACGGTATTGGAAAATACTTGGATGACCCAAATTTGGGTGACCCAAGGGGTATTTTAGTAAAATCCATAAAAAAATCAAATGGATAAAAGGAAAATAAAATCTGAAAAGTAAGTAATGATTACCTACTACTAGACTAGGGTAATGATGGTATTTTGAATTTTATTTTTCCTATCAAAAATTTGAATTACAATTTACTTTCAATTACAAATAAATAGAGCATTCAAACTCCCACAACAACGGTAATCACCTCTCCTCACCCGTTTTGGCCGGAAAGAAGAGCTACCTCGCCGGAATTTGTGGTGGATCGTCGGACTCAAGGTTTCCGATCACTGAACTCACCGACGATTAAGGTTAGACATACTACTCGATCTTTCATCAATTTGAAGTCTGCGTGTTGCTTTTGAATCTTCAATGGAAGATTAGGGTATGAACAAACCGATTAGCCTCTTATTTTCCGAAATCGAATACCTGGGGTTAGGGTTCATTCGAATACAAGTTGATAAAAGATTAGTGATCGATTAGGGTCCTCAGATGTATAATTTCAGTGAGTAGCTAGGGTTCTCAGATTTGAATCAAAAAACTGATTTTTGGCAATATGTCTAAGAAGAGCTGTTTATAAGTTGATTTGTGAAAATAAGGCATTAGCTTATTTTTTTCGAAACTAATTGTGGCCATTGCTGGATTCATTGGACAATTAGGGGGTAAATCATCTGATTTCGAAACTAAGAAGAGCTGTTTACAATTTTTTGAAACTAACAGCCCGCGGCTTGCCGATAGGCCTGCGGGCATTGGTCCGAAGCCAACAAATATAATGAGTCAAAAAAAAACTGAAAAATAAGCAAGTGGAAATATCCAACTCGATTATAGTGAGGTTTTGAGTTTAGTTATAAATCATCACTGATATATCATCTATAAGTTTTGTTAGGGTTTAAGATTATGGGTATAATTAACTTGGTTTCATCTTTCAATAACATCTGGGCTCCTCCCAAGTGAGACGATTACTTGATCTTATCATCACTGATGAGTCAAGAACGAGGATTTGATCTTAACGTCGGATACGAGGACAGTGTGTCCGACGATGACTCAGGTAGCTTACTCTATCAATTAATATTCCATTAACATTGTGTGTATATGAATCATTCCATGACATACCATTTGTTGCATATGAATCGTAAGACAACTGCATTGTCGTGATTTCGGATGATGACACCGTAGAGGGTTCGTCGATGAGTGGAGATCACGTTAACCTTGATGCCAATGAAGGAGAGGGTGTCGATGTGCCAACGTCGAATGATGGTGTTGAAGTTGATGTTAATTATCCAAAGGTCGGGCTGATTTTGGAACAGGAACAAGATGTGTTCGAATTCATCAATAGTTATGCTGAACGACAAGGATTTCAAACAAGAATTCGGAGTTCCACATTGTTAAAGGATGATGAAAGAGGCACTTATGTGCCAGGTATGAATGATAGGCACAAGATGTTGAGGATAATATGTTCTAAAGGGGGTAGGTTTAAAACGAGGTCAAGGGACCCGAGTAAGGGGTCCACGTCGGCTGTTACAGAGTGTAAGTTCGGGGTGAAGGTTGTCCGTGAGATAGCGGGGGTGTGGAAGATAACTAGAGTATCGCTTGAGCATAACCACGAGTGCGTCCCGACGTATTCAAGATTCCTTCCAAATTATAGGTTCATCACCGAAGGGAACAAGAAACGGATCTTAGACATGGATAGGGCTGGTGTGCCTATAGCTAAGAACTACACATCGTTTGTAATTGCAGGCGGGAACCACGAGAATGTTGATTTCAATGAGCGGGACCTTAGAAACCTCGTTGCCAAGTCCCGAAGAGAAGACATGGATAAGGGTGACTTCAATGCGATGAGGAAACATTTTGAAGAAATGTGTTCAAGCAACTCGAATTTTTTCTACGCATACGATGTTGATGACGACAACAAATTGAAGAATGTGTTTTGGGCAGATGGAAAGAGTCGAGCAGCGTATGCGGAGTTTGGTGACGTCGTCTCCTTCGATACGACGTACGTATCAAATAGATACAGGATGCCCTTTGTACCGTTCATCGGGGTTAACAACCACGGCCAGAGTGTGCTGCTAGGATGTGCTTTACTTGTCAGAGAAGAAATAGAGAACTTCGTATGGTTGTTTCGTACTTGGCTCAGGTGTATGTCCGGAAAGATGCCAACTGCAATCTTAACAGACCAATGTCAATCCATCGGTAAGTTGTACGTTCCTCCATCCGGTTATTTATTAGTACATTGTAGGCGTTTTCGTTGTTATTTCAATACATTGTAGCATGTCATTAGTTACTATAATGTAGGCTTTTAGCTATTGTAGGCTTGTAGCAGCCTTACAACTTCGAACTGTCGCGTTTGTGTGCAGGAAACGCAGTGGGGCAGGTGTTTCCGAACACACCACATCGGTGGTGCATATGGCATGTGATGCAAAATGCACAAAAACATCTTAAGAGCAACCCCGAATAGAGGGGCGTACACAGTGCACTCCACCAGGCTCTGAACGATTCACTAAGTATCGCGGAATTCGAAACTGGGTGGTCGGAGATGCTGGACAAGTTCGGTCTACATAACAACAAGTGGTTATGTAATATGTATGAGAAGGGAAGCTGTTGGGTTCCTATCTACTTCAAGGACACATTTTGGGCCGGAATGTCGAGCACACAAAGGAGTGAAGGTATGAATCATTTCTTCAAAAAGTTTGTCAACATCAATACTACTTTGAAGATATTTGTAGAGCAGTACGGTCTTGCATTATCGAAGAGGGTTTGGGAGGAGGAGACTGCTACCTTTGCATCCATCAATAGTCCACTTCGGTGTATGACCGAGCATATGTTTGAGCTCGTATTCCAGCGGTTGTACACTTCTGCGAAGTTTGCCGAGTTCCAAAAGGAGGTGCGAAATCTCGTGTACAACAATGCGGTTAAGGTTCTCGACTCAGGAGATGTGTGCACTTACGACATCGTCGTTAAGAAACCTACCTACGGTGGTTCACGGTGCAAAACGTTTAGGGTGACAATGCATAAAGCCACGCCGGACATAAAATGTGAGTGCAAGTACTTTGAGTTTACGAGGATATTGTGCACACACATTTTGCGTGTGATGAGTGAAGAGCAGATGGATTATGTACCGGAGAGATATATTCTAAACCGTTGGCGAAAGGATCTACCCCGGGAACACGTAAAGGTTGCGGTACCTTACTATGCCTTGCTTAAAAAGAAGTCTGACGCAATCCGACGGTATGAGAATATTCATAGTAAGGTCGACGCCTTGGCTGGGTACGCGATGTACAATCAGGAATTGTACACAACAGTGATGGCTAAGCTTAAAGAAGTCGAAGACATGGTCAAGGAGGCTGCAAGAGGGGCGCATGGCCTGCATTTGCACAATATCGACGGCATTGGGAGAGTGTATGGGCGGCGAGCGATTCACCCACGTGAAAACGTGGTGACCAAGGAGGCCGAACCGGGAGATACTGCACCAGCCCATGTGGCAGATCCGGTTGACCAAAGGGGTAGAGGAGCCGCGAGACTTAGGAGGTTAGGGTATGAAAGGGAAAAGGCTCGGGAGCGTCAGCGGATACGAAGCATGGCAGATAGCCCCGCATCGAGTCATGCAGGAGCAAGCTATGTTCAAAGCCAGTACAACAGGATCTCCGTGCCCACGCACCATCCGAACCTCATGTACAATCAGGTACATGGAAGAACCGTTTCGCAGTTAACATACTAGTTATTCCATGATTGTTCGGTCACTCATGCTACCATTTTTTCGATTTGTTTGCTAGATGATGCATACACAAGCCTTCCAACAAAGTGGTCGAGCTCACACCGTACGTCATATTCCTTTGCGCATTACGCCGGTGAGTCGAATAGTTTGTCATCATGGGCTGACAATTATCGGAATTACTTAACTAATGGTTCTTATGCAGGTAGCCCAAACACAACCTTCGGGATCATCATCGATGCAGTCAATCCCATATCAACCCGAATGAAAGTTCAATGTCGCGGACGAGCTTCATTAATACACCGTTGTTATCGATCTTCGTGATTTTGTGTAGACGGACATGTTATGCATCTACAAATTATGCAACGGTTTATGATTTTCTTTGTGATTTTCAATTACATCACTGTTGTTGTCATCTTTGTGATTTTGTTTAGAAGGGCATGTTATGCATCTGCAAAGCAACAATTTAGGATTTTCGTTAAATTTCTAATCATATCAACATAAGTCTTATAAGTTTAAAATCATAAATTTTATGATGTCATTAACATTCTTTTAGAAATAGGAGAAGGATCACCGTATTTTTTGTATTCAAATAAAATATTACAATTGGCGGCCCATGGTGAGAAGGCCCAATCACAACCCTATAGCCCATGGAAAAAAGCCCAGTCACAACCCTATATCCCATGGAAAAAAACCCAATCAAACAAAGCTTCTCATATTTGATGACGGCACCCCCTTCCCTAGCCTGCCACTCCAAGCGCAAAGTCAAAATTCTTAAACTGACAGAACGGAGTAACTGACAACATTCACTCGCCCCTCTCTCGCTTGTTCTTTCACCAAATTGGTAAGTCATCTTCGTTCGATTTTGCATTGTTGTGGGTATGAGTATTTTTGGTAATCCGATTGCATTCAAACGATGGTCGCCCCTCTCTCTCTCTCTCTCTCTCTCTCTCTCGCTGATTTACAACGAAATGCCCTAATATCTTTTCAATTTGTGTTGTCTGTCTATTCCTATGCCGAATTGCATATATTAACCGTTGTTGTAATGCAATTTTGCCCTGAATTAGACGAGAAATTTAGTTATCTGGGCGAAATCGGATTTCATGTGCTTTGTGGGTGTTTGGGTGAAATTTTCCCCTTTCTTACTGTCAATTTGAAGAGGGGAGTCGTTTTCGAGTCAGGGAAGAGGAAACCCGAGATCCTTGGTTTGGATTTGTCGAGTTCTTTGTGTTTTGGTGCAAGTTTGCACTTTCTTACTGTCAATCAGTTCTTTTCGCTTTTCTTTGTGATTTTGATTTCTTTCGGTTTTTACAGTGTCTATATCACGATATTGCTATGTCTGAAATGGGCCCGGATTATATGAAGTTGGAGAATCTTACAGCATTGCAGCAGAAGAGGTGGGATTCGTTAGCTAGAATGGAAATCGTGGCCACCAAATTCTTTGATGTGCCTACATTGAAACGCCTTGGCTTGTTCGATATTACGAAGATGTTGTTGGATTAGGCCGGGTTGGGTGATTTTTGGAGAAAAATGTCCCAACTTATCCTAGATATTTGCTGGAGTTTGTCTCAACAGTGGCTACCAATAACGAAGATCGGATTACATTTCAATTGAATGATGTCGAGCGTTCATTGACGTTTGATGAGTTGCGGCACATCTTTGGGATTTCAAGTCGACCAACAAAGAATTGGAAGAACTTGGAAAAGCAGCCCGAAAAAGTTTGGTATGCGATCACAGGTTCGGCTTTTGAAAGTCGGAAGGGGGGAAACGAACAGCAAGTTGATTCATCCATGCTTGATTTTGGTGCACAAAGTTATTAAGATGGCTTTCATCGGTCAAGGTGAGGTCAACAAGTTCACTGTCGCAGATTTGGGATGGTTCTGGACCTTGTTCGAGAGTGGTAATGCCGTGGCTGACTGGGTTTCAATATTTGTTACAAGTTGTCTCCGAGAACAAGGGAAGCCCCACCCTAGGGGAAAGTTAATTTTAGGAGGTATGATCACATTGATCGCTAGGCATTTCGAACAAGATCCGCACGAATGGTTTCGTCCCGATAATGGTTCACATTTGTTCGATACAAGGAGTCTGGTCACAGCCACTTTACTTAGTCATCCAAATTTCGGGCATGTGCATTGGAGAACACCCTCCTACTTTCCTCGTACCTTATATTTACCATGTCAACTCCCCTGTGGCCCAAGCGCTGCCGACTTCAGTATGCTGCCACGAAATAATACTCCAGCTCAGGTTGTTGATGGCACTACCCCAATGGAAACTGAGGAACAACAATCAGAGAGAAGCCATCACGAGATAGGAGGGCAGATTATTTCCCTACAGTCTGAGCCTGGTAGTTCAAGTTCATCTGGTCCATGGCAGCAAGTGTTGGAAGGGATACAAGGAATTGTCGATAGCCAGCGGGAGATGGCTAGCCGACAGACTGATATGGAGATGACACTTCGGGAGTTATCAGCCAACCAACAGACAGTGTTCGATATGATTGCTCGTATCGAACACCGACAGGAATGTTTTGCGTTTGATTTTGAGCAAGAATTTCGTAACCTATCACACTCAATCAATGCCAGGTTAGACCACATTGATGATGAGATCGATACATGTCGGGACATTCAAGAGGTGTCTGAGTTACGTCTGGAAGGATTCGACAACTTCGCACGTTCCCGTTGGCGCAATTATATCTCATGTGCACCAACTGATGGTATCATCAGACAATTCAGCACACGACGCTTCTCGAGGGACAGTTGTTTCAACGGTCGCCGAACTCTTCGTAGGCCTCCTGGCGGCCCTGGACCAAGCATATGCGATTGTTATGGAGGTCGGCCGGGGTGATGAACATCCTTATCAAAATTAGCATACTTACAATTGCAAATGCACAAAGTGGTTATACTGTTGGTTTATGTTTGTAGTTATGTTTAAACTGATGTTGGTTTATGTTTGGACATATGTTGGTTATATATGATGTTGTGTATGCTGTTGGTTTATGCGTTTAGTTATGTTCCAACTTATACTGTTGAAATTTGACAAATTGTTATGTTTCAACTTATACTGTTGAAATTTGACAAATTGTATGCCGTTGGTTTATGACAGAAGGCACTCTTGTTTGGACGCTTACTCATGAGTCATTATAGACATTGTACAAAAAAATTGACCCTACCCGGAATCGAACCGTTGATCAAAGAGAAAGGCTAGTAATGTTGATACCGCTACACCACTTGTTCTTATTGGTTATTTCACATGCTTTTTATTATAACATTATTTAGATAATTGAAATTTTGGTATTTCCTAGAATGTGAATATACAATTTTATTCTTACCAAATCACCACCCTAGATTACTAAAGCTGAACCAACTTTTTAAGTTTTGCCAGATCGGCACCCTAAACCACTCCAATAATCTAGAATGTTGAATTATAACTTAAGTCTTAGCCGAAATGGAAAAAATTAAATAAATTATATAGGGAACCCTATAGCCCTAGAGTGTACGTAGGGTTTGGGGTTTAGGGTTTGGGGGTTGGGGTTTAGGGTTTAGGGTATTTTGATCGATAGAGGTAGTTTAATTTGATCAAATATTTTTTCCCAAATATTTAAACTAAAATGCAAAGTTTATCAAATATATTTTCTCGATTCGTCAAGAGAGTACTTTGATTGATCGAGGAAGTTTAATTTGATCAACATAGTTTTGAGATTTGTCATGGAGATTTGAAATCGAGATTAAGATCAAGATCGACAATTTGATATTGAGATTTTATATTTGAGAATTGAGCGTGAGGTTTGATATTTGAGATTGAGATTAAGCTTGAGATCGATATTTTATATATTTATTGAGATTTGAAATCAAGATTAAGATCAAGATGGACTTTTGATATTGATATTTCATATTTGTGAATTGGGAGTTTTAAGTTTGAGATCGATAACTAAGATTTGTCATTCAGATTTGAAATCAAGATTAAGATATATATATCAAGATTGACTTTTGATTTTGAGTTTTTATATCCGAGAATTGAGATTAATATTTGATATTTGAGACTGAGTTAATGGTTGAGATCGATATTTGAGATTGAGATCGAGATTTGAGATTGAGATCGAGATCGAAAATCGAGATTTGAGTTTGAGAACAAGACATATAAGTTCATAAGTATTAGTTGAATAAATTTATTTTATATAAGTTCCTCCATTCATCGTGCCTATTTTGGTCTTTTTGTTTTATTTTTGTAAAATCTCATATATTTACCCATTAAAGTCTGAATTTAAAAATATTTACTTTTTTTTCCATGTCTATTTTGTTCTTTTTGATATTGTATTGTTTTATCCCACCCTATACTTCTTATAATAAGAAGTACCCTTATTTACATTTTAATCAAATTATACCCTTATTTTTAATATACATCCAATACTTACATCTACAAAGGCGAATTCTCTTGAATGAATAGTAAACCCCATTACAATTATTGTATTGTTTATTTTATAATTCAATTTTCCATTTAGCCCCTATACATTATTTTATATTTTGAGTTTGCCTCCATTCGATATATATATATTACATATGATATTCGATCCCATTCAAGGATCCTGTAAAGACTCGGAATTTCAAAAATATTATTTTCTAAATTAGTATATAAATTTTGATTTAATATTGATTAGTTTTGATTTAATTTCGAAGATTACGAAAAAAAATTTGAAAATTTCCGTCCTCGAGCAAGTGATTTGATTTTATTCCTTCAAGACGAATTTCGGCATAAATTTGTTATTTAAAATTTTAAATTAGAAAACGAATTCATTTCGCTCTATTATTTTAAGGCTTAGAATTATTTTCGGGTTTCATTATCTAATTCGGATTCGAAAGTTTATTTCAAATTAATTTTAATTGAGTCGGGTTAAGGTCGGAAAGCGGGTTTCGGAATTTATTTACTGGTATTAAATTTGACTTTCTTTTACCTAATTCAACACCCCCTCACCCCTACCCTCTATTTCATCTGTCACCATCCTCCCATCCTCCTGCATTCTCCCCTGCAACACTCCACCCTCACCACCACCATTCTCCCGCCCTCCCTTCAAATCATCAGTCTCATCCTCCCCATCGCCCTCCTCCATACCCTCTCTCCGATCTGACCACCACGCAGCCAACTCTCCCTCACCTCTTCTCCTCCGTCCGAGCTCAGGAGCTCCCTTGTTACCCGAGCAGCAGCCCAGGACTCCCCTGTTCCACCGAAGCAAAGCCGAGCTCATCACCCGCTCCCCGCAGCAGCCAACAACCTTCATCGCCGTCGCCTTTCGTCGTCGGCACCAGCATCGCCTTCCCTCCTCGCGCAGCCGACGTCCGACGAGCCCAGGGGCAGCCCGGAGCATTCCCATATCCTTCGACAAGCCCGAGGGAGCTCCGGTGAGCCCGACGAAGCCAAGCAATCGAAACCCGAACTCGGTGAGCCTCCTCCCTTTCCATCTCATTTTGCTAGCCTTAGGAAACCTTGTCGTCGTTCTTTTTGAATCCGAGAGGGGCGAATGAGCTCGAGCTCCGGTGAGATTGAGAACGGGAGGTCGGGCATGGGTGTGAACGGGAGCCGGGGTCCGAGGATGTTGGGGATGAGCAGGGGAGGGATCCGGGTGGGTTAGGGTCGAGGACGAGCGAGGGAGCTGAGGTCGAGATCGAGCTCGGGCGAGCGGGAGCCGAACCAGGCGCAGACGCCCGAGCTGGAGGAAGAAGAAGGTCGGTTGGGCCCCACCTTGCCCCGTCAGCTGCCACCTCAGCAGGGCCCACTCCTTCTTTCCCTTCCATTCTTCCTTACAGGTTTGGGTTGGGGGTTTTATTTGGATCCGGGTTTGGGTCCGGGTTTAGTGATAAGGGTGGGCTGAGATTTGGGCCATTAGTTTCATTTTCTGGGCCGGTTGGGGTAAATTGTTTTAATGGTTTTAATTTCTCATTTTTACACATATTATTTACCTATTATTTAGTTAATTATATATTATATGTTTATTTAATGATAAAAATGTTAGAAATGTTTATTAGATGTTATTTTTATAAAAATGTTAATATTGAGTTGATAATTATTATAATTAAATTATTAAGATTCAATTTGAAAGTGTTAGTTATATGACTATGTTAAATGCTTACTAAAATTGCTTTACATGTTTATAATTGTTATTAGATTATTATTATTATCATTATCCTGGTTTATTAATAAAACTAATATATTCTATAAATTATTTATATATTATAAGTTGTTTTAAAAGTAGAATTAGTGGCATATTATATGTTACGATATGATGTTTTAACATGTGTTTTTAGAAAAGTTTAAGTGATTTATTAATGTTATTTTATTTATGTGGTTTATTAGAAATGGGATGATTTGGTGTTTTATTTAGTTGAATAATGTTTGAGAAATTGTTTAAAGAGGTTTAAGGTTTCCCACACTGTTTTAAAGGATGTTGAAATCATAGTTAATATCTTCGATAGTGATCTCTGACTTGTATCTTGAGATATGTTTCTCAAATGGATTATTGTTTTAAAGCCGATAAGCCGGAATCATTTTAATAATATAATTTTGGGAAATTTGTTTAAGAATTCAAATGTTTAATATCGGGAGTTGGTTAAGTATGATTTTAAAAGAATTGTTTGCTTATTGAGTTGTTCATGAGTTTATATGTTGAGATCTTGAGATGATTTACGAGAATGAGGATGGAATTGTGATGATGATGATGATGACGATGATGTTGATATGAATACGATGTGATGATGAGAATATGTCCAGGTTGTGGAAACGAGATGGAAAATTGAATTGAGACATTAATGTTAATGATGATAATGGGATGATTAACTTATATATGTTTTATGTGAATCTTATGTGTACTATTTGATATGCTTGGTGTAAGTTAGACTTAGACTTAATTATTATGTTACTTATCTTCTAGGTGATCTCTGATCTGTCTGGATTTGCTTGATTACTGTATTGCTTGGATTCTGCGCTCCTCCAGGTAAGTTCCTTGAACTTACTCATGATGGGCGCTTTATGCACTGGGTGTTATATAGTAGGCTAGTGTTCATGCACCATACGACTTAGAATCATGCTTAGGATTTAAAATGGAAACCATATGTCTTGCTACCTGTCTTTGCTAGAAACGGCCGTTATAGGTGTTTATTAGTTGAGACCTTTTTCTTTATTCTTGTCATCCTAGTGGCGCTTATATAGGGAGTTGCTTGCACTCGATGATGCGGTAGGCTTTTGACATAGAAAGTTGCTTGCACTCGATGATGCGGTAGGCTTTCTAATAAGTGCATTAGGACTCTTAGAGCCTTAGGCCTTATATAAGTGTCATTGATTGCCTTCCTTTCATAGTTAGTAGGCTCATTGCGTGGGGTTGGCCTGCACCGTAGGGTGAGGTAGCTCCTTTGATGGTGAGTTGCTATAGGATTTCTTAGGAGCCTAGAGGGACATGCTATTTGACATTTCTTGTAATTGGCGCGCTTCTTTATTTATTTCTGCATTTACTTATCCGCATACTTAACTGTTTAATTTCCGTTTTGCATTACGCATTTCATCTTAGGAATAGGATGCTTATTATATGCCTCTCAGAGTGTTTACACACGCGCAGGAGTGACCCGATGATTGACCCAGATCCCCTTCTTTTTTTTAGATTCAGGTAACCGTTAGCCGCTATCTTTGCTCAAATGGATGCTTGGCGGGTTCAGACTTTTGGCGTTAGACGAGAGCTTGAGAGACCACTAAACTTTCTATCTTTTAAAATCTTTGCATCGTTTTGACCCGACTCAGTCGCGGCACTCTTTTGGATTGTATTTTGATTTAAACCTTGCTTCCTTTTTATTGCGAAAACTTGTGACTCGTACTCGGATTGTAAGATCTAGTTGGAAGGTAACCTTGCCTTCTTAAACGTAACTCGGATAATTAGGTTTTCTTTCCTAGGCCCAAGGGAGGGCAAATAGGGGAAGGAAGATCCTTATTTTCCGGGCCGTTACAGATCCTCTACACATCAATATATATAGTGTAAATATATAGTACTCTGTATATATCCATCAAAGCATTTATATTTCCGACTTGTTTCGTGAATTTTCAAATAAAATGTAATCCGGATATTATTGGAGAGTAATTAATGATAATTATATTTTCAAATAAATTCGATTTTATATATGACATTGATTAATATATTAATCTCCAATGTAATACCAAATCATATAATTGGAATATTCACATAACTATAGTTATAATTATATTATATATATTTTGAGTTGTAAGTTTCATGTTTATATTCAAAATAATCAAGTTTGATAGTACTTTGATGTGTGTGGTAATCACGTGGCTTTATTTCTACCATAAAAAAATACAATTTCTTAAAAAAAAAGTAATGACCAATTAGAAGGGAGTAGCAGGCAAACACACAGCCTGCGTGTTTGCCTTTTCCCAAGAAAGAGGTCACCTTTTTTTTAAAAAAAAACAATGCAATTTATGGTATTGGTGGATAACATTTCACAAGGATCCGGATTGTGTGCCGTTAGATTGATGTGTAAACGGACGATCAAGATGTTGTGAATATATATTTGAAATTTGGGTGTTTTCTACAATGTGAATATATATATATATATATATATATATATATATATATATATATTATTCTATTGTTTGTATTTTTGTTGTTACTAGCAACTTCCGTTATTATCATAATTATTATTATTCTATTGTTTGTATTTTTATTTTCATTTTTTCTTTATATGATTTTTTGTAATTTTATTGTTTAGTCCCACCTTATTATAGTCCCACCTTATTATAGTTCTTATATATATTAAGAACCACTTTATAAGTTTGATTTTTTTTATAAGAAGTAGCATTATTTACATTTTAATCAATATATACCCTTATTATTATACATTTTTTATTTTTTTTTAATTCAATTTTCTATTTTGCCCTTATACATTATTTTTGATTTCGAATTTTCCTCCAGGAATGTCTATTTTGGTCTTTTGTAAAATCCCATATTTACCCGTCAAAATTTTAATTTAAAATTATTTAGTTAGCCATTTCTTTTCATGTCTATTTTGTTCTTTTTAAAATTAAATCTATAATTTTTTTTTCAAAATCAACAAATTTACATTATTTACATCGACCCCAAGTAAATAAAGGTCTAATAACTTACACTTTGTAAAATACCGTGACTATATATATATATATATATAT
This sequence comes from Persicaria maculosa, assembly GCA_963922045.1. NCBI lineage: Eukaryota > Viridiplantae > Streptophyta > Magnoliopsida > Caryophyllales > Polygonaceae > Persicaria > Persicaria maculosa. Next base: position 18,825,220 of record OY998257.1, on the reverse strand, counting down.
ATGACCGACTTTTATAATATAAGTGAAATAAAAAGAATTATAAAATAAAACGTGAATTATAAATTATATACATTAATTATGCTAAGTTAAAAAAATATAGAATCATAAAAAAATAAAGTTGAATTATAACTTACATCTTAGCCGAAAAGGAAAAAATTAAATAAACTATATCCCTAGAGTGTACGTAGGGTTTGGGGTTTAGGGTTTGGGGTTTAGGGTTTAGGGTTTGGGGTTTAGGGTTTGGGGTTCGGGGTTTAGGGTTTAGGGTATTTTGATCGATAGAGGTAGTTTAATTTGATCAAATATTTTTTTCCCAAATATTTAAACTAAAATGCAAAGTTTATCAAATATATTTTCTCGATTCGTCAAGAGAGTACTTTGATTGATCGAGGAAGTTTAATTTGATCAACATAGTTTTGAGATTTGTCATGGAGATTTGAAATCGAGATTAAGATAAAGATCGACAATTTGATATTGAGATTTTATATTTGAGAATTGAGCGTGAGGTTTGATAATTGAGATTGAGATTAAGCTTGAGATCGATATTTTATATATTTATTGAGATTTGAAATCAAGATTAAGATCAAGATGGACTTTTGATATTGATATTTCATATTTGTGAATTGGGAGTATTAAGTTTGAGATCGATAGCTGAGATTTGTCATTCAGATTTGAAATCAAGATTAAGATATATCAAGATTGACTTTTGATTTTGAGTTTTTATATCCGAGAATTGAGATTAATATTTGATATTTGAGACTGAGTTAATGGTTGAGATCGATATTTGAGATTGAGATCGAAAATCGATATTTGAGATTGAGATCGAGATTTGAGATTGAGATCGAGATCGAAAATCGAGATTTGAGATTGAGAACAAGACATATAAGTTCATAAGTATTAGTTGAATAAATTTATTTTATATAAGTTCCTCCATTCATCGTGCCTATTTTGGTCTTTTTGTTTTATTTTTGTAAAATCTCATATATTTACCCATTAAAGTCTGAATTTAAAAATATTTACTTTTTTTTCCATGTCTATTTTGTTCTTTTTGATATTGTATTGTTTTATCCCACCCTATACTTCTTATAATAAGAAGTACCCTTATTTACATTTTAATCAAATTATACCCTTATTATTAATATACATCCAATACTTACATCTACAAAGGCGAATTCTCTTGAATGAATAGTAAACCCCATTACAATTATTGTATTGTTTATTTTATAATTCAATTTTCCATTTAGCCCCTATACATTATTTTATATTTTGAGTTTGCCTCCATTCGATATATATATATATATACATATATATATATATACATATATTACATATGATATTCGATCCCATTCAAGGATCCTCTACACATCAATATATATAGTGTAAATATATAGTACTCTGTATATATCCATCAAAGCATTTATATTTCCGACTTGTTTCATGAATTTTCAAATAAAATGTAATCCGGATATTATTGGAGAGTAATTAATGATAATTATATTTTCAAATAAATTCGATTTTATATATGACATTGATTAATATATTAATCTCCAATGTAATACCAAATCATATAATTGGAATATTCACATAACTATAGTTATAATTATATTATATATATTTTGAGTTGTAAGTTTCATGTTTATATTCAAAATAATCAAGTTTGATAGTACTTTGATGTGTGTGGTAATCACGTGGCTTTATTTCTACCATAAAAAAAATACAATTTATTAAAAAAAAAAGTAATGACCAATTAGAAGGGAGTAGCAGGCAAACACGCAGCCTGCGTGTTTGCCTTTTCCCAAGAAAGAGGTAACCTTTTTTAAAAAAAAAAACAATGCAATTTATGGTATTAGTGGATAACATTTCACAAGGATCCGGATTGTGGGCCGTTAGATTGATGTGTAAACGGACGATCAAGATGTTGTGAATATATAGTTGAAATTTGGGTGTTTTCTACAATGTGAATATATATATATATATATATATATATATATATATATATATATATTATTCTATTGTTTGTATTTTTGTTGTTACTAGCAACTTCCGTTATTATCATAATTATTATTATTCTATTGTTTGTATTTTTATTTTCATTTTTTCTTTATATGATTTTTTGTAATTTTATTGTTTAGTCCCACCTTATTATAGTCCCACCTTATTATAGTTCTTATATATATTAAGAACCACTTTATAAGTTTGATTTTTTTTATAAGAAGTAGCATTATTTACATTTTAATCAATATATACCCTTATTATTATACATTTTTTATTTTTTTTTTAATTCAATTTTCTATTTTGCTCTTATACATTATTTTTGATTTCGAATTTTCCTCCAGGAATGATTATTTTGGTCTTTTGTAAAATCCCATATTTACCCGTCAAAATTTTAATTTAAAATTATTTAATTAGCCATTTCTTTTCATGTCTATTTTGTTCTTTTTAAAATTAAATCTGTAATTTTTTTTTCAAAATCACCAAATTTATATTTTTTATTAAAAATTAAAAATATTAATATTAATATTTTTCAAAACATAATTTTAATTATTATCATCAAATAATCATATTTTTGATTTCGAATCATATTTTTTTTGTTAAAATTTGAATTTAAAATTATTTAGCCATTTCTTTTCATGTCTATTTTTTTCAAAATATTAAAATTATTATCATCAAATAATCATATTTTTTCATGTCATTGAGATTTGAAATCAAGATTTGCTTAATAATATTTATGTTTTCATGTCTATTAATTTTGTTCTTTTTGAAATTAAATCGCGCGCAGTTTTTAGAAGAAGGATCCGATATTTTGACGGATTCTCTTGTCTCATTTGTCTATTCCATCAGAGCCAAAGGCGCAGGCTGCTGTCTACTCAACCGCCAACTTCCAATAAAGCTGATTGTCCCCCATTGTTCAACTCACGTATTGAACGATGAGTTTTTTTGTATAAACTAATCAAAATTTTACTATACTCTATACACATATGGTATTGAAAATAAATCACCAGTTCATTAGCTTGATAAATACATATTTCAACTTTTGTTTTTTAATTAAATCAAATTTGAACTTTGAAATTTGAACAAAAACGGGATAGTTGTCAATAGTTTGTTTGTCTATAAATACACATCGTATTGTATGACATAACTCATCCTTTCTTCCAACTCAAGCGATTTCGCAAAGAGGAGTTGGAAGAGATTTTGTATGATGGAAGTCCCGAAGCCATGGACATTCTTTGTCGTAGGATCTCAAAATTGCGTGATAAAAAACACAGATTGCAGAAGGAGTATCCAGAACTCTGGGATAAAGTTGTTGATAGGGACGACCATATTCAAGAGCTTACGGAAAAAATAACGGAGCTAGCGACGGAGTACCAAAAGTTGCGAGTGAAGATAGCGAACATAGGGAAGATCATTGACGGGAGCAAGAACTAATATGTTTGATATCGGTCAATTGTTATGTATCGAGTATATTTCATTTCGCTTCGTATTTTATGTGTTGTTGTTTCATTTTGGCATATGTTTGTTAAGTTGGAGTACTTTTAGTTTATGTGTTGTCTTTGGTGTAATATCGTTTTAATTAATCAATGAAGTTCAACTTTTAAAAAAAAAGAAAATAATTATTGGGTTCCATATATGTATGGATGCACATGTTTTTTTTATTAACTACTCCCTCCGTTTGAAAATATTTTTCCTTTGACTTTTGTGCATGTTGTTAAAGAGTTTTTAGCTCCTTAAACAACGTGCACAACAGTCAAACGACAAATATTTGCAAACGGAGGGAGTACTAAAAATAAGGAGTAGAATTAGCTAATTTATATTTAAACTGCGTATGGGTTCTATAGGGATGGCAATTTCACCCGCACCCGACAGATATCCATCTCACCCGACCCAAAAAAGTGGGTGAAAATCAGAAATAAAGAGGATATTAAATGGGTGATGGGTCGCGCCAGATTCGGGTGAAGATATACCCCACCCGTCACCCGACCAATCACCCGACCTGTCACCCGACTTATATTATATGATTATATTTTATATTCGTCGATGTGTTCAACGTATTTTTCAATACTATTTTTTGATGAATTTGATGTCTTGTATTTCACCCGAATTATCACCCGATCACCCAATGGGTGATGAGTGGACGGGGCGGGTGAAATATTTGGTGGGTGATGGGGTCGGGTAGGGTGAAGGGTTTTTGGTGGTGGGTCGGGTGACGAAAGTAGATCATTCACCCATCACCTCACCCATTGTCATCCCTAAATGGGTTCACATTTTAACTAGTTTATAGTTAAAAAAGGGAGTTAAAAAAAAGCTAAACCAACATGATTATTTGGTGTTTATTTTGTTTATTTGTTTTGAAATTATCATAATAAAATTTATAAACATATTGAATATAATTATAAAAAATTATAAAACATGAATTTTCCAAAATAAAATTTATAAACATATTGAATATAATTATAAAAAATTTTAAAACATGAATTTTCCAAAATAAAATTTATAAACATATTGAATATGTAAATAATTTTTATAATTTTTTTATGAGTAAATAAGTGTGGAATTTTAATAATTTAGTGGTTGATTGCTTCAACGAAGACTCTTGTCTCTTTTGTCTATTTCACCACAGCCCAAGACGCAGGCTGCTGTCTACTCCGTCAACTTCCAATAAAGCTGGTTGTCCCCGACTTTAGTGTTTCACAAAGGAATCTAATACACCCGTAAATTTTTATGATTAAAACATAGTTAGAAAATTATATTTATGTTAGAAAAAAAACAAATAATATATATTTGTATACGTAGTAATATTTTGATGAAAAATCATATTTTCAAGATATTAGCCTCTTATTATCATCAAATAATCATCCTTTATATTTAAATATTTTTTACCATATATTTTTTCATAAAAAATTTATTCAAATATATATAATTAATGATCGGTACATTAAACATTCATACATTGTAGTTGTACATGCATGTGAAATACCATATTTTCCAATGAGGTTGTTTATATAAATCGTTCATCTCATCAACGTATTCAGGCACGGAACTAGGGTCGGGTTGGGATCCGCTCCAGCCCGCCCCATTTTTTAAAAAATAGAATAATAGGTAAACACGTAATGCAAATATAAAAAATTAATTTATTCATTAAATTAAGAGTTTTATTAATGAAAATTATGCGTATGAAATTGTTAATTAAATACCATATTTTCCAATGAGTTTGTTTATGTAAACCGTTCATCTCATCAACGTATTCAGGCATGGAACTAGGGTCGGGGTGGGATCCGCTCCAGCACGCCCCATTTTAAAAAAAAAAAGCATAAACTTGTTATTCGATTAAAAATGAATTTATCCCACTTTACTATTCCGAGGCTTGAAAATATTTTCGGATTTCATTATTATTATTATTATTATTATTATTATTATTATTATTATTATTATTATTATTATTATTATCATTATTTTGGAATTCATTGTTTTATTTTAGATTTGAAATTTCGATTTAATTTGAATAGAGTCGGGATAAGATCGAGAGAGTGGATTTCGTGATTTATTTTCGGGTATTATATTTGACTTTAGTTCCCCTTTCACATCCAGCCACCCTCAAACCTATCCCTACAGGACCCTAACCCCCCCTATTCCTAACTGTTCAGCCTCCCCTTTTTTTTCATAAATCAACTCCAACTCCACCCGTCACCATTGTCCCATTCCATCCCTCCTCCTTCTTCCATTCATTTGTCACTACCATCCCCCTGCTCCCCTCGTTCATCACCACCAGTACCACTACCTTCCCTCCTCCATTGAATCCAAGGGATAGCCCTTCTTCCCTGTTTTTTTAGACTCAAGCCGGGCAGAGGCGGAACGTTTTGGGGGCCAGAGGTAGCCCTGGCCCCCACAAAAAAAAAAAATTAAAGAAGGAAATTAGTATATTGATTGAGATGGCCCCCACAACCTCTCTCGTCCTCTACCTACGTCTCCCCCAATTCCAAATCTCAATTATTATTCCATTTCAATTTTCCAGGAACCGTAGCACCACTCCGACACATCGTGTTGCCGCCACTCCGACGCCTCGTGTTGCCGCTGTGGACCTATGGTACTACCACCTCGTTCGCCGCCACTCCGACGCCTCGTTTACCCATGGCCATGGCTATGCCCATAAATAATAATAGGTAAACACATAATGCAAATATAAAAAATTAATTTATGCATTACATTAACAGTTTTATTAATGAAAATTATATGTATGAAATTGTTTAACCCCATCTAGCCCACCTGAATTTTAATTTATAATTATTTATAGTGTGTCCTACGAAGTGGGTTGTATGGCTGATTTAAAAAAATCAATTACAGTACATTATAATTGATTACCTCATGCAATAGTCTATTGTAAATCTAATACAACCGTATAACGTGCATGCGCGTCAATACTCCTGTAAATTTCTGCAACTGGTCAAAAAAATTATGTGTCCTTTTTGTATTTCTTCAAAACCCTTTACACCACCCCTTTATCCCTATTTACACCGTTCCCCATCGACTCAATGACACTCCAAAGGAATTCAAACAATATTTTTCGGTGAAATTTTCTTAACTATTAGTGTGTGTGTTTTGGTGGGCTTTTTTTTATAAAAAAAAACACCAACTGTACATACGTTGATGCATGTATATTGTTTTTGGAGATCATTATCCTGTGTCGTACGAAGGATGTTGAGATATGGAATATACCCTGGCCAACCGATCGAGGTCGTTGGCACGGAGCGGATGACAGGATCGTTCGAGGCGGGGACAGTCCACCGTGTCATAGGCGAATTGTATGTGGAGGTGGAGTACACTCACCGGAGGACTCAGACGGGAGAGCTTGAGCGAGAGGATGTCCACGCATGTCTTGTACGACCGATATCGACTATGCTCGAGTTCATATACTTGGGGTTCCTTGAGGGTGAGGAGGTAGATATTTGGATCGATAATGTGTGGTGGCACTCACATGTTGAGTTTGTACTAGGGGATTCGTATCGTGTTGTCTGCCCGGTTAATGGTTTAGCAAAATGGTCAGAAGGGACGTTCATGCGAGCCCACAACGAGTGGGTTGCTAATCGATGGAGCGTCAACCCTGTGTATTTCCCTTATATAGAAGGTATAAATGTTGTATTATATTTGTATATACCATGATCCTTTATTTCTTAATTTGATTTCTCTCTCTGTTTGAACATCTTACTAGAAAACAACATAATTTAGGATTTGTCTTGCTTTAGTTTCTAACTAGCATATTTTATACTGTATAATTTTAATTATTCAAATCATAAGTGCAATCAGGTTTATATTCTTTAGTTTCTGTAGCTTAGATTTACTCAGGGTAGTTCATTGATGTACGTATTTATGGTAAAACTTGATACATGAGATATATATGTGGTATTTAATCATGCAGCGTATTTTGATCATGCAGCGTATTTTCAATATATATGTGGTATTTAATGCAGATCCGCCGTATCCCATTATGGAGCACTATCGAGTCGGTACAATGGTGGAGGTATGGGCTCGGAGCACGGCATGGTAGGGACATACTCTCAGGCCTTGGTGCGGGAAGTGGTATCGTCGACATATGCTAGGGTGGAGTATGTGTCATTGTTGGCCAAGGACGGGAGAGCGGCCCTGCAGGAGGTTGTACATCATTGCAAGCTCAGGCCAGTGCCACCCAATATGCCTGTGGATGCAGCCGTCTTCCAGTACGGCGAGGTCAATGTTTGGACGCGCGACATGTGGTGGCACGGCTATGCGATCAAGCGCAAGCGAGACGGTTCAAAGTATCTCGTTCAATACGAACTCTACGGAAGAGGAACATGGTCGGAAACTTCTCAAATCCGACTCCATGGAGAGTGGGTGAAGTGGGTGTTTGAGTGATCCCCCGTTTGTTGGTTTTTGTATGCATTTGTATTTTCTTCTATCAGTATGTGTACGTGTTAATGTACGTAAGTGACGTCATTTTGAATCGAGGTTTTAATTGTTTTGGGACTACAACCTACTCATCTTTTAGTGGAACTATTTCTTAGCCATACTATATCCACAATAACCGACAATCGATCAAAGATTAGGGTTTGTGCATGTTACTTATATTATATATCAGATTGTAAAACATATATATTAAACATGCAAAGATTAAAGTACGGTTAATATAGGGCAAAATTGCCAATTTCTCGTCTTTAGGGTTTGTTAGATTAAAGAAATTAACTTTTAGTCATCTATAGGGTTTGTGTTCCGATCCGTATAGACTTTTTTTATATCGATGACTCCACTTTTGAAATTTTTTGAAAGTTAACAAAGGTTGAAATTAACAAATCCAACATAATTGGATTCCAACTTAACGAATAAGGAAATTGTGTCCAAACTTTAGATATATAGTACATCTCTTTCCTTACTAGAAGGAAAACAATGTATCAGCTATATCTTTATCAACCAAAATATTTATATTTGTAACTTGTTTAATGAATTATGAAATAAAATATAACCCGGAGATTATTGGAGAGTACGTATATATATATATATATAATTCTATATAAATTATTTAAATAATTTTAAAATACTGATAAAAATTTTAACCCGGAGATTAGGGGAGGGAAAAAAATGTGGATGTTATCCAAGGATGGATTTTGATTGTGGACCGTTAGATCAGTGTAAACGGAATCAACAACTCTTCCCATGTAAGGATACTCTACAAATAAAATTTAGTTGATCCTATAAACACGGGATGTAAATACCCCAATGGACACAACATCTCCTATGCACTCAATCAACCCGATTTCGAATCCTGGCAGCGGTTTAAAGCTCCCCTTTTTTCTCTATTTTTCTTTCTTTGAATTTGAGTTGCCTCCATTCATCATGCCTATTTTGGTCGTTTTGTTTTGTTTTTTTTTAAATCTCATATTTACCCATTAAAGTTTGAATTTAAAAATATTTACTTTTTTCTTTCCATGTCTAGTTTGTTCTTTTTGAAATTTTATTGTTTTGTCCCACCTTATAGTTCTTATAAACTAACCACTTTATAGGTTTGAATTTTTTTTAATAAGAAGTACCCTTATTTACATTTTAATCAAACTATACCCTTATTATTATACATCCTTATGACCTTATCCTTACATCTACAAAGGCGAATTCTCTTGAATGAATGGTAAACCCAATTACAATTATTTTATTATCCATCAAAGCATTTATATTTCTAACTTGTTTCATGAATTTTCAAATAAAATGTAACCCGGATATTATTGGGGAGTAATTATAATTGTATTTTCAAATAAAATTTTAATTATATATATGTCGTTAAAATATTAATCTCCAACGTAATACTAAATCATATAATTGGATTCCAACTAATTAAAGAACAAGGAAATATCAACATAACTATAGTTATAATTATATTTTGAATTGCAAGTTTGATGTTTATATTCAAAATTATCAAGTTTGATAGTACATTGATGTGTATAGTAATCACATTATTTCTACCAAAAACAATACAATTTCTCGAAAAAAAAAAGCTATTACGTGATTGGAGAATGGAGTAGCAGGCCTACTCACTTTTTTGTTTCTTTCATTCATTTTATTTTTTCATACATGCGAAGTGAATGTGATTAAGTCATTATTATTATAATCTTTAGGTTCACAAATCACCATTTAGCTTAATAAATTTCAACTTTCTTTCCCTTTTTATGAGTGAATGAAATATCAACTTTTAAATTTGAAATTTGAAAAAACAAGATAGTTTTCTTGTAGTTTGTTTGCCTATAAATACACGTCATATTGTATGACAGAACTCACACTTTCTTCCACCTTGTACTTCTATAAATGAATTTGGTCACTCTTCACTTCCAATTAATCTCCTCAGTCAAATGGCCCGTATATATAATGAGCCATGGTTCGATACAGAGGACAAGTATCAAGTCAAGCGATTTCACAAAGAGGAGTTAGAAGAGATTTTATATGATGGAAGCCGCGAAGCCATGGACATTCTTCGTCGTAGGATCTCAACGTTGCGTGATAAAAAACGCCGATTGCAGAAGGAGAATCCACAACTCCGGGATAAAGTTGTTGATAGGGACACCCATATTCAAGAGCTTACAAAAAAAATCTCGGAGCTAGCGATGGAGAACCACAAGTTGCGAGCGAAGATAGCAAAGATAGGGAAGATCATTGACGGGAGCATGGACTAATATGTTTGTTATGGTTCGATTGTTATGTTTAAGTATCTTTCATTTCGCATCGTATTTTACATGTTGTTGTTTCATTTTGGCATATGTTTGTTAAGTTGGAGTACTTTTGGGTTATGTGTTGTCTTTGGTGTAATGTCATTTTAATTAATTAATGAAGTTCAACTTTTTATAAAAAAAATAATTATTCGTTTTTGTTTTTTTATTTATATGTATTAATATTAATATTAATATTAATAATCTGATGAACAAAAAATAACACAATTTTAATCCAGAATTCCAGAAAACAACACGTATGTGATTATATTTATAAAAAATTATACTGAGTAGTTTTTTAAAATTAACAAGGTATTATTTTATGAAATATAATTAAAAAAAATCTTGAAACATGAATTTTCAAAAATACTCAGTAAAATGTTTTGCCTCAAAAGTCAAAACGGAGTGATCATATCATTTGTCTATTCGACCACAGCCCAAAACGCAGGTTGCTGTCTACTCAACCGCCATGCAACTTCCAATACAGCTGCTTGTTCTCTCGGCTTAAGATCTCAACTTCCGATAATTATGATAACAACAAAATTAAAAAATTATATGTATGTTATAAAAACACAAATCATATATATTTGTATTTTAATTTTAATATTTTTCAAAATATTTTTTTTCGTGAAAATTTTATTTAAATATATATAATTGGTTATTTATAACATAACTATAAATTTTTAAATTTTTTTTATCATAAATATATGTCCTTATTATTTTTGTGTTACACCAAAGGGGGTTGTAGGAGATCTCCTCTCCTTCTCTCAAGGTTAAGATATCTTGTTGCAGACCTAGCAGCAGACCGCTGCTTTCCAAGAAAGTAGGCTCTTGTATTTTAAAAAAGTAATTGTTATAAGATACGATTTTTGTGATGTCTATCCTAAATTATAATACGGAGAATATGTTATAATATTTTGTTGTTATGTTATTAAGATAAGATTCGTACTATTTAAATATATTGAAAGAAATTAATTAGTTGAAGATGTGTTAATACAAACTCTAACTAAATTAACCAAAGATTAAAGAAATATTGTAACGGCCCGGGATTATAATTCCTGGGTTACGTTTCAAGGGATGAAAACCCTCGTTGGGATCGTGCGCCCCGAGTATAGGTTGAAGGTTTGAAAGCCTAATCTAATGTTTCCAAAGTGGGATTTCATACCCAAATTCGAAACGTATCGTTGAAATCCCCGGGGAAGTCCCCTGTACCTATCGTAAGTCTATGCGTGGAAAACCAGTAGTCATGCAAATAGCGAAATCAAGTGTAATACAATAGGGTGCCACGGCAGAGCCGGGTCAAAACGGAGTCTAAAAGTATAAATCCAAAACCATGGTCAGAGTTTGGTGAAGTAGATAACTCTAGCGCTCGCTCTCCGCCGAACAAAATGACCCGCGCAATATGTAAACAGCACCAATGGGATGAACATAAATAATACCTAAAAATGGTAATGGTGAGCGGGATCAGAATGATGCCCACCTGCTGCATCCCGGCTCTAAGCACACATATACGCTATACCTTATAAAGATGCTTCTAGATGCAAGGCATAATATTAACACACTAGCATGTCCCTAAGATCAAGTGCTTAATAATAGATAGGGCCCCAGCAAAGAATACCAAATGGTATGTCCCTCTCCTACCTCCACCCCCTTCCGATAGGGCGGAGACTGGCCAGTTCATGAATGCATTCCTTTATCATCGGGCGGTCCGCAGACTCAACCCGTATCCACAATAAATAAAGCCCGCAGGCAGCTCATAATATAAGTAAAGGAAGTTCCATGACTCGATCGACTCAGGATGGTATCCGATGGACTGGGCCATCCTATGACCCTAGCAAAGACTCTAATTACTTCACAGATAACGGCCGTTCTGTTTACATACGCATAAAGAAATAGAATGCTCAACGGTCAATGCAACCTAGCATGATACTACATGGCATGCTGATCATGAATGCAAGCACCTAGTATATCATGCACATAAAGCAGGGAATATCTCTCTATCAATCTGAGTAAGCTCCAAAGAGACTTACCTGGTAAGCAGAACAGCAAAAGGCAATCAGCCAGGCAATATGAAATCCGACACGTCACAGATGGTCACCTAATAAGTATAAGCACATGAATGAGTCTATCTCTAAGGCACACAAAGCATGAAAGTATCACACACACAACTACACAACTTAACACAATAACCGTCACATCATCATTTTCATCATCTTAACTTTATCTCGTAATCCATCATCTCACAACTCATACCATATTCCATATAATTCTCCAATTCATCATCGTAAGACAATTCCAATTCGTACTTAGCCAATTTGCATGCTATCACCTCATACTCTTACTTAGCATATAATTGTATATTTTCATTATAATAATAATCTCTTATCATATAATATATATATATATATATAACATCATCAAAGTCTAATATTTAATCTCATCTAATAATCACCACAATATCATTCTATTAGTCAATTCAATCATACCGTTAATCAGGCGATCGAATCATCAAGTCCAAATAATATATTTTACATCCCAAATAATATAATATGATATTTTAATTACCCTTTATTATTTAATAAACCATCTCTTTATAAAATCCCCAAAATAATATTTTATATTTAAATCCTCGAATAATATTATAGTATTTTAAAGACCGCAACCAATTAAATAAATAACCGATTAACTCGATCGAACCAAACCCAACCGAACCAAACCAAACCGAACCGATTTAATATAGTATACTAATATAACAATATAATATATATAATAATATAATATATCTATACACCTAACATAACATATATAATATATATATAATATATAACTATATATATGTATAAGTGGCAGGGGGCCCACAAGCCTAACGGCTACTACTTCTTCAACCTTTCGAATCGCGCCCGCGCCATGTCCAGCCCGAGCTCGACGCCGGCCTGCCGCCTGCACCGCTTCTCCGCGCCGGAGCTCGCCCAGCTCGACCTTGCTCGCACCTCCCATGCCCGGTCCAGCCCACGCCCGTCCGCTCCTCGCACTCACGCAGCTCGACCACGCTCTCGCGCTCTCGCGCTCCCGCTCAAGCCGACCGAGCTCCGATGATCGTCGGAGCTCTCGACCTCACCCGATCGACCCGCACTCAGCCCACGCTCACTCCCGACTAGCCTAGACATTGAAAAAGACTAAAAAACGAATCAAAACGAGGATAAATTCGGAGCTCACCGAGATGGGTTTTTCGCGACTTCGGAGCTCTCGACCGGAGACCTGGTTGTCTTCGGTGGCTCGTGATGGCTTGTCTGTCCTGCACCGCATATTGGTGAGCGTGATGGCAAAGACCGCAAGCGATTCCGATCAAAAACGAAGGAGAACGACTCACCGAAAGTTAGCTTGCCAAAACAGAACAAAAGGGTCGTGGTGGCACTGGGGTGATCGACGACGGCTCCTGGCGGTTGCGGCTGCGACGCGGTGGTGGCCGGCGACTCTATGGTGGCGTCTGGTGGCTGGTGGCAACTGATGGAGGTGTGGTGGTGTTGGTTGTTGTCGATCGGGAGAGGGAGTTCAGAAGGAGGGCTGGTGAAGGAGATGAAGTAGGCAGGAGGGATGGCTCGACTGCAGGGTATGGTGACTGATTGGAGTTGGTGATAGCGTGTGGGAATGGGTAAAATAAATACCCGAAATTAAATCCCCGAATGTTAGTTTCCCCGACTCTCGTTTTTTTCGATCAATTAGATTTTTAAAACTTAAAAGAGATATCACCATCCGAATTTATTTTAAATTTTCGAGGCGAAAAGACGGAACCGCTCGTCAAATATTTAAATTCAGGTCGAAATCTATTAAACGGGTTTTTAAATCCGATTTAATTAAATTTTAAATTTTCTTTTTTTTCCGGTAAAATTAGGGTTGAAAAATCCGTGCCTTTACATCATCCACCTCTAAAAACAAGTCTCGTCCCCGAGACAAAAATCATTTTAAAACAGGGGATGAAGTTTGAAATTGGTGAGTCCAAAGATCACGTCATTGATCTCGTAAGTACCTCATAAGTGCCCCCATAAGGTCTCACAATATCGTCGCAATGATCATAATATTCCCAATCACTCGGGCGAGAATGTGGTAGAGGCCTCTACCACATCCCCACTCCGACTTCTCGGGCATACCATAACTCAAAAAGCATCATGACGTCTCCGCTAGGTCTTAGCAAGCGATCCACAGGTGCCCCCATACATGCTTGTATCCACTTCGTGGGGCGTCATAATGAAAACTCGGATTGTAATAACTTACTTTAAAAATCTGAGTTCCTTTAAATCACCGTTCAAAATTCTTTATTTTCGACGTTAAACAAGACATCCCCAACTTCCCAATCAACTAACATCCACCTCTAAGGGCTAGTCCCATATCACCTTCCTAGGTTCATCCTCAAAGTCAATTTCAGCATTCTCAGTTCCAGGTATAGCACATCAAGATATCAACATCTCATATACTCATAGAAATGGTGCATAATTATCAATCAGATATGCACAATCACATAATCATACAATGATAAGGCACGTCTCATAGCAAGGATCGGACAATACTCACCAACTAACTCACGAGGTCAAGGAAATGTCCACGCTAGGCTCCACATACGATGCAAGTAACTCGTCTAATACTCCCCCATAACTGGCCCGAATGCTCTCCTCGGTCTCCCAGGTAGCCTCCTCAGGACCCCGCCTAGACCACTGAACTAAGAGCAAAGGAACCTCCCTGTTCCTGAGCTTCTTGACACGACGGTCAAGGATCCTAATAGGGTGCTCTATAAAGGTATGGTCGGGCTCAACATGGAGGTCAGAATGATCGAGGATATGGCTAGGATCAGGCACATATCTACGGAGCTGAGATACGTGGAATACATCATGGACTCCAGCTAAAGACGGGGGTAGGGCTAATCTATAGGCCACCTCACCTACACGCTCTAGGATCTCAAAGGGTCCGATATACCTAGGGCTCAGCTTGCCCTTGATGCCAAATCGTCGGACTCCCCTGGTGGGTGACACTCTCAGCCAAACATGAGCTCCCACATCGAAGACGATCTCTGTCCTCCGTCGGTCAGCATACTTCTTCTGGCGGTCCTGAGCGATCCTCATGTGCTCTCTGATGCGGCCAACCTGATCCACTGTCTCTCGGACTAGCTCTGGCAAGGACGTGACTGTATCTGCGGGTTCATCCCAACAAACTGGCGACTTGCAGCGCCTCCCGTACAACGCCTCATAAGGAGCCATCTCGATCGAGGAATGATAGCTGTTGTTGTACGAGAACTCGACCAGCGGTAGGTATTTCACCCACCTATCGCCCCACTCTAGCACACAAGATCGGAGGATATCCTCCAATGTCTGTATAGTCCTCTCGCTCTGTCCATCTGTCTGCGGATGGAAGGAAGTACTAAACTGTAATCTAGTCCCTAGGGCCTCGTGCACATGCTGCCAAAATCGTGAAGTAAAGCGGCCATCTCTGTCAGAAACAATCCTCTCTGGCACTCCATGCAGACGAACAATCTGTCGAATGAACTCCTCAGCTAGTCTAGATACCGGCCATGTCTCCCGTATGGCGATAAAGTGTGCTGACTTGGTCAATCTATCGACCACAACCCAGATGGCATCGAACCCTCTAACATCTCGCCTCAGTCCGGTGATGAAATCCATAGAGATGTCCGTCCACTTCCACTTAGGGACTGGAAGTGACCTGACAAGTCCTCCTGGCCGCTGGTGCTCAATTCGAACCTGCTGACAAATCTGGCATCTAGCTACGAAGTCAGTGATGTCTGCTCTCATCCTCTGCCACCAGTAAGACCTCCTCAAATCCTGGTACATCTTATTCGTCCCGGGATGGACAGAATAAGGAGTGGTGTGCGCCTCTCGCATGATCCTCTGTCTAAGATCCTGAGTAGATGGTACCACAACGCGATCCTGAAAGGTCAGCATCCCGTCCTCCCTCTCTGACAACTCCCCGGCCCGTCCCTGAGCCATCCGCTCTCTAAGTGCCACAATCTCTGGGCAATCTGTCTGGGCTCTGTGAATCTCCTCCAACAGATCTGACTGTACCTCTAAGAAGGTCAGCTGTCCACTCTCTCGCTGAATCCAAACCTCGATACCACTCGATCTCAAATCTGACTGTAGTCGCTCCTGAGTGGTGAGCCTAGCGACCGTCACCTCCTGATGAGTCTTCCTGCTGAGCGCATCTGCGACCACGTTGGCCTTCCCAGGGTGATACACAATCTCCAGATCGTAGTCCTTGAGCAACTCCAACCAGCGCCTCTGTCTCATGTTCAGCTCCTTCTGTGTGAAGATGTACTTCAGGCTCTTGTGATCCGTCATCACCTTGCACGACGTGCCATACAGATAGTGCCTCCAGATCTTCAGAGCATGAACTACAGCTGCTAGCTCTAGGTCGTGGGTGGGGTAAGACAACTCTCCAGGCTTCAACTGTCGTGAAGCATAGGCGATGACTCGATCCCTCTGATGAAGTACGCACCCCAAACCGACTCTGGATGCATCAGTGTAGACAACGAAATCCTCGGTCCCATCTGGCAAAGCTAGAACTGGTGCAGTGGTCAGCTTCTCCTTTAGAAGCTCGAAACTGGCCTGGCACTCCACGCCCCACTCAAAAGGAACGTCCTTCCGCAGCAGCTGTGTCATCGATCGTGCGATACTCGAGAATCCCTGAACGAATCTCCGGTAGTAACTCGCTAAGCCAAGGAAGGAGCGGATATCCCTGACGTTCTTGGGCACCTCCCAAGCTACTATAGCCTCTATCTTTGCCGGATCCACGGCGACACCCTCTGCTGAGATCACATGACCCAAGAAGGTCACCTCAGAGATCCAAAAATCACACTTGCTGTACTTGCCATACAGCTGGTGCTTCCTTAGCGTCTCTAGCACGATCCTCAGGTGCTCCTCGTGCTCCTCCCTACTCCTCGAGTACACCAGAATATCGTCGATAAAGACAACGACGAATCGATCCAAATAATCGATGAACACTCGGTTCATGAGCTCCATAAAGGCTGCAGGTGCATTGGTCAGCCCAAATGGCATGACTACGAACTCATAATGTCCATAACGAGTCCGGAAGGCGGTCTTCGGTACATCCTCCGGCTTCACTCGAAGCTGGTGATAACCGGATCTCAAATCGATCTTAGAGAACACCACTGCTCCCTGAAGCTGATCCAACAAGTCATCAATCCGAGGAAGAGGATATCGGTTCTTCGCCGTCGCCCGGTTCAACTCCCGATAATCAATGCACAATCTCAACGATCCGTCCTTCTTCTTAACGAAGAGAACCGGTGCTCCCCACGGTGACGCACTAGGTCTGATGTAGCCCTTCTCGGCCAACTCCTCCAACTGAGCCTTCAACTCTGCCATCTCGGTCGGCGCCATCCGGTACGGTACTCGTGAAATCGGCCTCGTGCCTGGCTCTAACTCTATGGCGAAGTCGATCTCTCTCTGCGGAGGAAGTCCTGGCAGCTCGTCGGGAAACACGTCCGCGAACTCCCGCACTATAGGTACATCGGTCATGCTAGGCTGCTCACGGTCCACCTCTAAAGCATAGCACCAGTACCCCATGCATCCCTGATCCAAAAGTCTGGCTGCTCGAACTGCGCTGATAAGCGCCCCGTTCCGTTTGGGGTCACTCCCCCAAACTTGGTGCTCGGTCCCGTCATCAGCCAAAAGCGTCACAGTCCTCGTCCGAAGGTTGACGATCGCTCCATATCGTCCCATGAAGTCCATGCCGAGAATAAGGTCGTCCGTCTTCAGTGGCATCACAATCAGGTCTGCTGGCCATTCACGCTCTCCTATGCGAACAGGGCATCCTAGGATCTCTCGACTAGTCCTAACCCTAGATCCATCTGGCATGCCTACTAGGAGGGATGGACCACTCATGCAGCTAAGACTCAGCCTAGCAACGCACGTCTCTGCTATAAAGCAGTGTGTAGCACCAGTATCAAATAGCATACGCAGACACACACCATAGAGAGAGATGGTACCTGCTGCAGTCGGAGCGGAATGATCATCAACTCGCATCTGAAACACGCGGGGCGGTGGGGGCAATGCGGAACCACGGCCTCCGGAAGTCTGTCCTCTGCCACAACTCGAACCAGATGGCCCAGCTGAAGTCGATCCTCTACCTCCGCGGCCAGAACCTCTGCCGCCTCTCAATCCTCCGCGGCCTCTACTAGGAGCAGAACCTCTCCCCTGACCCTGGGGGTAAGTCAGCTGTGGGGGTCTGGGAGCCTCTGGAAGTCGGAGAGCGGGTGCAGATGGAGTCCCTCCGCTCTGGGGGCAGTAGCGAGATCTATGCCCTAAAAGTCCACATGAATAGCACCTAGTATCTCTCATCGGACATGCAGCAACATAATGACCCTCCTCGTAGCAGCCGTGACAAGTAATACTCCTAACTCGAACCTCTCTACTCGGAACAGACGGTGCTGGTGGAATCCTCGATACTCCTCCGAATCCTCCTCGGTACCCTCCTCTAGGTCTCGTCTCCCATCTAGTCTCAGCAGGTCTAGGCCTCTTCCCCTCAGGGCGGGATGAAGCATATGCAGTCGCAGAGAGGATACGCTGCTGATCGTATAGAAGAACCACCTCCAGGAAACGGTCGAACGATACTGCGCCCAGACTAGAAGCATGCAGTAGTACTGCTGGTGACAACCTCATCGACAACAGTCGAATGCGACTCTCGTCAGTGGGACACAGGTGTGCGCAGTAAACCAACTCCTTCTTGAACTGGCGGACGACATCAACAACAGAGAGAGACGGGTTGTAGGTCCCACGATAAAATGCCACCTCGCGAGCAATCTGGGTCCCCGGGGGACTATACTCCTTCAGCATCAAAGTCCGGAAAGCATCGTAACTCCACTCAGCCTGGTCCGTCTTGTACACAGACCAACGATCAAAGGCGTCCCCTCGTAGATGTCCTGCTGCTAGCCTCTGTCGCTCTGTAGCTGGCACATCGATATGGTCGAAGATCCCATCTAGCTGGCGGAACCACATCTCTATATCCTCTCCCGCGCCTCCTGAGAACTGCGGCGGCCTACACTGCCCCATGACCTTCACCCAGTCGATGCGCTTCTCGGGTCGCGTAACGGCCATAGGAACAGCTCGAGCGGGCTCAGGTGCTGTAGGCGGCTCGATCGGGATCTGGGCCCCGGGTGCTGCAGACTGTGACTCCCCAAGAAACTCTCGTAAGACCTCCAAGATCGCAGCTCGGTCCATCTGCCTCGGAGTGGTCTGCTGAATGGGAACCTGAGTCTCGTCGCCCTCAGGTGTCGGAGTGTCATCGTCGGTCGTAACAGTGGCTGCCCTACGACGGGGTCGTCCTCTACCTCTACGCACTGGGCCCCCACGCCCGATCCGTCCACCTCGTGTATCGGCCATAGTGGCTGTAATAGAAGGGCGGGGCTTAACACACAGCACAGAAGCATTCAACAGAAATTAATCAGATCTCCTTCGAGGGAGACCGCCCTCAGGCCCCATTTATGAAATCACAGAAGCTATCTAGAAGCTGCCCTTCGAGGGGCAACTGACCGGAGGGGTAACTATCCTCTCGGCCTCTACATTCTAACCCCGCTACTCCAACCACCACGGTGCAAACTCCTTGGAGTCTTCCAGGCCCCCTGTAAAGTACAAAGCTAAGTTTTGCCTACCCGTTCCCAAGTCTACATCCAATAGGATGGTCTACCGCCTTTCTACCCACTCGATTTCCCCCTTTTTTTTTTTTTTTTTTTTTTTTTTTTTGGATTTTCCTTATTTTGAGTCAAGTTTATTAAGCTTTGTTCATCAAATTAGCCATATTAAATTCATTTTGCCCTTTTTAAAACTCTTAAAAATCTTTTAAAACATTGGGCGGTTTTACAAATCATACTTCAACCCATTTTACTCGAATCACGCAACCCAAGCTCTGATACCACCTTTGTAACGGCCCGGGATTATAATTCCTGGGTTACGTTTCGAGGGATGAAAACCCTCGTTGGGATCGTGCGCCCCGAGTATAGGTTGAAGGTTTGAAAGCCTAATCTAATGTTTCCAAAGTGGGATTTCATACCCAAATTCGAAACGTATCGTTGAAATCCCCGGGGAAGTCCCCTGTACCTATCGTAAGTCTATGCGTGGAAAACCAGTAGTCATGCAAATAGCGAAATCAAGTGTAATACAATAGGGTGCCACGGCAGAGCCGGGTCAAAACGGAGTCTAAAAGTATAAATCCAAAACCATGGTCAGAGTTTGGTGAAGTAGATAACTCTAGCGCTCGCTCTCCGCCGAACAAAATGACCCGCGCAATATGTAAACAGCACCAATGGGATGAACATAAATAATACCTAAAAATGGTAATGGTGAGCGGGATCAGAATGATGCCCACCTGCTGCATCCCGGCTCTAAGCACACATATACGCTATACCTTATAAAGATGCTTCTAGATGCAAGGCATAATATTAACACACTAGCATGTCCCTAAGATCAAGTGCTTAATAATAGATAGGGCCCCAGCAAAGAATACCAAATGGTATGTCCCTCTCCTACCTCCACCCCCTTCCGATAGGGCGGAGACTGGCCAGTTCATGAATGCATTCCTTTATCATCGGGCGGTCCGCAGACTCAACCCGTATCCACAATAAATAAAGCCCGCAGGCAGCTCATAATATAAGTAAAGGAAGTTCCATGACTCGATCGACTCAGGATGGTACCCGATGGACTGGGCCATCCTATGACCCTAGCAAAGACTCTAATTACTTCACAGATAACGGCCGTTCTGTTTACATACGCATAAAGAAATAGAATGCTCAACGGTCAATGCAACCTAGCATGATACTACATGGCATGCTGATCATGAATGCAAGCACCTAGTATATCATGCACATAAAGCAGGGAATATCTCTCTATCAATCTGAGTAAGCTCCAAAGAGACTTACCTGGTAAGCAGAACAGCAAAAGGCAATCAGCCAGGCAATATGAAATCCGACACGTCACAGATGGTCACCTAATAAGTATAAGCACATGAATGAGTCTATCTCTAAGGCACACAAAGCATGAAAGTATCACACACACAACTACACAACTTAACACAATAACCGTCACATCATCATTTTCATCATCTTAACTTTATCTCGTAATCCATCATCTCACAACTCATACCATATTCCATATAATTCTCCAATTCATCATCGTAAGACAATTCCAATTCGTACTTAGCCAATTTGCATGCTATCACCTCATACTCTTACTTAGCATATAATTGTATATTTTCATTATAATAATAATCTCTTATCATATAATATATATATATATATATATAACATCATCAAAGTCTAATATTTAATCTCATCTAATAATCACCACAATATCATTCTATTAGTCAATTCAATCATACCGTTAATCAGGCGATCGAATCATCAAGTCCAAATAATATATTTTACATCCCAAATAATATAATATGATATTTTAATTACCCTTTATTATTTAATAAACCATCTCTTTATAAAATCCCCAAAATAATATTTTATATTTAAATCCTCGAATAATATTATAGTATTTTAAAGACCGCAACCAATTAAATAAATAACCGATTAACTCGATCGAACCAAACCCAACCGAACCAAACCAAACCGAACCGATTTAATATAGTATACTAATATAACAATATAATATATATAATAATATAATATATCTATACACCTAACATAACATATATAATATATATATATAATATATAACTATATATATGTATAAGTGGCAGGGGGCCCACAAGCCTAACGGCTACTACTTCTTCAACCTTTCGAATCGCGCCCGCGCCATGTCCAGCCCGAGCTCGACGCCGGCCTGCCGCCTGCACCGCTTCTCCGCGCCGGAGCTCGCCCAGCTCGACCTTGCTCGCACCTCCCATGCCCGGTCCAGCCCACGCCCGTCCGCTCCTCGCACTCACGCAGCTCGACCACGCTCTCGCGCTCTCGCGCTCCCGCTCAAGCCGACCGAGCTCCGATGATCGTCGGAGCTCTCGACCTCACCCGATCGACCCGCACTCAGCCCACGCTCACTCCCGACTAGCCTAGACATTGAAAAAGACTAAAAAACGAATCAAAACGAGGATAAATTCGGAGCTCACCGAGATGGGTTTTTCGCGACTTCGGTGCTCTCGACCGGAGACCTGGTTGTCTTCGGTGGCTCGTGATGGCTTGTCGGTCCTGCACCGCATATTGGTGAGCGTGATGGCAAAGACCGCAAGCGATTCCGATCAAAAACGAAGGAGAACGACTCACCGAAAGTTAGCTTGCCAAAACAGAACAAAAGGGTCGTGGTGGCACTGGGGTGATCGACGACGGCTCCTGGCGGTTGCGGCTGCGACGCGGTGGTGGCCGGCGACTCTATGGTGGCGTCTGGTGGCTGGTGGCAACTGATGGAGGTGTGGTGGTGTTGGTTGTTGTCGATCGGGAGAGGGAGTTCAGAAGGAGGGCTGGTGAAGGAGATGAAGTAGGCAGGAGGGATGGCTCGACTGCAGGGTATGGTGACTGATTGGAGTTGGTGATAGCGTGTGGGAATGGGTAAAATAAATACCCGAAATTAAATCCCCGAATGTTAGTTTCCCCGACTCTCGTTTTTTTCGATCAATTAGATTTTTAAAACTTAAAAGAGATATCACCATCCGAATTTATTTTAAATTTTCGAGGCGAAAAGACGGAACCGCTCGTCAAATATTTAAATTCAGGTCGAAATCTATTAAACGGGTTTTTAAATCCGATTTAATTAAATTTTAAATTTTCTTTTTTTTCCGGTAAAATTAGGGTTGAAAAATCCGTGCCTTTACAAATATATATCATATAGTCATAGCTAGTCATCGTTAGGGTTTGTGTTACTTAAGCATTTTTCATATCGATGACTCGAGTTTTGAAATTTTTGAAAGTTAAACAGGGTTTAAATTAACAAATCAAACATAATTTATTAACTTTCATATTATTTTTACATTAAAATATAAAGTAAATCCAACATAATTTATTAACTTTCATATTATTTTTAGGGAAATTTCGCTTGGTAGCCACGAGGTTTGGTCTTTTTCGCATGATACTCAAACATTTCAAGAACTTCGCATGGTAACCATGAGGTTTTGATAAATTTCGTGTGATAACCAAACTTATTAAAAATCATATAGAAATTCTATAAAATTATAAATGTAACGGCCCAAATATAAATATTCGGGGTACGTTTCGAAGGATTGGATACCTTCGTTCGGATCTTGCAATTCGAGTACGGGTTGAGTTTCAAAACATAAAGAAAGGAAATTGACAATACAACTTGCATTGGCGAAGCCGAATCAAAACCAATATAAACGACTATAAAACCTTTAAAGTGTCGAGTATGGTGGTAAGTCAGTCTTTCGGTTAGTTGAACGCCCCAGATGAAACCCTCGTCATGGAAGCACGGAACAAGCAAAGATCAAATACCTTAAACTATACCACGAGTCAAGGTCGAGCCACTCATGCGGGCCCTGAAGACCTCGCTGAGGACATATAATATGCCTATACCTAAATAAAGGATGCTCTAATGCAGTGCGGAAATATTAAACACACATACATGCTAACAGTTTATATATATGTAGAAAGCGATTAAATGGGATCCCGCACAGAATGCCAAGTGGCATGTCCCTCTCCTACTCCCGCACCCATGCTCGTTAGTGCATGAACCGACCGCGTTTTATACTCCCGCACCCATGCTCGTTAGTGCGGGAACCGGTCGCGTTCAATATCATAACATCATCAATCGTATCAATAGTCATGCTCGTCAATTTAATAGTCTGACTCGATGAGGACAAAGCCCGATGGGACTGGACCGTCCTATGACCCTAGCAAATGACTCTAGGACTCACAATTTAACGGCCGTTCTACCATACACAAAGAGAATACGGATGCTCGATAAATTTGTGCAACCTAAGCATGATACTACATGAATATGCAGGATGCAACACCTACACACTATATGACACATTAGGCATGAGGTTCTAACTTGAGTAAGCCCCGGAGGACTTACCTGGAGGCGCCGAACAGCAAAGTAAGCAAGAGTAAGCTAATCACGTCACGGATCACCTAACAATTTAATAAGCAAAGATTATAAGTCTAAGTACAAAAGGACTCATTTACCGCTACACGGAACTAAGTAAAGCTAAAAGAAACTCATTTATCATCATCAAGCCATATCATCGCATAGTCTCGTCTCATCTCATATTCCATCATATATTCTCTCATCCTCGTTATCATCATCATCATCATTATCACTTCCACTTATCTCAATCATCTTATATCATCATATTTCATCTCATCAAATTCCATAATTCGATTCAAGATTCTACCATGTCCAATCATGCTTCAATTCACATATATTCATATTCATGTCATAACTCATATAATTTACAAGTAAGGTTCATTAATCAATTCATCAAGTCAACTTAAGTAAATTGGTTCCAAAGTTTCTCAAGTAATTAAATATCAAGGAAGTCAATTCAATAGTTAGCAATTTATTCTGAATTAGTACTTAGCCAATTTCGATATTAAATATTCAAATCCCCTTTTAAATCCATTTCAACAAGTCCGGTTATTAAAACGATTCCGGCATTTAGAAATCTTCATAAACAACCCAACAACACAAATCACCCATTTTAAAGATCAAAACTTAGCAATTAGATTATTCACACAATAAATAATATAATTAATCAAATAACTAAATAATACTTAGAAATCAGATTTTTAATAGCTTACAATAATAATTTAATACTCAAAATATTTCACTTTTACTATATCCCAAATAATTCTACTTCTCAAACAACTTCAATATATAAATTATTTATAGAAAACATTAATTATATCAAAACTCAGAATAATAATAATAATAATAATAATAATAATAATAATAATAATAATCAAATCAACAATTTATATTCTAGCTATATATCTCATAATGTATAATAAATAACAAAACAGATTTTCCAAACCAAAAGAGAAGACCCAAATTTCTAGCCAAAAACTCGTATCCATATCCGGCCCAAACCTAAATCCGGATCCAAGACATCCAATCTGATTCTTTTTTTTTTTAAACTGAACCGAAAAAAAGGGAAGTGAACCGGGAAAAAGAAAGAAGAGTAGGGGAGGTGAACCGGTGGGCTGAACCCGTCCCCAACCTCCGCCCCAGGCCACTGTTCAATCGGGAAACAGATAGGAAAAGGAAGGAGAAGAGCGGGCCTCCGGATCTCCGTCCACTCCGACACCACAACACACACAAGAAGCAAAGACACGCGAAAGGGAAGGAAGAAAGAAGGAGGCTCACCGAGGGGCTTCAAGGGTGGCTTCCGAGCTCGGTACATCGGTGTCGGGGCAGCTGCTCGTCGGGGTTTATCTGGCAGAGGGAGGGTGAGTCAACAGAGGGGTTTAAGGTCGGGAACGGAGGAGAACGAAGGGAGGGCAGCCTACCAAGCTGAAATCACGAAGACAGAGGAGGACAGGGGAGCCGCTCGTGGTTGCTGCTTTCGGCTTCGATGGTGGCGACGGCGTGCTCCGGCGACCTCCTGGGTGGCTATTTCTGGTGGCTCGGACATCTGGCGGCTAGCTTCGTCTTGAATGAGATGGAGGAGGACGATGGAAGATGGAGGTCGGGTGGTGTGCTCTGTTTACCAGAAAACGGAGGGAGTTTTAGGGCCGGCGGTAGCGGCTGAAGGAGATGGAGCTGGCGGTGGCTGAGGGAGATGGAGATGGAGCTGGTGACAGCAGGGGATGAAGGTGGTGTCAAAAGGAATGCCGAAAGAGGGTTGAAGGATGGAGAAAGGAAGAAATAAAAAAAATATGTTGTGTGTGGGGATGGATATTAGAAGCTACAGATAGGAAGAGGGGATGGGATGGGTTCAGTTGCAGTATGGTTCAACTGTTGAAATAGGGGGTAGGGGTTGTAGGGTATTAAATGTGGTAAAAGTCAACTATTATACCCAAAAATAAATCCCAAAACCCATTTTCCGATCTTAACCCGACACGATTTAAAATAAATTTAAAATAAATATTCGCACCCGAATTAAATAACAAAACTAAAAAATATTTTCAAACCCGGGATGATAAAGAGGAATGAATTCGTTTTCAAATTTGAATAACAAGCTTATGCCAGAACTCGTTCAAAAGAATTCAATTAAATTGTTTGCTCGAGGACAGAAATTTTTTTTAAAAAATTTCAGAGCCTTAGAAATTAAATAAAATTTTAATTCGAAATCAAATTTATAGTTATAAAATCAATATTTAAAAATCTCGGTCTCTACAATAAATATATTATAATTCACTCACTTAATCAATCATTTTTGGTGTTTTACTTTTAAAAAACCGTCAACAACCTTTTTAATATTTAAGGAGATTAAATTATTTACCCAAAGAATGAGTAAATTATAAAAAAATCACCTAAAATAAAAAAAATAAGTACATAAAAAATGAGTAAATTATTTAAAATATGTACTTAATTTATTTTCAAATCCATAAATTAAGTACATATTTTAAATTACCATTCATTCATATTTGTTTAAACTAAATAAAATATTTTGGATAAAATAAACTTTGTATTATATATCTAATATGTAATCTTTTTAAAACATTAGAAAGGTTATTAATGACTCTTAGAAAACAACCAACTACATTGGGTAATTATGTATACTTTTTCAAATTTAAAAGTCTTTTTTTTTTTAAAAAAATACCTTTATTTTTTTGTATAATTTATTCATTTATCATGGAATTAATGTATAGCACTATAAAATTTTTAAATGGTTTTAGTGAACTTTGTAAAAATAAAAAACCAAAATTGGGTTGTTGTGTGAAAAAATCTATTTTATGATTATTTTGTGAATTTACCTATATTCTAAAAGATTTTTAACCAATTTGATTAACATAAGAAATTTGCCCAAACCTCGTGGCTACCACACAAAATTGGTCGAAACCTCGTGGTTACCATGCGAAATTTTTGAAAAGTTTGGGCACCATGCGAAAAGAGTCAAACCTTGTGGCTACCAGACGAAATTTCCCTTATTTTTACTAGTATTTGGTGCCCGCGCCTTTGCGCGTTTGGTTAATAAATTATATTTTAGTATATTAATTTGTTTGAAATGTTTTTTTTAATTAAATTTTATGCTTGATATATTTTAACAAAACTTTAAGTCAATCGTAAAATAAATTAAAGTAAAATCATATTCGGTGAAATTCAATATACAACTTAAGAGGTTAATTTCACTTATGTGTTATTTTCTTGTGTAGTCTAATCCCTTTTAAAATTATCGTAAAATTACCAAATCATGATTTTTTCAATTTAAAAATGTTAAATTTGACGAACCCGAAATCATCCCGATTTGACCCGAAATCCGGTCAAACCTGAGTTCAAGTCAACCCGAATCTACTCGGGACCCGTTTTACCCGAAAGGTTATTTGACTCGATCCGAACCCGACCCGAATGACCCGATCGGTCTAGTTCTAGGGTTTCTTTAAATATGTAATTAGTTTGTTCATCATATATATCAATTAAATTGGGGAGAATGGTGTAGGTAAACTCTCCAACAATTAGGCTCATCTTGATTGTGGAGCATTTCTCCAAATAATCTACATAATCTCTTCCAACAAGATTATATAGCATTTCTCCAAATAATCTACATATATAATCTGTGTAATGTAAATAGATATTTGTATATTCCGGATATATTTATCCATTTTATGGCCACTCTATTACCCTAGCTAGGATCATGTTGATTGCAAATGAAGAAAACCCATTGGTATATAAAAACTGCCCAATGAAATCCTTGAACTGAAGTAATGATTACTATCAATTTTTTTCATGAACACGCCTCATCCTGATCGACTCTTCCATTCCATTGTAATGCCCTATAAATTAGGGCATACATACTCTAACATCTTCACACTCAATTCGATCATCTTCTCCCATTTCTTTTCCTAATTCCCTAACTTGTTAGCAAGCTAAGATGGTCAAGAAAGCAAAAGCCACTCCAAAATCCAAACCCTCTCCGAAAACACCCGTTTCCCACACATCATCACCAAAGCCAGTAACACCCATTTTCGCCCAGGGTATGGAGTTTTATAATGAGAGTCTCGATGCTAGACTCTCCACCATAGAGTTTATGACGAAGGTATTGTTCCAAAGGGCCATTAACACCGGCAACGGACCAATTATGAAGACCTTACTGGCTAGAGACGTGCCCCTGGTGGACTTATTGTGGATGTTCGATGCCGAACATGCAACCATCAATGGCCCCCCGGCCAACGACGAGGGTAGCGTTACCCCATCTTCGAAGGTCGCCTTGCAGAGGAGGCTCCTGCTGGAGAGCTCTCCAACGACGTCTGCACCCACCCAAACCAAGAAGGCTACTACTGGGAGTCCTTCGGGTGTAATTTATTTACCCGCGGCGGCGAGTCCAGCGAAGACGGAGATCATCGACCTCGACGATGATTGATCCTCTTGTTTGAATTGTCGATGGAGTCCAGCCATGCAGTACGTCTGTTTTAGGGTTCATGTTTATTTGAATTTGCGAGGGAGATAGCCCCTAGCTATATTGTTATTTTCCTTTAATTTCCGAGGGAGAGATAGCCTTCCTCTATGCTTAATTAAGTACGTTGTACGTACATTGTTTTCCAAATCATCAATGTACCTATCGGGATATATATATATATTAATGCATGGATGTTGATCAGTTTGTTTTAAACCCTCTTATCCGATCGAACCTATGTTGTTTTTCATACCAATTTTGATAGAATTTATGAGGGAAAGCAATGTTTCTACCTTGATCTAAAATACTCAACATGGTTCAGTTGAGTGACAATAATAATGTCAAAAGAATATTGCCACAATAAAAAAAATCATTCAATTTAATACATATTTATATATTATAATGAAATTGAATCAAAACAAATATAATAAAACAAGTAAATATTTAGGAATATAATTTTCAATATGTTGATTTTGTAAAATATCTTTAAAGTTTATTAGATTAAATTAGATTTAATATCTTGATTGTGTAAAATATCTTGATTGGGTTTTAAGTGTATCTTAAATTTAATTTATTTTGGATTTACGGAAAAATAAAAAATAAAAAATTTACATTCTGTTATATATATTTTTAATAACAATAATAATTGCTTTCTTATATATAAATGAACACCATTGAATAATCTAAATAATTAAATTTTCATTGAATAATCCTATATATCAACATAAAGGTGTATAAACCCTGAAAATATTATGTAAAATAATTTGGCATGTAAAGTTGAGCCCAACATATATACTTATAATGCCCACCACATAACTATAGTTATAATTATATTTTGAATTGCAAGTTTCATGTTTAATAGATATTATCGAATCATATAATATCAACATATCTATATTATAGTTATGTTCATATAATAGATAGTACATCTCTTTCCTGACTTAAAAAAATAGATATTATCTGGATTCCAATTAACTTAAAGAACAAGGAAATATCAACATAACTATATTATTGGTGGAAAACACTTCACAAGGATCCGGATTGTGGGCCGTTAGATTGATATGTAAATGGACGATCAAGATGTGAATATATAATTGAAATTTGGGTGTTTTCTATAATGTGAATATATATATATATATACAATTTTATTCACCTATAAAAAATTGTATCCACCTATAAATTAAAAATAATACGAACTATGAACTTTTAACTCAAAATAATACAAAATTTTGAAGTTGGATTAGGAGAAGAATCAAAACAAAACATTATTTAACAAAATTACAAAAATATGTGTATATAGTCACACTTTGCACAAATGCATCCCCTTTTTTTAAATACACAAAAAATCATTATCTATTTTAAATCTCATCCTAATTTAAGTTCAAAAGTTTGTATTATCTAAAGAAAGTCAAAATTTATTTGATTGTATTATTTTTTTTATTTTAAAGTTTGTATTATTTTGAGACTTTTTTATAGTTCGTATTATTTTTAGTTCATATCTCATAGTTTGTATTATTTTGAGTCATTTTTCCTTTAAATTACTATCTTTAGGCGAACTCGGGATTTTACGATAATTCGACCCATTTAAATAAGGAAAAACGACTCAAAATAATATCAACTATCACATATGAACCAAAAATAATACGAACTCAAAAAAGTCTCAAAATAATATAAACTATCCACCTATAAACCAAAAAATAATACAAACTTTAAAATCAACTACAAATAATTCAAACTATGAACTTTTAACTCAAAATAATACAAATTTTTAAAGTTGGACTAGGAAGAAGAATCAACACAAAATATTATTTACAAAAATTACAAAAATATGAGTATATAGTCACACTTTGCACAAAAAGCATCCCCTTTATTTTTTAAATACACCAAAACCACTATTTGTTTACTCAACTTTACAAAAAAACCACATTTCATTTTGAAATAAAATAAAATAACATCCACTTTATCCATAATTATTAAAAAAATAGAATCATATCCTAAAATTCATGTAATTTTGTGTAATTTCTAAAAATTGAGGTTGTATTATACAAAGTTGGACAATCAAATAGTGGGTTTGATGTATTTAAAATATAAAAGGTGGATTTCTGCAAAGTATGAATAATTATAGATTTGTTTTTAATTTTGATAAATAAAATTTTATTTTGAATCTTATCCTAATTTAAGTTCAAAAGTTTGTATTATTTTGAGTTAAAAGTTCAAAGTTTGTATTATTTTTAGTTGATTTTCAAGTTTGTATTATTTTTGGTTTATAGGTGGATAGTTTATATTATTTTGTTTATTTTGGATTTACGAAAACACCAAAAATAAAAAATTTACATTCTTTTATATATTTTTTAATAATAATAATAATTTCCTTCTTATATATAAAAGAACACCATTGAATAATCTAAATAATTAAATTTTCATTTCAATTTTGTAGTAACATAAAGTTTATCATTGAGGTGTACCGTAATCAAGTTATTTATGCCAAAAACAACAATAAAATTTCTGGAAAAAAAAAGTAATGACGTGATTGGAGAAGGGAATTGCAGGCATACTCGCAGCCTGCGTCAAAGCCTTTTCCCAAGGAAGTGGTCTCTTGTAAAAAACAATAAAACAATGCAATTTATAGTATTTGTGGAAAACGCTGCAGAAGGTTAATTGTTATAATTAAGATACGATCTTTGTGATTTTTATCCTAAATTAAAATAATAATTTATATTATTATTTAAGAAAAATTAAAAAATTTAAGTTCTTTTATATATTTTTTTAAAAAAAATAATTTTCTTCTTATATATAAATGAACACTATTGAATAATCTAAATAATTAAATTTTCATTTAATTCTTAGTAATATAAAGTTTATGATTGATGTCTATGGTAATCAAGTTACTTCTACCAAAACAATAAAATTTAATAACACCATTGAGATGTTTCCAGAAATTGTATTGCTAATAATACCAAATCTGAATTTTTTAATATATATTTTAAATTTAATATTAATAAGAAAAAAAAATTTTGAAGTTGGACTAGGAAGAAGAATCAACACAAAATATTATTTACAAAAATTACAAAAATATGAGTATATAGTCACACTTTGCACAAAAAGCATCCCCTTTATTTTTAAATACACCAAAACCACTATTTATTTACTCAACTTTACAAAAAAAACCACATTTCATTTTGAAATTAAATAAAATAACATCCACTTTATCCATAATTATTAAAAAAATAGAATCATATCCTAAAATTCATGTAATTTTGTGTAATTTCTAAAAATTGAGGTTGTATTATACTGTAACGGCCCGGGATTATAATTCCTGGGTTACGTTTCGAGGGATGAAAACCCTCGTTGGGATCGTGCGCCCCGAGTATAGGTTGAAGGTTTGAAAGCCTAATCTAATGTTTCCAAAGTGGGATTTCATACCCAAATTCGAAACGTATCGTTGAAATCCCCGGGGAAGTCCCCTGTACCTATCGTAAGTCTATGCGTGGAAAACCAGTAGTCATGCAAATAGCGAAATCAAGTGTAATACAATAGGGTGCCACGGCAGAGCCGGGTCAAAACGGAGTCTAAAAGTATAAATCCAAAACCATGGTCAGAGTTTGGTGAAGTAGATAACTCCAGCGCTCGCTCTCCGCCGAACAAAATGACCCGCGCAATATGCAAACAGCACCAATGGGATGAACATAAATAATATCTAAAAATGGTAATGGTGAGCGGGATCAGAATGATGCCCACCTTCTGCATCCCGGCTCTAAGCACACATATACGCTATACCTTATAAAGATGCTTCTAGATGCAAGGCATAATATTAACACACTAGCATGTCCCTAGATCAAGTGCTTATTAATAGATAGGGCCCCAGCACAGAATACCAAATGGTATGTCCCTCTCCTACCTCCACCCCCTTCCGATAGGGCGGAGACTGGCCAGTTCATGAATGCATTCCTTTATCATCGGGCGGTCCGCAGACCCAACCCGTATCCACAATAAATAAAGCCCGCAGGCAGCTCATAATATAAGTAAAGGAAGTTCCATGACTCGATCGACTCAGGACGGAACCCGATGGACTGGGTCATCCTATGACCCTAGCAAAGACTCTAATTACTTCACAGATAACGGCCGTTCTGTTTACATACGCATAAAGAAATAGAATGCTCAACGGTCAATGCAACCTAGCATGATACTACATGGCATGCTGATCATGAATGCAAGCACCTAGTATATCATGCACATAAAGCAGGGAATATCTCTCTATCAATCTGAGTAAGCTCCGAAGAGACTTACCTAGTAAGCAGAACAGCAAAATATAATCCCAGCTAGTAACATGAGCAGTCAGACGATATCGCCTTAATTCATATCAGAACATTCATATAAGTCTACATCTAACCACTCAATCATACAAGCATATATCATTTAATAGAATCAACCGCATCATAATCATCATTCCATCTACTCAATCAGTCATCATTTCACCACATTCCATAAGACTATATCCTTCTCATCATTTCATTCAACCACTTCCATATATCCGCAATAATACTCATATATTCGCATGATCGTATATCTTAAAAGTTCATCATGATAATTATCTCTTATCATATATATATATATATATATATATATATATATATATATCATCATCAAAGTCTGATATTTAATCTCGTCTAATAATCACCACAATATCATGCTATTAGTCAATTCAATCATACCGTTAATCAAACGATCAAATTATCATGCTAGTTATTCACCGAACAAGTAGAATTTTCCGGTTAGTTCCCAACCCGTTTCAAAATCCAAGTTTATTCTTATCGGATCATAAGCCAAGTTATGGGTATACTTCATTTCTGTATTTTACATGCTCTAAGGTTCGGTTATGCCATCATATATTTAACCATATTTGTAGCATTCCCTTAACCAAGTTTTTAATCGAGTCATTATAAACATTGTTTACTAAAATTATCATAACTCTTGATCCAACCGTTGGATCGTCCTCATTTTTGGAGGGCAATTAGATAACATCTCCATGAAAAATCCAAGCAGGGGACCGAGAGTTATAGGTAAAACAATATTCGATAATTTAAATGCTGAGATTAAGGTATTCGGTTTTGTGTCTTTTACACGTTTCGCTAGCTAAAACCGATTTAAACACATTATAGGATCCACTATCCTAAGACTTTTCACATCAACTCCAGCTATCCTAGAGAGAGGAAGGTGGAAGAGAGATTACCTAGGCAAATGGAACACAAATGGCTCGAAAATTCTCACTTCGGGGACCTTGGGGAAACCTCCAAACACCTTGCAATATATTTTCCAAAACCCCAAGCAAAAGGGTCAGGACTTTATTTAGAAATGAATCAAAGATGTCATATAAAAGGTTTAAACTCATTTTTGGAAGGAAATAATGGAGCTTACCAAGAAAACAACGCAAAACCTCAAGATCCTTCAAAAGACAGTTTCTGCAGCCTCAATGATGGACGATTTTGGATGGGAAAACGAGCTTGGATTTTGAATTATAATGTATGGTTGGAAAGGTGGTTTCAATACGGTTCTAAGTCCACCAAGGTTGCTCAATTCGGAGTAGTATTGAGGGAGATATGGCTTTTCTTGTGCAAGGTCACCAAAATGGACCTAAAATAGTGAAGGCTTCTTCTCTCTTTGGTTTTCTCTCAAAGTTGTAAAGGCCGAAAATATTTTAATATTATTTTAATTAAATATATTATTATTTTATTCAATTTGTAAAAGTGGAATAAAAACCCGTCCTCGAGCACCAAGTTTCGATTTTAAAATCCTTCCGGCATCGTTTCAGAATTTTGATTTTGATGGAATTTAATTCCGCTTTCGAGTTGCGAGACTTCATAAATTAATTTAATTCCGGTAATGATTTACAAATTCGAGTTAAATTGTCTGGTGTCGGGATTTCATTTTAGCGAGCGGGATTGGGATCGAGTGTCGGAATTTTGAATTGGTATCTTGGGGAT
Source organism: Persicaria maculosa (assembly GCA_963922045.1). Taxonomy (NCBI): domain Eukaryota; kingdom Viridiplantae; phylum Streptophyta; class Magnoliopsida; order Caryophyllales; family Polygonaceae; genus Persicaria; species Persicaria maculosa. The sequence goes on along the minus strand of OY998257.1, from coordinate 18,790,503 downwards.
CATTCTTCAAATTGTATTTTCTTTTTCTTTTCTTCTCTCTCTCTCTCTCTCTATCTCTCATTTCTGTCGAAATTGTGAAATTGGTCCCCTCCCTCATTCCTTGTCTGTTAGCTTGTGCACCTCTCTCCTCTTATACCCCTTTCGTTTGGTCTCAAGAATCTCAGACCTAAATCCCTCCTTACTCTCTCTCCCTCTTTCCTGTGTTTCTGTAGCCCACAAAATCACCATCACCATTGCCAAACCTCTCCCCATCTCCTCCTCTCACTGCCGACACACCACCAGACACCACCTTCCTCCTCCTTGTCATCGTCATTAGCCACCATCGTCGTCGGAGAAGCCACCTCACAGCGCCGCCCCTGTTCTCGCAGGCCAAACTGCCGAGCACCAGAGCCCCCTTTTCCTGTCCAAGCAGTAGCGCCGGCCCTACGTCCACCTCCAGCAGCCGGAGGAACAACTAGGAGTTCCCCATCGCAGCCCAGGGGCCTCATCAAAGCCGCAACTCTCCGCTCCACTTCGTCTCCCTTGTCTTCGTTTCCCCAAGGTCGATTTATTATTCTCGTTTTCGATCTTGATTAAATACTTCATAAAAGGGAACCTTTACTTACTCCTTTCTCGTCCCAGGCCAAAAACGACCTGAATCCACCTTAAACGGAGCCGAACCAAGCCCGACGACCACATTCCGGCGAAAACAAACTCTCTCAGTAATCTCTTTATTCTCCCTCTCCTTCATCCTCATCTCAGTTCTTGTGGCTGGAAGTTTCCCTCCCTCCTTGTTCCATCGTTCCTCGTTTCAGAGCAACGCTCTATTCAGGAGCCTGGGGATGAAGAAGCTCAGCTGTTGGGCCTAATTATCGGGTTGGGCCTGACCCGGATCTCCCTCCTGGGTTATATCCTTTCCAAACCGGATCCCCTCCTCTTTTTCTGTGAGCCGGGTTGTGCTTCTTTTGGGCTCGGGTTATGGCCTCAGATCCGGTTAAGGGTGTTGGGCCTATTGGGTTGTTTTGTTAATTGGTTATTTTATAGTATATATTATTATATGTTATGTGTTAGGTTATATATATATGTGTTATATTATATGTTATTTCTCATTTTAGGAATATATATATATATTCTGAAAATATTAATATATATTTTAAAAGGTTTTAAAAGTAATACTAATTGAGATGAGTTCTTATATTATGTTTTATAAAGGTGATTGAAGATATGGATTTAAAGAAATTTATGCCGGAATTATTTTAAATTGTATGATTTTATAAATTAGTTAAGGGATTAAATTGTTATATGTTGATTATATATATGTTTATGTGTGTTATTTTGTTATATTAAAATATAATTTGGGTTTTTGAAAATATTATATTTATGAAACATTGATATATATTTTCAGTTGTGTTAGAAATATTATTATTTGGAAATTGTTGTTATATGATGTTAAAATGTGATTTTGACAAATCGACATTAAGGATTTAAATGTTTAATGTCGGGATTCTTTGTCTTGGTTTGATGATGTTAGTTTTGAGAAGGAAGTTTGGAAATATGGTTGGTATGATTTTATCAATGGGTTTGATTGAAAGAATGATTTTGGTCGATTTGATCGTATCGGAAAGATTTTGGAAAACGGTTTTACTATCGGTCTGTTTTGAGGATGTTGAGAACTTGGGTTCGTGAGTATGAATGTTGATCTGGTAGCTTATGAAAATGGCTTGATGATAGGTGTGTATTGCTTTTGGATTGCTTTGGACTTGCATTGGGCCCTTGCTTGTATTATCTTGCTGTTCTGCATCAACAGGTAAGTATCCTACGGGACTTACTCAGTAACCTGGACCTCCTGCCTGATGTGTCATGTAATGTGTAGTTTTGTTGCATGTTAAAGCATGCCATGTAGTATCATGCTAGGATTGCATTGAACTGAGCATGTGTTTACTTTGTGTGTTTGAAACAGAACGGCCGTTATCTGTGATAGTCCTAGAGTCTTTGCTAGGGTCATAGGGTAGCCCAGCCCCATCGGGTGCCCTGAGTCTATCGAGTCGATATGAGCATGATGATAGCCCAGCACCATCGTGCATGTTTAATTTATATTTAATTTATGTTATGATGATGATACCGTGGGTGAGTGCACCACCACGAGGATATGCTATGCTATAGCAATGAACTGGCCAGTCTCTGCACTAACGGGAAGGGGTGCAGATGCAGGAGAGGGATATGCCACTTGGCATTGTCTTGGGCCCTTTTACAGTTCTTTTCCACATATTACATATACTAGGGGCATGATAGTGTGATTTAAATCTTGTAATGCATTAGTCATCTTTTATTTAGGCATATGCATGTTATGTGGCCTCAGCGCGGTCAGAGGACCCGCAGGCGATCACCAGGCCTGACTTCGTGGATAGTGTTAGGTACCGCTCTTGTTGCTCCATGCTTCTGTGACGGGGAATCTTTTGGCGAATCGAAGAATCCGGCTAATATATTCTAACTAGACAAATGGCAAATCACCCACTTTGTTTTGGTTTTGACCCTGCTCTGCCGTGGCTTTTGTATCTAAACCGTACTTCCGGTTTATTTTCGTTTAAATTGTATTTCCGAGACTTCGACTGATTAGAGGTTTGAAACCTCAACCCGTACCTGAATTGCAACATCCGAACGAAGGTATCCGACCTTCGAAACGTATCCCGGATATTTATATCCGGGCCGTTACAAAAGTGACGGTGGGGCTCTTTGTGAATGAGTTCTAAACTGAGATTGGGTCAGTTATAAAGGAGAGAAAGGAGTGGTTCATGTGTTAAAGATGGGGAGTGATTAAATGGAAGGGATGGGAGTGGTTGGACACCTATCATCACAAGCAAGCCACAAGTCAAGTCAAGTCAAGGAGTGGGTGGTGATCAATGTTGGTCAAGTTAAGTATGGACGACTGGCCTTGTAAATCAAAGACGTAAATCCCGAGCCCGAGATGCGTTAAAATCCGTTAAGTTCATAAAAGCCGAGAAAAGGTGGCTCGGGAATGTGTTTCTATCATTAAATCAATGTAAAGCCGTGCATAAAAATTTTAAATTTTCCGAGTTTTCATAATCATAGGGGAGGATAATATTCGGATTATCCTAAGGATATTTTATAAATATTGATTAAATTCCGGTCTTTACATCATCCACCTCTAAAAACAAGTCTCGTCCCCGAGACTAAAATCAATTTGAAAACGGGGATGAAGTTTGAAATTTTCGAATCCAAGGATCATGCCCTTTATCCTGTCAGTACCTCACAAGTGCCCCCATGAGGCCCTCACAGTATCATTGTCATGACCATAATATTCCCAATTGATCGTAGTAAGAATGTGATATGTGCACCTACCACATCCTTACCCCGACTTCTCAGTCATATCATAACTTGAAAACATCACAACGTCCACTAGGTCTTAGCAAGCAATCTACGAGTGCCCCCGTAAAATACTTGTATCCATTTTGTGGGGTGTTCTAATGAAAGACTCGGGTTGTAAAAACATACCTCAAAATCTAAGTTCCTTTTTAAATCACCATTCAAAATTCTTTAAATTTCGACGTTAACAAGACATTCCTAACTTCCCAATCATCCTAACATCCACCTCTAAGAGCTAAACTCATATTCTCTTCCTAAGTTTCAAGTCAGAATCAGATTCTATCAATTCAGTTTCTATCATTATAACAATTCCAATTCAAGGCATCGTATAACATAGCAACCATGAAGCGCGTTCAATAGCATGGCAAAGTCACATCGAAGATATTCGTACACCAGAACACATCTACTACAACGTCACACATATTAGGAGTCATCACTTCATACTTGTGCTAACTATCAAGAATCATCATGTCAGAGTCATACAAGCACCGCCGCACACCAACATTCCATCAAGCTCAAGAAATATCTATGTTAGTACTAAAACCTCACTATTATCTTTGACAATACATCAGAGAGTCAACATCATCTCTATCATATAATTAGCACAACATTCGACCCCAAGTAACGCATAACCATAAGCCACATCCTCAAGAAACCCTGTCTATAACTACCAACCATAACAAGACATGACACTACTCATCATCTTTCGTATCAAGATTAACCTCACCTAGGTCTACCAACTCAAATACGATACTAGTTCTAACTACCCTTGTATTCTGCTTAGCATACAATATCTCTAGCCTCATAACCATCCGCAATTCAAGGCCTACATCCCAAACCAATTCCTAGGTATCCCAACTCTTATGTCGTCAAGTCATCTAAGGATCGGTCTAATTCAATATCCAAATCTCAAGTCCTACCCTCCCACTCAACCATCTAAAACCCACATCCTGTAGTTCCCAATTGCCCAATTTCCCTATAAAACCAAGCTCAACATCTCGACCATCTACAAAGACTCCCTATCAAACACATCCTCGTCCTAGGGGTTTCCTACCAGTTCCATCACTACCCTTAAAGAGAAATCCCAAGTCACCTCAATACGCGAATCTTACTTCACTAGCTCAACTTAAGTCCTCAACTAAACCTCTATATCCTCGACATCTCCAACAAAGGCTTACCTCCTAAGCCACTCTCGTACCTCAAGCACCTTACCTCGCTAGAATCTACTTAACCGCCTGCTCTCGACAAACACTATCGCAGAAAACCATCTAGTGCTAACTCCCAACCACGAATCACCAAGTTCCTCATCACCCGTGTCTATCCCAGGTAACCCACAACACATTCACCCTATCTAGCTCCTCAAGACCCAATCGATCCGAACCATAGCAATTCATTTCCCAAAAATATCATGATAATTCACTTGCCACCAGCCTGAATTCCCCATTCCAGACCTCATGAAACCTTAACCCATCGCGACTCCTCAAGCCGTCCTACTCTAGTTCCTCATCTCCTCAAATTCCTAATTTTCTCCAAGATATCATTTCTTACCAACATTGCAACTTTACCAAGCCTTCCATAATTCTCTAACCTATAGAATTTCCAACAACCGCTACCTGGACTAGCTCCCACATTTCTGTATCTTCCCAAATTGCCCCAGATCACGCCTCCTCGAACCTCGACATCTTACCGCCTCAAGCCCTCTTTTACCGATTATCATTTCCACAAAATCTATATATCATCCTCACTCGAATTTCCCAAGTACCATAATTTCCCCAACCTTCTAAAACTCAACTTCCCCTAGTGTTCCCAATACCTTCCGCTTTGCCTAGTTCTCAAATCCATATTCAGAATTACCCTATATCGAACCTCAAGCAAACAGTCCTACTAGCAACCTCCACGACGTTCTCGCCTAGCTACTAGCCTTTCCTCAAATGTTCATCTTACATCCTCAATTACATCAATAGACAAGGTAATCTCCACACATCAATCTCGATTCCTTCCCTATGTTAAAATCCTCCAGCAACGCATCTAAAAATCCTCCACATACGATCTCGCCAAGCATTCCCAATCTTACCTAAACGACCACCAATTACACATCTCACCTACGGTCTAGATATCGCACGAACAACCTAATCCCCAAGATCTATGATTTCCCAAGCAACCCTATATTACTCATCCTTAGCAATTCCTCAATCTTAACCTTTACCAAAATCGCTCCCAATCAACGTAGTCCCAAACTCTACGATTTCTCAAACATTCCTTAGTCGATCACCCTCAATGCAACCCACAACCCGCTCCAAGACTACCTAGACACTACCCTTAGCGCACTAACCCGTCTAACAATACTCCCCCTTACAAGGACTCCTCGATCAATTCCTAGCCTATCTATCCACCTTTAGAACTATCCTAACTACCTATACCCACACCCACTCTTAAGATCATCCTAATGCACTAGCCTAGCCAACAACTAACTACCCTCCTATGCTGCCCGCCTATACTACCTCCACACTTAAAGCCTATCCGGAAGCTCAACTATACCCACTGACAACTATCTCTGACAAGTCCCAACTCACTCGACTCTTCCCAAGCTAACGCATCCTTCCTGCAATCCATCTCACACAACCAATGACCAAATCCGAGGACTTCAATCTACCTGCCGCTTTTCGACCGAACTTATCAAGGAATCTCACGACTCACGCACTAGAAGAAAACACCACCACACCTATACCCCATAGCCTACTTACCAACAAGTCAATATTTCAAAGCATCAAGGTACATTATCACAGGCACAAGTTAGCCATGCAATCATTCACTATCAGCTCAACATATTAGGCATTAACACATCGAATTAAGTCAGGTCTAGGCTCATCGTACTACGCCAATTCCAATTTATATAGAAGAATCCACGATCCGAATGAAGAACACCCTTCCTTGAGCCATCTAGGAGGATCCTATTCATGACTACCATCTTTGAAGCATGTTCGCCCTTTTTGCCATCGGTGATGTCATTCCTGGATTCTAAGGGTCTTAAGACCCATCACACTTCCGTTGCGCCGCTCCAGTGCCAATTGACCGTTTGTTCTTTCTTCCATGTCGACGCTCATCAAGGGATCGCAATGGTTAGAAGTTATGGAGATAGGGGATAGACGGGAGCAGACAACACGACTTACCTACGGATTCAGACACGGACCAAGACTAAAGACGACGAGACCAAAGATAGGATCCCAACCCGAGAGTTACAACGATGCTCTTAGGGTATTCCATGAAGTTATAATTGCGGCACGTAAACACATAATAATCACGAATATCATCACATTATTCTACACTAACATGCACCTATCTCGAGGAGTACCGATCTATGCATTCCTAACATGCTTACATCATTAACTTTACATGTACGCAGAACAAGCTAGCAATCTTTGATTTCATTCACCAATCATGCTTGACAGACTAAGAACATGTGTGCACAAACTGACATGGGACATGTGGCAGAAGTTGTACTAGTCCTAGCAACATCAAAGGACATCATGTTCATGACTTATGACTCAGTTCGATACACATAAGCAGGTCGAAATATCATGGGGTCAAGGCAAGCACGCTGAGAGGTACCTATCGCATCATATACATCCATATTCATATAGTAAGACAGAGACGACACATATTCATACGAGGGCCTATAAATGGGGAGACATATTTTCTACATGATACTAGAATTGCTTATTAAACAGGTATATAGTCAACAAGATCGAATTAATTCAGCACGCTAGGACAATCATCTCATACATTAAACACACCACGAGGGTTGACCACACTACCATGGACCTAATTCATGAGAAGACAATAATCATGGAAGTTCCCTACATGTGGCACATACATCTCCTTATAGGAGTAACCATGCAAGTTATCAGGAAAGTCATGTTGAAATACGTCGATGTACTATGTCATGAAATCATAAGAGTGGCTACTATTATAACCGACAGAATTCTCTAAGGGCATTCACCGACTCATCACCGCGTTTCCCCGTGGGACGCTAGCATGACTCGCTTGGGAGGACACAAGGGTATTCACACCGTTTTTGAGAGGTGAGGGTAGAACTCAGGCTTAGACTCTTGCGGAAGGAAGACATGGATGACCATTACGAAGATCAAAAGGGATGATTCCATGAGACAACTCACTCCTAACTCGAAACTAATTCAATCATCGCTCCCCACTAACATACTCAGGTAACCCTCACATCCGACATGATTTCTGAAAGTAATTAGTTGACTACCCTAAATTTCCCGTGGAAGACGTTGACATTAGGTAGAAGACTCCATAGGGCATAAATGGTTGGGATATGAATCAGGACACAAAACGAGGAGAGCAGGCCCCTCTCAACCTTTACTAACATGCTTAGATGTTTCGTGGAAAGGATGACAGAATCAGGATCACCAAGGAGGGTCGAACCGTGGAAGGACGACTTGACAATATGGGGAATTCGAGTACATAGGCACATGTTTTGCTCACATTATCCCGTTTGCACAGACATTCATTTCATGTTTCAAATTAGGGTATATCGATTAGTTCTCTAGCCTAGGCATAATATCACTCAGCACGGGAGCAATCAACGAGATAATATGATCCTCTTCGAGGAGGATGGCCCTCAGGCCCAATTAAATATATAAGCAAGGAGACGATCTATGATGTCCTTTGAGGGACAGCCGACCGGAGGGGAAAATACCTCACGGCCTCCTAACCCAGCTTCTCCAACCTCCGTGGTGCAACCTCCTTAGTCTTCCAAGCCCACCTGTAAATAGAAAGCTAGTATTTTGCCTACCGTTCCCCGAGTTCTACATCCATAAGGGAGGTCTATCGCTTTGGTCTCTACCCACGAGATTGTTTGCCCTTAATTCATTTAAGTTTTAAGTCCAATTAAATTCATTTTGCCCTTTAAACATTTTCCAAAACCAATTGAAATCATTGGGCGATTTTCAAAACCATCTTCAACCTATTGTACTCGGATTGCAAAGCCTGGCTCTGATACCACCTTTGTAACGGCCCGGGATTATAATTCCTGGGTTACATTTCGAGGGATGAAAACCCTCGTTGGGATCGTGCGCCCCGAGTATAGGTTGAAGGTTTGAAAGCCTAATCTAATGTTTCCAAAGTGGGATTTCATACCCAAATTCGAAACGTATCGTTGAAATCCTCGGGGAAGTCCCTTGTACCTATCGTAAGTCTATGCGTGGAAAACCAGTAGTCATGCAAATAGCGAAATCAAGTGTAATACAATAGGGTGCCACGGCAGAGCTGGGTCAAAACGGAGTCTAAAAGTATAAATCCAAAACCATGGTCAAAGTTTGGTGAAGTAGATAACTCCAGCGCTCGCTCTCCGCCGAACAAAATGACCCGCGCAATATGCAAACAGCACCAATGGGATGAGCATAAATAATACCTAAAAATGGTAATGGTGAGCGGGATCAGAATGATGCCCACCTGCTGCATCCCGGCTCTAAGCACACATATATGCTATACCTTATAAAGATGCTTCTAGATGCAAGGCATAAAATTAACACACTAGCATGTCCCTAGATCAAGTGCTTATTAATAGATAGGGCCCCAACAAAGAATACCAAATGGTATGTCCCTCTCCTACCTCCACCCCCTTCCGATAGGGCGGAGACTGGCCAGTTCATGAATGCATTCCTTTATCATCGGGCGGTCCGCAGACCCAACCCGTATCCACAATAAATAAAGCCCGCAGGCAGCTTATAATATAAGTAAAGGAAGTTCCATGACTCGATCGACTCAGGACGGAACCCGATGGACTGGGTCATCCTATGACCCTAGCAAAGACTCTAATTACTTCACAGATAACGGCCGTTCTGTTTACATACGCATAAAGAAATAGAATGCTCAACGGTCAATGCAACCTAGCATGATACTACATGGCATGCTGATCATGAATGCAAGCACCTAGTATATCATGCACATAAAGCAGGGAATATCTCTCTATCAATCTGAGTAAGCTCCGAAGAGACTTACCTAGTAAGCAGAACAGCAAAATATAATCCCAGCTAGTAACATGAGCAGTCAGACGATATCGCCTAAATTCATATCAGAACATTCATATAAGTCTACATCTAACCACTCAATCATACAAGCGTATATCATTTAATAGAATCAACCGCATCATAATCATCATTCCATCTACTCAATCAGTCATCATTTCACCACATTCCATAAGACTATATCCTTCTCATCATTTCATTCAACCACTTCCATATATCCGCAATAATACTCATATATTCGCATGATCGTATATCTTAAAAGTTCATCATGATAATTATCTCTTATCATATATATATATATATATATATATATATATATATATATATATATATATATATATATATATATATATATATATATCATCATCATCAAAGTCTGATATTTAATCTCGTCTAATAATCACCACAATATCATGCTATTAGTCAATTCAATCATACCGTTAATCAAATGATCAAATTATCATGCTAGTTATTCACCGAACAAGTAGAATTTTCCGGTTAGTTCCCAACCCGTTTCAAAATCCAAGTTTATTCTTATCGGATCATAAGCCAAGTTATGGGTATACTTCATTTCTGTATTTTACATGCTCTAAGGTTCGGTTATGCCATCATATATTTAACCATATTTGTAGCATTCCCTTAACCAAGTTTTTAATCGAGTCATTATAAACATTGTTTACTAAAATTATCATAACTCTTGATCCAACCGTTGGATCGTCCTCATTTTTGGAGGGCAATTAGATAACATCTCCATGAAAAATCCAAGCAGGGGACCGAGAGTTATAGGTAAAACAATATTCGATAATTTAAATGCTGAGATTAAGGTATTGGGTTTTGTGTCTTTTACAAGTTTTGCTAGCTAAAACCGATTTAAACACATTATAGGATCCACTATCCTAAGACTTTTCACATCAAATCAAGCTATCCTAGAGAGAGGAAGGTGGAAGAGAGATTACCTAGGCAAATGGAACACAAATGGCTCGAAAATTCTCACTTCGGGGACCTTGGGGACACCTCCAAACACCTTGCAATATATTTTCCAAAACCCCAAGCAAAAGGGTCAGGACATTGTTTAGAAATGATCAAAGAAGTCATATAAAAGGTTTAAACTCATTTTTGGAAGGAAATAATGGAGCTTACCAAGAAAACAACGCAAAACCTCAAGATCCTTCAAAAGACAGTTTCTGCAGCCTAAATGATGGACGATTTTGGATGGGAAAACGACCTTGGATTTTGCATTATAATGTATGGTTGGAAAGGTGGTTTCAATACGGTTCTAAGGCCACCGAGTTTGCTCAATTCGGAGTAGTATTGAGGGAGATATGGCTTTTCTTGTGCAAGGTCACCAAAATGGACCTAAAATAGTGAAGGCTTCTTCTCTCTTTGGTTTTCTCTCAAAGTGACGGTGGGGCTCTTTGTGAATGAGTTCTAAACTGAGCTTGGGTCAGTTATAAAGGAGAGAAAGGAGTAGTTCATGTGTTAAAGATGGGGAGTGATTAAATGGAAGGGATGGGAGTGGTTGGACACCTATCATCACAAGCAAGCCACAAGTCAAGTCAAGGAGTGGGTGGTGATCAATGTTGGTCAAGTTAAGTATGGACGACTGGCCTTGTAAATCAAAGACGTAAATCCCGAGCCCGAGATGCATTAAAATCCGTTAAGTTCATAAAAGCCGAGAAAAGGTGGCTCGGGAATGTATTTCTATCATTAAATCAATGTAAAGTCGTGCATAAAAATTTTAAATTTTCCGAGTTTTCATAATAATAGGGGAGGATAATATTCGGATTATCCTAAGGATATTTTATAAATATTGATTAAATTCCGGTCTTTACATATACAAAGTTGGACAATCAAATAGTGGGTTTGATGTATTTAAAATATAAAAGGTGGATTTCTGCAAAGTATGAATAATTATAGATTTGTTTTTAATTTTGATAAATAAAATTTTATTTTGAATCTTATCCTAATTTAAGTTCAAAAGTTTGTATTATTTTGAGTTAAAAGTTCAAAGTTTGTATTATTTTTGGTTTATAGGTGGATAGTTTATATTATTTTGTTTATTTTGGATTTACGAAAACACCAAAAATAAAAAATTTACATTCTTTTATATATTTTTTAATAATAATAATAATTTACTTCTTATATATAAAAGAACACCATTGAAAAATCTAAATAATTAAATTTTCATTTCAATTTTGTAGTAACATAAAGTTTATCATTGATGTGTACCGTAATCAAGTTATTTATGCCAAAAACAACAATAAAATTTTTGAAAAAAAAAGTAATGACGTGACTGGAGAAGGGACTTGCAGGCATACTCACAGCCTGCGTCATAGCCTTTTCCCAAGGAAGTGGTCTCTTTGTAAAAAACAATAAAGTGGCATGCCTACTTGCAGGCTGCGTCAAAGCCTTTTCCCAAGAAAGTGGTCTCTTCAATTAATAGTTCCATTTATTTTCCATGATGTGTATGGTAATATTAGGATGCAACACCAAAGTATGAATAATTATAGATTTTTTTAAAATTTTGATAAATAAAATTTTATTTTGAATCTTATCCTAATTTAAGTTCAAAAGTTTGTATTATTTTGAGTTAAAAGTTCAAAGTTTGTATGATTTTTAGTTGATTTTAAAGTTTGTATTATTTTGAGTTAAAAGTTCAAAGTTTAAAGTTATTTATGCCAAAAACAACAATACAATTTCTGGAAAAAAAAAAGTAATTACATGACTGGAGAAGGGAGTTGCAGGCCTACTCGCAGGCTGCGTCCCAGCCTTTTCCCAAGGAAGTGGTCTCTTGTAAAAAACAATAAAACAATGCAATTTATAGTATTGGTGGAAAACGCTGCAGAAGGATAATTGTTATAATTAAGATACGATCTTTGTGATTTTTATCCTAAATTAAAATAATAATTTATAATATTATTTAAGAAAAAATAAAAAATTTACATTCTTTTATATATTTTGTAATAATAATAATTTCCTTCTTATATATAAATGAACACCATTGAATAATCTAAAAAATTAAATTTTGATTTCAATTTCGTAGTAACATAAAGTTTATAATTGATGTGTATGGTAATCTTATTTCTACCAAAAACAACAATACAATTTCTGGAAAAAAAAGTAATCACGTGATTGGAGAAGGGAGTTGCAGGTCTCTGTAAAGACCGAGTATATTTATATATTATGATTATTTTAATTAAATAATTATTATTAAATTCAATTTGAAAAAAATGGAATAAAACCTGTCCTCGAGCGTAAGTTTTGGATTTTAAGTTATTCCGGCATCATCTAAATTTCGGATTTTGACGGGATTCGATTTTCGCTTCCAAGATCGAGTATTAATAAAGATTAATTTAAACTCCGAGTTTTGATTGAAATTAATTTGATTTCCGTTATATTGAGATTAGTAAATTAAATTTAATTAAATTTGATTTTGTCGGGATTCGATCGGGCGAGCGGGTTTTGGGTCTTTTTTGCTAATTTGAATTGGGTATTGTTGGGACCATATATTTATATATTTTCTTTTTCTTTTTCTTCTCTCTCTCTCTCTCCCTCTCCCTCTCCCTCTCCCTGCGGTCCCCCTTCCCTCCCCTGCCTCATTCAGTACAACAGCCCTCCCTCCTCACCTCCCCTGCCTCATTTCAGTTGCAGCAACCCACCCTTTTCCTCTCAGATTTCCCAACCCTCGCCCTCCTCTCTCCTAAGGCTGCGCCTCCCCGTTCGCCCCCGCTCAGCCACCATTACCACAACACCACCACTGCAACACCAAATCCAGCCTCACACCACCATCACCATTGCCTCTCCGCTCCTCCTCCTTCCTATTCGAGCCCTGCTCCCAGGGAGCCACCTTTGCTCCACCACCCCTCGGTCATCATGTCTGAGCACAAGGGGAAGCCTCCCCCGCCTCTGTCCAACCTCCAAACCGGAGCACCCAAGAGCACTCCTTGCTCTTTGTTTTCGACGCAGCCACCACGGCGCCACCGCCTCCGTACAACAACGAGCAACCTAGGAGCCGCCGGAGGAGCCCGCAGCCGAGCCAGGAGCAGCCGGAGCCGAAAACCGACCATCTTCACCCCTGTTCCTGTTAAGGTCGGTTTTTCCGATTCTATTTCGTTTTCAAATCAATCCTTGCAAATCACACTTCCAATCACCCCTTTACCTCTCCTAGACTCGAACCACCTCGGATGCTGGATCCTTGGAGCTTGACCGGCCATCGGAGCACCTTGGAGTTGAAGATGCACGTGATTGGTAATCTCTCTCTCCTCTCTTCCTCCTTGCCGTCGTTTCATTCTTGCTGTGTGGGTCTTGGTTGGGTTAATGAGTCGCTCACCTGGGTAAAATTTGGGGTCAAACGGACCACCGGAGCCCGAGCTTCCTTCTCTTCCTCCTCCCGCCGTTCCTCCGTCGTCGTTTCTGTTCGTCTGCGTGAGGAAGAAGAAGCAGAGGTGTGTGGCCGGCCACGTCAGCCGCCACCTCAGGCGCGGGAACCCCCTCCCTCTTCTAATTCTGATTTCAGTTGGGCTTGATTTCTGGGCGGGACTCCTTTCCTTCCTTTGTCTTGGGTTGGGCCGGGTCGAGTAGTCCCCTTCCGGATCCTCCTTCCCTTCTTTATTGATTCTTCCGGGTTGGTCTTCTTCCTTTTTTCTCTTGGTCGGGTTTCCTTCTGGGCCGGGTTTGGCTTGGGCCGATGGGTTGGGTCTTTTGATTTGTATTATTATTTGTTGTTGTACCTTATAACTATATATATATATATATTATGTGTTAAATGCATGTTATTTTATTAATAATTCTGATGTTAGAAAAATGACTATATATAATTATATGTTCTGAATTATTAATTTATATATTTTAAAAGGGTTTTAAAAGTGATATTATATGATATTGAGTTATAAATATATTTATGGTTATGGTTTTGAGATTATATGGATAGCAAGTGTTGAATTATTTGAATATTATTATTATGGGATTGGTTATAAATTCTGGAAAATTAATTATTAGATATTGATTATTATTTTAAAATAGTATTAAGTGGATTATTTATATATGATGCTTTTATGAGGATTTAAATATGTGAGTTTGGAATTTTAAAGTTAATTGTTGGTTTTGAATTATCATTATGATTGTAAGCATATGTTATTTTGATGATTTAATATTGGGATCTATTTATATTGTTTGAGATAAAATGCCAGAACTATTTTATAACATGATTTTGGGAAATTGACTTTACGACTTAAATGTTTAATGTCGGAATTTGGCCAAGTATGAATTGAGAAAACATTTTGAGTATGAGTTGACTTAATTGGGATTTATGAGTTTGAAATTATGGTTGGTAAGACTTTATCAATGAGTTTAATTGAAGAATGATTTTAGTCGATTTGATCGTATCGGGAAGATTTTGGGAAAACAGTTTTACTATCTGTCGGTTTTGAGAATGTTGAGAACTGGGGTTCGTGTGTATGAAGGTTGGTCTGGTAGCTTATGGAAATGACTTGATGATAGGTGTGTATTGCTTTTGGATTGCTTTGGACTTGCATTTGGGCCCTTGCTTGTGTTATCTTGCTGTTCTGCATCAACAGGTAAGTATCCTACGGGACTTACTCAGTAACTTGGACCTCCTGCCTGATGTGTCATGTAATGTGTAGTTTTATTGCATATTAAAGCATGCCATGTAGTATCATGCTAGGATTGCATTGAATTGAGCATGCGTTTACTTTGTGTGTGTGAATACAGAACGGCCGTTATCTGTGATAGTCCTAGAGTCTTTGCTAGCGTCATAGGGTAGCCCAGCCCCATCGGGTGCCCTGAGTCTACCGAGTCGATATGAGCATGATATGAAAGCCCAGCACTGTCGGGCAAGAGATGAGATGATTCGATATGATACGATTAGCCCAGTACCATCGGGCATGTTTTATTTATTTTATGATATGATGATGAGATATGATATGATGTTGATATATGATATAATATGATGATACCGTGGTGAGTGCACCACCACGAAGAGAGGGCTATGGTATAGCCCGAACTGGCCAGTCTCTGCACTAACGGGAAGGGGTGCAGAGGTAGGAGAGGGATATGCCACTTGGCATTGTCTGGGGCCCTTTACAGTTCTTTCTGCATATTGTATATATACTAGGGGCATGATAGTGTGATTTAAATCTTGTACCGCATTAGTCATCTTTTATTTAGGCATAGGCATGTTATGTGGCCTCAGCGCGGTCAGAGGACCCGCAGGCGATCACCAGGCCTGACTTCGTGGATAGTGTTAGGTACCGTTCTTGTTGCTCCATGCTTCTGTGACGGGGAAATCTTTTGGCGAATCGAAGAACCCGGCTAATATATTCTAACTTGACAAATGGCAATCACCCACTTTGTTTTGGTTTTGACCCGGCTCTGCCGTGGCTTTTGTATCTAAACCGTACTTCCGCTTTACTTTCGTTTAAATTGTATTTCTGAAACTTAGACTGATTAGAGGTTTGAAACCTCGACCTGTACCTGAATTACAACATCCGAACGAAGGTATCCGACCTTCGAAAACGTATCCCGGATATTTATATCCGGGCCGTTACAAAGTTGGTATCAGAGCCAGGTTGTGCAATTCGGGTACGCAAGGGTCGGGTGTATGTTTTGGAAGACCGCCCATGGATTTCGAAAGATTTGAAAGCGTTTTAAAGGGGCAAAATGAACTTAATATGCCTAACTCAATTGGACTAGATATGAACTTGGCTTATGATAAAAGATGAGAACCAACTAATAAGGGATCGAGTGGGTAGAAACGGCACTAGACCATCCCTATTGGATGTTGTCGGAAATGGGTAGGCGAAATACTAGCTTGTTCTTTACAGATTGGGTAGGGAAGACTCCAAGGAGATCATTGCAATTGTCATTAACTGATTCTATGATTGAGTGCTTGATATGCTAAAGATTTGATTGTTATGTTCTAACTATTGAATGAGTATTGAACGATCTGTGCGAATGGGATAGCGGGAGTACCCTTCTTCTTCTTATATGGTTAAGCTCAGCTTTTGTGGAACGGTCCCTTTCCTTATGAACCCTTTTGACAATTCAATCGAGTCCTCCCTTCGAATATCGGTCTTCCACGGGAATTGGGTTGGTAAACACATGGTGTCGGGAATCATGATTGAATATAGAGGTTGTCCGAGAGAGTATTGGAAGACGGTCCTTGATGAAATTCCGAGCTAGAGAGTGAGATGTTTACGAGGTTGTCGTTATCAATTCTTATGACGATCCATCAGTGTCCTCTTATCACGGAAAATTCGTATCCGAGTCCCACGGGAAAGATGGGTAATGAGTCAGTTGGGAAGAGTCAATGTTGCTCTTATGGATCTCTATCTGGTTACCTTGATTGCTCTGTTCATTATTGCGTGGTACTATGTGGTACTACCCCTTGACCTACAATTGATCCTTAGCGTGAAGTTGTGCTTATGTGCCTTAATGTTCATAATGACTATTGTATAGATTTGAGCTACATTTATCATATCCATATCATCCCGACATGATCTACTTAGTATATTGCATTGTCATACTAGAGCACGAATAAATATGTCATATGCTTGGAGGTGGTCTAATTTATGTCCTTCCTGTGAATAGGTTCATGATAGTGTGATAGTTCGGTTCTAGTATCATGATAGAGTGAGTCCCTTACTTGATGAATACATGTTATAATTTCATGTTGACACGCCTTGTATGCTACGTAATCCTCAGTACCTGTTATGATGATGATCCTTAATGTAAATTTGTGGTTGTATGACACCCTATATCCATGCTGGTCATATTGCTTAAGTCTCGTGTTGTGTCTTGCCCTCTATCATGATTGTATGTTGTTATAGCATGTTTACTTGGCATATTGATCGTATGATTGATCTAAAAACATGAACCACATGATATGAGTCTATATGATTGTTGCTTCTTCTGAATTAGGTCCATGATAGTGTGATCAACTCTTCTTAGTATGAATGCTTTTAAATGACCTCCTTAACATGCTGGGTGATGACGTGTCGATGTTCATTATTCCTTTTGTGACAAGAATCTATATCATGCCCATCTACTTCGTATTCGTCAGATTAATTATTGTTGATAATTGCAAGTTAATATTGTGTGTGTTAGTTGTGTTGAACGAAGATTATGTGGCATAATGGAGTCTTGGCGAATGCTTGTTTACCCTAGTATGTGTTGATTTGTACTCATACCCCGTATCCTAATTTTTTTGCCCATTATTTAAACTTGTGTTATACATTGTTAGACTTGCTCATGCTTCTATATTATTGGAATGTTATTGAATTGAAGTCTTACTTAGTGTCGAGTAATCAATCAAGTGCATGTATGTACCATATGTTATACTGAGCCGTTAGTAACATGTCGGGCCCTTGGTTGTGACTTGTACGAGTTCTACTTTGCCTGCCTTATTGTTGATTCTCTCTTGAACTAGGTCCTTGATAGTGTGGCTCTTTCCTCTTCCCGTTCTCTTAACATGTTTCACTCGTCTTGATTAGCTTAATGTTGAATTCGATGATTGACTAGCCTTCCGTAATGGTTGAACCTAGCATGCTTGAATGGTTAAAATGTCTACTACTCTATGTTACTCTCTCGTGCTTGCATGAACCTATGACTTGACACCCCGCTTGATCACACACCACTCTACATCATGATTTTGCATCTGCATGACGCATGAATATCGGAATGAACCTAGTTGAATTACTCTAGTTGTACTCATGTTCGATGTGTGCTATTAGTATCATGTAGGGCTTATGATTTCCAATATGAACCGCTAAATGATCACGTGTTGTACTTGTTCTATGATGTGATAACTATTGTACCCTATATGTACTCTATCATGGTTCGTACTTAGCATGATTATAATCTAGCACCCATGATGTCCTTCTTGTACTTTTGATGATGCCTCATGTTTCGTGAATATTATGTTGAACTCCTCTAAATGACTCTTAACTATGCTTGTATCACATTATATATCGCTAGTATCATGTAGGACCCATGCTCTATAGATGTATCTCGCCATATGATTTCGTGCCATGCTTGACCTAATATATGATCATTGTGAGATAGTACTATGTTGCCCTTTAGATGATCTCTTATGACGCATACACCAAACTTGAGCATTGTTCATATATGTGATAATTACTATGCTACTCTTATGTGTTCTCGTATGACGTTTCATCTGATTATTATAATATACCTTGCCATGATATATTTTGACTCATTTGTTGATGTGTATACCATGCTTTTACCTTGTTCATATGCATGATGATCGTTATCTTCACTAAATTCCGCATGACTTCGAATTATATATGATCATTGTTGGTTCAGCCTATCTTGCTCGAAGTTACTAGGCATATCTGTTTCCATGGAATACTAGAATGTTAGCTTGTTTCACATACATCAGCGTAGGACTTGATTGTGTCTTTGATATGAATACGAATGTTGCCCCCGAGGTAGGTACATGTTAGTGTGGATTGATGTGATTGATATGCTCCATAATGCATTCATGCTTGTTTGTCACAAGTTGTAACCTAATGGACTCCATAAAGGCATCATCACTATTCCCGAGTCGGAGTCTTGTCTCTAGTCATGTCGTCCTTAGCTTTGGTCTATTCCGTCTCCGAAAGAAACATTGGGTCGTCCGCTCTTGTCACTCCCCTATCTCCGCTAACTTAAACTCCTACGCGTTACCTTGGATGAGCGACCGCATGGAAAAAGGGATCGGAAAGTCGAATAGCGATAGAGCAGCGCAGCGGAAGCGTGGGCCCATAACCCACGGGCCTCAGGAACGATAATATCCACGGAACGAGCTCGCTTTGAGGATTACGATTGTTGAGTACGAAATGACTTGCAAGTGGGAGCGTCCTCTATTCGAATTGCTAACCCTTTTTGAGCTTGTTGATGATGATATTGCACTGACTTGATGTTGAAAGCTGCGTGTTGAGGTGATGACTGTTGCTTGATTGTCTTTTGATTATGATGATATGATTCGTTGCCTTACAATCCTAATGTGCTTGATGACTTGATGTGATGCTATTCTGAGCTGCTAAGCATGATCTAAATTCCTTGCCTATAATGTGAACTGCAATTGCCGAGAATCTGAACTAGTTATTAGCTAAGATTATGATGAAACTTGCTAGTTTGATTGACTTTATTCGTATATGGTGTTATGTGATAATTTCGAGCATGACGGTAAATCGAGACTTTTCATACTTGTTGCAATGCTTAATGACGCTAGTTGATATGATGTAGTTCTTATCTGCAATAATGTCCATGAATGCTTCTTCTTTGAACATGTGAGTGAGGTCCCTTCGTAGAATGGTTAGAGAGCGGTTAAGAAAATTGAGTGATTGGTACGATGTGAGGGTCTTCTTGATTATATGATTTATTAAAATGTGCTGGCTTGATGCTAGATAGCAACTATGATAAACCTGTATGGCATGATATTACATGTTGATATGCAATACTGAGCTAAAATTGGTAGTGATGACTATGAACATGATATAATTATCCATTGCTATCCTACTATGTTGTCCTAAAAGCATGTTATAATGTGTTGAATGAATCATGAGATGATGATACGTTGTTATGTGAAATCATGATGTTATCCTATATGGTTGATAAACCTGATTATGAATAGGTAAGTGATGAATATGACTTGGAGCATAGATATGACTTATGTGTATATATAAGATGGTGGTGCATGACTGCTATTAATCGTTATATGACATTGTGATGAGCTAAGATGATTTCTGGAAAGCATGATGACATCTTGATGTTGATATACTGTTGATCTTCCCTTTTTGGTTGAATCTTAATAGCATGATTTTGTTGGATTGGTGTGATAATATGTTATGTTAATGCTGGATAGAGATTGGATAGAATGACTATGTGAATTTGTGCTTTACATGAGATTCCTTGTTATGACTGGTTCCACTAGTGTGCGATGTTGAGATGTGATCATGAGATTTGACTTGTGGTAGTGTACTGACTCCATGACATCTAACCTCTTTGATCTCTTGACATGTGTGCTGGTATGATTTATGAGAATTCGATGATACACATGTAATGCCTTCGGTATGATATATATATATATATATATATATATATGTATATATATATATATATATATATATATATACTTTATGACTCGTGATATGACGTTGAGATGTGGTTGTTGTTTTTGATGTGTTGAAAGAATGATATACTTTATGCTATGGGTAAACATGTTATGCGGTTACGATGTCGATTGATTGAGATTATCATGATTGATGTTGAGGATTGCCATATGAGAGGTGGTTGATGATGTTATGAGTTGATGAGTTGATTTACTTTTGTTCATGTTGAGTTGTGAATGATGAGGGAATGATTTTGGAACCTAGGAAGAGAATATGGGATTAGCCCTTAGAGGTGAATGATTCCACCTCCTACCTTCTGAATTTGATTGATTGGTTGCGAGAAGCTGATTTGGTTTTGGGAGTTTTGACGAAATCTTGATTTGGGAGGATTTGATTTGATTTTGGTGTAAAGTTGCTTGATTAAAAATTGAATTTGAAGATTTTGAGCGGTTTTAAAAATGGCCAACTTGGGGTTTTAAAGAAGTTGAGAGTTTCAATGATTTGGATGACAATCTTTCCATTTACAAAACACTTTGAGTTTTACGAACTGGATTTACATTATGAAGTCTCACGAAGTGGATACAAGCATTTTATAGGGGCGCTTATAGATTGCTTGCTAAGACCTAGTCGGGCGCTATAATGCTTTTAGAGTTGTGGTACTTCCGAAAAGTCGAAGCGAGGAAGTAATAAGGGCGCTTATTACACACTTGACAAGACCAATTGGAAATGTCACGTCCGTGACTAGGATGTTGTGAGAATATCGGAAGACGCAACCGAGACGATTACAAGATCCTTGGACATGGTCCTCGGACTCACCGATTTTAAAGCTTTATTCCCTTTGCTTTAAAATGATTTTAGTCTCGGGGACGAGACTTGTTTTTAGAGGTGGATAAATGTAAAGACCGAGTATATTTATATATTATGATTATTTTAATTAAATAATTATTATTAAATTTAATTTGAAAAAATGAAATAAAACCTGTCCTCGAGCGTAAGTTTTGGATTTTAAGTTATTCCGGCATCATCTAAATTTCGGATTTTGACGGGATTCGATTTTCGCTTCCAAGATCGAGTATTAATAAAGATTAATTTAAACTCCGAGTTTTGATTGAAATTAATTTGATTTCCGTTATATTGAGATTAGTAAATTAAATTTAATTAAATTTGATTTTGTCGGGATTCGATCGGGCGAGCGGGTTTTGGGTCTTTTCCGCTAATTTGAATTGGGTATTGTTGGGACCATATATTTATATATTTTCTTTTTCTTTTTCTTCTCTCGCTCTCTCTCTCCCTCTCCCTCTCCCTGCGGTCCCCCTTCCCTCCCCTGCCTCATTCAGTACAACAGCCCTCCCTCCTCACCTCCCCTGCCTCATTTCAGTTGCAGCAACCCACCCTTTTCCTCTCAGATTTCCCAACCCTCTCCCTCCTCTCTCCTAAGGCTGCGCCTCCCCGTTCGCCCCCGCTCAGCCACCATTACCACAACACCACCACTGCAACACTAAATCCAACCCCACACCACCATCACAATTGCCTCTCTGCTCCTCCTCCTTCCTCTTCGAGCCCTGCTCCCAGGGAGCCACCTTTGCTCCACCACCCCTCGGTCATCATGTATGAGCACAAAGGGAAGCCTCCCCCGCCTCTGTCCAACCTCCAAACCGGAGCACCCATGAGCACTCCTTGCTCTCTGTTTTCGACGCAGCCACCACGGCGCCACCGCCTCCGTACAACAACGAGCAACCCAGGAACCGCCGGAGGAGCCCGCAGCCGAGCCAGGAGCAGCTGGAGCCGAAAACCGACCATCTTCACCCCTGTTCCCGTTAAGGTCGGTTTTCCGATTCTATTTCGTTTTTAAATCAATCATTGCAAATCACACTCCCAATCACCCCTTTACCTCTCCTAGACTCGAACCACCTCGGATGCTGGATCATTGGAGCTTGACCGGTCATCGGAGCACCTTGGATTTGAAGATGCACGTGATCGGTAATCTCTCTCTCCTCTCTTCCTCCTTGCCGTCGTTTCATTCTTGCTGTGTGGGTCTTGGTTGGGTTAATGAGTCGCTCACCTGGGTAAAATTTGGGGTCAAACGGACTACCGGAGCCCGAGCTTCCTTCTTTTCCTCCTCCCGCCGTTCCTCCGTCGTCGTTTCTGTTCGTCTGCGTGAGGAAGAAGAAGCCGAGGTGTGGGGCCGGCCACGTCAGCCGCCACCTCAGGCGCGGGCCCCCCCTCCCTCTTCTAATTCTGATTTCAGTTGGGCCTGATTTCTGGGCGGGCCTCCTTTCCTTCCTTTGTCTTGGGTTGGGCCGGGTCGAGTAGTCCCCTTCCGGATCCTCCTTCCCTTCTTTATTGATTCTTCCGGGTTGGTCTTCTTCCTTTTTTCTCTTGGTCGGGTTTCCTTCTGGGCCGGGTTTGGCTTGGGCCGATGGGTTGGGTCTTTTGATTTGTATTATTATTTGTTGTTGTACCTTATAACTATATATATATATATATATTATGTGTTAGATGCATGTTATTTTATTAATAATTCTGATTTTAGGAAAATGACTATATATAATTATATGTTCTGAATTATTAATTTATATATTTTAAAAGGGTTTTAAAAGTTATATTATATGATATTGAGTTATAAATATATTTATGGTTATGGTTTTGAGATTATATGGATAGCAAGTATTGAATTATTTGAATATTATTATTTTGGGATTGGTTATAATTTCTGGAAAATTAATCATTAGATATTGTTTATTATTTTAAAATAGTATTAAGTGGATTATTTATATATGATGCTTTTATGAGGATTTAAATATGTGAGTTTGGAATTTTAAAGTTAATTGTTGGTTTTGAATTATCATTATGATTGTAAGCATAGGTTATTTTGATGATTTAATATTGGTATTTATTTATATTGTTTGAGATAAAATGCTGGAATTATTTTATAACATGATTTTGGGAAATTGACTTTACGGCTTAAATGTTTAATGTCGGAATTTGGCCAAGTATGAATTGAGAAAACATTTTGAGTATGAGTTGACTTAATTGGGATTTATGAGTTTGAAATTATGGTTGGTAAGACTTTATCAATGAGTTTAATTGAAGAATGATTTTAGTCGATTTGATCGTATCGGGAAGATTTTGGGAAAACAGTTTTACTATCTGTCGGTTTTGAGAATGTTGAGAACTGGGGTTCGTGTGTATGAAGGTTGGTCTGGTAGCTTATGGAAATGACTTGATGATAGGTGTGTATTGCTTTTGGATTGCTTTGGACTTGCATTTGGGCCCTTGCTTGTGTTATCTTGCTATTCTGCATCAACAGGTAAGTATCCTACGGGACTTACTCAGTAACTTGGACCTCTTGCCTGATGTGTCATGTAATGTGTAGTTTTATTGCATATTAAAGCATGCCATGTAGTATC
This sequence comes from Persicaria maculosa, assembly GCA_963922045.1. NCBI lineage: Eukaryota > Viridiplantae > Streptophyta > Magnoliopsida > Caryophyllales > Polygonaceae > Persicaria > Persicaria maculosa. The sequence goes on along the minus strand of OY998257.1, from coordinate 18,766,548 downwards.
ATGCTAGGATTGCATTGAACTGAGCATGCGTTTACTTTGTGTGTGTGAATACAGAACGGCCGTTATCTGTGATAGTCCTAGAGTCTTTGCTAGGGTCATAGGGTAGCCCAGCCCCATCGGGTGCCCTGAGTCTACCGAGTCGATATGAGCATGATATGATAGCCCAGCACTATCGGGCAAGAGATGAGATGATTCGATATGATACGATTAGCCCAGTACCATCGGGCATGTTTTATTTATTTTATGATATGATGATGAGATATGATATGATGATGAGATATGATATGATATGATGATACCGTGGTGAGTGCACCACCACGAAGAGAGTGCTATGCTATAGCCCGAACTGGCCAGTCTCTGCACTAACGGGAAGGGGTGCAGAGGTAGGAGAGGGATATGCCACTTGGCATTGTCTGGGACCCGTTACAGTTCTTTCTGCATATTATATATATACTAGGGGCATGATAGTGTGATTTAAATCTTGTACCGCATTAGTCATCTTTTATTTAGGCATAGGCATGTTATGTGGCCTCAGCGCGGTCAGAGGACCCGCAGGCGATCACCAGGCCTGACTTCGTGGATAGTGTTAGGTACCGCTCTTGTTGCTTCATGCTTCTGTGACGGGAAAATCTTTTGGCGAATCGAAGAACCCGGCTAATATATTCTAACTTGACAAATGGCAATCACCCACTTTGTTTTGGTTTTGACCCGGCTCTGTCGTGGCTTTTGTATCTAAACCGTACTTCCGCTTTACTTTCGTTTAAATTGTATTTCTGAAACTTAGACTGATTAGAGGTTTGAAACCTCGACCTATACCTGAATTGCAACATCCGAACGCAGGTATCCGACCTTCGAAACGTATCCCGGATATTTATATCCGGGCCGTTACAGTCTCTTTACAAAAATAAAACAATAAAATTTATGGTATTGGTGGAAAACACTTCACAAGGATCCAGATTGTGGGCCGTTAGATTGATATGTAAATGGACGATCATGATGTGAATATATATATATATATTTTATTCTTCCCAAATCAGCACCCTAGATTACTTAAAAAACTTATCATTAATATATTAAGGGTTGGTTATATTCCCATTATTATTAATTTCGTAGAATTTATAAAATGGGTAATTATATGGAAAAAGGTTTCCCGGGATATTTGTTCAACTTTGTGTTTTTATAGTATCTCTATACCCATAACCGAAAGTTTAAATTAATATATATCTTTAGGTGAACTCTGAATTTTACGATAATTCGACCCATTTAAATAAAGGTCAAATAACTTACACTGTAAAAAAACGTGAATATATGACCGAATTTTATAAAATAAGTGAAATAAACAGAATTATAAAAAAACGTGAATTATATATTATGTTCATTAATTATACCAAGTAAAAAAAATAAAGAATCATAAAAAAACAAAGTTGAATTATAAATTAGGTCTTAGCCGAAAAGAAAAAAATTAAATAAATTATACAGGGAAGCCTAGCCCTAGAGTGTAAGTAGGGTTTAGGGTTTGAGGTTTGGGGCTTGGGGTTTGGGGTTTAGGGTTTAGGGTTTGGGGTTTGGGGTTTGGGGTTTGTGGTTTAGGGTTTAGGGTATTTTGATGGTAGTTTAATTTGATCAAATTTTTTGAGATCGAGATTTGAGATTGATCGCGGATTGAGATTTTTCATTAATATTAAATCACAATTTTTCATTGAGATTTGAAATCAAGATTAAGATCAAGATCGACTTTTGATATTGAGATTTTATATTTGTCAATTGAGAGTGAGAGTTGATATTTGAGATTGATATTAAGTTTTAGATCGAGATTTGAGATTTGTCATTGAGATTTGAAATCAAGATTAAGATCAAGATCGACTTTTGATGTTGAGATTTTATATTTTAGAATTGAGAGTAAGATTTGATATTTGAGACTGAGTTAATGGTTGAGATCGAGAATTGAGATTGAGAATGAGATCGAGAATTGAGATTGAGATTGAGATCGAAAATCGAGATTTGAGATTAAGAACAAGACATATAGAAGTTCATAAGTTTGTCATTTCAATTAATAGTTCCATTTATTTTTATAAATATTCAACCTTATATCTTAACTATTTTATCTTTAGTCATTAAGATTGGTTAGGTTAGTTATGGTAAGATTTTATTTTTAATAAATTAATTAATGAATAATAAAATCTTATCATCTAAATATATATTTTGAAAAGCTGAAAACATGAATGTATTTATATATTTAAATTTATGCATATATGAAAAATGTTATCTTTTTTAACCAAATCTGAATTTTTTTATATATTTTTAAACTGATTTTCCAAAGATAAAAAAAAATGGTGGAGGATGTAATTTGATGTCATATAGTACCGAGTAGGTTAAATATGTGAAGGAGAGATTGCAAATCTCTTTCATATTAAATAACTTATCAAAGATGTTTTATTAAAGATGGCATATTAAAGATGTTTTATATAATAAAATTTATTAAAAAATCGCACAACGGGTGAGTAATAAAACTAATATATATATACACACACATTTTGGAAAAATGACTTAAAATAATAATAACTATTATGTATGAACCAAATAAATACGAACAAAAAAAAGTCTCAAAAAAATACAAATTATCAACATATAAACCAATAATAATACAAACTATTGTATCCCGACTTTAAAGAATACAAACTATCATATATATATATATATATATATATATATATATATATATATATATATATATGAACCAAAAAAATAAGAACAAAAAACAGTCTGAATAAAAATACAAATTATATATCAACCTATGGACCAAAAAAATACAAACTATTATATTCTCACTTTAAATAATATAAAATTTTAAAATCGGATATGATTATGAAAATCTTGTTGTGTGGATATATTTACCACCAACACCGCCTACCCTAGTAATCTACCTAGGGAAAATACTTGATTGCAAATTAGCAAAACCCATTGGGCCACTAACTGTCCAGTGAAACCCTTTGAATTGAATTAATTACTCTTTATTTTTATTTTTATGTATACAAAACCTCTAAAAGGATCTACTACAACACAAAAATAATTAGGCTAAATATTTATGATAAAAAAATTTAAAAAATTGTTTATGTTATGAATAACAAATCATACATATTCGTATAATTATCTCATGAAAAAACATGGTATGGAAAGTATTAAAATTAAAAATATGATTATTTGATGATAATAATTTTAATATTTTTCAAAACATATTTTTTCATAAGAAAATCATAAAAATATATGTGATTGGTTATTTATAATATAAAAACAATATTTTGAATTTTTTGTATCATAAATATTTATTTTAATTAATTCCGTCTATAAATTAGGGCATATGTTTCACCCTTCATCACTGCAGTCTTCTCCACTCTCCATCTTTATCTTAATTATCATCCCAAACACCTTTCCTAACTTGTTAGTTCATATGGTTAAGATAATCCTAATGTCTCCTCCTCCAACACCCGAGTCCGACTCACCACAGATTCCAGTTGGTCCCATATCCTCCATAGAAGTATCCCTCGGCATTTTATTACCTAGACTCTCAAAGCTGGAGACCATGACCAAGGTTATGTTCAGAAGGGCCATAAACGCTGGGTACGGGGAACTTATGAAGAGGTTGATCGTCGGCGAGGATCCACTCGTCGATTTGTTGTGGATGTTCGAGGTTGAACAGTTCCTCTTCATGAGTGGGACACGACCACGACCAACATCCCACGACCAACGTCCAACCACCAAGGAGGAGCCTGCTGATGAGAGGCCACCGACCACGACCACGACCAACGTCCCGGAGAGTCCAGCCACCAAGGAGATCAGTGAGCTCGATGGCTTTAATCGTTTAGTACTTTAAGGTTCCATGTTTATTAATGAATGTGCGGGGGTTGAGATCAGGGAGATCGATGGCTTTGCTTTGCTTTGTTTCGTTTTGAATTCGCGAGAGAGACATCCTCTTGCTATGTTTTTATTTTCCTTTTCCGAGGGAGAGACATCCTTCCTCTATGCTTTATTAACTAGTTGGTGTTTTCCAAATCATCACCCTACCGGAATATATTAATGAAATCGATCAGTTTTTGTTTCAACCCTACACTCATCTCCTCAACTATTGGTATTCATAGTCATACTTGTTAAGTACAACATTCTTGAAACACATTATGCATGAGTGTTGTCGCATAGAATGCAAATGTGAAACACATTGGATGGAAAATGTTTGGATAGTACGTGAATGGGTTAATTTGAATTTTATATATGTATTTATTGCCAAATATATAGAGTGGGTAAAAGGTGATCATATATATATAGTACGTGAATGGTTAAATTTGAATGTTATGTATTTATTTTGATGGGTAAAATGTTTGAATGGTAAAATTTTAGGAAATACATGTTTCTGGATATTTGAACACAAGAAAAACCTACAATTGCGGAAAAACGATAATTTTTGTAGTTATTAATTTATTAGAAAAGGTAAATAATTTGTAAAGGACATCTTTAAAAAATGCCCAAGGCCTATCGGCAGGCCGCTGCCTGGGGTTTTATTAACCTTTGTATTCTCTTCTGCCATATTGGGAACTAAGCATTTTCTCCTCTGGAAAAGCCACTTTGGCAAAATCTCTTTATGCAGATCAAAATCCTTTGGTGAGATTGCTTTTGAGGAGTTTCTTTTGTGAGCGTATTTTTTTGGGTTGAAGGTCTCGAGTTGGTCATCAATAGTTAAGCTTGATTTCGTGTCTGGTTTGAGGTAGTTTTATGTTGTTTTTTCTCTTAATTCTACTTTGTAAATAATTCTGTTCATTTGTTGTTGTTGTTGGTATGTTGTTGTTGTTGTTACATTATGTTCATCTTTAATCTTCATTCAAGACCCTCTAATACGTTCTGTTATACTGTGTTGTTGTTGTTGTTGTTGGTATGGTGTTGTTGTTGTTGTTTTTTCTCTTAATTCCACTTAATCAACTTCTTTACACTTCTTTTCCAGAGGAATTGGTAGTATACTAGTATTCATTTTCCCCTTGACTCACACAGTTGTATTGAATTGATTTGAGTTTTAGGTATGGGTGATAATGCATTGGAGGAGTGCTCTGTTATTAAAGACAAGGGAGAGGTTGACTTCATTGATTCTGCAGATGATCTATTTGTCGGGACAAAATCTCAATCAGTAAAGCGTTATTTAAAAAACAAGCTCCCGAACTACAACATACCAAAGGATGTTAGGGAAGCGATAGAGAGAAAGGAATCCCTGAAGCTGTCTTGCAAGGATTAACAGCAATGAATTATTCAGCTTATTTTAGGACGTTGTATATTATGGAAGAGCTACGAATTGAGGTAATTGCTAGCTTCTCTTTGGTTGGGATAGTGTGAGAAGAGAGATTTGGGTGCTTCATATAACCTGTAACGGCCAGGATATAAATACCCGGGATACGTTTCGAAGGTCGGATACCTTCGTTCGGATGTTGCAATTCAGGTACGAGTCGAGGTTTCAAACCTCGAAGATCAGCATTCCGAAACGGAGATTTCGAACCCCAAGCAATCAAAGTCGCGGAAATTTGATTCAAATGAAAGTAAAGAAGAAGCAAGGTTTAGATACAAGTGCCACGGCAGAGCCGGGTCAAAACCAAAACAAAGTGGGTGATTGTCATTTGTCAAGTTAGAATATATTAGCCGAATTCTTCGATTCGCCAAAAGATTTCCCCGTCACAGAAGCATGGAGCAACAAGAGCGGTACCTAACACTATCCACGAAGTCAGGCCAGGTGATCGCCTGCGGGTCCTCTGACCGCGCTGAGGCCACATAACATGCCTATACCTAAATAAAAGATGACTAATGCGGTACAAGATTTAAATCACACTATCATGCCCTTAGTATATATATATAATATGCAGAAAGAATTGTAAAGGGCCCAAGATAATGCCAAGTGGCATATCCCTCTCCTACCTCTGCACCCCTTCCCGTTAGTGCAGAGACTGGCCAGTTCGGGCTATAGCATAGCACTCTCTTCGTGGTGGTGCACTCACCAGGGTATCATCATATCATATCATATCTCATCATCATATCATATCTCATCATCATATCATAAATCATGCTCGTGCCCGATGGTGCTGGGCTAATCATATCATATCAAATCATCTCATCTCTTGCCCGATAGTGCTGGGCTATCATATCATGCTCATATCGACTCGATAGACTCAGGGCATCCAATGGGGCTGGGCTACCCTATGACCCTAGCAAAGACTCTAGGACTATCATAGATAACGGCCGTTCTGTATTCAAACACACAAAGTAACCACATGCTCAGTTCAATGCAATACTAGCATGATACTACATGGCATGCTTTAATATGCAACAAAACTACACATTACATGACACATCAGGCAGGAGGTCCAGGTTACTGAGTAAGTCCCGTAGGATACTTACCTAGAATTGTAGAACAGCAAAAGCAATAACCAGTATAAGCAATCCAAACCACGTCATAGGTCACCTAATGGTTTAATAAGCAACAATTATAAGTCTAAAGCACAAAGGGGCCCATTAACCTCTACACATCAACTAGTAAGGCAAATAACTCATTGTCATTATTAAGCTATCCCATCACATAGTCTCATCTCATCACATATTCCACATCAACATCATCATCTCAATTCATCATTCTTCTCAACTCATCTCATATATCAACTCGTCTAAACATATCATATCTCATAACCACCTCCATATTTATCATATAACATTTCATCATAAGATCTCTTTCATCATTATATAATGCTCATATGTCATACATCATGCTTCACACTTATTCTCATAATCAGCTTAACGTCTCAACCTAATCATGCTCATAATTAACTTAACATTCGAATATCAATCATGCTTTAATTTACGTATATTCATAGCTTATTCACACACTCCATATATTTCATGCCATAATCATATATCATATTAAAACACAACACTTCGTAGCATGCTTCATAATCAACACATAACACATCAAGATATCATATCATGATTTGCACTCACCCAAGCTATCAAGCTATTCATCAAGTTAGGCAAAGTAAGTCATTTTCCAAAGATTTCTCAAAACTATTTAAATCAACTTATATTATTATTTTATCAAATTAATCCGACCAGGTTAGGTCATTTCCCGAAATCTTAATCTAGCTCAAGGATATTAAGTACTCGGTGAAACGACTTAACTAAGTTATTCAATAATTATAACCACTTATTCTACTCATTTGTTCCCACTCTTTAAGTGAGGAAACATTCTATTCGACCACCTAACATAATAAATATACGTTAAAGGACCTCAAATACCAATACATTTTATTCTTATATTACTTATCAACGATCTAGTCACGGGAATTATCTAGCTATAACACCCCATTATATTCCAATTTATATCTGATAATTAAGTCAAGCCACTATGTTTCACCTTTTAAAGCATAAACATCTTAGGCACATAAACGAGCCATTAAGCTTCCAATCATAACAAGTTAGCACGAGTCCCTTTATTTCATTTTATTTACCAAAGTCAATCACCGAGTAAGTTTAATCAATTTCCTTAATCAACTCATCAAATGCTAAAGTAACAAACGAAAACCAAGTTACTAATTTATTATCAAATAAAACCATTAATCAAGTTGAATGAAGTATAGTGCATTGTTTAATTAGTCACAAAAACTTGGCCAAAGTCATATTTTCATAAATCAGAAAAAAAATCATAAGTTCAACTAATATGTCCCAAGCAGAGCCCAAGATTCGTACCATCCCGAACAGGTCGAGGAGGGTTCAAATCGAGGTTCATCGGAGTCGGCTTCAAGGGAAACTCATGGATGCCTTTGGTGGATTCAGGCACAAGGAGCTTCGATGGGAGGGGTCTGAACGCGGAATAAGCTAGGGATCGAAGGCGAGGTGCTAGTTAGCCATGCCAATGGCCTTCCACGGCTTCAATCTGCCACCAGGTCGAGATCAAGTTGGGTTGGTTGAAGACCCAGGCTCAGATCCAAAAAGGAGAGAGAAGGAAAGGGAGATCCGATGAAGCAGCAGCAGCACAGCAACAATGGCGGCGGCGGTACACAGTAGCAATGGCGGCGGCGGAGCTCTATTAGGCTCTAGTGGTCTCGTCACTACCTCGGTGATAAAGAAGGTGAACGAGAGAGAGCGACGACGATTGATCAGCTGGGCTCGAGGTTCTCCGACATCAGTCGACTTAAGGCAAGGAATCGAGGGGCGGAGGACAGGGTGAAGTCAAAGCGGCGGAGTAAGAAGGTCGATTTGGGGAAGGGCGGAGGTAGGAGATGGCAATGGGAGCCATGGGAGCTTCAGGGGCTATTCAATTTGAGCTCAAAGAGAGCCATGGAGAAGGAAGAGAACGTCTGAGCTTAGAAGAGTGGTGAGCCTGAATGAGGGCGGGACTACAGTGAAAGAGGGCTAAAGAGGAGTATATATATACCGATTAATTAGGGTTATCTACAAGTTTATGATAAATCACAAAAACAAACCCGTTATTCCTGTTTTTGTAATAATTATATCCTAAAAAAATAACAATTTCTATCTTATAGATTTTATTTAATTAAACAAAAGGTCATAAAATAATCCTACACATTTTAATACGTTCAAAACAATATTCAATCATTAGCTCAACATCCAAAAAAAAATATTTTCAAGTCTCGGTATAAGAAAGCGGAATATGTCTGTTTTTAAATTAAATTCAAATATATGCCGAAACTTGCTTTAGCTAAAACGAAAGTCATTTTGATCGAGGACGGAGATTTTCAAAAATTTTGGAATCTCATAATATTTAATATTGAGGTTAAATTATATCTCATAAGATAATATTTTAAAATTTCGTTCTTTACATCATCCACCTCTAAAAACAAGTCTCGTCCCCGAGACTAAAACCGTTTTCAAAACCGATCAAGCTTTTCTCAAAACACAGAACCAAACAAAATCATGCAAAAGCTCAAGTCGATTCTATCCTACATCAGTCACCCAAGTTTTCAGAACTCAAGAGGTGGAATCATCCACCTCTAAGGGCTAATCCCATATTCTCTTCCTTGGTTCATCTTTCAAAATCAGTTTCAACTATCAATCTCAAGCATTATCGTGCTCAATCATTAGTCATCTTAGAACAATCTCAGGATCTCATATATCAAGATAATCGGGCCAAGCCATCAAGTTCCATCACACTAATCAACATACCAAGGGTGTTATCCTACCAATATCATGCAGGCAAGTCATTACACATCAAGAAGCTCATCGTCAATCACATCATATCAACACATTCTGTACATCACTATCCATCATATAAGCACAACGGCACAAAGATAAACATCAAGGCACACATCTCAAAACAAGGTACCAAGGTATACCCATCACTAGGTCAAGAGGTCAAAGTAATGTCTACGCTAGGCTCCACAGGAGACGCGAGTAGCTCTTCTAAAACATCTCCACAACTAGCTCGAATACTCTCCTCATGACGCTCCACCAAGGAATGATCGGTCTCAACATGGAGGTCAGAATAGTCAAGAATGTGACTAGGATCGGAAATATATCGATGAAGCTGAAACACAAGAAAAACATCGCACTCTCACTAAGGACGGGGATAAAGCTGAGGAATAAGCTACCCCTCCAGAACCTAAAAAGGATCACTCAAACCTAGGGCTCGGATTTTCTATGATGCAAAATATCGGACCCCTCAGGTAGTGATACTCTCAGCCATACATGTGCTCCCACATCAAAGAGAATCTCGATCCTTGTTAATGCCTCAGAACTCGTGAACATGCTGCCATAATCTCGGAGCGAACCGCCCATCTCTATCGGGAACTATCCGCTCAGGAACTTCATAGAGCCTCGAAATTCGGGATGAACTCCTTAGCTAGCCTCGAAACATGCCAAGTCTTTTGAATAGCGATGTAATGCGCCTCTCGCATAACCCTATGGGCCCACCACGCTTCCGTTGCGCCGCTCAAGTACTATGCAGCTGACCGTTCTCTTCTCCAAGTCTTCGCTCGTCGAAAGTACGCAAGGATACTAAGTGAATGGAGGTAGAGGAGAGGTAAAGGCGGACAACTCGAATTCTCTACGAAACTAAACATAGACCAGAACTGACGACGACGAGAATGAAAGACAAGATCCCCACCCGAGAACGACAATAGTGCCCTTATGGAATCCCATGAGGTTATAATTGCAGCAAGAAATCACATATCAATCAATCATGAAGCATACTAGTCACATCAATACACACTAACATGTACCTATCTCGATGAATCACGACAACACACGTTGGTAGAAAGGATCATAATCGAGTTCTACACGGACATACATATGAGACAATCTAGACACTTATCATTCCTCAAGTAATAGACAAGCTCGGCATATTAATAATCACGTATGCATGAATTCAACAATAAATCGGTGTGGTACAAGCCAGGAAAAACATAGTAACATAGCGGGTATCACATGTATGGTTGACTACTCATGTTCAACAAAATCCCATAACCTCATATATACCTATCATTATAATTAATCCAAGTTCAAATCCGTATAAATCATGGAATCATAGATCAATTTTAAATTCTTGTTCATCAAATCATATAGCATCACATAAGAATTTAAATCACATATATAAAATAACCCAAATCGGGTTTAAACCAAATCCGAGTCAACGACCAAAGAAAGGAGAGAACCGGCTCCGGCCAAGAGCCCAGACCTGGTTTTCGTCGCGGCGAATCGGCCGCTCGCCACGGCGAAATCCAGTTCTTCGTCCCTCGCGAGTGATGCCTCTCGCTACGCACGACAAGCATCATTCTCTTCCTTTGTTCCTATTCCTTGTTTGTCGCGACGACCATGGTTTCGCCGCGGCGAAACAAGCGACGGTGAGCTCGCTTTTGATCTAAACTCGATCTTTCTTTCCCAACTAATCTAACCCTTTTCGACACCCTCCCCCAACCTCAAACAACATCTAAAATAATGATTCCGAATAATACCATGACTAACAGGAAATTAAACGTTTAAAATCACATTTTCAAATACCTCAAGATTTAATAACGGACATTCAATAATAACTAATTACTCATATCGGATACACACATAGACAGGTCATAACAATATAGAATCCGATACTAAAATGCTCAGACATGTCATAGTACTATAAAATGAACACATAAGGGGGTACAAAAATGTCACATCATAGGGCCACGAGGTCTACATGATACGATAAGTATGGCATGTAATCATGCGATGAGCTATAATCGGGGAGCATGTCCTACATGATTCTAACCGGTCATGACATGGCATAAATACAACCAAAGATGATCACTGAGGAACAAGTTTAACATCGGATCATATTTCATACATATGTGCATTTCATCATGTCGTAGTATGTAACATGCAAGGTGGCACCCCATTACTAATTAACACAATACTCGCAATTATATGAGCTCAACAAGATAAGCATAGATCGATGATATTTTCAAGGCAACATGATAAGGTGTGAACCTGGGCATGACCTTAACTATAATACGGGGCACGGAGTCGGATGAGGTACAAGCTACCAGAATACAATAAGCATCAAAAGAGCATCATATGGTAGGAACAATAATTTATGTGAGACACACATATTAGCGCATCTTTAGTCATATTAAGCATGATAGAGGGTTGTTGAGGCATAGCATGACAACTAGATTACCCACATCAAACATGCTCCGATAGTCATAAGATCATATAAAGAGGCATATCATGGCTATCACAACCTATGACAAGTGTACTAGACGATGATACAATTTGAGCATGGGATTATGCAAGTCACATTTCTAAGGGTTTAGATTCCAAATGATACTAATAGTGCATGACGAGTCCTAAATGGGTGAGAATAAGGTGCATCGAATAACTTCACATAATAAAATAGGGAGTCATAGAGGCTTAGCTAGGCAAGGCTACCATCACAACGAACATCAATGCATATAAGGGGAATACAAACAAGTACCACATGTGAATCATGCGCACGTCATAATGCAGAACAAGATAATGCTCTTAAGGTTTCTTGTTACAAGAGAACAATACGTTATATTCATATATATAACTATATTCATATACATAAAAGTAATCATGCGAGTATCTTACAACTATCATGGTGGGTGTGCTCATGCAAAGGTCAAGATCTCCACACGTGCAAAGATATCGTCTCAAGCAAGGGTGTAATAAGGGATGTACATATCATGGTCATACTAAGGTCATTGGAGTATAAGATCAATGATGGCAAGATGATCATCTAAGGTGCTACTAGATACTAAGATACAGGGAACAATATAACGTCATGAATGCAATGCTTGCGTACATAAAAGGAGACAATTAAAGCACATATCCTCATGATAAGTTGCATGTGAGAAGACATACATCCTCTATGATACTAAATGCATACACGGAATCTAAATACAATGTGGTGTGTGCACATGTAGGGTGTCAGACTATTCATCCTTAAAAGCATAAAAGAATATCATGGGGGCATGAAGGAACAATATCACGAGGCAAGTAGATAGACATGATACTAGTCGGAATCACATAAGGCATAATGAGCATCGAGTTGTAACATCAATCATATTTCAATGGCATAAGGGACGAATGTCAACACTATCAGGGACCTATTTTAAGTAGGAACATGTCATAAAGCAAGTAGGGCATAAATGTGTGCAGGCCACAAGTCATGGGTCCTACAGGATACTAATGTCTCGGTGAAGGGCGTAGACGTGCATCACATGATACATATGCATTAAACAACTTAGCACCAATCATATGCAAGAGGTCAAGACAACAATAACACAATCATGTGGAAGCAAGGAAGAAACATAGCGGGGAACAACAGGAGCTTAAGATAGTGTGACTCTCATATATACATGGATGCAAGTCAATAATGATCGGTACACGACATGTATTTAACACAATGATATCTCAAGTCATTCAACATAGTAATGCATCAAGTCACGTAAACACAGATAGGACTGCCGTTATAACCAGACAGAGATTTCCAAGGGCAATATCGACTTATCCCCCACCGACTCAAAAGCTCATTTCCCGTGGAATGCGTGTGTGACTCATTTTGAGGACATAAAAGGGCTCTCAATTTACTCCCGGAAGGAGATGGCGGAGTCCGTATAGAAGTTCATGACAAGGAGACATCAGTTGACCACGGCGAGAATCGAGGAGGATGACTCCATAAGACAACTCATTCTATCGACTCGGAACCGTTCGAAGTTTGATACTCTAGCACAATGACCATCTCGTGGCATGACCTATGGTGTCAAGTACCATACTTATCACACGCTCAAGTAGTCAATGTTTCCGAACCTAATTCCCGACCAAGATTAGATTCCCAATTCCATTTTCGTGAAAAGACGTCGATACCATAAAGAACGACTCGATCAGAATACCAATTGAGACATGGAAGAAGATAGAAGGGGAGGAAATCAGAACGAAAGGAATAGACATCTCTCGACTATCACCAACCTTTAACCAAACTTCGTCGAACCAGAGATAAAACGAAATGGGAGGACACCGACAAGTGAATCATGGAGGAGACTGCTCTATAAGACAGAAATTCCGACTATACCGAAGGGAAAGGCTCCCTCGCTTATCCCACTCACATGGAGATGCAACACTCATTCTAAACATATCAACAGATTTCTAGTTCTAACATAATAGCACTCAACACAGAATCAGTCATTGACAATTATAATGATCTCCTTCGAGGGACATCATTCTCAGGTCCAATTAATACATAAAGCACATCAAGCTATCTAATGCCGCTCTTCGAGAAGCGACTGACCGGAGGGGAAAAAACCTCACGATCTCTACCTAACTCGCCACTCCAACCACCTCGGTGCAATTCCTTGGAGTCTTCCAACCCACCTGTAAAGAATAAGCTAGTATTTCGCCTATCCGTTCCCAACTACATCCAATAGGGATGGTCTAGCGCCTTTTCTACCCATTCGATCCCTTTTGTTTGAATTCTCTAATTTAATAGGCCAAGTTCACATTTATCCCATTTCAGTTAGTCATATTAAGTTCATTTTGCCCCTTTAAAACATCTTCAAATCCTTTGAAATTGATGGGAAATTTTCCAAAATATACACCCGACCCTTGCGTACCCGAATTGCACAACCTCGCTCTGATACCAACTTTGTAACGGCCAGGATATAAATACCCGGGATACGTTTCGAAGGTCGGATACCTTCGTTCGGATGTTGCAATTCAGGTACGGGTCGAGGTTTCAAACCTCAAAGATCAGCATTCCAAAACGGGGATTTCGAACCCCAAGCAATCAAAGTCGCGAAAATTCGATTCAAATGAAAGTAAAGAAGAAGCAAGGTTTAGATACAAGTGCCACGGCAGAGCCGGGTCAAAACCAAAACAAAGTGGGTGATTGCCATTTGTCAAGTTAGAATATATTAGCCGGATTCTTCGATTCGCCAAAAGATTTCCCCGTCACAAAAGCATGGATCAACAAGAGCGGTACCTAACACTATCCACGAAGTCAGGCCTGGTGATCGCATGCGGGTCCTCTGACCGCGCTGAGGCCACATAACATGCATATACCTAAATAAAAGATGACTAATGCGGTACAAGATTTAAATCACACTATCATGCCCCTAGTATATATATAATATGCAGAAAGAACTGTAAAGGGCCCAAGACAATGCCAAGTGGCATATCCCTCTCCTACCTCTGCACCCCTTCCCGTTAGTGCAGAGACTGGCCAGTTCGGGCTATAGCATAGCACTCTCTTCGTGGTGGTGCACTCACCAGGGTATCATCATATCATATCATATCTCATCATCATATCATATCTCATCATCATATCATAAATCATGCTCGTGCCCGATGGTGCTGGGCTAATCATATCATATCAAATCATCTCATCTCTTGCCCGATAGTGTTGGGCTATCATATCATGCTCATATCGACTCGATAGACTCAGGGCACCTAATGGGGCTGGGCTACCCTATGACCCTAGCAAAGACTCTAAACGGCCGTTCTGTATTCAAACACACAAAGTAACCACATGCTCAGTTCAATGCAATCCTAGCATGATACTACATGGCATGCTTTAATATGCAACAAAACTACACATTACATGACACATCAGGCAGGAGGTCCAGGTTACTGAGTAAGTCCCGTAAGATACTTACCCTGAATTGCAGAACAGCAAAAGCAATAACCAGTATAAGCAATCCAAACCACGTCATAGGTCACCTAATGGTTTAATAAGCAACAATTATAAGTCTAAAGCACAAAAGGGCCCATTAACCTCTACACATCAACTAGTAAGGCAAATAACTCATTGTCATTATTAAGCTATCCCATCACATAGTCTCATCTCATCACATATTCCACATCAACATCATCATCTCAATTCATCATTCTTCTCAACTCATCTCATATATCAACTCGTCTAAACATATCATATCTCATAACCACCTCCATATTTATCATATAACATTTCATCATAAGATCTCTTTCATCATTATATAATGCTCATATGTCATACATCATGCTTCACACTTATTCTCATAATCAGCTTAACGTCTCAACCTAATCATGCTCATAATTAACTTAACATTCGAATATCAATCATGCTTTAATTTACGTATATTCATAGCTTATTCACACACTCCATATATTTCATGCCATAATCATATATCATATTAAAACACAACACTTCGTAGCATGCTTCATAATCAACACATAACACATCAAGATATCATATCATGATTTGCACTCACCCAAGCTATCAAGCTATTCATCAAGTTAGGCAAAGTAAGTCATTTTCCAAAGATTTCTCAAAACTATTTAAATCAACTTATATTATTATTTTATCAAATTAATCCGACCAGGTTAGGTCATTTCCCGAAATCTTAATCTAGCTCAAGGATATTAAGTACTCGGTGAAACGACTTAACTAAGTTATTCAATAATTATAACCACTTATTCTACTCATTTGTTCCCACTCTTTAAGTGAGGAAACATTCTATTCGACCACCTAACATAATAAATATACGTTAAAGGACCTCAAATACCAATACATTTTATTCTTATATTACTTATCAACGATCTAGTCACGGGAATTATCTAGCTATAACACCCCATTATATTCCAATTTATATCTGATAATTAGGTCAAGCCACTATGTTTCACCTTTTAAAGCATAAACATCTTAGGCACATAAACGAGCCATTAAGCTTCCAATCATAACAAGTTAGCACGAGTCCCTTTATTTCATTTTATTTACCAAAGTCAATCACCGAGTAAGTTTAATCAATTTCCTTAATCAACTCATCAAATGCTAAAGTAACAAACGAAAACCAAGTTACTAATTTATTATCAAATAAAACCATTAATCAAGTTGAATGAAGTATAGTGGATTGTTTAATTAGTCACAAAAACTTGGCCAAAGTCATATTTTCATAAATCAGAAAAAAAATCATAAGTTCAACTAATATGTCCCAAGCAGAGCCCAAGATTCGTACCATCCCGAACAGGTCGAGGAGGGTTCAAATCGAGGTTCATCGGAGTCCGCTTCAAGGGAAACTCATGGATGCCTTTGGTGGGTTCAGGCACAAGGAGCTTCGATGGGAGGGGTCTGAACGCGGAATAAGCTAGGGATCGAAGGCGAGGTGCTAGTTAGCCATGCCAATGGCCTTCCACGACTTCAATCTGCCACCAGGTCGAGATCAAGTTGGGTTGGTTGAAGACCCAGGCTTAGATCCAAAAAGGAGAGAGAAGGAAAGGGAGATCCGATGAAGCAGCAGCAGCACAGCAACAATGGCGGCGGCGGTACACAGTAGCAATGGCGGCGGCGGAGCTCTATTAGGCTCCAGTGGTCTCGTCACTACCTCGGTGATAAAGAAGGTGAACGAGAGAGAGCAACGACTATTGATCAACTGGGCTCGAGGTTCTCCGACATCAGTCGACTTAAGGCAAGGAATCGAGGGGCGGAGGACAGGGTGAAGTCAAAGCGGCGGAGTAAGAAGGTCGATTTGGGGAAGGGCGGAGGTAGGAGATGGCAATGGGAGCCATGGGAGCTTCAGGGGCTATTCAATTTGAGCTCAAAGAGAGCCATGGAGAAGGAAGAGAACGTCTGAGCTTAGAAGAGTGGTGAGCCTGAATGAGGGCGGGACTACAGTGAAAGAGGGCTAAAGAGGAGTATATATATACCGATTAATTAGGGTTATCTACAAGTTTATGATAAATCACAAAAACAAACCCGTTATTCCTGTTTTTGTAATAATTATATCCTAAAAAAATAACAATTTCTATCTTATAGATTTTATTTAATTAAACAAAAGGTCATAAAATAATCCTACACATTTTAATACGTTCAAAACAATATTCAATCATTAGCTCAAAATCCAAAAAAAATATTTTCAAGTCTCGGTATAAGAAAGCGGAATATGTCTGTTTTTAAATTAAATTCAAATATATGCCGAAACTTGCTTTAGCTAAAACGAAAGTCATTTTGATCGAGGACGGAGATTTTCAAAAATTTTGGAATCTCATAATATTTAATATTGAGGTTAAATTATATCTCATAAGATAATATTTTAAAATTTCGTTCTTTACATCATCCACCTCTAAAAACAAGTCTCGTCCCCGAGACTAAAACCGTTTTCAAAACCGATCAAGCTTTTCTCAAAACACAGAACCAAACAAAATCATGCAAAAGCTCAAGTCGATTCTATCCTACATCAGTCACCCAAGTTTTCAGAACTCAAGAGGTGGAATCATCCACCTCTAAGGGCTAATCCCATATTCTCTTCCTTGGTTCATCTTTCAAAATCAGTTTCAACTATCAATCTCAAGCATTATCGTGCTCAATCATTAGTCATCTCAGAACAATCTCAGGATCTCATATATCAAGATAATCGGGCCAAGCCATCAAGTTCCATCACACTAATCAACATACCAAGGGTGTTATCCTACCAATATCATGCAGGCAAGTCATTACACATCAAGAAGCTCATCGTCAATCACATCATATCAACACATTATGTACATCACTATCCATCATATAAGCACAACGGCACAAAGATAAACATCAAGGCACACATCTCAAAACAAGGTACCAAGGTATACCCATCACTAGGTCAAGAGGTCAAAGTAATGTCTACGCTAGGCTCCACAGGAGACGCGAGTAGCTCTTCTAAAACATCTCCACAACTAGCTCGAATACTCTCCTCATGACGCTCCACCAAGGAATGATCGGTCTCAACATGGAGGTCAGAATAGTCAAGAATGTGACTAGGATCGGAAATATATCGATGAAGCTGAAACACAAGAAAAACATCGCACTCTCACTAAGGACGGGGATAAAGCTGAGGAATAAGCTACCCCTCCAGAACCTAAAAAGGATCACTCAAACCTAGGGCTCGGATTTTCTATGATGCAAAATATCGGACCCCTCAGGTAGTGATACTCTCAGCCATACATGTGCTCCCACATCAAAGAGAATCTCGATCCTTGTTAATGCCTCAGAACTCGTGAACATGCTGCCATAATCTCGGAGCGAACCGCCCATCTCTATCGGGAACTATCCGCTCAGGAACTTCATAGAGCCTCGAAATTCGGGATGAACTCCTTAGCTAGCCTCGAAACATGCCAAGTCTTTTGAATAGCGATGTAATGCGCCTCTCGCATAACCCTATGGGCCCACCACGCTTCCGTTGCGCCGCTCAAGTACTATGCAGCTGACCGTTCTCTTCTCCAAGTCTTCGCTCGTCGAAAGTACGCAAGGATACTAAGTGAATGGAGGTAGAGGAGAGGTAAAGGCGGACAACTCGAATTCTCTACGAAACTAAACATAGACCAGAACTGACGACGACGAGAATGAAAGACAAGATCCCCACCCGAGAACGACAATAGTGCCCTTATGGAATCCCATGAGGTTATAATTGCAGCAAGAAATCACATATCAATCAATCATGAAGCATACTAGTCACATCAATACACACTAACATGTACCTATCTCGATGAATCACGACAACACACGTTGGTAGAAAGGATCATAATCGAGTTCTACACGGACATACATATGAGACAATCTAGACACTTATCATTCCTCAAGTAATAGACAAGCTCGGCATATTAATAATCACGAATGCATGAATTCAACAATAAATCGGTGTGGTACAAGCCAGGAAAAACATAGTAACATAGCGGGTATCACATGTATGGTTGACTAATCATGTTCAACAAAATCCCATAACCTCATATATACCTATCATTATAATTAATCCAAGTTCAAATCCGTATAAATCATGGAATCATAGATCAATTTTAAATTCTTGTTCATCAAATCATATAGCATCACATAAGAATTTAAATCACATATATAAAATAACCCAAATCGGGTTTAAACCAAATCCGAGTCAACGACCAAAGAAAGGAGAGAACCGGCTCCGGCCAAGAGCCCAGACCTGGTTTTCGTCGCGGCGAATCGGCCGCTCGCCACGGCGAAATCCAGTTCTTCGTCCCTCGCGAGTGATGCCTCTCGCTATGCACGACAAGCATTATTCTCTTCCTTTGTTCCTAGTCCTTGTTTGTCGCGACGACCATGGTTTCGCCGCGGCGAAACAAGCGACGGTGAGCTCGCTTTTGATCTAAACTCGATCTTTCTTTCCCAACTAATCTAACCCTTTTCGACACCCTCCCCCAACCTCAAACAACATCTAAAATAATGATTCCGAATAATACCATGACTAACAGGCAATTAAACGTTTAAAATCACATTTTCAAATACCTCAAGATTTAATAACGGACATTCAATAATAACTAATTACTCATATCGGATACACACATAGACAGGTCATAACAATATAGAATCCGATACTAAAATGCTCAGACATGTCATAGTACTATAAAATGAACACATAAGGGGGTACAAAAATGTCACATCATAGGGCCACGAGGTCTACATGATACGATAAGTATGGCATGTAATCATGCGATGAGCTATAATCGGGGAGCATGTCCTACATGATTCTAACCGGTCATGACATGGCATAAATACAACCAAAGATGATCACTGAGGAACAAGTTTAACATCGGATCATATTTCATACATATGTGCATTTCATCATGTCGTAGTATGTAACATGCAAGGTGGCACCCCATTACTAATTAACACAATACTCGCAATTATATGAGCTCAACAAGATAAGCATAGATCGATGATATTTTCAAGGCAACATGATAAGGTGTGAACCTGGGCATGACCTTAACTATAATACGGGGCACGGAGTCGGATGAGGTACAAGCTACCAGAATACAATAAGCATCAAAAGAGCATCATATGGTAGGAACAATAATTTATGTGAGACACACATATTAGCGCATCTTTAGTCATATTAAGCATGATAGAGGGTTGTTGAGGCATAGCATGACAACTAGATTACCCACATCAAACATGCTCCGATAGTCATAAGATCATATAAAGAGGCATATCATGGCTATCACAACCTATGACAAGTGTACTAGACGATGATACAATTTGAGCATGGGATTATGCAAGTCACATTTCTAAGGGTTTAGATTCCAAATGATACTAATAGTGCATGACGAGTCCTAAATGGGTGAGAATAAGGTGCATCGAATAACTTCACATAATAAAATAGGGAGTCATAGAGGCTTAGCTAGGCAAGGCTACCATCACAACGAACATCAATGCATATAAGGGGAATACAAACAAGTACCACATGTGAATCATGCGCACGTCATAATGCAGAACAAGATAATGCTCTTAAGGTTTCTTGTTACAAGAGAACAATACGTTATATTCATATATATAACTATATTCATATACATAAAAGTAATCATGCGAGTATCTTACAACTATCATGGTGGGTGTGCTCATGCAAAGGTCAAGATCTCCACACGTGCAAAGATATCGTCTCAAGCAAGGGTGTAATAAGGGATGTACATATCATGGTCATACTAAGGTCATTGGAGTATAAGATCAATGATGGCAAGATGATCATCTAAGGTGCTACTAGATACTAAGATACAGGGAACAATATAACGTCATGAATGCAATGCTTGCGTACATAAAAGGAGACAATTAAAGCACATATCCTCATGATAAGTTGCATGTGAGAAGACATACATCCTCTATGATACTAAATGCATACACGGAATCTAAATACAATGTGGTGTGTGCACATGTAGGGTGTCAGACTATTCATCCTTAAAAGCATAAAAGAATATCATGGGGGCATGAAGGAACAATATCACGAGGCAAGTAGATAGACATGATACTAGTCGGAATCACATAAGGCATAATGAGCATCGAGTTGTAACATCAATCATATTTCAATGGCATAAGGGACGAATGTCAACACTATCAGGGACCTATTTTAAGTAGGAACATGTCATAAAGCAAGTAGGGCATAAATGTGTGCAGGCCACAAGTCATGGGTCCTACAGGATACTAATGTCTCGGTGAAGGGCGTAGACGTGCATCACATGATACATATGCATTAAACAACTTAGCACCAATCATATGCAAGAGGTCAAGACAACAATAACACAATCATGTGGAAGCAAGGAAGAAATATAGCGGGGAACAACAGGAGCTTAAGATAGTGTGACTCTCATATATACATGGATGCAAGTCAATAATGATCGGTACACGACATGTATTTAACACAATGATATCTCAAGTCATTCAACATAGTAATGCATCAAGTCACGTAAACACAGATAGGACTGCCGTTATAACCAGACAGAGATTTCCAAGGGCAATATCGACTTATCCCCCACCGACTCTAAAGCTCATTTCCCGTGGAATGCGTGTGTGACTCATTTTGAGGACATAAAAGGGCTCTCAATTTACTCCCGGAAGGAGATGGCGGAGTCCGTATAGAAGTTCATGACAAGGAGACATCAGTTGACCACGGCGAGAATCGAGGAGGATGACTCCATAAGACAACTCATTCTATCGACTCGGAACCGTTCGAAGTTTGATACTCTAGCACAATGACCATCTCGTGGCATGACCTATGGTGTCAAGTACCATACTTATCACACGCTCAAGTAGTCAATGTTTCCGAACCTAATTCCCGACCAAGATTAGATTCCCAATTCCATTTTCGTGAAAAGACGTCAATACCATAAAGAACGACTCGATCAGAATACCAATTGAGACATGGAAGAAGATAGAAGGGGAGGAAATCAGAACGAAAGGAATAGACATCTCTCGACTATCACCAACCTTTAACCAAACTTCGTCGAACCAGAGATAAAACGAAATGGGAGGACACCGACAAGTGAATCATGGAGGAGACTGCTCTATAAGACAGAAATTCCGACTATACCGAAGGGAAAGGCTCCCTCGCTTATCCCACTCACATGGAGATGCAACACTCATTCTAAACATATCAACAGATTTCTAGTTCTAACATAATAGCACTCAACACAGAATCAGTCATTGACAATTATAATGATCTCCTTCGAGGGACATCATTCTCAGGTCCAATTAATACATAAAGCACATCAAGCTATCTAATGCCGCTCTTCGAGAAGCGACTGACCGGAGGGGCAAAAACCTCACGATCTCTACCTAACTCGCCACTCCAACCACCTCGGTGCAATTCCTTGGAGTCTTCCAACCCACCTGTAAAGAATAAGCTAGTATTTCGCCTAGCCGTTCCCAACTACATCCAATAGGGATGGTCTAGCGCCTTTTCTACCCACTCGATCCCTTATGTTTGAATTCTCTAATTTAATAGGCCAAGTTCACATTTATCCCATTTCAGTTAGTCATATTAAGTTCATTTTGCCCCTTTAAAACATCTTCAAATCCTTTGAAATTGATGGGAAATTTTCCAAAATATACACCCGACCCTTGCGTACCCGAATTGCACAACCTCGCTCTGATACCAACTTTGTAACGGCCAGGATATAAATACCCGGGATACGTTTCGAAGGTCGGATACCTTCGTTCGGATGTTGCAATTCAGGTACGGGTCGAGGTTTCAAACCTCGAAGATCAGCATTCCAAAACGGGGATTTCGAACCCCAAGCAATCAAAGTCGCGAAAATTCGATTCAAATGAAAGTAAAGAAGAAGCAAGGTTTAGATACAAGTGCCACGGCAGAGCCGGGTCAAAACCAAAACAAAGTGGGTGATTGCCATTTGTCAAGTTAGAATATATTAGCCGGATTCTTCGATTCGCCAAAAGATTTCCCCGTCACAGAAGCATGGATCAACAAGAGCGGTACCTAACACTATCCACGAAGTCAGGCCTGGTGATCGCATGCGGGTCCTCTGACCGCGCTGAGGCCACATAACATGCATATACCTAAATAAAAGATGACTAATGCGGTACAAGATTTAAATCACACTATCATGCCCCTAGTATATATATAATATGCAGAAAGAACTGTAAAGGGCCCAAGACAATGCCAAGTGGCATATCCCTCTCCTACCTCTGCACCCCTTCCCGTTAGTGCAGAGACTGGCCAGTTCGGGCTATAACATAACACTCTCTTCGTGGTGGTGCACTCACCAGGGTATCATCATATCATATCATATCTCATCATCATATCATATCTCATCATCATATCATAAATCATGCTCGTGCCCGATGGTGCTGGGCTAATCATATCATATCAAATCATCTCATCTCTTGCCCGATAGTGTTGGGCTATCATATCATGCTCATATCGACTCGATAGACTCAGGGCACCTAATGGGGCTGGGCTACCCTATGACCCTAGCAAAGACTCTAAACGGCCGTTCTGTATTCAAACACACAAAGTAACCACATGCTCAGTTCAATGCAATCCTAGCATGATACTACATGGCATGCTTTAATATGCAACAAAACTACACATTACATGACACATCAAGCAGGAGGTCCAGGTTACTGAGTAAGTCCCGTAAGATACTTACCTGGAATTGCAGAACAGCAAAAGCAATAACCAGTATAAGCAATCCAAACCACGTCATAGGTCACCTAATGGTTTAATAAGCAACAATTATAAGTCTAAAGCACAAAGGGGCCCATTAACCTCTACACATCAACTAGTAAGGCAAATAACTCATTGTCATTATTAAGCTATCCCATCACATAGTCTCATCTCATCACATATTCCACATCAACATCATCATCTCAATTCATCATTCTTCTCAACTCATCTCATATATCAACTCGTCTAAACATATCATATCTCATAACCACCTCCATATTTATCATATAACATTTCATCATAAGATCTCTTTCATCATTATATAATGCTCATATGTCATACATCATGCTTCACACTTATTCTCATAATCAGCTTAACGTCTCAACCTAATCATGCTCATAATTAACTTAACATTCGAATATCAATCATGCTTTAATTTACGTATATTCATAGCTTATTCACACACTCCATATATTTCATGCCATAATCATATATCATATTAAAACACAACACTTCGTAGCATGCTTCATAATCAACACATAACACATCAAGATATCATATCATGATTTGCACTCACCCAAGCTATCAAGCTATTCATCAAGTTAGGCAAAGTAAGTCATTTTCCAAAGATTTCTCAAAACTATTTAAATCAACTTATATTATTATTTTATCAAATTAATCCGACCAGGTTAGGTCATTTCCCGAAATCTTAATCTAGCTCAAGGATATTAAGTACTCGGTGAAACGACTTAACTAAGTTATTCAATAATTATAACCACTTATTCTACTCATTTGTTCCCACTCTTTAAGTGAGGAAACATTCTATTCGACCACCTAACATAATAAATATACGTTAAAGGACCTCAAATACCAATACATTTTATTCTTATATTACTTATCAACGATCTAGTCACGGGAATTATCTAGCTATAACACCCCATTATATTCCAATTTATATCTGATAATTAAGTCAAGCCACTATGTTTCACCTTTTAAAGCATAAACATCTTAGGCACATAAACGAGCCATTAAGCTTCCAATCATAACAAGTTAGCACGAGTCCCTTTATTTCATTTTATTTACCAAAGTCAATCACCGAGTAAGTTTAATCAATTTTCTTAATCAACTCATCAAATGCTAAAGTAACAAACGAAAACCAAGTTACTAATTTATTATCAAATAAAACCATTAATCAAGTTGAATGAAGTATAGTGGATTGTTTAATTAGTCACAAAAACTTGGCCAAAGTCATATTTTCATAAATCAGAAAAAAAATCATAAGTTCAACTAATATGTCCCAAGCAGAGCCCAAGATTCTTACCATCTCGAAAAGGTCGAGGAGGGTTTAAATCGAGGTTCATCGGAGTCGGCTTCAAGGGAAACTCATGGATGCCTTTGGTGGGTTCAGGCACAAGGAGCTTCGATGGGAGGGGTCTGAACGCGGAATAAGCTAGGGATCGAAGGCGAGGTGCTAGTTAGCCATGCCAATGGCCTTCCACGGCTTCAATCTGCCACCAGGTCGAGATCAAGTTGGGTTGGTTGAAGACCCAGGCTCAGATCCAAAAAGGAGAGAGAAGGAAAGGGAGATCCGATGAAGCAGCAGCAGCACAGCAACAATGGCGGCGGCGGTACACAGTAGCAATGGCGGCGGCGGAGCTCTATTAGGCTCTAGTGGTCTCGTCACTACCTCGGTGATAAAGAAGGTGAACGAGAGAGAGCGACGACGATTAATCAGCTGGGCTCGAGGTTCTCCGACATCAGTCGACTTTAAGGCAAGGAATCGAGGGGCGGAGGACAGGGTGAAGTCAAAGCGGCGGAGTAATAAGGTCGATTTGGGGAAGGGCGGAGGTAGGAGATGGCAATGGGAGCCATGGGAGCTTCAGGGGCTATTCAATTTGAGCTCAAAGAGAGCCATGGAGAAGGAAGAGAACGTCTGAGCTTAGAAGAGTGGTGAGCCTGAATGAGGGCGGGACTACAGTGAAAGAGGGCTAAAGAGGAGTATATATATACCGATTAATTAGGGTTATCTACAAGTTTATGGTAAATCACAAAAACAAACCCGTTATTCCTGTTTTTGTAATAATTATATCCTAAAAAAATAACAATTTCTATCTTATAGATTTTATTTAATTAAACAAAAGGTCATAAAATAATCCTACACATTTTAATACGTTCAAAACAATATTCAATCATTAGCTCAAAATCCAAAAAAAAATATTTTCAAGTCTCGGTATAAGAAAGCGGAATATGTCTGTTTTTAAATTGAATTCAAATATATGCCGAAACTTGCTTTAGCTAAAACGAAAGTCATTTTGATCGAGGACGGAGATTTTCAAAATTTTTGGAATCTCATAATATTTAATATTGAGGTTAAATTATATCTCATAAGATAATATTTTAAAATTTCGTTCTTTACATAACCCTTTCCTCCAAGTATAACTTGCTAACTGTTTCTCTTGTTTTGGTTTATGCATAGGAACACATGAAAGCTTATGATATGGAATGTGTAACTTTGCAACGAAAGGGGTGTTATTTCTTAGCACATGAGGTACCTGGACTTGCTGAAAGAAGACCTTCACTTGTCCAGGGAGACGCAGTGTTTGTTCGACTTGCCAGTGATGATTATCAATCCGGGGAGGCATACGAGGTATGAGTGCTCATTGCTAAAAGGTTATTTTTGGCTTAAGCATCAAGTACATTACCTCCAAATATCTGTCACCTACGAACTCATGCATGGAAATTGAAAAAACCTCATTCATAGTTTGTGAATCTGGTAAACTGATTTTTTTTTTAGCAAAAATCTGTTATTAGGATTTATCTCAGTGTTGTTGGATAGACACTTGAATGGATCAACAACAACAACAACACAATTGGTTTTGTATTTTCTTTGACTCAAAGAAATCTGACTTACAAACTGTGACAAAAACTAACTTGTTCATGACAGTTAACCAACTAACATAACTAACTTGATCTAAACTATGAAACACAATTGGTTTTGTATTTTCTTCTCTAACTTAGACGAAATTATGTTTTGGATAGGGCTTCATCAACTGTGTCATGGCTGATGTAGTCTCTTTGCAGTTTAATGGTATATTCTCCAGAAGGCACAGAGATAAAAATCTGTATAATGTTCATTTTGCGTATAACAGAGTGAATTTCAGAAGGCTCTATCAGGCTATTGAATCTGCAGATAAATTACACAAAGACATCCTCTTTCCAACTAAGTCTGATGGGAAAAGGATAATTGCAGCCGAATCCCCGAAGCCTATTTCCCATGATATTAACCAGGAGCAAGCAAAGGCCGTTCAATTAATATTAGGATGCAAAGGAGGAGCTCCTTATGTGATTCACGGGCTTGCTGGTACAGGAAAGACAAAAACATTAGTTGAGGCTATCCTCCAACTTTATAAGAATAGACATAATTCTCGGATTCTAGTATGTGCATATTCAAATTGCGCAACAGTCCATATATTGGAGAAAATCCTTGGTGAGAGGGTGGATATCAAAGAAAATGAGATTGTTAGATTGAATGCCAGTAGTCGTCCTTGTCGAGAGAAAATCAGAAGCTACAGGATTATAATAACGACATACATGGGTGCATCCTCCCTATATGCTGAAGGGGTTAACCGAGGCCACTTCTCTCACATCATATTAGACGATGCAGGCCAAGTTTCAGAGCCGGAGACAATGGTTCCCATATCAAACCTTTGGGAAGATAGGACAGTGATTATTCTTGCTGGTGATCCTATGCAACTTGGCCCTGTTATCTACTCTAAAGCCACTGAGTCGTATGGGCTGGGAAAGTCATATCTAGAGAGATTGTTGGAATGTGATGTCTATAGCTCTGGGGATCCAAATTACGTGACAATGTTGGTGAAGAATTACCGAAGCCATCCCGAAATTCTCTCTGTTCCGTCAAAGCTGTTTTACAAAGGAACTTTGATTCCATCTCGAAAAGAAAGCGAGGCATCTTCCTTACCTTGGGCTGATCTGCTTCCGAACCCTAAGTTCCCTGTTATGTTCTTTGGCATTCAAGGATTGGACGAGAGGGAGGGGAGCAACCCTTCATGGTTTAACAGGATTGAAGCTAGCAAGGTGGTCGAGCTCGTAAGGAAACTCATCGCAAGGAAGGTTCTTGAACACAACATTGAGGTTATTACCCCTCATCGGCAGCAAGTAATGAAGATAAAGAAGGCCCTTGAGTCGAGAGACATACTTGATATTAAGATTGGCAGTGTAGAGCAATTTCATGGTCAGGAGAGAGAAGTTATCATCGTTTCCACTGTTAGATCAACTGTGAAACACAACGAATTTGACAAGACTTTCTGTTTGGGGTTTCTGAGCAACCCAAAAAGGTCTAATGTTGCTATGACTCGAGCCAAATCATTGCTTGTCATCATTGGAAACCCCTATATCATTGAAAAGGTATTTCCAATTGAAATAAATCACTTCTTGTATCTTCTGTGTTTTTGATGCATACTCGATAAGTGTAGTTAAACTGTTGTATCTGTGTGCTTTGGCAATTCACAGGATTGGCACTGGAACCAAATTTTACGGCATTGTGCCCATAACAAATCATATCAAGGTTGTGCTCGCCGTAGCTAAACTGGTGTATCGATGTATGCAGTCGCAGATTGGGCCATCCAACAGACGATTGTACAATATTTCCACTGCTACTGCTTCAATATTTCGATTACTGTATTTGGACCCCTTTGTTTTGGTTAACCCTACTTTTAAACATTATTATCATCTTGTTTATTTGTCTTCCGCGGATTGAATGTTCACATGTTATCATCTTGTATGTGATTATTTTTTCTTTCATCCTATGTTTACAATTGACATCCAAATGTCCTTGGGAAGTCTAGATATAATTAGTTCAAGGTGTAACTACGGGAAGCACATACCCCAATGGTCACAACATCTCATATGCACTCCATCATCTCAATTTTTCTTTCTTTCATTTCAGTATATGTTTTTTATTCAACGTGGTGATCGTGAAATTCGAACATCATACTGTTGGAGGTTAAGTTTCTAAAGTTTCTTGGGCAAAATATTTACATTATAATTACATGGTAGTTATTGTATCCAAGACATCAATTACTATTCCTCTTTGAGGGTGAAATCAGATCTCTGGCAGGCTATTTTCTCTTTGAGGGTGAAAATCAATTTGAATAAGAGAATTGGGCTTCATTTCAAATTGGTGAATGGAAGAGCCGGCCCAAATTCTGAAGAGAAGAGGCGTTTCATCTCCCTCCATCTTCCTTATTACGGTTCATCTAGAATCATCTTCCTCCATCTTCTTCCTCTGAAACTTACGGTTGGATTGCTTCATCTTCATCTAGAGGCGTTTAATCTCCGGCCGAGCACCTGTTCAACCTCTGAAAATTCAAGGTATCGGTTAGTGTTTAGTTGTTGTTTCTGTTGATTTATTTAAGTGATTCGTTCATATAGTAATCTTTTTAATTTTTATTTGTAGGTTTTCTCTGATTCAATGGCATTTCCATCGGTTATTGAACACGGTTATCATCAAAGTGTTGGTGAGTTTACTGTCACGCTCCTATCGAGTGAATCTCATGTGTATGGAGAAAGTGACATGCTAGTGTCCATCGAAGTCGACCACCTTCCTCTAGTTCTTCATCACCTACACACTTGGAATGGGATGCCAATGAGTTTACAGCAATGCGATGAAAGGTTAAATAACGCGGGAATCCCGGCGGTTATTCGAAATCAGGTAGCAAATCGATTGTTAAGGGATTTTACTAGTACATGGTTTCCTCAAGACGCTGATTTGGTCGATTATGGTGTCTGCCCTAACGTGACGTTGCATTTGTACTACTCGTCTGACTCTTCATCAGATTCGATCTCTGACTCCGACATGGAGGTTGACTATCCACATCATCCAGCCCCTGCAGAAGCTGTTGCAGCCCTACGAGAGGTATATTATCTTGAGATCGATGGGGATCAATGTACAATATGTCTCGAACCGATGTCGGCGTCGATGCCTGTCCTTTGCATGCCATGCTCACATCCTTTCCACCCAGATTGTCTCCGAAATTGGCTTAGTGTTCAAGGCTTTTGTCCCGTTTGTAGATTTGCATTGTAAATAGCGGATATTAGCCCTTTTTGTGTATGATCGGCATGTTAGCCAAAGACAATGTATTTTCACACTTTTGGGGTCTTGGTGTAAGGAAAATTGTAGTCCCTGTTGTGAGGACTTGGTGTAAACGTACGTATAATATGAATGGAATTTTGAAAGAATCCCCAACCAACTGCATAATTTTTTGGATGTGTCACAATACAACAAATATAATTGCTAGATATGTTCTTTGTGAAGAAGGTCACTTGTATTAATAAATGAACGGATAGCATATCTTGGTTTCTGGCATAATTATCAGAGTTGGAGAAATAAACATAACAAAGTTGGAGATACATTGTTGTAGGGTGGTCTTTCATGCCTTGGTTCTACAAAAGTGGGCGAACTTACAACAACCCCTACATCACCGGCCAATTTGGTTCCTTCACGAACTTCGCATAGAAGGGCCAAAACACAGTTCCGTCCGTGATAGGCCTCATTCCAAAGGGATTTTCTTCAACAAACTTCCAGACATGGTCTGCTTTGGCTATCATTTGAAGATATTCATGGAGCCAACCGCCAGGCACTGTCACAAAATTACAAGTCCAAAGATAACAACTTATAAAGCATCCATCATCCAAAATGAACATATTTATTGAAGTGTGAAGTCTCACCTAAATAGTCGTCTTCGTCATCTAGGTACGTATATGGAAGCGGGAAAATGCCCGTGTATATCTATGTCAAGAATAAAACAAATTAGAATCATATATTCAAAGGACAGCAAAGGTTTGAAGTAAAGTGACCAAGATTAAGCCTAATCCCTTTATTGTGAAAAATGAATATACATTGACATCGGTTCCTACTTACTGGATTAAGTAGACCCTTAGATGGTGTATCATCTATCAGTAGGGTGTTAGATTCGTCATAGTCACCCTTCTCCCATGGAAGAGTTGGGTCCTCCTTGTCCCACAACTTATTTAGTTCCTTAAAAAACAGTGGTTTGTCATTCTCCCAAGGAATAACCTGGCCAGAATCGGTGCAATGTTCCTGATTCTGCACGGTAATTCTACATTAGACCACAACTCGTTAAGATGTTCAAGAAGAACAACCAATGCAAAGAATCTTACCCAGCAGAACATCAACTTGTTCTTTTGCCCTCCCATGATGTAGTCCACAATACTCTCCAGGTTCCTCCTGTCAAAAGCAATGATGAAATGCAAGAGAATATCACATAGGAGGTCAAATGCTGAAAAATGATTACATAAGATGCAAGCTACCCTATTATAGAAGTACCTGTTTCTTGATGACCGAATCCCCACATTGAAATTGTCAAAGCAAAACTCAAGGAATTCATCACAATACTTTCTTTTAAACACTGAAAGACAGATTAAAGTATGTTAGATATAGTAAGAATGAAAATAACATCTTGAACTAAGAATTGTGCATATAACAACAACATAAGGAGGCTCCAAATAATGTGAAAACCTGCTTTCTTTGCAACCCTTTTGTCAATGGTATATCCCGGTTCAGGGTCCGAAACAATGTCAGCTAGTAACCCATTCACATCAAGAATGAGAAGCTTTTTTTTTCTCATTCCTCTCCTGGCATCCTAAAGTTGGTTCATCCGGGTAAGGCCTCTTCGCATCCTTCCTCCTACTAACAAAGGCAATTATTCCATATTAAGTTTGTACACACACTCTAATCACAAAAAGTTCGGACAGAACATATAATTATTCCATATGAAGTTCTATATAAACCAAAAATCGTTCGTTTGACACAACTTGAACGTTCATTACAGTATTACATTACAAGCGATTTCAGTGGAGACACAAAACCAAAACCGATAACCGTAGAATTGAATAAAAGAACTCAAAGCCCCAAATCGAAAAAACTAGATCCGAACCAAAGAACTCAAAACCCAAAATCGAATACCCTACATTTTAATCAAAGAACTCAAACCCCAAATCGAAAACCCTAGATCCGAACCAACTAACTCAAAACCCAAAATCAAAAGCCTTAGATTTGAATCAAAGAACTTAAACCCCAAAATCGAAAACCCTAGAACCACCGCTGCCTCGCTATCGTATTGAACCAAAGAACTCAAACAATGCAGGAGAGCAATGCAGGAGAGCAATACTTGCTTCGTCGCGCCATCGAACCTGAAATCGCAGTCGCCGCCCGGAACCGACTTCACCACCAATGCCCCACCGCTGCCTCGCTATCGTATTCTCCCCCAAGCTCAACTGTTCTTCAACGGTATAGAAGATTTACTATTCGTGAATCTATTTAAGATATAAATGCCCGCAGGCTTATCGGCAGGCCGCTATATGTTATTTTCGTATTAAAAATAAATATATAATAAACATTTGTTCTAAAGCCTGCACGCGGCTTGCCGATGGGCCTGCACGCGGTTTGCCGATGGGCCTGCACGCGGCTTGCCGATGGGCCTGCGTGCAGTTATAGCATATGCAATATATAGTTGTTCAAAAAATACTTTCTTTTTCCCGAAACTAAGAATCGAACACACGACCTGAGTGTAGTGTGATGAGAAGAATACCAATGGGCCGGATACTGCTATTGCTTTATTCTTAAGTTTTTTTGTCAAATCCTATTGTTGTGGCTCGGAACAAGCCCCGTAGGCCTGTCGGCAAGCCGCTGACAGGCATATAATAACATATTTTAGATAGAAATACATGTTTGTTTCTTAAATGTTTTCTTTTTTAAAAGAAATATGTATATAATATACATTTGAGGAAAAACTAGATTTGTGAAGTTATTAATTTATTTAAAAAAAGGTAAATAATTTTTAAAGATCATCTTTTTAAAAACGATATTTTTAAAGAATTCATTATAAATTTTATATATACACAAACAAATGCCCGCAGGCCTATCGGCAAGCCGATAGGCCTGTTATTTTATTTTTGTAAATGTTTTCGTATTAAAACTAAAAATATATAATATACATTTGTGGAAAAAGCGTTTTAGTAAGTTTAGTTATTAAAAAAAGCTGATCATTAACGAGAGGTTAAATTATTATTTTTAGGCGAACTCGGGCACTCGGGATTGTACGATAATTCGATCCCGTTTAAATAAAGGTCAAATAAATATTTGACTTATACTGTTAAAAAACGTTAATTATATGACCGACTTGAATATTGTAAGTGAAATAAACGTAATTATAAAAAACGTGAATTATAAAAAAACCGTGAATTATACTTATGTTCATTAATTACACTAAGTTATAAATTAAAGAATTATAAAAAAAATAGAGTTGAATTATAATTTGGTATTAACCGAAAATAAAAAAAATAAATAAATTAGAAAGGGGGAGTCTAGACCTAGTGTATAGGCTTTTTGTAGGGTATTTTAAAAAGTTGTCACACTTTTACTTATTTTTCTTTTTTCTTTTATAACTTTTTCAAAATGACCAAAATTTACCTCTTGGGTCACCCAAAATTGGGTCATTTAATCACCCTCCTACGGTATTCCCCTCCACTAAACCTTAACGAGCCTACATTTCAAATTTTGTTTTGAATTTGACATTAAAGGCCCAATTCTTCTCTGACAAAAAAAAAGCCCAATTCTTCCCATCCAGCCCAAATACAATTTTCATTTCTCGTAACCCTAAAACAAATGAAATGAAATGTTCGGTCTTCTTCAGGTCTTCCATCTCTTCATCGCCAACCTCCTGCACTTTCTTTTTCATTTTCTTATGAAAGTTGAAGCTCTCAATTGCCATGGCACTTTCTCCATATATCTTCTCCAAAGGCCTCCAAGACCCAACATCTTCTAATGCCGAGGTCCTTCTAACGCCGATGGCCTCCAAACCATACCAAATCCGATTTCGATTAGGTAAGTTCCCTAAATCCCTCTTCTATTTTGGGTGATTAATCTCTAATATCCTAATCCTTTCCCGCAATTTGTTCGTATCAAATCCGATTTCGACGATTAGGTAAGTTCCCTAAACGGAGATACTGAATATACCCTTTCCATAATTTTTTGGATATTTTGGATTGTTTGGATATTTTTTTATCTCTAATTAGCTGATTGGCTTGATTCTATCGTTTAGTCAATGATACTTTGAGTATTTATATCAGACCATTTTCTTCCAATCATTCACAAGTTCACAACCAAAGTTTACTCTGGATTGCGGTTAACTTCTAATCGGCTCACTATTTCCTCACTATGATTAAATTTTCAAGTTCTTTTTCTTTGATTCTTCATGTATTCTTTGATAATGTTCATTAATTATTAAACTTTTTTTTTTCAGGCTTACAATGGCAGAGCAATTGACAAGCCTTGCTGAGAATATATGAAGAATGTTCATTAATTATTAAACTCTTCATGTAGGTTTTGGAAAAAGTCTCTCCGTCTTGAAACATGTTTAGGCCTTTCATATTTTTATATCCTTATCAGCAAATAGGTTTTTATGAAATGAGGTTTTTAGTGACTTCTGAAGGTTATTGGTAGCGGAGGGGTGTAGAAGCTGACCATGTTTGGTGCAATACTCTTTCCCTATACTTGGTACTGATATATTATTATTCGTAATTCTAATAAGTTCATAGTGTTGTGTGGCAATGCCTTAATGAGATGATTACTGAAATGCAGTACAAATGAGAATTCGGGTTGCTTGCTGCCAGATGTTGCTTGCTGCCGGCAGATAGGTGAATTCGGGTTAGGGTACTAAAATGTTGATTGGCACTTTTTTTTAAGTTTTTATTTGTTCTAATTATTTATTGTTTTCTATTGCAGTTGTTTTGAAGATATTGGTTGATGTAGTACCATCAGCTCTGGTGTTCCACCTAGCATCATCCTATTTAATTAGACTTTAGGCTCATTTATCTATTTTGAATCCAACAAGAAACTTCGACTATATTTTTTCATTTAGTTATTAGCCTTTAATTTTTTAATTTGAACTTACAATTTTGATCTTCGATCTCTTATTATTCTACGACGACTCTCCACGTCGAACTTCATTATTTCATTATGGCGGGTTTGTTTCAGTGCTATATTATATCATCTAACCTCTATCAACTAACTATTGTACCATATAAATTATTCGACTCTGCGCATCGCGCGGGCACTATACTAGTAGAAGAGTTAAAGAACAATATCACATACGACCTTCCAGGACAATGCATGATACCCTAGTAAGGTCAAGGTGGTAAGGGATATGCGATCCCATGGTCTGTTATTTGACCTGTTTAAAATGGCGGTCTATGGGAAGTGCTCCCAATCGAAGGGTTCTCTTGGATGAAAATTATATTGGTATTGTGCGACTCCATGGTGTGGAACCATCAATCGGTTTCATTATCGTTCTCTTGCAATATATGTGCATCCGAACTAGCAAATTCCTATAGACAACGGTTATATTTTAGTCAAATAAGTATTTGAACTTATAACCTTTTTATGAACTTATGTGGAAAAACATTTTATAAACATCAATAGAAATAACATAAAATCGAAAAACTAAACTAAAAATCTAGCTAAATTAGCATGATTAATCTTTTATTACTCGTGAACCGAAGCAATTTGTTTCTTGAAAACCTTTTTTTTTGGTCGGCTGTTTCTTGAAAACTATATGGGATCATAATCGTAATAATAGAATGTAATTAATTAAATAAAAAGACAAAGAAAATGTAGTAAATTGAGGGAAGCAAATTAACCTGAGATGCCATTGCAACGACTAATCTTTCCTCCGTCGGAAGATCCTTTACAACGGCGGGGCTCTACCCCGAACCCTTTGGTATGTCGCCGGTCAACAACGGATTCAAGACATATTAACAATAACAAATCTATCTTCCTTATATTCATCGAATAATAATCTGTTAATATTTTAGATTTAAAAAATTATTTTTTCAACTTTGGTTTTATTATTGTTATTTTATTCTATAGTCTTAGGTATAAGATATAAATACCACTTTTTAAATTTTCTAGTTAATATGTTTTCTAAGTTGAAAACTTAAATAATGATTCTAGTTGTATGTAATTAATAGATTTAAGATAGATAGATCATCGTATTTAATACGGAGTAATACATAACCTAAATATTTAAATACTAATACTAATAAATACTGTATTAATTTAGTAGTTAAAATTTTATCTATACTAAATTTATTTATTTGATATTAGGTGTTGGGATTTTGATACCACCAATCTTCATGGTTTTGATATATTTGAATCTGCTTCTTACCTAAGTGGTTTTTGACTTAATAGTTGGAATAATATGTAGGAAAATTAGATGCGCAGCGGAATTATAGAAAACTATTTTTTAACATCTAATTCGGGATCTCATGCATGAATTGATATGAACAATATAGAAGGAAAAAGTCGTATCTTTCTTGTGCGGAACCTTGATTCGAAATCACCTTTGGAGAATAGAGCCTCAAATGCGACTCCTCTACTTGGTCCACACGAGCACGGAATTGGATCTCCTTGTCTCCGTTTCCTAGAATGAACGATCGAAGGATTGCAACTCACACCTAACACTTTAGGGATGCTAGTGACTTTTTGGTGGTAGAAGAAAAGATATGTGCTCCATTGTCCAAAACTAGGTTAAGACTTATTCTCAATAAGTCTCCTTATATAATGTATAAACTAGGTCAAACTTATTCCTAATAAGTTACCTTTCATCTTTTATCTTCTATCCACAATATCTTTCCATAAAGATATTATATCAACAATAATAACTTATTATTATCATTAATCAATTATCCAATTCCTAATACTCTTTTGTGTGTGACCTTATAGGACCCGAATAAAATAGCAACAGATTAAATCCAATTTAATCCATAAATTATAGTTGGCTTCTAGCAAAGCACTATAATTACCTAGATTATTCGGATTATAAATCTCCATTTTAATCCTATTATATCATTAGTATTTTACACATCAATTAAAGGACACATATTCTTTCAACCTCCCACTTGTCCTTAAGTGGATGTGCAATTTCAATTCCTTTGTCACTTAATGTTCAATTTGATGATATGATAGCATCTCATGTTATCCATATCAATTCAAATTATTTCTCGATCCCGAGCTTGAGCTGTCAAATAAACAAATGATTACTTATTAATCCATTTGAGCATGGCCATGCATTTTACAACTCTTACTCTTCGAGCGGCCAGAACACTATTCCTACTCGGATATCCACATATCCAGAATAGGAGGACTTCTCCAATCTTGTGTGACTATAACTCCCACTTAAATTTTAGCAACCCCAATCACTGCCTTTTACGGATCAGCAGATGACAATGTCAAAGACTACCAGTCATCAAATGAGAGTGATATCACACTCATGTCTGAGGAATCTACTAAGAATATTTTAACCTTAAATTCTTCAACTTATTTGAAAAATCTCAAGGCAGGTCTGCCCAAAAAGTATCCACCATACTTGTCCATGTAATTGATTAGACATCTCTATGTCCCTATAGCCCGTGAAACTTGGCGCTATCACTCAACTTGCATAATAGCCTATATTAAATCATTTATGTCCCGTTTAATGATTCAGGCTACGACAAAACATAATTCATAATATCAGTTCACTTAATAGGGTTTCAACCACCACGACTTTCGCAGCGATCCTATTTGATAATTATAAATTATTAGGACATTTTATTCAATTCTAAACTATAATCGAATAATAATGAAATTTTATTTCAAACAAGCATGATGCAAATATGTTTCAACAATCTTGATCAAATATCTAAGATCTCAAAACATCAAAACTCAAAGTCATTCATCAATGGACTTGAGTCCCTTGACCCTAGTTTGACTATCATGATTGGGCCAGGGGAGGGGTTTAGCCAACGGATTTGCAATATTGCTATCCATGTGTATCTTGCACGACTTCATATCATCTTATTAGACCTAGTCTCATATGATATGATAATTTTGGGTACCTGTCTGGATTTGGGGATCAGAGCTAGGTTCTTTGGAATAAGCAATGACATCAAGCTCATCAATGATCATCCTTATCCAGACAACTTCCTTAGCAACATATATCTAATGTTGCAATGTACTCAATCTTTATTGTAGAATCAACTACTGTGTCATGCTTTGAGCTCATCTAGCTCACAGCTCCTCCTAAAAGAACAAAGACATATCCGGATTGAGATCGGAAGTCATCTCTATTTGTTTGGAGGCTCACATTAGTATATGCTTCAACGATTAACTCATCATGTCCTCCGTACACCAAAAAATCATCCTTAGTTCTTCTTAAGTACTTGAGGATGTTCTTAGCTGCACTCCATTGTGCTTCACCTGGATTCGATTGTTATCTGCTGCATAGACTTAAGGCGAATGCAACATCTGGGCGAATACATATCATGACATACATAATGGATCCTATTGATGATGCATAAAGGATCCGGCTCATCCTATCCAGCTTAGCAGGTGTTACTGGACACTGCTTCTTGCTTAGATATATGCCATGTTGCATTGGCAAGAATCCCTTTTTGGAATCTTTCATGATGAACCTGTCCAAAAGCTTATCTATATAAGTTCTCTGACTTAGTCCAATGAGTCTCTTGGATCTATCCCTATAGATCTTGATGCCTAAAATGTACTCGGCCTCTCAAAGGTCTTTCATTGAGAAATGATTCTTGAGCCAGTCTTTTACAGACTCAAGCATTTGAATGTCATTCCCAATGAGCAGTATGTCATCCACATACAAAACCAAGAATACAACTTTGCTCCCACTAAACTTTTTGTAAACACAAGGTTCTTCTTCACATCTGATGAATTCAAACTGTTTGATCACTTCATCAAATCGAAGGTTCCAACTCCTTGATGCTTGCTTAAGTCCATAAATGGATTTCTTAAGTTTGCATACCTTCCTAGGATTTTGTGGATCCTCAAAACCTTCAGGTTGTGTCATGTACACATCCTCTTCTAAGTATCCATTTAGAAATGCGGTCTTGACATCCATTTAGAAATGCGGTCTTGACATCCATTTGCCGAATGGATCTAATCATAACGACTGGTGAGAAAGTTTATTCATAGTCAATACCATGAATCTGTTTAAACCCTTTCGCCACCAGTCTTGCTTTGAATAGATTTACCTTTCCATTCTTGTCTGTTTTGAGTTTATAAACCCATTTGCACCCAATGGGTACTATCCCATCTGGTGGATCTATCAAGTCCCACACTTGATTCTCAGACATAGAATCCATTTCGGATATCATGGCATCATGCCACTTCTTGGAGTCTGGACTCATCAAAGCTTGCTTATATGTAGTAGGTTCATCGCTTTCTAACAACAAAATGTCTAGAGTTGCAGTCAATATGAATTTAGCAAATCTGTTTGGTAGCGATCTTGCCCTTTCTGATCTACGTGTGGGTTGAGCAACTGGAGGTTCCACCACAACATTTTGTGAGCTGTTAGGAATGGGGTCATGCACCTCTAATTCCACCTCCTCCATTGCATGAGTTTGAGTTCCATCTTCTTCTGGAATCAGGTCCTCAAAGCTCATAGCCTCATTCATGGAGTGATCCATGTTTTCTTATTGCTCGGTTTGTTGCTTCTCTCGAACTTCTTCGAGATCAACATTTCTCCCACTTGACTTTTTAGAAACAAACTCTTTTTCCATAAAGACATTATCCCTAGCAACAAACACTTTGTGCTCAGTGGGATTATAGAAGTAGTACCTTTTATTTTCCTTAGGGTACCCTACAAATAAGCACTTATCCGATTTGGGTGCGAGCTTATCTGCTAGTAAACGTTTTACATATGCTTCGCATCCCCAAACCTTGAGAAAAGACAAACTTGGAACTCTTCCAGTCCATAACGCATACGGTGTCTTTGCTACAGCCTTAGATGGAGTCCTGTTTAGTGTGAAAATTGCGGTTGTGAGAGCATACCCCCAGAAAGATATTGGAAGATTAGCAAAACTCATCATTGATCGAACCATGTCCAACAGAGTCCTGTTCCTCCTTTCAGATACACCGTTCATTTGTGGTGTTCCGGGTGGAGTTCGTTGTGATAATATCCCACAACTCTTCAAATGATGATCAAATTCTTGACTCAAATATTCACCACCACGATCAGATCGGAGTGCCTTAATTTTCTTGTCAAGCTGGTTTTCAACTTCATTATGAAATTCTTTGAACTTTTCAAATGATTCAGACTTGTGCTTCATTAAGTAGATGTAGCCATATCTACTTAAATCATCAGTAAAAGTTATGAAGTACTTGTACCCACCTCTAGCTTCTGTACTCATAGGTCCACATACATCAGTATGTATTAGTGCCAAGAGCTCAGTTGCCCTTTCACTTACTCCAGTAAAAGGTGACCTTGTCATTTTTCCCATTAGACATGACTCACATGTGTCAAATGATTCACAATCAATTGATGTCAGAATCTTTATGGAGCTTCTTCATGCGATTTAAGCCTATGTGACACAATCGACGAAGCCATAGGTAGGTGTTATCACCTGCGTCTGATTTGTAGCCTTCTAAATCCAAAACAGAAGCCGCATAAGGTTTCTAGTAATAGACGGAACAAAATAACAATTATTAAGTTCTAAAACTAAACCAGAAGGTAAAGGTCGACTATAATCTCCAATGGCAAGTGCAGCCGCCTTTGCTTTAGTTCCAGTTCGAAGATCTACCTCTCCCTTAGCCAAGCTTCTACGCCTTTTTAGTCCCTGCACATTCTTAATAATGTGAGAACCTGCACAGCCTGAGTCGAATACCCAGCTAGAAGCATTAGCCGATAGGACTTCTATAACATGCGTACTTGAAGTGGAACTCACAATTCCATTCTTCTTATCTTCCAGATACTTTGGGCAATTTCTCTTCCAGTGACCCTTGGTATGGCAATAGAAACAGTCATGGTCAGCAGCTACTTTAGCTTTCTCAGAAGTATTCTTGGGTTGGGTAACTGGTTTACCTTTCCCTTTTGTGTTCTTCTGCTGTCCAGATGCCCCTTTCTTGAACCCTTTTCCCTTTTGCACCATCAAGTTCTCCTTCTCAGCTTGAGTAGAGGAATTAGTCAATTTCGGGATAGGGGTGTCAAGTATACTCTCTTTTCCTTCAGAGTTGAGAACAATTCTCAGATTTCTTTCCCAATCGAGGAAATTATTGTCGTTCAACTTATTCTTCTCAAGAATTGATCGCAAATTGATGATTGTTGGGTTATCGTTTCTATTCATGATATCTACAACATAAAACATGCAAAATATGAATCATGTTTGTCATGCAAAAGCTTAAAATTTAAACATGCTTTAAATTTAAAAGCTAATGCCATTTTATCCTTAAAATAAATTTCCCTTTGAATAAAATGATTCCAAGATCCTATTACAGATAAGACATTAGCGTGCTTTGACACTACCCTGACTCTTATGTGACAAGGTAAGTAACTTTTACTAGTTATAACATTTATAACTCTTGGTTGATAGATCACATCTTATGTAAATCTATCCCATGCCTCAAAATCCAAAACTTTGTCTTTTGGTCTTTTGTTGAGTAGAACCAATTCAAGGCTATAAATCCCTTATATAGATTTACCCGTACTATCCCAAGGTCAAAGCATGGACACCTTGCTTTGGCAAAACCTATCCATCAAATTCCAAGGGCCTCATAGGTTATGAATTGGAAAGGCATACTCTCAATTTTCTTTTAAGGGAACTAGGTTTGTCATGCAAGTCTAATTATCAAGTGAACAATCAACATAATCAAACATGCAAGCATAAACCACAAACATGCACGAAAATAAATTGTGATCCTAGTATGGCCCCTAATGAAAAGAAAACCTAAAAAGATAAATCTTCAAGGTTCTTCTTGCTCCTTGAATCATCATCCTTGACTCTCTTTTTGGATCTCCATCCTAGAATCACCTTTTGGATCTCCATCTTTGATTCTTGTAGCATCTTCTTTTGTACAATGTATAAATAAATTTACTTTCGAAAATTAAATTACAAAAATACATAATGATACGTAGACCGTGTACAAAAATACATAACGATACGCAGATCGTATTTTCTATGCTACTTGGGCCATACTAGTCACCGCATGCAATAATATCAAATATTAAAATTATTAATCACAATTAATATAACATCAAAATATTAATCAAATTAATATAAACAAGAAATAGAATATTAATCATATTAATAAACTATTTAACTCAAATCAATTAAATTATCTTATAAAATAACTAATTTAATATTCTTGATATTTAATTCCAAATTAGCAATCATATATATGGAATAAATTTTATGGTAACTATTACCTTGTATAATTGGATAGAATATTTTATTAGGGATAAGATATCTATTATATCTAATTAAGGTAATTTAGGATCTTAGACTAAAACCCTAATATACCTTTCAAAACCCTAATTGCCGTCTCATCTTCTCCCACTCAAATTTTTTTAACCATTACAAACAATAGTAGGATTAAGGTGGTAAGTTTTCATAAAACTTAAAACTTTGAGAAATTAAAGTATGAATCAAATTCACACACAATTTGTCAAATCATAAAATCTCAATTTCTTATATTCAAATCAAATTCTAGTTTTTTACGAAATCCAATATTCCATGAATTATATAAGAAATCATATCTCTTATATAATGTATAGAATTGATTGAAAAAAAAAACCTTTTTCGAAAACAAAAATTGGTGCCGATTTTCAATTTCACACATTGATGCATTCCAATTAATTAGACAACGGTTGACCAGCTTAGATCGGAATCAAATTCCAATTGTATATGTGAACAATCACTGTATGAAATTGATTGACTTAAATCGAGTTGGCGGCCTTTACGTATGGTGAACTAATTTCACCAAAGTGTTTCGATCAAAAGGCACTACCTTCACACGCTGTGTTGGCATGATCGCAATTTCAATTTCGATCGTAAACTAATTTCACGTATCAAAATTTATCCATCCAATCAATTAAAATCAAAGTTTAATCATACAAATTATTTCATATATCAAATATATTACTAAATTAAATCAAAACTAACAAGAAAATCAATCGATCATATCAATTTATGCAAGAGGCTCTAATATCACTGTAGGAAAATTAGATGCACAGCGGAATTGTAGAAAACTATTTTCTAACATCTAATTCGGGATCTCATGCATGAATTGATATGAACAATATAGAAGGGAAAAGTCGTACCTTTCTTGTGCGGAACCTTGATTCGAAATCACCTTTGGAGAATAGAGCCTCAAATGCGACTCCTCTACTTGGTCCACACGAGCACGGAATTGGATCTCCTTGTCTCCGTTTGCTAGAATGAACGATCGAAGGATTGCAACTCACACCTAACACTTTAGGGATGCTAGTGACTTTTTGGTGGGAGAAGAAAAGATATGTGCACCATTGTCCAAAACTAGGTTAAGACTTATTCTCAATAAGTCTCCTTATATAATGTATAAACTAGGTCAAACTTATTCCTAATAAGTCACCTTTTATCTTTTATCTTCTATCCACAATATCTTTCCATAAAGGTATTATATCAACAATAATAACTTATTATTATCATTAATAAATTATCCAATTCCTAATACTCTTTTGTGTGTGACCTTATATGACCCGAATAAAATAGCAACAGATTAAATCCAATTTAATCCATAAATTATAGTTGGCTTCTAGCAAAGCACTATAATTACCTAGATTATTCGGATTATAAATCTCCATTTTAATCCTATTATATCATTAGTATTTTACATATCAATTAAAGGACACATATTACTTCATAATACAATATATGCACTCAACAAACCAATTCCTAAAACCATATTGAACTGTTTTTCATAAAATGCTTTTGTCTCTTATAGGCTAAAATTTGGTCAAACAAGTTGATTTATATTATATTCCGTACTTTATAGATTTTTACAAAATATAATACGATCAACTAGCAGATAAAAAAATAATACTCACAAATAACTTATGTTAATAACTTCAGAAATATCAGATGGGTAACTTCATAAATAACTTTTGTTTTCAAAATTTCACAAATTCACCCGATATTTTCCAACTTAAAAAAAAAATCAATTTTATTTGTTAGGGCACCATAACTCCGTAAGTATCAACTCTCTATACTAAAAAAAGTTGACTTAAAGGGATTGCAAACGACCCCTCTATGCGCTCTCTTCTGAGAGTCTGGGAAAATCCCAAATTGGGGATGAAAAACACACCATCGTTGATCACCTTTTCGAAGGCCAAGAACAATCACCGCCGATCACCTCTTCGGAGGCCAATAATCACCTCTTCGGAGCCCAAGAACCACCTCTTCAGAGGCCAAAAATCACCTCTTCGGAGGTCGAAAGTCCTTCTCGCTGAACAAGGCCTCATCGGCTTGTATTTCTGGCAGCCATTTGTTGCCTAGTATGGTTGCTTTCGGAAATCCTAAGATTCAGGGCCTTGGATCCCATCTCGGCTTGGCCTCACTTCCTCCCGATGCTCCGTCCTTGTACTTGGTATCGGGTGGGTTCGATAACCTCTTGTTTTCGCAACCAATTTCCTGAACCCCCCCCCCCCCCC
This sequence comes from Persicaria maculosa, assembly GCA_963922045.1. Classification (NCBI taxonomy): domain Eukaryota; kingdom Viridiplantae; phylum Streptophyta; class Magnoliopsida; order Caryophyllales; family Polygonaceae; genus Persicaria; species Persicaria maculosa. Next base: position 18,722,021 of record OY998257.1, on the reverse strand, counting down.
CCCCCCCGTTTTTGGGGGGTTCGATAACCTCTTGTTTTCGCAACCAAGTTCCTTGATCGATTTAAGCCAAAAACTCGAACAATTGGCCTACGATGTGCATATCAGCCTGCCCTGAAACTTCCGTCTGGCATGGGTCTTCGTCCTCCCGGGGTCGGGTGCTGTTTTCTCTCTCTATGGGCTTGTTATCCCTGGTTTTCCTGGGTCATTAACTTCTCTGGGTCGGCCTGCACTTTCGGCCTCCTTGAATCAATTAGCCATCGGTTTTGTTGCTCGTCTTCCCTAGGTCGGGGTTGCAGCGCTTGCGCTTCGCCTTGTCGATTCTGGGTCTTGATTGATGTCCGGCAATACTTGTGTTCGCTATTGGCCTCTCCGACAGCCCTCCGTGGGGTTTCTTCCGTTGTTCCTCTCGGGTTGTCTAGGAAGGGTGAAGTTGATGTTTTCGGGCTCGTGCTTTGGGTTCAAGGCTCCCGGGGCGGCCCGAAAATAGGGAAAAAAATAAAAATAATAACATAATTTTGGGAAAATATAATATTTGAAAATATTTTATTAAATTCCCTTTGAAATCTCTTGAAGGGGCTGAAAAGTTTATATATTTTAGGAACAATTGTGTTCTCCGAACCCCCTGTTTGGTTTCCGGAGTATCGTTTCACATTTCCATCGATTGATCGATTTTCCCCTTTGGCTCATATTTGCTCCGTCTTTCAGCATTGGGTCGGCGCTCTGGTGTAGCTGTGTTTGCTATTTGTTGGGTTGTAGTATCCTATGTTAAACGGAAACAGAAATGGAAACAGGAAGGGAAACGAAAACGGAAACGGGGTAACGGCAATCCAAATTTTGTAGGAAACGGAAACGCCGAGGAAACGGCAATATGAATTATATGTTCATTTAAAGGTCTAAATAAGAGCAATAAATATATCATCAAGTCATACACATAGAATGCAACATTAGGCTACAAATTCAAATGTTCAATACCGTGATAAATAGTGTCATTATTCCTTAACAGAAATCAATACAGACATGTCAAGTATTTTAAATGTCCTTACTCCTCTTCGACTCCATCAGCTGCAGAGTCGGTTTATTGGCTTTGTTCATTACTATGACTTCTGCAAGGACCGCTACTCGCATTTGAAGATGACATAGTGATAGCTGAGAGAGGGAGAGCACAGAGCAAGTGAGAGTTTACCAGGAGAGCACACCGAGCAGAGAGAGAGGGTCGTCGGAAGGGAGGAGATGAGGGAAGACAAAAAATGGAGGAGAATAAGGCAGCAAAGTTAGAGGGAAACATGTGTTTCAGACGGTAGGAAGGGGAAGCATGATTTAGAGTTTGGTTTTTTTATTTTTTTTCAATTATAAAATTAGTGGAAACGCCACCTGACAAGGCAGAAACGTTTCTGACCAAGCGGAAACGGTCAAGGTTTTTGACTTTTCTGGTCAACGAAACGGTCAGAGTTTCTGACCTTTCAGAAACGTTTCTGAGGTGTTTGCCTAGAGTTTCGGAGTTTCTTCATATCCAGAAACGGGAAACCGCTATGAAATGGAGTTTCGGGGTATCATAGATAGTATCGGGCGTCCCATTTGATCGACAACGGTTCATGGTTAAGTTAGTGGTCTTCAAAGATCCTTTATTTAGGTGGGGGCAACGTCGGCGATCCATACTTCCTCGGGAGTCGCCCTTTCTGGCTGGGGTACTGTTGTGAGTCATTGCACTCTCCCGTGTTTTTGAGCACTCGTGGCATGTTTTGGCTTTCCATCGACTTCTCTGCTGACTGACGTTTTATATGGGTTGTTTTGGGTTTTTCTTTCTTCTCAGTTGATTTGTGTCATTGTACAGTTTGTATTGACGGCTTTCCGTCTGCTGACTTGGTCGGCCATCGAGTTACAGGTCTTCCTGGACTCGAATTCTTACCTAATAAAAAAAATTCAACTCTCTATACTTCTTCTCTAGTTTCCTTAACTTTTAGACAAGCAATGCAAGAGTGGGAGTCAATATTTGAAGGATTGAACCCAACCACTCCGTCGCCTACAAGGGTGGTCGGAAACTTCTAAAAGATGTGCAACAACGCCTCCGAATATGAATTATGTGTAATGTTGCATTGTGTCATGTATTTCGTCTATATAACATCTACACATTGTTGGTCGAAAAATAATTACTGAACTTGGCAATTATGGTTAGATATCAATCGTACATATACCAAGCTGGATAAATCGGCTGCGCTTTGTATTTACAAAGAGTAAATACAAAAAATTATAAATTACAAAAAATCACCCGTAAATTAGATTTATTTTCAAAGGACCGCCTATCCATTTAATCTATAATTTTTGTTTTAAAATACTAAAATACCCCTAATTCAATCTTATTTTACTATTTAATTTAACATTTCACCTTGAAGAAAGCAAGTTAAGTATTGTCGAACACATATATATATATATATATGCATCAGATTTGTAAACCATTGTATGTATAAATGCTCGGACCAATATATATATGCATTAGATTTGCAATGTGAAAAATGACCTTTGTTGATCTCCCCTCCTTCAAAAGTTGAATAAGATGTAAATAAGCTCTAAAATAAACCCAGACTACTACTCCTTTCATTTGGAAAAACATGTTATTTACTATTTACACACTTTTTTCAAGCTGATAAAAATTATATAAAATATCTATTTTTTATACACTTTTTTCAAGCTGATAAAAATTATATAAAATATCTATTTTTTATAAATATTTTTAAAAAATTAATACTTATTAATATTAACTATGAAATTATTAAAAAAATTATAAAAAAAATGAATATCTTATATAGTTTTTATCATTTAAAAAAACATATGTGTGAATAGTTACGATAAGTTATGCCAAAAAGAGTGAGTACTTAAAAAATCCCAAATTATTACTTTAAAAAAATGAAGGTATAGGGGTATTTTCATCTTTACAAATGGACATTTAACAAATAGGTGGTCTTTTGAAAACAAATGTAATTTATGGGTGGTTTTCTGTAATTTATAAATTTATAGATGGTTATGTGAAAACTAACCTAATTTACGGGTGGTTATGTGTAATTTACCCTATCTACAAATCCATCAAATTCACAACTGGCTAGGTAAATAAACTCTATAATTCGCAATTGTCTTGTCTTTTGACATCTAAAAGTTAACCGTTGGAAATTTAAATTCGTTGGGGGTATTTGACCTATACAGACCCAAATTTATTTTCAGAATCAGATACAACCACCTATTTACAGAGACTTTCAGTCCACCAACCCCTAAAGGGTCTCTCTCCACTGAGGCGATAGACTGATTCTAGATGGACTCTTTAAGTTGTGATGGAATTTCAATAATCTCATAGCCACCCATGGAGTAGCTCGAATATCTACAGGACCTATCGTTATGAATAGCGAGTTACTATTACTATTCTAAGTAACAACATTAACCAACCGGCAACCAGATACATGGACACGCATCAAATGCCGGGCCACTTGTTGACGATAAAAGTACATCCATCCAGAGTACCAAAGGCAAGCATGAGACATCACTATGCACATATAGACTCAATGTATGGACGGATTTGTACTTATTCCTATTTTTGGTTCACGAAGATGGATTTCTAAAGCAGCTAGGCGAGCTCAACTCTTTATCGGGTGATAACTAACATCATCATAGCTCAGAGAATCGACCAGGCCAAAGAGAGCAAAATGGATTACTTTTCTAGTTCAATATGATTTTATCAAATCACTTGTACATATGTCATAGAATAAAGCTCTCAGCCTCTTGAATTCAATACAGCTTTAAAGTAATAAGACATGCCACCGTTACTTTATTTTTCGATTAATGTTGCCCTTATAAAGATTTATTGTTGTATAGAGAAGGGAAAAACGTAGTTCTTCAAATGGATGAACCAAAAACAACAGAGTACAAGTAACATTACCTATATTAGCGAGGAACGCCACAGCCACCATTTGATGCAGTGTGTTTCACATTACATAAACAAAACTGCCTGCAAAAGCATTGATCTGTAGACTTAGGTAAGCTTTCTCAACTTTGTGTACTCCTCAAACTCCATAAGCGATCCCTTGATCTTCATCCAATCTGCAGGCCTTGGCATAATAATTGCGATAAAACCATCTCTATCAGCCTGCAATTTATGTTGAAAGGGCAAATAAAGCTTAGAAATACCAACCGAATGGTAAATACAAAATACCAACTACAAGGGAGAAGGCAGTAATCAGAAGAATAAGCTTAGAAATACCAACCGAAAGAGGTAAAACGGTGCTCACCATTTTATTAAGAAGATCAGGGTTTGCGATAAGTCTATTGTTGACCTCCAACAGAGATCCTTTAACGCAACATCTATCGGATGTGGTAGCAAGTCAGCGATAAGGACACAAGGAAAGATATGGCAAATCCCGCTAAATGAAATAAATAGATTGCAATTGAGAAGAATTTTACCTAACAACATAGGAATCGTCGCCACAACATACTTTGCATAAAGCTGTATTTGGTTCGAAGTGTTGTGCATTCTGCCGCAGGGATGACATATAAAAAATGTTAACCCAAGCCCAAAACAATCAACTAACAATTATCAACAATGCAGTAGCATTTTGAACTAACAAGTTAAATAATGAAAAACTCGAGGAAATATGCCTTCAACATCTATACATATCTTCATTCAAGCATCTTTCTCAGAGAAAACACCGGAACTGGATTGGAAGTTTATAAAGGTTCATCCTTTTGCTTTGAGCAAGTATGTACTATACCTTCAACCCTTCACATTCAATCCCATCGCATCTCCATATACATTCAATTTCCTCACATCTTTATATACACTCTCAGCACAAAATCCTAGCAGCATCTACTTAACAAGCTAAAAAAACAACTAAATAACTATTAATATCATGATAACTGATGTTTGGTATGCATCAAATATCGATATCAAGTTAAAGGTCTTCACCATTCTTGACATCATTTCGCTAAAACATGAAGATCTTTCATGGAAAATTATACCTTCTTGCGTTTTCCGGTGACCTTGAATTCACTTCTATCGGATTTGCCAACGTTAAAATCCACAGAGGTGACTCCAGCTCGAAGAGCAAGGTGCGCAGGTGCAAGCCCAATTACACATAAGCTTCCCTTCAAACAAAGCATCACCATCAAATTGAATTTCTTTCAAAATTGGTACTAATTATGTGATGTGAAATTAGGGAAAATCGAACTCGAGAATCATGAAATTCATACCCATTAGCGTGGCGATAAATATACTGATCGTGCTCTGCCTTCATGAAATCTGAAACAATTCAGCATGGACAATCGAAATTTAAGGCTTGGAGAAAGCGATCTAGGGTTTATGTAAACCATAGGAGTTCGAAATGGACCTGGAGCGAAATACCGAGCGAAATTGGATTCCACAATAGAAGGAGGAGAGAGAGGAAGGTCTCCAACATCAGAAAGCAAAATCTTTCTGAGCTCCTCATCTTCAATCTCTGTAACTTGACCAAGCAACGACTTTTCTTTTCCGTCTCCTTGATGGTGCTGTTTTTCTTGCTTAGCAGGACATGAAGGAAAAGCACTAACGCCATTGCTGACCTCACCCTCTCCAACTATGACGATGTTCTCCATTGACAGGAATGGAAAAACCACACAGTAACGACTGGTGATGACAATGAACACCGTCCGCTTAAATTAAGTTACAGGCAGAAAATAAAAAACACTAAACCAAAAGCGAATTCAGGGTCGAGAATGTTCATAAAAGTTCAAAAACTGGGATAAGTTCAAACAAATCCTGAAATTTAGATCGGCAGGTTTGTTGGGAGCAATTAAAAAAATAAAAATATCAAGCATACCTAAGCAGAAAACACAAGCTGTGCCACTCCCTTTCAACTGCTTAAAGTCGGGATTCCTCTACCTCTCCTTAAACTTCTCGAGCCCTAGTCCTTCAAATCCCTTATCAATCGACCCTAATTCGAAAACCCTAAAATCATAATTTGAAAAAAAAAAAAATTCAGTTGAGCATGAAAATTGAACACTCATTTGAAAGGGGATTAGTGCGAGAATCCAAAATTTAGGCCAAGAATCACCTAAAATCGGATTGCGCACCAAATTTGGGGCTGAAATTCGCAAAACAAAAAAAAAACCCTAAAACATACCTAGTTGGAAGCACTTGGGGTTGGAACTTGGAAGGTCTTGTGCCTCGTCGTCGAAGCCGGACCCCTCGCTTCGCCCTCCTCCGTTTCAATTGCCCAAGGCCGGCGCTTCAAGCCTTCAAGGTGGTGTGTCAATGGGCGCCGCAGCTGCTTCGAAAAACCACCGTACCGTTTTTGGGCTGAGCTTGGATTCATTTTTTAATGAATTGGGCCAGGTTTAATAATTCTGAATTTGGGCTGTGATCAAATAACGAAAAGCAAGGCAGGCAATAGATTTGCTTAATACTTAAAACTAGTTCAGTGTCGCCCCTAATGGGTTGGCTCAATTTAAGGAGTAAGGAGGTTAATAGGAGGTGCTAATAAGGGTTCACCTTGCTTATTACCATTGGGTCTAACCGGTCGGCGCAAGCCGATTTACCTAGCGTGTGGCTCTTGCCGGTTGGGTCAAGTGACCGGGGTTTACCACCAAAAGGTGGGTTACCCTCGTTAACAAAAAAAAAAATTAGTTCAGTGCCCGCACCATGTGCGGGTTTTTTTAATTTAAATAAATTTAATATAAATACCCGTTTAGAGAGATAATTAATTTATTTCACTACTTTTGATATAAATACAAGGTATGTTATTTTGTTGTCTTTTAATTTAAATAAATTTGATATAAATACCCGTTCAGAGAGAGAATTAATTTATTTCAATACTTTGAATTGTTACATAATTAAAATAAAGTTACCATTGATTCACATTAATTAAAAGTATTATCAAACTTTTATATAATTATTATCAAAATCTTACAAAATTGGATAAAATATTTCCAAAATATATCTAATTTCACAAATCTGAATAAATTTATACTTTATTGACCGCATAAAAGACAACAAAATAACATACCTTGTATCCAAGCAACATGTTGTTTCGAAAAGCTTACCAAGAAAACCATAAACAAAGTTGTAAATAACCTACGATAACAACACCAAAAAGAAGGAAAAAGACGTCAACATTTATGAAATAACATTAACAATCTAAACTATATATAGGTCAAAATCTAAAAATCTATCCATAATTATAAGGAATTTTTTTGCTAAGTGTCGATTTTGAATATGCCATTTTGCAAAATGTCCACTTTCATATTAGCTTTTGCAAATGTCCATTATGACATTTTTACCATTCCTTCCCATTTTTAATTTGACTTCCTTCCTTCCCATTTTTATTTTGACTATTGACCGATCAAGGTCAATGACTTTGGTGACACATGTATGGTGATAAATAAAATTTTTGGTGATAAATTTTTTTTACGTGATTAGTGTCACCATCTTTATCCGTGGTGACACATGTGGTGACAATTTTTTTGGGGGGGACAACTTAGTTTTTATAGTTATTTTTTTACGAGATTAGTGTCACCACCTTTATCAGTGGTTACACATGTGGTGACAATTTTTTTTGGTGACAGCTTAGTTTTTAGAGTTTTTTTACGGGGTCACTGTCACCACCCTTATTGATGTCACCGCCCTTATCGCTGTCACCACCCTTATTGTTGTCACCACCCTTATCGTTGTCACCACGCTTATCACTGTCACCACACTTATCGCTGTCACCACCCTTATTAGTGGTCATTGTCACCACACTTAGCACTGTCACTACCCTTATCACTGTCACCACTCTTATCACTGTCACCGCCCTTATCACCGGTCATTGTCACCACCCTTATAACTATCATCACCCTTATAACTGACAATTTATTTTGGTCACACCTTTGTTTTAAGTTTTTTTTTATGAGATCACTGTGGGGACACTGTCCGTGGTGAAACATGCGATAACAACTTTTTTTGGTGACAGATTTGTTTTTAGAGTTTTTTACGGGGTCATTGTCACCACCCTTATAGCTGTCACCACAAGTGTAACAAGTAAAAAAAGGTAGATAAAGTATGTGTAGCCAAGCTAATTAAAACCCATTTTACGTCTCCTGAAAAGGCTCCAATCATGTAGATATTTGGCGATGAGGAGATGAGAGAGACACTAGAGAGAGAAACCCTAGACCCTGAACCCGCCGCCGCTGCCTCAATGACCAACGCCGGAAGAGCGAAGACCCGGTCACCGATGATGTTTCGAGTTTCTTCAAGTTTGAAGATGAAGAGTTCAGATCCAGGGTTTCCTTTGTCAATTCGAAGGAGCTACTACTCAAAGAAATGAGGAAGCGAAAGATTGAAACTGATGAAAAGAGGGCTAAACCCAAATTCACCAACCTGAGAGATGGCTACGCGAAATCGAGCTGAGAAGTCCAAAATGACGCTTATCCTGCTGGTTGCCTCAGATTCTTGTCAAGGAAAATGAAGATTACAAACGAGAAAGAAGAAGAGAGATTAGATGTAAATCTGAAATAAAAAATCCGAATGAAATCTATGTAAAGGCGAATCACAGACTGATCTATGGTCGGCTTTTCTGGTGCCGACGGTCAAAGTGGAAGCGGCGGCATCTTCGGTAATGGGGGTTCTCTGGTTCCCCTACTCCGCGGGCTGTATGGATTGGTGCTCTTGTAACGTCTGGAGTTTTGCTTGCTAGGGTGCCCGTTTTCAGGTTCTTGCTGTCTCTTGATCTCTTCTTTTACAAGTGGCTTACACCCTGTTTGGTACGTGAGTTTTTTAAGGAAGGGGAGGGAAGGGAAAGTAGGGAAGAGAAAGGAAGTGAGGGAAGGGGAAGAATTTTAACTATTTTATGTTTGGGTAAACGGGAAGAGAAAAGAAAGGATATTATAAATGTTGTTTGGGTATTTGGTGGGAAAAGATGGGAAAAACAAAATAAAAAAAAGGTGAAACTTAATATAAATATAAAAAGAATATTATAAATGTTATAAATGTTGTTTGCTGGGTAGGTTATTAAAAAAAAAGTATTTCTATACCTTATTGTCTCTGGAATTTTTAATATCATGTACACTACCTATTTCTATACCTTATTTTCATTAACTTTTTTGTCATTATAACCCTTAAAAATATCTCATAATTTACCGATCATAAATTGAATAAGTAGAGATGTAAAACATTTGAGAGCAATCAAGGAATTTTTTTAAGGTAACCTATAAAAAATGGATTAAATGATACGGAGTACTCCATATGTTTTTAATAAAGGATTTAATTGAATTTAATACGGATTATAAAATTGTACTTATATGGAATATGGATACAAGGATTTTAGGCCAAACACACCGTTAAGGGCTTACCTTTTTTTTTATTAGGAAAGAATTAAACATAATTATTCAGAATTCTTTTTTTTAGGGGTATGGAGGAACCATTCAACATATATATTAAAAAGTCGAAAACATTACAAAGTACTATAATTATTCAATTAAATAATAATTATTCAATTACAAAATGCATAATTAAAATAAACAATCTACCTAGCATTATTTAATTAAAAAATGACAGTGAACGAAAACATATAAACCTAAAATATCATAACATTTCACTCATACATCTTCTTATATAGCCAATCTTTGCGGAGATCTTGGGGGAGGCCGATGAAATTTCGAGTTCTTCTTGATTCAAAAGTCAGATACTCAAAGGCCTCAATTTTCACATTGGCGTCAACCCCGAGACGCTCTAACTCAGCAAACACCTCGTCGTCTTGGTAAATGTTATATCTAGACCGATGCATGATTGCATTCCAGCTGCAAGAGTTTCCTGCAAACCCTCCATCACTGATCTAAGGCCCCCCACTTCATTTGCCAAGTCTCCTTTTCTGCGTTTCCTAACTTGAGATTTGGATCGATCACCTTGATTCATACTAGCCGATTGACTGGATTCAAACATCTCTATATTAGCAACATTTTCTCCCACCATATTGTCAATATGATCAATAGTTATGTCATCATCCGTGTTCACTTCTGTGGTTGATCTTTGCTGTACTCTCTCCTTTGCTGTTTGTGCAAATTCACTTGTGGCTCTATCTTTCCCCCAAAGCTCTTGCAGTTTATCGTACTGGGATATAGGTCTCGTCTTATATTGAAGAGCATTAGGATTTGCCTACAACAATAATACATATAGTCGATGTATAATAAATTCTCATCTAAAAGCATATTAATACAACACATATAAGAATTGACTAATTTAGTAGGATACCTTAATCAACTCATTCCACACTTCATCATCCGCTTCAAAGAGCTTTGTGATGGGGTTCCATCCAAACCCGCTCAATCCCTTAAATGCATCATATGCTTCACCAAAACATTTTTTCAATGTTTTCATACGATTCCTAACTTTCTCCTTGTCAATGGTGATCATTTGTGTCTTTGTACGTACTTCTTCGACCGCTTCATTCATACCAATAGTAGTAAATGTGCCATTGACTCTATTAGCCTTCCTCGTTTGGTGTAAAAGTGCATCAAGAAGAATTTGGTCCATTGCATCGGTCCATTGCAATGATGATCGTCTTCCTTCAGATGTTGACCTTGGAGGCATGATCACTATATATAATACATATACCGTTCATATAATTTATTGAGCTAAAATAACATATAAACGGAACAAAACATCATTATATAACAATAAGACAAAAAAGGTTATCTGTTATTGCAATGTTTCATCTACAATGCACTAATATAGTCATTCCACATCTGAGCGGCAATACTATCTCGTAATTGTGCACCTAATGTCGAATCCTCATCATTACCCACTCTTGAAGAAGATGGTTGATTATCATCGTCATCTTCTTCACTTGCATCAATATCTTCTTCATTTACAACCCTTGAAGAAGCTCTTTGAGTTTGAGTTCTATTTCGCTCACTTTCTAACTCCTTATCAACTTCAGAAATGAGCTCCTCGTCTGGGTCAAATGACATCAGAAAATTGTGTATAATACAACAAGCAAGAACAATATCACATTGCGTTTGAAATGGATATGTCTTCTCATTGTAACTTCCTATAATCGGAAACCGCTTCTTAAGAATTCCAAACGATCTCTCAATTGCATTACGCAATGAAGAATGACGGAGGTTAAATAGCTCTTCAGGCTTTTCTGGTGCACGACTTGAGTATTCTTTCAGGTGATAGCGCTCTCCCCTATATGGTGTAATAAGTCCAGCTTTCAACATGAAACCAGCATCAACAAGGTAATATTTACCTAAAAAGATAACATTTATTATTTGAATATGTTATTACCTTTATATTTACTATAAATAGTTAATTTGATTACCTTGTGGAATTACTAATTTGTCTTCTCGAGTCAAAGCATTTTTTATAATCTTCGAGTCAGCTGCCGATCCTTCGAAGCCAGGCAATACATATGTGAATTTTAAGTCAAAACTACAAGCTGCTAACACATTTTGTGTAAGTACGTCTTTTCTACCCCGAAACCTTGTCTCGATGTTTTTAGGCACAAAAGCACGAATATGTGTCCCATCAATTGCCCCAATACAATCCTACATAAAATTAGATTAGTCTAAATACACCGGAAACCTATAATATTTTATAACTATATAAACACAATATTAAGTATAATTATCTTTAATCAATATTTACCTTAAAATATGGGTAAAATTTGGGCTCCTCCAAAATTTCAGGTGGGACTACAACACCATCGGGTTGTTTAAAGAATTCATCTTCCAAATGTAATACTGCTCGTAACACATTATGGAAGTGACAACTAGTTGTTTCTCCGGACCGACGGAAAAAGAAAGACACACAACGATTTCTTTCTTGGTGGGATATAATAAGTAAAAACTTAGCCACTTGTTTCTCAACAGATGCTTCACGTGTTGGATTGAGTCTTCCAGTGCTTCTAAGTTTGGCACATAACTTATGAAAAGCCAAAGGTGTCATACGAATAACACTTCTACAATAACTTGTGAATTCAAGTCCTCTTAAAAAGCTTCTCCGCTCTTTCTCACGTTGTTCTGGCGTTTCAGGTTCTAACTCACCCTCGTTGTTTCCCACACCCGATTCTTTTGATAGGATTAGTCTTAGAAGAAATTGGGTAAACGTAATCAACCCAATAGCCATTTGACGTTGGCGATGCCAATACTCCAATATCTTAGAAAATTGCGAATCTTCGTTGCCTTCGGTATGAAATTCGACTTGATCCATCTAAAATAATCATTCATATATAACTTAATTATATTTTAATAGTTTAATAATGGTTCTTTAAGAGCAAATATACCTAAACAATTTGATTGAAAATTATGTACGTATTAAATATGAATTCACATTAATATAAAAAAAACTTATCAAAAAGTCGTGTAAAACGGGGATCATAAGACTAGTATATTAAAAAAATATGCTATCACTGATTGTCAAAATAAACTATTACGAGGTAGGTTTAAATCACATACATGATGATACCGCTGATGCAAAAGCAATATAGTTCCGACAAATATGTGTAATCCAACCTGCAAAAATCCCAAATACAATATATAATTACCTATCTTTAGAAGTCAATTAATTTGTAACATAAAGAAAAACAAATTAAACCCATGCATAGGCACTTACGTTTTATGAGAGTGGAGGAAAAGGAAAAAGCTCTCCCTGCAAAAAAAAATTTGTAAGTGCTATGACTGATGGAAAGGTAGGACTGTAGGATGCTTTCAAGAAGTTTCGTGATATATATATATATATATATATTAATGTTGTACCGACTACTCCTTGATTTGATTAGATTAAATAGGCAAAAATCACTTAACTGTAGTTGACTATTTTTTTTTTTTTGATAACCTGTAGCTGACTGATTCACTCTGGCTTTTAGGAAAGGAAGTTTTGATAACTTAAAAAAAAACTAATATTGAAAATCTCACCAAATTCCAGTGAAAAGGTGGTTTGTGAAATCTCACCAAAACCCACCTTATTTTCCCTTCTAATTCTCACTTTAACTTTCTCTTCCCCCGTAACCACCTCTCCCAAACAACTCTTTTATTTTCCCTTGTCTTCCCTTCCCTTAAAAACCCCTCAAATTCCCCCATCCAAACACACTGTTAGTTGCAACGTCGAACATGACTTGTTGAAGATGCAATTTTTAATTCAATGTCCTGAAAACCTCCCTAATAATTCTATTAGCTGCTGTCGAAATAAGGATCCCCAGAAATTTTGTATGTTGACCTATGCCATCGTGCTTGGAAAAAACAAATTCAGACCCAATGAAGCCATCTGGGTTGAAGAGAATAAGAGCATCAACCCACTTCAACATATGACCCATGGGAATGAAATTTTGAAACCCTCAGACCCTATAAAAAATAGTTTCTATTGGTACCGAAATCGATGTTTGGCGGACCTTCTGCTCGACATCTCGATTCATGATCCCGGTAACTAGAGATTTAACATTTGATAGCCTGATTTCTCCTGTCGATTGTGATTTGAATTTGAAAAACATGTACTCTGTGCACTCTGTCGTTATTGTTAAACTGATATGCAAACTCTATGCCTCTCCATATGATTATAGAAAATGGGAATTTTGGATCTACAACATAGAAGTTCATCTACATAGGAGTAGGATTAGGGAGGAAATTTTGCTCTGCTTTCCATTAGGAGCTTTGATAAACATATGGGGTTATTTCCTGGATTTCTTTTTTCTTCGATGGTTTGATCAATATGAAAATTATCTTGAAACTTTGATATGGGATTATATTACAAATGAACAAACTATAGGTGTTGAATTGTATTACTTGAGAGACTCAAGTTTTCTATTCCTCAAGAATAAAGCTGATTCTTGCACTCTTCTTTCAGTTTACATTGAAACCCATTTGAGTAGTGCTCTATCTGATTTTGTGCATGTTTCTGAACAACATTCATGGCAAGATCTTATTGATTTCTTGGAGATCGATTCTTTACCTTCTGAATATATCTTTATCTTTGGCAAAATCAAATCGTTTGAGAATAGCAGGTTAGAAGCTTATTGTGTTGCTTGCTGCCTGTTTAGTTGGAGCATGAACCCAAGCAAAGTCTTGATAAAAGGAAGTACAGGGAACCAACTTTTGACTCATCAAGCAAAATTTTATTTTCTTGTTTGTAAACATTACTGCCTACAGGAAAGTTTTTTCTCTGTAAACTTCTTACTGTGCTGCTTGAATCTACTCCCTTGTCCTTCCATGGACGGTGAACTTATGCTTGAACAGAGCCCTATTATGTTGGCTATTGCTTGCTTTTGTAGGTGTGAACAGGAAATTGGAAAAGGCTGTCATAAGGAGATAGCAAACGACGGAGTTGATGGCTATGAAACAAAGCTAATAAAGCATAGAGAAAAAGAAAATACTACTGAAAAGACAACAATATTTGGGGAAAAGGAAACTTCTCGTGGGGAGCACAGTTTCTGTTGTTCTTTTTCCGTGCGGGGCAAGTCTCAACGAAAGGAAAAGATGACGAGGATTAAATGGAAGTTTGAGAGTTTGCCCGAGTTGTTCTTTTTGTTTTTTCTTCTAAATTTTAGTTTTTCGATTTTTGTCGTGCTCCGTATCCCTTGTGAATCTAAGGATCTGAACAAATACGATAATCAGAACAACTTTATTGAGCAAATGAAAAACGACGAACAGAGGCAAACGACAAAGGTAACAATGAACATGAACGAGCAGGTGGGAACAAATGACGGCGTTCGGGATAAATTTAGATATGTCACAATCATACCCCCTTTTATGTACAAACCCCTTTTTTGTTTCCCTTGCTCCCTGGGCTTGGGCGGCAGCTTGGGCGGGAAGAGACTACGCAACATGACTGACAAACTAAAGTTGATTGAAAACATCTTAATCATGGAAAACTATAACCGGGTTAAATTCCAACTTAGAATCGAATATGAAAAAAGGAAAGAAAGAAACTGGAAAATGAGAGTCAAGACCACAAGATTCGAATATGAAAAAAGGAAAGAAAGAAATTGGAAAACGAAAGTCAAGACCACACAATATAAATTGTATTTAGAATGAAAATATACTCATGGAACTGTTTTGGAATTGGAAAAAGAAACCGATGCACAGACATACAAACCCTCTGTAAAATCGAAAACATCCAAATTCTAGCTCTTTTGGAAACTAAATTCGAAGTCCAGCCCCTAAAGGCTATTTGGAAAAATGCTGGATTTGATTCTATTTGCTTCGCCCCAGCTGTCGGCAAGTCGGGTGGGGTTTGCGTGCTATGGAAAAACTATCAGATGACTGATGATGAAATTACGATCATGCACAAAGACGAACGATTTATCACACTTAAAATTGAGAATAATAGTAGAGGACTATCCTTTGCTATTTGCTTTGTCTATGCCCCTCCTCAAGAGAGAGAGAAGGTCTCCTTTTGGCCTTTGTTGACAACCTACATTCAGAACCAGACGACTCCGATTATCCTGATGGGAGACCTCAATGACATCCAATCCCCTAGTGAAAAGGCGGGTGGTGCTTCTCCTCACCCTTCTCGTTTTGATAGATTGAGTTCCTTTAAGGATCAATGTAATTTGTTGGAGATCCCCTCATGGGGCAACGAGTTCACTTGGAGGAAAAATAAATCAAATGAAAACAATATTTATGAAAGGTTGGATAGAACATTGGTCCAAGATCAAATACTCCAATGGTAACCAAATATTGCCACAAGGAACCACGCTTTCTCGACCTCAGACCATTGCCCAATTCGATACAACTCCAAACAGACGATAGAAGGAAAGCTAGACCTTTCAAGTTTGAAAAAATGTGGCTTTCTAGGAAAGATTATAAGAACATAGTTTCCCAAGCATGGAGATCAAACTATGGGGGATCTTATATGTTCAATGTGATGAAAAAAACACAATTGCTGAAAAGACTAACGAAAGAATGGAACAAAAAAACCTTTGGCAATATATTCAAACAACTAAGGGAGACAAAGGAAAAATTACTTGACCTACAAAAGGACTATAGCCAAGGACAACATAATGGCAATAATAGGCGACAACAACAACTAATAATGAAAAAGGAACACCTTCTGAATTATCACAAACAATATTGGAGTCAACGAGCTAAGACGAAACATCTAAAACTTTTGGACTCAAACACCGCTTATCACTATAGAGTAACAACTGGTAGACGAAATAGGAAGATCATTAGGGAAATTAGAACACAAGAGGGCACACAAATAATTGGGGAAAAAATATTAGAAGAGAAATTAAAGATGATTTTGAAAAAAGATTCAGGAAGGAAATGATCAATGATAGACTCCTTCAAGACTACTTAAACCTGATAGACAAGGAGATAACGACGAAGGATAACAATGAGCTAACCAAATCAGTAACAAATCACGAAATAAAAAATGCATTTTTTACAATGGGTAAAGATAAATCTCCGGGTCCTGACGGGATGACAACTGAATTTTATACAAAATACTGGGACATTGTTGGACCATCGATAACAAAGGCCATCAAAGGATTCTTCTCTTCAGGGAAGATGTTACGCCATATAAACCAGACTTTTATAACACTCATTCCAAAATGCGAAAACCCATCTACTACGAACAACTATAGACCAATTAGCCTGTGATCAACTATGTACAAACCTATTGCAAAAATTCTTGCGGAAAGAATGAAAAAAGTCCTCCGGAAAATTATTCATCCACTTCAAGGAGCCTTTGTGACTGATCGGGCTATCCAGGATAATGTGTTTATAGCTCATGAAATTTTCCATTCTTTCCGAATGAGAAAAGGAAAACAAGGATGGATCGCGATAAAACTTGACATGGAAAAGGCTTATGACAGAGTAGATTGGAGCTTCCTTTTGACAGTTTTGACCAAGTTTGGTTTCACCCCTAGATTTGTGGGGTGGATTAGCGAATGCATTCAAACTGTATCCTTTTCAGTACTTGTGAACGATGAACCAACTGAACCATTCCGCCCACAAAGAGGTATTCGACAAGGTGAACCTATATCCCCGTACTTGTTTATCATAAGTGCAGAAATCCTCGCCAGGAAACTACAACAACAATGTGATGAATCAACTGACTCAATTGGATTTAAAATGACTTCTAATGGGACTCTAATCCCATTTCTTTCCTTTGCGGACGATATTATGATTTTTGCAAAAGCAATTCAGGGATCATATGTAACACCCCCGTCCCACATCAGATATCATAAGGATGTTGTGAGTGGTTTATAAGTGATTCAAGCCCTACTCATGTCACAAGAGCTCTCCCTTTTCAGGCTCCAAGTGAGGACAACAGACCTGAGAGAGCTAGGTGGCATGGGCTGGCGCCTCTTAAGACCCTCGATTTTACAAATGGTATAAGAGCCGACTCCGGGCTCGGATGTACGCCGACAGTATGCTTGGGTATGCTCCTCTCGAATAGCAGTCCCTTGGGCCTAACGGGGTTGTCAGTGCTTTAAGTGGGGGAGATTGTAACACCCGTGTCCCACATTGGATATCAAAAGGATGTTGGGAGTGGTTTATAAGTGATTCAAGTCCTACTCATGTCACAAGAGCTCTTCCTTTTCAGGCTCCAAGTGAGGACAACGGACCTGAGAGGGCTAGATGGCATGGGATGACGCCTCTTAAGACCATGGGTCTTACATCATGTGCCAAGGTGAAAAAAATAATCGACAACTAACAAATCGGCTTTCCAAGTAACAAATGGTGTATCCGATAACCAAAAAATCCAGATCCAAAGAACCTTACTTATACTGAACCAAGTTGATGAGTTTCCCCTTGAGGTTCTTAAATCTCAGTACAAAGTATGTCGGAACAAGCCTCGAACTAACCGGTGGAAGATGGATGATGGAGATAGATTTCGGTGGAACATTTTGGTATTTTTGTGATAATGATAAAACTCAGATTTGGGGGAAAACAAACGGAATTTTATAAAGGATAGGTGAACAAAAACAAGTGGATATGACTCACCACAAGTTCTTGAACATAGATCAAGTACAAACGGATATTACACACCGAAAATACAAGATCGGACCTTCGATATGACTCACGAAGGAGATGAAGTTTTCAAGCTTCAAACTAAGGATATAAACCTGGTTTTTGATGATAAATGACATGCCTTCTAAGGGCTACAAGGTCTGAATAATATAGAGGAAGTTTGTGGACAGCTTGGACATGCGTTGGAAAAAGGTGGCTTGCATTAAATGCAATCTTGAAAGTTGTTCTCTTCATAAAAGCACCAGCTGCATGGGGGATGTATTCCATGATGTCTTCTCTTCCCAATGTGCATTTAAATGCATGAGAAGTGTGAATTTGGATCTGATTTGCCTCCATAATTCATCAGCTAGAACCGAGACATTTTCGGGCTTCTTGGGCTGCGTGTTGTGATCTTCAATTTGTTGTAGACTTGTGAAAGGTTGAACTTTATCTTGAAGGTTCATGGGAATGGTTAATAGTCCTTGAAGAAGGTCAGTTTGAAGTCGTCTTGCCCGAGCTCGAGTGATGGAACCGAGAGGAAACTCGTTTGATGAGTCATTTGGAGCTTCGTCAAGTTTTGCTTCTTGATTGATCATAGGTGTGATCACATCATCCTCCCTTCCTTGAAAAGGATTCGACCTCGAATCAGCCCTGTCGTCTTGTTCATCATCTTCTACAATAATAGGAGATAAGTCAGCAACATTAAAGAGATCATGAACACCATACTCACTGGTAAGCTCAATTTTGTAGGCATTGTTGTTGATCCTTTCAAGCACTTGAAATGGGCCATCTTCTCTTAGCTTCAGCTTGGAATTTCTCAATGTAGGAAATCGATCATTTCTAAGATGAATCCATACAAGATCACCCGGTTCAAAGATGCCTTCCTTTCTTCCTTTGTTAGCTTGTTGCACGTATTGGGCAGTTCTCTTTTCAAGTTGCAAACGAGTGGACTCGTGCAAACTTTTGATGTGCTCAGCTTGGTTTGCACCTTCAACATTTTCTTGCTCTTTTATGGAAGGGGAAACCAAGTCAATAGGAGTGATGAGATTCTTTCCATGCACAACTTCAAATGGTGTCTTCTTGGTGGCCGAGTGGACTAACCTATTGTAGGAAAATTCAATAAAAGCAAGGCATTCTTCCCACATACGAAGGTTAGTTTTCAGCAAAGATCGAAGCAAAGAACCAAGAGTTCTATTCACAACTTTAGTTTGTCCATCCGTTTGAGGATGACAAGATGTAGAGAAAAGCAACTTAGTTCCTAGTTTAGACTAAAGTGTTTTCTAAAAATAACTGAGAAACTTAGCATCACGATCAGAGACAATGGTCTTAGGAATTCCATGCAATCTAACAACTTCTTTAAAGAACAAATCAGCCATATGAGAAGCATTGTTGGTTTTATTACATGCAATGAAATTAGCCATTTTGGAAAATCGATCAACCACAACAAAAATAGAATCTCTCCCCCTTTTGGAACGAGGAAGTCCCAATACAAAGTCCATGGAAATGTCTTCCCAAGGAGCATGAGGAATAGGTAGGGGAGTATACAATCCATGGGTATTCTTTTTGACTTAGCACTCAAACAAGTAGTACATGCAGCAAAAAACTTCTCCACATCCCTATGCATGCGAGGCCAAAAGAAGTGCTCCTTTAGAGTATTCAAGGTTTTGGTAACACCAAAATATTCCATTAAACCAACTCCATGAGCCTCATGAACAAGTAATCTATGAATAGAACTACTAGGGATGCAAAGCTTTTCACACTTCAAGAGATAACCATCATGCATGTAGAACTGATCACTACTACCTTTATTCATGCAAATGTGATAGATTTCACCAAAATCAGCATCATTAGCATATAATTCATACATGAAAGCAAATCCCAACATTTTATTAACTATAATAGGGATAAGAGAATACCTCCTTGAGAGTGCATTAGCCACCACATTGTCTTTTCCCTTCTTGTACTTGATCACATATGGGAAAGCTTTTATGAATTCCACCAATAAAGTAGAAACACTTAGAGGAGGCAGATAATTCAAATCTTGGGAAACAAACATATTATCTTTAAAAAGCACAAGAAAACATGTTTTACTCCCCTTAATGGCATACTCCAATTCTTTTGCCTTAGCTAGGAGATTCTGTTGAGAACTAGCCATGTTTGAACCAATGGCTAGCCTTTTCTTTTCCTTTCTTCTCTCCAAGTTAGCTACATGGTCAGCCACAATCTCATTAGGGGTCATAGGATGAAGTGTAATTTTCTTACCTTCCATTTGGAATGTGTGCCCATTGGTGACTCGATTGTGGATCACACCTCGATCATATTGCCATGGTCTCCCTAAAAGGAGGTGACACGCTGTCATGGGGAGAACATCACAAAGGATCTCATCTTTATATCCTCCAATTGCAAATGCAATCATGGCTTCCTTGTCAATTCTTAGAGGTGCCTTGGAATTCAGCCAATTCAAGATGTGTGAGTGTGGATGTGGGCTGCATTTGAGGTTAAACCTATCTATAACCTGTCGATCAATAAGATTGCAGCAAGATACTTCATCAACTATCACAATACATACCTTTTCTTTGATGAGGCATCGAGTATGGAAGAGGGTCTCTCTTTGAGTGGTTAAATAAGGAGCATCATTGGAGATCAATGCTCTATTCGCCATAAAATATTCTCCAACAGCCGCATTAGCATGAATTTCCTCTTCCTCGTCTTCTAAGGTTGGCTCTTTTTGTCTCTCCTCCTCGGATTCATACTTTTCTTGATCATTGAGTAGCACTTGCTTTCGAGTATGACATTCTCTAGGAAAATAACCCTTACCCAAGTACTTATCAAGCTTTTAATCTAGGCCTGTCAATAGGTCAGCCCTAGTTCTCTCATATTCTTGTTGTCTCGCAGCTACATCTTCTTCCCTAGATTGTCGAAAAACGGCTTGCAAATCAGCTAGGGTGATAGCTCTTCCTTTATTCCCTGCATTAGACATGTTTTCCTACACACAAAATGCACAAACAAAAGGAAAAACAAAGAAGAACCGAGAAAATCACAGAAACATGCAAACACGTAAGGGTTAGAAATCAAAAGATCTCTCTCACCTCCCTCATATTCTTTTCACTCATGAATTTTTCTTTTGGGGGTGACACTCTCCCTCACTTTGAATGTGATCTCACTTCAGATTATAAGCACACAAGTATGCAAATGACACTTTTTCAAGCAAGTGATGTGAGGGTGCTTCTTCCTTGTGAACAAGGTCTATCTCCGCTGAGGCAATGCAACTTAGTGATGTCTTCCTGGAAACTCACACAAAAGTATCAAAAGCACAAGCCCAGGCAAGCCCAAAGTCGAGTATTTACCAAATTCCAAAATCAAGTAAGTAATGCTCGAATGGAAAAGGGTAAACAAGGTTTAGGCAAGGCAATGAACAAGGCTTGGAGTAGCTAATGATATGATGAGAATGTCTTGTAAACAATAACAACACAATTTTCACTTCAAATGCTCTCAACTTGCACATAGAACAACTTTTGGAGCTTTTCTAACTTCTTCTCTTTTCTTTCTTTTTTCTATTTTTTTTTTCAGAATCAAAAGAACACAACAACACTTACAAATCAGAACTTACTTCCACCTTCAAGCACTTATCAAGTACATTCCATAAATCTCATCACCATATACTATGCAAAGCAATAGGAGAATAATGGTGCAACACATTTAAGGGTGAAGTTCAGATTTTTGGTAGGAAGGATAAAGGTTCATGCTAACACTCAAGAACACTAGGTAGAAGCATAGAAAACCTAAAGAACAATTGATAGATCTGAATTTCACTTCTTTTTTTTTACAAATCTTAAAAACTCATATAAAGTAGAAAGGATGAACAAAATGATGGGAGAAGGCTGGAGAAAAATCAGGAACAAGGGTGGATAGAAATGGCTGAAAATGGAGCAAAACAAACTGAAAATAGAGAGGTAATTCGTACCCCTTTGGCTTGACAAACTTACCTTGAAGATAGCTCTGATACCACTTGATGGGTTTCCCCTTGAGGATCCTTAAATCTCAGTACAAAGTAAGTCGGAACAAGCCTCGAACCAACCGGTGGAAGATGGATGATGGAGATAGATTTCGTTGGAATATTTTTGGTATTTTTGTGATAATGATAAAACGTAGATTTGGGGGAAAACAAACTGAATTTTATAAAGGGTAGGTGAACAAAAACAAGTGGATATGACTCACCACAAGTTCTTGAACATAGATCAAGTACAAACAAATATTACACACCGAAAATACAAGATCGGACCTTCGATATGACTCACGAAGGAGATGAAGTTTTCAAGCTTCAAAATAAGGATATAAACCTGGTTTTTTATGATAAATGACGTGCCTTCTAAGGGCTACAAGGTCTGAATAATATAGAGGAAGTTTGTGGACAGCTTGGGCATGCGTTGGAAAAAGGTGGCTTGCATTAAATGCAATCTTGGAAGTTGTTCTCTTCACAAAAGCACCAGCTGCATGGGGAATGTATTCCATGATGTCTTCTCTTCCCAATGCGCATTTAAAAGCATAAGAAGTTTGAATTTGGATCTGATTTGCCTCCATAATTCATCAGCTAGAACCGAGACATTTTCGGGCTTCTTGGGCTGCGTGTTGTGATCTTCAATTTGATGTAGACTTGTGAAAGCTCTAACTTGATCTTGAAGGTTCATGGGAATGGTTAAGAATCCTTGAAGAAGGTCAGCTTGAAGTCGTCTTGCCCGAGCTCGAGTGATGGAACCGAGAGGCAACTCGTTTGATGAGTCATTTAGAGCTTCGTCAAGTTTTGCTTCTTGATTGATCATAGGTGTGATCACATAACAAGTAGCCTTGTATAAATACCTAGGTTGCCCCATTATAAATGGTAGAGTTAACAAAAAACTTTCGAAGATGTTATAGGAAAATCGAAAATGCAGCTTACAAAATGGAAAGCAAATTCCCTCTCCCAACAGGGAAGGGCAGTCCTAATAATGGCAAACCTTTTAGCCAAACCCAATTATGTGATGCAAAACTTTATGCTCCCGACCAGTGTGCACAATGAACTTGACAGAATTAATCGATGCTTCTTCTGGAACAAGGACCAAAATTATAAGCCTTTGATAGGTTGGGATAAAATTTGTAAATAAAAAAGAGTAGGAGGATTGGGAATAAGGAAAACGAAGGACATAAACAAAGCCCTACAAATGAAATTACTTTGGAAAATTCTGGCTGAACCCCACAATCATTGGGTAAGAATAATCCGTGATAAATATCTAAAGGAAGACCAAATTTGGGACTACAAAAAGAAGAAGAACTTATCATGGCAATGGACCAAACTTATGGACCTAAAGGATGAATTCTGTGATGGACTCGATCATCTGGCAAATCGGAAATGTGAAAACGGTTAAATTCTGGAGGGATTGTTGGCTAAATGATGAAAGAAAACTCAAGGACCACAGTCTAAGCCATCAGATTGATGATCAAGAAAGAGTGGAAAATTACATTCTACCAAACAAGACATGGAACGTACAAAAGATTCGAGAAATCCTCTCTTGGGACATTGCCCAAATTATTATTAGTACCCCCTACCTTCTCAGGATATGGATGATAGACTCTATTGGAAATCTAGTTTCGACGGTTGGTTCTCAACTTCAAGCGCCGTAAAATTTATTTCAAAGACTAGCTAGTGAAAATGAGCTTGAACTATTCTCTGGGATATGGAAAGTTGAATGCCCACCAAAGATCAGGAATTTTTTATGGAAAGTAGGATCTGACGGACTGCCTACAAAAGCTAAATTACGAACCAAAGGGGTTCATACGCCTATGGAGTGCGTCCTTTGTAAATCTAGGGAGGAGGATTCCATCCATCTTCTCACGGAATGTCCGTTTGCTCTGAGAACCATTGGAGACCTGGCACTACTAGAATTTTATTCATAGACATCGGGTATAAACCGAGGCTAGTCAAAAAAAATTCGACGTGTTAGTGGGTGGCTTTAAAGATCCAACTTTAGCACATCGGTTTATAACCGATGTCTTTAATAATTTATAACATCGTTTTTCTTTTTTATAATGACTTGAATACATGAATATAATTACGTTTGATTTATTCAACTAATGTTAAACCATTATTATTTTGCATTTCTAGCCATTCGAAGATTTGTAGGACAACCAAAAAGTTCACAGTAACATCGTTATTTTTTATAAACCTGATGTTTTACATTAATATAAACATCAGTTATGAATTATTCAATTTGTGCATACTCTTTTTTAATGTTTAATTTTTTATATTATTTTATATAAATATAATAGACCATATTGAATATTTTAAAAATCAATGTTATTTATATATTTTCAAATCATGGTTTATATGAAAAATGATGTTTTGGTATTTTATAACATCGTTTTATATCACAGTTTTGATATATGATGGTTTTAGAAATCAGTTTGTATCTTTATTATCGACGTATCTATACAGATAGACATCATTTTTTTTTCTCTCGAGTCTGATGTTTTTCATCGAATACCCCTATTGTGACCCTGTTTTAGCTAATAGAAAATTATACATTGTGAAAGATCAATACATACATTAAGTAATGACAATTAAACATTGTTCTAGATTGCAATAATTCTTGTACATCATGTTCATGCCAAACATTTCTCTTAGCTAACTAATGGTATGCCTCTTTCATTGTAGAGCTAGAAGTCCTTGCACCGTTTTGCCAGCAATTGATAGTGAAAATGCTCTGGATGTTTTCCTCCTTCTGTTCACATTCTCTAATCTGATATTTAATCTGGACCCTCCATCAGCTTTCCTTTAGAGTTCAAGATTCATCTGAATATGAGGAAAGTGCTGCAGACCCTACAGATACAAGCAATCAAAGACTTTTGCAGTTAACTTTTCCCAGAGCTTACCAAGAAATGTCACAGCAAGTCGGAGCAAAATAAATGCATTGTCTACTTCCCAATTGACTCTAGGGTAAATTCATAATTTAAAACTCTTTCATGATTCAACACGTACATTTTTTGGTCTATAAACATCGATGTATAGCATTTGATTCATTGGAGTGCACAAAAATGATTAAATGGTATAAAGCTTGCGAATTGTATATCTCTGAAAAAATAATGATGGATTAGATATTTCTCCCTCATCAATTTGTTCAGTATTTATTAGGAATGAATATGATAACAGAGAGGAACTTTACCTGCATGATCATCTGCAAAAGATGCATACAAGTAATTTGCTTGAAAGCCATCCACTATTGGCACAAATGTCTATCATGGCTTGGATTATACGAATGCTTTGATCCAAAACAGACTTAAAACAGACTTCAAGTCTGTAATATAATCACTGACATTGTCAGAGAATGAGCAGATGAACCATACGGGACAACCATGTTTAACACATAACAAGTAAAGACCATAAAATACCAAACATCATCAGTAGCAGGGCAGGTAACATCCTACAACTAAGCTTATGACCTTAATGATAAAAAAAACATAATCTTTTAGTACGAGGGGAATTTTACCATCTTTTACGACTGTCTTCATCTCCAATACCATTAAAAAGACCTAATGGTAAAATAAGGACTAACTGCAAACCTGTACTCACCTTGTACTGTCCCAGTTAAAGATTTAACTAGAGAAAGCACGGAAAATAAATTAGTTAGTCAATCATAACCCGATAACAAAATTTTTCAGTGAACTCAATGGTAAAATAAGGACTAACTGCAAACATGTTCCAACAAAAGGGGTTACTTTATTTACTTCGGTAGTAACAAGACCAAACCCCTCTACATCAGGTTTAGAACCTGTTTCAGCAGGAGTCTAATTAGAAGACTATGCAATAAATTAAGAATGCCAAGGGGAGTGAATACCTTCCGTCGAGTCGCGTCGACAGTTATAACTAGGTTTTGCAAGAATAAATGACATCCATAATGTTCTATTTTCATTGCAAAGAAATTCTATTGTCATTTGATTAAAGTAAAATCCCTAATAGCATCAATAATCTTAAACAAGACATAAAATCAAACATAAAGCAACATAAATAACAAAACAAAAACTAGAAATCAGGGCTAGTGAATAACCTAAATAAGTAGAAGCATACATGATAAGTTAATATTAATGGGTTTCTCTCTATCTCCATGCCCATGATATCCAGCTGCAATAAGTAGCAATACCAGACATGATAAAAAAAGGGAAGGAAACAGATCAGATCTAACAAAATTCTGCAAGAGTTGCCCAAACCTACCTTTCCAACAAACAAACATCATCAATGAGAGACAAAAATTGCCCAAATTGTGAAAAAATTGAAGAAACCCAATTTGACAATAAAAGTGCCTTGCACTCAGAGTATACTATCTTTATTTTAAACAATTACAAGAAAAAATATACCTGAGGTATTGCGTATTCGCATTCACCAATATTGCGTATTCAATGGTTACTTCTTTCTTTTTTGATTACCTTCCTCGCGTATTTCTTCAAGAGTCGTGGATAAGTAGTGGACTTTGCAAATCTCATTGAGGTTGTGCCTGTATAACAATATTCAAAAACAGATTTGAAAGTTTCCTTGATTCTTTCTTCTTATTTAGTTCTATAAGTAAAGATTCAAGCTTTGTTAGTTACCTCATGCTGCCAATTATTTGCTTGTGCTTTGTATGACCATGTATGACCATGCTGCCAATTTTTGCCTCCCACAGGCCCCACTTTCTAGGTGAATTCCTTTCTTTGGAATTCCAATTTTCAATCAAGAACCCTAATTGTTCTTAAAAGTATTTCATGAATTTGTGATTTAGCTGCACTGCACCTTCCTGAATTTGATTTCCATTTCATCATCTAAATTTGTTGTTCTCTCTATCAATAGGTACTTAGCTGAGGTCCAATTCCAATCAATGCAATGACGAAGCAGAGAAACTATGCAAGCAAACCTTAGAAATCCATCGAATGCACAACTCTCCAGCATCGTTGGAAGAAGCGGCTGATCATCAAGCACTCATATGTGAGGCGAAAGGTGACTATGAATCAGCTCTTGAACACCTTGTACTTACCGGCATGACGATGATAGCCAACAAGCGAGATAACGAGGTTGCTTTCATTGATGTAAGCATTGGCAACATATACCAATGCTTATTTCGGTTTGATGAGGCAGTGTTCTCCTACGAGAAGGCACTCACAATGTTCAAGTCATCAAGGGGCGCAAATCACCCATCTGTTGCGTATGTTTACATTTGCCTCGCTGATCTCTACTACAATACTGGAAAACTTCGAGAGTCCCTGGAACCACGCAGGAAGAGATTGTTGGTGGACTGTTGGACATTACAGCAGTTTATGAATCTGTAAACGAGCTTGCAGAGGCACTGAAGCACTTACACACACAGAGCTTTAAAGATGTTGGCTACATTTGTTTATACATTTATTTAGATTTCTTGCATATCTGTTTGATGTAAAGGAAAGTAGGAAACAATCACCATGAATGAGCTATTGATTCTATTTGTGTGATGCTCTTTTACTCTTTTCAGAAAAGAAAGTAAATTGATGATTGAATTCGTTCACATTGTTGTTGGTGACGGGATTCAAGATGCAATTGTTGATTTAGATTGGCTCTCGTTTGGACTGAATTGAAGTGTCAATAGGGAAGGTTACATTATGTACCTATGATACTAAGGGCTCAATGTAAATGATGAAATCAGCTCTGAGCCATATGTTTTGTTGGTGTATCATCAACAAATTTGTTGTGGTTACAACTCAATACACTCTATATTAAACTAATAAAACCATTTCATTTTAAAAGTAGCATCAAAGTATTTCGTTGTGTTTTGATCTCATATCAATCCGTTAAGATAACAATCAAATTTAATCACATTTTATGCTATTGTGTCATTAATGAATAAAAATCTAATAAACATGTCACCGCAAGTGATTGCTTCAATGAAGTGTAATCACAAACGTGTCATTAGTGAATAAAAGTAGAATCGATGAAAATATATCGATATACAATTGATTAAATTTAAAAAAATGGCATCAAATAATTGCATTAGAAAAATGGCATCAAAACACTACTTTGAAAAAGTTGCATCACATCAAAGAAAAAAATTTCATCAAAATACAACTTTAAAAAACTATGGCATCACGGTAAAACAATATCATAAGTTGGTCAAACCATTTCATTTTAAAAAAGTGTCATCAAACCATTTCATTAGAAAAGTGGCATTAAAGTGCTAATAAAATGACATGAAAATGGTAAAAAATGTAATAAAGAAATGGCATCAAATTAACTCAGTAAAAAATGTCATCACTAAAAAAAAATAAAATCCAAATAAGTTGGTCAATGTTGACCAACATTAAACAATCAACGTTGACCAGTGAATGGTCAACCGTTGACTAGTCGATGGTCAAACAGTTGACCATTAACCATTGACCCTTAATACTTCATTTGGGAAGGGTCTATCTAAACTAAATTTTTTTAGGGGTCTAGTTGCCTAATTACATATTCCCAAAGGTCTAACTACCTAATTCACCCAAATAATTAAGTGTAACACCGAAACTAACACTCGGTGTTATAGGAGATCCGTACTGACAAAACAGATGATTCGAAAAATGGGAAAAGAGAAGTTATAAACCGATGGTTATATAGAGAAAACGTAGCAAGGATAAACAAGCAAATGCAAGAGTGCAGTGATTCCAGTGAAGCTGTGAGGAGCTAGGATTTTCGATAATTAAGGGATTAAATCTTTTTCAAATTTTCTCTCAAATGAAGTTACGAAACCATAACCTCGCTTTTTATCATCTTAGTTAGACAATATACGGAATATTTATTTGTCTTATTACACTTTTACTCAGGGATGGAGGCAGAAACTTTTGAGCGAGGGGTCACCATAATAGTAGACAATAAGATCGAGAAAAAAGTCATAAAACACACAACATCTTCGATAGTACAAACTAGTGTGAAACGATACTATAAACTACTATAAAGATATAAAATGAAAATAAGGATATAAAACGCAATAAATAATATAAACATTGTATTGTTAACATGTAATAATGTATAACTAGATATAAAATATTTAAACTTGCGTAACTTCTTACCAAATTCTCAAAATAAGTAATATAACCTATGGTTTCGAAGCTTTCGAGATTAATTATAATATGTGAATGTCAACTTAAGTAAAATATAAAAGTATTATAGTACATTGATATAAAATTAAAGTGATTAAAACACCTATAATTTTCAAACATTCATAACTTTTTACTCAGATTTTAGATTAAGGCGTATTATATATCAAAACAAAGCTATCGACGATGAGAATACACCTAGATAATTTGTCAGATGAGGGGAGGGTCACGTGACCCCCTAGGACTCCCCTAGCTCCGCCTCTGCTTTTACAACATATTCGTCTTAACCAAGACAATATACTCCATCTGTTAATTAAAACTTGTCATATTAGAAATCTGCACATTTTTTAATAAAACAAACAAAAATACTTTCTTAACAAGATTTACATTTTTTACTCTAACACCTATCTAACACCTAATTATTACTCTAATTTTATACTTTCTTGAAAACTACAACCAACACTTATCTAATCATTATAAGGACAATTTTGTAAAATGGATGACAAAATACCTAAAATGACATATTTTTTAACAAGATTTACATTCTAAAATGACATGTTTTTCTTAACGGATAGAGTATTTATTTGGGGGTTAGTGGAGGATAGAAGAAAGGACAGATATAATATTTAGTTATTTATTTTAAAATCAACGGTTGGGATTCTCTTTAACTCCACCCATAAAAGTTTTTTCACAAGTCTATGAGATCCAAAGAGTACTTGTCTTATCCTGCAAATAAGAATGATAAGAACTCGGAAACTTCTAAGACCCTGACTCCAGCGCTTCTAAATCTACAAAACCATCTTACGCAAACTCCATGTCAAAATTTAAGTTACTTACTATTCATCACATTAAAAAAACAGTTAAAAAAACTATATACAATATTAAAATACCAACTTTTTAATTAAATTTTATTATAATTTCATACTTGTAAAATTTGAACCACACTTAAAACGTACCTATACCAAACTGGAAATAATATTATTTTGGGTGTATTTAATTAGCAAATCCGATTCTTTAAACTATTTCAGTTGAAGAAAAATGGCGGGCAACACCAAAAAATGCAGTAAGCATGCCTCAGCCTATATCACAACAACTTCAAACCAACTTCAATCCAACTGAAGCCTCCCAAATGAACCAATCTTTGAAATAAGTGTGGTTGAGATCTTCAATAGATGATCGATTAGAACTGAACTTTGCTTGAAAAAGATTGGCCGAATCCCCAATTGGAAGGAACAATGTTGTTGAAAGTCCTCGAAACGCCATCTGTTGTGGTGACCTTGAAGGACAAAGATTGCCCGTTGAGGTACGAATTTGACTGCCAATTCGCACCCCAGTTCCTCGACATGGTCATCCACCCGGTCTTTGACCCCTTGATTGAAACCGTCTTGATTGATCCTGCTCCTCCGACATTGGTGATCAACACTAGCTCAAAGTAATTCCTACCATTGATTGTGAACCTCACTCCTCCACGTTTCTTGCAAGGCACCCTAAAAACCCCAAATCACATAACATCCAATTTAGTTAATAATTAAAAATCACTGACTTTAGTAGACATAAGAATTCACCGGTGATATGATGAGACATATGAATAGATCAAATACTCTAATATTGAAAATATGAAATAAGTTAGTAGACTTATAAGTTAGTAGACTAAGTCAATTGGTTTTAATATGGAAGCTCACTTGACTTTTGTGTTAGGCTATAACAAGGGGTCTAACCTTTGGAAGAGGACGGGGATGATGCCGCCCCTGTAGACACCGATCTTCTCCCAGGCGGGCTGGGCCATGTCGAAGTGCTGACGAGGGGGATTGCACCACCCGGGGCCATTGTCGCTAGCGAGGGCATGGTTTGGCGGGCAGAAGTTGGTTGCGGTAACGGTGACGGAGTAGCCCTTCCTGCACCACGTGGGATCGGTCTTGTAGTCGCAGATGATGTTGTAGCACTGCCCACATGAGGCTCCATTGTTGAACAAAGCTGTGCTCAGCGCAGTTGTCATCGTTCCGTACCCGGTCGAATACAGGTTTCCATACCCACAAGCTCCTCCTGTTCCAGATTAAAGCAATTGATATCGATCATCTGTTATGCATTAATCGATCTATAGATTTTCCGAATTAAAACCCAATATGTATAAAGTACGTACCCATTGTCCCGGAGGCATCGCCCCCGCCATAGAAGGTGGCATGAGCCTTGCTCCACCCTGAAGCTGTGAAGGCATTTGCTGTAAGACACAGGCAGCACAATGCCAGAGCGAATCCGAAAGCGAAGGTTGAGTGATTCGCCATTTCGGTTTTTTTGGAGATGAAGATGAGGTGATGTTGTTTAGTTTGTGATTGTAAGAGCTAAAATGGTGTGTTCTATTTATAGAGATGAATCGTGAAGAATCAGAGGTATCAATTTTGGATATATCATATGGACAGTTATAGTAGAGCAAAATATATCAAATTAAATTCTATAAATTTATATATGGAGTATTTTATTAATTAATTAATTAATGTGGGGATTGACCTTGCAAATGTTTGTAACTTACTAACTTGGTAAGGATAATGGCAGTCCGGATCCTCCGCAACACTCGGTGCACTCTACGGTGTATCACAAAATTATTTCGCTTATAAATAAACATTAAAAAAATTAAAAAATATTTTTAGATTCTATACCCTTATATTGATATGTTTATAAAATTTTATTATGAAAATTAATGTTTTAAAAATATAGATAATTAAAATATCGATTATTTTAGAAAATAATTTTTATTTTTTTTTAAAACATGAATTTTTATAATAAAATTTTATGTACATACTAATATAATGGTATAGAATCTAAAAAAAATTTAAATTTTTTTTCAATATTTATTTATACCCGAATAATTTTGTGTTGCACCGAAGGAAACACCTAAGGGGAGCAGGAGATCCGGCCTGGGATAAGAGCATCCGCATTAGTTCCGGTTTCTTGAGTTTCTTAACCTCTTTTATCACACTCTCTCCTTAAAAAACGCAACTTATTTTTTTACCCACATCCATAAAACCCTCATTTGTTATTTATACACTTATAAATAATAGCATGAGGTCCCACATTCCATTTTGTCCCACCAATTCCCACCCACTCCCTCTCCTCCCTTCTCTCTATCTCTCTCTTTAATTTGGGTTTCTTGGGTTTTTAGTGTAGTTGCTAGTAGGGGCGGCCCCAGGGTGGGGCGGGCGTAGGCGGCCGCCCCACCCTTCGACCCACGTGTCCCCGAACTTTGGAAAAATAAAATAAAAAATTATTTATATATATGGCAGTGTTATGATAAGTAAAACTAGGATGAATATATGATCAACAAATCTACTTTGTTTATTTGGTTGGTGGGAAGGAAAGTAAGTTTTAACTAAAGGTTAGAGGTTCAATTTCCTACTAGCCTTCTTCTTTTAAAAAAATTTCATCTCCCCCAAAAAAGCTTTTTTATTTTTTGTTCAACTTGCACCACACTCTCTATGTTTCTACCCACTTATTTAATTATATTCTCACTTCCCGACCTCCCTATTAGATACAAATTATCTAGCTATAACTAATTAAACCCCATAAAATTGGTGAAATTAGCCTCTTTTTTTAAAAAAAAAAATTTCACCTCCCTCAAAAAAGTTTTTTTATTCTTTGTTCAACTTGCACCCGCTCTCTATGTTTCTACCCCCTTATTTAATTATACTCCCACTTCCCGAGCTCCCTATTATATACAAATTATCTAGCTACTACCTCCGTTTCCTTTTAATTGACTTTTTACTATTCATGCACGTTTTTTAAGGTGTGAAAAACTATATGAAATAAAAAAATTTTAAAATATTTTTTTCGATAATCTCATACTTATTGGTGATAAGTATAATATTATTAAAAAAATATTATTAAAATATTAATATTTAATATAGTTTTGATCGTTCTAAAACTATGTGCATGACTTGAAAAAGTCAGTTAAAAGGAAACGGAGGGGGTATAAACTAATTAAACCCCATAAAATTGGTGAAATTAGGATTTGATTATGAGAATAAATGTTGTGAAATTTTCATTAGAGTTTTTGATTTTGAGAATAAATTTTGTATTTTAATTATTGTGTAGATATGATTTTGAGAATGAAATTTATTAATTGAATTTGTGAAGCTTTATGCAGTATTTATATTTTCGTATCCTACATGTATTTGGGAACCAAAAGATATTATAAAGTTGATGAGTTTACAATCCTAGATAATATGCAAAAGCCTTGAATTTAGCATGATTGAATTTCGATAAGTTTACACTCCTAAATATGACAAATGCCTGAATTTCCAATGAATGACGAGAAACCACTACCATAGCAATCAAGCAAATGTAAGTCTACTTTTCTACAATACATTGCTAAGTTAAAAGTCGTAGCTTAGGTAAAGGAGTTTATTCAAGGTCAATATCTCAGTACACACTATAGAAATTTCGCCCCACCTTTCGGATGATCCTGCGGCCGCCACAGGTTGCTACCATAACAACTCAAAATTGGGTTTTTAAGCTTTCTCTAATATTATAATATTTTCTTACCACTAAAAACCCACTAAAAACTACTAATGTGGGTGCTCTAATGGAATTAATTATGGTGGCCCTCCTTCAATAATCCCACATGCATCGATCGATCGATCGATCACCACTGTAGAAAAGCCGTGAACGAATCGTTTTCTAACTTACAAGTTACAAATTGCTACCTTTTTTTTCCTCTGTAATTTTAATTGATTGGTTGGATTGCCCTTTGTTGTTATATATTTCTCCCACCCACTAGCGGATTATTTGAGCCGAACGAGCTGATGTTGACATATTCATCCTTGATTTGTTTGTTAAACGAGTTCAAGTTCAGCCGAACTCAAATTTTAAACGATTTTTTTTTATAAAGTTTGGCTTGTTTAAGTAAACGAGGTCGAGCCGAACTTTTTTCAAACTTTAATTAGTTATACTTAGTCATAGCATATTAACTTAATTTTTTTTTAGAAATTCCATAAAATTCGAGTTATTGGAACTTAAATCGAAAACGAGTCGAACTTTCAGCCGAACTTAAAATCCTATTTAGATTGACTTATTTAGATGAGTGGAAAAACTAGAGTTGAGTTTTTTTTCGAGTCGATTCCGAGTCGAGCTGGACGTATAACAACCCTATCCCCCACTTTTCTAATCACAATTGACCCGATGAAAGATGAACCTAATTCTGTGAGTAGAAAATATGTAATAGGGTGATTTTTGTTTTAAGTTTGCATTTTTCATTCATTAGGATATACTCCCCGTGTCAAAATATATATCCCCGATATAGTCCCCGTGTCAAAATATTTTGACACTGAAGTATTTTTTTTTATTAAAAGTTTAATATTTTATTACAAAAATTAACTTTTAAAAAATAGTTAAACAATACCGATATATATAAAAAAAATTATTTTTTTAATA
Source organism: Persicaria maculosa (assembly GCA_963922045.1). Lineage (NCBI taxonomy): Eukaryota > Viridiplantae > Streptophyta > Magnoliopsida > Caryophyllales > Polygonaceae > Persicaria > Persicaria maculosa. Next base: position 18,687,551 of record OY998257.1, on the reverse strand, counting down.
AATTTGCATTTTTTATTAAATGTTTAATATTTTATTAAAAAAATTAACTTTTAAAAAATAGTTAAACGATACCGATATATATATATATATATATATAATTAATTATTTGTTATAATATATCGAAGAATAAGAGAGTAGAGAGGATGAAAATGGAACCGGAAAAACCCAAATTTACCTTCGAGAACGCGCTGGTTCATGCGCTTCCATTTCCCCCAAATTTCAACTTTCCCAAACCTAAATCTAGAACTAATTTGAAAAACACTTTGAAGCTACTGCAAATTTCGTCCTAAATCTGCCACAAAATCGAAAAAAATTGGTTCACGCGCTTCCATTTCCCCATCTTCCTTCTGTCTTCTCTTTCAACACAACTCTTCAAAAAAACTGGTCTGCCTTCTCTGTCTTGGCTTACTGTAAGTGTAAGCATCACTGTTTTGCCTTTATGGCTAACAACAAAAATGCGAAAGGGAAGGGGATCCTCATTGAAGATTCATCGAAAACCATAAAAACCCAACACAAAGGGAAGCCTTCGGGTGGCACCCAACCAAAATCCTCCACTCCGTCCAAGTCACTGAAAAGTGACAAGGGTAAAGGGAAGCTTGATCTTGATTCCTTTTTAACCCAATTTAAAAAATTTCAACCCCAATGCCGGTTTGAAACTAATGCTATCCTATATGGGAGAGCTTTTGGGGCACCAATTGAGTTCAAGAAACTGGTATCTCAGGGGATCTTCAACTGATTGAACTCCCCAACCACTGGTTTGAGGTGAGATTCTCCGACCCTCATGATATGTTGTGTGTGTGGGAGACTAGGCCTTTCCACGTATATGGCCAACTTATTATTCTGAAGCAGTGGATAGCATCCTTTGATCCCCTTCAAGAGAACCCCACTTCTCTTGACATGTGGATTAGGTTCACTTCCATCCCTGATATTTACAAGAAGCCATGTGCTCTTGAAACTATCATAACCCACAATGGGTTTGGTACTTTTATCAAAGCTGATACTACTGTGGATCCAAGTGCTAGATATGCAAGGATTTGTGTCAATATATACATTGCTGAGAAGGCTTCTAATACTATTCTTATCTATCAACAAGAACCAAGTCTCAACCCATATTATTTGGTTTGAGGAGTTTTCAAAGGGGTGTGGAAATAGTAGTGGTCAGAACCATGTTTTCAACCATTGCCCCCGATTCATACAAAATCAAAAGAAGATCCAAATAACCATTAAAAAATCCACTATGAAAGGCCCCCACCCTCATCTCTCCACTAATATTGATGGTTGCACTAAGATTGGCAAGAAAGGAAAAGCACGTAAACTGCCAAATCCTATCCAGGCTTTTGGAAATAGGCCATACCTCTCTGCTAGGGGTGGTGTCTCTATTGCTTTTGAAGGTCTTTCAAGCTCATCCAACTCCTCTATCGGAAGCCACGGTTGAAGTTTGAATGGCAAGAATATCCCTTGCTATTGTTGCCAAGACATGATATTTGCACCCATTGATCTTCCACCAAAACAAGATGTCAAAGTGATCTTCTTCTTCGGTTGGATCTAAGGGAGCATCCAAGTATTGATCAACTTCATGAGCTACAACCACCTCGTCATTTTCTTGCACAATCTTCTTCCAATTACTTAATATGTTGGATCTAGTTGTAGTGCTTCGAGTTATGGGGGGAAGAAGAGTTCACCCCTTGTGGATTTTGCATGTGCACACCTCCATCTGCATGAACAACGTACTAACAAAAACAACTAAAAACATCAGCAACTTAAATAGAAAATGAAATCGAACAGAAATTTAAACAAGCTGAAATGAACAGAAACTGAAACTATCCAAAAACTTAAACAGAAACTAAAATGAACAAATACTTAAACAACCCCTCTACGAAAACTTAAATGAACAGATACTAAAATGATAGAAAATGAAACTAAAAAGAAACCTAAACAAAAACAACAATTAAATAAAAACCCAACACATAGAGCAAAGATAAATAATATAGCAAGTGTAAACTGAACGGAAACATAAAAAAACAGACAAGTCAAAAAGAAACTGAACTAAATAAGAAATCTTAGAAATTAGTAGGTACCTCATCATATAAAGCCTTAAGAAGGCTTTTGATTGCATTAGTTCTCCTTGTCACCTCCTCACCGCTCAACTTCTCTTCTATTTACAAGTGAGTAACATTCTTCAATTTAAATCTTGCATCAAGCACTAGTCCAATCACCAACATGTTGTTAAGATCTCGAAAAGACCCAAAATACTTCATCCACCTATTTCTCATATTGCTCGCCATCTCTTGCAAAGTCTTTTGCGTTTCTTCTGAAGTTGCCAAATCCGGTGCCATAAACAAGTTTTTGATGTTATTTTCCATATCAATAACATCAGCAAACACAATATGCACGATAGGATGCAATGAGGCACTATTTCTTAGAGTCACTTCATAGAAAACACGTAAAAAGTCCACAAATATCTTACCCTTCAACCAATCGTCTTCATCGGTAGGACCAACCCTTACTCTCCTACCGCTGCTAGGTACTAGCACTCCATCCTCATTAAATTCTTCTTCCGGCTCTTTGAAGTAATTTCCAAAATTTGACTCGTCATCTTCAGCCATCACTAAGAATGCTTGCTTGAACCTTAAGGCAGCTTCCAACATAAAAAAGGTGCTATTCCACCTTGTTGGGACATCCATACAAACAAGTCTCTTGCATTCAAGTTTCTCTCGCTCTACAACCTTCTTAAATAGAATTAATCTTTTTGGAGACGATCTCACAAATTTCACACAATTCCTGATTGCTAATACTGATTTTTGTAGCCTTTTCAATCCATGCCCATAATTAAGTTGGTGATATGAGCCATGCATCTAACATGCATATATTTTCCATCCAACACTTGTTGAAAGAATGCGGACTTATTCATGTTCGCAACAAGCCACTCCATTGCCGATTTATTTGCACCAGCATTATCAACCGTGATACACATCACCTTGTCAATCCCCTATTGCACCAAGCAAGACTCAATAAGCTTCCCTATATATGACCCTTGGTGATTTTGAATAACAGAAAAACTAATAATCCTCTTGTGCATTTTCCAATCCTCATCAACAGAATGGGCAGTAATCACCACGTAATTGACATTTTGAACAGTTGTCCAAGTGTCGGTTGTAAGACTCAACCTATACTTCTTAAGCATCTTCTTCAACTCTACCTTTTTGCGTCTCATACATACTTATAAAGGTTCTACAGAGCTTTCGTCTACTTGGGATATTAAATAAAGGAAACGCTTTTAAGCAAAATCTACCAAACCCTTTCTTTTCCACAAAGCTAAAAGGCAACTCATCAATAACAATCATCTCCACACAAGCGGCCAAATAATCAGCTTGGCTATAAGAAACCATTGTTAGCTTATTTGTCTTAGAGTTAGACTTATCTCCACCTAAGAGCTTTTGTGACTTATCAGTTGCATGCGGAAAATACCTACAACTTTGATTAATATGTCTAAGCATACCTGAAGTGCCACTTCTATATGCAACTTCAAAATCCCCAACCTTTCCCCTTGTACAGTATTTGCAATAAGCCCTTTTATGAGTGACCTCCACTATTTTTCCCTCTTTATCTTTAACTTTCTCAATTTTGTCATATGCTACAAAATGATCCCAAAAGAAGCTAGAACGTTTCAAAGATGATGAATTTTCAGAAGTTTTCTTACCACTCTCATCCACAGATGCAACTGGAGTCTGAACACTCGTATGTGCGGCAGAGAGTGATGCAGTCGGAGAAGATGGTGATGCAAACGATGTTTCTGTTGACCCCAACATGAGGACCCGAAGCAGAGCTACCGATTGGAGCCACCGATTCTTTCTCTTTAGTGTTCGACATTGAAGGCTTGAAGTTGCAAAAAATCGCACAATCAATAAATTGAAAAAAAAGAGGGTGAGCGCGGAGAGGGATAACACAAATCTGAATAGGAAATCGAACACAATGAACAAAATGGCTTTGATCGAACTCGGATTGGAGAAGAAGAGGGCAAACCTGGGAGAATTTGGCTTTGTTCTTGAGCGTCGTTCTTGAAACGTAAAAGAGGCAAACCCTAGTTTTTTTGTGATTTTGATGACGGGGGATGGCAGTAATGTTTGGCACGAGGGTTGGGCAAGTAACAGCAAGTTGTTTAAATCCTATTAATATGATAAGTAATAACTGTGAAATAATATTAATAGAAATAAATATAAATATAAGTATTAATAGTTTATATTAATGTTATCAATGATAAATTTCCGACCGTATATATATTGAAAATAATATATATATATTATTTTTAATATATATGCGGGACGTGACGAGATTTGCGGGATTTGAAAACCTCGTTCCGCGTCCCGTCCCGCGAAATTTTTGTGGGACGGGACCGAAATTTGCGGGATTTGTGCCCACCCCTACCTAAAACAGTACACCTAGCCTTGGATAAAATTAATCGGGATTTCCTTTGGAACAAAGGCCCCCGGCATAAACCTCTGATAAGCTGGTTTGAGGTCTACAAGACCAAGACCAATGGTGGTATTAGTTTAAGAAAATCCGAAGACATGAACACAACTTTACAACTGAAATTACTTTGGAAGATACTAGCAGAACCGTTAAATCCGTGGGTCTCTTTAATAAAAGAAAAATATCTAAAAAGTAAAAATATATTGCAATATAAAAAGAAACCGGGAACCTCTTGGCAATGGGCTCAACTAACAAAACTAATCCCTCTTTTTAAAGAAGGAATATGATTGTCAATTGGTAATGGTGAAATTATAAACTTCTAGACTGACCACTGGACAGGTAGTCATCCGCTAATAAAAATTGCAACAAACACAGAACACATTGACACTATGATAATAGTGAAGGAATTCTAAACGAGGACAAATCATGGGATCTGGCTAAATTACGACACAAAGTACAAAACAACCTACCACCGGAGGTGATTGACTCTGTAACTATGACCCCTTTTCCCAAGAACATACATATGGACATAATTTATTGGAAATGGAGCAGAAATGGATGGTTCAATACCAAATCCGCTATGGATATCATAAACAACATAAGACACCATCACAAAGCAGATATAAAATGGATATGGAATCTAGACCTTCCATCAAAGATCAAAACATTACTATGGAAGATCTTAAAGAATGGGGTGCCCACTTCAGTTAGATTTGCTTCTCGTGGATTGGATATTCCAACCACCTGCCCCCAATGTGATTCGAATTATGAGGATCTGGGTCACTTACTGTGGTACTGCCCTATTGCGAGAGAGGTCATAACCATGACAGACCCGTCAATGTTCGTCAAAATAAACAACTGCTTCTTACAAGGAAAAGATATTAACACAACTATCTGGGATATTAAAGAGGACATTAGAATTAGTCGCTTTACTACGCTAAGCTTTATCTGGTGGAGCCTCTGGTATTTCCGAAACAAAACCCTATTCGACCACAAAAAAAGCTAATATAGGGAGCATACTCGCCTTCATCAAAGACCAAACACTTTTATGGAATTCTACTAAATTGCTTGTTAACTCTACAAATACCACCCAGCATAATAAAAATACCCAGAACACAACATCCAGGAAACAAAGGAAAAAAGCAAGATGGAAACCATCAAAAGTAGGAGCTCATAAACTAAATTTCGATGGTTCTTTCTCCCGCCTTCCAAAGGCTCCTACGGATTTGTTTTTAGAGATAGCACTGACAACATTGTATTCTCTGGCTGTGGGCCTTGTCCCATCCCTTTTGTCGCTGGCTCTGAAGGGTTTGGTCTCTAGAAGGGTATTAATGCATCTATAGAACTTAACATAACAAACCTGGAAATTGAAGGAGATAACCTCACCATCATAAACAGTCTTAAAGGCCTAGGGAAGCCTACAGGGGACTCAGAAATGATTGTCTCAGATAGTCTAGTCTCGCTGGGCTTCTTCCATACTCTGGCGATTCGTCATGTCTTCTGGGAAGCAAACCGAGCTGCGGACCATCTATCGCACATGGCTTATGCTTTCCATGGTAATGGGACTCCTGACGACTCGGTGCTTCCCAATTTTGTTTGTCTGGATGCTCTTGGCTATTAAGGTGTTTCCTTAAGCCAAATTTTTTCCGGTTAAAAAAAAATAGAGAGGATGAAGAGAAAAGAGAGAACATATCTCTATTGCTTGTGTGTCCCTTAACAGGGATTACAAGGCCTTATATAGGCAAATGTAAAAGAGTACATAAATGGTACTATGAATGGAGGGGGTTAAGAAGGTGAAACATCCATAATACAAAAGATATTATAACACTCCCCCTTGGATGTGCACCTCTAACATTACAAAGTGTCTCGTTAAAACCTTGCCTAGAAAAACCCAATGGGACAAAAACTAGGACTAAGGGAAAAAGAGTACAGATGTCATTTGATACACTTTGGGTGATACTTCCTCGTTAAAAACCTTCCAGGAAAACCCAATGTGACAAAACCTGATCGAAGGGAAAAAGAGTGCAATGCGTATATTCTCCCCCTGAATTCAACATTCTTCTTGCAACTTTCTCATTCTGATAAGCTCATCGAACTTCTTGATAATGTTGACTTTGTGAGCTGCATGGTCGAGTCTGAACATTGTCTTTGAACTGTACAAATCGAAATGTCTTCATATATTACAATTGACCTCGACGCAATTGAATTATATGTCTTGGTGTTGAGCTGCTTTCAATGCACAATCATCAGGTACTTCAGGACCTAACATGCTCGTCATCATTTGATTTGGGGGGATATATTGTATTAAATGGTGCATAAGTCGTCTCGTTAAAAACCTTACCTTGGAAAAACCCAGTGGGATAAAAACCAAGATTAAGGAAAAGAGTACAACTTTGTATGGTACTTCGGGACCTAATACAATGTCACCACTTTCACAATTATAGGTACTTCTGGTACTGTTATAAGGATCATTAATCAGTTGTATGTGACGGGGATTTGACATTAATGCTTCAAGCATTTTCAATCGATCATTTTCATTTATATGTGTATGCAAGTAACACGTCCGTCATTTACATTGAGATCCAAAATTATATTCACTTCTGGTGAATATATTCCTTATATAACCTTTGATAGGTTTTTGTGCTATCAACTTGGCTTTATATTTTATTTTGTACGAACACCCACTTAAAACCAAATGATGTTACACTTTTCGGTGTTGGAACTACAGGTCCAATGCCATCATGCTTAAAGAACCCATTCTTGCATGAATTTCCTTTTCTAGCTCTTTACTATCATTTCAATGTCGACATCCATTATTTATTTGATGATCATCATATTCTCATAGGCTCTTTTCACTTCTAGGGAATCGTATACCAAGTGCCTAGTGATCTCAAACACTTCTGGTGTACTTGAGAACCACTTGATATTTACTAAGTTGGAGTTACATCTAGAACTTCCAAATGTGAGCTAGTATGATTTGTGACTTTAATTATCACTTTATTGGCCTTTAGTAAATGCTTATTTATCAAACTACAAAATCATGTCATATATTGAACTTCTGGTTCACTTGTATTTATCCGCGGATATGAAATGATAGATAAGTTGCTTCCGTGCAATCTCTTTATTAATATTTAGTCTCATTTCCTCTCCCCCTAAATACCGAGCATTTTATCACCGTTATAAAGCTCTAGGTATTTGATATCAATAGGGACTCAAACCCCATGTATCATCCAACTTCTTTGTGGTCTCATTGTAGTTCATTTGGAGGAGTTATGTCTCGGAACATGTGTTCCTCATTCAAGACCTTTGAATGGCATGCTCTCTTTTGGAGATAATTAGGGAGATGTTATTGTTTCAATTTCGAAATGCAAACTATCTTGCATGGGCCCATTTGACTAACGACTCTTTTGGGTCGTCGTGATAACAATCTCTACCTGTTTGTTTCATATGACCAAGTGTCGAGGCATCTATAATATTGGAATTACACTAGCTATATGGTAGTGTTCCGTAGGGGTCTCATTGTATCCAATCAATAGACATTAGATACTTTGCATCTACTCCCAATATAGATGGTCTTGTTGTTGATTTTTCCAAGATGATAGACCATATATGTTTGGTCACCCGTATTGAGGATCTTCATGTCCTAGAATCTTCTGATCCCTCTTAGTGTGTGTCTATGTGAATTTCAATGATCCTGCACATCATCGATTCACATGAGTGACTGGATGCCACAAAGAAAAAATATTTTATCATTAACTAACTTCTGGTTAGTGATAAGTTTCAATGGGATAGATGAGTGTCAAATAAACCATATATACATTCTCATTTCTGTAAGACTTGCTTCTGGCTAGTCATATGAGATATTGGTGTTCAATACCATGTTAATTCATACATATGTGTCATTGTTACTTCAGGTAACAAGATCAATGCTCTTCTGGAGCTATATGGTATTCATCTTGGTTTTTCCATTCCAGATTGTTTGAGAAAACTTCAAGTTTTCAAAATTGTTTGACACTTGTAAAACCATAATATTCAACCTCTGAACTTTGTATATGGTGATCCATTTATTTAATTTAGATGCCATTGAATGGGAAATGTCAGAACTTTCGTTGGTGTCATACTTCAAGTATGAGTCATTTATAATGTTCTTCAAGACATTTAGAATTAACCTTATAACAACTACCTAGCTATAAGCCACAATAATAACATCGGTTGCGCGCTTAACCTTAACCTCTTTTGTACCCTCTACTGGCGAGGGGCATGCTTCATACTATGCTTAGAGAAATGTCAGGAAGTGGCATTGTTAATCGGATTGTGCTTTGTGGGTAATTCTATTGGTTGTACCAAACGAATGATAATCGTTCTGAACTTGATAAAAAACCACATTCCATGTACTTCTTCAAGAGTACAAATGATAAGATTAGCATCATATACTTTTCCGGAGTTTATAAGAATCATATACTCTTCTAGAGTTTATAAGAATCATTCACTCTTCTGGAGTTTAGTACAATCCATCAATAGAGTCTTCAGGCTCTTAGGTTGGTGTTAAAAAGCTTCACAATCTACGGGATTGTAGTAAACCTTTCTCCCAAATGTTCATTTTCCAAACAAAACTTCGTATTAGATACTCATGATAAGTTGTTTCTTTAGGAAACACTTTGAGCTTCGGGGATGGCCGTCTTCGAGTTACTAGAGTGCTTATTTTGGTGGTGTACAGGGCTACGGTTACAAAGGAGGAGGACCACATACCACGGGTGGCGCTCCTCCACCGCCGTCCCTTTTTGTCGTAGGTCGGTGATGTCGATCGTACCCAAAGGAGTGGGTTTGATGAATGGGTGGCAGATAGGTTTTTTTAGCTTTTTGAGAAACAATCGTGCTGATGACATGTTATAATATATAAATGGTACTATGAATGGAGGGGGTGAAGAAGGTGAAACATCCATAATACAAAAGATATTATAACATTATTATATATGTTATATTATTATATAATATTACAGAGTAATTTATATAATATTAATTCTAATTTATCGGGATATTTTTATAAGGTAATAATTCGAGGGTCAGACAAGCTTGACACCTTGAGTGGCCGATAGGATCGGCAGACAGCGAACCGTCAAACACACGACCTAAAAAAGAAAGATACAATAAAAACAGTGACAAACTAACAAAACCAGACGAACAAACAAACCTAGTCTAAAATTGACATGCATATGGCATATCGCTAATGCCGTATGTGATTTGACCTTTTGGATGTATAGATTGGAGATCATAATGATAATCACATGCGATTTTTTAAAACTAAAATCAATTACTCCCCAAATTCTCATCGCTCTTCTTTTAGTTTCATATTATCAGAGGTTGCAATTGATTGGTTCATCGTTTTGTTAAATTTGAATCTAAAGGAAAAAAGTGAACTGATTGGAAGGGGCACTGGAACTGTTAAGCTGAGCTAGTGTTCGTTTTTGACAGCTAATTAAAGGTGTTGCTCATGAATGCGCATATGGGGATAAGTATGGTGCAGTTAGTGACAAGCAGACTGAAAAAGAGGGGAATATGAAAGTGTTGGTTGGAAAGATTTTGCTTAAGGAATGATTTTGCATTCCGCCTCTATTCGATTACCCCTGCTCTTTTTTTCTGCCGTGTGGTTTGCTTCCAAGGTAGCTTAAGGATTCTCTACGTATGTTATGTTTAGCTGCAGAAATGTATACTATGAATGAGTATTTTATTTTTATTCACCAATAATCTGAAGTTGTTGGTGGACTTGTACCTAGGCGTGGCCATGGGTTACGGGTTGACCCGTGACCCAACGGGTCGTACGGGTCGGTAACCCGCCGGGTCACTGACCCGGCGGGTGCGGGTTCTCGGGTCAAAGGGTCAAGGTGGGTTGCGGGTTAGAGTTAGGGTCAGGGGTTTTAAAACCCGATGACCCGGCAGGTTCGACCAGGCGGGTCGACCCGCCGGGTCAAACCTACTTTTTTGAAATTTCTAGCCGTTGTGAAACGGCTAGCTCAACCCAATACGCCTATAAATCTTATCTCCTTTGTTCATTTCATTTCATTACACTCATACATTTCATTTTCGTAATAACGTTATCATGTCTGATCAATCCGTGACTTCTTTTGCCTCCCGATTTTGGCTATAAATAAGCCTCACCTCCCTCCCATTTTACTCACACCTCATCTCAAACTCTGAAAACGCTTTGTATTAAGCCCCGCGACGTCATGAGCAGCAGGACAAGCGATTGCGAATCCAGAGTTTCAGGCCCGCGACACGATGATGAGGAGGGCGAATCCAGTGTCCAAGTCCTGCGACAAGAAACGCACATGCTCTTGAGTCGGTTGAGTGTAGCCCAAGTTCGGGCTGCTATTTTCACATGCTAGTTCACAAAGCACCCGAGGGATAAAAACAGTTGCAACGTCAGTTGTAACTTCTGCGGGATGGTCTTCAGGTACCCGAATGGAGGAGGATATGGGAACTTCAATCGTCATATCCAATTAAAGCATCCAAAGAAACTAGCTTTGGCCAAATATTTGTAACTTTATTATTTAGTATTCTTTCTCAGTGAAAATATGGACATTAGTAAGTTATTTACGTTTTTTCTGCGTTTATTTATGTTTTATAAAAATAATACCCGACAGGTCGACACGTCAGATACCCGACGGGTTTCGACCCGTCGGGTCGACCCGTCGACCCTGGAACCCGGCGGGTGACCCGAACCCGCCAACCCATGGGATTCCCGAGTTAGGGTTCGGGTCACACTTCCCCGAACCTTGACCCGATGGGTCGGACCCGTGGCCACGCCTACTTGTACCCACTTTGATAGCACATAAGATACTTGCATGCTTCATAGAATTCTTGGAATGATTTTGTCAATGGGTGTGCCAAAGTGGAGAATGGGGATTATATAATTCTTAGGCAAATTAATTGATTTGTAATAGTTAGATTTCTGTGTTTAAATTGAATTTCATGTGTAGATATATTTTCGTAGGTTTCATTAAAAGCATATTTGAATAAAATCAGTAAGATATACACGTATTTTTACTTTGATGACACACCGGCCTTTTTATTAAGGTGACACCAGCGGTTACACTATCAAACGGGTGGGATGGTGACATATACCGGACACTGTATTTTTGTTGGCTTAGCATTAGATCGTCTAAGATTTCACCACCATTAATTCTAGAGTTTTAGTTTGGGTGATGTAAGTTGTCACCGCATATGTTTCACCACCGATAAGGGTGATGACAACGATAAGGGTGGTGACAGTGATAAGGGTGGTGACAGTGTGACCATTGATAAGGGTGGTGACAGTGTGACCACTGATAAAGGTGGTGACAACGATAAGAGTGGTGACAACGATAGGGGTGGCGACAACGATAAGGGTGGTAAGAGTGACCCCGTAAAAAAACTCTAAAAAGTATTGATAAACTCTAAAAACCACCATTATCACTGTCACCACTCTAGAGTGGTGACAGTGAAGAGGGTGGTGACAACGGTAGGGTGGTGACAGAGAAAGAGTGGTGACAACGATAGGGGTGGTGACAACGATAAGGGTGGTGACAATGATAAGGGTGGTGACAATGATAAGGGTGGTGACAGAGATAGGGTGGTGACAGCGATAAGGGCGGTGACAACGATAGGGTGGTGACATCGATAGGGTGGTGAAAATGATAGGGGTGGTGACAGCAATAAGGTTGGTGACATCGATATGGGTGCGATAAGGGTGGTGACAGCGATAGAGGTGGTGACAACGATAAGGGTGGTGACAGCGATAGGGCGGTGAAAGTGATAAGGGTGGTGATAGCGAAAGGGTGGTGACAACGAAAGGGGTGGTGATAACGATAGGAATGGTGACAGCGATAGGGGTGGTAACAGCGATAGGGGTGGTAACAGCGATAAGGGTGGTGACAACGATAGGATGGTGAAAGCGATAAGGGTGGTGACAACGATAAGAGTGGTGATAGTGATCTCATTAAAAAAAATTCTAAAAACTAAGATGTCACGAAAAAAAAATTGTCACCGCATGTGTCACCATTAATAAAAGTGGTGACACTAATCTCGTAAAAAAAAATTCACCAAAAAATTTGTTTATCATCATGTGTCACCAAAGTTATGTAACCAAAGTCATTGACCTTGACCGGTCAATGGTCAAATAAAAATGGGAAGAAAGGGCAAAAATGTCATAATGGACATTTTGCAAAAGGGAATATGAAAGTGGGCATTTTGCAAAATGCCTTATTTAAAATGGACAGTTAGCAAAAAAATCCTTGGTTTAAAGGGATAAAGGAATGAAGAACAAAAATTTAAGGAACAAAATTAGATTGATATAAACAACTAAAAAAGGGTAGGGATGTCATATATAGTTAATAAATGTGTTAAATTGTGTACTTAGTGCTTAAGAGATGTTTGGATTCCCAAGTGATTATGCTTATAAGGATAATCACTTTAAAAGTGTTTGGCTAAAAAAATTATAAGGTATTTAAAATAATGGAATTTCAAAATAAAATACCTTATAAATTGTGTCAATTAATTATATTCGGTGTGTTTGGATTCCCAATGCATTATGCTAATTATAAGCATAATCACTTTTAAAGTGTTTGGTTAAAAAATTAAAAAATATTTAAAATGACATAATTTTAAAATAAAATATTACATAGATTGTATAAATAAAATATTAAATATTGTGTTAAGTTTGTAATTGCCTTATAAACTTAATATAATTAATGGACGCAATTTAGAAGGTATTTTATTTTAAAATTCTATTATTTTAAATACCTTATAATTTTTTTTAGCCAAACACTTTTAAAGTGACTATGCTTATAAGCATAATCACTTGGGAATCCAAATAGACCCATAGATTAGTTGAATTCAAAATTTTGAATTAAGTACAATAGTTTAAAAAAAATGAAAAATGAAAAAAATGGATAAAAGGGAGAGGGTGAAGGAGAGGATGACACCTAAGCACTAAGTACACTAAGTTAAAATTATATATATATATATATATATATATATATATATATATATATATATATATATATATATATATATATATATATATATATATATATATGGTAATAAGTGCCTACCATAATTGACAATATCGAAATTATCTCTTTCAAATTATGGTAACAATTCATTAAAAAAAGTCTATTATAATATATGGAGAGGATTGGATTCAAATATATGATAACTAAAATGGAAAGTAAGTTCAATGACAATCTCGAAATTTTGTAATCTAACCCATCCGTTGTTTGGTTCTGCGGGGATTTTTCGTAATAGTTTCATTTGGAATGCTTCGTTCATATCGTTCGATTTTTCTTAGGCCATACCCCCCCCCCCCCAATTTCTTGGGCCTGTAGATTCTATGCCAGCTTATAAGCGGACGGTATTGATTATCCTTATTACAGAAAAATATCCTATTTATTTGATCCAGCTCTTTGTGCACAAAAGAAGGTAACATAAAGTTTTACATTGTATAGAGCAGTTTAGCCGCCGGGTTTGATCCAATGAGCATAGCACATCCTTGTTGAGATATAGCACTGACATCATCGTATGTGACATGATTTTAGGTGTCTATGAAGTAAGTTTTATGTCCATTAAGTGTTAGTTATATGCGTTTTATGTGATATTTCGAGTATAGAGGTCTACACGCAGTGTGTGTACGATTTCAGGTGTTTTGGTGCATAACTGGACAATTTCTCACGACCAAGGAAAAGAAGCAAAACCAGAGTCGCGTCCGCGGATATCATTGATCGTGGACTGAGCTTAAGGAGAGAAATTGTGAGCGGGAAGTCGAAGCACACGAATCATCAAGGTCGAAAAACCAAGGAAGCAAAGCTTGCAAAGTTTCGCGCTTGCCGCGGACAGTTGTTATTGACTCCGATATCGAGCAGGGCAAAAGACTGGATGATGAGGTTGCACTAAGCTACACGACGGAATTATCATCCACGCACTATTACATTGGCCAATCCGAGTGCTGAACTAACCAAAGACAAGCATTCGTCCATTCAAGGCAAATTCCTGTGGGAATGATTGCAGAACCATCGTACGAATACTTGTGGGAATGATTCTCCACCCTGAAGACATACAATTTCCGTGAGAGTCATCCGCAGAGCAGGATGACTCTCAAAGAATGAAAATCACGGAGACGGAGGTTGCACACACAGTAATCACATTTCTTTTTTAGAGCGGTCGTATCTTCAATCTTCTATCTAGAATCTTTCATCTATCTTCTATCTAGTTTTATCTGTTATTTTAGGAAAGCTCTATCTTCTATCCTTTAGATATAATTTTATCTTTAGATTTCGTTAACCCTATAAATAAATGCTTTGCAAAGCCGATTGGGGGGAGGAGAGACAGTTTTTGTTAGAGTTTTATTGCAGACATTATTTTAGACTTTTCAGAGATTTCGTTTTGGAATTCGTTTTGCTAGATTCAAGATAAGTTCTTTTAATCTAGTTTTATATTATTTCATCATGATTTTTGTGATTATGTTTGAATCCATGGCTGGCTAGTTTTCTTGTTCTGGAGTTAGGGTGATCATAACAATGTTGAGATAGACATGTGCATGATGATTGCCTAAATAGATGTTATTATTTGTTTGATTTGATCCATGAGTGCTTAATTAATCCGATTAGTTCTCTATTGATTGAAATCCTTTTGATGTTTAATATGTGCGTACTTCCAACAGAGATAGGAATTATAGATAAAGTTGTTAACTTTATTGGAAAACATGGATTAAACCTAATAATTGTTTATGAGCGATCTATTCCATTCTCGTAAGGATAATAAACTATCGTAGATAACCTAGGTTTGAAATTGTTAGGCGGATTACGTGAGCGATGGCTTGATAAATTTTCTCGCTAGGGTCTAATTAGTGCTTAAAGAGTCGACTTGATTTATTCGACAACAAGCGCGAGATGAGTCGTAACCAGTCGTCCGCGGACAAAGTTGTCACGAGATGCGCGAGCTGAGTGGTAACGAGTTTAAATAGTTTACTTTCAAATATCTTTTCTCAATTTGTTCAGGAATGAAAATTATTCAGTCTATCGAGGATGCATTGTTGTGGTGAAACTTGACTTTGAAATGTTTTTCACATCATATATTCACAAAAACTTGCAATTTGTTATTTTTATTCTTCTTATTTACTTAGTTCTTCAAAAATCACTTATTTTATTTGGCTTAGTGAACTAGTTGAGGTTTTGCAATTTATATTCACATAGTCCCCGTGATTCGATACTAGATTACTATAATTGACATCGTGCGCTTGCGGAGTGTTGGTTTTAGACCGATCAAGCACCCGCTCTCCATTTACTTAGTTGTGCTTTTGATTTACAAATAATTTCCTCAAAAGTTTGCTTGTTAACTCTCTCATTAATAATTGGGTACCCAAGATATTTTTCAAGGGAGTTTTCATTAGTGATAATTAAGTAGTTTGATAGTTCCTGAATTCTCGAATTCGTAATACCTTTGGTAGCTTGAAAGCTGGATTTGTGGTAATTGACTTTTTGTCATGAAACTTTACAGTAGTATTCAATGATTTTTTTGATCTTGAGGGCAGAAGAGACACTATCCTTAGTGAAAATAATGATATTGTTAGCGAAGGTAAAAAAAGGATGCTAGGACCGTTTCTACCAAATTTAAACCTAATAGGGATATGCATTGTACATGCTTCATGCGCTAGTTTCCATGAAAGGACTTTTGCTCCTCAGATAAACAAGAGGGGGAAAACGGGTCTCCCTGACAAAGACCCCGAGTTGGTAGTAACACGTCGGTAGGGCCTTTGTTAAGATTTTATCATTATTGGTTCTCAACAAGATGTTATCTTTACTAAAAAAATTATTTGAGTATATTAGGTACCGTGTGCAAGTTGGGATTCATGTCACCAATATATGTTTTTCGACTTGTTAATTTGAGTTTGGTATCACTAATATTAATTTACTCTCTCTTTTGGAAATATAAGTGTATTGATTTTTTGACACGTTTTTTAAAAACTATATAAAATAATATTTTTTATTAATTTTTTACATAGTCTTAAATATATTTATAATAAGTATATAAATATGTATTAATTAAAAATATTATTTTATATAGTTTTTAATTCTTTAAAAAGCGTGTCAAAAAGTCAATAGACTTATATTTCCGAATGAATGGAGGGAGTATGTTTTGTTACTCGTTAATTTGAGTTTGGTATCACAAATATTTATGGTTTTTGACTTGCTAATTTGAGTTTGAGACACCGATTATACATCTAATATATAATAAAGTCGATATATATAAATTTTATGTGTTGTTTTTTTAATTGATTCTTAGTTAAAGGATTAAACGTCTTAGACAACTTTTGCTTTTTTTTTATTTGGAAAGAATTTGGGTGAGCGCGACTCTACCCGATAGCATCCTTGTATATGAGGTATAGAAGACCAGGATTGTTTGAAATGTCGGAACCCCGGGCAGAGTAGCAAAGGTGTGCGAACTTATCAGCCACTCTATTATCCATACGGGGAACGTGAAAGAAAGAAACTTCTTTCACATCCGACAACAACATTTTGATATCTGTCATAATCAATTCAATTTCTCACAGACAGTTACGTTTGTTGGCAAGGTGATTTATTATTATTTGTGAGTCGCTTTCTATATGAATTTTGTCAATATGTAACTGTTTAATTTTTAGTACTCCAAGTTTAAGAGCAAGTGCTTCCGATTTGAGTGCAGATTGGGTTCCCAAATAATGATATTCAATATGGAGTGGAGTCCCCATCAATTCACGAATAATTGTGCCTGCATAACTATTTGAGTTAGGCAGCGATGAGCCATCGAAGTTAAGTTTAAATGTCCCCTTGAGGGGCTTTCTCCAAGAAATGTTTTTATTTGGTTTATTCCTATCCCTCAAAGCGGATGCATGCAAAGTGGGATGTACCACCAAGTTAAGGTCGTCGTCTATTACAGAAGTTTTGTTCCAGTTTTCACTATGCGTTTGTATAAGACATCTAGTAATAGATGGGCAGGGAATGGGCACATGTTGAAACAAAAATTGGTTTCTAACGTACCAAATTGTCCACCAAGTAAAAGCAAGTTCATTCTTCTCATAATTCGAGAAGGAGTTACCAATGAAATTGAGAATGGGTTTGACATCGTGAGAATGGGCAATCATATTGGACATTTTTTACCTAGCCGTTGTAGAGAAAGAATGTAGGAAATTCATGTAAGAACACTCAAACAGCAAGTGAGTGTCATCTTCAACTACACGGTTACAGAGGCAACATGTAGTGGGGACAGATACATTGCGTTGGTTAAGCCGATCAGTAGTTGGGAGTCCTTTTTGGATGATTTTCCACATAAAGTTTTTAACTTGGGGGGGGGGGATGTTGAGTTTCCAAATCCAAGCGTTGTTATCTATCTGAAGGTTGTTTTGGCCAGAGGAAAGCTTATATGCAGATGAAGTTATGAACCAACCTTCTTTATCAGGTCACCGATACAGACGATCCTCAATTTGATTCACAAGTAAGGGTGTGCCCCTAAAATATCATTGATGATAGAGGAAGGAAGAACAACCTGGAGCTTCTCAAGCCACCACTGTCCACCAAGGATGTAATCACTAACAAACTCTTCAACATTTGGGATGTTCGGACAATCAATTCTGGAGAGAATAGATGATGCTGACAACCAATTATCAGTCCAAAATCTTACAAATTTACCATTTCCGATGGACCAAATTAGCCCATATTTGAATTTATCCAGGAGATTGGTGAGTCTAGACCATTGCCAAGAAGAAGCACCCCTCTTATGGTAATTTAATATGTTTGTAGCTCCGAGATATTTATGAGTAATTAACTTTACCCAGGCATTTTCAGGTTCGGCGCTTGAATTTTCCAGAGTAATTTCATTTGAAGGGCTTCATTCATATCATTTGATTTTCTTAGTCCCAAACCCCCACATTTCTTTGGTCTGCATATTCTATCCCAACTGATAAGTGGGCGGTGTTGGTTGTCCTTGTTCCAGAAAAATCTCCTATTTATTTGATCCAGTTCTGTGTGCACAGAGGAAGGGAGCAAGAAATTGTGCATCGTATACAAGGGTTTTTAATGCAAGGTTTGATCCAATGAGAATCGCACGACCTTGTTGAGAGAGGGCACTAGCTCCCCACTTGCTCAACTGCTCTTTTGATTTACAGACGATTTCTTCAAATGTTTCCTTATTTACTTTTCCATTGATTATTGGGCATCCAAGATATTTTTCCAGGGAGTTTTCATTTGTAATATTTAAGCAGTTGGAGAGGTCTTGGACTTTGGAGTATGTAATGCCCATGGTAGCTTGAAAGCTGGATTTGTGGTAGTTAACTCTTTGACATGAGATTTTGCAGTAGTCGTCGATGATAGTTTTGACTTTACTGGCAACGGATATACTACCCTTGGAGAAAATAATTATGTCATCTGCGAAAGCTAAGAAGGGGATGCACGGGCCCTTTCTACCAAATCTGAATCCTATAGGACTATTGTTAACACACCGGCTTCTATTGAAAGTTTGCGAGAAAGGATTCCCGCACCTAGGATAAACAAGAATGGGGATAGCGGCTCTCCCTACCGAAGGCCCCGGGTTGGAAAGAACATATCAGTAGGCCCATTGTTTACCAATATAGAAAAAGAAACAGTTGTCACACATTCCATAACCCAAGCCACAAACGTCGAGTGAAAACTTTTTAACCAAATAAATACTCTTTTACGCATTTTTTTTTAACTATAAACAGGTCTGTAATGTTTTCCGTTTTTCTTTATAAAAATACTTTTAAAATTGAAAAACTAGTCTCGACTCTGGATTGTTGTTCATTAATTAATTTATATCTATATAGGGGTGCGCTCCGGTGAAAACAAAAATCTTTTGTGTGAAATTCCAGTCAAACCTATCATAGGCTTTTTCCATGTCAAGTTTTATCGCTAACCAGCCCTCGCTACCTATGCGAGATTTAAACGAATAAAAAATTTCATGAGCTATGAGGACATTATCCGATAGCTCTATCTGAGACGAAAGCCCCTTGGAGGGGGTGGACTAATTTACCGATAGTATGTTTTAGTCTGTTCGTGAGTATTTTGGAAATCACTTTATACAAAGTGGAGCATAGACTAATGGGTCGATAGTGATTTGTGGAAGTGGGGTTATCACACTTTAGGATCAAGGAAATAAAAGTGTGGTTGATCTGCTTGAGAAGTTTCCCTGAATGGAAGAAAACATTGACAACCTTGATAACCGAGGGGCCGACAATGTCCCAATATTTTTATAGAATTCATATGTGAAGCCATCAGGACCGGGAGACTTGTTGGACCCAATACTAAACATAGGCATTTTAATTTCACTATTGGATGGCTGTTTAATAAGAAAAGCGTTGTCCTCAGGAGTAATTGTGGGTTGAATCAGACACAAAGAGTCATTGAGAAGATTTTCATTATTGGTTCCTTTTTGAATCTTTTCGCAAAATCCTGTTTTATTTCAGTTTTAACATTTTCTTCTCCAACTATGAGAGTCCCTTCAGCAGAAGTAATGTTTCGAATTTGCTTTCTATGCCTCCGACCCGAGGAAATGCGGTGGAAGTAGGATGTATTGGAATCCGATAATTTGAGGTGTTTGGTTTTAGCCCTCTGGTTCCAGAAGTTCTTTTAAAATAGGAGGAGTTGGTCTTTTTTCCTTAATAGGGTCATCTCTTTTGAGTTTCCCCGGTAGAACGAGGGGTTTGGTGCTTCCGACTGAATTTCCATAAGTTTGTCATCAACCTCCTTTAACTATCGGAAGATATTCCCAATTGATGATTTGTTCCATGATTTTTGTTTTTTGCTTTAGAATCCTTTGCTTGAAATAAATCTGAAACATTGCCGAACCAGGCAGGATCCGCACAACGCTTGTTTAACAATGTTCCGAAAATCCTTTCTTTGAAGCCATATGTTTTCAAATTTGAATGGTGGAACTTTGAAGGTGTAGCTACAATCAAGAGTGATTGAGATGGGACAATGGTCCGAAGAGGAAAAGGCACCATTTTTGGTAATTAAGTTTGGATATTTGTGCATAATAGAATGATGAACAAGAACTCGGTCCAATTTTTCAAAAGTATTATCTTGACCTGCCGACGTCAGCCTCCAGGTAAATGGGTTTCCAAAAGTGGGGATATCCACTAAAGAGCAACCACTTTTAAACTATATAAGTCTAGAAAAGTGAGAAGGATGAGCTTCCACACCTCCCAATTTTTCGCTACTGCAGTTGATTTCATTCAAGTCTCCCATAACAATACACGGACAGGAGGAGGCCGAAATAATGTCCGAGAGGTTTTCCCAGAATACCTGCTTCTCACAAGGGTCGGGGGGTCATAGACGAAGAGGAGCAGTATTAGACTATCCTCAGACGGGTAGTTGTAATGAATACCGATTATTCTTGGAAGATGGATTTCAATAGAGAGGGACTTTGTCGAAAGGAGGTGATCCTTCCACAAAACCCTGAGGCCGCCGGAACGACCAGAAGCAGGGGACCAAATAGCATTGTCAAAGCCCGCATATTTCCAACATTTCTCCTCGGGAATAATTTCTGTTTTTTTTTTCCGCAAGGGCTACCAGGTGAATGTGCTCATTTTTACACCAAGTATTAATTCCAACCCAAAAAGTTCTTTTCCCAATTCCTCTACAATTCCAAAAGCTTATTTTCATAAAACACTTTGTCTAACATGAGGTGAAAGGGTTAGGAACCTCATGTTATGAAAATTTGTCTTGGAACAATGTTTTTGAATTGAACGTGGTCTGAAAATTCAGTACAAGGCAGGAGGTCCAGCTACTGCGCACATGTTTTTCTTGTTCATAGGATAAACTACTCGATTTCTACTTTGTTTTGACATTGCATTACTTAACCATTTCATCCCCTTTCTGAGCAATGCCATCACAGTTTTCCCTCCTCTAAAGACAATTTGATGACCCCTAGCAATTACATTGGGTGCTCCCACTTTGGTTTTACGCATAAAGGTTTCCTTTGTGTAATTCATTTCCACTCCCATTTGTTCACACATAAATGCCTTTGATAAGATATTTTCCGAAAAATAGGCTTTATCCATTACCATTTTACTGCTATTAGTTGGCCTACTTAGTGGAAGCAGCTTGATCAAGCTTGAATGTTTCCAAACTACAGTAGTATTATCACATTCAAATAGACCAACCAGCAGGGCAGTGATTATTTCATTAATTTTAGCACAAAGATTTTGATAGGGGTTAGCTTCGCTAGCACGAGAAACTTGTCGAAAGCTGGGAACAAGAGTGATTAATTGTTTGAATTCTAGAGCTTTTGAGTCTTGTGATTCACAATGTAAGCCCATATTTGTAGCACTACTCAATTGTTCAAGCATGAGCTGTTTATAGTTGGTTTTATGCATGAAGCAGTTAGAGTCCACTTTTGAATGTATTGTTAGGTAGTTTTTAATACTATAAACTTGTTTATGGCCCTTTGAAGGGTTGGATGGGTTTTTATATTTGTTATAACCCTTTGAAGGGGGGTATGCAATTTGATATTTTGCAATTGGTTTGTCAACCCAGAAGGAAAACTAGAGGCCCCATCCGAGAACCAAACGAATGGTTGTAAAAAAGGATAGATAGGCTATAAGTGGTGTGCACCAGTATACATACATAACCACCACTTTTTTGATAAAATGATTCAGCAAAATGCAAATAGTGAAGACATAATCTGGAAGGATTTTACTACTCTTTTGATATATTACACTCGGTAACAAGTCACTAGAGTTTTGTTTGGAGTTGTTCTTGGTTTTATGATTAAGGCTTTGGCAAGGATCTTCTTAAAAGAGTCTTGACAAACATATGGATTTAGAGCTCCAAGCAAAGTGAGATAGTTTATAATTGGTCGGCTTTTATAGCCCTTTGTAGGGATTTGAACAATTGATTTTGTAAACAAGGAGGCTTTGTGAGAAAACGAACATTTGTTAATGTGATTATATTCACAATTAATAGTAAATAAGCCAAATATACAATATAAATCCAAAAGGAATTTTCTGCCGAAAGAAACTGTAAACGGGCCTCTACCTTGTAGAGTTTTGAGTTTCTCCCTGTCGATGGTCCTCCTCCTTGACTTCTTTCCATCTTTGCCTCTCCGTTTCTCTGTTACTGCATCATTTGGACACTAGAGCCCCTCAGCCGAAGAGCCATATCGGAGCATGTTTTGGAGCCCTTTCTGGATTTGGTCTTATGGGGAACTAACAAGTCAGCCCCCATGGTTGCCTTCAGGCCCTTTCGGGGGGTGGGCTATGTAGAGATGAAAACATCCTCCACACAGATTTTGTTTTCTAAATCTTTCATGTTCGAACTCATACAACAAAAGGATGAAAGGTTGCAATTCCTGAGACCTAAAGATTTCATCAAAGGTGTAGAGCGATTAGGTAGAATCAATATCGAGATTATCTGGACTAACCTGTCCGTGACCGAAGAGGTCACGTATATGCAGTCGGGAGGCAAGGGCCCGAGATGTCCAAGCCAAGAGAAGCAGGATTTGTAGTCTTCAGACCACACAAAACCAACTGACATAGGAGAGACAGCCCCAACGCCTTCACCACACCCACCTACAGGCCACCACACCATGTATATGTAGTCTTTCGTCCACACAGAAACGAAAATCAACGGAAAGGCAGCCCTAGCAGATCCAGCAGCCACCTGCGAACACAATAGCTCAGCCAGAGACGATGAGCATCCCCACCTCCATGAGCAGGAAGTTTTTTTCCGCCTTATGAAATTCATTTTGACTGGTACTAAGAACCTCCGACCAGCCTTTAGCCCATTCAATTTTCGACTATCGAACCAGCAAACCCCACAACAGACTTGCAAATTCGCATCATCAGGACGAAATAAATTTGCCTGACTTCGATTCACGAAGGAGATAGACTCCACGGTGCACTGAACAGATAGAAAGAGGAGGAAAGGGCTTAGGTCGGCGAGGAACCTCGCCGAGATCTCACTGAAATTGGATTTGGGGCTTAGGGTTTGTAGGGGAGATTTTGGTAACTAGGGGTGGGGGCATGTGGAGAGCGTTCTCCGCAAGGCCATTTTCGACGCCCAACTTTTGCTTTTTTTTTTGAAACGGAAATAATTTGGCCATAAGGATAGACCCTATAGACCAAGAGCATCCATGCGGATGAAATTACGAAGCACTGCGTTGTCAGGAGGGGATGAGGCCGAGAACACAAAGTCAAGATGCGATAAGCGGTCCGCAGCTCTATTTGCTTCTCGAAAGACATGACGAATCTCAGTAAAGAGGAAGCTTCCAAGGGAGATTAGACTGTCGGAGACAATCATTTCGGAATCTCCTGGAGGCAACGCACAACCTTTAAGACTGTTAATAATGTTTAGGTTGTCTCCTTCGATTATTAGTTTCGTAATCTATAGTTTTCGCGCAGTATTGATGCCATGCTAGAGACCAAGCCCCTCTGAACCAGAAATAGAGAGAATGGAGGAAGATGCCAGCGCCACAGTAAATAGGGGTTCCTGTATGGTTTCTTATGATGAACTCGTATACTTCTCTATTTTTTATTTTTTATTTTTTGATTCTTTGTTAAAGGGTTAAAAAATATCCATTTTTATTTGTCAAGTTCAAAATGGTATCTACTCTATATACTTCTCCAATTTCCGTTTGCGTTTTCTTAGGGGTTGGGGTTGGAGATTTGGATTTTCGAAAAAGGAAAATAATTCGATCACCTAAATGACGTACGTATTTGATTGAGAGGTCAACAAAATGGATGATTCGGAAAATGGGAGAGGAGAAGTTAAAATCAACAATTTGTTGATTTTAAAATGGTTGAGATTCTCTTAACTCAATTCCACCTATAAAGAATTTTTTACAAGTCTATATATGGGATACAAAGTGTGTCTTGTCCTGCAAATAAGATTGATAAGAACTCAGAAACTTCTAAATTCACAAAACCATCATCGGCAAATAGGAATGATAAGAGTCTGACTCCAACGCTTCTAAGACACAACCATCTTATGCTAACTCCATGTCAAATTTTAAATTATTTACTATTCATCTCAATTTTTTTGAAATGGTAAAAAAGTATATATTAAAATACCAACTTTTTAATTAAATTTTATTATAATTTTATACTTGTAAAATTTGAACCACACTTAAAACGTATCTATACCAAATCGGAACCACAATTATATATTTCGACCTAAAAAGTAGGCCACCGCATATTTCGGTCAAATAACGGAGAATAAAACATAATTGAGTTCTATGATCAAGACTTTGCTATATAATTAACACCCAAAAAAATTATTATTTGCATCAAAAATTCTGCGTCTTTTGAGGCACGGTTTTTTTTAAAAAAAAAACTGAATCAATAAAGACACTTGATTTTGTGGTGCAAACAGTAAAATTTTGGACGCATTTAGCAAATCTGACTCATTAGACACCCTTTGTATTTCAGTTGAAGAAAAATGGCGGGCAGCACCCAAAAATGCAGTAAGCATGCCTCAGCCTAGCTATATCACAACAACTTCAAACCAGCTGAAGCCTCCCAAATGAATCAATCTTTAAAATAAGTGTGGTTGAGATCTTCAATAGATGATCGATTAGAACTGAACTTTGCTCGAAAAAGATTGGCCGAATCCCCAATTGGAAGGAACAATGTTGTTGAAAGTCCTTGAAACGCCATCCGTTGTGGTGACCTTGAAGGACAAAGATTGCCCGTTGAGGTACGAATTCGACTGCCAATTCGCACCCCAGTTCCTCGACATGGTCATCCACCCGGTCTTCGACCCCTTGATTGAAACCGTCTTGATTGATCCTGCTCCTCCGACATTGGTGATCAGCACTAGCTCAAAGTAATCCCTTCCATTGATTGTGAACCTTACTCCTCCACGTTTCTTGCAAGGCACCCTAAAAACCCCAAATCACATAACAACCAATTTAGTTAATAATTGAACATCACAAACTTTAGTAGACATAAGAAAAGCCACCGGCGATATATAGATACAAGACTTGAACTCTGAACTAGTGGCAGATTCAGAAACTATTTCTTCTATGCATGATGAGAGATGTGAAGAGATCAAAGAGTTTCACATTAAAAATATGAAATAACAAGTCTTAGTATATAAGTTAGTGGACTACTTTTCCTATAGCCAATTGGTTAGTATGGAACGTCACTCGATTTATGTGCTAATTTAAAATTTTGAGTTTTACTCCTCATAGCACATGGGCACGTATGGACGCCAAATTTAAAATTTCTAGTTTAATTGTAGTATAAATGGATTTAAAATTTCTAGTTTAATTGTAGTATAAATGGATGAAGTATAGGGAAAGATGTAAGTATGCTGATTTGATAAATTGCGTGTGAAGTATGCATGTTTTTTCATAACTTATTGTTCAACCATCAAATTTGAGCTTATTATATGTTAAATCGAAGCTACTGACAGAGGGATCATGACCACCTCTAACCCATAAAATGGTCCGCCTCTGTTTCAAACCTTAAAAACTCAAAGTTGAAAAAGGGGCCTAACCTTTGGAAGAGGACGGGGATGATGCCGCCCCTGTAGACACCGATCTTCTCCCAGGCGGGCTGGGCCATGTCGAAGTGCTGACGAGGGGGATTGCACCACCCACCATTGTCGCTAGCGAGGGCGTAGTTTGGCGGGCAGAAGTTCGTTGCAGTCACGGTGACGGAGTAGCCTTTCCTGCACCACGTAGGATCGGTCATGTAGTCGCAGATGATCTTGTAGCACTGCCCACATGAGGCTCCATTGTTGAACAAAGCTGTGCTCAGCGCAGCTGTCCTCGTTCCGTACCTCGTCGAGTACAGGTTGCCGTACCCACAAGCTCCTCCTGTTCCGATCCAGATTAAAACAATTGATATCGATCACCTGTTATGCATTAATCGATATATAGATTTTCCGAATTAAACCCAATATGTATAAAGTACGTACCCATTGTCCCGGAGGCATCGCTCCCGCCATAGAAGGTGGCATGAGCCTTGCTCCACCCTGAAGCTGTGAAGGCATTTGCTGTAAGACACAGGCAGCCCAATGCGAGAGCGAATCCAAAAGCGAAGGTTGAGTGATTTGCCATTTCTGTTTTTTTGGAGATGAAGATGAGGTGATGTTGTTTAGTTTGTGATTGTAAGAGCTAAAATGGTGTGTTCTATTTATAGAAATGAATCGTGAAGAGTCAGAGGTATGAATTTTGCATATATCACATGGACAGCTAGTAGAGCAAAATATATCAAAATTTAATTCTATGAATTTATGGAGTATTTTATTAATTAATTAATGGGGGATTGACCTTGCAAATGTTTGCAAGGATAATGGAATTAATTATGGGGGCCCTCCTTCAATAATCCCACATGCATCGATCGATCGATCAATCACCGCTGCAGAAAAGCCGTCAATGAATCGTTTTCTAACTTACAAGTTACAATTTGCTACTTTTTTTAATGGAATTTTAATTGATTAGTTTGATTCCCCTTTGTTTTTTATTTTTTCACCACTAAGGGATTATTTGATTCGAACGAGTCGAGCTTGATATGTTCAAACGTTTGTTAAACGAGTTCGAGTTGAGCCAAATTCAATTTTTAAACGAGCTTACTTTTTTTTTTATCAAGCTTGACTTGTTTAAATAAACGAGCTCGAGCCGAGTTTTTTTCAAGTTTTAAGCAGTTTTACTTGGTTATAAATAACATATTAATTTAAATAAAATTTTATAAATTCTATAAAATTCAAACTAATCGAACTTAAATTGAACGAGTCGAGTTTTCCACCGAGGTTAAAATCCTTTACAGACTTAGCTTATTTAATTGAGTGAAAAAGTTAAGTTGGGTTTTTTTCTAGTCGACCTATCCCCCACTTTTCTAATCACAATTAACCCGATGAAAGATAAACCTAATTTTGTGAGTACGTAGAAATGTAATAGGGTGATTTTTGTTTTAAGTTTGCATTTTCATTCATTAGGATATACTCCCCGTGTCAAATATACATAGGTATCGTTTAACTTTTTACCACATTTTTTTAAAGTTAATTTTTTAAATAAAATATTAAACTTTTAATAAAAAAAATAGTTTTTTTTAATACAATTTGCATTTGTACTAGGCCGTGCAACCCCATGTTCGGGTAGTTCTTTCGAACAAGGTTCCCAAAATTTTGGGACCTCGTATATTTTTCAAGTATGTATAATAGTACTGAAAAAAGTTCATAGACCCACACTTAACTCTCCTTCAGTTAGTGAAATACTGTCAAAAATCAGGCCCATATGAGATCGATTTCGATTATAAGGTCCGACTTCCCTTACAATTCTTTCACACTCTTCTGCTCCGCTGCTCTCTCTCTTCTGTGTGGCGATTTTACCATTTTCAATCTACTAGAATCCATTCATCATTGCTCAATTCTGATTTATAATGCGACTCTCATCCACTTCTATTTCCAAATTAAGGTTAGTTGGTAAAGTTGCTTTTTATTTTTACCCTTTTATTATTTTTATAACAGGTCCCAAAAATGTTGGTACAATTGGTACATTAGTGTAATTTTAAAATAAATGAATTATTATATATGTTATATTATATTAATTTATATAATATTCTAATCTATCGGGATATTGATTTAAGTTTTTGAATGGATGGAAAAACTGACATGCATATGGCATATGGCATATGGCTAATGCCCATGGGATTGGACCTTTTTGGTGTATGGATTGGAGATCATAATGATAATCACATGTGGTGGGAACACGTAAATGATAAGCACTCACACTAAAGCCATAACTTATACTCCACATAACCTTTCAGAGTTTCAGGAGAGGTAAACAGTAATGATCAAATTAATTTTAAATGCTGAGGTGATTGAATTCATCAATTACGTACTGTGCGTACATTTTTTTTTCCCGGTCGAAGTACTGTACTGTACCTACATAACTTGCTTTGGTAGTATATATATATATAGAAAAAATGATGGAGAATATGATTGATTCATTAACTTGAGTTTAATTAAATAAAAATGAAATTCTAGAACCATTTTAGAAAAGGATGTAATTTACATCTTTCTTTTTATAATTTTTTTTTAATGAGAAACCTACCTTCGATGGTAAATTCCAAACTGATATAATAAAATAAATGAAGAACCTTTCACCAAAAAAATAAATAAATGAAGGACCACAATAGATGATAGGTGTGCATTTCAGAGGATTCATCCTCTTGTAACGAACTCTCCCCTAGTATATATAGGAGAGCTGTAATCGGTTGGATTGATCAAGAAACACACACATTGAGCTTCATCATTCATTGTCTGTCATGGCATCAGATGCCTTACTGTTTCTCTTGCTCAATCTTCCTCTTCATTCTCGTCTGAACTGTCATCAATCTCAGTTTATCATCATGGTATCAGAGCTGGGAAAGCTCAGCTACTCTGCTAACGTTTCCGCAACGCAGTGTCGGGGTCGTGATTGCAATTGGCGTTAGGATCTTGCCGGTGTTCGCATCGCAAAAGCTCAAAGCGCTAGACAATGGCAGATCGACCAGGGAAAGATCAGGAGAGCGACGTCGCGATCAGATTACGGCTTCAGATTTACAAAATCCGATCCTTTCTTTATCCATCCATCGGATAACTCATGTATGATTGTCTCTACAATAAAGGTCACATGCGAAAATTATCATCACTGGAAGAAATCAATGGTCAAAGCATTGTATGTTAAGAACAAATTGTGGCTAGTTGAGGGTGTAGATCTCAGGAATGATGAGAATGGTTTACAGTGGATTAGATGTAACGATATGATTTATTCATGGATTCTCAATACCGTGTCGAGTGAAATCTATAATACGTTAGATGAGTATGATACTGCGAGAGAGATGGGGAAGGATCTTGAGGAAAGCTATGGACAAAAGAATGCACCATTGATTTTTCAGATCAAGAAGGATATACAGAAAATAGTGATCAAAAGAATACATCTCTGACTGATTTTTTCACAAAGATGAAAGGTTTATGGTAGCAATTGAATGCAGTTACTACTCCTCTAGTGTGTAAGTGTGGAAAATGTGAGTGTAACCTGCAGAAACTCATTGAGGATGCTGATCAGGAAGACAAGTTAATGTAATTTCATATGGGGTCTGAATGAAAACTTTGATATTGCTCGTCGTCAAATCTTGATGAGTACACCTTTACCCATTGTTAGTACTACATACTCTCTTCTTATGCAAAGGGAAATGGGGTCAAAGGTGTCCACATCTCATTCTGAGATTACAACTATGATGGCAAAGCATGGGACCACCTCTAATTCCTCTGATGAAGGAAGGAAAAAAGAGAGGTGTGGTTATTGTGGTGGGAACCACAAATTTGAGAGGTGTTGGGAGTTAATAAGCTACCCTAGTTGGCATCCTAAGACCAAGGACAAGCCACAAGCGCCAAGACCAAATGATTAGAAGAGGTCAGATAGGAACTTATATAAGAAGAAAGGGGACATGAAGTCCAACTCAAAGGCAAACTCTGCAGGAAAGTCATATGTACAAGACTTCCTCATATCACAAAGCTCCAATAAAGGGTATCTGTCAGTGATCATCATAAATTGGTTTCAAATTTTATCAACTTTCTTGAGCAATCTTCAAGCCCAGTTCGTGAATCGCATCTTGCAAGTACCTTGTCTTTAAATACTTTTAGAATCGGGAACTTGTGGATCATAGATAGTGGGGCAACTGACCATATAACATGTGATATGTCACTACTTGATCAGCGTAAGCCTCACCAAATACCTTTATTCATCTTCCTAATGGCAATATGCATCCCATTACTCATATTGGCAATCTGAAATTGCCTCATTTTACATTCACTAATGTTTTATGTATCCTTGTCTTTCATTTCAATCTCCTTTCTCTTACCCAGCTAATTCTTGAAAGTAAATGCAAGATTGGCTCAGATGATGAGTTTTGTGTTATTCAGGACCAAATAAAGAAGAAGATGATTGCAGTTGGTAAGCTATGTGGTCGACTGTTCTACATGGATCCCTCCAGTTGTGACTTCATTCAAGCTTGTCGCCAGGTGTTCTCATCATCAACCATAGTTCAAACCACTGCTCATCATTTACCTTTGTTTCTCCCTTCTGTCATACCTGACACTACAGCCCTCTGGCATCTCAGACTTGGTCATGCTCCTGTGACCAAGCTTAGACACATTACTGCTTTACAAGACAAGTTGTCCAAAACTTACTCTCAGATATGCTCAATATGTCATTTGGCTAAGCAAACTAGAACCTCTTTTACTGGAAGTTTGTCTAATGCTGATCATGTTTTTGAGATTTTACACTGTGATGTTTGGGGTCCCTATGCTACTCCCACTCTAAATAATTTTTGATTTTTTCTCCCAATTGTAGATGATAAAAGTCGTGGGGTTTGGGATTTTCTCATGAGACACAAGAGTGAGGTGAGTGTTCATCTGCCATCTTTCATTCAAATGGTGCAAACCCCATTTGGTCACACTGTGAAAATTGTAAGGAGTGACCAAGGCAATGAGTTTTTCAATCAATCTATCTCCTCTTTTCTCAGTAGCAAGGGCATTATTCACCAAAGTTTGTGTACTGCTACACCTCAACAAAATGGGAGGGTTGAGAGGAAACATCAATATATTCTTGAGATTGCGAGATCTCTTATATTTACTGCGTCTATGCCTCTTAAATTCTGGGGAGATAGTATCCTCATAGCTACATATATCATAAATTGCCAACCAAACCCTTTACTCAAGCACAAATCTCCTCATGAAATCCTGTTTGGAAAATCCCCACACTACTCACATCTGTGTACTTTTGGGTGCTTATGTTTTATGTCTACTGCTAGCAACTCAACCATCAAGACATTTGATCCTCATGCTGACCCTTGTGTGTTATTTGGTTACCCATTTGGGAAAAAAGGGTATAAGGTGTTCAATCTAAAATCTCAAAAATGCATGATCAGTATTGATGTTAGCTTTCATGAGCATATCTTCCCTTTTGCCCCCTCTTCTCCTACCTCCTTTCCTACCTCTATCATAGAGTTTAGCTCTACTTTTGATCATAACTTCCCATATGACTACATATTAGATGAATCTAAATCACCACCTTCCACCTCTGAAGCTTTGAGCCCTCCTGCTGCTCCAGTAACTTCTCCTATCACAACTCTCTCTTCATTTGACTCTTTGTCATATGAAACTACCTATTCCTCATCCCCTATCACATCTGACTCTTTTGAACCTTCAAATCAATCCTTGGCAGTCTATTCTCCTTCACCTATTTCTCTCTCATTTGATCTTACCCTTGCACCTGTTCGACAGTCCATAAGATCTCGCAACCCACCACACTGGATGGAGGATTATATTGGAATAACTGCCACAAAGTCATCAGCTGCATTATCATCTTCTACTCAGGTTCATCTCTACCCCATGTCTGCGTTTTTTTCCTATCATAATTGTTCTTCTATCTACAAATTTTTTGTTGCCAATGTTGCCCCCTATACTGAACCCAAGTCGGTTAAGAAAGCTATACAAGATCCAGCTTGGTGTGATGCAATGATCATAGAGCTTGATGCTCTTGAAAGAAATGTCACATGGGAGTTGGTGCCTCTACCTGAGCATAAGTCCTTGGTGACTTGCAAATGACTATTCAAATTGAAATTTAAACCAGATGGCACAATGGATAGATATAAGGCCATATTAGTTGCTCATGGTTTTACTCAGCTTGAGGGAATTGATTAGAGTGAAATGTTTGCCTCAGTGCCTAGGATGATCACTGTAAGGGCTCTATTGGTTGTTGTTGTTGTAAAATGTTGGCTTGCAAGCCAAATGGATGTCACCAATGCATTTCTCCATGGTGATTTGAATGAGGAAGTGTTCATGACATTACCTCATAAATATCATTTTCTCAAGAATTACACGAAGGCAAGTCAATCTATAGGCTATGCTGCATCTCCTCTAGTCTGCAGGCTTAAGAAATCCCTCTATGGATTGAAGCAAGCGTCGAGGCAATGGTTTCTCAAGTTCTCTCAGGTGGTGATGAAAGTTGGTTTTGTTCAATCCTACTCTGACTACTCTCTATTTGTTAGACATATAAATGGCTCGTTCACGGCTCTGCTAGTGTATGTTGATGATATTCTCATCACGGGGAATGATCCAGCTACTATTGCTTCTTTAAAGGATCATCTTCATCAGCGTACTTTCAGATCAAAGATCGAGCTCTCTGCGCTATTTCCTTGGTATTGAGGTAGACCGTAATGATGATGGGTTTCATCTCAATCAAAGGAAGTACACATTTGATCTACTCAATGATGTAGGTATGGAGAATTCGAAACTATTACTTACTCCACTTTATGTGCATCAGAAATTTACAAATGAGGGGGAGCTCTTGCCTGATGTTGTGCAATATAGAAGGGTGGTTTGAAAGTTGATTTACTTGACGATTATAAGGCCAGACATTGTATATTCAGTTCAGGTTCTCACTCAGTTCGTGCAAAGTCCCATAGTAGATCATTGGTTAGGTGTTAAGCATCTCCTAAGGTATCTTAAAGCTACACCTGGCCAGGGTCTTCTCTTGAGCAGCTCTTCTTCATTGCATCTTTAAGCCTTCTGTGATGTTGAATAGCATGCTTGTCCGTAGACACGACATTCTTTAACTGGTTTTTGCATCTTTCTAGGGTCATCTCTTATCTCTTGGCGTACGAAGAAGCAATCGTTTATTGTTATGTCCACGGCTGAATCTGAATACCGTGCCATGGCAGCTACATGTTTTGAGATTACTTGGCTTGACATATTGTTTTATGATCTCACCATCTCCATGATAGCTCCTGTGGACCTCTTTTGTGATAATCAAGCGACTTTACACATTTCCCGTAACCTAGTTTTTCATGAACGCACCAAACATATTGAGGCAGATTGTCACTTGATGTGTGATATGGTGCAAAAGAAAGAGATCAGCACTATCTATGTGTCAACATCAGAGAAACCAGTTGATCTCTTCACCAAGGTAATATCAGTTGATAGGATGAGGAAGCTACTGCTCAACCTAGGAGTTGAGAATTAATTCTCTCACTCTTAGCTTGAGGAGGAGTGATGTAATCAAATAAATGAAGGACCACAGTAGATTATAGGTGTGCATTTCAGAGGATTCATCCTCTTGTAACGAACTCTCCTCTAGTATATATAGGAGAGTTGTAATTTGTTGAATTGATCAAGAAGCACACATATTGAGCTTCGTCATTCATTGTCTGCCATGGCATCAAATGCCTGAACTGTCATCAATCTCAGTTCATCATCACGAGCACGTGACTCAGCCGGTAAGAATTACGTACCAAATAAACCGACGGGGTAGAGTCAGAGATCAAACCCGAGTCCTCCTTACCACTCCCTTGCTCTACAACCATTAGTCTATCCCATCTGGTGACTGGTGTATAATGTTTTTTCCATATAAAGCATTTTTAGAGTTATCAGATACACTAATTAACTTGTAAAATGGATAAATAAATCAATTACTCAGTAATGACTTGCATAGATTACTGTCAATGTTTGTTGGGATTGATGTTGTGGAAAAGTTGTGGTTTGTATCTTTAATAGATCCTTCATTATATTTTGGAGAAATTTGAATAGTTAAAATTTTGTGAAATTTTTTTTCAATAAATTATATATTCACCTCTTTCTCTAAAATAAAGATCGAGTTAAGTAGGGTTACAGTTAGGTCTGTTCCCGGGTCGGATTCGTCGGGTCGATGGGTCGGACCAGGCGGGTCGATGGATCGAACTCGGCGGGTCACGGGTCAGGAACTCATGACTCATACCCGGACCCGTGGAGAGGCGGATCGACAGGTTCAAGTGACCCCGACGGGTCACAGGTCGACTCGTCGGGTCGACAGGTCACGGGTCAACCCGCTGAGTCGACGGGTCGGATGTATTTTTAAAAAATTACATTTTTTTTAAATTCCCCCACAAAACAATCTTTTTCAAAAAAAATAAATAAAATTGTCAATCCGACAGGTCATTTTCTCAAAACCCCCGATCCTAACCCGAATCCATGACCCGCCATGACCCTTGACCCGCCTGACCCGAACCTACCGGGTCAATGACCCACCGGGTCACGGGTTGACCCATGACTCGTAAGCATGCCTAGTTGCAGTGGAAAATATAGAAATCTTCTCCAAATTCATAGCATTTACCAAATTTTAAATATGGTGTTATTTAAAAATATTAATAAAAAAATTACTTCCTCTTATCTAAAATGTAAGATTTTTTATTATTAAACGTGTATTTTAAGGAGCTAAAAACTATACTATATAATATTAATTTTTTATTAGTTTTTTAAGGTAAACTTAATATTTATTACTACTAATTAATTAGTTTTTAAAAAAATAATAAAAATAATAAAATTTTATATAGTTTTTAGCTCTTTAAAATATGTGATGAATAGTCAAACTTCTTATATTTTTATCAGATGGAGTAATATTTTATCCAGGTGTGATTTTTACACCACAAAATTTTACTATACACACAACATATCCCATTTTCTTATTTTTTATTTTTAAAATACACTCTGCACCTCTTGAGGCACAGATGTAGGGGTGTGACTCAAGAGACGCAAGTGTGGTGGATATATTAAATTTTATGGGTGTAAATATTATCACCCTATTTTATCCCAAAAAATATCCTAAAAAGTCAAAACAAATGAAGAGTAAATTTTACTGAAGTACTCCCTCCGTCTCAAAATTTAAGTCCGTCTCAAAATTTAAGTCGTTTTAGGATTTTACACAACTTTTAGTAAAACACTCATCCCTCAATCAACATCATTATTCCACTAACTTTTTCATAAATTTTGTTTTTTTTAATACCCAATACATTTTTTAACCAATGAAAATCTTTAAAAAAAAATAAACAACACACAAATCATTATTATCCCATACCTAGAAAAGCTAAAATGACATCTATTTTGATATTACAAGAATAAAGGTCTAAAACGACTTAAATTTCGAGACGGATGTAGTATAAAATTGTGGAGTATAGCTTAACTCTAGATTTAAATGATTAAACACAATGATTAGATGCAAACGATAATGTTAATCACGTATATTGTGCGAGATGGTAAGTGCAATAAATCAGGATGATACGAAGGTTAGATAGGTCCAATTGCAATCATTGGGGGTATGATTATAGGAGCCTCTGTTTTTCAAATCCTTCATTAATTTCCTTACAAGTTTGGCCAAGCTAAGCAAGTGACAAATTAATTACTTAACGGAACCACCAAATTAAATTAAACAGACCAAAAAAAAAACTTATTTAATGTAGAAGCGATCGGAAATTATAAAGTACGTAGCCTTGGCAAGTTGCCATGTTACAAGACTAAAATGTGAATTATTATTAATAATCAGTCATGGCATGCTAATAAAGAATTGAATATAAATTAAATAAATAAATCGCATATGTTGTTATTACGGAGTACTCCGTATTATTATTATTATCACTAATTATCTATATAAAATACTAAAATCTATATAAAATACTAAAACAGAGGCCTGAAACGGGCTTTGGTGCGATCTCGCGTCTACGGAATTTTCTGGATTAAAGTGAGATTATTTTTGCTTACGTGGCATTTTCTTGATTAAATTGGTATTATATTTCTGGCCCACATCAATTAATAAATTAATATAGTTAGCTAAAAACTTATCTTTTTAGATCAATAATCTATCCAATATAACCTTATATTTTATTTAGATAAACTTATCTTCTTTACTTTTTTTTTCTTTTCTATTTTTGCCATTGACGATATTTGACGGAGAATCCTATTATTCCTACATACGGTTTTTTACTTTTACTAAGAAATAATCTCAAATATTTTGTTCATGCTTTATGATTATTTTAAAACAAGTTATATGTTTGGCATCAAATTGAAACTGGAAAAGGGATAAAGACCAAAATAATAAATCTATACTACAAATAGAAAGATGAAATGTTTGGGATTGGGAGTATCCAAGCTACCAAATCAAAACAATATACTCCGTAAGAATTTTCATGCTAACTTCATATTATATTAATAGTATTTATTGTACATGGGTCATCACACATAACACATTCCATAAGTTATATCTATATCTATATCTATATATCTATATAAAATACTAAAACAGTGGCTTGAAACGGAATTTAATGCGATTCGCATACGTGACATTTTTTAGATTAAAATGGTGTTATTTTTGCATATGTGTCATATTCTAAATTAAAATCTATATCTATATAATATACTAAAATAGAGACCTGAAATGGGTTCTGATGAAATTCTTATACATGTCATATTTTGAATTAAAATAGTGTTATTTTTTCATATGTGTCATATTATATCTATAAATAAATATGTACCATACCGTCAAGATTCTAAAAGAGGAAGAATGAATATTTGGTCAATTATTCTACATTTTAGATCAAATTGAATATATTATATTTATATATGGTTTTATTTATGTCAAGCCACATCAATTAATAATCTAATATAATATTTAATATAATTAATATAATAAAATATAATTTATTAACAAAACGCGCAACCGCGCGGGTAATAAATACTAGTTTTTTAGATAAATGGTTGTTCATTTTTTAAGAACGAGATAAATGGTTGTTCATTTTTTAAGAACGAAGTAAGAGATATAAGTAGGATATATAGAAATACTTTAGAAGGGGATG
This sequence comes from Persicaria maculosa, assembly GCA_963922045.1. Taxonomy (NCBI): domain Eukaryota; kingdom Viridiplantae; phylum Streptophyta; class Magnoliopsida; order Caryophyllales; family Polygonaceae; genus Persicaria; species Persicaria maculosa. The sequence goes on along the minus strand of OY998257.1, from coordinate 18,650,407 downwards.
AATAGAGTATGAAAACTTTTCATAAACTTATTGCAGATGAGATTTTAAGACCTTGAAATGAATCTCAAGATCTTGGTTCGGATGTCAAGATATGGAAATGGAACTCAAGATCCTGACCAATCTCAGAAACATGTTCAGTTGTACGAAAGTAAAAATAAGTGTAAAATGCGGAAAGTAAAAACACAAAGAACACGCGATATGTTTACAAAGTTCGGCTCTAAATTAGCCTACGTCTCTTCCTAAATTCTCCAACCCGTAAGATTGAAACCACTATTATTTCACTTCCTTAGAGTCATAGATACAACCTAGAAGAACTTTTCTTCTTCTAACAACTTGTAGTCTAACCCGCTACTATCTAGTCAACTCAGATCTTAGTGAAACAATAGCCCCAGTAACACCGAAGAGTAGATACGTTTGAGTAAACGGATACTCTTAGTATAACACCAAATTACTTATCCTATATCGCTCTTAAGTTTCCTAATCTCTTAACAGAAAATAAAAGCAATTACAACAAATGAGAGAAAAGAAATAAATGATCAGCAGGACAACGATTGATTGCAGAAGAGATCGCTTTTGCTTGCAGATTAAGTGCTCAAGAGTTGTGTGTTTCTTGCTTGCAAGGTGTTCCCTTTTATGGGCTAAAGGACTCATCTTCTGCCATTTGAATCCCTTCTTTCCTGCTGAGTTAGCTGTAATAAAGGTTGAGAGTAATTCCACCAAATCCTCAACAGATTGCACAACCGTTTGATTTTGAATTGATTCCCCAAAATCTGATTTCGGTTGTAACCAAATCTTCAAGCCTTATCCAGTCCGTTTGAATTTGAATTCCAGATTCTTTCTTATCAGCCCATGAGCTTCGATAATCCAATCCTACGGTAAATCTTAACCGAAAACAATATCTAACAAATAATACTTAGCGCGTGTTTGGCTGGAGGTTAAGGTGGGGGTTTGGGGGGTTATGGAGTTTAAAAAAAAGCTCTGAAGCTCCATGTTTGGAAGCAGATTTGGCTTGAGGTTATGAAGTTGGAGGTGAAGCTTATTTTTTCTGATTTTGGAAGCTGAGAGGGGGTAGCTTTGTGAGGTTATTTAATCAAGTTATGGAAGGTTGTACACTTTTGCCCCTGCTCCTTTTCCCCCTTTTCGTATCTAAAGGGTATTTTTGACTTTTCATCCACAATACCCACTCACAAACCTTATACCCACCAAAAATCAATCATCTTTTTTACAAGTTTATTTTTTTTAAAAAAATCTCCACCTCTCACACCTCCATAATACACGAAATAAACTCCACCTCCTAAAAAATATTCAACCCCTAAAAAACCTCTCAATTGCAAAACACACGCTTATTCAATTAGTTTTGCAAAACTATTTCAAATAAATATATTCGAATATAAACCCACTGTTAATCCAAAAGATTATCGGTTGCAATATCTCAACAAACCTGCACATTATTTCGAAAAATAGATTTAAACAAGATTTTAAATCTATCATATATATTAAATTGATATTTGTAAGCATAAATACCTTTGTCTTCCATCATTTCTCCAAAATCATATTATATTTATAAAATATAAGTCTTCATCAAGGTGGAGTTATCAATTTTGAATCATGTATAATTCAATATCAATGAAAGTGTAAAATGTTTTTGATAAAATTTTGAAATTACTTTATCCAATTACAGCTAGATTAAGACCTTAGTTATGTTAATAAGCTGCATTTCCCCAAAGGATAATGTTTCCGATGATTTATTTAGCTAATATTTGAGTCAAATGAGTGAAATAGTGGTTGTTCAACATAATTAAGTTCATTTAAAAACAAGTTGGACTCGAGTCGAATTTTAATACAGTCTCGAGCTTTGAAATGTGTTCATACTCTATTTGTTTCAGTAAATGAATGAGTTTGAGCCAAACTTTTTTTCAAGTTGAGCTCAAGTTACTAGGTTCATAACAAGTAAACTATGAGAAATTTTATAAATTCCATAAAATTCGAGCTATTTTGAACTTCGATTTAAATCGAACTTAAAATGTACTATTTATACTCAGTTTGTATAGTATATGAACAAACTCGAGTCAAACTTTTTTCAACCTAAACCATAACCTAATATAACAAACCTAATACTCACTCCGACCAACCTCCATCTCTGGTTTTATGTTCTCTCTATTTGAAGAGGTGCAAAAGCTCCAAATTGAAGTGAATTTCAATAGAAATCAAAGGGAGAAAACACACAAAACTCCATTAAAGAAAGGAAGAGTTTTACAGCAAACAAAACCAAAATCAGTTACAAGACCAACTCTCCCACCTATTTAATGCAGTTTGATGCCACTACATGACTATATACACACTCATATACCACCCCTCAAGCTGGACCTATGCAAGGAAGGACTAGGCCCAGCTTGGACCAAAGAAAGCAATGCTTGTAGGCCCCTTATGCCTTGGTAAAAATGTCTACAACCTGTAATGACGATGGAACATGAGCAGTTTTGATGAACCCTTGTTGAACCATTTTTCGAATGAAATGAGAATCAATCCGCAAATGCTTTGTACGCTCATGGAATACGGGGCTGACAACTAATTGTTGAGCCAGTCGATTGTCACAATTCAGGGTGATTGGAAGGGATACATCAATACCCAAGTCAGAGAGAAGACCCTACATCCAAACAAGTTCACTTGTGGCTGGACCTGTCAAACGGGTCATTCGGGTCGGGTTCGAGTCGGGTCACTTCGGGTTCCGGGTAAAACGAGTTCCGGGTATATCCGGGTTGACTCGAACCCGGGTTCGACGGGATTTCGGGTCATTTCGGGTTTGTCAATTTTTTCTTTTTAAATTAATAAAAATCACGATTTGATAATTTTGCGATAATTTTAAATTTCTAAAATTAAAGACGTGGTTCATAAGTTCTACTGTTTTTAATTATATACTATATCTGATCCAAAATATTTGATTTTTAGTATTTCTCATAATTTTTAATAAAATGTAATAATATATTAAATATCAAATTTTTAAATATTTTTTTAAAAATAATTTCATGCAATTAGTAATAAGCATAGATTTGTTTTAATATTTTAATATTTTTTATAATTTTTATCTTTTTAAAAAATGTGTTGAAAAATAAAAAATCAAATACTATCGATCGGACGGAGTATTACACAATACAAATAAATACGGAGTATAAAAGTTGATTTGAAAATGAAAGATCAAGTTATTGTAATTATAAAATGTAATAAATTGGAATCTCCATAACATAATTTAATCATATATAATTATAAATCAACCGGGTCAATCGGGTCACTGGGTAAATCGGGTCAAAATTACCGGATCAATCGGATCACCGGGTCGAAACCTAGATTACCTGGAAAGTTTCCGGGTTTTCGGGTTCGGGTCAGAAAAAATTTCCAGGTCAAAATTTTCGGGTTCGTGTCGAAAAATTTACGGGCGTTCGGGTCGGGTCGACCGAGTCGGTTTGTGTTTTGACAAATCTACTTGTGGCACTTGACATACTCATGTATTCACTCTTAGTTGAAGATTTGGACACTGCCTTTTGTTTCTTTGTCTTCCATGACACCAAAGAAGAGCCTAAGAAGACGAAGTATCCCAAGAGAGATCTCCATGTGTCCATACAATTGTCCCAATCAGCATCACTGAATGCCCGAACTATAAGTGATGAATTTGAGGGATAGGACAGAGCAAAATGGAAGCTACCCTTGAGATATCGAAGCAAATTCATCAACGTATTCCAATGGGGCTTCAATGGCTTTTGTAAGAATTGACTTAATTGCTGAAATGTATAGGAAATGTCAGGACGTGTGAGTGTGAGGTATAACAATCTCCCAACAAGCCTTCTGTAGTCCTCAAGATTATCAATCGGATCACCCTCAATAGAGGATAGTTTAACTCCATGTTGCATATGAAATTTCGTGCTTACAACCTTCCATCTGAGCATCAGTGAGTATGTCTAGAACATACTTCATTTGATTGAGTAAAATGCCAGATGATCACCGAGTAATCTCCATGCCCAAAAAGTATCTTGCCACTCCTAGATCTTTAATTCTGAGAGATGCCCATAATCAGCATGTCATCAACATAAATTAAGGCAATTGTCATGTGACCTTCTGCATTTTTGAAAAATAATGAATAATGATGAGCAGATTGAGAGTAGCCAAGATTGATCATGAACTTAGTGAGCTTATGATTCCACTGACGGCTGGCCTGCTTTAATCCATATAAAGACCTCTTCAGTTTGCAAACTTGACCAGAAGGAATATTGCATCTTGGAGGAGGAATCATGTAAATCTCCTTATCAAAAAATCTCCTTATCAAACTTGACCTTCTGCATTTTTTAAAAGTAATGAATAATCATGAGCAGATTGAGAGTAGCCAAGATTGATCATGAACTTAGTGAGCTCATGATTTCACTGACGAATGGCTTGCTTTAATCCATATAAAGACCTTTTCAGTTTGCAAACTTGGCCAGAAGGAACATTGTATCCTGGAGGAGGAATCATGTAGACCTCCTCATAAAAAAAACTCATGGAGGAAAGCATTGTTGACGTCTAATTGATGCAGCACCCAGCCCTTGCAGGCAGTAAGAACTAAAATAACCCAGAGAGTTGAAAGCTTTGCCACTGGAGAAAATGTCTGTTTATAGTCCCTGTCATTGACTTCATTATAACCCTCAGCTACCAGTCGACCCTTGTATCTTTCAATGGATCCATTAGGCCCATATTTAATTTTGAAGATCCATTTGCATCCATGCCTTTTTCCAAGGAAGATGTGTGATGCAACAAGTGTGATTCCCAATAAGGGCTTTCAACTCAGAACCCATGGCTTTTTCCCACTCTAGCACTCCTTTGGCTTGAGCATAAGAATTAGGTTAAAAAATTGCACACACATTGGTCAAAGAATGAATATAACCTAATAAGAGGTATGCCAAATTATGCACAGAGAACATAGCAAATGAATCAGAGGAGGATGAATCATGTTGGAATCTTATATGAAGACTGGAACAAATGTAATCCTTTAATCTAGCTGGTCTGATCACTTGTCTTCTCAATGTCAATGGCTGATCATTTTAAGAAGAAGCTTATGCAGTCTCATCACTAAAAGTAGCAGTCACTTCACTAGAATTAGAAGCTAACCGTTAGGCGGAGCCATTGGCAAGCAGATTATCTCTATGAGAACTAGAAGACCCTGGAGCAGGTGGAGCTATTGTCAAACAGAATTAGGTTCAAAGAAATTATATGTACATTAAAATATTAACTTTTTAATTAAATTTTATTATAATTTCATACTTGTAAAATTTGAACCACACTTAAAATGTACCTATACCAAAATGGAACCATAATTATATATTTCGACCTAAAAAGTGGGCCATCACATATTTCGGACAAATAACGAAGAATACAACACAATTGAGTTTTAGAATCAAGGCTTTTACCATATTATTTACACCAAAAAATTTTATTATTTGCATCATAAATTCTGCATCTTTTGGGACACAAGGCTTTTTTTTTTAAATGTATTAGTAAAGACACTTGATTTTATGGTGCAAATAGTAAAATTTTGGATGTATTTAGCAAATCCGAGTCATAAAACTCCCTTTATATTTCAGTTGAAGAAAAATGGCGGGCAGCACCCAAAAATGCAGTAAGCATGCCTCGGCCTAGCTATATCATAACAACTTCAAACCAGCTGAAGCCTCCCAAATGAATCAATCTTTGAAATAACTGTGGTTGAGATCTTCAATAGATGATTGATTAGAACTGAACTTTGCTCGAAAAAGATTGGCCGAATCCCCAATTGGAAGGAACAATGTTGTTGAAAGTCCTTATAACACCATCCGTTGTGGTGACCTTGAAGGACAAAGATTGCCCGTTGAGGTATGAATTCGACTGCCAATTCGCACCCCAATTCCTCGACATGGTCATCCACCCGGTCTTCGACCCCTTGATTGAAACCGTCTTGATCGATCCTGCTCCTCCGACATTGGTGATCAGCACTAGCTCAAAGTAATCCCTTCCATTGATTGTGAACCTCACTCCTCCACGTTTCTTGCAAGGTACCCTAAAAACCCCAAATCACATAACATCCAATTTAGTTAATAATTAAAAATCACTAACTTTAGTAGACATAAGAAAAGCCACCAGCGATATATAGATACTAGGCTTGAACTCTGAACTAGTGGCAGATTCGGAAACTATTTCCTGTATGCATGATGAGAGATGTAAAGAGATCAAAGAGTTCCACACTGAAAATATGAAATAATAACTCTTAGTATATATAAGTTAATGAGGTACTCCGATAGTCAATTGATTTTATGATGGAACCTCACTCGGTTTATGTGTTGTGTTATTAGCACATGACTGGCCGCATGTGCATGCCAAATTTAAAGTTTTGAGTTTAATTATAGTACGAAGAGATGAAGTATAGGGAAAGATATAAGTATCCTGATTTGACAAATTTAAGCTTATTATATGTTAAATCGAAGCTACTCATAAAAGAAATAGATATATACAAAAACTATTTTTGACCGGGGGTCATGACCACCTTTGACCCTTAAAAGGATCCACCTCTGTTTCGAACCCTAGAAACTCAAAGTTGAAAAAGGGGTCTAACCTTTGGAAGAGAACAGGGATGATGCCGCCCCTGTAGACACCGATCTTCTCCCAGGTGGGCTGGGCCATGTCGAAGTGTTGACGAGGGGGATTGCACCACCCGCCATTGTCGCTAGCGAGGGCATAGTTTGGCGGGCAGAAGTTGGTTGCGGTCACGGTGACGGAGTAGCCCTTCCTGCACCACTTGGGATCGGTCATGTAGTCGCAAATGATCTTGTAGCACTGCCCACATGAAGCTCCATTGTTGAACAAAGCTGTGCTTAGCGCAGCTGTCCTCGTTCCGTACCTGGTCGAGTACAGGTTTCCGTACCCACAAGCTCCTCCTGTTCCATATTAAAGTGATGGAGATCACCTGTCATGTATTTGATATACTAGCTCTCCTCCGATAAAAAAAAATATAAGAAGTTTGTCTTTTCAACACGTTTTTAGCTAAAAACTATATAAAAAAATTTTATTTTTTTATTTTTTTTAATACTAAATACTAATTAGTACTATAAATATCCGATTTATTTAAAAAAATAAAAAAATAATATTTTATATAGTTTTTATCTCTTTAAAATATGTGCTGAATAGTAAAAAATCTTACATTTTAGATAGAAGTGAGTATAAATTTTCCGAATTAAAACCAATATGTATAACGTACCCATTGTCCCGGAGGCATCGCTCCCGCCATAGAAGGTGGCATGAGCCTTGCTCCAACCTGAAGCTGTAAAGGCATTTGCTGTAAGACACAGGCAGCACAATGCGAGAGCGAATCCGAAAGCGAAGGTTGAGTGATTTGCCATTTCGGTTTTCTGATCGGTTCGTTTTTTTTTTTTTGGAGATGAAGATGAGGTGATGTTGTTTGTGATTGTAAGAGCTAAAATGGTGTGTTCTATTTATAGAGATGAATTGTGAAGAGTCAGAGGTATCAATTTTGCATATATCACATGGACAGCTAGTAGAGCAAAATATATCAAAATTAATTTAATTCTATAAATTTATGGAGTATTTTATTAATTAATTTATGGGGGATTGACCTTGCAAATGTTTGTATGGATAATGGAATTAATTATGGGGGCCCTCCTTCAATAATCCCACATGCATAGGAGTGGAAATGGGGCGGGTTATGGGTGGATGAAGCCACTCCATCATCCGCCCCGCGGGTAAAAAATTTCACCTGCTCCATCCATCACCCGCAAACCTTTTCACCCGCATTCGACCCGCGCGGGTGATGCGGGTGGAGCGGGTACCCAATGGGTGAAACAAAAGAAAAAAATAAATCAACACAAGTAGTCCAATTCTAACTCAAAATTACAAAGGGGTGGGTTTATGTATTTATATTTTTGATTGGCAAAGCACTGAAATCACGAGCTAATTGAAATTTGAATGTGGAAGGGTATATATCTCTATACTAATCATATACTAATCCAATATATCCCTTACTATAACGTGGAAGAGCAAGCCGAGACCATATTCACTGTAATTGAAATTTGGTGGGCAAAGCACTAATCAAGGATTAGGGTTTGTAGAAGTTAAACTTGAAAAGGGTAAAATAGTAAAATCACACACATTATATATATAAATTTTAGGGTTTTATGCGGGTTTGCGGGGCGGGTGTGCGGGGCGGGTTAATGGGTGGGTTAATGGGGCGGGTTATGGGTGAAAAATCTTCACCCATAATCCATCCATCACCCGCTTCACCCGCACCCGCTCCACCCGTCACCCACTTTTTTGCGGGTTTTCACCCGCAATATTAATGCGGGTAAAGCGGATGGAGCGGGTACCCGCGGGTTATTTCCAGCCCTATGCATCGACCGATCGATCACCGCTGCAGAAAAGCCGTGAATGAATCATTTTCTATCTTAGACGGTTAGACCATCTCTAATATTTTAAAATGAAAAAATAACATACATATTATTTAAATTATTTTTTTAAATTTTAAAAATTAATTTAAATTATTTTTTAAAATTTTAAAAATTAATATAAAATAATAATTTATATAATACGGAGTATTCTCTAATCTACCGGATTGACTTCAGTTTTTTAATGGGTGGAAAAACTTGCACAAGCATATGGCTGATGCCGTATGGGATTTGAACTTAATTTGGTGTATGGAGATCATTATGATAAAGCACATGTGGTGGGCACATGTAAATCAAGATTTGTGATAACATATTTATTCGTTGGAGAATGTATGATTGTACGGAGTAATTGATAAGCAGTCACTAATCCTATATAACTTATGGTACTCCGTATAACCTTCAGGAGAGGTAAACAGTAGTTATTATAATTAAATGATATGGTGATTGAATTCATCATCAAGTACTGTACGTACATAATTTCCTTCTCCCAACCTCCATTGTTAGAGCTTCTTCGATCATTTCCTTAATCCAACCAATAAGTCCAATCTATATACATAGCCAAATGGGAAACAATGAAGCTAACCAGCTAATTTACTTTGTTAAACACACTCGATCTATACCACTGATATTTTCAATTTTTGATTAAGAAGTTAATTGAAAAGTCAATTTACTTCTCCGTTCGTCGAAACACGTTACTTTATCCTCACGCATAATTTTTAATAAAATCAACAAAGATGATACTCCATCCGTTCAAAAATAAGTGACGTCGTTTCAGTTTTCAGCACGGTTTTTAAGGAGTTAAAAAACTTTATAAAATAGTAATTTTTAATTATTTTTTAAAAATAATTTTAAACTTATAACTAATAAGTATAAAGTTATATAAAAATAATTAAAAATTTAATATTTTATATAGTTTTTAGCTATATAATTAAAAAAATATGTTAAAAAGTCAAACGACACTTATTTCTGAACATAGGTAGTATATATTTATAAACAAAATTAACAATTTAAAATGATACTACCTCCGTTCAACAATATAAATTCTTGGGATATTTCGCCTGGTAACCCTCAGGTTAAGACTAATTCGCGTGGTAAACAGAACTTTCTATTATTTCGCCAGGTAAACCTCAACTATTGATTTTTTTTACCGCGTGCCCTTTACTTTAGGTTTCGGGTAGAAATGTTAATTTTAAAATTATATGAGTGAAAAATGAAAATGAAGACAAAATTAAGTAAAATGGAGATAGAAGGACAGAGAAACAATGGAGACGGATGATTGAAACATTTGCAGGTGGAAGACCACCGGCCACCATCGACACCAACCCCACCCTAAGCCCGCCATCGAAACTCCACTTGAGCGCGATAGGACTGGGGTTGCTCCTACTGTAGATCTTCACCAAGCGCAAATCGCTCATGTGCTCCTCCTTACAACTAACAAAGGACGACAATTAAAAAACCTCAAATCCCAACCCACCTGATCAAACTCGATCAAATTAGACACTAAATCAAGATGGGGTTTCAAAGAATTGTAGTCCAAAAGCTCAAAATTGTCGCTTTCCATGGCCAATTCGAACCACAAAAACTCAAATTTTGAATCTAACTTTTTGGGCCAAGAACCCTAATCTCTAATTCAAAATAAAAATAAAAATTGAGGATAGTCATACCTTCTGTCATGCTTTAACAATAAAAAAAAAAACAATTCAACAAAAAATCCCAAAGCAAATCAACAACAACAGTTGATCCCCCCCCCCCCACCCCACCCCACACACACCGTTTGGCCAGAAGAGAAGGAAGAAGATGAGCCATGTAGTCTTGTACGGTAGTTTTCTCCATTCTTATTGATTTTATTATTTGCCCACAGTTTTGGAAATTTAATATTTTTTACCTAAATAATTTTAAAATTAACATTTTTACCCAAAGCATAAAGGAAAGGGCACGCGACCAAAAAAAAAATAGCTCAGGGTTACCTGGTGAAATAATAGAAAGTTTTGTTTATCAGACGAATTAGGGTTAACCTGATGGTTACCAGGCGAAATATCCGTAAATTCTTTTATATTTTACACTTTCTTTAAGAAATTAAAAAATATAATAAAATATTAACTTTTTTTTATTATAATAATATGATAGTTATTGTATTAAATTATTAAAAAAATTGATGAAAAAAGTTAATATATTACTATATTTTTTAGTTTTTTAAAAAACGTGCAAAATTTAAAAAGATCTATACTGTTAAACGGAGGTAGTACTATATCGAATCGACAGAGTTGGAAATTTTATAGCGATAGGATTAAGATTGCACACGCTCAATGTCCGATTAAGGTCGAAGTGGTCATTTAGTCTGGTCTAAGCATGAAGGATCTAGATCGATCCAAAACAAGAAAAATTGAAAGGAAAGATAACAAGGACACACAATATATTTACAAGTTTTGGGATAGTCCCTATGTCCCCAACTCGATCTACATGTCATCGATCTAATATGCTCTAAAGGTCAAAATTGAAAGCAGTACCGAGATCCTAAGAGGGCATTTAAGACAACAAGACAATCAAGGAAATAGCAAGAAGAGAGGAACGGGAAACCCCCTTCTTCTTTGGAGATGAACTCGGCGAGGTTGTGGTAGCAGATTGAGCAACTCGGTGTCTCCGTCTTCCTTGCTAGCTTCTCTTTGTTGTCTTTTCATTGTCGCTGCATGAAGGCTGACATATCATGCCTTCTTCTTCACGCTCTGATCTCCTGCTCTCTCTTCTCGCTTGAGTCTAGCTCACGTTGAGATTGCTCAACGAGTCTCTCTCTTCTGATGAGCACCGGCTCAAGCCGCTCTCTTTTTCTCTTTCGACTTTAGCTTCTTCAACGAAGCCCGAAACCTTAGCCCTGACTTTTTTTTATTTAAGTCATGGGAGAGGAGCTCCCAAGGTCTCTTTTGGAGTGGCATCTATAGTGCCCGACACAAGAAGGTTAGGTGGAAGAAGAATGGGTCAATAACAACGACTTGGGCCTTCAGGTCTAACTCAATTACAAAACTTCAATAAGCCTTACTCATAGGATTTCGACCCAATGAGTTCCTAGGCTATCCGAGTGGCCTATCCGAGGTCCTCGTTCCATACAAAGTCGAACCCGACTTTGTGGCACCGAGACCAGTAGGAAATGGCCACTCGAACCTACCTCATTTAGTGTCTTAACCCATAGCTTTACGAACCTGTTATCCTGTATATAAAACATTCACCAAAGCCCCTAATAAGTAGGGGTGGAGGGAAGGGTATGAGGTGGCTCAAGCCTCCTGAAAAATGAAAAAAAATAAAAAATATATATATATATAGCAAAAAATGTATCTAACTATCTAATACACAAAAGAACATCACAGCACAAGTGGTTGAAGATAGGAGTGAGGTGAATGAGGTTCGGGGAGTTCGAATCGCCCTTTTGCCCTCAATTTTCCAATTTTGCGATAGCAAGGGTTCGGTGCCCATCGCGTAGCGAGACAATGATTTAAATGATTAAATACAACTAGTCTTATACCCGTGCCGATGGCGCATAATTTAATAGTAAAGTTGTGAACATTAAATAATACCAAAAATTTGTCAACAAAAATACACATATTAGTGGTTAGAAAATAATAAAGTTATGTATATAATACGTAGTATGTAAATAACACACAAGTAGAAATGTTGTCTTGATAGCGAGTATAAAACTTGGATTCCCGTCCCAAATGATTTCTAACTCTATAGTGACACCGTCACCTCCATCTTCAATGATTGAGAACCTGAAAGTTGCAAGAAATTACAACAATAAGAATTACAACCCGTGTACTTGTTCTTCTACTTATTTTTTTTAGAATACTAAATTAGCATATTTCCTATAATGTGAACGTTCATAAGTTGACTCACCAGTTGAATTAACCAAGAGATATCATTAGAAACACCATATAGGAACGAACACCAACAGAATACCTACATAGAAATTAAAAAATATAAAACAAATGCTAAAAATCTCAACTCCACGAATGCTCAATCAAAACGAACATTGTTTATGATGGATAGAGCCAATAAAAACACATGTGGTTTTAAGTTTGAGCACCTGGAGCTTGATGCGTAGTTTGTTGTTTTTGAGTCAATAAAACCTTTCGACGTAATCTATTATTAACTTGGCTAGTTTGTCTGCTGTCTTGTGCCAATGAATCAAGGATCAGAGAGTGATCTGAATGATCTACAAAAGACAATATAACTGGATAAATCTAAAAAAGTATAATATTCATGATATAAAAACAGAATTGATAAATTATTTGTCACAAAATCATAAATTTGGAAGTGTTACCAGTAGAAAGACATTGTGTAGGAGTCATTTGACGATTTTCAGAAGGCATAATAGGTGAACTATAACCACCTAATTACCGAATGGCAGAATGAGATAGATCGTTAACAATTATAGACGAATTATATTACAACTTCATTTAATGTAGAAATTAAAAACCAACATGATGGATGCAGATAAAGAAAAAAAAGTGATGATGTACCATCTCTGAAAGGCATCGTCATACGATTTGTAGAATTTGGTGTACAAATGTTATCTTGAACTGTGTAAAAAAATAGTCTTAGGACAATAAAACTCTCAAACTAATTAGGAGTTATACTTTATATAACATTATTACGTAGATGAAAATAAAATGCAGAAATACCATTACAAATGTCAAACAGTGGGGTCCTATGCTTGGTGGCAATAGATGGGGTAATCGATTTACCACAAGCTGCATAAGAAACAAACAAAGACAATCTTAAAATATAAAATTAGCCAATCAAATGACGAATGGTAATCATTCAAATGACAATCTTAAAATATAAAATTCTACTTTGAATGGTAATCCAATCACGAATGGTAATCCAATCACAAATGTTTTCTTCGCTGCATGATATCAAGCACAAGACGCCAAAGACCACCTTGGATCAACATGGGTTAAGAAACAAACATATGTATAAACAAAATGCCTTGGGACTAAAATAGCTAAAATGAGGACAAAAAATAGCACTTCGAATTGGATATGCAAACCTCCCCAGTATCAAGTTAAAGTAATTCTTTTGAAATAAATCAGAACTGTAGATTGAAGCACTTCGAATTTGCATTAAAATTCCAATTCCATTTCGAATTGCCTCTGTACCTCCTTCCCCTAACACAGTGTCGAGTGGCAGCAACTTGCGATCAGTAATCCAGAATGAGCCTTCATTTTAGCAACTCCAAAATCAGCAACCGTAGCAACCTAACAAAGCAAAGCGGCAAGTTAAAACCATCCTAAAACCATGAACAAAGTTTCCATGAAAAATTCCAAATGAAAAACAGAATAAGAGAATCTGGGGGTGGGAGCCAAATCGGAGAAACTGAGTAGAGAAAAACTGAAGAAGAGCATCTGGGGGAGGGAGCCGAATCGGAGAAACAGAATAGAAGCCATGGGGTCTCTCAAATTGAAGAAAGCATATGTGGGCAACCATATCGGTAGCAGCCCTTGAGAACAATTGGGCGAGGAAAGGGGAGGCAAGGGGATGAGATGCAAAGAGATTAGGAAAGAGGCTGATCACCGTTTAGAAACCCTAAAAAAGCGAAATAATTAAAATAACCCAACCTTTAAGGGCGTGTTAAAAATATATCTCCACCTTTCAAATGTAAGATAAATATCCCAACCTTTATAAGTGATGTTAAAATAATATCACCACAATTTTTTTTCAAAAAGAATGATGACATGGCACATACATAACTTTAAAAAATTAGCATTTTAATATGTTTTTGTTAAACCATGGATTTCTTGGATTTTTCTCAAAATCAAAACCCGATTTTCTTTAAAAAAATATATAATATTAAAGGTTGACGTGAGGGAGACTAATTGAAAAATACAATATTGCAATCCAAATAAAGGTGGTTTAAGAAAATTGGATTTTGCTTTTTTTTTTTAAAATCTAAGAAACCCATGGTTTAACAAATTAAATCATATTAATATGCTAATTTTTTAAAGTTATGTATGTGCCATGTCATCATTTTTTTTAGAAAAAATTATGGTGATATTATTTTAACATCACCTATAAAGGTTGGGATATTTATATTATATTTGAAAGGTGGGGATATATTTTTAATACCCCCTTAAAGGTTGGGTTATTTTAATTAGTTTCACTTAAAAAAATTAAGAGCATAAAAAATATTAAAACAAAATAAGATATGGGTAATTAATTAAATGATAGGGTAATATAAAAACATAGAAGGTGATCGGTTAAAAGGCCTAAGATTAAAGGGAGGACGACACGTCATCGGCAAGGTTTTCGTTTTACGAGTAATAGTTAGCAATAGGTAGATAGATAGATAGATGATAAGATGGAAACGATAATGTTAATCACGTAGAACTTTGCGAGATGGTAAGCCAAATCAGGATGAAACGAAGGTTAGATAGGTCGACCAATTGCAATCATTGGGGATATGATTATAGGAGCCTCTGTTTTTCAAATCCTTAATTAATTTCTTTGGCCAAGCTAAAGCAAGTGACAAATCAATCACTTAACGGAACCACCAAAATTAAACAGGCCAAAAAAAACTTAATTAATGTACAAGCGATCGGAAATTATAAAGTACTTAATTAGCCTTGGCAAGTTGCCATGTTACAAGACTAAAATCAAATGTGAGTTATTATTAATAATCAGTCATGGGCATGCTAATAAAGAATTGAATGGAAATTAAAAACTCGGAAATTTCACGAGGTATCCCCGAGGTACGACTTAATTCACGGAGTTACTAATTGTTTTACACATTTCACGTGGTGTCTCTAAGGTAATAAAACTTTTCACCTCGTGCCCATTTACATATTATTTAACAGATCTCGTTAGTGGAAAATTAAAAAAAATCAATTGATTTAAAAGAAAAGGGGAAAGAAGCCAGAAGATGCCCGAACAGAACAAAAGGTCGGAGAGAAGAAGAACAAAAGAAGAAGGGGTCGACCTGGTGCAGTGTTCATCGACAAGACAGCGGAGTTGCTGTTCGCCGGCGCTTGTTATGGTGTTCGTCAGCGAGGAGGGGGGTGCTGGTGCTGGCGGGTGACTCGACGAAGAGGGCGACCTGGTGAAGAGGTCGGGCGAGATTTCGACAGAGGTATGTCTAATTTCGCCCGTTTTCGAATTTGTAGATGGTTAATATTGCTGCTACAAGGGTGCTTCTACACCAATGGTTCTCCAATTTTGGCCTTTTTAGAATTTGTAGAAGAATTTAGGGGTTGTGTGATGTTAGGGTTTGATTCTCCAATTTATCGAATTTTCGGTGAAATCTGAAAATCAGGATTGAGATTTACCTGTTCGCATCTGTCGAGTCCATAGTCAGCACCGCCCCCACCAGCAACGATGCCGACAACAAGCGGCTCCGATGACCAACATCGAGGACTTCTTCTCTTCAACCTTATGTTCCTTCCCCTTCTTTTAATTCAATTGATTTTTTATTTTATTTTAATTTCCCACTAACGGGATCTGTTAAGTAATATGTATAAGGGCACGAGGTGAAAGGTTTCATAACCTCAGGGGCACCATGTAAAATGTATAAAACAATTGGTCACTGCGTGAATTAAGTCATACCTCGGGGTACCGTGTGAATTTTTCGAAAATAAAAAGAGGAAAAGAGGGAGAGCCCAGCAAAGAGAGTCAAGAGATCCGTCTGCAAGAGAGGGCTCTTATGAAAGCTTTTGTGGGCAATGGCCAACCACCGGAATCAGGGCACGCCACGTGACAACGCTTTGTAATTATTTTTACAAAAATCTAATTTTTTTCCATTTTAACTTAAAAATTTTGAATGTAATTTATTTTTATATACAAGTAGACACCTATTTTGCATAATTTTTTATAAAAAAATTCAAATATCTCAATACCCTTATTTTAAAAAAAATCAATTAAGATAATAATAACAATAACAATAATAATAATAATAATAATAATAATTTGCTATTTGAAATTTGGAAAACAAAATTGAATAAAGTAAAAAAAATAAACTAGGCTCTAATGTGATACTCCGTACATGGAAATTGGAGGAAAAAATAGGCTCTAATGTGATACTCCGTACATGGAAAAAAAAAGTCAAAGATCCGATACGGAGCTCACTTTTAACCTAAATATGCTCAAGGGAAGAGGCCAAGTTGGAGGGGTTTAGATTGAGAGGGCATGCGTTGACCATGGCGTTACGGAAGTCCGATGATGATAACGGAAAATCGTGCGCATTTCATGGGTCAAAACTCAAATCTGTGGTTAACGACTGTACATACGAAGGGAAGAGAATTTTTTTTTAAAAAAAAAAAAATGAAGGTTGATAAATCATGGTATAAGGGGCTACGGTCGTTAAGAAATTATGAGCGGAAATCATTGACATTTGTAATTGAATTCTAACATTATAATATTGTGGTTCTAATGCAAGTAGCTAGCAAGGTGCGTACCTTATTGTCCTTTTTTTAATTGACGAGAAACTCGTAATTTGGTGACAAATTTCGGACATGTAATCTAATCAGGAAGAGTCACGTATCAGATAAATCGGTTTGTGCCGGTCGATTCGACCCATTTTTAGAAAGTAAGACAAATCTTAAATTTTCACCCTAAGAAAGAGTCGGATATAGTATATTATCGAAGTCGAGACCTTCTTACCATCTACTTAATCCACGCCACTAGGCTACCCTGATTGTCCTTTGACTTCGTATACAACTTGTTTCGGAAGCAAAGATTAAAGAAAATGTAGGCCATGTTGCAACTTACTCCGTATATCAGTTTGACTTCTTTAACGCCAATGCCAACTCCCTTCATAGGCTTTTGTTTTAGTCGGTGGGATACTTATATAGTACTTCCTCCAATTTTAAAAATATTTCATTTTTTTAATGAGAAAATAATTCGAGTTCAGATATACCTAAAACTTGAGAGGCCGACGAGTCGGCGGATGAAAAACCGTTAAAATACAACATATCATAAGGAAAAGGTGCAAAAGAAACAGGCAGGACGCCACAACACATACGAATCAAAGCAGTGTGGATGTAGCTCTTACGGTGTATTATGTACACAAATCCGGATCGTTAATGGGGATGAGATGGAACACCATGATTAAATGAGTGTTTTATTTTTTTTTAATAAAAAATGGTGGGACCCACCTAAAAAGGTCTAACGCGCTTCCGTTTTTTTCGGAACTGATTTCTTTGTTTTAAAAAATTTGTCAATTCCAATGAATAATATTTCACATGCTACCAAATAATGTTGTTTTTTTCCATCCAATTCAGATCAAAATTCACCAATTCCACTAAATAATTTGTTGCATGCTGCCGAATAATATTTTTTTATCCATCAATTTCAGATAATAGAAACCCAAAATCCTTAAACAATACTTATGATTTATACGAATAATGCTTCATATTTCACCGAATAATATTTCACTTTTCATCATATTATCGAGGATAATTGTAACTGTTGCATATTCCCATCCAAAATTTCATAAACTCTACCGAATAATGCACCGGAGAATAATCATAAAATTTGCCCTCATAATTGATGTGGTGAGATTAAAAAAAATTGTCTTCTATAAACAAATAATCATTAGAGATTCACCGAATAATGCTTGTATTCCATTGAATAATGTTTCATGTGTACACAAATAATACTCCGTAGTAACCATCTCAAATTTCTCTTACACAATTGTTATATTCTACAGAATAATAAACAGATTTAACAACCAATAAAGAAATAACTATGCCTTCAATCTAACCATTCTCGTCAGATCCTTCGATCACCGTCCTAATCACTTGCGGTTGTCGGAAGTAGTACATGTTGTTGGTACTCGCTTGCGGTCTTTTAAGTCTATTGCAGATTAAAAAATTGATAATTTTCGTGAATAAACTTTCACATTTCATGTCAATACAACCATTTTGTTCATCACCAATGATTACTTGGTTTTGCCTTAATTTTAATTCTTAAATTGCCACCTAAGCTAGGACAAATGAAGTCAGCATCGGACTTACACAAAGCAAAGTATCAGGGAGATAATAGACATGTAAAAGAAGGACCATACTTGTAAAGTGTTTCATATAGATAAGGGGCGTAACCAGAGGTTATGAACCAACATAAGTCATGTGATAATAAAAAGAGAACATCTCAAGAAACCTGTAAATTCGTTAAGGATCAATCAAGCAAGTAAGCAACTCAAGTCTAAATGACAAAGACCACAGACATGGTACAGTCACAAGGTGATACCAGCAGTGAACATTCACCAATAAATTTGGCTGTATTAAAGAAGAGTAGAAACTCAAGTCTAAATGGACACCTCAACAATGGAAATGTTATCAGCTAGCTAACTCTAATTCAATAATTTAGATCAAATTGCCAACATGGAAATATCACAGCAGTTTGAGATCAGTATAACATCACATTTAAGCACGAAAACGCAGTAGAGATTTAGAGAACTCCCCATTCTAAAGGAACATCAGTCCCCAACTCCTCCAATTTCTTCAACATACATAAAAAATTGATGCAGCTAAGGATGCGATTGCTTTGGAATGCACTTCTCCCCTAAAAGAAGAGTTAGATGTCCTTGTTCGAGGAGGGTTGCCAAATGCTTCTTAGGGCGAGTTGCGTACAATTTGCTGATCTTTTGCAAGCTTTCGTGGCGGTAAAGGCGCCTTAACAAGAAGCAAGATGACATCAACGTTGACGAACAATGCAGAGAAGGTTTGGGTCTTCCTGAAAAACATAAAGGGCAGATTGAAAAGGTTGACAAGATGCTTGTGAGTTCAGAATATAACGTCAGTCGATATTGCTCAAGCACCAAGTTTTCAGTCAAAAGGTTATCTTCAATAGTACAAAGACAATCTGATATTCAATTAGGTTGCAATCACCTACTACTACATACTAGCAATATTTATGAATCAAACAGGTGATGCCTGCTTCCTAGAAATGCTTGAAACAAAGTTTAAAGTACTCTTAAATTTTTTAATCAATTTGTATTTACAAGGAATCCCTTACTGTATGAGTTAACACTCGTAAAATCTTAGTATAATTCATGTTTATTAATTTATTGATGCTGAATGAATGTATCAAAACTTCTTTTCTAAAAGAATTCTGGGTGAACAAAATTTTGGTTTTTCTTGCAAGGACCGACTGCACTCGAATACCATCTTTATCTACATATGCAGGGTGTGAATTTCTTTGCTGGACTCGTATTGCTTTTAATGACCGAGGAGAACGCCTTTTGTTATACAATTTGGTGTTATTTCTATGCTGGCGTGGCTTGGTTGGTTTAATGAATGACAATTTTCAGGACTCTCATGGGTATTATGGATGGCTATTTTAGTGGTTATTACACAGAAGTGATGATTGAAACTCAGGTATGATATCATATGGTTGAAGACATCAACAAGTCAAATAATTAAACAATATGTATAATGATTTTATGATTTCTCTCGCATAACAAATTACTTTTGTCTTTTAATAGGTGGACCAGTTAATTCTTGAGGACTTGGTGTGGGAAAGATTTCCTAAACTTGGTTTGTATCTATCTTTCTATGGTGCTGGAATTCCTTATAATTTCCTTGATCTAGCTTTTTTGTACTTGACTTACTGCTTGTTACTTTGAAGAACATCCCCTTTCATTTGGACATCTATGTGTGTAGTGTAATTTGATTTTGCAAATTTCCTTGTGACACTAGTTCTTGGAATCTGGGACGTGCTTCTTTTTGAAGGGAATCGAGTAATGCTTTTCAGAACGGCACTCATAGTGAATGAGTTATATGGTACATCTACCTAAAACCAATACAATCATGGGTAGTAGTTTACTTGTTGTTTTATAAGAAAGTGATCGAGAGGAGGACTGACCATCCCCGGCCTGTTTCTGCGGTCTAGTCCAAACTTGAAAAAGTTTTTGGCATGGGATCATGACACTTAGATTCTCCCGGTTTCTTTCAGGTCATGCCTTGGTTACAAAAAAGGATGCTGGAGATGCTGTTACTTTGTTGCAATCACTAGTTGGCTCCACATTTGACAGCAATAAGCTTATCTTGACAGCTTGCAGGGGAAATCAAAATATACATGAAGCAAGGTTAAGGGAGTTAAAGAGAGAAACATCAGCCTTCTATTGTAGCTTCTGCTGAGATGTGAAAGGACAAAAATTATCCCACATCGAAAGTTTAAACAAATCAAGCCTAGTATATAACTTGGTAGTCTACTCCTCCTATTGTTAATTGGTTTTAGGATGGAATCAATTGATTGAATAATGGGGAAATTTGCGAAATGTCCATAAAATATGTACTAATTGGTGAAATATCTACTTTTTGGGACAAATTTGTGAAATGTACAATATAAACCTTCCTACGCGCTCTCCCTCTCCGCCCTGCTCGACGGCGATTTTGCAGAATTAGTGCCGATTATCTCTCCGATCTCATCAAAACAACCGATTTCAGCATCTCTTCTACGGAATCAAGTAAGTACAGCATTCGATTACAAACTACATCAAAAGCTGCGTTGAATTCATTGAAAATTTGCGCCAAAGGCGCAAATTTTCATAGATTTTTGACGATTCTAAATTGATTCTGAATTATGCTGACGAAATTACTACTCTATCCATTAGAATCACATAAAATTTGCGCATTCGGCGCAAATTTCCTTCAATTTTTGACTTATCGAACACGATTTTGAAAACAACAGAATCTGAGCTTGTTTTAGTTTGTTTTTGATATATCTGTATGAAATACAGTCGAATCTAGTGATTACTGCTATGGAATGCCTTAAAATTTGCGCCTTTGGCGCAAATTTTGATTGATTTTTGAAGCATCGATTACTGATTATTATCGTTTTTTGCTATATGTGTCTGATTTTCAACTCTACAATCGAATCTGTGCTTGTTTATGTTTATTTATGCTCGTTAATATGTTACATTGGTAAACCTGTATCAAATACATTCGAATTCAATGATTACTGCAATAAAATTACAGAAAATTTCATTTTTGATGTATTGGATGAGATTTTGAAGTCTCCTTTTGAATACATGCTTCTTTATGCTCATTTGAATTATGTGCTTGCACTTTAAAATGTAGCATTGCTATATCTAGTTCAAATACATTCGAATAATGTGCTTACACTTTGATTCCTCTCATGTCATCACTGCACTTAAATCATAGAAAATTTGCACCGGAGGTGCAAATTTTGTAGGATTGTGTTCATAATTGGTGTATTCTATTCATATAGTTGATTTAATGATATCCATTCCTCACTGTTGCATCCAATATTGCATTTGACAATATAATGAACTCCACATTCATTATTACACTTTTATTGCTCCATGTCAGCACTGCATTTGAATCATAGAAAATTTGCGCCAAAGGCGCAAATTTTGATTGATTTTTAAACCATCAATTACTGATTATGATCGTTTTTTGCTATATGTGTCTGATTTTCAAGTCTACAATCGAATCTTTGCTTGTTTATGCTTATTTATGCTCGTTAATATGTTACATTGGTAAATCTGTATCAAATACATTCGAATTCAAATGATTACTGCAATGAAATTACAGAAAATTTCATTTTTGATGTATTGGATGTGATTTTGAAGTCTCCTTTTGAATACATGCTTCTTTATGCTCATTTGAATTATGTGCTTGCACTTTAAATGTAGAATTGCTATATCTAGTTCAAATACATTCGAATAATGTGCTTACACTTTGATTCCTCTCATATCATCACTGCACTTAAATCATAGAAAATTTGCACCGGAGGTGCAAATTTTGTAGGATTGTGTTCATAACTGGTGTATTCTATTCATATAGTTGATTTAATGATATCCATTCCTCACTGTTGCATCCAATATTGCATTTGACAATATAATGAACTCCACATTCATTATTACACTTTGATTGCTCCATGTCAGCACTGTATTTGAATCATAGAAAATTTTGGTTCCTTATGTCAACACTTCAATCAGATTGTGTTTGTTACTACTGCAATCTATTTATCCTCTTAAATTCATATTCTACAGATTACAATGGCAACCCACGTTATTACAGTTATATATGGTGGGAAATGGTTATTTGATGAATCAGGTCCAACCTTTGTTGGAGACAGTACTTCAAAAGTGTTCATACTTGATGACTCAATAACACTACAAGGTTTAAGTGAAAAAGTGCACAACAAATTCAATGTAGACAGTGCATTTGAATTAGAATTCAATCATTTGCACCCTTTCAAAGTCTTGAGAGCTCCTCTTAACGTTGAATGTGATGCTGATTTGAAAGAGTTTTTAGAGTTGTCCAAACTAGAGGATGTTAAATTTGATGTTGAGTTGTGTGTCAGCATTAAAACAGATAATGACAAAGAAGATCAACAGACATTTCCAGCTGATAGTTTGGAGTTGGTGACATGCAATCCATATATAACCGACATTGTCACTGAAGAAAATAGCATGGCATTGATCGGTGACAGCAGGATGAAGGGTATGTTGTTAGAAGATATTGGAGATGACATGTATTCTGGAAACAGTGATACTCCCAGTGATGAAGATTCTGCAGCTGAAATATGGAGCACCCTATATTCTTCAGCACACAGGAGAGAGACTACACTAGAAGATTGGGATGCTGACAGCTCTACCATGCCTAGTATGAATCTGAATTCAGAAAAATTGATATACATAGGCAAAACCTTTGAATCCAGGAAAGCAGTTAAGAATGCTTTGAGAATCTTGTCAATAACCGAGATATTTGGTTTTCGTGTGGAAAAATCAGAACCCATGTATTATAGGGTGCATTGTGTAGATCCTAACTGCAAATGGAAAGTGCATGTCAAAACTTTTGGTCAAACTTGGCATGAGGTTACAGTATACGATGACATGCACACCTGCACGTGGGATATCAGAACAAAACACTGCAAAAAATCTTCATCATCAGTGGTTGCAAGCATCATCAAATCAAGGTGAGTAAATTTTGTAAGAAATAGTATTTAGATTTAATCTTGCTTTTTAATATATTATTTATTCTAATTTCAATATAATTCCACAACGCTGACACTGGATACAAACCAGCACAGATAATGGATAAGCTGAGAACAGAACAAAAGATGACAATTACCTACTGGATAGCATGGAAATCATCAAAAATTGCAAAAGAAATTGTCAAGGGACACCAGAATCCAATTATGCAGATTTGCCATCATTTTGCCACATGCTTATGGAGAAAAACAATGGGACTATAGCATTGATTTCAACAGACAAAGAAGACAGGTTTAAGTACTTGTTCCTATCATTTGGCCAATGCATCAGAGCATTCCCCTTCTTAAAGAAGGTATGTCTTACTCAGTGTCAGCATAAATTCTATTCTCATTGATTTTCATAAATTCAATATAATTAGTAATTTCATTTATTTATCTACCAGGTTGTTGTTATTGATGGAACATTCTTAACTGGACAATATAGAGGCACATTGCTTGGAGCAGTTGCGCAAGATGCAAACAGACATATTTATCCCCTTGCTTTTGGAATTGTTGACTCTGAAAACAACAGCTCTTGGGAATGGTTTTTGTACCGTCTGCTGAAGGTTGTGCCTCCCTCAAATGACTTAGTGTTTATCTCTGATAGACATGCTAGCATTGCAAGGGCTATATCTTTAGTTTACCCAACAGCTACAGACTGCATATGTATGTGGCACTTGAAACAAAACATCAAAGCGACATTCAAGAAAAAGCACCTGGGGAAAATGTTCAAGAAAGCAGCAGAGAGTTACACTATCCAAGAGTTCAACAGCTGGCTCGCACAAATAGAAGCAACCTGTCCAAAACTATCAGAATATTTGGTGTTAGCACGTTTTGAAAAATGGGCCAGAGCACATGCAAAGTGAAATAGATACAATATGATGACATCCAACAATGCAGAGAGCTTGAACTCCATTTTCAAAGGGAAAAAGAATTATCCTATTGTGGCACTTATTGAGTTTGCTAGGAAAAAGCTCACATCATGGTTCCAGGAGAAAAGAGAGAAAGCACTAGAAAACCAAGACAGAATAACTCCTGAAATCCTTAAGGTGATAAGGAAATCACAAGAGCAAGTTGGATTATACAGAGTAGAAAGGATGAATGCATCACAATTTGAGATCAAAGGCGAAGGAGCTGTAGCTATAGTTGATCTATCAGCGAAGACATGTACGTGCAGGGTATTTGATGTCGAGAAAATACCTTGTGTACATGCAGTGATGCTTGGCGTATTTTTACAGCAATGATGCTTGGCGTATGGCATATGCAGAAACAATATATCCAGTATTGGAAGAAGATGAAGGGAACGTCCTTGATGCGATCAAATCTATCAAATGTTACCCCCTTGTAGTAAGAAAGAGAGCAGGAAGACCTCCTTCAAATAGAAAGCTTTCAATGGGAGAGTTCAAGAGGAGGATAAAGCATTCAAAATAAGGCTGTCAGCACAATTTTTGTCATCGGTATTATATAAAATTACTACTAGGAAAGAATAGAGCTTAGACATTATGAATGACATTTATGTTCCAAAATAAACATTAATTCAACATTATAGAATAAAATTTTAGATTTTATCATGTAATAATACAAGTTTATAAATTCTTTTCTCTATGTCAGCGCAATTTTGTCATCGGTACTCGTCAAATTTCAGATTTACATCATTGTTGTTAAATTAAAAAACAGTACAATGTTGAGAAATAATCTAAAATATTAGTCTATAATATTTTAGATTAACCACCTCGTTCAACCCAATACACTTGAATATCAAAAAATACTAGCCTATTGTCACCATTACTTGTAACTAATATCAGTGTCAGCATTACTTTGAGCCTTAACCACCTTGTGTCCCCACCACAATAGCTTCAAGAACAGAGAACACCACGCTGGTGTCGCCACAATAACTATTGTTGAGCAAAAATAAGAGCATGATGAGGAAATTCCCACCAAACGCCAATGTTGTGCAATTATAGGCTATTGGTGAGCAAAATTAAGACTGTGTTGAGCAAAAATAAGAGCATGTTGAGCAAATTTTAAACAAACGCCGACGTTGTGCAATTATAGTGTTGAGCAAAAATAAGACCATGTTGTGCAATTATCTATAGAGAAACTATGACAACACATTCAGAAAAAATAAGATCAAATTGAACACAATTTCACAAAGTCTTGATAGTTGTGCAAATATAAACTATTGTTGAGCAAAAATAACAGCATGTTGAGCAAAAATAAGAACATGTTGAGGAAATTTCCACCAAATGCCCCATGTTGTGCAATTATAGGCTATTGATGAGCAAAAATAAGACTGTGTTGAGCAAAAATAAGAGCATGTTGACCAAATTTCCAACAAACGCCCATGTTGTGCAATTATAGTCTATTGATGAGCAAAAATAACACCATGTTGAGCAAAAATAAGAGCATGTTGAGCAAATTTCCAACAAACGCCCATGTTGTGCAATTATAGTCTATTATTGAGCAAAAATAAGACCGTGTTGAGCAAAAATAAGAGCATGTTGAGCAAAATTCCACCCAATGCCCATGTTGTGCAATTATCTATAGAGAAACTATGAGAACATATTTAGCACAATTTCACAAAGTCTTGATAGTTGTGCATATATAAACTATTGTTGAGAAAAAATAAGAGCATGTTGACCAAATTTCAACCAAACACCCATGTTGTGCAATTGTAGGATATTGATGAGCAAAAATAAGACTGTGTTGAGCAAAAATAAGACCGTGTTGTGCAATTATCTATAGAGAAACTATGAGAACATATTGAGAAAAAATAACATCACGTTGAGCACAATTCACAAAGTCTTGATAGTTGTGCAAATATAAACTATTGTTGAGCAAAAATAAGAGCAAGTTGAGCAAAATTCCACCAAATGCCCATGTTGTGCAATTATAGGCTATTGATGAGCAAAAATAAGACCGTGTTGAGCAAAAATAAGAGCATGTTGACCAAATTTCCAACAAACGCCCATGTTGTGTAATTATAGGCTATTGATGAGCAAAAATATGACCATCTTGAGCAAAAATAAGAGCATGTTGAGCAAAATTCAAACAAACGTTCATGTTGTGCAATTATAGTCTATTGTTGAGCAAAAATAAGACCGTGTTGTGCAATTATCTATAGAGAAACTAAGAGAACATATTGAGAAAAATAAGATCATATTGACCACAATTTCACAAAGTCTTGATAGTTGTGCAAAAATAAACTATTGTTGAGCAAAAATAAGAGCATGTTGAGCAAATTTACACTATTTCCCCCCGCCCCCCATGTTGTGCAACTTTATTCTATGGGCACAAAATTCGCAACATAACATTAGAATTCCCCAAATAAAGGATCATATTGTGGAAAAATAAAGTGGTGTGCAAAAACAAGCTAAAAATAAAGAATAAATAAAGTATTAAACACTTACCGTATTTTTTACAAAAAAGAAAAGAAAAGAAAAGAAAAATTATTTTTCGTGAAAAATTAGAAAAAGCAATAAATAAGGTATTAAAACACATTCTACAAACACAGTCGGTCATCGTCATTTCTTTCATCCTCCACCGAAATCTCCTCTCTCTTGCTCTGCAAGTTTGCTTCACGTTTGATTATACGCTCCTTGAGACCAGATCGGAAATCCCCTCTCTATTGCTCTACCATATACATCACCATGTCTTCAGAGCGGAAAGGTTTGATTTCCTATTCTCCGTTTATTACAGTTTAAATTAAAATGATTACGGTTTAGGGTTTAGCTCCCACGAAAAGCAGGAAATGGGAGTTATTCAAGTTATTCGACCTTCCACGAGCTGCCTTTGCTAATTTAATGACTTCGGCATTATAATGTGTAGTTAATGTGATGGATTTATCGTTCAATTTTCAAATTTATATGGAATAAACTCCCTTCTTTTACAATGTCATTACATGCATTATTTGTAGAAATTGATTTTCAGTGTTCATTACATAGGTAAACGCCCACAGAGATTGAGTGACTCACCTACTCTAGATAGTCAAAACCGAATTTCGAAGAGATCAAAAAGATCTGGGGTTAAACCTCCAGTAATTGATTTATCTAGGGATTCACCAGCTTTCAAGGATGAACTGTTTGAAGATACTCAGCCTGATAGAGCATATGAAACAGGGGTGGGTTCCCTGTCACTTGAATCTAAAGATTCACAACCACTTGTTCGGAAAAACAGTAAGAAAGAGGTCCCCCATGCGACTGTTGTTCCTACCAGCACTGTTGGTTTAGAAGCCCTTGAAATTACAGTTTTGCAAGACGATTCGCCTAATGTAACGCTTGGTCAACCAGTGAACCCAACTGTGCATAACATCACATTTGATGAGCAAACAGAAGGCACTGAAATCCAATCTATCTCAGAAAACAGACAAATGATTGCGAAGACCGAGAGGGACAGTAGACAAAAACAATTCAACTCTTTGAAAACACGTTCAAGCCCCCGCCTGCTTGTGACATCATTGCATAAAATGAATGACAAGCAAAAGAAATTCATTAGAGATATTGGGTTTGGATGTTTGTTCGACTTGAACATTGTTTCCCTTCCAGAATATCTTTCATATTGGTTAGTGGATCAGTTTGACCCTAACAAGTGTTGTTTGGTTATGGCTAATGGAGGAGAACTTGAAATTACTGAGATTGATGTTCATATCACATTGGGATTGCCTATGGGAAAGGTTTTAGTAGCATGAAAAACAGCGAAAGAGAATTTCCACCTTGTGAAAGATTGGAGAAACACATTTGAGGTTAAGGATAATATAACATCAGCTATGGTTATGGATAAATTGATAGCTGACACTGATTGTGGTGACCAATTCCTCGTGAACTTTATTGTTGTATTAGACTCTTACTTGATTGATACTTTAGGAAATGAACATGCAAACCATAGTTTAGTAAGAGTTGTTCCGGAATTGGGTGACATGAAAGAGCTAAATTGGTGTGGTCTTGTGTTAGAAAGTTTGGTTGACGCGAAAAAAAGTTGGGAAAAGAACAAGGATGGACACTTCAGAGGGCCTATATTGTTCTTGGTTGTAAGTATTTTTTCAAACCTTTCCTCTGATGTTAAATTAATTTATTTACCATGACTGTAGTACCCATGTCACCAGTGCCTATTTTAACTTTCATATCTACAATATTATTCATGTCAGCACTCCCCCCTCCATCATCTTTCCTCTGTTGTTAAATTAATTTCTTTACCATGACTGTAGTACCCATGTCACCAGTGCCTATTTTAAGTTTCATATATACAATATTATTCATGTCAGCACTCCCCCACTCCCTCATCTTTCCTGTGATGTTAAGTTAATTTCTTTACAATGTCTGTAGTACCCATGTCACCAGTGCCTATTTTTACTTTCATATCTACAATATTATTCATGTCAGCACTCCCCGCTCCATCATCTTTCTCTCTGATGTTAAATTAAGTTCTTTACCATGTCTGTAGTACCCATGTCACCAGTGCCTATTTTTACTTTCATATCTACAATATTATTCATGTCACCACTCCCCGCTTAATTTCTTTACCATGTCTGTAGTACCCATGTCACCAGTGCCTATTTTTACTTTCATATATACAATATTATTCATGTCAGCACTCCCCTCCTCCATCATTATACTGATATATGTTTATCCCATTGATGTGCCAGTTGTTGTATATGGATAGGGTGAAACTGTTCACAAGCACAGCACTTAGACGAATACCTCGTTCTTTACCAGTGTTTTTTGGCATCAATTCCAAACTTTTACGCCAACGAGAAACCGATGACATTAATAGTGGAGGCTTTGGCTGTGGCTCAATCCAACCTCGCCAAATCATTCCTCCCCCTCAAGACATACCTCCTACAGCTTGTCCCCAATCTACTACACACAACGAAGAATGCACCGAACACCCCGCTGGTCCAGAAAAACAACCACCTCCACTTCAATCTAAAATTGTGCAGTTTATCATGTTTTCAAAAGACTTATGTGCTTGCATCTGCTATTTCTGAATTTGTGGAGTGGTCTACAAATATACCGCCTGAACTACAAAATGATGACAAGGTGACTTCACTTCTTCGTGGAGCCAACCAGCTCCTAGGGATGGGAGATGTGACCCCTGCGCTTGCTACAGATGCTGCTGACAGGTCATATATGAACGACTCTCCAAACACAATTTTTAACAACTCCCAACACCCATTCTGGTCAGACCCTGCTCTTATAGATTGCCTTACTCAGATTGAGGTTGCGTATCAGAATAAGCAAAAATTGAAATCAAATATCAAAGGAGATGGGCAATTTTCCTTTGATATATTTGTAAATGATCCTGTTTTGGGGGAAGATAAAGGGATACCACAGAACGTTGTAGATGCAACCAAGGATGGTAATGACGCACACCAAGTTCCTGCATTCAGCCATGGTCATCCTCCAATACAACAGGATGTTCAAGCTAAAACTGCAGACACATTATGCACCCCTCCTAATCCCCTCCCCACTCAATTCCAAACTGATATTCCACCAGAGAAGCCTTTGGGGAATAAAAGAAAATCCAAGTCCCTTGCTCCATTGCCCCCCCGGAGGTCACCACGTGTCAACGCAGCTCATGCGAATGCAGCACAATAATTTCATGACACAAAGAGAGAAGAAGCTGCAAGGAGAGCATATAAACCATCTGCATCTTTGAGAAGCCCCTACTACTCCCGTGTTGTAGATATTAACGATCCTATCTCTGAAATTGAGCAGACTGTTTCAGCCTATTTAGCAATGACAACAACTCATAGCACGTAAAGTTCATTTTAATCTTAATTTACTTAATGTATGTTCAGTTACAAGTAAAAGATATTTTTTATTTAATCCATCTTCATAATGTCTTGCATTTGCAGTGAAGTCTTATTTAAACACAAGTCTATTGAGGTGGTTAGAACAGACATGGGTACACTTGAAGATGAAACCCAACTGTCTAGTGTCATTATTGATGCATGGACAGCAGTCCTCAACAACAAGGAACAATATAAAAGTGCTTAGTCACCAGCAAGACTATTTGTCAATATCAACAAATCTGTAATATTTTTACTTATTCATCTTTCAATTACACTCCATTCTTTGTCATTATTACAATGGGTCTGTTTTTTTACTAATTTTTATTCTTGATCCAGTTTAATGTGGAGAGTGTGTCATCAGGAGCTTGTGATGATCAGTTTCAGAGGTTTAACATCCACCTTGATACTGCTTTGTCATTTTTACCCCACATTTCTTTGAAAGATATAGACATGGTACTCCCTTCACAAACACAAGAATGAAAGTTCTCTAAATACTGATTTTGAGATCAAAGTTAACAAACTCAATCCCTAATTTCTATCTATTTAATATTATGTTCATTAGTTTGTTTTTGGAGTTCAACAAGAAGAGGTCTACATCATGGTTGTCTTCAACTTGAAAAACAAAGTCACCCAAATCATTGATATCAACCCAACTTGCCCTGTTGAAACTTGCACCTTTGCATCCCCCTTTGAATGTTTGGTAAGTTTTATTAATGATATATAATATCTTCTTGAGTTGTATTAACTTCAATCCAATATCACCTCAGTTTCCAATTAACATTAAATGCTTTATAATTCAATAAATGCAGGGAGATATGCTGATTGCATTTCTAACAGAGAAGGGGCTTGAAGCAAAGGCAGAAATAGTGTCGACTGCACCAACATCAATTGTCCCCATCGCGTGGGCTGGAGAAGAGAAAGTTCAACATTCTGGGGTATGCCTCATGCGTCACATGGAGACTTTCTTTGGGCCAGAGAGAGGCTACAAGTGTGGATTTGAAAAGGGCAATTTCAAGAATATCTCAAAACTACGGGTGAAGTACCTAACAGATATTGTGTGCTCAGAGCTGAATGAAGTGAACAAAGAAGTTATGAAGGCAGCAAAATCCCATTCAAAAATGACTTCAAAGGGGATTCAAGGCCAAAAACTAAACCTTGGTTGAACAGCTACAACACAATTTCATGTTTTTTTTTTGCAAACTGTCAAATGTATTGGGGTGTAGACAGTTGTGTACTCTGCTTCTGAAAAGTTGTTTCGTGAGCATTAAGACAGTTGTTTTCCCTATGATTTTAAGCTAGATTGTATTTTTCAATTTCATACAACTATAACTGCGTCTGACCAGTTCTGTATTCTTTTATCTATGTCAACACAATTCTGTCACCGGTAGTAAAATATTTGTTTTCTGTTTATAACTGGTGTATTTTATAAATATAGTTGATTTGATGATATCCATTCCTAACTATTGACTATACTTTGAAAGAGAAAGATTTCAATAGGAGAGTTCAAGAAGAGGGTAAAGCACTCAAAATAAGCCTGTCAGCGCAATTCTGTCATCAATACTATACAAAAACACTACTAGGAAAAGAATATATCTTAGATATTAGGAAAAGAAGATACTATAAAAAAATAATACCATGTTGTGCAATTATCTATTGAGAAAGTATAAAATTATATTAAAGAAAATAGGATTATTTTGGACAAAATTTCACAAATCTCTTTGTTGTGCAAATATAAACTATTGTTGAGCAAAACTAAGATGATGTTGAGCAAATTCACAATAACATAAAACCTTAGTTAAACAGTGTCAGCACTACTTTTGCCAAAATAATTCCCAAATTACTCTATGTGTCCGCAGTATCAACCAATGAAGACTTAAAACTTCAGTAACACTTTATAATATCAAATACGAGGTGCGAAATTACAAAATATCCATATAATTAATATGATATTAATAAGTTACATCATATCTTTATTCTGAACACACATAGAAACTAAAATATATAAATAAGTTCCAATATTATCACTTATTAATATACAAGAACTACATGCCTAAAAATTCATCAATCTTCCTCCTCCTTTCCATTTATGCATCTAAAACTTCTTTAACGCACTGCATAAGGTTGTCCTTCGCCTCTTCCAATATCTGTCTTTGTTCACCAAATTCTCGTTCCACCTAGATAAAACATAAAATATAAGAGTTAACACTAGAGAGGGAAAAAAAAGTAAGGATAAAACTTCAAATATCACATTTGATAGTGCTTCAACATCTTCATCTTTGGTTGCTCTGCGAATATGATGTTCGTTTGCTATTATTGATCTTTGTAATTCCTCATATAATGTATAATGAAACACAACGGCTTCCACCAACTCAACCCTGCGAGCCTCTTTGTTAGTCTCACATGCCTCATCAACGAGAGTCATGTGATACCCATGGTAAACAACACCATCCAGATCGTCCATCATTTGGTGGAATCTTGTGCAACTCAACATTGTTGCCATAATTAATCTTTTTGGAGGGGAATGGTTAAGCAGTAAGAATACAAGTTCTGGTATTCTGATTTCTGTTAAAATCAGTTTGTAGACACCAATGGACACCAAAGAATTATTTCTGGATATATATAGCCAATAATTATACAGTTTTCTTCCTTATGACAGTTATTTGGGCCCCTTCATTTCAGAGTACCTGTAAAAAACTGTAAAAACAGTAAAAATATAAACTGTAAACGGATTACAGTTATTTGAGTTAAAGTTATCAGTGTTGGACATTAACCACCTCGTGTCAGCACTACTTTGGGCCTTAACCACCTACTGTCACCACATAAACTTAAATAATAGAAAACGTCACCACATACACTTCCACATCAGAAAACACACAAGGCTAGTGTCACCAATACTTCCAACTACTCTAACCAACAGTGTCACACAAGACTTTGGGCCTTACCACCTCGTGCAACCACATACACTACAAAATCAAAAAAATACAAGCCTACTGTCGCCAATACTTGTAACTAATATCAGTGTCAACACTGCTTTGGGCCTTACCCATCTACTGTCACCACATAAACTTCAATAACAGAAAATGTAACCCCATACACTTCAATATCAGAAAAAACAAGAGTAGTGTCACCACTACTTGTAACTAATATCATTGTCAGCCCTACTTTGGGCCTCAACCACCTAGTGTTACCACATACACTTCAAAATCAAAAAATGCAAGACTGGTGTCACCACTACTTGTAACTAATATCAGTGTCAGCACTACTTTGGACCTCACCCCACATAGTGTCACCACATACACTACAAAAATAAAAAAATGCAAGACTGGTGTCACAACTATTTGTAACTAATAACAGTGTCAGCACTACTTTTTGCCTCAAACACCTAGTGTCACCACATAAACTTCAATATCAGAAAACACCAGACTGGTGTCACCACTATTTGTAACTAATAACAGTGTCAGCACTACTTTGGGCCTCAAACACCTAGTGTCACCACATAAACTTCAATATCAGAAAACACTAGACTGGTGTCACCACTATTTCTAAGTACTGTAACCATCACTATCAACCCCCCCCCCCACCCCAACTTTTGTTATAGCATGGTAAATATGTACCCATGCCCCCCACATTCTTAATACAAATTCAAATAAAACATTGTCATTGCAGAAATAGATAACTTAATAAACATTAATAAAAGTTAAAATGTACAATCATTACAGATTCAAAGTCACACCCAAATACAGGGCATCCAAAAAATATCCCATAAAATCCATTACCTACAAATATACATACATGTCCACCAAATTAACAATTTGAGCACATAGGTTGTCATATTACATCCAAAATACCCTATGTATGCACCAACTACATATCTAAACAATTGTTTTAAAACCTAAAACTCCAGGTCTCCTTGATCAGATCTGAGCACATGAGTTCTCTGTATCGAAAGAGCTTCTCGTTGTTGAATCGTTTCACATCTCCCCCAAAGACAGATGCTTCAATTGCTTTTAATGTAAAGACGCCGCATGAAGCCCTGCAAACACAAAAAGACCACATGTAATGTGAGCACATAAATAACAAGTATCTTAGGCTAAACGACAAACAATACAAGATATAAAATACATACCCAGTAGAATCATGCATTAACCCATCAACCATGTTTAGCTGGAAATGAGAGGAAGTAAAGTTTTGATAGAGCCCAGCCTTTGCCAAATGATTTGGGAACCAAATAGCAAACGGTTGCAATTGTTCTTCAAGTATACCAGCCTTAACAGCAGTCACATTGCAATCGTACATGTTGATTACCCTATCCTCAAGCATAATCTCCAACGCCACCCAATGCTTGTTTATAACATTGAATATTGTGTAGATTTTCTTTACAGAGTCCCATGGCTTCCCATACTCAGCAGGGCACATACCAACAAAATACTCCTCAGTGTTAACTTCAAGAGGCAAATCTTCCCCATAATTTGCAGCATAATCAGGCAGGTACTTTAAGTAAAATAGCCAATCAAGAACAAGAACCTCTCGATATTTCACAGGGTCCTCAGAAATGCGCCTCCTAAAGTGAATCAAACCTGCTTCTAGATGCTACACAACATAGTAAAAAAAAAAAAGATGTCAACAATCCACAAACACAATAGAATCCAATCCACACACACACACAGATATATATATATATATATATATATATATATATATATATATATATATATATATATATATATATATATATATTTCAAAAACAAGCAGGTATTACCTGACAATCAAGCCACATATTCTTTGATATGATGTGTTGGAAAAACTTTTTGTCCCAACTTGATATTGGACCAGCAACAGAAAAATTCCTAACCAAAATTACACAAGATGAATAAAAATATATATAGAATGAGGTGCTGTAACTAATACAATGACAACATTCCATAAAAAAAGATTGAACAAAAAAATAAAGCATAGCTTTGCTTCTTTACAAGTCCATACATAAATTCATGATCTTCAAAGCTGATCAATGACTTGTTAGGGACGTGCTTTAAGATCCTCACCTTCTTTTCAATCTCAGTTGGGCCATACAAGAATGTACTGGTTGACGGGATAAGATTCGAAGCCTTTAATTTTTCAACTTCATTTATAATTTCAGTATCCTTGGCTACCGAATCCCAATCAACACCTGCAACCGTGTCATAATCATCCATCAGACAGAGATATGAACTTTTCCAACGATGAGTGCCCTCCAACTGCACCGACTTCAGCATCACCACCTTCCCCCTCACACTTGGAAGATCGAGCAACTTCAGCAGAAGTTGATGGAATTCCAAACTCATCTGCACTCCTTTTGGCATCATCAACTTCATTCTTAGTTAATGAAATATCACCTTTCAAATCCTTCAAACCTTTCACATCTGCACCTACATCCTCAACCTCAGTGTCAGCGACAACAGTTGGGAACACAGGAGGAATTTCAGTAGACAGAATCTCCTTATCCACAGTTGGGCCCTCTGATCTTATTGAGGGCAAGGACACACCCTCAACATTGACAGAAGGGGGTGATGATTTCACCATTTCCTCATCAGCAGAGAAACACTTCTGAAGATCAGTGACAACATCATTGACAATTTTTGTGCTGACATCTTCATCAACAACCTTCACAGGAGTGCCCTGGGGCTTACCACCTATTTGCTTATCATCAAGATTCCCAGGATTTACCTGCGACCTGGCAAACAAAGCCTCATAATTAGCAACCCTAACCTCAAGCTCATCATACCTCATCGCCATCTCACCAACAACTCCAAGCATCCCAGCCATCTCCGCAATCTTTGATTCAAGTGCATCAACCCTCGCAGCCAACACATCCATACGCTGAGGTACCTCTTCAAGCTTCTCAATCCTCTTAAAAATCTCCTTCACCCAATCAGGATAAGATGGGGTAGAAGAAGCAAAAGCATCACCATGTGTTTTTGGAGGCAACTCCCCCGTTGAATAATTTTTGGCCTCCATTTGGGGAGATACACCTTCAGTACCTACAACTTTATCTCCCTCGCCTCCCATTTTAGCAGCTTCAAAACTTGAATCACGAATTTCTTCATTCCCACCAGCATTAGATGTTTGACCCTCTCCCCGCCTGTCACCAGAAAATGTCTCAACTCCTTCAACCTTGTCAGCACAACCAACCACATCTGCAACCTCAGCCAAAACAGAAAACCCAGCAGTAGGAGGAGCAGCCAACTCATCAGATCCACAAGAATGTGTGTCAGTAGTAAAATCATTAACCTTCTCATCGCCATCGCTGCCTTCACCACCAGATGTAAAGACTGCAACATGAATATCTTCGTTCTCCACTCCATGAGCACTCTGATTATCACCAAGAGAAACTGAAGGAAGAACCGAAGACTTGCCAGCAGTACAATCATCACCCTTGTCATCACCATTGCTGCCTTCACCACCAGATTTAGAGACTGCAGCATGAATATCTTCGTTGTCCACTCCCCGAGCACTCTGATTATCAACAACAGAAACTGAAGGAAGAACAGAAGACATGCCAGCAGTACTATCATAAAACGGCCTCCCATTACCTAACCCAGCTTTCTTCATCTTATACCTCCGCTGAAAGACAATATTCAGTGGGGCATCATCATCTAATAAATCACATAAATTAGTAACCAACCGACCTCTCTTGGAAGGTGAAGCAACCACATCAACCTCCTCATGCAGATCTGTGTCAGCATTAACTCTCTTCACCTTCTTAGAAGGAACAACTCTACCACATTCCCTAACTGCTGAAGCCTTCTGTCTAATCTTCTTTACTTTACTCTTGACACGGCTAACAGAACGACCCCTCCTCACATACACCAATCCCTCAGCAGTATCGCTGGACGCCACCTTCTGTTTCTTTTTACCAGCCATCCCTCCACTCTCAGATTTCCTCTTCTTTGAGGGCTCTACAACATCTTTGTTTTCTACCTCAGGGAAAACTTGAAAAGCAGTTTCAAAGGACATCTCATCCTGTTTCTTTCCAGCAGCTTTGCCTCTCGTCACAGGTGTCTTCTTCTTTGAGGTCTCTGCTTCATCACCTTTCTCCAAGATATTAGCTTCTTCACCACTAGCTTGTACAACCCTGTTTGAAAACCTAGCTTCATATGCCCTTTGACGAAAACGACGGCTGTCATATAATGCATCATCAACAGCTCCACCACATACTTCTTCAACTGATGCATCAACTACTGGATCATCTTTTTCATCAGCAAACCCCATCCTTGTTGTGCGTGCAAACTTCCCATAAGTAGGGAACAACGGAGTCTGTACAAAATGCAAGTATAAAAATATGTTTAAAAAAAACAAACCAAAGATGCATCAACTAAAAATGGTCTTAAAGATAAATAACATAAAAATATTACCAAATCACCATGAAACAAATGCTCAGCTTCAACATACGAATGGCTAAACTCGCATACCCAGTGCAATGAGTATGGATCTCTATCAGGCATCATAAAATTACAGTCAATTTTAGCAGAGAGGGCTGGGAAAGCTTCTAATATCCAAGCCTGTTACAAAATAAAACGCATAAAGAGATTACAAAACAATATTAGACAAAAATGCTAACATACACAATAAAGTTGTGCTGACACAGACAATAATTGATGAAAAAAGTGATTCAAGCACTAAAACAGAATACCTGGAATGCAAGGCAATACCCATACATTTGATAAGAGCCCCTAACACCAGCACGGTCTGCAACAGAAGAACTCTTCAAAGACTTCAACAAACGGGTGCACGACTCTCTACCCCAAGGATATAATTCAAATTCCTTCTCATTACATGTAAGAGAAAGGAATTGTGCACTGACAACCTCTGACCTCCTATAAACAATTAACCTCTCAATCAATAACAACTTTGCCATAATCAACTACTTCTTAGACTTCAGGCTCTCAGATTTGAAACGAGCAACTAAATCATCATGAGTCATTTTCTTCTGCCCAAAAAATTCAGATATTGACACTTTCTTTGAGATATTACAAACACGTTCTTCACAAGGAAGGCCAGTGATGACATGAAACTCAAAAATTGAAAAGCGTGCAAGATATCCACCAACTCTAAACCACAACTCATTCTCCTTCTGAGTTTGGACTTGACGAAGCACCATTTGATGCATAAGCTGAAAATTGGTAGCCATTTTGGTGCCCTGCATCAGCACCCATCCCACACAACTTTCCCGCAGAATATTGTAATCAGAAGGAGACAAATGCTTCTCAATCAGATCGCAAACAGAAGGATATGAATATATGTTGGACTTACAATGGAATCGTTCAGAAACAGGAATGCAATATTCCAAGCCCTGATCAATCACATACAAAGTACCCAAAACCCCAACATTAGATTAGGAAAAAATCAAAACTTGCTCATCAACAAAAAAAATTCCAAATGGAAAACCAAAATAACTTACATCAGAACCCCTATGAGATGTGGATGCATCACCAGATTGAGCTGCTACTAAAAACAAAATAAAGAATAATATAAAAATACAATAATAGAATCCATGATAAACCAAATAACCCTAAAAAAACAATAAAATGGCACCACCACATAATAAAAGAACATAAACATCACAAAGACAACACAGAATACCCAATCCAAGTACACACATTGTTGAAACAACCAAAAACTAACACAACCATGTATAAAAACAGACAATGTCAATGCCCTTACACATGAGCATACCTACAGATATCTACACTATGAACAACATAAACAATACAAAGCATCAAGTACACACATTGTTGAAACTACACAAATAACGCTAAAAAAGCACATACAAAGTGCCGCATCACAAAAATTGAAGCACACAAACAGTTAAAATCAACGGATTTAAACATACAAATTACTTAAACTACTACAACACTCAAAATCGCACACATTTATGCATATCAAGCATCGATTTACCCATAGATGATCAAAACTGAAAGCAGAAATCAATAAAATCAACATAAATCAACTTCTTCCAAAACCCTAGCACGAAACATTTAGCAAAAACAAGCGAAATCGATACCTGAAGAGTTGCTAGATGACGACATTGAAGAAGATAGCACAAGAACGAACAGAAATCGGCCAAAATCTCACTACTTACGCACAGATTGAAGGAACGAGAATGAAGAAAACCGAAGAAAACTGACGAGCGCGAAGAGAGAGGTTGGAAGAGAGTAAACACGAGAATATGTCCGTATAATTGAGAATAAGTATTTATAGTGGACGTTTTGCTAATTTGTCTAAAAAGGTGGACAATTCCCCAATTTGTCCAAATAAAGTGCCTGTTTTGCAAATTTTTTCTTGAATAATTATGTTGAAGGGTAAAATTTCATGAATTTTGTTATTCATGACATAAATAAATTTATCACGTTCATTCCAAAAAAATGTGTGATAAATTTTTCTCAAATTAAACACAAGCTTACAAATTCAAAGCTGGACTTGAAAAATTTCATTACAAGCCCAACTCTGCTAGGCCCAGGTGAAAATCAAAGCTGGACTTGAAAAATTTCATTACAAGCCCAACCCTGCTAGGCCCAGGTGAAAAGTAACTTCTTTTGGCTTTTGCTTTTGATTGCAATTGAAAGAAATACATCAAAAGCAGTTGACGAAAAGTAAATACATAAATATATATATATATATAAAAGGAAGCAAAGCTGAAAATAAATCCAGCAACTGCTTTGTAACCCCTGCAGTTAAAAGAAACTGTACGAGGAGGATATATATATATATATATATATATATATATATATATATATATATATATATATATATATATATATATATATATATATATATATATATATATATATAAGGAAGCAAAGCTGAAAATAAATCCAGCAACTGCTTTGTAACCCCTGCAGTTAAAAGAAACTGTACGAGGAGGAAGTGGGGGAGTGGGTAGGTTAGGTAACTACTCCTATTGTTATCCCTATAAAAGCCAAAAGAAACACTGAAAGCGGGGTGTCCAGTTCTTCCCAACCTTAGCAAAACAGCAAACATCATCTTGTTCCTCCTTCCCTTATGGCTGGAGAAACAGCAAGCAGGCCTTCCCTTCGGCACCTCCACCTGCAAAAAAAACAAAACAAAGAAAATAGTCTTCCTCCCTGTTTTTCTTGTTCCTGGTGAGAAACCTGCAATCATCCATAAAAAAATCAGCAAGAAGAGGAAGCAGTAGAACAAAGAAAAAAAGAGCAGGAGAAAACAAAATACAAAGAAGGGTCAGCCAGTGGAGAAAAAAAAGACACCAACATTGTTGCTACTCAAGCTCCAAAGCAAAGGGTAGAACTCTACCCTCATTTTTTTTCTTTGTTTGCAGGAATAAAAAGAATGGAGGAATGGAGGATGTCAGCCACAAATATACTCTCACCTAGGGATTGATCTCGATAATAGGCTCAAGTATAAGACTACTTTTGCCTAGGGGTCAGTTTCATAATAGGTTGAGGGTATTCTCTCCCGTAGATGGCTCGAAACTCGTTCTGAGACTCAAATCAACAAATTCATGAAGCCCTCACGGTGCTGCCCAATTTTCCTATACAGAAGGCCAACTTGCAATCTCATACAAGCAGAAAAATTTTCAGCCATACATATGGGACTTTAGAATAACCAAAACTGTCCTAATCAAGAGTTGAGTTATGTTAAAATTCCCCTAAATGAAGTTCTACCAAATGAACTCAATTAATTCACACAAACTGGAACTAAAATCAGTGAGCAAAATATTAAATTTGAAGTTCCTGAAAGTTTGCCCAAAATTTGCCAAAACAGGCAAATACATGAAGCCAGCCAAAATGAAAGGGTTGCAAAAAGAAAAGTTCCGATTAAAGCAAAAAGTGCCAGTTTAATCA
This sequence comes from Persicaria maculosa, assembly GCA_963922045.1. Taxonomy (NCBI): domain Eukaryota; kingdom Viridiplantae; phylum Streptophyta; class Magnoliopsida; order Caryophyllales; family Polygonaceae; genus Persicaria; species Persicaria maculosa. The sequence continues at coordinate 18,609,320 of OY998257.1, read as the reverse complement.
AGATTAATTCAGGCATTAGGTAAAGGATCAACAACAACAACAACAAAAAAAAGCACACAAATTTTTTACTAAGATTTCCAGAAATCCACATACCTAATTGAAGGTTGTTTGTTCAGCGGGATTCTCTTAGATTGATCGTTCTCAGCCACCCCAAGCCTCTAATCAACTTCCTCTTTCGGTCACTCAAATCAAAATGCCCCAAATAACACAAATCGCAGCCCTAAAAAAATGCAAACAAAAGGAGGATCGTTTAGACTCGGAAATTGAGTACACGATTAGAGGGAAAAGGGAAAGAATGTCATAATTTGTGATTTAATCTTTCAAATACCACCCAGATAAAAGATCTGGGGCTGAAATTCGCAAGCCAAAACAAAAAAAAACCCTAAAGCGTACCTGACTAGAGAGAGCCGAGTTGAAGGTTTGCCTTAGATTCGTCTTGGATCTTGGCGTTGGCAAGTCTGCTTTGCTTATTATGAGATAGTATATCTAGTTGTTAGTTGCAACATCCATATATATCTTATTTCTTAGATAAAAGATCTTGTTAGTTAGATAGAATTTCCATTGTATTTTCTACTATAAATTCTCAAGCAAGTCAATGAAAAGGATCAAGCTTTTCCCTTCTAAATCGTTCTTCATGGTATAGAGCTTTTTCAATCCTCTAACCTAAACCTAGACTCTTCCCGCCGCCGCCGGCCTTAACCCCATCAACACCCTACCCGCCGGCGTCTATGGCCACCCCACCCGCAGCTCTCACGCCTGCATCTCCTTACTACCTTCACCCTTCCGATCACCCGGGTCTCTCTATTTGCCCGGTGATTCTCAAAGGGGACAATTATCAAGAATGGACTGTCGCTATGAAAAACGCTTTCTCTGCGAAACGCAAAGATGGTTTCATTGACGGATCCATTACCCAGCCGGCTGCTACTTCCTCCGATCATCAATATTGGAGGCCTGCCATTGCGATGCTCATCGGTTGGATTGCTCAGTCCATCGAGCCTTCTCTCCGCTCTACAGTTACTTACTTTTCCACCGTCAATGAGCTCTGGGATGATCTCTCTCAACGATTCTCTATGGGTAATGGCCCTCGGATTCTTCAGTTGAGGTCTAAAATCGCTCGCTGCTGGCAGGAGGGTCAGTCGGTGTCGACCTATTTCGGCCGCCTTACCAAGCTCTGGAAGGAACTCGACTCGCACTTGGCTCCTCGTGCTTGTACCTGCGGCAACCACGTCAAAGAACGAGATGAGGAGCGGCATGTTGTTCGAGTCTTCCTGTGTTGCTACTCATCAACAGAACGGTCGGGTTGAGCGTAAACATCGTCATATTCTCAATGTTGCTTGAGCCTTAATGTTTCAGGCCAATCTGCTTATCAAGTTTTAGGGGGAGTGCGTTCTGACTGCGTGCTTTCTCATCAATCGTACACCTTCTTCTGTTCTTAAAGGTAAAACCCCCTACGAATGTCTCTTTCACAAACCCCCTGACTACACACATCTTCGTGTCTTTGGGTGTCTATGTTATGCGTCTGTCATTCCTCGCTCTACAAATAAATTCTCTCCTCGAAGTCGGAAGTGTCTGTTTCTTGGGTATCCGTTTGGTAAAAAAGGGTGGCGTCTGTATGATCTAACCACTCATCAGATTTTTGTCTCTCGTGATGTTTCATTTCATGACGACATCTTTCCATATCCGTCACTTGAAACGCCTACTCCAGCACCACCCGTCTACCCCACTCCAGCTACGCATGATGCTCCACTGCAGCCCTCTCTCGCTGCTCGGCCTGAGCCTCCACAACCCCTACCTCCGCTGCCACCTCGTCAATCCTCTCGCACCCCAACCCCCTCGGTCTTACTCAGAGACTATGTGTACCATACTATCCGCAAGGTTGATCCTATTTCAGCTTCTCCGTCTTCAGTCACGTCTTCAAGTACGCTTTATCCTTTGTCACATTATGTTGATTCTCATACTTTTACCCCTAGTCATATCGGCTTCTTGGCGGCAATCAGTGCCAATCCTGAACCGACGACATTTCGTGAGGCCTTCCGTCATCAGCATTGGCGGGATGCTATGCATTCTGAAATTGATGCTCTTCATCGCAATGGTACTTGGGAGATCACTAAGTTGCCTCCTCACAAGAAGGCAATCGGCTGTAAATGGGTGTTTCGAGTGAAATACAACTCGGATGGTAGCATCGAGCGTCACAAAGCTCGTCTGGTTGCTCTTGGGAATCGTTAGATTGAGGGTACGGACTACTCTAAAACTTTCGCTCCAGTTGCAATGGTGTCTGTCAAGGTATTTCTTGCAGTTGCCTCTATTCAAGACTGGGAACTTCATTAGATGGATGTTCATAATGCATTACTTCATGGTGACCTTGATGAGGAGGTATATATGTCGATGCCTCCAGGATTCTCTACTTCTGGTCCTCGCCGAGTTTGCAGACTCAAGAAGTCTCTCTATGGTCTTCGTCAGGCTCCTCGGAATTGGTTCTCTAAACTGGCTTCCGCTCTCAGACATGTTGGCTTCTCCCAGTCTTATGCTGACTATTCATTGTTCCCTTATGCTCGATCTGGGATTGTCTTACATGTCCTTATTTATGTTGATGATTTGATCATTGCGGGGAATGACTCGGCTTCCATTGGTAGATTCAAGGCATACCTTCACTCCTGCTTTCATATGAAGGATCTAGGCTCGCTCAAGTATTTTTCGGGCATCGAGGATTATCGAACTTTTGCTGGCATTTTCCTTTCACAGCGAAAATATACACTGGATATCCTTGGGGAGGTCGGTCTTCTTGGCTCTAAACCCGCTTCATTTCCTATGGAGCAAAATCATAAGCTCGCTCTAGATACAAGTCCCCTTCTCTTGCAGCCGGATCGTTATCGTCGGATCATTGGTCGCCTCATCTATTTGACGATCACTAGACCTGACTTGTGTTATTCAGTACACGTTCTGGCTCAGTTCATGCAAGAACCTCGGCAATCTCACTAGACGGCTGCAGTGCGAGTTCTTCATTACCTCAAGGGGCGGCCTGCTCAAGGAATCTTTCTTTCCCACCACAGTGATCTTCGGTTGCTTGCTTATTGTGACTCAGATTATGCCGCATGCCCTTTGACTCGTCGATCTCTCACTGTTTACATTGTCAAGCTAGGGGAATCTCCAGTCTCCTGGAAGACAAAGAAGCAGACCACCGTCTCTCGCTCGTCTGCTGAAGCTGAGTACCGATCGATGGCCACCACATCGTGTGAGCTGGTTTGGCTGAAAGCTCTTCTGCATTCTCTCGGCATCCGTCATCGTGGCCCTATGCGTCTATGGTGTGATAATCAGTCCGCCATTCATATCGCCACCAATCCTGTCTTTCACGAACGAACCAAACATATTGAAGTTGATTGTCATCTTGTGTGTGATCATATTCAGTCCGGCAACATTGCTTTGTTTCATGTTCGCTCTTCCAATCAACTTGCAGACATCTTTACCAAGGCTCTTGGACAGCAACAGTTTGACTTTCTTCTGGAAAAGTTAGGCATTCATCGAACTAATGCTCCAATTTGAGGAGGAGTATTATGAGATAGTATATCTAGTTGTTAGTTGCAACATTCATATATATCTTATTTCTTAGATAAAAGATCTTGTTAGTTAGATAGAATTTCCATTGTATTTTCTACTATAAATTCTCAAGCAAGTCAATGAAAAGGATCAAGCTTTTCCCTTCTAAATCGTTCTTCATTGCTCTCTTCCGAATGCTCAGGCCGGAAATTGCAAGGCTACCGGCGATTTCCAGGCGTTCGTGCAAGCGTCGCCTGTTCCCGGAGATCAAGTGGAGAAGACGCTTCAAGGTTGCTGACCAGCAATCAAGGCTTGCTCGATGAAAAGGAAATTAATTTTTTTGGGCCGAGCTCACTTGGATAACTAATGGGAATTGGATTCCAAACAATTAATGGGCCCTCATATCAAGCTATCCGAAAGTAAAATACATGTACACATGTACATGCCTTCGGCTTACTAAAAAAAATGTATGGGTTTAATTACGAAATTGACCCACAAAAATATAAAATTATTTTTGGCACAAACTAAGAATTCGAGTTTGATCAAAAACCTAAAATTAAACTCGTCAAATATTCTTTGTCAATTAATTCGAGTGGGTCAATCTCAAATTGGCTCCTAAATAAAAAAAACGAAGTCAAAATCTTAAACCGAATTTGTCCAAATTAAAATCGGTTTCTCTTTAGAACTACGTAAAGACTTGATACTCTTTTATGAGTTACGTAGGAAATCCGGTGTCAAATTCTACATATATCGGATTCAGTCGCCCATCCCAAATTAAATATATTTCTTTAATAGAGCTACAGGTGATTTGATCCCGTTCAAACGGGTACGTAGGAAGCTCGACACAAAGCTAAAGCTTGTCGGGTTCAATCGCCAAATCCAAATTTAATTGGTTCCTTTTAGAACTACGGGTGATTTGATTCTCTTCTAAGAGATACGTAGGACACTCGATACAAAGTTAAGGCTCGTCAAGTTCAATCGCTAAAAACAAATTCAAATTGTCTATTCCGACTCGATACAAAGCTTCTGCTCGTCGAGTTCATCCGTCCCTCTCAAATGATCTCATGATCAAACCCAAATATTAAATTTTCATCAAAACCAAAGTGTCCACTCTAACTCGATAGAGAGCTTCCGCTCGTCGAGTTCGGTCACAAAAATCAAAATCAAATTCCACCATCCCCAAATTGACCTTTAAGTCAAAGTTCTAAGTCAAATCAAACACCACATCAAATCGTTCTCTATGCAAATGATAGGCGGGTTATTTAAGTTACCCTTCCGAGAAGGTGGACTCAGGTTACTCGGGTGGAGTGTCGTTCGAGTTACCCTTTGTAGAAGGTGGGCTTGAACTTCATCCTATGATGCATATAAGAGAATGAAACCAAATTCAAACCAAACCAAACCAAACAACAAAATCTAAACACTTGGAACTACGTGAGGCTTGATTCTCTACCAAGAGATACGTAGGCAACCCGCTAAAATTCGGGTGCAGCCCAAATCACCAAAACCACTCAAATCTTGGTATCGATACGACTTCGAATCAAGAGGATAACCAAAAGGGGTCGAACTCAAATATTAAAAATCAAATAAAATGTATTGTACGATTATTTGCGCATTTTTGTCCAACAAATTATTAGATGTATTTTTCACATGAAAATATGTATCATATTCTGAAAACTTATCACCATAAAATCACAATGCATCCATCTGTCATCTTTGATCTCCCACGCGATGGTTCTGATCCCATATGAAAACTTTCCACACTCTAGAGCGAACTCAACCTATTTTGCTTTCTTTCAGCTAGCTTGTGGACTGCTTCAGTTTGTGCATTTTTTCCTGGTTTCTATTGATCGAAAGTTAGTTACAAAAGGCACCAACCTATTCTCAACCTATTCTCCTTTCTTGACAGGAACAACGGATCCGAATGGTTTGCACCAAAATTCCAACCACTAGGGGTTGAGACAGATCCTTTCTTTCTTTCATTATCGTTAATATCATCCATGTTGAGAAGCACACACGAACACAGATCTCCTAAGCGATGGTTCTGATCCCATATGAAAACTTTGCAATTGCGGTGTTTCTAGACTCCAGATCGAACTCAACCTATTCTCCTTTCTCTCAGGTAGCTTGTGTTGGACTGCTTCAGTTTGTGCAATTTTTTCTAGTTTCTATTGATCGAAAGTTAGTTATAAAGGGCACCAACATCCTATATATACATCGCCTTAGCTCTTAACTATGGTTCTAACAGACACCTAACAAACCCACCTGACTGTACAAAACCAACCAACCTTCTAACTACATCCAAGTTACCTATACCCTCAATAGATCTACACACTCTATCTCTTAGATATAGCACAATCAAGCACGTAAGTGTCGTTGGTTTGATTTACTAGTATAGAATAACACTAAGCTGAGGAGGGTGAACTTTTCCTACTGTGAGCTGCCAGTAGAGTTTGGGGATCTTGAGAGGTTGGTTAGAAAGTGCCCTCTACAGTGTTTGATCATTGGCGATTGTGATCCACATGACATTGCCACCATTTTGAAAGGTGGAAATCTCTTTAAAAAGTTTGGAGGGGAGGTTGGAGATTAGAAGAAACACTAGATTGCTATCGTCGGATTGGTGAAAGGAGGAAACTGTCGTTGTTCCTATCAAATTATAACTCAAACCTACAAACTAGTATAGTAAGCAAGTAAGAGGTCGATCCCACAGAGAATCAAGTATTCCTAAGCAATGTATATTTACCAATTAATAGAAAAGAGGGGTTTTGGTGATTGAAGTAGATAACGGAAACTATAAACAAGTTAGTAGAGATAACAATAGAGAAAATAGTTTCATCTATAAATATCCACTTTAGTTTGATTAGTTGATCCTCGATTCTTCTTCAAGTTCTCTTTTCATCCTATTATTGTTCCTGTCCTGATCTTGTGTAAATTACTAGTCCTACGAGTCCTAGCAACCCTTACTAATTAGATAACCCTAACACGATCAAGATTTGAACTAATAGTAGCATTAAGATTAAGGATTAACCAGGATACATGCAACACCAAGCTACGAGTCAGTATTTAACATATAATTGATTCTCTACACACCAATTTAGTCATATGAGTCCTAAAAAGGCATGATTGCTACTATGGATTAAGGTTCGCTATGAGGAATCTACAAAATCCTAGCAATAATCTCAACTAGTTGTACGGACTAGAAGAAATCAACAATATTCGCAAAAGAATCAATACGAATCAATAGGAATAGAACAAGAATAGAAATCTCACAACTTTATCAAACCAAAGCTTCAATCCATAGATGAAACGGAAGAGTTTAGCACTCCATGGCCATGGAGGCTCCCCTCTAGGGTTCTCTCAATTGATAATCTCCAAGTGTATAAACTAAGGAATTAGATGATTAAAATAAAACCCTAAAACGTCCTTAAAAAGCCTCAAAAGAGTCGGCCAAATAATAATTCTAAAAACCTAATTAAGTGGATAAAAAGTTCATCCAGTGATTCGGCGTTTCTGCAGAGGCCACGGGGCGGCCAGGCGATTGCGAAATCCTTCGTCAGAGCTTCGGGCCGCGGTGCGGCTAGCTTGGCCGCGGGGCGGCTTTTACTGTTCACGGAAAATTTTGCGTTTCGAATCTGGTCTCGATGTCTACATAAAAGTTGTAGATCTCGGAAAGAGCTTTCCAACGCATACTTATAATAGTCAATCGGACCACCGAGGCCTCCAGAAAGTGCATTACAAGTTCAGCATGTCGGGCGACAACTTCTACTGACTTGTTCTTTACTTAGGCTCTCGAAATTCGACTCCGCTCCCGTGCTCTTCACTTTTCCTCCTCCTCTTGAATCTTCCTTCATCCATGAGCTTTCTCATTCCTCGTCGGATTCATATGTACCTGAAATAATCAATAAAAGCGTGTAGATTCCGACTCTACCAACAACACAAGTATAAATGCAAATCTAGCTTAATCTATGCATTATATAAATCTAAATCATGCTAAATCCAACCTAATATACCTACCTAAATGCATGCTATCAAATTCTCCCACACTTAAGCCTTTGCTTGTCCTCAAGCAATGAAAATCAAAATCAAAATCAAATCAACACCCCACAGACAAGCAATCCATGTAATCACTTTGGTAAAACACTTAAGCTCAAAAATAGGGAAACGAAGATTGACAAATAACGTCATAATATGTATAGGTGCAATCTAAGGAATAAAGCAAGTACATCCATCCAACCTCACCAAGAAAATGTGTTTTCACTCTCGCTCATGTGTTTAGGCTAATCATTCATGCTCAAACTCAATTCCTGAAAACTTAGCTACAACAAAATTGCGTCAGTGGTCTAAATCTCCACCGCTAGTGACTTCACATGCAACCAAAATTATGAGGTCTTTTGAATAGGTTGTAATGGGGCCATGGTAGGAACACACGGTATGGAAAATATTTAGGCCTTGTGGTGCTAAAAATCCGGGAAAAAGGGTTAGTAAACAACCAGAAAAACACCAACACCAAAACACTTCATATACCATTCCAATAACATATACTCCTTCACAATACAAATTCGCACACAATTTTCAAATATCCACACAAACTCATTCATTTTTTTTCTTTTTATGATGATTTTTTTTCTTCTTTTTATTTCTTGACTTTTACCCCTAAGTGAATTTTATCCTCCTTAGGTCCCAAGTAATAAGCACATAAAAATCATCTCTATATAGTACAAATGAATCACCCAACATAATTTCTCAACTCAAAGCAACTCCATCAACACATCAAGATATTCACAAACTCTTCTCCTAATTCCCGGATGGGTCAGGCTAATAATCGGCTAGGAAGATTTTATGGAGCTAACAAAATAGGCTTATAAGGCTCAAATTGGCTTCAAGCAAAGGATAATGTGTACGGGTGGATAGAGTATAATATGGCTAAAAGAAAATCATGCCTCAATCACTTTAAGGTTACATGCAAAAATCATATAAATGCAGCCTCAATAAAGATATCTAAACGCAATTTAAAGAGGAAGTAATCAAGGAGAGTATTCACACACAAAGAAACTAGAGGACATATATGTGTAGTCCCAATAAGGCCAAAAAAACTCACAAGGTCAAATTGTTAGAACTTCAATACCACTTAAATTCCAAAGACTACATACTCAATTATCTCATCAATCATATTCCCAAAAAGTATACAAAAACAATTCAAAGCTTCAAACACTTCAAGCATGTCATGGGGCACATGATAAGAACAAAATATAAATATAGAGGACAAGTAGCCTAGATGGGAAAATAAGACCTAAAGTATATGAAATGTATGATATTTTTTTAATTTTCTTTTTTAAACAAATGCAATCTATGAGAAAAAATAAACATGAAAACATAAATAAACATGATATGCAAAATCTATCTATATGTAATGCAATCCCTCCCCCACACTTAAATCTTTCATTGTTCTCAATGAAAATTAAAGAAAACAAAATTATAAAAACATAGAGGAAGAGATAAATGAAATACTCACGATGCGGTAGAAAGGTGGATTCATGAATCCTGTCAGAGGTCGCGGGGCGGCCATGCTAGGCCGCGGGGCGGGTGGGAAAGTGACATAGCCGCGGGGCGGCCCGTACAAGCCGCGGGGCGGCTTCTTCCCTTTTCAACTTTTAGCCCTGCCGTGTTAGTGCCCCACGAAACAAAAACCTAAACTAGAATAAATTGATGCAATTAATAAAATCTAAAGCTATTTACCTCGGTTTGCCTCCCAAGCAGCGCCTTTTTTTTATGTCATCGGTATGACTTATTCTCAATCACAATTCCTTACCTATCAGACATCGTCAAGGCCCTCAACAACCTATCATATTCCTGTGCACATATCTTACACAGGACATAATAACCCAATAATAAATTGAAACAATATAATATAACACTTAAAAACCTTTTCAATTTATCAAAGAGTTGAGCATGACTCTCTAATGGAGGAATATGATACCACCAGTTCAGTTCCACTGGTGGCTTCTCAAAATAGCAATTAAAAGGATCAACATAATCACTATTACCTTCCAAATTGCAAAAGTTTACCTTTATTACCTCTTGAGCCTCAGCAGGTGGCTCTAGACATGGTTCATCAACGGGGGAGCTGAGAAGGAATGCATCGGATAGAGTAGGAGACACAACACATGAAACCTCATGCGTCGACTCATGAGATTCCATGTCAGGAAGCACTAGACCATCTTCTCCATCGTCAAAGAAACTATCGTTATCTGCGAACAATTCCTCCTCGTTCTGAACATCATTATCATGTTGAAACCAACTAGGAGGGAATGAATTAAGCACAATGACTTCGACAGAATCTTCTATTCTTACATCCTTCAATGTCTCAAGGAATGGCGGGATGGGTTGGCTTTCTTTATCAAATTCAGGGCTAACCATTTGATCTGCTATTATCTCGCTACATGTTTTAGTAAGTTGGCTCAATTGTTCCCCCAAGTTTTTTAACTTCTCACCATTCTCCTGTATCGCTTGAGTAAGAGCCTGAATTTCATCATCCAAGTGTATGACAGAGTCCTCCCTTGGTGGAGATACCGTAGTGAAGGATTCTTCCTGCGCACTCTGGTGACCCATGTAGCAGAAAAGATCCCATATTCTCGACACTCCTAAACCAGCAAAGCTTCCATTGTTTATGGACTTGGCAAGTTCTCGTGTCTCAGAAGTCATCCCGTCAATTATGCAAAGAACCATATCTCGCATGCTATCTTGATAACCCCGTGATTCACGGATGTCCACATACCTCTGCAATTTGGTAAGATATTGGTGAAAGTTCTCACCTTCAAACTGCAATAACCTCAACATCCTAAAAGTTAGTAGCAAGGGTGTTATGAACCGTAAGATAGGTTCACAAAAAGTTAATTATATACAATAATTGGCAAACACACAAAACAAAGAAATAAACTTTGATTCCCCGGCAACGGCGCCAAAATTTGACAGGAGGAAACTGTCGTTGTTCCTATCAAAGTATAACTCAAACCTACAAACTAGTATAGTAAGCAAGTAAGAGGTCTATCCCACAGAGAATCAAGTATTCCTAAGCAATGTATATTTACCAATTAATAGAAAAGAGGGGTTTTGGTGATTGAAGTAGATAACGGAAACTATAAACAAGTTAGTAGAGATAACAATAGAGAAAATAGTTTCATCTATAAATATCCACTTTAGTTTGATTAGTTGATCCTCGATTCTTCTTCAAGTTCTCTTTTCATCCTATTATTGTTCCTGTCCTAATCTTGTGTAAATTACTAGTCCTACGAGTCCTAGCAACCCTTACTAATTAGATAACCCTAACACGATCAAGATTTGACCTAATAGTAGCATTAAGATTAAGGATTAACCAGGATACATGCAACACCAAGCTACGAGTCAGTATTTAACATATAATTGATTCTCTACACACAGATTTAGTCCTACGAGTCCTAAAAAGGCATGATTGCTACTATGGATTAAGGTTCGCTACGAGGAATCTACAAAATCCTAGCAATAATCTCAACTAGTTGTACGGACTAGAAGAAATCAACAATATTCGCAAAAGAATCAATACAAATCAATAGGAATAGAACAAGAATAGAAATCTCACAACTTTATCAAACCAAAGCTTCAATCCATAGATGAAACGGAAGAGTTTAGCACTCCATGGCCATGGAGGCTCCCCTCTAGGGTTCTCTCAATTGATAATCTCCAAGTGTATAAACTAAGGAATTAGATGATTAAAATAAAACCCTAAAACGTCCTTAAAAAGCCTCAAAAGAGTCTGCCAAATAATAATTCTAAAAACCTAATTAAGTGGATAAAAAGTCCATCCAGTGATTCGGCGTTTCTGCAGAGGCCGCGGGGCGGCCAAGCGATTGCGAAATCCTTCGTCAGAGCTTCGGGCCGCGGGGCGGCTTTTACTGTTCACGGAAATTTTTTCGTTTCGAATCTGGTCTCAATGTCTACATAAAAGTTGTAGATCTCGGAAAGATCTTTCCAACGCATGCTTATAATAGTCAATCGGACCACCGAGGCCTCCAGAAAGTGCATTACAAGTTCAGCATGTCTCGAGACAACTTCTACTGACTTGTTCTTTACTTAGGCTCTCGAAATTCGACTCCGCTCCCATGCTCTTCACTTTTCCTCCTCCTCTTGAATCTTCCTTCATCCATGAGCTTTCTCATTCCTCGTCGGATTCATATGTACCTAAAATAATCAATAAAAGCGTGTAGATTCCGACTCTACCAACAACACAAGTATAAATGCAAATCTAGCTTAATCTATGCATTATATAAATCTAAATCATGCTAAATCCAACCTAATATGCCTACCTAAATGCATGCTATCAATTGGGCTGGAAGACTTCCTAACCAAACTCAAACAGGTTGGTATGTATGTTCTGGAGCATGGACATATGTGCATATCTGTTACTATTGCACACTTCTTGATGCATCTCAGCCTCCATCATTGACGATCCGAGAAATGGAGGAGGCCTTGAGTGTCTGTTCTGATGGACCAATGACTAGAGCGAGAGTTAAGGCGATCGCAAGAGCTACCGCATCCATTATCACTCGAGGCTTCGCTTCTAAACCGGAGCAACCACCATCGTTGAGCTTATTAGTCTCTGTCACCGACACTCCGTGTGATGCAACCCAGCCTCCGTCGGATGCATTTCTGATGTAGTTCGCATAACTTATCTATTATAAAGACTTATTTCTATTTTTAGCATTATTTATTAATAATGGTGTGGACTTACTTTACATAGTAAGTCCAGCCTGTTAGTTAATTAGGCCCATTAGTAATTAGGGTTTTATTAAGTTCTCTTTATATACTCTAATTAGGTCAATTTGTCAGACACGTCAAATTTATAGAAATTGAAGAGCATTGAGTTGAAACTCCCCCTTTTCCTCCCTGACGTCACAAACCCTATTGTTCTTGTACTATTGATTGTTGTTGAATTCAATTGAGATCTTCAATAAAAGGTTCTCGTTGGAATTGATTGAAGATCGGGATCTCATCCTTGCTTGGAAGAGATTCATCGTTCTCCGCTCACCATTACCGCTCTGCTCTTCCCCACCACACCACCCGCCGTTGTTGCTCCACCAACCATCAGTCGCCGGCGTCACCCCACCACCACACCACCACTGTCGGGTTACCAAGACCACCCACCACTATTGTCGCACCAACTCCACGAGCCACAACCCAAAATTCCTAAATGTCGCTCCAGTTCGCTCGCGCAGAAGAAGACACCCCTGACGCGGTCGCCCCGCGGCTAGCTCGGCTGCCCCGCGGCCAAACCCGTCGCCGACCGCCCCGCGGCTCTTCTGGGCGGCCTCTACAGGGACCTCCGGTCTGTTGTGTTTGTTTATTCTCCACTGTTCCTTCGTAGCATCTGATGTTCCATTTTTGAGCCATTCTACGCAGGATTCCTTTCGAGGGTGTTCCCACAGCGCGAAGGTCGATCGATTTACCTTGACACCAGAAGATTGGGCGTTGTACTCACTCAACTGGAGTCGAGTACATATCACTTCTTAAAGTCAGTGGAGTGCATTAGGTCATTCTCTCGAGAGGAATTATACGAGGGGCTCTGCAGATGCCCAACCTTAAAAGTAGTCATGGTAATTAAGCACCATATCTTTGCATTCAATAAACATATATATAGCTACCTAGTTTGTTGAGTACATACTAAACCAGACTAAACATTAAGAGCTTTAAGACATGCTCCACCTTAGCTTACCGTATTGATATATGTTGTTAATTCCTTTAAATATGTTGGTTTTGATTAAAATTGAAGTACTTGCTAATATTCAATTAAGATTCCCTATCTCTTGGTTTTATTGTCTCCTCCCTATCCCTCTCTCAACTTGTGTTTTTGTAAAAAATCAAAACTAATTAGAATTAAAAAAAATTAAGGAAAGAAGGTGGAGAGGGGGTAAGATGCGAGGAGGGACATGGGGAGATAGGGATAAACAGGATAATGGATCCCTAATGACCTAATGGCTAATAGTTGAGTCATTTGACTTCTCTATACTGCAGCAAATTTCAATTTTAAATAATTTGTTGGTAATTGAGGCTAGTGTGTAAAAATTATTTTCGTAGTTTCAATTCTCGTTGTTATTATTATTATTATTATTATTATTATTAATGCTACATTTTTTTAATTGTAATCAATGAACAAACTCATAACGCCATTGGAGACGAGGGCTTGAAGATCCTTGCTCATTAGTGCAAGAAATTAGTGAAACTGGTCCTAGTAGAGGTACATGTTGAGGAGTTGGAGTATAACCCTATCATTCGGAAAGGGCTAATTGCTCTTGCACATGGCTACCTTCAATTAGAGCATCTATCAATATATGTAGAAGACATTATGAATGAAATCAGGATGCATTGGGCACAACCTGAAATGTCTATATTATTTCTGAATGGTTATGCTTCTGCACTGTAAAGGATAAGTAGAAAGAAGAGAATGGTAGTTTTCGCTTGATGAGGGATCGGAGTGAAGTAGTTGTTGGTTGGTTGTGAGAACCTTACCAGATTTGATCAGGGAGTGGGAGGAGAATTGACTGATGCTCAACTTAGACACATTGAAGAGCATGGGTGAAACATCACAAGGATGCTTCTTGGTTTAGTTGGAGAGACAAATCCAGGATTGTTCAACTTCAGCAGCCGCACTTTCGCAAAAGTTGCACAAAGACTCAAAGCGCTCTAGTACATGTGGCTTCAAGGGTTCTTTGACTTTGATGATCTATCGGGTCCTCAAATGGTTGAGATGGCAACAGATCATTGGGACACAAATGGATTTTGGTGTGTTAATGTGATCGTGCCTAGAGATGTTTTTGTTATGCCCTTAGAGGCTAGTGACCTTGATTTACAAGGATCAAATGTTCCAAGGTCGTACCCAAAGTAGTTGATTGCTTACCGATCTATATGAGACGCCAGAGAGGATTCATTTGAAGGAGACAAGGACGTTGCTATCATACAAGGCGGTTCCAATGTTTTTTCGGGCCATGTACAAAGATTAAGATTAGGCCCTTCTGATAATGTGTCTAAAATTAATTTACTTCATTTAATTATAATCGTAGGTAGTGAAAATACAATATAACTAGTGAGCAGGTCCGTGCTACGCACAGGACTTATTTTAAATATATATTTTTAATTAATATATTATCATTATAATTTACTATTAATAATTTTTATCTCTAAAAGTTTTAACATGTTTATTTATCTTTGAAATTCGACAAATATATTAACTTGACTCTATTTATCTTCTTACTCACTTTTACGTGCAATTCAACTATATAAGCAAAAAAAATGATAATTGCTTTAGAAATGGATGTGTTTAGGTTTAAAACAAATAAAAATAATATATTATAAACTTGAAAAATGTTGTAGTTAAAGGCATAAACTAATATAATTAAAAAAAATACAAAAATAGTGTAGTTAAGGAGAATTGAACCTTTGACTTTATATATATAAATTATTCCTTAATCATTAGGCTAGAACAACCTTTTGATTTTTTATGCTAATATTTAAAATGTATTAGATTATTTTTTAATCATTTAATATGTGTAATTAATGGGGCAAAACTCAACTTTATATATATAGTATAGATACTATTAATCATAAGATGTTCAATTGTGATTACGGAGTAATGGAGTATATAATTTTGAATCAGTGTAGGGTATGTAGGCCTTGCAAAAAGAGGAGTTTAATCTTGGTAGGTGAGTCCTCTACTTTTAAAAAAAATTAAAGAAAAACATAAAAATAAATATCACAAGCAAGCATCGAACCTTTAACCATTGAGGAATAAAAATTATGGTCACAGAGTAATGGAGTAAATAATTTTGAATGGTTCCTCTTTTGAGGAATTTGTCTTATTGTGAGTTTGAACAACCTGAGATTCCTTATCATTAGACTCTTTGTCCGTTGCATTTGCCTCACAACTCATTCCAATAGATCGAACTTGTTTAATACCCAGAGGAATTAGAAGTAATTGTAGTTTTAACTCAAGAGACAGGGGAAAATAGCATGGAGTAGCTCATGAAGACACGTGATTTCCTCTTTCTGTCATTAAACCCATCACAGTGTTATAAAAATTGCAAACATGAATTTTCTGGATATAACCTAGATATAAATTATTTGGAAGTGAATTTTCACGAAAAAAAAAATTCACCATAGGTTAATGCATTATACCACAAAGACAATTACCATTTGGTGGTATGTTACATTCACTAATAATTAAGCTCGAGTCTTATAACGATCGACGATCAAGCATATATGATCGATAAATAAATTTAAAAATACAAAAATCCATAAATGGTCCCTTATCAGTTCAACTGTAAACAATGCCTTCACTAAATTCGATGGTGAGTCTGATTCATCGCCAATCTTCTTGTTTATAACAGGACAATACTATAAAATAAAAGACTAACTTATCATTAATACTATAAAATACACCGAAAAAAAAAGATGTGGTCACATAGTAATGGAGTATATATTTTTGAATCATTTTAGGTTATGTAAGCCCTACAAAAGGGGAGTTAAATAGTCTGGATAGTGGGTCCTCTCCTTTTAAAAAATAAAAGAAGAGCATAAAAATATCACAAACAAGCGTCGAATCTTTGACCATTGAGGAAAAACCTAACCCGTCAACCAATTGTGGTAATAAATTTTTGTAAAACCTATGGACTATATTATATATATATATATATATATATATATATATAGACCCTAAAATTTTATGGGCCCTCCTATGCAATTGAACCTATTGATCCGCCTATTCACCGACCCTAGTGTCATATACCCTTGGTTGCACCCTAAGTTGTCCATCTTCATGGTTTCATTAGTATATAAAGAGAGATATTGGATTTAGTAGTTAGCAGATCTCTTAATATCTTCTACTTTGTTTCTACTTTCTAATTGCTGGTACAAAGGGAAAGTAGAGAGAATGACAAACATATTATAATACATTTACATCGATTTCTTCAAGAATTCATGCATTAATTTGAAGTAAAGAGATCCTAAAACAAAGATTGAAACGAAGAACAACGATCATCGAGAGTAAAGAGATCGTAAAACAGAGATTGAAACGAAGAACAACGATCAAGAACTCGATGATCAAACTGTTGAACAAAAATGTGTGATTAATTATAAAACATATTTTATTTAATTTTTTAGAATTTAAGTTTGACCCCTTCTGATTATCCTCTTGATTCAAAGTCATATCAACACCAAGACTTGAGTGGTTTTAGTGATTTGGGCTGCGCCCAAATTTTATCGGGTTGCCTATGTGTCTCTTGGAAGAGAATCAAGTCTTACGTAGTTCAGAGTGTTCTGAACTGATTTAGTTTTTTGGGTTTGGTGATTGAACCAGACGAGTTTTAGCTTTGTGTTGGGTGTCCTACGTACTCATTTTGAACGGGATCAAATCACTCGTAGTTCTTTTGGTGACAAATTTAATTTAATTTAGAATGGGCGACTGAATCCGATATATATATATATATATAATTTTGATATCAGACTTCCTACGTAGCTCATAAGAAAGTATCAAGTCTTCACGTAGTTCTTTTTAGAACTAATTGAATTTGGGGAAACTTGATTTAAGGTTTTGACTGCGTTTTTTTTTTTCTTAAAAGTCAATTTTTTGGACCGACCCACTAGAATAAACTGACAATGAAATTTTACGAGTTTAACTTTTTGATTTTGTTAAACCCAATCTCTACTTTGTGCCAATTATAATTTTTATATTTTTATGGGTAGATTTTGTTATTAAACCCATATATTTCTTTTTATCTACCAAATATATATGTATGTTAAGTGATTGTTGACCTTTGCCTCTTTGTTTCATCGGCAACAAAGTTCCCAATTTTTTTTTTAAATATTAGGCCGAGCCCGATTCCTCCATTTTTGTGTTTTTTTTTCTTTCTGCGTTAAAACAAACCCAGCCCGTTTTAGATCTAATTAAACCGGGCCCAATTTTTTTCCCTTTGTTTTTTCATCAACCTGTAAGTGTTTGGATAACTGAGTCCTTTAAGGATTTCAGAGGAGCCTACTCGTGTATATATATCATTGGGTGAAAACCCTGAGGGTACAATCGTAAATATGTACAACTCCATAAAATATATACTGCTAACATCCTCCCTCAGTCGCAGCTAGAGGTGAGCGAATAGCAAGACTGGAACGAAAAGAAGTAAAAAGAGGAGTAGGTAATCATTTTGTGAAGATGTCCGCATACTGATGGGCAGAAGGGACATGTAACACTCGAACCTGGCCTAGAGCGACCTTCTCTCTGACGAAATGTATATCAATCTCGATGTGCTTGGTCCGCTGGTGCTGAACCGGGTTCGAGGCGAGGTAAACGGCGGAGACATTGTCGCAGTAGACCAATGTAGCGGCACGAAGTGGAACGCGAAGCTCGCAGAGGAGGTTGCGTAGCCAGCAGGTTTCCGCCATGGCGTTGGCGACACCTCTATACTCGGCCTCGGCACTGGAGCGAGATATGGCCGCATGACGCTTGGAGGACCACGATACCAGATTGTCACCAAGGTAGACGGCGAAGCCAGAGGTGGAGCGGCGAGTTTCCGGACAACCCGCCCAGTCAGCGTCCGAGTAGGCTGTGAGGGTGTCGAAACGGCCGCCACAGAGGTGCAACCCCAGGTCACTGGTGCCCTTGATGTACCGGATGATCCGCTTGAGCGCCTGTAGATGATGCTCACGGGGATCATGCATGTATAAGCAAACCTACTGGACGGCAAAGGCAATGTCTGACCTAGTGAACGTCAGATACTGGAGGGCACCCGCCAAACTGCAATAGGCGGTAGGGTCATCAACCTTGGGACTGGAGGCAGCATCGAGCTTGGACTTGCAGTCGACAGGAGTGGTGGCGGGCATGCAAGATGTCATCCTAGCCTTGTCGACAATCACAAGGGCATATTTCTTCTGATGAAGAAACAACGTATCCCGAGTGCGAGTCATAGAGATGCCGAGAAAGTAGCTTAGGGGACCAAGATCAGTCGTGGCAAACTCCGAACCCAGCAGTCCCATCAGGCGAGACAGTAATGATGGAGAGGATGCAGTGAGCACAATGTCATCAACGTACAGCAAGAGATACGCCGTGTCAGACCCCGAATGGAACACAAAGAGGGAGTGATCCGACTGACTGCCCTGAAAACCAATCGCAGTGAGGTACGTGGCGAATCGCTGATACCAGGCGCGGGGCGCCTGTTTCAACCTATAGAGAGACTTCCGGAGAAGGCAGACGTGAGAGGGTCGCGAGCGATCATAGAAGCCTAGAGGTTGATGCATATACACAGTTTCCTGAAGGTTACCGTGTAGAAAAGCGTTCTTGACCTCTAGCTGGTGAATAGGCCAGTCCTTAGTGAGAGCGATGCTCAACACAGTGCGTATGGTAGCGGGTTTGACTACCGGGCTAAAAGTTTCGTCGCAGTCCACACCAACCTCCTGAGACTTGCCATTGACAACGAGGCGAGCCTTGTGTCGTTCAATTGACCCATCAGACCTGTACTTATGTTTGAACAACCACATGCAGTTAATGATATTAGAGTCCCGAGGCCTAGGAACGAGGTCCCACGTGCCATTTTTAATTAAAGCACTAAACTCATCGACCATGGCGGCATGCCAGTTTGGGCCCTGTAAGGCCTTGTGTGGTGACTTAGGTATAGGGGATATGTGAGTGGATGGGGTGAGGAGGTTGTATTTAGGGTTGGGTTTGACGATCCCAGTTTGGGATCGGGTAGTCATGGTTGGGGCGGGCGCTGCGGGATGCGGTGGCCACGACAATAGGGCGGTGGCCGCAGCATGTGCAGGTGCAGCAGGGGGGTGCGGCGGGGGGGGGGGGGGGGGGGGTGCGGGCGCAGCAGGATGCGGCGGCCGCGGCATGTGGGCGGCGGCCGCGGCATGTGGTATTGCTGCGGCGGGTGGGGCAGCGGCCGCGGCATAGGGGGGCTGCTGCCAAGTAAAAGACGTAGGAGGGGTGGGAATGTGGCCGAGTCGCTGGGTTCTTGGGGTGTGAGGACGGTGGGTTGAAGTTGGGAGGCAAAGGGGAAGGTATGTTCGTCGAAAATCACGTGGCGAGATGTCATTACCCGATTGGTATCCAAGCGAAGACAACGGTAGCCTCGATGGTGTGGGGAAATGCCTAAGAAGACACATTTGGTGGACCGTGGGGAGATCTTATGAGGAGCGGTGGCACTCATATTGGGAAAGAAAAGACATCCAAACACTCGAATATGATTGTAGGACGGGTGGCGATGGTAGAGTGCCAAGGTTGGGATGGAGTTGCCAATGGCCTTGGATGGTAGGATATTGTGGAGGTAAGTGGCCATGTGAAGTGCTTTAACCCAAAAAGAGGGGGGTAAAGAGGCATGTTGAAGGAGAGTTCGGGTCTTGTCATTGAGCGTGCGGAGAATGCGTTCCGCTTTGCCATTTTGAGGCGACGTTTGTGGACAAGAGAAGCGGAGGGCTATCTCTTGTTGTTGACAAAAGGAGCGGACAATGTTGTTGTCGAACTCGCCTCCCATGTCACACTGAATGGCCTTGATAGGCAAACTAAACTGGGTGTGAACAAACCTGTGGAAGCTAACAATGTGGCCCTGTGTTTCCGATTTATGGCGGCCAAACAAAATTGGTAAAGTCATCAAGCACAACCAAATGCTAGAATTAAAAACAGTTTGTAGGTTAGCTGGTGTGTTCGTTATGTGTGAGGAGGCCCCGATATCCATATACCAGTTGTCGTCCAGCTGCTGAAGTCCCATGGTGGAGAAAGCGACGGAGAGATCGGTATGCATGGGGGTCGACGGCTGCGGCTGTGAGGCGTATAGCGCCGGGGAAGGGGCCGCCGGTGGTGGAGGGCGGTAGGGGCAGAGTATCGACGGGGGTGGGTAGCCCGCCCACGTCAGATAGGGGCAGGGTGGCGGGGGGGCATACCAGGGGTGCTGCGGGTAGGGCGGTGGGGGCTACGGAGGGTAGTGCTGCGGCCGCGGCATGTTGCTGCGGCCGCCGCCGCGGCCCCGGCGGGTATTCCTCCCTTGCTCACGGTCTCCGCACTGGAAGGTCGGCCTGTGTTGGTTTGTTTGTGGGTTTCGGGGGTAAGGGTCCGTGAGCAGGAAGTCCTTGGAGGACACCAGGACATGGGAAGGAGCCCGAGGGCGGCCTTGACGGCTTTCCTCCCTGGAGAGCATACTGCGAGCCACCATGAAAGTCGGCAGCGGAGAGGTGTTGCTTATCATACCGCCGACGACGTCAAATTTGGTGGAGAGGCCATTGATAAGTTGAAGAACAAGGCGCTCTTCACTGACCTTGTGTCCGACATCGCCAAGTTGATCGGCGATAGCCTTGATGGCAAAGCAATAGTCGGAGACGGTGGAGAAACTCTCCTGATGGGTGTTGATGAATTTTCCCTCAAGACCTGCGGCCCTAGCGGATTGATTGTCATGAAAGAGGCCCTTGATGCGAAGCCAAACATCACGAGTGGTTGAACCGGGTTGGAGGACGGTAATTAAAACATCCTCGGAAATGGTAGCATAGATCCATCCGAGCACGATGGAGTCGATGCGGTTCCAGAGAGGCTCAGGGACATCATCGGGGTGGTCGGAACCGTCGATGTGGGCGAGGACATCATGGCCCCGACAGGCGGTGGTGAAGAGTTCCGCCCATGTGTGGTATTGAACATTCTTGAGGTCTAGGGTTAGGGAAATTTGGTTCTTGATATTGGTAACGGATTAACGGAATGAAAAGGGTTTTGTGGCTGCGGTGGGGGTGGGGGGTTGATAGCGTCGCCCATCGGTAAAGGTAGGTAGAGGCGGCGGCGAAAGAGAGGCGGCGGCGGCTATAGGGTGCGGCGGCGGCGGCGGGCTGCGGCGGCGGCGGCGGCAGGGCTGTGTGGGGCAGCGAGTGTGGGGAGGCGGCTATAGGAGCGGCGGCGGCTAGATCGATTGAATTTGTGAAACGAAAAATTTTAGGGTTTCACAAAAGGCTGTGACACCATGTAAGTGTTTGGATAATTGAGTCCTTGAAGGATCTCAGAGGGGCCTACTCCTGTATATATATCATTAGGTGAAAACCCTGAGGGTACAACCGTAAATATGTACAACTCTATAAAATATATACTACTAACACAACCAAGTCCAGGTACATTTTTTTAGATCACAAACGCTTTTTTTTCTTCTTCTCCCTGACAATGGGAAAGCTTCTCCAGACTCCAGGATCTTCTACACCGGTTGTACTTCGCTTCCCAAATTCGAGATAGTTTTTTTTTCTTCTCTTTTTTTTGTTGTGGGCAATTGGAACGGAGGAGGGTGAAGCAAGGACCGAGCGAGAGCGCAGCGAATCGAAGTCCTTTCGGTCCCAGGTATATGCTCGAAAATCCCCCAATTCCGAATTTGATGCTTGATTTAGGGTTTGGATGATTCAGGGTACAAATTTCAGATCCCTCATCAACCTCTCCTTGGGTACTCAATTTCTGAGTTTGATTTATTTTGTTTTGTTTTAGGATTCTCAAATTTAGGGTTTTCGAATTTGGGCGAAGACGAGTTTTCGGACTTGGGCGAAAGAGATGGCCTAGCTCGGAGGTGGTGAGCATGACAAGCGCTCTGGGACTGCAATTTGACCGTATTTGATTCATCCCGAGGACACTAGATTTAGGTATGTTCTAGTATTTTTTTTCCTTTGTGAATTTCAACCCTAATTTCTGTTTGGCTTTAAACTTGAATGACGCCAAATTTTGAGTTTTACTTTACTTCCCCTGCTAATTGGGTATTTGATTCTTACTTGTAACCCAGTTTGCGTTTTGAACAGCCTGTCAACTATTAAGGCAAAGGGACAATCATGACCTCAATCCTTGAAGCATTCAGGAGCGAGCTAGAGGAGCAAGCTTCTAACTTGGTATGTTGATTAACACTGTAAACCCAAACTTCAGATTAGGTTCAGTAATTTATATCTTTTGCCCCAGTTTCGAATCGTCTGTTTTAGTTTGATCGATTCTTTATTTTTTGTTTGAACACTTGGATTAATTTGGGCAGAGTGACTTGAGGATTTGATTTGTGTGAAATTGAACAGACAATATGTTCAGTTTTTTTTATTCCAACTTCATCATTTGGCTGCAGCGAATTCGTTTCGTTTTGGTTTGCTCTAACTGTTTGCAATTTGTATCCTTGAATTATTTGACTAGTTTAGGAAAAATCCAGCAATCTGGCTGCAGCGAATTCGTTTCCTTTTGGTTTGCTCGAACTGTTTACAATTTGTATACTTGAATTATTTGACTAGTTTAAGAAAAATTCAACAAGTCACAATAGTTTGCTCGAACTGTTTGCAATTTGTAGACTTGAATTATTTGACTAGTTTAGGAAAAATTCAGCAAGTCGCAAGGTTTGCAAGGAGAGGGTTTCGAGAATCGACTCTGACAGCACTTCGACTTCTTTTGAGAGGCAATTTGATTACTCTGAAACCCAAGCCACAAGCGAAATCTTTTACAAGGGGACAGTTTCGAGAGTCAATAGAAATCCCCACGCATAGAGAGAGCTACTGTGTTGGCTCTCTGGGGAGGGTTTCGAGAGTCAATAGAAATCCCCACACATAGAGAAGGCTACCTTGTTGGCTCTTGGGGGAGGGTTTCGAGAGTCAATGGAAATCCCCACGCATAGAGAGAGCTACCTTGTTGACTCTCTTCTTCATTCTTTCTTTTTGGCTTCTTGCGGATAGGGCTGTTATTCGAGTCGAACGAGCCGAGTATTGCCTGTTCATATTCTGTTCATTTAGAATATGAACGAGCTCGAGCAGAGCCTAAATTTTGACTCGAGCTTAAAAATGTGCTCATACTCGGCTCGTTTAGGAAATGAACGAGCTCGAGCCGAGCTTTTTTCGAGCTTTAAGTAGTTCTACTTGCTTATTATACAATAATTGAAAGGAAATTTTAGAAATTTCATAAAATTCGAACTATTCGAGCTTAATTCGAACGAGCCGAGCTTTAGACCGAGCTTAAAAATGTGCTCATACTCGGCTCATTTAGAAAATGAACGAGCTCGAACCGAGTTTTTATCAAGCGAGTACGAGTCGAATTCGAGCTACTCATGTTCACATAACACCCCTACTTGCGGATGTCTTTGTGTGCTTCTACTGCTGTTGGTTTGCTTTTCTCCTCTCAACCGTCTGTTATTTTTTTCTGTTCAGCCTTCCGTTCTCTTATTTTTTAACCTAGCCTTGGCCATCTTGATAGGGAGAAGGAGGCATCTCATGATAGAAAATATATTTTTTCCATTGAAGATAACACACCTTATATCTTGGGGGTTGTTCGATACACCGCTAATTTTTACTGGATACACCGCTAATCTCCACATCAAGCTGCGGAACTCGGTACGCAACATCGTGCGAACATCGGCGGGCGTGAGGCCAAACAGGGTGTTTGATACAGTGTTATTACGCAGAAGGTTGCGGAATTAGAGGGCACTATTTAGAAGTCTGCCAAACAACGTTTTAGGGTACCGGTGTCTCCGCAATCTGATGCGGACCTAAGGCAACAGTGTTTTGCCGTTTGACAAGCATTGTACTCCTTATGCTTGGTATAATAACTTCAGTTATATTAGGTAAAGAATAATTCGTTGACAACGTGACACATTCATAGAAAATCATAAATAATCCTCGGAATAAGTGTTTGTTTTGAATTGTAGTTGTAATAAACAAAAGATAGTGACAGAAGTAACACGTCGGAAAATCACAGATAGAACAGGGGAGGTCCATCTCAAAGTCGAAAGGGACGGTATTGGTTGATTTTTGCCATAAACGGTTGATCCCATCCAGAAACGCTCTGTTGTCGGTGCCGATACCACTCAGGGTATATGGGTGGGAGCAATGAGTCGTCACGCAACCATACCTGTGGAAAGAGTAAAATGAATACGTCAGTATTTGTGGCTGTGAAGTCGGAAAAAAAAATATGTCAGGTAATTGGTAGCTCACCGGCACCCAATGGGTTCTGTTGTTGATGATGCAGATTGCCAAGTTTGCTTTCTGTGGGGGAGGGTTGCGTGCATCAAGAGGGATTAGAAGCATCAGATAGTTCCTGCTGAGGATGACCAAGGGCGTCTGGAATCTTATGGCGAAGACGAAACCCATCATAGGACACTCCATCCAGTACTCTCGGTCAGCAATGGGGCCGGTAAAGGTACATTTATAAATGTAGTCGTCCAGTCGCGGTTCGTGGCTATAAACGTGTCGATGCTCAATCATCTCCTGTGCGAGGGCGAGGCGAACTTGTTTCCACTCATTTTCGCCCAAACCAAGGAGCTCAGAAAAAGCTCGATATCCGCAATGGCCGTCAGAACCGACGTTCTTGACTCTGTCGATGAAGATTGGCATGAATGGGTCGATGTCATCATCTCCCCAGGGGAAATGGGTCTGCACTACCGGTACGGTAGGTGGGGCCTCCACGTCGGCTATGTTGGAAGCCGCCTCTTCGTCGTACAACACATATGTGGAGTCGTTCTGGGCAAGGCCGCAGCCACGCCCGCGGCCTCTTCCGTGTGCACGCGGTGCCTGTGCACGCTCCTGGCGGCGTCGTTCAGCCGATTGCGTTCTCTCCCATGCCAAGGGGTTAGTTTGACAGGAGTTACGTTGCCCTCGTCCCTGAGGTCTGCCCATCGATAGCTCAGGGGGATTGGGTGGAACTAGGTTGGTGGTAGTAGGGAACTGGCCGTCTGCCAACGTAGTTGCCACTCTAGCCAACTCGTCTTGGGGCACTTCACCGCGTTGGTACCTTTGCAAGAAGTCGTTGATGGCGATCTGAGCCTCGGTCATGGGGACGGAGTCCGATGACGTGTCCTGCTGAATGCCCTTCCAATCCAACTGCTTCCAAAACGTGTGAATCTGGCTCGGCATAATAGGTGTACTATCTTGGATGCAACGATATATGTCGTGAGTACATGGTATCCCGTACGTGACTCTCCAAAACTGGTCGGTGCATTCTTGGGTCGGTGGAGTGTCTTTAACCTTCTGGTAAAGTGCGTTGAGGAGGTCGTAGCATCGCGTTGAGATCCTATCTCGGACCCTGCAAAAAATGTCAACGTTGTGCATGCCGGTGCACCACGTGTTGCGGTCCTTGTTTAGTGACGCTTTGACCTCTAAAATTTGATCCTTCAGCACTAAGTCGATGGATGCGAACACGCAACCGAAGTCTCCAATGGGGGACTGCAACGCGTTTTTCAGTACTGCATGTGCGGACTCGATCGTTAAAGGAAAATTTCCATTTTGTCCAGGTTAGCATAAAATATAAACGTGAGCACGTATAGGTATAGATTGAGGAGGGCAGTGGATGTAAAACCTGTTTGTGGTCCTCGTCCCTAAGTGAAGGCTGGTGTCCACCCAAGCTCTGACAATTTTGTTTCGGTGATGCAGTAGCCACGCGGAGGAGAGGTACTGCATCAATCCGGGGATGTGGTTCCACTTGGCATATATCCAATGGCGGCGACTGTCGTATGACTCGGGGGATCTCGACTCGAACACAGCTCTACAGTCGTTCTTGAACTTGCGCGCTGTTTCTAAGTCGCGCGTCCGTTCGAAGGCCGCTTGCTCGCACCCCCGCAAAACGTGGACCCAACATAATATATGGTTGACAGTGGGGAAGGAAGCGGCAATCGCACTAATTAGACCAATCTCCCTGTCAGTGACGATAGCCTCCGGTGTCTTGTCTCCATACAGGAAGCGGAGATGGTTGAGGGCCCAAGCGTAAGACTCTGCGGTCTCATCGCAGAGGAAAGCGTATGCTATGCTAAAGTTCATCCCCGTGCATGTGAAGCCGATGAACTCAACCAAGGGCATTTTGTACCTTAAGATGTGGCAGCCAAATAAAAAGGTTAGGTGAAACTCAGGCGACAAATATTAGATGAAATTTAGAACAAATTGCAACAACAACAACAACAGTTGAAGGGAATGACATGAATACGTACTGGTTGGTTTTGTACGTACTGTCGATTTCGACGACATACGGAAATAGTTTCAGCAAATGCAGGGAGTCTGGGTGGGTGAAGAAAAGACCTCCTACCACGTCGGAGTTATGCTTCCTCCTTACAACGTAGAATTACCGTTTCGCCTTCATCTGGTGTAGTACATCTTGTGTGATGGTTCTGTCACCTCGAGCCTTGGACTTAAGCTTGGCCTTGGCGTTATACAGCTGACGTCGTGATGTAACACATCCCTCTTCTGAGTGTAGCAACGAGTATATCGGCTTTGGCGGTGTCCCATGCGATGATAACATCTTCACGACCTCCAATGCCTGCGGGTGGATACGCCCACGGTAGGCGTGACCTAGTAGAATATCTGAAAGGTCGTGGTTGTACGTTCCAAATAAAACGTACATGTGCCACTTTCCGCGTTCGAATTCCCGACCCATTAAAGAGAATGGACAGCTTGTGAGTTTCGTATTACCCTTCTTCGTTGCCTCGTCGCGCTCCCTACGTTCTCTCACCTTCTTTCTCGGTTGATAGATGCCGAATTTTTCACACGCGGGGAGTACGCTACCGAGGAGCCATTCGGTTGACGGCCACGATCTCTTGATCACTAGCACCATTTTCAGATGGGTAGCGGCTGCTTCTTGGAATGTCCAAACCATCTCATTGCGATTTGTCCACTCCCGGTTGGTTGTAAAAATATCTGTGAAATCCGGTAGTTCTACTGAGGCGTCGACATCTGCGTCCTATTGAATTTTTTGATTTGCGTGCATATGTGAGAGGGGGAATAACAAATATTTTGATGTAAATTAGATGAAAATGATAAGAGACAAAGCATACCTCATCGACAGAACACTTTTCTATTGGTACGTCATCGACGGGATCACAAGAAGAACTCGACATGGCGACGCAAAGCAAGAGGAGATGAGGGGGGAAAGGAATTGAGAGACGAGGAGGGAAAGGGTTCGACGATGGGGGTACGAAGCGACGCTTAGTATTTGATGTCAGCTGTAATCGACAATTATAGAATGTGTCAGTGGGCCTAATTACTCCGCAACGTCTTGCGGAGAGGACCGACGCGTGATGAAGGGCCCACGTGAGGGGACAGGACCGTTGAAAGGCGCGTGTAGTTCCGCAACCCCTAGCGTAATTGTGGGAATGCAGTACGGAGCAGGTTGCGTAATATTACGCGGGAAAGAGCGGATCCATGGATCCTCGCCGAGCCGGTACGCACCAACGGCCATTGTCCGCATGACGGTGCGGACGGAAGTCGACCGTTGCGAAAGCGCGTGCTGTAATGCATCATCATGCGTAACGAATTCGGCCGTTGTCGCTGGACAAATTTGAATTTTTAACGGCTAAAACGGTCCACAACGTAGGGCATCTGTATTATAGGAGGAATTTTCCATACGTGACACAGATACAACATGTTAATAATACCGGTGCAGATTGTCAATGGTGAATATCGTTACGGCGATGGATATTGAATAACAAAAACCATTTGAGAAAATGTCCATAGTTGATTAGTATTTTGTAATTGTTGTTTATATTGTAGATATATGTTATTAAAGTGGGTCAATCATATTATGCAAAATAGTAGACATATAATGGATAAACACTTAGATATGTTTTATATGTCATTCATACAGATGCGCCACGTGGTAGTTCTGGAAAACGAGGACAGACCGCGTGGGATTGAACATTGCAGAACGTCGCAATGTAAATATTTGCACTGTATAACGCATTAATACAAACCGTCGAAATGACTAAGCAAAAATGTTATCAATTTCATCATAGATCTGTAACAAATGTATCGAAATGTTAGTAAAACATAGATGAAAAACACTATTACGGTAGTGTATTCCACGAATAACCAACATGTATTTGACCAACTTACACTAATAATGGAGGAGATAAAGTCAAGATACTAAAACAACAGTAACATAGTTCACAGGTATTCGTAATAGGGCGCAAACGAACAAAGTTTGTATCGTATACGGCGAGAGGGGTTGTGGTGGATGCAACGCAACAATCGTTTACAGGTATTCGTAATAGGGCGCAAACGAACAAAGTTTGTATCGCATGATATGTGAACGAATAATCGGATATGTCATCAAAATGTTCACCGATCTTGACTTAAATTCGTAGGAATTGTAACAAAAGATCGGTGAACACTACTAGAATTCTGTTAACAGACATCGGTCCTTTTATATCGGTTAGAAAAACGACTGATGTTAAAAACAGATATAACATCGTTTTGAAAATTATCGATGTTATTGAGATTTCATACTTCGGTTATACTTTTTGGACAATGTTAAAACTTCGTTTTAAAAAAATTTCAAAAGCGCGCCTATAACACTTAGTTAAAATTTGAGGCGGTAAAAGAAGTAGTCCTAAGCGCTTCTACCCGTCCCAACACTTAAAAAAAAAAGTTATTCCGCTTTATAAAATTTCACTCACTACTTCCCTCCAACACTTAAAAAATTTTCACTCAAATTTTCCCAAATTGAAATTTGAAATCCCTAGAGGCTAGTTCGTCCTTGCACTATCCATTCTCCTGATTTATTTTCTATGCTCTCTCTCTCTTCCTCGACCCTCTCTCTCGAATTGGAACACCAACGCTCAGCCATGGCGAATCCCGGCCCTAGGGTCTCCTTCCTCTCCACTCCAATGTCTATGCTCCCATCCCCGTAACCTCCCTCCACGTGCTGATGAAGACGGTTAAGAAAAAGTCGGGAGCCTTACCTGTGCGATTGAGCCTGATGAAGAGATGAGCCAACTACATCCCATTCGGAGATCTGGGTAAGTCTTTTGACTTTTTCTCCTCCTTGTTTGATTTTTCTGGGTATCTTTGATTTTTTAAAAACCTCTGGGCAATTTTTGTCTCTCAATGTTGATGTTCGTTAGGAGATGGCAGCTGCAATGGCGGATCCTTGTTTGGGAAGTTAGATCTGGGTAAGTTTCGAATTATTTTGTAAGATATGGTCCTCCTCCCCTTTTTTCTTAGTTTGGTTCTTCTCCCTAAATTTGATGCAAGCGTAGAAGGGTCTTTGTCAAATTCGGGTGTGCTCTTTTGATTTTATCCTCCTTGTTTAGGGGTTTTTGGGTTTCTTCGAATTTTTTCACATTTTGGGCAATTTTTGTCTCTCATTGATGATGTTTGTTTGTCGGAAAGGTAGATCTGAGCAACTCAATCTCAAAGAATTTGGTTAGGTCTAATCCGTCTCGTTCCCTTTTTTTCTCATTTCGGTTCTTGTCCCTGATATTTTTGGAAAGACAGATGAAAGAATAGCATGCCTTTTTCTTTGTCGAAGAGTATCCTATCTGATCACTTTTACTAGGTCTAAAATTCCAACTTTAAAACCCAATGCATGTAAAAAACGCAGCTGTAAGTAATCTTTATTACACATCTTTGAAGAATTAAGGGTCCGTTTGTTATAAGATTAGGAAAAGGAAAGGGTAATAAATTGACAGTGTGTAATTTAGATATACAAGAAGTGAATTGAGGAGGAGAATTCTCTTATTTTGTGAGTTTTTAAGTGGAAGAGAGGGTTTTTGTTACCCATATCCAAAATTGGTATTGAATGTAGAAAAATGAAACAAATTTTATATGGAAAATAAGAGAAGGATTTATTCTCTATCGTGAAAGAGTGACTTGTAGTGTGATTCTATTTTACAAACATGAAAGAGATTATTTATATAACAGGATCCATGGCTGATTGTGTGGTGCTAAGTGTGATTGGCTGCTGTAATTTCACATTTTTTCTTTGTTGATTTATTAGTTCTTAGACGATGACAGCGACTATGTTTAATCCTAAATAGTCTCTCGACTTCTTGTTGATAAGAATATAGGACTATATATACATTATATGACAGCTGAAGCTGAATGTGCTTGATGTGCATAATCTCAAAACATGCAAATTAGTAGGGATATTTGTAAAATAAATAGTTTAATGCATGAGCTAGTATGAATTTAATGGTAAACCTACTTGCTTTCCTAGATGAAATTGATGGTAAATGAAAGGGCTGTTGTTTTTTGAAGGTTGGCCAAGTCACCTTTGATCCCAATGTTTATAAGTGCTTGATATTCTTGTACTTGATACCTTTTGAACGCATCTAATGGGCCCCTCCTAATCACACTGCACTCTTGAGTATAATTTGCATGCTCATCTTTATGCCTTTTTCTAGCTTCCCTTGAACTTATATTATATTTCACTTTGTTCATCTATATAACATAAAAAATTTCAGGGTAATCTTACCTAATCTGTCTTTTTTTTGTGATTTGGTTTGCAAATCTTCTGGAGCTCAAATCTGTCTTTGTCTTAGACTCCTAGCTGTGGTACTTTACATGCTTCGATCACACAACTCAGATGGAATTTATTCGACTAAAGTCTTTCGTTTTGGGTTGTGTTATCAAGATGCTTCTGTTTTGGGTTGTTTATCAAGATGCTCCTGTTTTGGGTTGTGTTATGACTCCATTACTTTTATTGCCTTCTTATAGAACCAAACCTGCTTCAGATTCGCAGAATGGTGGATGGAGGGCAGGTGTTTCCAACTGTAAAGCTGATGGCAATAGCCAAGGGAAGCCAAAGTCATTGAGTAGAGGTATATTTAGTTTTGTTATGGTGGATTTAGAGGAGGTATATTTAGTTTTATTAGTGATGTTTTCTAATATTTGATTTGATTATCTCTTGTGGCCAATCAGGGGCGAAATGTCTACTTGCAGTTCTCTTCACATCAAGAACTCACCAACTCAGATCTGAGTCATGGATAGAAAGATGTGGTGAGTAGTTATTATCTGTTGATTCCACCTACCAAGAACTAATGTACATACTACTGCAGTCTCACATTTAATTGTTTCTCTCATATTTTCTTCACAAAGCTACAAAGACTATCCGAGTTTGTAGCTTAATGGCTCATGAATAAATTACGATATGTATTCGATCTGGCTGTCTACAGAAGAGAGAAGCAACAAAAAAAGGAATTATGTGTTGTGATCTTTTCGTCCAATAATGCTATTTGTTGCAGATCAATTTATGTTAGTTTCAAATCTATTTTCATGGTCGAGTAGGCACAAAAACATAGGAATTCATATCTTTCACATGATTCAAAGTTGTAGATATTGGATATGCTGAAAACAGATGAAGCATATGCCGGAACAAAACATTTGCTTGAGATGGCATTGATTCTCCTATAGCATTTGTCCCATAAAAGATGAATCACAAGTTAACTATCTTGCTTCAAATGTCTACCTTTCCCTTTTTGCTAGCTAGCACCTTAATGCTTTCAATTTGTCGAAATGGCTTCATATAGCATGTGGTAAAGGATTGAACAAGTTGTATTTAAATTTGCCAGGCTAGTATCTATTTTCAATTAATATTCTTTGATACTTTCTTTTGCAGTTGAAGATTTCCATCATATATCAATTATGAAAGTCAAACAAACTTTGCAAGCTTTAGCTAGTTCTTGGTAGGCGGTTCCAATTGTTTGTCAACATTCCTTTGCAAGCTTTATCTAGTTCAATCCAGGTATGACTAAATGGGCATTGATTAATTGAAGTATTTCTAGCTATCATATAGAGGGTGTTAGAGTTTAGCAGGTTGTCAAGTTTTACTTTCATAAAGAATGGACCTTCATAGTCGTGTGGATGCTCTTAATGATGCAGTAGTCCTTTGAAGAATCATCTAGAGATATATGTGATGAATCTGCAATACTCAAAAGTGATGGTATGGTTCTAACATCATCCTGTGAACCATACCAAATATCTGCAATATATGTTTTTATCTTTTCTAGAGGTTTTTATATCCTGCATTTCCAGTTCATGGTTCCTTTGTATGTTGGATTCTTTTGTTAACCTGCAACATGCACACACTCTTACCTATTTTGTGATTCTGAATTTCTATGTTATTGCAGTGCGCTTTGTATTTCTAATCCTGCAGGAGTTTCTTGATTTTCCAAAAGCTGATGACATCCATCTGCTGGCACAATACAATGGAAGTGCTGAGACTGTAATTCTCCTCCCCCCCCCCTCTCGGTAGTGTTACAATTTCAAAAGAGGGTCATGTCCTTCAACTATTTTCTCCTTGTCATTTGGTTCCTCTGCTAAATTACCTGAAGGTGTGGCAACAAGCTCTTCTGGTTTTCATGTGTTCATGCTTGGACCAGCTGCAAATGAAAGGTTTTCTTACGCATTCAAGACCTTGGCTCTTATGGTGTAGTGTTATGTACATTAAATGTGATGTAGTGGTATATATGTAAACGATTGATGTGATGTAGTGTCATGACTATTGGATGTATTGTCTTGTATTTGACACTATTGTTGTCCTATATTTGACTCTATTGTCATTATTTAATGTATGTGTTGGTCTTTTATAATGTTTAATTTTACGATTAGCTAAAACAGGGCCACAATAATTATAGATAAAAAGGGGTATTCGATGAATGCTGTATTCAATGAAAAACATCGGATTTTAGAGAAAAAAACGATGTCTATCTTTATAGATACATCGATTACGAAGACACAAATTGATTTCAAAAACTCACTATATATCAAAATTGCAATATAAAACGATGTTATAAAACACCAAAACATCTCTTTTTAATTAAAAAATGATTTGAAAATATATAAATAACATCGAATTTTAAAATATTCAGTATGGTATATTATGTTTATATAAAATAATATCACAAATTACAAATGAAAAAAGAGTATGCATGAATTGAATAATGCATAATCGATGTATATATGAATGTAAGACATCAGGTTTATAAAAAATAGCAGTGTTAATGTGAACATTTGTGTTGTACAGCATACCTTCAAATGGCTAAAAATGTAAAATAGTAATGGTTTAACATTAGGCGAGTCAATCAAAATGTAATTATATTCATGTATTCAAGTCATTATCAAAAAGAAAAATGATGTTATAAATTATTAAAGACATCGGGTATAAACCGATGTCGTAAAGTTTGGATCTTTAACACCACCCACTAACACGTCGAATTTTTTTTTTATCAACATCGGTTTATACCCGATGTCTATGAACGTTATTCTAGTAGTGGAAACACTTTGATAATATATTGATATTCGACAACGTATACCCATTGTGGATTAATATTATGAGTTCTATGAAAACCGCCGATAAAGTTGGTCAATTGGATAACCGGATAATCTATCAAAGTATTCCATGATCTTCGACTAATCTTCAAAGAGATTATATAAAGATCATGGAAGCACTTTGATAGTTTACGGGCATCCATAAACGACGATTGAAAATAGAAATTAGTGAGAGAGAAAGCGGAGGGTGCAACGAAGCGAGGTGGGGAGTGGAAGTATTTATAGGGGACCGGGGGCGATAGCATGCGCTGTGTTCCGCGAGATATCGTGTGTGCGGGTAAATCCGCAATTCGAAGCGGATATATCCGCATGCTGACGCGTGTAGTTACGCTGGTGATCGCGGAATCCTCCGCAGTAAAATAGTCACTCTTATGTAGTTACGCGTTCTTCCGGTGGTGCGTTACAGTGAAGTTACGCGTTTGATTGCAGAACCTGGACAGTATGTCTGATATATACGCAGTACATTGCTTATATTTCCGCATGTAGTCGCAGATATATGCAGATTCTGCTTCGCCTACCTCCGCGTAGACGCATATAAACGGAATCTGCCACTTCTTCATGGGTCCCTTATATCTATATAAATGCATCACCATTCATCCTGAGCATATGCTCTAACGGTCACTCACATGTAATGCACTGCTATATTCTCTCACTTCCTAAAGTCATACATACGAATGTAAAGATCATGGAAGCTCTTTGAGGTAGGGACGATGAAAATACACCGTCGGTTGTGTAACTTCCAACTCTCGCCCTGTAGGGGTTAGGTCGACCGGTGGATGTGGTGGACTGTTCGGGTGCTGGAAGAAGCGAGATAGCCTGTTGGGCACTAATATTTGCGTGCGTACCACCGGCGAATGGCTCTTCCTCCTACACAACTGGGGACACGTTGGTACAATGTGTCCCAAAATCTTGCGGAGTAGCTGCGCAATTACGTGCGTAACAGATACGCGTCCCCACGTGTAACTATTACGCATGTAAGTGCGTAACCTGTGTAGGGGCCTCCCCTATCGTGTGACCCCGCACCTCCGAACCTTTCATAATAAACGTGTACACAACTTTCGTATTGCTATTGTATTAATTGTTCTTTCATGTACCGTTTTATTTCCCCAAGTTTAACCATCATGATGTTACGAAGTTGTACCAAGTTGTTTAACGATCGGTGAAGCACTGTGATTCTCATGCTAGATAAGAAAAATAGTGTCGCTTTGGGAGAAGTACGTATACTTAACCAAACCTACGGGGGTCGTCCATTCTCCTATTGTTCATTTACCTGCAAGCACACTTCTGGGACGGAGAAGATGGAGGGACGCTACGTACGACGTACGCTTTGTGAGGAGTACGTATTCTTACGCATAAGCATGCCTACGTACGAGGTATGCTATGCAGCACGATGCGAATATATACGTGTTGCTCCGCACCGACGTGCGTAAATAACTACGTATGTGGCTCCGCACCAACCAATTGCGCAACGGAATGCGTATATATACGGCCTAGAAAAACCTGAAGGTCCTGACCCGGGACACTAAAAGGTTGCAGTAAAAGGGGGCGACGACCTCTGTATATGTTACGCATCTAATTGCGTAACAAACCGGCGGACAAAAACCTGAAGGTCCTAACCCGGGACACTGCAAGGTTGCAGTAAAAGGGGGCGACGACCTCTGTATATGTTACGCATCTACGTGCGTAACAAACCGGCGGAAAAAAAACCTGAAGGTCTTGACCCGGGACACTGCAAGGTTGCAGTAAAAGGGGGCGACGACCTCTTTATATGTTACGCATCTACGTGCATAACAAACCGGCGGACAAAAACCTGAAGGTCCTGACCCGGGACACTGCAAGGTTGCAGTAAAAGGAGGCGACGACCTCTGTATATGTTACGCATCTACGTGCGTAACAAACCGGCGGACAAAAACCTGAAGGTCCTGACCCGGGACACTGCAAGGTTGCAGTAAAAAAGGGGGCGACGACCTCTGTATATGTTACGCATCTAAATGCGTATCAAAACGGCCTACCCATACGTATACAATCGGCCACAAACCCTGTATTCGATACGCATGTACATGTGTAACAAAACCGCCGACACATATAAGAAGGGAATGAGCCGGGACAGTGCCTACTCTCAATATTTTGAAATCTCCCAACAACAATGTCACAAGGCTACAAGTAGCGACGACTCTCAATAGTTCGAAATCATGCAAACGGTAGACACCACAATATTTCAAATACTACATACTGCAAAAGTAATTGATGTAAAGGTATCCCGTACAATTTTATTTTGTATGCGGGATATCGCATAAAAATTGAAATAACATTGTCGTTGTCGATGCGGGACATGGAATTTCAGTACGGGCTGGTGCCTCTAACAGAGCAGCTCCCGAATGACTCTTCTTGGGGCTTTGGGTAGATCTGAATTTTTATCTGTTGGAATGCGTACGTCGTCATCTCTTCTTGGGCGGGGCGTACCGCTAAATCAACTGCAAAAGATGTGACGTCTCGAATTCGAGAGACGGAAAGGTCGTTGTACAACACGGCCAGCATATTCTTTATCTTCTTGTGGATAGATCAGAAGTAATTCGCAGGGTCGTCGTCACACTCCTTGCAGCCAAACATCAATGGCGTTCATGATGAAGACATCCGAACACCACGCACGATCAGTAGGCTGCACCGGAAAAAATGGGAATATTGGTTGTGTTTGCAGTTGCATGCGCAATTTTCAGGTGGACGACGGTGTTTGTCCACCGTAACGATGAAACGGGTTCCATCGGTGAACTCGCCGGGTTTATCAACCGTGACCAAGCTTCCAGGATACATATCTCACTACCTTGTTGGTGATGTCTATGTGTGGACCGTTGATGGCAATTTTATAGGGCGGGTTCCCGCATCGACCTCCGCAACTCCATGCATAGTTATTGGATCACTGGAATTCTGCACCTCCATGCGTAACCTAGAATTAGAACATGGCGCTCTGGACTTGGATAGTGCATGCGTCGATTCGTGGATGTAATTTTTGGGTGCATGCATCGGGCGAGCTATGGTGCATGCATCGATACGTGGCACGACAAACATTGTTCCGCATGCCGATGCGCAGTGTATCCATCGCCCGCGCACCGAGTTCCATGCACTGCATTCAATTCTCATACACTCCGCAACCTGATGCGGAACTACAGTACCACCTTCATTTGCCTATATAAAGACCCACATGGGGGAAGTGCAGACCAAACCTACGGCATAGCCTCCCACCACTACCAGGGCATTTAACGCCGATACACAATCACATCTGCAACGACGTAATTGTCTGACAATGGCTTCTAACGACGTTGAAATTCCGCGGGAGCACTTGTTCACCAGTCACTACGAGAAGGAGGTGGTAGGAGGTGGCGCCTTCCACGCAACATGTCGTCATTATGGCCACCGCTACAAAGTGACGAATAATCTACAGTACAGACATTTGAAGAGGCACATCACCACCAAACATTCCGACAAGGTCTAAGTCATAGGCGGTCATAATTTGTAGTTGCCTTTGTGTGTGTGAAACTTTGTTTATTTACATGTTTCCAGTTGTAAGAAAGTGGGGCTGTTAAACACCATATTTTGGTGTTTTGATTTCACCATGTCGTTATGTTGCCTGTTTTCTTAAAGCTCCACAATCTGTGTTGACGATTTTCATTTCAACTGTAAGCGTCATCAGGCAAATTGTAAATCTGCAAAACATTGCGTACTTCTGCTAAGGACTCCGCACGGAAATGGGAGCCATACCGCGACTTCATGCAGAACACTTATGTCTGGTTTGAAGTCAAACGAACCCTCATGTCTGGTTAGAAATCTGCTAAAGGTCCGCAACCGGTTGTGGAACATTCGGGGTGCTGTCTACAACCTAAATCAAACGAACCCTCATGTTTCTATTCTCTTCAAACAATACAACAATCTGACTTTCGTCGAAATGAAATAGTTGGTCGATGACGGGAGAATAAAGACGCATATCACAAATACGTGTACATTACATTAAAACAATTCAGAACATTACGACCGAAACATAAAAACAATATACAATCCATATAATTTTAACGACACATATCACAAATACGTGTACATGACATTGCAACAATTACGTTACATTACGACGGAAACAACATAAAAACAATATACAGTTAATACAATTGTAACGTGTCTACTGTTTCGTGGTATGCACCGAAAGCGCGTCTGCTGCTGGTTGTATATGTGCAGCCAAACTCGGCGTCCACACCATTTGCGCACTAAATATGCCTAACCTCACAGCGGGAGCCAGAATACAACCACTCTGCTACACCATTCTGCGCCGCTTGGTCTATTCAATTCCAAAGTGTTCCACCGATCTCTACACACTTCGACACGTACATTGACTTCAAACCAGACATATTATGAAATGCCGTTGCCAATGACACATTTGTGTGGATGTGAGGATCGAGAGCAAATGGACACATATTTATAGGGATTATTGTCCTCACCAGGCGTTACGCATCTGCGCGCTTACATGTTTCGCAAGTACGTGCGGAGACATCCGCGAGAAACCGCGGTTATATCCGCATGGCATTGCGTAACTTAGGTCGGTCTTTCGTAGGTATAATTTCGCCCTCCTGCAGCTGTACTTTATTTTGGTGAAATTGAGATGTTTTTCGATGCGTGCCTGCATACCCTGTCCCGGTTCAGGCCGTTGGGAATTGTCCCCCTATAGTTACACAATGCGGTGCGAAGCCAGTAATTAGAGGACGTAGAGTTGCGAATATTGTTTAGGTTAGTAATTGAATAGAGGTTCAGGGTTAGTTTGGTAAATTGATTCGAAAGCTGAAGCCCGATTGAATAATAAAAATTTTAAAACTGATAAATATGTCGGATACACGAACACGACTAAGTACCGGGTATCCGACACCGAAACCGGTGTCGAAACTGATAGATATGTTGGATACACGAACACGACTGATAGATATTTATTGAATTTCTTAAAAATGAACAATGTCCGAACAGTTGTGCACTATCTACTGTCATCAAATCAAACTACATCGATAGACAACAAAACTCCATAAACAAGATATGCTTCATATTCAATTTCAGCCAGATCTAACGAAAGAAAATGTCTTATTTTAGACGAGAGGGCGAGAGGGCGAGCGAGAGGAGAAAAGAGGGCAGATCTGAAGCGATCTTCAAGCGAGAGCGACCGCGAGCGTCAGATCTGAAGCGAGGCTCAAGAGGGCAGACACCCGCCTCATCGTCGCCAAACACCCGTCTTGCCGCTTACATGTCGTGGCCGAAGGTACGAAGCTCGTCTGGGCCGCTTACATGTCGTGGCTGGAGGGACGAAGCTAGTCTAATAGACATAAGACACCCAACGTCTTACGTCTGGCCACCACCTTCCCTCCAACCCCTACGTAGACAATCTGAGGCTGCCACTGCCGCCACTACCGAGCTGGATACTGACTTGGCTCAGCTGGTACTTCCCAAGTTAGGAAAACGCCAACTGTACCTTACAGATACCCCACATGTCCGCTCCCCTCCGCAACCTATCCACTACCCCTCCGCAACCTGTCCACTACCCCTCCGCAACCCTTCCACTCCGCCCCACATGTCAAAAATCAAAGTACTTCCATGATCTTTAAAGTGCTTATTTCATATGGGAGATATAAGGTTTGTAAAGCATCAAAAATGCGGGAATTACACAATTCCACTATATGCTTATGAGGTCGAGCATCCCCATCCGCTACTTTTTATAGCCGTCTAAGTTCCGCAACTACATGCGGATAGGAATTGCGCATTTTAATGCGGATCGTTTCGCATTTATTTGAGTTCCATCTCCGCATGTTAATGCGGAATTTACCACGCATACCGCTGAACGTAGCTGCGCACCACTGTTTTGTAGCTGCGTATAAATAGGGCGACTTGGTTGCTAGGCACTTAAACACGCAGTCATTTTCATACTATCATTCTTTCAATCACAATGCTCTTCACATTTGTCACGTCCAGCAACCCGGTGTGAAGATCATGGAAACACTTTGACATTATGGTGACAAAAACAAACCGTCGGGTTGCATTCTTGGATCCCTCATCTCAGAATGTCTCGGATCACTTGTGTCACCATTGACGCTCACCATCCAGCGACCAGCCGAATAGGTACATTCCACATGTTCCGCAGTGTTATGCGTAATTACGTTGATGACATAGAAAACACTATCATGAAGCGGGAAAGTGGATGCGTGCAATATACATCGATGATGGGCCGTTTTGTAGTGGATGATGCGAAACATGCCGTTTTGTAGTGGGAGATACAAACACATATCAAAAACTTCATTTTTTGTCATGCAATGTATTCGATGGACCCTTACAATCCCGTTTTATATGCGTATAATCTAATTGAAACAACACTTAACACGATTTCCTACAAATGCACAAACCTCTGTCTTCATGACGTAACACGCCTCTAGTGGTGTATCCGCAAATTTGAACTGACGTAACACGCCTCTAGTGGTGTATCCGCAATCAAAGTATTACACCGATCTCCGACAGTTTTGGTTTTCATTGTTGTCGTATTCGACGAGAAAATTTCACCTTCGCTGAATTCGATGTACAGAGCATTTGTATGGCAAAGTGCTTCACCGATCTCTCTTTGACCACATGTATTTGACATTGCGAGAATTCATTTGCAACCTTCATTCCGTTGTATATGATGTGTGCCCCCATGATACCTCATTTATAGGGGAAGGACCCGAATATTCACATGTTACGCAGCGCCATGCGCAACCATAGCTACTCATTAAGTTGCGGAGTGAAGGCATCTTACGGTCACCAAGTCCATTCACTTCGCATTATGATGTGGACGTCATAGTAGACAATTTGTCATTTACTTAATTTCATGTAAACCCTTACAAAGTTGTTCTACACATATCATTGTCAATGTGAAATCTTTCGACGTTCGTAACATTGCAACATAAATACTATAACGTAATCGATACAGAAAATACATAACATTTGTTACAAATTATTAATACATTGATGTAAATACGAACTAGTCTATCATCGAACTCTTCACTAAACTATGAATTTAACATACCATAACAGCACTGCACTTGACAAGGCGGATGGAGAACCAGCAGGTGTAAGATAGCTTGAATCGCACTTGAAACCGCAATATTGTATGGATCCCAAGAGAGATTACTACAGCTCCCTAACCAGCTGATTCATTTCCATCACCAGCAGCTTCATATCCTTCAAAATCAAAGTGATTCCGTGATCTTTTGATAGTTAATGTATGAATACATATTAGAGATGGGTGAGAAATATACCGGACATTGAGCCATGATTTGGGGATACGGTTGGTCCTTGTCGTATTTATAGCCGTCCAGCATTTTTGCGCAGCTAGGTGCACAACGAGATGCGTTGTTAAGTAGGTATGTGCGTAACTAGCTGCCCAACTACTTGCTTGTTAGTAGGCGTCCAGTCTGCCACCTACCATTCAGAGGTGTCGGCATTTAGTTACGCATTACCATGCATAACTAAACAGCCGACACAAATCAGCATCCCCTGACTGACCGTGTATTTGGCCTGCATAGGACTTACTCATATTCATGCGTAACTAGACGTATCTACGACGAATTCCTCGTCTCCCCTGGATAATGCCAGTCCTTTCATGCGATA
This sequence comes from Persicaria maculosa, assembly GCA_963922045.1. Classification (NCBI taxonomy): domain Eukaryota; kingdom Viridiplantae; phylum Streptophyta; class Magnoliopsida; order Caryophyllales; family Polygonaceae; genus Persicaria; species Persicaria maculosa. Next base: position 18,568,052 of record OY998257.1, on the reverse strand, counting down.
GACGCTAAACAGTTCTCATACTAACTACTTTTGTTATTGAGTAAATTTCATGTCCATCCTTACATTGTTGTTGTACACACGTCATATCGAATGTAAATTACAAAATCAACGTATGTAGTCGTTGGTGGATGCGTAGCCTACGTCTCAATTGATGAAGTGTGCATTCAATTCCAAGCGTCGTACAGTACAGTTTATTCTATCGAACTCATTCTACAACAAACGTTAATGGTTTCTGACAATATTAGTACAAATATAACAAACGTGTTTCTATCACACACTCATCATATACACTATCGACTAGGCACGAGGTTCACCCGGTTGTTGTTGAACCGCCATTGTTGTCATCAGATACACCAACGAGCATGCACGAGGTTCACCCGGTTGTTGTTGTACCGCCATTGTTGATCCAGGTAGACGCCAACATTTACACATGGCGGCGTTAGGGGTGAAACTGTGCTTACCCAGGGATATTTCAGCCTCCCAATCCTGTCGGACGAAGTCACGTAGTAATCCCAGCTCATTGGATCCTCAAAGCTGTAACGACGACTAGATGACTTCGCCCCCTGCGACGGGAGTTTTCTATTATTGCACTCAAAGTGTTTCACCGATCCTTCAGCACATTCCTGTTTGAATTTACCATTTCGAACGAGTATGAAACAACAAACATTTCGGACGAGTATGAAACAACCATTTCGAGAAATGGGTGCAACTTACGGAGCACGACCGACTCTATTTATAGGGTGAAATGACACCATCCTCCGAACGAGCTACGGTAAGCCCCAGGACCCGGATGCCTCAGCACCTATTTGCGGAATCCTCCGCACCTAGTTGCGGATGCCTCCGCAGCTAGTTGCGGATGGCTCCGGCGTGGTAGTTCCCCTGGCATCGGCTCCCATCGATCAATGATCCGCACCATATCGCGGAAACCAACGCATAGATATGCGTATATATCTGCAATCTAGGGCGGACCCCACCGACATGACATGCGGAGTTGTAGGTGCCGCAGGTCTCCCTGCATATTTAGGAGTGACAACCGATGTTAGTTTCGGAATTGTAGGTGACATAAAATTCAAGTCATTGTTGTTATTCAGCCATTCGTCAGTTGATTTTTTTTCCCCATTTACAACTGTTGTAAGGGTCATGGAAGCACTTTGTGGCGAAAACGTTCCGGCTTACAGCATCCATAATGACAACCCCTATCAGAATGTATTTCCGTTTGTAGGTCGCTACAGGAAACAATTGGTTCTCGTTGTTATTGTTATAGAGCGTTATTGTTAAAGGCAAATATTGTAATGATTTTAGTCGTTAATGAAATTGTGTTATATTCTGTCATTAGGCAATAGGTTACAATACAACGTCATACATCATGTGTGTTCGGTACGTTATATTTTCAACCCTATGTTTCGTCTCCGTGGTACATTGATTGAAGGACGAGATTGTTAGCGGAACTGTATCACCGTTGGTTGTTGGCAGAATTGGTGGGGGTCTTCATATGGATCATGTATCTTGTTCTGCATACCGTACCTACAAACACCAAATAACTTAGTTCACCAATACTTGAAACGAAATAATGTTAACCAACTATCAGTTACCGGAATAAGACGTACCCAGCTCAAAGACCGCCCGAATCAAAGTGTTACACCGATCTTTTCCCATGTTCATATACATCCCCTTTGCAAGTTCATATACATCCACTTTGCAGAGCGAAGTGAGTTGCCTACCCCTACACTACCCCATATGTTGTTCATTGTAAGTGCATATGGTATGTCGTGTTTGATGAAGTAACAGTATGTCAGTGATGGTTTTTATATACAACTCCCCAATCTTACGCACCATTTTGCGTAGCTCACCCACCTGAACACCCGACACAAATCTGACGGGCCTGACCTGGGCCAGGCCACGCTTGTGTCGGACTAACTACGCATCTTCATGCGTATTGTGTCGGAGTTTCAGTACATACGCATCTGCATGCGTAGCTCACCCACCTGACCCCCCGACACAAATCTGACGGGCCTGACCCGGCCAGTCCACGCTTGTGTCAGATTTCATTTCAGTAACTACGAAGCTTCATGCATATTGTGTCGGAGTTTAACTACATACGCAGCTTCATGCGTAGCTTACCAACCTGATCCCCCGACACAAATCTGATGGGCCTGAGCCGGGACAGTGCACGCTTGTGTGGGACTTTATCTCAGTAACTACGCAGCTTCATGCGTATTGTGTCGAAGTTGCATTACATACGCATCTGCATGCGTAGCTCACCCACCTGACCCCCCGACACAAATCTGACGGGCCTGACCCGGCCAGTCCACGCTTGTGGCGGATTTCATCTCAGTAACTACGCAGCTTCATGTGTATTGCGTCGGAGTTTAACTACATACGCAGCTTTATGCGTAGCTTACCAACCTGATCCCCCGACACAAATCTGATGGGCCTGAGCCGGGACAGTGCACGCTTGTATCGGACTTTATCTCAGTAACTACGCAGCTTCATGCGTATTGTGTCGGAGTTGCATTACATACGCAGCTTCATGCGTAGCTCACGAACCTTATCCCCCGACACAAATCTGACTGACCTAACCCGGGCCAGTGCACGCTTGCAGCTTAGAGGGCCCTCTAGTATATGTACGCAACATATCACGGATTAATACGTATGTCTATGCGTATGGGTACGCACATACTCAGGGTTACCGAACTATAGCTCCCCCATTATAAATACCCGACGATTGTGTCGTAAAGCACTGAGCCATTGTCGGTATCATAGGTTCGGTACATGTTCGGGTCAATGGGTTATTTTCAAGGGTTCAACAGGGAGCACAATCCCCCAAATAAAAGTTCTGTAAGGTTCATGGAAGCACTTTGAAAACAATTGTTTATTTGGGGTTTGGTTAGGGTTTCGTGGAACTCAAGCGATTGAAATGACGGGACGAGACGTTCACGGAGGGGCCCAACACTCTCTCCAGCCATCGCCCTTTGCCTCCGCAATGATCCGCAACATCATAAGAGGAAGTGGAGGGCAGGCTCGTAGATCTCCATATCCACGGCGAGAGAAAACCAAAGCAGACACTGCATCAACCCCAACATGATCGACTCAATCATGGACTGGTAGGGCAGACTCATGGAATTCCACAGCCACATCGACAGGAAAGTTGAGTGCGCAATGAGTATATCCAGTCATGGACGACTCGCGAGTGAATGTGGTCATGCGAACCCAGGACCCAGGCTTACTAAGCAAATGAGAATGGAGGTTCGAACCCAATGTTCGAACCCCGACCAAACTTTACTAAGCAAAAGAGACATCTACACATATGACGTGTCCATTCTGTAATTTTTTCTGTAGTTGTTTCTATTATCACACATAGCACTGGTCTACACATATGAAGTGTCTATTCTGTAATTTTTTCTGTAATTGTTTCTATTATCTCATGTAGCACTGAAAATGGCCATGTCCATACTGCACACTGTACGTAGCAGTCTATAAGGATATATTTTGTAATCAACTAACTCCACACAAGAAACATATTGCAACCACACAAACATTGACATCAACTACAATCAAGTTCACTCGTTCTTCGTAAAAGTTAGCGACCCCCACTTACTAACTGCAAACAGAAAACATATTGCACCCACACAAACATTGAAATCAACTACACCAATTTCACTCCTTATGGAGATTTTCAGATTACAACCCTTATGGAGATGCGGAGATTACAGGTCACCAGACACTCGCCTTATCAGCTCTATACAATTTTCACGCCTCACGCTACTGAGGTGGAGCATCTCGTTCCGACGCTAATATTAATTGCGCAGTTTAATGCGGAGATTCGCAAATTACTGCTCTCCGCATGTTAGTGCGGATATTACCGCGTGTAGCTGCGGAACATTACGCGGTAAACAACGTAACTCACATGTCCTTATTCGCACAAACTGTTGAGATAATAGAAGCACTTTGCACAACAAATACATCTTCGATAATAACCAAGACCTTCCGAATACAATCAAATGGCGACACGCCGAATGTAGAAGTTACTTCGATACGCTCGATCTAATATAAGTATCAAACGTAACCACGCATTCACATCCATCGAAAGCATGACCACTGTTAAATTCCATTCAAAACCAACCACACGTATGTACGAAAGTTCAAACCCGCCATGCAAACAGATATCCAACTACAGTTCTGCACAACCCCAATTCCGCAACAGATCAACACAAAAGTCAACACAAAACACAAGAAATGTACGCGAACACATACGTCACAGCGTCTACACAAACGACGGATCAGCAGTGTAGAACCGCCCTAGAATGCGCATAATCTCCACCCTCCATTTATCCTCCGGCTCCGACAGAAGACGGGTCAACTCAGTCCCCACAGCGTCATATCGAGCCGCCACATCAGAGGCTGTTCGCAATGGGTAAAGGGGAAGTGTACGTATGTAAAATAGGAGAATAAAATAAAGCACAACTAGACTATCTCCCTGTCCCAAACAAATAATACAAGAATCCCCTCCCTTGTAGTAGTAGGGTAATTCAGGATCGAATCCACGAGGAGGTAGGTCAGCGCTTCCTTTGTTGTACTCACGATCAATGCTTTCGACCTCAGCAGACACTCGATATCGAGTATACTGGTCGATATCGACCTCAGTTCTGGTCGATTTCCTAGCGCAGTTCCTGCAGAAGACAAAACAGCAAGTCGACGTCGAGCAGAGACCTCGATATCGATGTTAGTACTCGATATCGACCCTTAAGGTCGATTTCGATGTTTGTCACAGAAACCGTTTTTGTAACCAATTTGTCGGAAAAGGATCCGAAGAAAATAGAATGGAGAGGGAAGATGAACAGAAGCAAAACTAAGACTTTTATGAAGAATTTAATTAATTAAAAAGCTTCCAAAGTCGGGGTTTCATGCCACAACGATAACAATGCAAGTTTCATGCTAAAGATATGAACTTTAATGTCTTTCCGTCAAATAACTTTCGTTATCAACACTTAGGTGATTAGAGGCTTTCGCATAATTCCTAAGAGTTACTATCCAATTCATGAGTAATTCAAGTTCGCAATATGAGTGGCTTTCGCTTCAATAATGCAAATAACGAATCTCCCTAACTTTCGCAAAGGATCATGCATGGGGTAGAAGACGGAATTGCATAAAAGTCATACCTTTGATGCACTTACCTCACATTGCTATCGTCGGGCTCACCCCGACCCTAAAAGTGGGTTGACTACTCACTCTTCATCATGCACATCATCATCATTGTTATTGAAAGAAAGCTACTTTGAATTAAAACTTCGAAAGAAAGTACAACCGAACAAGCCACTCCGCTTTCGCCTTACAACTTCACTCGGCCACTCTCTCTCTCTTGCAACTGAATTCTCTCTAATTGAATATTGAATAATGAATTGAATGTCTAAACTCAGCCCTATTGGCTTCTATTTGTAGATGACGATAAGGACTCGAAACCTTATCTTTATTCTCTATGATAAATAAATAAATAAATAAAAGTAAAAGCTAAAACTTCATGGTGAAATCAGCCTCCTCATGATAAATCTGATGTTGATGATAGGAAATCTCGACCTTTGGATAGATATTGCAAGCTTTGGATAAAATTCTATCAAAATCGGAGTCGAATTCCTCTGCTGGCATGGTCGATATCGACCCTTCCACTCGATATCGACCCCTCCAAAATCTTATCTCGAGCTTCTCCTTCTCCTCCTCGACTTCTATCAACTTGGTCGATCTGGCAGCATCGATATCGACCTCCAGACGTCGATATCGACCTCTTCTGTGTCGAGATGCTCTGTTTCCTTTCTGCTCGATTCCTATGTCTCGATGTACTCGATGTCGAGGTCTTTGCTCGATTTCGACCTCTTCAGAAGACTTCGAGTTCCTTTTCCGCTCTTCTGAATTCATCCATTTTTATCCTGTTTTCTGCGAAATCACATGGAAACTCGTGCAAACCCATATATTTGACATTTAAGCATAAACTACACTATTCCCATGTTTTCCCATTAATGTGCATGCAAAAGACAACAAAATGAATTCATATGTGCATAGAAAATATGGCAATTTGCGCGCACATCAAACACCCCATACTTAAGCTTGCTTGTCCCCAAGCAATACTCTTAATGGTCATTCAGGGGAAGAAAGTAAACCCTCAACATCATAGATTCATTTTTCATATGTCCCTACAATCAATTGCCATCCTCGAGAAGGTACTTATGTCAACCAAGTCCATGCCTGTGCATAAAAGCAATTTCATACTTATAAAGGAGGTAATATGCAAAAAAAACAATTTTAGCGACATTGCATTAATAATCAAGAGGACTTTCTTTCAAGCTTGTGAGAAGTGGATTGGTAAAAGGCTAAAGGTGGGCTAATATTTGGCCATGTGGTGTTAAATCCGGGGAAGTACACTTTCTTTCCAAAATATTCCACATTCCTCCTTCATAATGTCTCACCTTTCACTCATCGTTCAATGCTTTTTTTCACTTTAATGCTTTTACCTCTCTAACCTTAGCACTGTCTTCTCGCGAGTCGCAAACATGGGTGTCATGAATGGCCCCGGATACTTAGTACTTCGGACTCCTCACCTTTGTGTCCCATCTCGCCGAACTATTATCTCAGCGAGCAGGGTCGACCTACCTTTATCTCCTGAGGTGATCGGATTTTTTCTCGCTCATTTAATTTTCCATATTGTATCATTCCTGCCAACAACTTTATAAATGCACAACTCCATATAACTCCAAAGATGTCATCCATTCAAAAAAACTTTGTCCCCGGATAGGGTATAAGGTAAAAATGTGGACAATATGTATATGTGGAGCAATAATGATCATGATAAGTCTCATATATGGCTTTGTAAATATGCGTAGGTAAGGCTAGGATATGAACTTTGCTTGTATGGAATTTTTATAAAAAATCCTCCATCATCTTATCATGCATATGTCAAAAGCAACTTCAATTTTCATCTCCTTTATGATTTTCTCAAAAAATTTGCACTTCATTGGGACTTCCCTTCACTTAGGCAATCTCATGTTATATCTCTAATGAATCTAATTTTGCATCATAGAGCTCTTTTTTATACTTCCATGACTCTTTCTTTTTTTTTTTTCAAAATTTTTGATGGGGGTCATTCAAAATAAATATGCATTAAAATAAATATGCAATCCTAAACTAAGCATGAATATGCAAATAATTTCCCCCACCCCATACTTAAAATTTACAGTGTCCTCACTGTATTAGAACTAGGGTTAAGAAGAAAACTTACTAAACCGTCACAAATTTCAGGAGTCGAAGCAGGGAAGGTCGATATCGACCCTTTACATCGATATCGATGTCTCTCTGATTTCTGCTCGGGCTTCAGGGTGATTCGGCTCGATCACAAACCCTATCCATGTCGACCTTGAGGTCGATTTCGATGTCCGACATCGATTTCGATGCCTTTCTGTGTGCTTTTCTCTTTCCTGCAATTTGAAAACTAAACACAAAATATGCAAAACAATAAAGTGTCTAAAACAAAAGCTGTCTTAAAACCAAAACCAAGTCTTTGTTACAAGCTCTAGATTTTTAAGTCGCTAGGCCGACTTCTTCCTTTGCGCTTTTCAAGGTGGCATCTGCAGAGCCCATGTGGCTTGGGCCTCAAATATCACTCCTTTCTTGTCCCGCAGCTGCATTCCCCCGGGATTGATTTGATTCACCGTGAATGGACCTAAGCTCTTATCCTTGAATCTTGTAGGGAACCAATGGTCTTTAGATTTGGCAACATAGACCTTGTCTCCTATCTCATATTGGCTTGAACTATCATCGGATATCCTACATAAACGCACATGCCAAGGCACACCTCTTCCAAATAATGATAAGTCCTTTATTGTAATTGAACAAGAGGAATCCGTACCTTGACTTACCTTCTTCTCCGTCTGTGGCTCAGGTCGATGTCGATGTGCAGAGGTCGATATCGACCCCTGTTGTACACCTGTAGGATCAGTCGATTTGGGGAGTTTTGACTCGATATGATCAGGTCGATTTCGACCCTCAGAGGTCGATATCGAGGTCTCCTCGCCTCTCTTCTCAGCGCTGATGGTGGTCGATTTCGATAGGGTGTGGTCGATATCGACCCTTGACCCCGATTTCGATGCTTCCTCTTTTCCTCCGTCGACCCCATACTTATGACCTGTCACAGAATCTTGAACATTAGTGGTCGATATCGACTTACCTGGGTCGATTTCGATGTCTTGTTGAGCTCCTTCGTTCAAGATTGCTTCAACTTCCTCTACTTGGGCTTCTTTGATGGCTTTTATCTCCATTGGCCCTTGACTTTGCACCGTCTTGTTGAAGGAATACTCTATTACTTCATCACTAATTGTGAGTGAGAGCAATCCTTTCTTCACGCTAATGTTGGCATCGACGGTTGCTAGGAATGGCCTACCTAAAATAATTGGACAAGCAGGGTCCTCCGCTATGTCAACAACTAGAAAATCAGCGGGGACAAAGAATTTGCCTACTTGTACTGGCACATCTTTCACTATCCCAGTTGGAATCACTACGGTATTGTTAGCCATGTATAGTCTTGCATCCACGGGCTCCAGAGGACCTATCTTTACCTTGTGCCAAATAGTTAGTGGCATCATGCTAACGCTAGCGCCCAAGTCAACTAAAGCATTAAATTTGAATTGACCTAGACCTATAGCGATAGAAAACTTACCTGGGTCCGCCCGCTTTTGTGGTATCTCCAACCTGTTGCATTCCTCTGCGATCTCAGAGAGCGATCGCTTCTTACCCAAGATATCCTTAAGGAACCTCACATAAGATGGCATCTCGTGAAGTGCCTCTGTGAATGGTATAGAGACATTAAGCCCTTGGAGCATCTTCACGAACCGTTGGAATTTCTTTTCCGCTGGGTCCTTAGTCACTTTTCTAGTTGGGAACGGCAACACCTTCTTCCTTTCTGCGGCTGTAGTGAGGTCGATATCGGCAGCAGTGGGGTCGATATCGACTGGAAGAGTCGATTTCTGTGGTGATGCAGAATTAGGGTCGACATCGACAGGAGGGTCGACATCGATGTCACCTTGGTCGATATCGACAGGGGGTGTCGATATCGACGTCTGTTCTGGCTCCTTCTCCTCCACTTTTCGCTCGGGCGTTTGTAATTGACGCCCACTCCTTAGGTTTACTGCCGCGATATGACCTGTGGTTTTGCCCTTTTGGTTGGGCACAGTGGATCCAGGGAGTGATCCGGACGCTTTGGGCATTGCTTCCGCCAATTGACTCATTTGAGTCTCCATGTTGCGCTTCCAAACGTCGATCTCCCCAAGTCTAGAATTTATGCCCTGCAGCTGAGTATGGACGGAGTTATTGGCTTGTTTGAACTCAACGTGGTTCCTTCGCATCTCATCAAGGATGATTTGCAGGTCATCTTTCTTAGTCTCCCGCTCAGGGTGCCCTGGTGCCCTATAGGTTGGGGGATCCCTTTGATAGAACCTTTGATCACCCCAACTTTGTTGATTGCCCCCTCCATAGGGGCCTCTCGTCCATTTGACCTCCTCATGTTGTTCCGCCATGGATACTTGCTCAGTATGTGGACAGGCACTGGTGTTATGCCTTATTGAACCACACTCCTGACAAGGTTGATTGTTGCTCAGGAACCTTACTTGCTTTTGAAGGCGGCGTGTTTGATCGTTATGGAATTGTTGCCGTACTTCAGGATCTATCTCCCTTGGAGGCTCATATAGTGGCATAGATGGGGCAGGCCTTGCATCATAGGCCGCAGCAGCCCCATAGGTGTTGTCAAAGTTCACAAGCCTCTCAATGGTCTCCCATGCCTCCGTTGGTGTAAGCTCAATGTACCGATAGGAGGTATATGAATTGATCCTCTCCTTATTCGGCGCATCAAGGGCGTTATAAAAGATCTCTTGGATGACATATGGAAGTTGCCCATGCGTCGGGCATGATCTCAGCAAGTCTTTGAAGCGCTCCCACGCCTGTGCTAGGGTTTCACCTGGCTTTTGTTTGAAAGCCGTGATCCTTTGTCGTAGCATCGCCGTTTTAGAAGGTGGGAAGAACTTGTTCAAGAATGCATCTTTCACCTCCGCCCATGTCCTTAGCGATCGTGGAGCCAAACTTTCAAGCCATTGTAATGCCTTTCCTGCCAAAGACCATCGAAAAGATTTTAGTCGCACATACTCTAAGTTTACTCCATCAGCAACTGTTTCACATAAATCCATAAAAGTAGAGATGTGTTGCAGGGGGCATTCATTATGTCTTCCTTCAAAAGTATTTCTTTTAATCTCAGATAGGAAGTTAATTTTCAGTTCATAATTGGAGTGAGGAATTATAATGGCAGATTCAGGAACATGAAGAGGCGGATGCATGTATTGCATCGCCGTCTGTGGATACTGATTTAGCCGCTCTTGGGCTTGTCTGCGCGCATCCTCCTCCCTATCAGCACGGGCTCGCTCAGCAGCAGCAGCGGCCCTTTCAGCAGCGATTGTAGCATTGTGGTCCTCGATTTCCTTTCTCAACCGCTCTATGATCTCAGCCTGCGTCTCGTTGTCAGCCATGATGCGAATTGCTTTGTTACGAAGATGGTAGAAACGTTCAGGCTCGTCAATTGGTTCCAGGATAGGTCCGCGATCAGAACGTCGCATAAACCTGCAAAATAAGCTTAGAAAAAGATCGTGATTAACTTAGGTGGCGATTGATTGCCTCCCCGGCAACGGCGCCAATTTGTTCGCAATGGGTAAAGGGGAAGTGTACGTATGTAAAATAGGAGAATAAAATAAAGCACAACTAGACTATCTCCCTATCCCAAACAAATAATACAAGAATCCCCTCCCTTGTAGTAGTAGGGTAATTCAGGATCGAATCCACGAGGAGGTAGGTCAGCGCTTCCTTTGTTGTACTCACGATCAATGCTTTCGACCTCAGCAGACACTCGATATCGAGTATACTGGTCGATATCGACCTCAGTTCTGGTCGATTTCCTAGCGCAGTTCCTGCAGAAGACAAAACAGCAAGTTGACGTCGAGCAGAGACCTCGATATCGATGTTAGTACTCGATATCGACCCTTAAGGTCGATTTCGATGTTCGTCACAGAAACCGTTTTTGTAACCAATTTGTCGGAAAAGGATCCGAAGAAAATAGAATGGAGAGGGAAGATGAACAGAAGCAAAACTAAGACTTTTATGAAGAATTTAATTAATTAAAAAGCTTCCAAAGTCGGGGTTTCATGCCACAACGATAACAATGCAAGTTTCATGCTAAAGATATGAACTTTAATGTCTTTCCGTCAAATAACTTTCGTTATCAACACTTAGGTGATTAGAGGCTTTCGCATAATTCCTAAGAGTTACTATCCAATTCATGAGTAATTCAAGTTCGCAATATGAGTGGCTTTCGCTTCAATAATGCAAATAACGAATCTCCCTAACTTTCGCAAAGGATCATGCATGGGGTAGAAGACGGAATTGCATAAAAGTCATACCTTTGATGCACTTACCTCACATTGCTATCGTCGGGCTCACCCCGACCCTAGAAGTGGGTTGACTACTCGCTCTTCATCATGCACATCATCATCATTGTTATTGAAAGAAAGCTACTTTGAATTAAAACTTCGAAAGAAAGTACAACCGAACAAGCCACTCCGCTTTCGCCTTACAACTTCACTCGGCCACTCTCTCTCTCTTGCAACTGAATTCTCTCTAATTGAATATTGAATAATGAATTGAATGTCTAAACTCAGCCCTATTGGCTTCTATTTGTAGATGACGATAAGGACTCGAAACCTTATCTTTATTCTCTATGATAAATAAATAAATAAATAAAAGTAAAAGCTAAAACTTCATGGTGAAATCAGCCTCCTCATGATAAATCTGATGTTGATGATAGGAAATCTCGACCTTTGGATAGATATTGCAAGCTTTGGATAAAATTCTATCAAAATCGGAGTCGAATTCCTCTGCTGGCATGGTCGATATCGACCCTTCCACTCGATATCGACCCCTCCAAAATCTTATCTCGAGCTTCTCCTTCTCCTCCTCGACTTCTATCAACTTGGTCGATCTGGCAGCATCGATATCGACCTCCAGACGTCGATATCGACCTCTTCTGTGTCGAGATGCTCTGTTTCCTTTCTGCTCGATTCCTATGTCTCGATGTACTCGATGTCGAGGTCTTTGCTCGATTTCGACCTCTTCAGAAGACTTCGAGTTCCTTTTCCGCTCTTCTGAATTCATCCATTTTTATCCTGTTTTCTGCGAAATCACATGGAAACTCGTGCAAACCCATATATTTGACATTTAAGCATAAACTACACTATTCCCATGTTTTCCCATTAATGTGCATGCAAAAGACAACAAAATGAATTCATATGTGCATAGAAAATATGGCAATTTGCGCGCACATCAGAGGCACAGGGTGGAAGGATAACAGTCGCAGATGGGCCCTCCGCTGGAACGGGCTGCCCCTCCTCCGGAACGGGCGGCAGCCCCTCCGGAACAATCGGCTCCGGTTCTGGAGGGATGACGGACGAAGGTAGGATGCAGACGTGTGACCTTGGGCGAAACCACTCCAGGTACCCTTCCATTGATGCCCATGGACGCTCTACAGCAGCCATCGGTGTGGCCTCGAGGTCAACCAAGTGCGCATGGCAGTCAGCCCAGTGGTTCGCCCCCCACGGCATCACCAGCTCGTACGGGCGGTATGGTCGCGCATCCCGTACCGCTCGCACAGGAATGAAGGGTTCCATCGGGATGCCCTACATGCGGCCGAACTGTCGTACCACCCTATCAGGCATGTACGGCTCTACCCCCTCCGCCCATGTGATCGTCCCGCAGTACGCCGACACTCTGTGGACCCCCTGAAGATCCCGGTCGTCCCCGTACGGCATCCAACATACCTGCGATCATAATGTATACATACATGTTACACAATAACATTGTTACGACTCTGATAGTCAACGATTATATATAATTCACACTCCAACGTCCACATACCACTCGGGGTCCGCACTGGTCAATGTCCCGGCGTAGGGCTCTAATCTGCCCTTGCTCCCGCCTCGGGATCGCAGTCGGGACGAACCGGGCCGCGTACCTCGCATCAACCCTCATCTCCATCGTCGGCGCATATGTGCCATGCTGAATAGGGAAATAGTTGTATATCCAGGCCTGCATGTAAACTCATTTTAATCAAAGTTAACCACTATCTAACATCTTACATTTCATTGTAAAGACACTTAACCCATTACGATGATCATGTCCATTACCTGCAACAGGAGCGGGCAGCCGTCCATCCCTTTCGCCCTCCTTCGCGTTCCCTTCCCCATGGCTCTGTACTGGTACGCCAACGCCGCAGCCCCCCATGCATATCCACCCGTCGCTGCAGGGTCTCTACACATGTAGATCAATGGCACACGTATCCTATCCTTCGACTTGTCGATCATCAACGTCGACGATAGAAGGTACGCCAACCACAACGTCGCGACCCTCTAGCGGCCGACCCCATCCTCCGGGAGGCCTCCGTCGATGTACGCAGCTATCTTCGCCTTCAGCTGCGACTGTGGGATCCCACCCGTCATCCTCCACTTGTTCACGTGAGAGAACGGCCACCCAAAGCTCTCCGCCACCCACTGAGCGGCCCCCAACACGTCTACGTCCATCATCACCTGCGCACCCTCTATGGCTAGCCCAAACAACAATTGTACATCGTGCAGAGTAATCGTCATCTCACCCCACTCGAAGTGAAACGAGTTCGTCTCTGACTGCCACCGCTCCATGAAAATCTGACACAGCCCATGGTCAACGTGGCTCCAACTGAGATCCAACAACCCCACCAGCCTATGCACGTCCAATAGTACCGATGGGTCGTCCCTTCCGTGCTCCAAGGCCTCCCGCAACCACCTAAGGGAACCCATGTCTCCCTTCCGTGCTCCAAGGCCTCCCGCAACCACCTAATCGTCTTACCCTGCCTATGCACGTCCAATAGTACCGGTGGGTCGTCCAGAGCCGCCCAAATCCTCCGGGCCACATGAGCGCCAAAGCTCAACAGCAACGACTTATCTTCCGGCCCACCGCCAAACACCTCATCCGGGTCATCCTCCTCAGACAAACTGCCTCCACCCTGCTCACCACCGTCGCTGTCATGCTGATCCTGCGGGCCATCCGGCTCCTGGTGAGCATCCTGCTCATGGGGAGCACCCTGATCGTGGGGAGCATGGTCCTCCTCCCCGACTGCACCCTCTCTCGCAACAGACGCAGACGTCCTCGCTTCTGTTGCGGATCCGCACACAGAACCCACATCAGGGGACCTCTCCGCACTGTCGTCCCCGCCTCGCGGAAGGCCCCCCACGTCCACCCAACCTTTTCCGCGTGCTCTCACCGAGGACGGCAGCACCCATGGACGAGGCTCGAACGGTAAAATCATCTCTAGGTTTGGCCTCTCCGCTCCAGATCTCATACAAGCCTGCAACTCTTCCACCAACTCTCCCACTCGTGTAGGGTCGGGCTGGTCGCCAACCGCAGTCGACTCCGCTTCCACCATCTCCGACTCCACCACTGCCACAGCTGTCGTCACTGCAACAGCTCGCTTCAGCTTCTTCTCAAACTTCCCACGCGCTGAGGCTGAAACTATTCGTCCACTAGTCCGATCTCCTTCTCCGGCACCCTCAAGCCCACGCTTATGGCTTTCGTACAACTCCGCTACGAACTTATCCCTCTCCTGTCATTTTAATCGTTCTCATTGTTTATAATTATTTTTTACTCTTCAAAGTTTTCTACTTATAATGTATATTTCACTCTGTTCACTATAACGTTTTCCATAATTATAATTTCTGTATTTGTACTATCCATTTTGTCATAGAATTCTCTGCTTTCTGTTCCGCATATGTATTTACAGCTCAACTTTATATACTTACAATGTATATATATATATATATAATTTCTAACGACGATTATTTTAATTCTCTATTTTCCGACCACTATATTTCCCATATTCTGCTCTTTCTTCCTCTATTTGGTACCTTAAGGTAAGACATACTAACATATTTTTTTCTCACGTTACGTTTTACATAACACTCAAACGTAGACATAATTGAAGAGTACTGAAAACTAAAAACAATCATCAACGTAATACTTACCTCCGCTAGTAATGCCTTTCTTGATCGCGGACGCAACACTCTCTTCCCTTCTACCGCTGCCGCCCTCGCCGCCTCCGTCCTCGGTGCCTCCTCCGCTGCAACCCTCGCCGCCTCCGGCGCGACCACCGTGACTGTCTCCTCCGCTGCAACCATGTCCGCCTTCGCCGCCGCCGCCGCCCTCGCTGCCTCCTCCACCCTCGCTGAGACCCTATCCGCCTCCGCCTCCGCCGCAGCCGCCGCGGCCCTTTCCTAATCCACTGCCCTCTCCCGATCCCTTTTTTCCTCTGCCGCCCTTTCCTCCTCCGCTGCCCGGTTAATGTACGCATCTTCCTCCTCCTCCCGCTCCATCACCGCACACGCCGTCTCAATCGAGACCTCCAAGACCCCCGGCCGACTCCCTTCTCCGGCCTCCCCACTCCGGCCCCCATCACCGACCCAATCCCCCCCCCCCCACCTAATTGTGTTAACAGCGCCGCCGCCTCCACCCCGTCCTCCCCCTCCGTCGCATCCGCCAGCCTCTCGCCCTGAACCTCTATTTTTCTCGGCGACGTCGTCCTCACTTGCTCCGCCGCCCTGGCCAACTCCGCCGCCTCTATCGCCGCCCTCTCCCCGTCTCTCCAGTCCAACGAATCAAATAGTTCCTCCACCGTCGGCTCATTACCAGCTACCAGCACCACCGGCGTACCGACCGGCGCTCCACCGCCGCCCTCGCCTCCTGTACCCCTCTCTTCGCCGCGCTTTTCACCCGCCATTTTCTTCTCCGCCGATCACTCTCTGTCGCACTATTTGTCCGAATCGCAAACCCTCGTCGCTCTCGGAATCGGAGTTCGGAAGTCGTAACACCGATTGAGGTTACTACGCGGTAATTCGTACACCCCCTTCTCCACACCCCGATGTGCAACTCGTTTTGAAATTCAAATTCCATATTACGCAACTCGATGCGGAGTCCTTTTTGTAAAGAACCGAAATTTTAAAATATTATATTATAAATTATAATTTAATTTCAATATTAAAATATTGAGATTCTAGAAATTTTGAAAACCTCCTTCATCGATCAAAATGTTTTTATTTAATTATTTATTTTATTCAAGACAATTCCGGCATACAATTGCATTCGATTGAAAACCGATATGTTCCGCTTTCTTATACTAGAATCTAATTGGGGTAAATTTGTTATTTAATGTGGTAATATTTCTATAACTTAGGAATAGCGGATTTATTTTATAAATTTTTACAAACTAACCTAACCCTAGAATGTGGGGTATATAAACCCCTTTTTGCTCCTTAGCCGCCCCATCCCCTGTTCATCTCCTCCTCTTACTCAGCTCTTCACTTGCTCTCACCATTGCTCCCATTGAAGCTCTTCATCCGAGCCTCCTATGGCCTCTCTTCCCGTCCCACTAGACCAGTCTTGTTCTTCTTCCTCACCCTCTCGCTCTTCCTCGTATCTCCCTCCTCTCCTTCGTCCTTGTGTCTGACCCGCAACTAGCAGCCGTCACCTACTTCATCCCCTTTCGGATCTGAGCTGGGAGCTCAGCCTCCCTCTTCCCTCGGTTCATCTGGTATCCTAGTTGTAGCTCTCTCTCGATCTCACTGTCCTTCGTCTCCCTCAACTTCACTCCCTCTCTCCCGGTCGATGATTTCGCCGGACCTGCCAAGCCATTGAGCCCGCCGCTGCCTCCATTGCCGTCGGCGAACCTAAGTTCGCATCCAGGTCGTTCAGTCTCCTCCTTCTTCAATGGTCCGACCCCATCTCCACTTCCTGAGCCTCTTTTGCTCGAGCTCAGCATCTGAGGTGCACCACGGCCGAGCGAGCTCGGAGATTCATCACCGGAGCTGCGGCTGTCTGTGTCGTCGATGCCAAACCGGGAGCGAGGGCGGAATTCGAGCGCCTGTTGCTGAGCTACGAGCCCATGCCCTCCGAACCAGAGCCCTTGAATCCGAATCCTCTCGACCTCCGTGGGATTTGGGGTATATCTCCTTAACCTCGACATTCCTTTCCTAATTTATTCAAAATTTAGCCTATGTGTGGTCAAAACTACAAATTGAAGATTTGATGATTTTGGTTTTAGTTTTGATTTACTTAGTGGCTTGCTTGTGTCACTGTTCGGTTTGATTTACGGATTTAATGGGCAAATCTTATAACTTATTTGATCCCTCTTGGCTTAATGGATTTTATGGATTTATCCGTCAATTTTGACCCATGAAACTCTAAGTTGAAATTTGATTTATTTATTTAATAAAAGAGGTTGACTTAATGTTTGATGGTATAAGGAACTTCTAGCTAGGTTATAGGATTGGTTGTGAGTTAAAATTTCTTAAACTTGAATGTAATTTAATTTGAATTTAAGTTATTTTGAGGTATAAACCGACCTAGAATAAGGGCTACTTGAGGTACGAATTAATAGCTTGTCTTGATGAGTGAATTGGTATACTAGATCAAGAGATGTGTAACTATGCTTTGTGACCTTGTGGAGTAGGTTGGTTTAGTTAAATAAAGTGGGTATTGTATGACCTTGTTAAATTGTGACTTGTTACCTAGAAGATCTATAAATATGTATATATTAGTATGGTCGAATCAAGAAATGACTTTCAAATTGATTCTAATGATGTGATGTGACCTAGCTAGGTGTTGACTCGTGATTATATATATAAAATTGGTGCACTAATTAGATAACTTGGCATATGTTATAAAATGGAGATGAGTTGTAACTTTTCTTATAGAAGCCGACCTGAAAATATGTAATGTATTGTGTTTGAATGTTGTTTGATAATGGATTGGATGAGTAAACTAATAAGAGTAGTTATTTGAGATATATTTAATGTGTCTAAGATTATTAAAATTTGTCTTGAAGAATTTGTGATGTCTGGTGACCTTGTTAAATGGATAAATTAGCTAATCTTGAAGTTGTTGGACTATAGTGGCTATTATTGTTGATGATGTAGAAAACCCGCTTATTTAAATGAGATAGGATCCTTCTTATAGAAACCTAAACTTTAAGTGCGAGTATCTTATTGAATGTTTATGACTAATGTACTTGATGAGCAAAATCTTATAAAAATAGCTAAGATAGGGTTAAGTGTATTATATTATATAAAAAGATATCTTGAGGACTTGTTATGTTTTAATCTTGCTTGCGTTGACTTCGAGCTTTCATTGAGTGACTTAGTGATAATTGAACTCAAAAAGGATTTTAGGAATATTGACTTAACATGGCTTAGTTCTTAAAAATGAATGAATATATGATACTTGAGAAAATGATTTGATAAAAGAGATTCTTGTCAACTTACCTTGGTTACTCGTTGAGCATGATCCATTATGTGAGTTTTGATAAATAAGACTTGTTGATCCTTGGTTTTGAGAACCTGTGGTTTGTTGAGTAATCAGGTATTTGATAATCGCTGGTTACTTGAGAAAATGTTTAAGGAAAACCTGAGCTTGGTTTGAAGTAAGATGGTTTGAGTAATGTTCTTGAACAGGGTTTGAACTAAGTTGCATACTTGATGGGAACAAGGTTACTTAAGATTGATGGTTATGATGAGAACATTAGATTATTTGAATGAAATATTGTTGAATCTTGTGTTGACTTGAAAGCCCGCTTGTGTGTTAATTACATATGTATTGATGAGTTGTTCCTTGCTTATTACTTGCTAGTGTGATTGGATGATTCTCTGAGTGGCTTGTTGGCCGGTGGATGATTATCTGAGTGGCGTATTTGCTAATTGGATATGAAGACTCCAAGTAAGTTTCCTACGGGAGCTTACTCAGTAACCAGGACCTCATGCCTGATGTGTCATATAGTATGTAGGTGTTGCATATGCATAAAAGCATGCCATGTAGTATCATGCTTAGGACTTGCACTTATGAATGAGCATCCCTATTCTTTATGCGTTTGAAAAGAGAACGGCCGTTATCTGTGAGTCCTTAGAGTCGTTGCTAGGGTCATTGGGGCATTCGTGTTTCATATCGTTTTGGTCCCAGTCGAGTCTTATATTATGATATGGCTGCGGCGGTGACCGAGCGTCCTACCTCGGGGTTGGGTACGGACATATGATGGCTGCGGCACCGACCGAGCGTCCTACCTCCGAGTTGGGTACGGACATGTATGACCCCGGAGTGGGCACATATTGGGAGATTGGGGATATGCCACTTGGCATTCTGTGTGGATCCATTTAATCGCTTTCTGCATATATATAAACTGTCAGCATGCTTGTGTGACTTAAATTTCGTACTGCACTAGAACATCCTTTATTTTAGGTATAGGCATATTATATGTCCTCAGCGAGGTCTTTAGGGCCCGCATGTGTCTCTTGGCCTGACTTCGTGGATAGTTTCAGGTACCCGCTCCCTTTTGCTTGCTGATTGCTTCTATGGCGGGGTTTGTCATGGGACGAGTGTTAAGAAGATTTCGTACAACCTTGACTTTATAAATGTTTTGGTTTAGTTGGACATTTAGAAACCATGTATATTTATATGGATATAAACTCGTTTTGTCTCTTTTGAGTTTTTGACTAGTTGAGTTAGGACAGGATTATAACTTGAAGAGAATAAATAAACATCTCGTACTTGGATTGCTAAGATCTGGCAGAGGGATATTTCTTCCCTCTAAACGTAACCCGGGTTTCATAATCTGGGTCGTTACAAAGTTGGTATCAGAGCCAGGTTGTGCAATCCGAGTACAAATGAGTTGTAAAATAATTGGTGATTTTGAGTTTTGGAAATAAAATGGCCCAAAGGTTTTCACGAGTTTTGAATGTTTTCAAAGGGCAAAATGAATTTAATATGGATTAGTAAGATAACCACATTGATAAGTGAGAATCTGGATTTGATTGGGTAGTCATGGTGATAGCTATCCCTTACGGATATAGATTGGGATTGATAGAGACCATTAGCTTTATACTTTATAGATGGGCATGGTGGGCATATGTAAAATCTTGTTTGAGTAATTCGTGAACTTGATTTTAGGGATATGTACATTTGAGGGAGAAGTTTGGTGATTCATGTGTGTTATTCTTGATGACTTGATATGATAATTGTCTATATTAGTTTCCCTCGTTATGACATCTGACGTGATTCTTATAACATGCTTTGATCTTATTATGCGCACATAATGTATGGTACTTGATGGCTTGGATTGGACAATTGTCACCATTCTTGATGTGTTTGACTTATACATAATTGTTTTGCTACATATAGCACTATAATGGAAATTATTGATGCCTTTTGGCCTTGGTTGATGAGGACATGAAATGAGATTATAAGGATCTACATGGTTATGATGGATGTTTCGTAGTGCTTAGTTGGAAGCTTATGAGCTCATGCTTGAGAATCTTACTCTAGTTGATGAGAAAACTTATGGTTTGAGAATTGAGAAGTTATGTTTATTGATTGAGAGCCATGATATTTTGACTATAAGAGTTCATAGTGACTTGATATGAAATACTTATGAAATTCATATTCTTGCTATAAATTGTTGATTCTTGCTTAGCGATAATGTTTTCACAAAGTCGACACAAGTATTTTACAGGGACGCTTGTAAAGTACTTGGTCGAATCTAGTGAGAACCTTGTGACGATTTTGTGATACTTGTACAAGTATTTCATGGGGACGCCTATGGAATACTTGTAGGTATCACAAAATGCATCGCTTATGTGCTTACTTGAGATGTTTTGACATGTTATTGTTCTATGATCTATTTAGTGATACCTTAGATGATGAATTCTCATGATATTGCTCTCTTATGCGAAATTTGTTCAAAAGAGGATCATGTGTGTACAACTCGACTAAAATGCATGCGAATCAATGAATAGACATGAATTGCTTATTCATAAAATAGAACCTATGTGATTGATATGACGTTGTGCCTTCTACTCCTGACGTGTTATCATTCATATGTTGTGACTTTACGAGATTTTGTGAAGTTATGTCATGCACCTCTATCTTGTTCGTATGTACGATGATATTTATTCATGATATTTTGCTTACGTGACTACTCGATATCCTATAATTGTCTAACCTGTATAATTGATACCTTACATGTCCTTTATTCCAATAAGATTATGTTATTCTTGCTTGTTACTTGGTTAGGGAAGGAGACTTGTACAACTTGACCGGTATAGGTTGAAATAATGGATATATGTAACTTGCTTAGTAATGAAGACAAGAATGATCTTTAAAACTTAGACTTTGAATCTTGATTGAAGGGTTTCCTCTTCTCGAGGGGAAGAAACTCTATATTCGAACTAACTTGTTAATGGTGAGACTCGACAAGATAGCAAGTTGACCTCTTGGATTCCTGGCGATGTTTTCTTTGCGATTTTTGAGAACCTCGATAAATTGTCATGACAACTCCTTGTCTCTCTTCAATACTCTCCCTTTTACCTTGCCGCTCTGGTTTCTTTCATGTGTTACCTATGTTCCAAACCTTATGGGTCTAATTTGTTGTGAACTGGTATGTATAAGTTAGTGAGTCGATTGTCTTGAGGAAGTACAACACCAAAAAGGGGTCCTGATGAGTGACTCTTAGAAATCTATTGGATGTCATTCCTCACCATAAGTCTTTTGGCGTCTTTGTCCACTCGGGAAATTTGCTTGATGGTCTTCTTTATGGTTGGTGTCCACCCGGAAGTATATTGTCATCCTAAGAAACAACTGGGATTCTTTTCGGAATGGGTTATGGAGTCAGTAGAGATGAGTCGATGTTGCCCTGAGAAACTTCTATTTGGTTATGATGGTAGTCTTGTTCGTTCCATGTTTTGATGTATTATGGTGTTATTTGCTTGTTCTATTAAGACCTACGTTGATATGTATATCTATCCTATTGCACTTGATCCATCCATGCTTTATACATTATCATATGATTATCGTACCTTCCATAATATTTCTTTTGTGCTTCCCTCACCTAGTCATATGAATTGTTGACCTCTGATGCATTGTCATGTTAGCCCCTATACATGTATATCATATGTTCATGTACCCGTGGCTCAATTGGTGTTACTAGTGACTTGTGAACTATGTGATATTATTCTTCATAAACTCATGATAATCTTTTCATTCTTCCATGTTACCGCTTGCCCTTTTGGACGTTTAAGAAGGTTAGGTATAACTAAATTAGTTTTGTGGTGCTTGTATGCCCTATCCGCCTCATGCCCTTATTATTTCTATCGCGGGTTCGTGGTAGATTTGTCATCCTTCTTGTATATTCTCGTCGCATAATCCTTTGATATTTGTCTGCTTACACTTGTTAAATGTATTGATCTAGCCATGGTCCGATCTTATGCCTTATGTAGTTAACGTCTTGTTTAGCTAGGTACCTATCATCGTTGTCTCATCTTAACATGTGCTATAACTCTGCGATTGTTATACTTTAAGGACTGCACACATCGCATGACCACCCACCACTGTAGCTATATAAATTTATGTGATGATCCTTAGATGAATGCAATGTGTTATTCTCTTGTAGAATGCCATTCTTGGGAACTATTACTTGATTTTGATGGTAGCCATACTTGAACATTTATGACTTGATATGACAATATATTTAGTTATTGTGATATTCATGTTTTGTTGTCATGAATAAGCATATCGTGACATTTTGTGTAACTCTAGGTAGTCACTATTCTTTCATGGTCGTATTATTTCCTCTTTACCCATATCTCATGCCCTTGTTATATTTCGCATGATCACTTTGCCTTATTATGTAGTGTTGTCATGTATGTTGTTACATGCTACTTATGTGTCCTCCTACTGTGTGGTGTACTATTAGTATCCCTTATATGAGCTCTACTTTTGAAGAAATTATTATTTAGCTTTATACCCTAATTATAACATCGACGGATTACTATTACTGCATGACTCATGGTAGCTCGATCCATGCCTTTTCTATCTGTATCTTAATTGGTATGCATATCTATGTCATTATACTCTATATATTCATGCTTAGTCATCACCATTTTAGGTACATCGTTCTCGATTATACTTCACTTATACTCATGTTGTGTGGTTATATAATTGTTTTGACTGGTTACGAATCATCATGTTAGTGGTTAGACTATAGCTCTGCATGCTTACATCTTGCCACATGTCATTAAATACTATTTGGTAATTAAGTATTTGAGAAAATGATTAGGCGATTTAATGCACTCTCTATATTATTTATATGATCACTCTTATGATATGGGTGGCTTGGCTTATTGTGTATCATCTTGTTGTTGTTAAAGTATATTTCGTGTATTTGCCCATCGTCATGCATTATCGATAATATGTAAAAAAAATCGCATCAACAATATGATATGTGATTCTTTGCACTATTTACATCATCTATATGATCACTCATGTAATAAGGTTTTAGTAGTATATCTATCTTGCATATTTGCCCTTGTTGTGTGATTTTATGAAGTTATGATTGCTTATGCATTTTGAATATTAATATTAGAGAAATCTTGTTATCTTTCGACACCATCCTATTCTATTTTATCCGGATAGAAGCCATGCATAGGCCGTAATATTGCACATGCTTACTTTTACTTGCCACATGATGTGTTTCTATACTCGTTATGCATTAATAGTTTGAAGTCTCGTATGCTCGCAGGACCACCCCTTAAATTGCACTTGCATGTATATGCACCACATTTTTGCTTAAAGATTGTTGATACTATACTATCTCCCATGTTGAGGTTATGATGGCATGAAAGGTATATTGATGTATGCCTTGATGACAAAATTTCATGAAGCCCACACTTACACTTGTCCTTACTAGTGAAATATGTGATATTTCTTTCGTGACTTTAAGACATGTTCATAATATTCCTTACTTGTTTGTATGGTTCCCTTACGCCATAGTGGCATATAGGATTCCCTCAGGCTTGTATTGAATATATTTAGTTATATTCGAGTGACAGATTGTTAGATCTATCTTAGGTATAAATGAATGTTGTACCATAGTAGCATTCCTTGTCATTATATGTGATACCCCTAGCTAGTAAGGGTTGATTTGATAGTAGCATGTATATTGATATTGCTCTCATAACGTTAGATTATTTCCCTTTTACCTTATCACTCGTTATGACACTCACACTAGAATCGTATTGCCATTGTCTCATGGGATAGGTCCACGTTAGTGTGCAAGATTATAACGTTGTGTGTCTTATGATTGATGTGTTACATGATTAATTGAGTGATGCGATCGTAACCTAAATGATTTCTCGTGGGCATCAACGACATTCTCGTTTTTAGTATTTCTAGATACTATCCGAGTATATCTTCATGTCAAGGGTAAGTCAAATTGTCCTTAGCGTCTCCTTCCTCCGGTTATAACTTAGGCCTTGCGTCATCCTTGCATAATCCTCTATAGTGTGATCAAGAGTGGGTTGTTAGATTGATGAGAGGCGTGACTTTATTTGAGGATTGAAACATGAATTGAGCCTAGCTTGGACATGACCCTAACTTCATGAGCTTGATTGTGCCTTTTCGAGTTAGTTGTGATGTGTGAGTAGGATGATTGTGTCTTGTCTGTTTGATAGCAATGTGCAGATTTTAGTGATTTCACGATATGCTAATAATGGGACTTGTTAGTGTGATAAATTCTGATATGTTGATATCTTGGACTTGGAAATGTTGAAATATGATGTGTTGATGAATCTTGCTATGATGATGTTTTGGATATGTTAATACTTGAGTTTGATGTGGAACTAGTCATGAGAAATGAACTTAGGAAGTGGAATCTGGGACTAGCCCTTAGATGTGGATAAATTGCTTATTGAATCTTTGAAAATCTAGTTGACTGATAAGGGAAGAGCTGACTTGAGTTTTTGAAATGTTTGTTGTTTCTAAAAAGGATTTTAGTCTCGGGGACGAGACTTGTTTTAGATGTGGATGATGTAAAGAACCGAAATTTTAAAATATTATATTATGAATTATAATTTAATTTCAATATTAAAATATTGAGATTTCAGAAATTTTGAAAACCTCCTTCATCGATCAAAATGTTTTTATTTAATTATTTATTTTATTCAAGACAATTCGGACATACAATTGCATTCGATTAAAAACAGATATATTCCGCTTTCTTATACTAGAATCTCATTGGGGTAAATTTGTTATTTAATGTGGTAATATTTCTATAACTTAGGAATAGCGGATTTATTTTATAAATTTTTTCAAACTAACCTAACCCTAGAATGTGGGGTATATAAACCCTTTTTTGCTCCTTAGCCGCCCCATCCCCTGTTCATCTCCTCCTCTTACTCAGCTCTTCACTTGCTCTCACCATTGCTCCCATTGAATCTCTTCATCCGAGCCTCCTATGTCCTCTCGTCCCGTCCCACTAGACCAGTCTCGTTCTTCTTCCTCACCCTCTCGCTCTTCCTCGTATCTCCCTCCTCTCCTTCGTCCTCGTGTCTGACCCGCAACTAGCAGCCGTCACCTACTTCATCCCCTTTCGGATCTGAGCTGGGAGCTCAGCCTCCCTCTTCCCTCGGTTCATCTGGTATCCTAGTTGTAGCTCTCTCTCGATCTCACTGTCCTTCCTCTCCCTCAACTTCACTCCCTCTCTCCCGGTCGACGATTTCGCCAGACCTGCCGAGCCATTGAGCCCGCCGCTGCCTCCATTGCCGCCGGCGAACCTAAGGTCGCATCCAGGTCGTTCAGTCTCCTCCTTCTTCAATGGTCCGACCCCATCTCCACTTCTTGAGCCTCTTTTGCTCGAGCTCATCATCCGAGGTGCACCACGGCCGAGCAAGCTCGGAGATTCATCACCGGAGCTGCGGCTGTCTGTGTCGTCGATGCCAAACCGGGAGCGAGGGCCGAATTCGAGTGCCTGTTGCTGAGCTACGAGCCCATGTCCTCCGAACCAGAGCCCTTGAATCCGAATCCTCTCGACCTCCGTGGGATTTGGGGTATATCTCCTTAACCTCGACATTCCTTGCCTAATTTATTCAAAATTTAGCCTATGTGTGGTCAAAACTACAAATTGAAGATTTGATTATTTTGGTTTTAGTTTTGATTTACTTAATGGCTTGCTTGTGTCACTGTTCGGTTTGATTTACGGATTTAATGGGCAAATCTTATAACTTATTTGATCCCTCTTGGCTTAATGGATTTTATGGATTTATCCGTCAATTTTGACCCATGAAACTCTAAGTTGAAACTTGATTTATTTATTTAATAAAAGAGGTATACTTAATGTTTGATGGTATAAGGAACTTCTAGCTAGGTTATAGGATTGGTTGTGAATTAAAATTTCTTAAATTGAATGTAATTTAATTTGAATTTAAGTTATTTTGAGGTATAAACCGACCTAGAATAAGGGCTACTTGAGGTACGAATTAATAGCTTGTCTTGATGAGTGAATTGGTATACTAGATCAAGAGATGTGTAACTATGCTTTGTGACCTTGTGGAGTAGGTTGGTTTAGTTAAATAAAGTGGATATTGTATGACATTGTTAAATTGTGACTTGTTACCTAGAAGATCTATAAATATGTATATATTAGTATGGTCGAATCAAGAAATGACTTTCAAATTGATTCTAATGATGTGATGTGACCTAGCTAGGTGTTGACTCGTGATTATATATATATAATTGGTGCACTAATTAGATAACTTGGCATATGTTATAAAATGGAGATGAGTTGTAACTTTTCTTATAGAAGCCGACCTGAAAATATGTAATGTATTGTGTTTGAATGTTGTTTGATAATGGATTGGATGAGTAAACTAATAAGAGTAGTTATTTGAGATATATTTAATGTGTCTAAGATGATTAAAATTTGTGTTGAAGAATTTGTGATGTCTGGTGACCTTGTTAAATGGATAAATTAGCTAAGCTTGAAGTTGTTGGACTATAGTGGCTATTATTGTTGATGATGTAGAAAACCCGCTTATTTAAATGAGATAGGATCCTTCTTATAGAAACCTAAACTTTAAGTGCGAGTATCTTATTGAATGTTTATGACTAATGTACTTGATGAGCAAAATCTTATAAAAATAGCTAAGATAAGGTTAAGTGTATTATATTATGAAAAGATATCTTGAGGACTTGTTATGTTTTAATCTTGCTTGCGTTGACTTCGAGCTTTCATTGAGTGACTTAGTGATAATTGAACTCAAAAAGGATTTTAGGAATATTGACTTAACATGGCTTAGTCCTTAAAAATGAATGAATATATGATACTTGAGAAAATGATTTGATAAAAGAGATTCTTGTCAACTTACCTTGGTTACTCGTTGAGCATGATCCATTATGTGAGTTTTGATAAATAAGACTTGTTGATCCTTGGTTTTGAGAACCTGTGGTTTGTTGAGTAATGAGGTATTTGATAATCGCTGGTTACTTGAGAAAATGTTTAAGGAAAACCTGAGCTTGGTTTGAAGTAAGATGGTTTGAGTAATGATCTTGAACAGGGTTTGAACTAAGTTGCATACTTGATGGGAACAAGGTTACTTAAGATTGATGGTTATGATGAGAACATTAGATTATTTGAATGAAATATTGTTGAATCTTGTGTTGACTTGAAAGCCCGCTTGTGTGTTAATTACATATGTATTGATGAGTTGTTCCTTGCTTATTACTTGCTAGTGTGATTGGATGATTCTCTGAGTGGCTTGTTGGCCGGTGGATGATTATCTGAGTGGCGTATTTGCTAATTGGATATGAAGACTCCATGTAAGTTTCCTACGGGAGCTTACTCAGTAACCAGGACCTCATGCCTGATGTGTCATATAGTATGTAGGTGTTGCATATGCATAAAAGCATGCCATGTAGTATCATGCTTAGGACTTGCACTTATGAATGAGCATCCCTATTCTTTATGCGTTTGAAAAGAGAACGGCC
This sequence comes from Persicaria maculosa, assembly GCA_963922045.1. Taxonomy (NCBI): domain Eukaryota; kingdom Viridiplantae; phylum Streptophyta; class Magnoliopsida; order Caryophyllales; family Polygonaceae; genus Persicaria; species Persicaria maculosa. The sequence continues at coordinate 18,540,092 of OY998257.1, read as the reverse complement.
GTTATCTGTGAGTCCTTAGAGTCGTTGCTAGGGTCATTGGGGCATTCGTGTTTCATATCGTTTTGGTCCCAATCGAGTCTTATATTATGATATGGTTGCGGCGGTGACCGAGCGTCCTACCTCGGGGTTGGGTACAGACATATGATGGCTGCGGCACCGACCGAGCGTCCTACCTCGGAGTTGGGTACGGACATGTATGACCCCGGAGTGGGCACAGATTGGGAGATTGGGGATATGCCACTTGGCATTCTGTGTGGATCCATTTAATCGCTTTCTGCATATATATAAACTGTCAGCATGCTTGTGTGATTTAAATTTCGTACTGCACTAGAACATCCTTTATTTTAGGTATAGGCATATTATATGTCCTCAGCGAGGTCTTTAGGGCCCACATGCGTCTCTTGGCCTGACTTCGTGGATAGTTTCAGGTACCCGCTCCCTTTTGCTTGCTGATTGCTTCTATGGCGGGGTTTCTCATGGGACGAGTGTTAAGAAGATTTCGTACAACCTTGACTTTATAAATGTTTTGGTTTAGTTGGACATTTAGAAACAATGTATATTTATATGGATTTAAACTCGTTTTGTCTCTTTTGAGTTTTTGACTAGTTGAGTTAGGACAGGATTATAACTTGAAGAGAATAAATAAACATCTCGTACTTGGATTGCTAAGATCTGGCAGAGGGATATTTCTTCCCTCTAAACGTAACCCGGGTTTCATAATCTGGGCCGTTACACTTTTGTATTCCTTATGCCGCGTTTGGTTTGATTCCCAGACATTCCGCATTCTTCCGCGTAACCTGTTTCGCATTCCGTCGCGGAATGTTTGGCGGTGGGTGGTTAGGGCGTGTTTGGGCTGATGCAAGGTGCGCTTCGCATCGTGTTGCGGAACAAGTTCCGTAGCTTGATGCGAAGATTAGCGGTGTATCCAGTAAAAATTAGCGGTGTATTTAGCTTTCCCGTATATCTTCTATCCTTTTTCTTGCAACTGCCGATTCTTTTTTATAGATAGGGACAAATCCTTTAGTTACCCCATTTCAATATGATATTATTTTATCAGAAGATTTAGACCTTACATACAAGTTTTTTTTACTGATCACTTTTCTTCTTTTTTTGATATTTTCACCTCTAATTTTTATTATCTCCATCCACCGCTAATCACCGATTAGCGTAACATATCGCGGTGAGTTAATGTCGGATATCTGAATCCACCATTGTATGGTGCGGTGGGTGGGTCCAAAAAATTTTTTAATTCTGAATATTTTAAAAACTGAAACCAAATTTTTTTAAAAAAAAAATATTAACACTGTCGAGTCTGACCCGACAGGCAATTTTTTACATGCATTGGAAGCGGCTGCACCTCCCACATGCAAAGCTGCAACCTTAGTAGATTAAAAAAAAAAGTAACAAAGTCTGGCGGCCCGACACAAGGGGGGGAAAAAAGTTGCAACCTCGTTTAAGAAGGCAGGTTGACCAGCCAGGGAAAAAAAATCAACTGTCGGGCTAACGGCCCGACCTTACTTTATATATATAAAAGGAGCCGCAGAGGTCTGTATATACCGAGAGTAGAGATCCACTTCATTTCTTCTTCCTCCAAGTTCATTTCAACCTACTTACAGAGGTCATTCCACATTTTTCCACCTCCATAATCCCCTTCCTTTATTCATCCTCCTAGTTCTCCATAACCCCCTTCATTTATTCATCCTCTAAGTTCTACCGAGGGTGGAGATCACTCATTTTCATTCCTTCTTCCTTCTTTTTTCTACATTTTTCAAATCCTTCATTTCATACAAAATTCAATTTTTTTTTTAATTTTCACCTCAAAAATTAAACATGGATAAATTTAAAAGGCGTAAAAAAGTCGTAAAAAGTACAAATCCATTCCGCAATTCGCATTCCGACCGAAAAGACCGAGCACAACCAGAGGTATTTAAAGTTCATTAGCTACATTTTAATTAATTTTATTGAATATGTATAATTAGTTGAGTAAAATATATTTTTATATTTATTGGAATATAATTAGTTGAATATTAGCCTTGATAAACAAATTGTCATGATTTAGAAATCTTTAATAAAATAATATCTTTGATTATAATATTATATAAAGCTTTATTATTTTAATTTGATATATTTTAACAATATTTTCTTTTTTGTTAAATAATGTAGTAATAACGATTATTAAAATAATATGATTAGAATAATATGTGAACATTTTATTTAATATAAGTTGTTGTAAAGTATGTAGAATATTTTATTAAATATAATGTGTAAAATATGTAGAATAATATGTCAACTCCCAGTACACAGTTCACTCAAATTACTTTGACGCCGCCACTCGCTCCTGCAGCTGAACTCCCTATATATGGAGAGGTTGTGAATATGTCAACCGGGGGTCCTATTCAGAGCAATTTTCTTAAAGATTACGACACTCACTTCGCTAAGGAGATTTGGATGGATCCTAGAGTGGTAAGTGATTAAAATTCCATTATTATATTTGTGTTTCTATTAATCAGTAATTTCGTATGATTTGTTTGCTTTCAATTATAATTGTTTAATGTTTAATAATGTATTTATTTGGACATGTACAGAAGAAGAATTTTACAGCGCTGAGACGTGATGTTTGGATAACTACACTAGCGATGCTATTTAACGATGCCCCAGCGAAAGCTGAGTGGAGGCAGATGGTGGAGAATTCTGGAGTAGTCAAGTTGCTTCGGTGCCAGATTCAGCATATTGATCATCTGGTGGTGGCATCATTCGTGAAGCACTGGATGCCAGAGACGAATACTTTTCATCTCTCATTTGGAGAGATGTCCATCACACTTCATGATGTATTGCACTTAACAGGACTCAAAGTTAATGGAGATGTCATTCAGACGACAATGAGTGACAATGATTTGAAAATCATGATGAGGGATTATTGGGGCTTTGGAGCAAAGGAAATGAAGGAAGAGTGGACAAGCCAAGGGATACAACATAAGCCGTTATTTGATCGATTGGTCAAGATGATTAAAGCTAATGGGAACGCTTATGCTATAGCGAGTGCTTGGTTGTTTCTCTTTGTCGGTATCACACTATTCTTGGATAAGACAGGGAACAAAATAAAGAGCCATGTGGCGGCATTAGTGCTGGATACCTACCCCAACGACTGGGGTAACTTAGCATGGGGTACCGGTGCTTTGGCATACCTATATCGCCAACTTGGAGAAGCTTCTCGAGCCAGTTGCAAGTCTTTGGGTGGCCTCAATGCTCTATTATTCGTAAGTGATATTGAGTTTAATGAAAAATGCTATTTGTTTTTTATATTTGTTAGCTTAGTAAATGACAACTGACATTTTTTTCTCAGATGTGGATATGACACTACTTTCCTACTTTTCGAGGAAATGTCAACATGTCACCACAAGTAGTGGAAGGTGGGCCTATTGGTCAACACATAGAAGTTGAGCGCACTCCGTTGAGAGCAGTTGACAAGCCTTATCTGTATCGACAAGTGATAGATGGTTTGAGAGCAGACGATGTGGAGTGGTGGCCCTATAGAGTCCCCTTGACATTCAGGAGGGGAGATGTGGTAGTCTCTTCCTATAGAGGGTTGATTAGGTGCTTTCGTTGGCTTGAGGCATATCATCCAGATCGCATTGTGCGACAATTTGGTCGTGTGCAGCGTATTCCGCTTGAGCCTATCAAACCATATGAAGAGAACCGAGGAACCGCGAAGGAGTATGTATGCAACTACACCGATGACTACGATCGTTGGGATCATCGACGGGACGCAGATTGTGATTTTGTTTGGCAATGCCCTGCGACAGTGGGTCCATGGGAAGTAGATGAAAATTATCTCAGATGGTACGTGACCAACTGCAAGCCCTTTCTATTGCAGTCATCATACAATAGAAAGTCGGGTTCACGTTGTCTTCTCCCTCCGCATATTGAAGTGAATTTGGTACGTATCCCCAAAACTGTTGTATTTGAAGGTGATTATTAAAAATGTCCACAACATAGGTAGAATTTCACACTTCTGATCAATGATGCAGCGCGCTCGACATGCTAGTGCCATGGCGTTAGAGTTATATGACCGATATAACAGTGTCGGTGCTCCAACCAAAGAGGAATTCCGTGTACTTCTTGAGACCTTAATCGGTAAGGAAGCCTTGTAACAAGTGCACCCAGAATGGAGGGCCACCCAAAATGAATACTACGGCTCAAGTCAGCATCATTGGTTTTCTCGCCAGTAGATGTGTTTTTTCCATGACTCATTCGTATCTTTATAGTTTTGTACTTTGTCAGATTGCATGTCTATTTTTCCAGTTATAACTCGTTCTCAAAAGTTTTTTTTCTTATTATCACCCATTCGTAAACGAGTTTTTTCTATTACAATTTGCTTTTTTTTAAAAAACAATTACAACTTAATTTAAAAAACTTACAACTTTAATTTTCATTAAATAAATTACAATGAATTGAAAAAATTAAATTAAATTTTAATTTAACAAAAACAATAATTACAATGAATTTTTTAAAAAATAAATTAAATCAAAATTTATTTATTTTAATTTAATTTAAAACTAAAATGAATTTAATTTATTTATTTTTTAATTTAATTACAATGAATTTTATTTATTTTTAAATAAATAAAATTTAATTTAATTTTAAAAAAAAATTTGCATGTCGGGCCTAAGACCCGACAGGCGACAGTGTATTTTTTTTAAAAAATTTTGCCAACATTAAATTAAAATTTAATTTTTTTTAATAAATAAAATTTAAATTAATTCAAAAAAAATTAAATTATGTTTTTTTCCAAAAACAATTTTAAAAAAATTCAATAAAATGTTTTTTAAAAAAAATTTTTGCCTGTCGGGCCTTATTTTTTTAAAAAAAAAATTTGTCTATCGTGTCATAAACCCGACAGTGTATTTTTTTTCCTTAAAAATTTGCCTGTCTGACCATGGATCCGACCGGAAATTCTTTTTAGGTGGCCATCGTAACAAGTTGTGGTGGTTTGAAACGGTTCACATACGGGATCATATCCACCGTTGTACGATGCGGTGGCCTTGATTATACGGATTAAACCCACCGCAACTTGTTGCGATGATTAGCGGTGAAACTAGTAAAAATTAGCAATGTAGATATCCGACCCATTTCTTTCCTTTATTTTATTCCTTTTCCATCAACTTGCTATGTTTGGCCACTTTCAACCCATGGATGTTGATTTTAAGCCTATCATATAAATTTTAGCCACTCATTTAGCGCGTGTTTAGCTGCAGTTAAGAAGAGGTTTCGGGGGTGCAGAAAAAAAAATAAGCTCTTCCGCTTGATGCTTGGCAACAACTTTTCTGAGAGTTGTGGGAGTTGCAGCCTTGCAGGTGGAGGTGTGGGGAGTTTATTTTGGGGGAAAATGGAAGCTTGGGGAGGATAGTTTTAGGAGTTTATTTTCAGGGGTGCCAAAAGGTTGTTCATTTTTGCCCTCATCTTCAATCACCCTTGATTCGTAGCAGCATCCCTCTCCTTTGTCTTCACTCTCCTTCGTCGTCCGGGAAGACTCCGTCTACAAGATCCTACCGCGCTCCACCTCTGGCGGCTACAAGTGCGAAGAGTGGCTCCAGACCGACAAGATCTGGTCCGGCCGCCTCCGTATCGTCTCCTGCAACTTCCACTGCAAGATCTGCCTGGAGGATCCGACCTTTAGTGACCCCTTCGCCGCCTACTTCGTCCTCCTCGGCCACTGCCTGCGTTGTCGAATCACAAGAAGCATGTGCTGAGAGAGAGTGACGAGACCGGCGGCGATGATTCAGGTTGAAGATTCTCAGATTGGGGGATTTGGATTTACAAAGGAGGAAAGGTGGGTAGGTGGGAGAAGAAATAAATAAGGGTATTTTAGTAATTTTCACCATAAATACATCTCTTAAAACTTATACGCACCAAACACCAATTAGATTTTTTACAGGGTTAGTTTTTAAAAAATCTCCACATCCCTCACCTCCATAATACACAAAAATAAACTCCACCTCTTAAAAAATACCCAACTTCTAAAAAAAACCCTTTTGCCAAACACACGCTTAGTTGTACTGGAAAGGAAAATAGCATATATTAGATTTCTTATTTTTTTCCTTTACGTGTATTTGACATCTCACGTAACGATTGAATTTGGTTAATTTTGCAGCTAAACAATTTGCCTACGAGAGTTCAAACAAGGAAGAGTGAGTCATTTGCCACATTTCAAGCAAAGCGGACGGGAAAGCCATTGGCTCTATGATGATGCTAGCAGGAACTAATGGACCGCCATTGTATCCCACAAACTCGACTACTGTAATTAATTTGTATACTCTAGTTTACAAATTTGTGATGTGTTAAAATGATGTATCGGATATGTGATCCACTCCACATACTTCACTTATTTGTAATTATTGTCCACCAACTTGTATTCGTGTTTGATATATAAAATATCACTTGAGAGCTTTTACGAAAATAATTTCATGAGCTTATACGATAACTTTTAATTAAACACGAAATTTTACTCTCAAACACAAACCTTCATGGAAAATCAAATGGATCTCTCTAGATCAATATTATGTGCAAACTCAATCAGTTCTTACAAGCTTGGATTTCCTCTTTATATAGAGGATTGTGCAACGTCGGCTAACAACCTCTAACAACTTTATACTCTTATTTACAAACTAACCATTACTTTATGAATATTTACAATATGTGTCATCTAATCTTACACAATTAAAATCCTAAACATTTGCTAAATAATAGCAATAGATTTGACTCAATTGCTTCCTAAGACATAGCAATTCTCATATGAGGTTTGAATCATATTTCAACACCTCCCCTTAATTCAAACTCTCGCATTCCAATCTTCTCTAAAAAGAATTGATACTTTGCTGAACTGGTGCTTTGCTGAACAGATCTACATCTTGATCATTTGTTCAACAGAATTTAGAACACCATTCTTCTTGGACACCGATTCTCTGATAAAATGATGTTGTACATCAATGTGCTTGATTCTCGTATGGAATACTGGATTATTGGTCATTACGATTGTTGACTTGTTGTCACACCATAACTCAGTAGCTTGTACACAACCTAAATCTTTCAACAACCTCTTCAACCATAATGCTTGTCTTACAGCTGATCTTGTTGCAATATACTTAGCTTCAGAAGAAGATGATGCCATTGTAGCTTGATTCTTTGAGCTCTAAGTGATTGCACCAAAGCCAAGACAAAACACTAAGCTAGAAGTGTTTTTTGTCATCAATATATCCTACCCAGTCACTATCAGTATGACCTTTCAGTTTCAAATCTTCAACTCTCTCATACCAGATTTCATGTTTGATTGCTCCTGCTACATATCTGAGTATTATCTTTGTAGCGTCAAGCTGTTGCTTGGTTGGGCTATACATGTATCTTGATACTACACTCACACAATAAGTAATGTCTTGCCTTTTATGTGTGAGATAGTTCAAACCTCTTACCAAGCTTCTGAATATCTTCTCATCAGCTTTCTTTATGCCATCTTCTCTCTACTGCTTCTCATTGGTGTTCATTGGCATTTTTTCCACCTCACAAATTTCCATGTAAAACTTCTTCAGCAAATCTTTTGCATTTGAATTCATTTAGCAATCCTTATAATGAGCTAAAGTAGATAATCTCATCAGCATAAAAACATACTACAATGATCCTTTGCATACCTTGTCTCTTGACATACAGAGTTAGCTCATTCTCACTTCTTTCAAACTCATTTTGGAGGAAGAATGCATCTATCTTGTTGTATCAAGCTCCTCGAGGAGTCTGTTCAAGCAATAGAGAGTCTTCTATAACTTGTACACTTTGCTCTCTTCTCCATCTTTAACAAAGCCTTAAGGTTGCTCAACTAATACTTTCTTTTGCAACTCTCCATTGAGAAATGCCAACTTGACATCAAGTTGAAACATTGGCAATGTCCATTGAGCAACTAGTGCAAGCACAACTCTCATAGTTTTAAATCTTGCCACAAGTGAGAATATCTCTTCAAAATCAATCCCTTCTTGTTGAGCATACCCTTTATCCACCGGTTGCACCTTGTATTTTTTAATGTTTCCATCAGTGTTGTACTTTGTTCTGAATACCCATTTCAAACCAATCACATTATTCCCTTGAGAAAGATCCATCAACTTCCAAGTCTCATTCTTTTTAATGGACTTCATTCCTTCCTCCATTGCAGCTTGCCACTCACCCTTATCATTTGCCTCATCAAAGCATGTTGGGTCGGTAGCAATCAAAGCAAAACCACAATTCTCATAAATATAAGCTAGAGATTTGAACCTTCTTGGTGGTGATTCACATAAAGAGCTTGAAGAAGGGGAGCTTTGGCTTGATGATCGAATTGTGATGACTTGATGGTGTTGATGAAGGACTCTAGACTTGCTGGTTGTTGTTTGTCACAGCTGGCTCCCTCATTATAACATCAAGCGTGATGATTTCTGATTGCTTGTGTTAATCCCTCTTTTCTACTAGTTCCATTCTACATCTTCATTAAACAACATATTTATGTTGATAATAATCTTGTCACTAAGAGGGTTGTATATCCTATATGCTTTGAATTGAATTGCATAGCCAATAGATAGACACATATTTTTCAAACTTATCATCAAGCTTAGTTCTTAAATTAACCAAAGCATAAGGAATACAACCAAACACACTCAAATGACTTATAGATGACTTCTTTCCTCTCCAAGTCTCTAGTGTAGTCATATTCATAATGGCTTTTATTGGAGAAATGTGGAGGATGTACACAGTTGTAGCCACTACTTCACACCAAAATTGATTTGGCATCATCCCCTTTTCCTTGAGCATGCTTCTTTCTATCTCCACAACTATTATATTCTTTCTCTATGAGACTCCATTTTGCTCTAGGTGTACGGTGTTGTGAACTCCCTTCTTATGCCTTGTTCTTCACAAAATGCAGAGAATTCATGTGATAGAAACTGACCTCCTCGATCTATTTTCAATGCTATCACATAGTTTTCAGACTGCTTCTCTACCACAACTTTGAACTTCTTAAAATTCTAAAAGGCTTTAGATTTAGCCTTCAAGAAATACACCCAACTTATTCTATTGTAATCATATATAATGGGTAAACATTAATTACTCCTCCAAGTGATTTAGTCTGCATTGGATCACATAAGTCTACATGTAGAAGCTGAAGACATTCACTTGCCCTCCAACCTCTTCCACTTGGAGATGGACCCTTGGACTACTTTCTATATAGGACTCCTTCATACAGCTCAAACTCACCAATTTTTGGCAAGTCTTGCATCATCTTTTTTTTTTTGTGTTCAACAACTTTAGATTGTGCACATTCAGGTGACCATAACGCAAATGTCACAACTTCGCATTATCATCTCCTCTAACTATCAAAGCCCTTATCATTTTGGAAGATAAATTCAAAGAAAACATTCTATTTCTTGTCATAGGAACCACTACTATAGTTTGGCCAAACCTCTTATCCCTAATGACACATGAATCATCTTAAAAAAAAGTGAATAGCCTTGAACTCTCGGAGTGAGCCGCTACTATAGTTGCCAGACTGCTTCTTATAACTCTCGGGGTGAGCCCTGAACTATGGTAACATATATGCTTAATCGAATATGTGGCCAGGTCGCCTCCTCCATGCATAACAAATATGCAAGTGCTCGGAATCCACAATTCCCATCACCTGCAACATTTTGTATCCCCACTACATAAGGAACCATGAAATTCTCAAAATTGCCTTGTCTAAAGTCATATCAACTGATTGAAACTAGCGGAAAATGTGGGCCGCCCTATTGCATCCCTCTTCCTCGGCCTCTACCGTGTCCCCTGCCCTCTATTTGGCCTCACTCTGCCCTTTGATTTCTCTCCTCTCGTGCTTTAGCCATATTTTCTCAAGCAAACTTAAAACCCATCGTTGGACGGGGTGTAGATGCATTTTTCCTCCCTCTCAGCCTCCCCTTTGGGTTCACTGGATTTGGAACACCGATACCTACACAATCAAGAGCATTTATCATCCTCTAGCGGGTTGTGACCATTTGAGTTTCCTACTCTGTTAGATTACCTTTTGTAATATTTTCCCCAATTCTCTAATAGAAGCTAAATTTGAGTCAAATCTCAACTGGTGCATCTACACTTGCCGTTTGCCAACCTAGGACCCCACCACTCCACTTGTCGCCAAAACATATGTATATCATCTTGAATGAACACTCGACATTCCACGTCTTTAATCTACCTCATGCCATGCATGCATGTTAGGCCCATCAAAGACCTAACATAGCAATCTCGACACTCTAGAGGGTACCCTCCTCTGCATACGAGCAAGTATATGTCATATAAATGTTTGATATCGTTCTCAGACACTCCTCAGTCCATAGTAAATTAAACATATCAATTTTCTTAATATTCAACAGTGTCGTGGCTCGAGATATCTCTAAAGACACTTCAAGTTGGAGACATTAACCCGTCAACATCCTGTGGATGTGCTCAACAACAATGTCAAGTTTCCTAGAGCTTGCACCAAATTGTAGCTTCAATACCGAGTGTGCAGATTTCACCTTGCATATAAATTTCATGAGATATAAATAATGTGATATTTAATGGAAAAATTAGGTGTCTTAAATTTATCCATTCACTTTGATGGGAGATTATGTACCTATTTGTTGTTCAGTTGCCGAGATGAAAATATTAGTCGGACAAGTGCCAATGCCAAGGCAACTTCTTCTTATGACTAACATATACAAGGTCCAAATACTCTGTAAAACCCACCGTGTCCCCCAACGATCCTTCATCTCTTTATGACATCGAGCAAATGATTGGCTTTACTTTGACCTGAAAAATGCATAACAATCTCGAGAAAACACCTTTTACATAGACACCTGGTTAATGGTTATGGGACTTCCTATAAGCATTTTCTTCTATGTTATGGTGCATGTGAACCTCTCACAATATGTGATGTGCATCCCAAATATAGTAGCAATTGCATTGATAAGAGCACAATCCTTATCAATCACTATCACCCCTGGATGGTTTGGACACCATCCTTCCACTTGCCACAACACCAATTGTATGTATCTTCAATTTCATCTCCCAAGAATGCAAAGCCAACATTAAAACGTCATCTCAGTGCTTGTTAGTCCAACTATCTTCAACAATGACAAATCGTACCTACATCATAGTCATTTTATAATGTATATGATTCATTTACAAAAATAAAATTAGAATAATGTATGTATTATCAAAACATAAGTTTACCTATTAGTCTTAAAGGTTGCGTCCGTAATTATGACATATGAGAATATCTTTCACAACTCCATTGAATCCTTATGAGCAAATGTTGTCTTGCAAAGACCAGTCGGGACAAAGTCTGTGATTGAAAGTGAATTTTTGATACGCGAGCATATTGTGGAGGTGTTGCATTGGGGTAATTTCTTGCATCTCGTTCTTCTTGATTCTCGCCTTTGCATTATAAATTTGTTGTCCCGTGCTCAGATTCTCCTTGAAAGTATTTTTCAATGTCGCGAGAAGGGAACTGACTTTACTCCAGCGATTGTCAAATCTTTCACTAGTTGTATCTCCTCATCCGTCAGTTGTCCCACCATCTAATGACCTTGCAAACTAGGAGACAGTTTGTGGTTATCCATACCACACTCCACTCTTAGTCGACGTGTATTTCTTTCGACTTCCCCACCATACAACAAACATGGACTGTTATTTTCTTGGACCATCCATCCCGCGGGATTGTTAACGTTACATCAGTACCTACAATTTTATTCTTACGATTTTTATTTACTTTGTATTTTTCACATCCAAAATATACTGAGTCGTATCGGGTTGTAGAGCTATTCTAAGATTTTACTATTGTGAGGACAAAGTTATTGATAAAAGCAATCTGATGAGCCCAATCCAACATCAATTTTCTATCCGTCTAGTAATAATTATTCGTAAAACAAGGCATATAATTGAATCCAACCATGTTCATTTGATCAAACTGAAAACAATTGAAATAGTGTTCGAAAAAAAATCAAATTTTATGAATTGAATCAATATATTTTATCATTAAATTATGTTATCAAAGTTCATAAATACCTGAATATTGTTGACTGCTTCATTACCATCGGATACGTGGTTTGATGTTCTTCTATCTTCACATGTAGTATCGGTGGCGACTAGGGCAAAATATTGTATCACCATTGTATATATTCGTCATATTAAAAGCAAATTATACCGGATACGTGGTTTCAAATACGGAAGGCAAACAACCTTTTTATACTCTCATCTTAAAACAACGGAAGGTAAAAAGTATATTTGAGCTTCGAGATTTTAAAAACAGAAGGCAAAAAACATATTTATAATCTCGTTTTTAGAAAACGAAAGGTATAAAGTGTATTTAACCTTTCGGTTTTTAAACATGAAAGATATATATAATATTTTTTAAAAAATAAAATAAGAAAATAACTAAGATGGCACCAACTTTTATTTCCAATATATGAAAGTCTATTTATTTTTGGATGTCCCACCGAATTTTATGTGGTGTCATTATAATTGAAATAAATATAGGGTAAAAATAAATAAAAAACTTAACCTGAAAACTTACCCTAACCAGATAAGGATCCTCTAGTCCACTTTTATAGTCCATTCTGTAGTCCGCTTTTTTATTGGTTGAAAGCAAATATATTATTGGTTGAAAGCAAATATAAAACTACCCCATTAATTAAGAAAAATAATTAAATAATTCGGCACATCTAATCAAACGATACGGACTATATTATGAACTATAGAGTGTGGACTTGGTAATCTCAACCTACCAACCCTTTTCTTTATGCCGTTATGGTGTACTAGTACTACGCTTCGGTTCTCTACTTCTCCCCAATCGTTTCTTCCTCCTCTTCCAAAGTCCCCTTAATCCCCTCCTCCTTTCCAACGGGAGTAAAATCCCTAAACCAAGGGGGAAAAGGGGAAGGGATTGATATGTTACCCATGGAATTATGGATTTGAATATGAAATTCATTCCAATTAGATCAAAATCGATCGAATTTCTCATTCAATTCAGTATCTCTTTTGATGATTTCGATCTATTTGGCATTGTTCATGCCGTGCGCAGCGATGACGGCGGTTTTGGTCGTCTACATGTGCTTGTTGTGGTTCACGACCAACAGCGGAGGGAGCGACATTGTCGGCAGCGCGAGTACGAGGTCGTCGGTGAAGGAGTCGACCAGAAAGGGGATGTCATTGGAGGATCTTAAGAAGTTGCCTAAAGTCAGAGGGAAGGAGCTAGTGATGGGGAACAAGTGCGCGGTTTGCTTGGACGAGATCGAGAGCGATCAAGCGACTCGGATGGTTTCCGGCTGCAACCATGGCTTCCACCGAAGAACTCGGTTTGCCCCGTTTGTAAGGCGAGATTCGCGCCGGAGTTCTTCAATTCATCTCGAAACCCTTTACAATTTGTGCATCACCACGAGGAATTTGCTATGCTATAGCACCGAACTGGCCAGTCTCTGCACTAACGGGAAGGGGTGCAGAGGTAGGAGAGGGATATGTCACTTGGCATTGTCTTGGGCCCTTTACAGTTTTTCCGCATATTATAACTGTCAAGCATGCTTATGTGATTTAAATCTTGTACTACATTAGTCATCCTTTATTTAGGTATAGGTATGTTATGTGGCCTCAGCGCGGTTAGAGGACCCGCATGCGATTACCGGGCCTGACTTCGTGGATAGTGTTAGGTACCGCTTTTGTTTGCTCCTTGCTTCTGTGACGGGGAATCTCTTGGCGAACCGAAGAATCCGGCTAATATTCTAACTTGATAAAATGGCAATCACCCACTATGTTTTGGTTTTGACCCGGCTCTTTCATGGCACTTGTATCTAAACTTTGCTTCCGCTTTACTTTCATTTGAATTGAATTTCCGCGACTTCGATTGCTTGGGGTTCGAAATCCCCGTTTTGAATACTGATCTTTAGAGGTTTGAAACCTCGACCCGTACCTGAATTGCAACATCCGAACAAAGGTATCCAACCTTCGAAACATAACCCGGGTATTTATACCCGGGCCGTTACATATTAGGGAATGTAGATCACCCATACTTGCTATGTTAAAGTTCACGTCTCATGACAAGGTGTGGCGAGATAGGAATCTTTTGGAATAAGGCAATGAGAATAGCTCCTTGTTTTTCATTCTCATTGCACAAGATTTTAAAACATGATGTAGATTTTATTTTTTTTATTAGGTAAAAATTCGGTAGAGCAAACTCTACCCAATAACATAATGTAGAGTTGAGTCACGATGAAATGCCATGTCAATAAAATTCTCATTTCAAACACCAATTAGAATGGTTATCATACCCATTCCGAGATTACACAAGAGTTATAGTTCAATTAAAAGAGAATTGAAATTGGACTCTTTTAGAGCCAGCAACAAGGCATATTCAAGGGGGAGTGAAGTTCTAAGAACACTGTTAGTTTGATGGCCCATTTGATTTTAGTCCACTGAAGCCCAAACACAATCTCTTTCCGAGATTACACAAGAGTTACAGTTCAATTAAAAGATCGACTCAAGGGTTTTGGCACGTTAAGTAGTTTTTTGAAGTTTTTGATTTTGATATTATATAGTTTTTAAATTAAATAAATATAAGATTTTAGTTTAATTAGCTTTTGTAATCATAGTTTTCATCAGCTACTTACCCAAGCTTTTCGAAACTTATGATCTTTTATTCACAAATTTCCATCGGCTAGCATAACAACTAAATTTCTCGAACACCATACTTGCTTATTAAACTATATTTAACACAAATAATCTATCAGATTCAGCTAACCAATCAACTTTGGTTACCCCATCAGTTACCCATTTACCAAACATAGTCTTAAACTATCCACACTAGTTGGGTGTTCAAATATGCACATCTGCACAAGATGTGAATTTTTGTACACCACTTTTAATCATTTTGCTCCATCTGTTGAAGTGTGTATTTTTGCACATATTTCTTTTAATAATCGAGTAATTTATATTTATCTTCATATTTTACTTGTGATTAATATTTATTAAATGTTAAATATGTATTCCGTATTATAAATTTTTATTACGCACATTTTGATATAAAAAAATATATAATTTTCATCTCAATTTGAAAAATCAAATGTTCAATATTGTTCACAAAATTGGATGGTTATTTCTTAAAAAAATTGTATATCACTAATCTAAATTAATTTTTCCGTTAGATTTAAACTTTAATATTTAAATGAATTTCTTAGCCATTGGATGTGACTTTTTAAATGAAATTTATTATATTATTTTAATTTATATTAAATCAAATTTAGTTATTTAAAAAAATGATTAAAAAAAGTAATTTATGAGGCCATGCATTCTCTCTTCTTATTAGATAAAATGTCCATCTTCTTTCTCAAAAAAGAGGAAAGTTTTCGTATACAAGGGGATTGAGTGCTCAAATATACACACTTCATGCTAAAATGTACACCAAAACAACAATTGTAGCTCAAAATTGTATAAAATATACACAATTACACACTTGACACTACCATTGGAATCGATCTTAGGTATTACTTAAGTTTGTGAACGCGATCTTAGACTGTGTTTAATTTACAAAATCTAATTTTTAAAACTGAAAAAAAAATAAACGAAAGAAACGCAGTTTCAAACCGGGTTTTATTCACAATTACAAATAAAATACGGGTTAAAATCAAATTTATTTCCTTTTTTATTTCTCAATTACGAAAAAAATAGGTAAAACGCGGTTGGACTTTACATTGACAAAAAAGGAAGCCATCCATCTTCCTTGGCAGATCTACAACCCACCACCCCACCCCTCCCTCTCACCGCCCACCACTGCATATGACTCCTCCCGCCCACCACACCACCGCTTATGACTTTTTCCACCTTCGACTTGGATATCTTTGGGAATTGCTACCGAGAAATACAAATCTTATAATATATAAACAAAAAACCTAGCACAAGTCTTATTTCAAATCACACGATCATAATTTTTGCACACAAACTCTGCCTTCGTGATTTATTTAATATAAAAAAGAATGGTATTTCTAATCTCAGTCGGATCATATTAGAGTTGGCAACCTTATGGTGGAACATCTGGACAATCCGAAACAAGATAATTTTCAACGATTCAAATATCATTAATGAGAATGGTTGAGAACAATACATTACACAACAATTAATAATTGGGGGAAGACTAAGAACACAAATGATGACAGTATAAGCACGAGGCAACCATCTATAACCAAGAAGGAAGAAAAACATCAAGTGGGAACCCTGGCTAGGTGGAACCTTCAAAATCAATTTTGATGAGTAAAAAATACAGACCGGAGATTCCACCGTAGGATTTGTGATAAGAGACCATCTTGGGACGCTTTTAGTGTCGGATGCTTTTTCCTACAGGACGAAGTCCGCGTTGGAGGCAGAGGGCTTGACGCTTCATGTCAGTTTCCTAGATGCTAAAGATCTCGACCTTCATCAATGTCGAAGGGGATAATCTTGCCCTCATCAATGTTGTCAGCGGCACTTGGCAGTGTCCATAAGAGATCGGGATGTTCATTGTCAATATCCTGTTATTGGCTTAGGCGTTTCAAACGGTGTCCTTCAAGCATAGCTTTCGTGAAGTCAACTCTTTTGTGAATTGTATTGTTCCTCTACGTCACGTTAACTCCTCCGGCTCCCGGTCTCTTCACCCAAAGCTCCAAGCTCTCGTCTTTAAAGACGCTATTGATTGACGTATCGGTCGTGTTTAACACTTCCCAAATTTTTGCCCATTAAAAAAAAAGAAAAAAGATAAGATCTCCAAATTTTAATATTTTACTCCATTAATTTATAGACTAAAATAAAACAATATTTTCGGATTTGAATTTTTAATCTATGGCCACTAAAAAAAAAAGTTTGAATTGATTCCATATTTAAATTCGAAAATTGAAAACGCAAAATGGAAAAAAAGAAAATATAAATAAGTTATACTCTCCGCTCATTTGCCGCTTGCCCCCTCTCTCTCCCCAGTCGAATGCCCCAAATCGACAAAAGACAGAGAAAGCGATTGAGCTAACCCTAACCCTAATCGGCGAAACTGATCGATCCGGTTCTCTCCCCTGTTTCAGAAACTATGGTAAACACTCATCTCTTCTCATATTCCTCTCTTGTCTGCTCTTCTATCGATGCGAATTTCTTGACGCTCACCTAAAATTTTCTTTTTTGGCTTGTGTTTTAGGCGGATTCTCACCCAAAAAGGTAACTATTGCTCATCAAATTTCACAGCGCTTCGGCCAAATTTATTCGTTGATCCTGTTCTATCTTTTCCTGGCCTTCATTTTTATCCGACTATAACATTTGCTTCTCTTCCGGTCTTTATCACTTCCTGTTTGCTTACCAGTTTATGTAGTTATGGAATTTTAGTGCAATTTCACGGACATTAGTAATCCCTAATGCGCTTCGGAAAATTGTCAATTCTTGTTGGCCTTATGTGGTTCGGGATGTTTCTTTGGGTAATTGAAAATCGATAACAGCTTGAGTTCTATGCCTTGCAATCACAAAATATCCCAAAATCATTGAGTTTTTGGAAGACATCCCTTGTAAAACGCAACACAGAAGTAGAAGTAGGCTAGTGATATCACATATGAGTAGTAGAGCTATCAACTTCTTTGGCGCCACTCTTAATCGATCAATCTTAGCCATTTTGAACTCAAGCACATCCTCTTTGTCTCAAGCATGCCAAGTTCACGCCCAGATTCTCAAAGTTGGCCTTCTCAATGACACTTCTCTATCGAAAAAGCTCCTCTCCATATATGCGAATGCCGAGTCTTTTACTGATGCCTCGCTTTTTCTTTATTCGCTACCACAACCTGACTTGCCCTCTTTCTCTGTCCTTATCTATTCCCTGTCGAAGTTCAATCTCTCTGGCGCTGTCCTCCGGGTATTTGCTAACATGCTTTCAAGAGGTGTTTCTCCTGACAGTCGTGTAATTCCTGTGGCTGCTAAGGCCTGTGCCTCACTTGGTTGCTTAGGGTTAGGTAGACAAGTCCACAGGATTGTATCAGTGTATGGGTTTGCATCAGATTCGGTGGTTCAATCTTCGTTGTTGCATATGTATTTGAAATGTGATGAAATAGGCCATGCCCGTAAGTTGTTTGATAGAATGATTTATCCCAATTTATTTACTGTGAGTGCATTGGTTGCTGGTTATGCACGAAAAGGTTATGCAGATGAGGCAAAAGGGTTGTTTTATCGGATGAGTAGTTTTGGTCTAAAACCAAATATAGTGTCTTGGAATGGTATGATAGCTGGGTTCAATCAAAGTGGGTTGTATAGAGAGGCCGTCAATATGTTTCAAGAATTGCACTTGCAAGGTCTTCATCCTGATGAGAGCAGTATTTCTAGTGTTGTAGCTGCGCTTGGGGAATTGCAGGGTGCAACCTTGGGAGTTCAGATTCATGATTATGTGATCAAGGAGGGTCTTCTGTCTGATAACTGGGTTTCTACCGCGCTTATTGTTTTGTATGGGAAGTGTGGATACACTGCAGAGATGTTGCAAGTTTTTGATGAAATGGGATGTATGGGAACTGGTTCATGCAGTGCTCTAATAGCAGGGCTCTCACGTAATGGTCTTGTTGATACTGCATTGTCCATGATTAGGAGAATTAGAGAACAAGGGCTGGAATTAAGTGTTGTTTCTTGGACTTCAATGATTTCTTGCTGTTCGCAGAATGGGAAAGATGTTGAGGCTTTAGAACTTTTCCGAGAAATGCAGCTTGCTGGGGTGAAACCAAACTCCGTCACAATTCCTTGCTTGTTACCAGCCTGTGGGAACATTGCAGCCTTAATGCACGGAAAGTCTGCGCACTGTTTCTCTCTTAGGTCTGGGATCATGGATGTTTATGTAGGCAGTGCATTGGTTGACATGTATGCCAAGTGTGGTAAAATTAGAGAATCTCGTCTCTGTTTTGATATGATGCCCATGAAAAATGTGGTATCTTGGAATGCTATTATAGGTGGGTATGCAATGCATGGGAAATCTAAGGAGGCCATGGATATGTTTGATTGGATGCAGAAATGTGGTCATGTTCCTGATTCCATTACCTTTACTTGTGTGCTGTCTGCGTGTAGTCACAAAGGCTTGACAGCCGAGGGTTGGTATTATTTCAGAAGCATGTGCAACAAATACGGTATGGAATCTAGTACAGAGCATTATGCTTGCATGGTGAATCTTCTCAGCCGTGCAGGAAGGCTTGAAGAGGCTTATTCCTTGATCAAAGACATGCCATTTGAACCAGATGCATGTGTGTGGGGATCTCTGCTTAGTTCATGTAGGGTTTACAACAATGTGAGTCTGGCTGAGATTGCAGCTGTAAACCTTTTTGAGTTGGAACCAGAGAATCCAGGCAACTATGTTATCCTGGCTAATATGTATGCATCCAAGGGAATGTGGAAGGAGGAAGCAAGAGTTAGGAATCTGATGAAGGAGAAGGGCTTGCAGAAAAATCCTGGTTGCAGTTGGATTGAACTCAAAAACAAAGTGCACATGCTTTTGGCAGGGGATAAATCATTCCCCCAGATGACTCAAATTCTTGAAAAGTTGGATGCCTTGAACATGGAGATGAAGAAGCTGGGTTTAGTTCCTAAGATTGACTTTGTTTTGCAAGATGTTGAGGAGCAGGACAAAGAGATTATCCTTTGTGGACATAGCGAGAAGTTAGCTGTTGCTTTTGGTTGCCTAAATACTCCCCCAGGTCATCCTCTCCGTGTCATAAAGAATCTTAGGATATGTGGGGATTGCCATGCTGTTATAAAGTTCATATCAAAGTTTGAGAAGAGAGAAATTTCTGTTCGTGACACAAACCGCTTTCATCATTTTAAAGATGGAGAATGTTGTTGTGGGGACTATTGGTGAATGGTTTCCATTTGTTAATGGGGGTTCAGTGAATTTGAATGAAATGAAGATTTTTGTTACCATGATGTTTTTTTTTGTGTACAAGCATTTCATGTGGAATTGTGCACAGTTTTTGTCAATCTTCTCTTACCATTTTTTCTTAAAAAAATAATAATATGTACGGATCAGAATTGCAGGAACTCAAAATATAGGTTTGCAATAAATCTATTCAAGTTCCTTGGAAAACTGGCAAAATACAAGTGTTAATAACTTTGTTATCAATCTGAACCATCGATAGGAAGTAGAGCCTTCAAGCTCCTAATTTGTATATCCCTTTTTACCTTGTTTGGGATACTATCATGAAACCATTCTATTGTATTTTCTTTGGAGATTGAAAGCTCATCCTTAAGTGTTGCACAGTACACATCATGTTAGTAAACTTGCTGGTCACATTATGCATCGCAGTGGGTTTCATTTTGTTTACTCTTCTCTGCAAATATGTGCATGGATTCCTATCAAATGCAGCATTGTTTTATGATGCTTCTTTTAGTAGGTATTCTCGTTCTCCAGCACCTAGAAAGGGCAGATCAAGATCCTTATCAAGGTCTAGGTCAGTTTCAAGATCTCCATCGCCTGATAGACGCAGGTCCCGTTCTAGATCCAGATCACGAAGTTATGGAAGGTAAAGTAGTACCCTTCTCAATGTAGCCCTTTCATGATTTGGATTTGAATAAAGACTTGTATATGTATTTCTCTTCCAGGGAGGAACCTAGGAATCCCGGAGACACACTCTTTGTCACTGGCTTGTCATCTAGAGTAACTCAGAGGGATCTTGAAGATCACTTTGGCAAGGAAGGGAAAGTAAGTTGAAGTTGAATAACTTCTTTTCTGTCTCTTCAGGAATGGGTGAGTATTATTTTCTGAAGCTGTTAGTAACTCTTAAATTATTCTGTTCTTGCCAGGTGAGATCTGCATTTCTGGTTATGGAGCCGAGGACCCAAATATCCAGAGGTTTTGCATTCATAACCATGGATTCTGTTGAGGATGCTGACCGTTGCATCAAGTATCTGAACCAGTCAGTCCTTGAGGGTCGTTACATAACTGTTGAGAAGGTATATCTTTTAGACTTATGATTTGTTGATAACATGACGTGTACTGGATTGCTTGGCTGTGTTTTAACCTTGCAGTTTTTGGTTACATTCAGAGTACATTGTACCAGCTTTGTTGGCAGCAATCAAAGATGATGAGTTCATCCTTCTCAACTTTAGACAAACAGCTTGATCAAATGGCCAGCTAAACAAATTTCTCATGCATCTGATCAACTAAACATAGCAAATATTCCCCCACCAACTTAACAACCTCAGTTCTCAGCAACTGTGACAACTAATCAACGGATATTTCCAACAATCAACAATTCTAATCAGGCATTTGTGGTATTCCAAATTGATATTGCTTTTTCAGTGATTTGTTAATTCTCCTATCTTGTTATCAATCTTGCTGCTGCTATTTTTGTTCATTTAAAATTGATATTGCTTACAAGTGATTTGTATTCTGACCTTTCAGAATCTTGTTCTGGAGACCTATTTGTTACATTTAGTGTATATATAATTTGATGTTTTGTATCAATGTTCATACCCTAGGATTCATTAGGGCCATATTTCTATTTTTGTCAATCCCCTATTTGCTATGTGGTGTCTCATTTTATTCTGCATTACACAATAATTTAGGCAATGTAAGGTTGTTCTTTCTGTTTCCAGTCGAGGAGGAAGCGGCCAAGGACTCCCACACCTGGACATTACCTTGGTTTGAACAAACGAGAAGGTTAGTGTTTCTTTATTATTCCCATTTTATTTTTTTGCTTATTATTATTATCAAGTCTTTCCAACTACTCTTCGAATTATGTATGCTTTTTTTCCTTTTCTTTTCTTTTTTTTTTTAAATATATATCCGTGGTGAAATGCTTGCTTGTATGGTAGGTGGCTTCCGTGGTGATCGTGGGAGGTACCGTGGTGGTAGTGGACGGGATGACTATGACTACAGGAGATCTCCAAGGCGATCACCGCCCTATCGTAGTAGTCGTGGGTATTCACCTCGACGTTCTCCCTATGCTAGGTCTAGGAGGGACAGATCAAGGTCATATTCTCCTTATGATGGAGGTTATGGGCGTCGCTCCAGTGGGTATGCCAGATAAGGTGCTTTTGTAGGTTGCTTGCTCTTTCGTTGCCGTATTGACTTGGGCTTGTTTGAGAAGAAGTGCCTTTATTTTTGTTAATTTCGGAAGCAGAACCAATATGTTTGTTTGTTCTGTAACATGGCTCCCTAAGCTTTGCTTATCCTGAAAAAAGCCTGTAGTACGAGTCTGCATGGTGATTCAAGTGACTTTAGCAGTGTAATTCTCATACTATGTGCTAAACTATGGTAGGTTTTAAATTTTATATTATCAGTTGAAACCTGTGGAGGCAAAATTTAAAGGCCTGTTTGGTGTCATGTGTTGATTGTTTATCCTTGATAAAAAGCTTACAACAGCCTGTGCCCTTTGTGCCTAATATCAATGCTTTGATTTTTTGGACCAACTAACGGCAATGCTGATCGCAGACTGGAGAGTGGTTATCAGGGTGGACGATGGTTATATTGGGCTAACTGTGATAGTATTCTTTTATTGTGAGCTCTATGTTTCTATTCTTTTACTTTGTTTGGCTATGTGGGTTTTGTATGTTTGTTCTTTTTGTTCATGCATTGTCTGGTTTAGACACTTTAATAGGTATGGGTCATACAAAATTTCTCTCTCGACCTAGTCGGGAAAAGAGTGTACAGTGCGAGCTCTCAGACCCTGTTCTAAGTGGAATACACTGAATTGTATCGTGAAAAGGATTTAAGGGCAATTTTGTGCAAATCATACAAAAACCATGTTGTCAATAGGTCTCTGGTGTTTGGTTGGCCCCATGAATTTTGGGCTTGAGTTTTTGCTACATAGCCTTATATTGGGCCCGGCCCAAATCGACTAGCACTAAAAACGTACTCAATTCACATTTGGTACTCGATGGTTCATATGGTGTGTACCCAATGTCCATGATTTGGTAAAAGTTTGGTGAAACCCACCCACGTGGCCCTATCATTTGACAACATTCACCCTACACGTAGTAGAGATATAGCAACATTAATTGGACATAAAATTACATTACCAAACTATGCCATAACGAAAACGGTGTCGCTTTCTTTGAAGCTAAACTCGTGCAATTAATATAAACTATGAGGAGTAGGTAGGTAAAGTAAAAGCAACAACAACTTTTCAGGGAAGTAGACAAATTGTATAGAGCGGTGTTTTTATCTTAAAAAAAATGGTTAGAGAGGATTGAAACAATCTTACAATCCAAACAATGAGCATAAAAACGCCACGTAAGTAACCACTCACCGTAAAGTAAATGTTAATCCTCGAGCCCATAAAACTAGAGGTGATGTAATTGCAATTGAGCCTCTTAAAATAATGGATTAAGGGGACTTTCGGCCCACGGTGCGGACCATCTGCGTGGAATAATGGAATCATCTAGATGCCGCGGCTAAGGTGGTCCGTTACACCAACGTGTGATACTCTGGTCTATCGATAGTCCCTCCGAATCTCGAATGTATGACAAAACATTGAAAAAATTTTAAAAATGTATTTTTAGATTCTATATTCTTTTGTCAATATATTTAGAAAATTTTATTATGAAATATTATGTTTTAAAAATATAGATTAAAATATCAATTATTTTAGAAAATAATTTTTATTATTTTTTAAAATATGAATTTTTATAATAAAATTTTATAAATATATCAATATAAAATTATAAAATCTAAAAATACTAATGTATTTAATTTTTTATATTGATATTTGAAATAATTTTGTGATATATCAAATGAATCACCGGAGTGAACCAAAGAATCAGAATTGGTGATGGACTCAGTGCATCCTCTACTCTATTTTTATAGTTTATATTATAATCTATTTATTTTGATTGGTGAAAAATTATTATAATGAGTAGATCATTATATAGATTACCAAACGGACCATAATGTGAATTATTAAAATGGACTAAAGGATTTTTTTTTCCGTAGGCAAAGTTTAGGATACTTCTAAGTATCCATGATCATCAAGCATGATGATGTTCTGTAATTCACAGCTATAGTTTAAGATAGAATTACAGCTCAGTCGAGATTTTGCAATAAAGTATGCTGCACTATTCGCCTCTCTGTAGCAGTGTTGGAATTTGATAAATTCAAAGTCTTTGCTTAGAGTTTGAATTTCTTTCACTATTTGTGTAATCTCCCATGGTGAGTTGTTTTCCTGGTTGATGGCATTGATAATGATTGCACAGTCACCTTCGATGATCGTCCTCTGTATTCCAAGTTCTGCTGCCAGTTTTATACCTGCAAGTATTGCAAAACATTCTGTTTGGATGACAGAATACGTTTCACCATTACATTTATGTATTCGAATTATTTGGCCTTGATTGTTTCTTATGATACAACCAATTTGAGATTGTACCCCATTTTTGATAGAAGCGTCTACATTTATTTTTACAATATTTTTAGGTGGGTATTTCCAGTTCAAATTTTGACGAGGTCTAGTGTGCTTAGGAGAAGTTTTTATTATTTCCTCTTTTTTCCAGCATAAAATTTTATCAATAGTTTGAGTAAGAGTGTAGGCTATATTATTGTTAGAATTTTTTGGGAAGATGATTTTATTTCGAAGTTTCCAGATTGATTGCCATAAGTGGCAAAGGTCTGTGAAATCTTTGTTTTGGCTTTTAGTATTTAAAATATTTTCAGAGATATCACTTGTTAGGTTTGGAATATTAAAGGATTTATGTAGTCTGATGCCCAGGTTTTGGATAAGCGACCGGGTGATTTGACAGTTAAAAAATAATTGATTTGCGTCCTCTGGTTCATAGTTGCAAAGTGAGCAGGTACTGGGGACTCTATTTATGTATCTGTTGAAACGCTCAGTGGTGGATAAGATATCTAATATAGTTTTCCAAATAAATTTTTTAATATTTGGAGCGATATTTAGTTTCCAGATCCAATCTCCAGAAATATTATTGTTATTTCTTGTGTTAAAGAGAGAAGAGGTAGATTTGACTGTAAATGTTCCATTTTTATTGTAGATCCAAATTAGTCTGTCTGCGATATCACTTATGGAGATGTAAATGTTTGATATCATTTGAGCAATGTGAGGTGGGAATATGTTGTTTAGTTTCTTAGTATCCCAAGTGTTAGAGTTTGTAAATAGATCACAAACTTTTAGGTTAGGGTTGTGGTTGTTTCTAAAGTTATTGAGTTTTTGTGCATTTACCCAGATGTCAGACCAGACATTAATGGTTTTGCCGTTGCCAACTAGCCAAAGTAATCCCTTGGAGAAAGTATCTCTAATGTTTAAGAGTCGTCCAAATTGCCAAGAAGTTTTACATTTACTTCTTTCCATTAATGGTTCTTTTGAGAGATATTTTTCAGTGATAATCTTTGACCAAATGTTGTTAGGATTCGCTATTATTCTCCAAAGAAGTTTCATCTGCATGCTTAAGTTGATTTGTTCAGCTGTATTGAAGCCTAGTCCACCATCTTTTTTACGGGTACATAACCGTTCCCAGCTAATTAATGGGTGATAGTTATCATATTAAAGTTTATTCCATAAAAAAATTTTGTTGATTTGGTCAATTTTATCAAGAATTCCTTTTGGAAAAAGGAAGGATTGCATAAGATAGTTGGTTTTAGAATTGAGATTAGCTTGAATGAGGACAAATCTTCCAGCTTGAGAGAGGGTGTTTGATTTCCATTTGGATAGTTGTTTTTTTAGGCTTGTAATGGCTTCGTCAAATAAACTCTTGTTTACTCTACCACTAATGAGTGGTATTCCAAGATATTTTTCTAAGGTTTTAGTAACAGGGATATTTAATTGTTGAGCAAGGCTTTGAGCTTTTTGAAGGGAGATGTTTTTAGAGACTTGTAGAGAACTTTTGTTGTAATTTATAGAGAGACCTGATATGTTACAAAAGTTGTTTAAAAGGTTTTTAATCGTGTGAAGACTTAGATCATTAGCATTTCCAAAGATGAGTGTATCGCCTGCAAAGGAGAGGAATG
This sequence comes from Persicaria maculosa, assembly GCA_963922045.1. Lineage (NCBI taxonomy): Eukaryota > Viridiplantae > Streptophyta > Magnoliopsida > Caryophyllales > Polygonaceae > Persicaria > Persicaria maculosa. Next base: position 18,514,093 of record OY998257.1, on the reverse strand, counting down.
AGATAGGATCACTGTTATTTGCCAGTTTGATTCCAATTAATGGATCAAGTTCTGATGATTCTTGTTGTATCATTCTGGCTAATAGTTCCATGACTATGACAAAAATATATGGTGCAAGAGGATCTCCTTGTCATATACCTCGAGAAGTTTGGAATGTCTTGTAGGTAAGTTATTAACTAAGACTGAAAAGTTGGTTTTAGTTAAGCATGTCATGACCCAGTTTATCCATTTTTGATGAAATCCAAATTTAGTCAGTACGATGCGTATGTAGTCCCAATTTATTTTGTCATAAGCTTTTTCCATGTCTAGTTTAATTGCCATCCATCCGTATTTTCCTTTTTTGTTATGGAAGGAGTGAAAGACCTCGTGGGCTATTAGGATGTTATCTTGAATATTTCTTCCCTGAACAAAGGCTTCTTGAAATGGGTTGATAATACGAGGTAAGATTGGTTTTAAACGGTTAGCTAAAAGTTTTGAGATAATTTTGTAGATAGTGTTGCAAAGACTAATAGGGCGATAATGGTTGATATTGATAGGGTTATCAATTTTCGGAATGAGTGCAATGAATGTTGTATTTACTTCGTTAAGAAGAATGCCTGAATGAAAAAATAATTTGATAGAATTTGGGTGGGAAGCCATCAGGGCCTCGAGATTTGTCTTCTTTCATTGAGAATAGAATATCCTTAATGGACTAAAGGATTTGTACGGATCACACGTATAATAAATCCAAGTTAAATAGGAATAAAAGGTAATGTGAGTAAATCATACTCTATCCGTCTCAAAATTTAGATCGTTTGACTTTTTGGCACACTTTTTAATGTGTTCAAAACTCTATGAAATATTATTATTATTTTCAAGAATTTTAAAATAATTTCTAACTTATAAATAATAAGTTTGAACTTATTTAAAAAAATTTGAAAAATTTAATATTTCATAGAGTTTTTAACACATTAAAAAACGTGTAAAAAAGTCAAATGACTTCAATTTTGAGACGGAGGGAGTAATATCTATATCTATATCTAACTATTAAAAGAGAAGTATTTTTTTATGAGGTGTCATTCTCTCCTTAAAAATAGGTTATTTAATCAATTTTTTTTAAAATAAATTAATCCATGATCTTAGCCTATATTATAATTTTAGCAGTTTTTTAAAAAATATCTATATATATGTAACTATTAAAAGAGAAGCATTTTTTATGAGGTGTCACTCTCTTCTTAAAAGTAGGTTATTTAATCAAACTTTTAAAAAAATTTAATTAATCCATGATCTTAGCCTATATTATAATTTTAATAGTTCTTTAAAAAAACAATGGGATTAATTCAAAACATAAAATTGATAATAAGGAAACATAAAATTAACATTAGTAATCTATATCTATATATACGGAGTATTACTTTAATTGTTTTCTCAACCAATCGGTTTAATTCAAAACATTTAATTATCTAAACTTTTACTATTATTTTATAATATTAATTTAATATATTACTAAGATTTTATTATAAAAAACCGCGCCATGGCGCAGGGATCATACTATTAAAATGGGCTAGAGGAACCAAATTATTCACGTATATAAATCCAAGTTGAATATACTCCATCCGTTCGGAAAAAAATGATGTTTGACTTTTGTACACGTAGTTTTAGGAGCTAAAAATTATATAAAATCTTATTTATTTTAATTAATTTTTTTCACAGTTTAATACTTATTACTAATAGATATTAAAATATGAAAAAAATAATTAAAATAAATAAGATTTTATATAGTTTTTAGCTCCTAAAACTACGTGCACAAAAGTCAAACATTGTTTATTTCCGAAGGGAGTATTTACTAAGGTAAAGTTTTTAGCTAAAAAAAGATATTTCAATCTCAATATTCAAGGATGTAATTAAAGATGAAGGTTATTAAACTAAATCAATCGAATGTACATTCTAGAATTGAATCCAGTTAATCAAGTGGAATGGAATAATTGATTCCATTAAGATTTTTGTATATAGCACTTGAGTTGGATATCGAATATGCTGATAAAAAAAAACAGAAAAAATTCATAGATATCTTACAATAGATAGACAATATGCCTCTCCTTTACTCGATGGCTTTTAAAGCCTTTTAACTTTTTAAGGCGGAATTTTGTTAGACTTGCATATTTGTTTTATTGGACATGAAACCTTCACATAACTATAGTTATGTAATTATCTTGACTTTACTAGGGGTTTATTTAGATAACTATCTTTTATTACTTATAATTTATAATATATATTATTGTAATATTGTATATTATAAGTCATATTTGTTATCCAAAAATCCTAAATCTAGCTCACTTTAACATAATAAAAGTGAATCTTATTTATATAAATGTTGAGGACTACTCTTTATCAATGATTTTTAGAAAAACTCAAATTTTATAATATCTTAACAAGAGCTAGATTTTTTCCAAAAAAAAACGTGTTAGATTTTCAAAATTAAAAAATATTTTATATATTTGTAGATTAAGAAATCATATTTATAAAGATTCCTCAAGCATAAACCTAGGAAATCTATTTAAAAACTATTCCCTCCGTCATAAAATATAAGCAATTTGACTTTTGACATGTTTTTTAAAAGATAAAAAATATAAAAAAAACATATTAATTTTTTATATTAATTTTTTAAAAATATTATTATACTTATTAAATAAAAGTCAAACAATCTATATTTTGAGACGGAGTAATTACTTATTTAGATGCCCAGTCTTAATTTAGCGAATGAGTTTGTAAGAGTAAGCCCAAGAGATTCTCCATCTTGATTTTTTAGGGAATACTAGTTCAGTACCCGCACCTTGTGCGGACGTTTTTTTAGTTTAAAATAGTTTTATGTGTATCAGTGTATGTAACACTATATATATATATGTATATATCATGCACACCATGGGATTTGTTTTAGGTTTTATCAATTAACAACTAACAATTCTTATCAATTAATAACAAACAAATCTCAGCATATTTTTCATTTTTTATAGCAACAAACAACCACAAATCCTACACCATATCTTTTTTATTTTTGGCAAGCAATTAATTTAATTTGCATTTTATTTTTATTATTAATCTAATTTGTTTTTATTATTAATTTAATTTGCAATTAATCTAATTTACAAATTAACAAATCCTAACAAATTAACAAACTCTATATATAAAAATAAAAAAACATATTTTAAAGGAGAAGCCGCCACATGGGTTAGGCGACTTCTCTTTTAGTATTATTAATTGATAATTGATAGTATTGATTATTATTGATAATATTGATAATGTCTTGTAATTCGCGATGAACATCCACTTCACCACCCGTGATTATAAAATCATCACCTACATGGGAGAAATGAGAGGAAAAACATAAGTGGTACAAAACAATGCAAGATTTTTTTTATGGCCAATTACAAATCGTTATTACTTTTGAGACTTGATTATCTTTTATGAAAGTTGCACGGGCAATTCACAAACAGAACTTGGAGACTTGATTTTAACTTCGGTGACAATAGTCACCGAAACATCTAAACTACGAAATTAAAATTTATTAATATTCTCGGAATAATTCAAATTAGTTGGCGACTATCTTCAAGACCATTGTGAAATTCCTCTATGACATCTTCATCGTCCTATATATTCATGGGAAGGTATCTACAACAAAACATATAAACATATATTAGTTAGGTGAATATATTAATCAATATATATTTCATGTTCATGACAATGTATAGAGCAACTAACCCATGAATGAATGAATTTATCTCCATTATATTTGGATCAACGAAAATTCTTGTACTAATCATTATTCATCAAAATCAAAATTACAATACATGTAGTCCAATGTATGAAAAAATAATATGTCATCCGGATGACACAATTCGAGGGTTAAGATGTACCTATCTATTCCCCGATCAAAATATTTTACTTATGATGAATACTTGTAATATCTCATAACAAAAATATCATATACGAAAAACACACGTAAATATATATATATATATATATATATATATATATATATATATATATATATTAAATATCTAACACACCTCTTCTTTTCACATTTCTATTGTTGTTGTCTATGAGCGTCTTGTTTTTCTTATTTGACATTGCGTTAGATATAATCTAAGCTTTGAACAGGCGGTTTTCATAAGGCAGAAAGTTCTCTTGCAGAGAGTCGGATGAGGAGAGACTTGCATGACACCAAATCAATATATGTATATATGAGATGAGATTGCATAATTGATTTTTCTAATATTTTAATTAGTTAAGTAATAATCAATTAGATTTGTTTACTTAATTAGATAAGGTAGAATCTTTACTTAATTAGATTTTCTAATTTATTAAGATTCGGTTATATCCTACTAATTAATATATATATATATATATATATATATATATATATATATATATATATATATATATATATATATGGGATGAGATTTTCTAACTAACTACGGTAATTGATTTTTCTAATATTTTAATTATTTAAATAATAATTATGTAGTTTTGTTTACTTAATTAGATAAGGTAGAATCTTTACTTAATTAGATTTTCTAACTAACAAATTTTAAGAATTAATAGCAAATCATACTAATTAACAAATCCTATAATAAAAAATAAATAAAAATTCCTACTTTAAAGGAGAAGCCGCCACATGGGTTAGGCGACTTCTACTTTAGTATTATAATATTGATTGGGATGATTTTTGGTTCAATAACTTCCCCATTACATTCTCTAGATAATACTCCCTCCGACTCAAAATTTAAGTCGATTTAGGATTTTGCACAAGTTTTAATAAAACACCCACCCCTCAATCAATATCATCATTCCACTAACTTTTTCATAAATTTTATTACTTCCTTTGTTCCAAAATAAAAGTCACTTTCCTTTTTGGCACGTATTTTAAGGAGACAAAAACTCTATAAAATGTTATTTTTAATGAATTTGTTTTTACAGGTTCATACTTATGACTAACAAGTATGAATTTATTAAAAACAATTGATTAAAAAAATAATATTTTATAGTGTTTTTACCTCCTTAAAATGCGTACACTAAATGACAAAAGACATTTATTTTGGAACAGATGGAGTATTTTTTAACACCCACTATATTTTTTTAACCAATCAAAATCTTTAAAAAAGTCAACAATACACAAATCGATGTAAATCATTACTATCCCCTACCTGAAGAGACATATGGAACAAAAATGTGAAAAACTCTCTCCTCTCTCTAGGCTTTAGAGAGAGGGAGCTCAACCCCCTTTCAAAGGGTAAAATCCTCGCTGAGCGGGCTTGAACCACCAAAGCCTCTGTGCTTTCCGATCCCGGTCTCCTCTTCGGAACCACCGTTGCCACTATCCTTATCTCCAGATCTCCTCCTTCACCCTCTTCGGTGGCCGCCTCGGTCTCATCCCGAATTGGGTGGCTCGGGATCCAATTCTTTCCTCTCCCCTCGTCTTTCCCCCGACTGTCCTCTCGGAGGTCCGTCGGTGATCGACGTCATAAAAACCCTTTTTTTGGGAGGATATTGCTCTCCTGGCGTCTACCATTCCTCCTCATCTCATTCGCCTTCTGCGGGGGCTCGGATCGGATTTCCCGCCTGATCTCCCCTCGGCTGGGCTCGGCGGCGGCGCCCTGGTAGCGGCTGTCTCTGTGGGTTGCGCCAGTGGTTCGATTTCGGCTTAAACTCCTTCTCCCAAATCTATGGGTGGGTCGGTTCTTCTCTTTCCCTCCGTCCCTCCCGGAATCGACCTTTCATGGCGGTCCTCCGCTCTGCCCTCAACCCGTTTCGTCTCATCGAATCCCATCCACTAACTTCGCCCTCCGAGCTTTTCGCCGACGTTTGGTGGCTCCTATGCGCGGCCCATCGACTCCCATCCACCACCTTCACCCTGCTCTCGTGCTGCTGCCTTTGGAGGGCCTCGCGCTCGACAACGGCGCCGCCGTTGGCTGTCTCCTTGGCGGTGCGGCTGGGGCTACCTGTGTTCTTTGATCACTGCTCCCTTGCTTTTGCTCCGCTTCGGTCAGCTCGTGCGCCACCTACGACCCCCAGTCGCGGCTCTGGTTCGCCTGGAGCTCCGTTGCGCTTTGGGTTTCGTGGTGTAGGCTGCAACCTATCTGCTTGGCGTGTAAAAAAAATATCTCCCTTGCACGCCACACCAAGTTTTGACAACACAAAAGAAAAAAAAACCAGGGAAAAACTTTAATTAATTAATCACCCTTGCGTTTTGGGTGTTCAGTCCCATGCCTAGCTCACTTGCTGTGCATCAGTATATTTTTATTTATTTACTCCCGTAATGTTGATTTAAAAAATGAAATGAAATGGAACATCTCCAGATTGCTTTTTATATATAATATTTATATATATATATAAAAAATCCAAAATGCCTTTTTTATTCTGATAATCATATATATAATTATAAAATCCCGTTAGGGCTTCAAACCCCGTTCGAAATGACGTATACAAAATTCCGTTAAGGGTTGGAAATCATTATACATTTATTCAATAATTTTACTCCTTGAATCGTCCTGTTTTGGTTCGAGGAGTTTCCGTTCACTTTTCCGCCGGTGGATCGATCTTCTCTTTTGGCCCGTATTTGCCCCGTCTTCTGGTGTCTGGTCGGTGCTTTGGTGTGGCTGCGTCTGCTTCGTGTTGGGTTGCAGTATCGGGCGTCCTGATTGATCGACGACAGATCGTGGTGGTGTTCGTGGTCTTCGAAGATCCTTCATTTAGGTGGAGGCAACGTCGGTGATCCACACTTCCTCAGGAGTTGCCCTTTCCGGCTGGGGTACTGTCTTGAGTCTTTGCACTCTCCCTGTTTCTTGGCAGTCTTGGCGCGTCTTGGTTCTCGATCGATTTTTTGCCGGTTAACGTCTTGTATGGGTTGATTGGGTTTTTCTTTCCTCTCCGATGTTTTGTGTTATTGTGTCCTATTTGTATTGATGGTTTTCCGTATGCCGACTTGTTCGGCCATCGAGTTTCAGGTACGTCTGAACTCGAATTTTCACCTAATCAAAAAAAAAATTACTATCCCCTACCTAGAAAACCTAAAATGACTTAAATTTTGATACAAGAATTAAAGGGTAAAACGACCTAAATTTCGAGACGGAGGGAGTATAGAGCTGAGGGAATGTAGCCTTGGAGTGGTTCGAATCCTTTATCTTCAATCTCATCCTCCTCTCCCATTTACTCTTAATTTTTCTTTTTTTTTATAAGGTAAAATTCGAGTTCAGACAGACCTGATACTCGATAGGCTGACGAGTCGGTAGACGGACTAACCGTCAAAATACAACATAATAGACACACAAAAAACACAAATGAAAGAAACAACCCTAAGAACCCATATAAGTCGTCGGCCAGCGGAGGAGTCGAGGGAGATCCAAGGCGAGCCACGAATGTCGAGAATACGGGAGAGCACGTCGACTCACACGGCGTCTCGACGCCGAGAAGGCGGAGAATAGTAACCCACTAGCGGAAAGGGCGAAACCTGAGGAGGTGCAGATCACCGATGTTGCCCCCACCTAGATGAGGGATCTTCGAAGACCACGAACACAGCCACGATCCTCTCGATCATACAGGAAGCCCGATACTGCAACCCAACTCGGAACTAAACGCACCCACGCCAAAGCAACGACCCGACGCCAAAAGAGGGAACAAATACAGGCCAAAAAGGGAAGAACTAACCATCCGACGAAAAATGTGTGCAAACTCCCGGACCAAACTAGAAGTCCGGGAAAAATTTATTTTAACAACTAATATCAAATTATTTCGCAGACCCTTTCGGGATTTTATCAAACCCTTTCGGGAATTTTGTCAAACCCTTTCGGGATTTAAATAAGGCCTTTTCGGACATAATTTCTTCCAATCCTTGCTGGCAAAATATAATATTATATCATAACCTTTTGGTGGGGTTTACTTAATAGTTTATATAAAGATATAATATTTTTAAAAGTTTTTCGGGTCACATGGGCCCAAAAAAATTGGCCTTGGGCCCGAAGGAGACTTGTCAGAGGCCTTCCAAACCAGAGGGATGCAGAGCTTGGAGGAGCAGCGGCGGCAAGGACCGATAGCAAGGCAGACCCCGACGGAGGCCCGGAACGGGAGCCGGAGACGGACCAAGCAACACCAGGGCGGCACAGTCGAGGCCAATCGAAAAGGAGTGGCGACAAAAGAATAGGAAACAAGGGGAATTGATGCAACGAATTGAAAAAAAGGGGATCGAATCGAAAAAAAATTGGAACGATTAAGGGGTATCAATTAGGGATTTGGAGGTCCTCTCACTGGAGACCAGGAGAAGAGAATGAAGACTGGGTGATTGGAATCAAACCAGAAAAGGGAGGGGAAGGAGAATCTGGACGGAGGTGGACGAAGACTGGCGACCGTGGGCGCAGGGGGCAGCCGGACACGGGAGGGGGCGACTCGAATTGGGGGAGGTTGACGTTGGACCGAGCCAAAGGGTGACGAGGTAGGGGACATCAGGATCGAATAGAGAGATGGGGGTCACCGAAGAAGGCGAAGGCTCACGCTCACCGACTCCGGACCGGACTGGACAAAGGAGGTACCATGAAGGATTTCGACACCGAACAGAAGTCGATGAGTGTGCGAACCAGTCCTAGAAGGCTAGAACCAACCATCTTCGGACCCAAAAAAAAAATATAACTATCTTATTATTTCCATTTTATAAAATGATACAATAATATTTCTAAGAAAAAAAAGTGATATTTAATATTTTGTACATTTTTTGAAGGAGATAAAAAGAAAATTATTATACTCTACTAAATTACTTTGCTTTAATCAGTTTAACTTAGGCTCTGTTTGACAGTAGTAAGTAGTTTTTCGGGACTTATGGTTTTGATATAATATAGTTTTAAACGAAATACCTATAAGATTTTCGTTTAATTAGCTTTTGAAATCCAAACTTTTCAACAACTATTCATATAAACTTTTCGAAGCTTTTGATTTTTTATTCACAAATTTTCATCAGTTACCCTAACAACTAGATTTTTCAAATACCATACTAACTTATTAATACCCTAACAACTAGGTTTTTTTTTAAATACCTATATTTAATGTAAAGACTCGGGATTTTAAATTATTATTTTCTAAATTAAGATTTAATTTTTGATTTAATGTTAATTTAGTTTCGATTTAATTTCTAAGGATTCGGAAAATTTTGGAAAACCACCGTCCGTGCAAATAATTTGAATTTAATTTCTTCGAAGCAAGTTATGATATAAGCTTGAAATTGATTTAAAACCGAATTCATTCCGCTCTATTATTCTGGGACTTAAAAATATTTTCGTAATTTGCTATTTAATTTAGATTCGAATGTTTATTTTAAATTTTAATGCGCCGGGTTACGGTCGAAAAGCGGATTTCGAGATTTAATTTTGGGTACTTAAAGTTGACTTTCTCCCTCCCCAAAATTAATACTCCCTCCATTCGGAAATATAAGATCTTTTACTTTTTGGCACGTAGGTTAAGGAGCTAAATACTATATAAAATATTAATTTTTTTAAAATTAATTTTTTACAATATAACACTTTTTATTGATAAGTATTAAAATGTAAATTTTTTTTTTTAAAAATCAATATTTTATATAGTATTTATCTCCTTAAACTACGTGCCGAAAAGTAAATGATCTTACATATTTGAACGGAGGGAGTACCTTTCACATCCAATTCACCCTACAACCTTACCCTACAGCTGACCTATCCCCCACCCCTCACCTTTCTTTCGGCCTGCTGCGAGCCTACCCCCTCCCTCTCCTACTTTTACAATTTCTATCCTCACCACCTCTTTATTTCATCTGTCATTCACCATCCTCAGCTCTCTTTTTCTTTCATTCATTCCTCCCAATCCTCCTGCTCCCCTCATTCTTCTCCACCATCACAGTTCCACTTCCTCCTCCAATTGCAGCCAACGGCAGCCTCCATTCCAACTCCTCCTCCCACCAACAACCACCCCAACATCACTCCTTTGAGCACAACCAGCAGCCACCAACAGCCCCGAGCACGTCCCCGAGCGCCCTGCAGTAGCCGAGAAGCTCTCCAGCGTCACCGAGGCCATTGCTTCCCCTCGTCCCCTGTTCGAGCGCGAATAAGGTTCCGGTAAGTCGTTCTCCTTCGTTTTCGATTCAAACCACTCTCGAGCCTTACCATCACACTCACCCGTACCCGACGCAGGTCCGAGAAGCCATCCCGAGCCTTTGACGACGCCCAGAACTCCGCTTGAAAGCTCCGATGTTGCGAATACCTCGGTGAGCTCCCGAGCTTTCCTTTCCTTCCTCATTCGATTTCGTGTGTCCTTGTTTGCTTAGTTTAGTCGGGGGGTGAGCGAGAGCTGAGTGCGGGGAGTCCAGCGAGCTCGAGAGCTCCGCTGAGCTCGAGAGCGAGCGAGTGTGAGCGCGAGTCGAGCGTGAGTGCGAGGAGCGTGCGAGCGAGGAGCGAGTGTTGCGTGAGTGCGAGGTGGAGGAGCTGAGGGCGCAGGCAAGGCTGGATAAAAAAGCCTCATTTTGAAATGAGGAAGATGGTGATGAGTGGGACCCCCCCTCCTTGTTCTAAAAACTGAAGACAGTATATGTATATATATTGGGTATTGAACCGGGTTGGGTTTGGTTCGTTTGGGTTAAAACATTGGTTTGGTTCGGGATCCGGTTGGGATAATTATTTTAAGGGTTTAATTAACTTATTATATATACATATATATTATATAATTGTTATATATAAATTGTTATTATTAATATTATTATTATTTCATTATTATTTTATTTATTACTTAATTATTTTATTTATAATTTATTTAAAATATGATTTATTTGAGTGTTTATTAAATTGTTATATATATATATATATTGTTTTGCGGTTGATAGTGTTATTTAAATATATAGTTTCCTAACTTATTAACTCGTTATTAATTATTAATTATTAAATTATTTAAGTATGTCTTATGATTTATCTAGATGTTTTATTTAATCTGATTTGTAAGAAATTTACTTATGTGAATAGTCTATTTGATAACTATTTGCCTTTAAAAAGCTAGTTTTGAATTATTTAGATTGTTCGGAAAATATTTCTCTAAGTGTCGAAAATCTATTAGGATAATGTTTTGGACTAAAATATACCGGGATTATTTTAATAATAATATAATTTTGGGAAATTTGTTTAAGGATTCAAATGTTTAATATCGGGAGTTGGCTAAGTATGATTTTAAAAGAATTGTTTGTTTATTGAGTTGTTTATGAGTTTATATGTTGAGATCTTGAGATGATTTATGGAAATGGGAATGGAATTGTGATGATATAAGATGTTGAGTTAAGTTAAGATGGAGATGATGATGATGATGATGATGATGATGATGATGATGTTGATATAAATAAGATGTGATGATGAGAATATGCTCAAGTTGTGGAAACGAGATGGGAAATTGAATTGAGACATTAATGTTAATGATGATGATGGGATGATTAACTTATATATGTTTTATGTGAATCTTATGTGTGCTATTTGATATGCTTTGTGTAATTTAGACTTAGACTTAATTATTATGTTACTTATCTTCTAGGCGATCTCTGATCTATTTGGATTTGCTTGATTACTGTATTGCTTGGATTCTGCGCTTCTCCAGGTAAGTTCCTTGAACTTACTCATAATGGGCTCTTTATGCACTGGGTGTTATATAGTAGGCTAGTGTTCATGCACCATACGACTTAGAATCATGCTTAGGATCTAAAACGGAAACCATATGTCTTGCTATCTGTCTTTGCTAGAAAACGGCCGTTATAGGTGTTTATTAGTTGAGACCTTTTTCTTTATTCTTGTCATCCTAGTTGGCGCTTATATAGAAAGTTGCTTGCACTCGATGATGCGGTAGGGTTTTGGTATGGAAAGTTGCTTGCACTCGATGATGCGGTAGGCTTTCTAGTAAGTGCATTAGGACTCTTAGAGCCTTAGGCCTTATATAAGTGTCGTTGCTTGCCTTCCTTTCATAGTTAGTAGGCTCATTGCGTGGGGTTGGCCTGCACCGTAGGGTGAGGTAGCTCCTTTGATGGTGAGTTGCTATAGGATTTCTTAGGAGCCTAGAGGGACATGCTATTTGGCATTTCTTGTAATTGGCGCGCTTCTTTATTTAATTCTGCATTTATTTATCCGCATGCTTATCTGGTTAAATTCCGTTTTGCATTACGCATTTCATCTTAGGAATAGGATGCTTATTATATGCCTCTCAGAGTGTTTACACACGCGCATGAGTGACCCGATGATTGACCCAGATCCCCTTCTTTTTTTTAGATTTAGGTAACCGTTAGCCGTTATCTTTGCTCATATGGATGCTTGGCGGGTTCAGACTTTTGGCGTTAGAACGAGAGCTTGAGAGACCACTAAACTTCCTCTCTTTTAAAATCTTTTGCATCGTTTTGACTCGGCTCAGTCGTGGCACTCTTTTGGATTGTATTTTGATTTAAACCTTGCTTCTTTTTTTTGCAAAAACTTGTGACTCGTACTCGGGTTGTAAGATCTAGTTGGAAGGTAACCTTGCCTTCTCAAACGTAACTCGGATAATTAGGTTTTCTTTCCTAGGCCCAAGGGAGGGCAAATAGGGGAAAGAAGATCCTTATTTTCCGGGCCGTTACATTTAACACAAATAATCACTCAACTTCAACTACCACATTAGCTACTCTTTTGCCAAACATAGCCTTAATGAAAAGATATTGAAATAAATCTTGTTAAATAAAAAAATGTTGTTTTATATATTTATATATTTACTTACACAATTACCCTACTAGTTATTAATAGATTTTGAGTTATAACTATTTGATAGAATAAAAAAGTAGAACAATAAATGAAGCTATAATATTTTATTTTAATTAGCCTTTTTTAATAAAAAAAATATATAAGTTAATATTTTTTTTTGTTTGATGACAAGGAACTCACCTTCGGTCGGTCGTAAACCCTAAGCACGTGACCCAACCGACAAGAGCCACATACTAGGTAAACAGGCTTGCACTGACCGGCTCGATCCACTGGTAGAGAGCAAGACAAACCTTGAATTTTCACCTAAGAAAAGGGGCAGTAACAGGGATCGAACCCGATACCTCCTTACCACTCCCGCTCCACACTATTAGACCACCCCGATTGGGGCACGTTAATATATTTTAATTAACAAAGAAAGTATTTTCTTAAAAATTACTTCGTATAACTAACAATTTAACATTTTATTAATTATTTTTAGCTAAAATAACCTATTTGATTTAAGAAAAATCACTCTCCAATATGGAGTAATCTTTAATGTTGCATAAAGAATTAAGGTCCGTTTGATTTAAAATTTGGGAAGGTAAAGGAAAACGAAATGAATATACCCCATTTATAGGTCAAGATGCATTGTATTTTTAATACAAAATTGATTTACTCATTCAATCACCCATTTGAATAAGGGATAACCATATCATCTATATTTAAGGAACGCGAGCTACTCGAGTGTGACTCGGATTCGGCTCGAAATACTCGGCTCGAGATCGTTCATATTAAAAAAAACGAGCCGAGTTCGAGCAGGTTCCTGAGCTCGAGACGAACCCGAGCCGAGCTCGAGTAGCTCGTATAACTCAGTTTGGCCTGCCTATATGTATGTAGCTACAAACCAAATGTAATTTATAAGCTTAATATGAGCTCAAATCGAGCTTAATACGAACTCACGAGCTCAAATCGAGCTTAATACGAACTCACGAGCTCAAATCGAGCTTAATACGAGCTCACAAGCTTGTATTAATGCAACAATTTTGAAATGGGCTCAAATCGAGCTTAATACGAGCTCGTGAGCTCGAACTTGGCTCAAGCAAAAAATGAGTAATTCGAGCTCGAGCTCCATGTAAAGCTCGCGAGCCGAATACGAGCAGGATCTTACTCTCGAAAAAAAAATGAGGGTCGGCTCGATAAAAAACAAGCTGAACATGAGCACCTAGGTACTTGGCTCGAATAACACCCCTATCTATAATTCTATAATCATTACCCCTCTTATCTTAATTTTCATACAAAAAATAACATTATTCTCTCATCTAAACCCATAAAACCTATATATAAACACAAGTACTCCCTCCGTTCGGCAAAACTTGTCATTTTTAGGGTGTTATTTTTGTTCAAAAAAATTTGTCATTGTAAGGATTTTTTTTTGCCCTTCACTTTACAAAAATGTCTTTGATATGATTGATGGTTTGTTAGTTGTAGTTTTCGATAAAGTAAAAAAGGAGGGTAATAATTGAGGATAAATTAGTAAATTTTTTACTTGCCTTAAAACTTGTGAAATAAGCTAAAATGACAAATTTTACCGAACGAAGTGAGTATTTATTTATACAAATTTTATTTTCATTTCGTTTACCTTACACGATTTTATACGAAAGAAAGCAGGAGTATGAAACGATTAATGTAGAATAAAAAATTTATGAATGTGAATATGTGATGGAACAGAAAGTGGAAGCAAAAATGTCAACGTAACGTGGCGTGGCGTATTGGTTGACTGGAGCACTCGTGACGTGACACCTGTCACCTGGATGAGTGCATCTTTCCTTGTTTAATTTGATTTCTGTTGTGTGGTTTTTGGTTACTGTTTGTTGAGGGATCGATGAAGCTGACCTCTTGCTTTCTTTTTTATGTGTTGAAGAAGGGAGGGGCGGTGGGGGGTTGGAACGGGAACCCCGGGGGTGAACCTGATCCCTCTGGGGACCAATTTCTATTTCATATAACTCCGTTTATGTTCTGATTCTCTCCATTTTCAAAATTACACACTCCGTTCGGCAAAACTTGTCATTTTACCTTTTTTTACAAGTTTTAAAGCAATTAACAAATGTACTAATTTATCCTCAATTATTACCCTCCTTTTTTACTTTATCGAAAACTACAACTAACAAACCATCAATCATATTAAGGGTATTTTTATAAAGTGAAGGACAAAGTACCTACCATGACAAGTTTTTTTAACAAAAATAACACCCTAAAATGACAAGTTTTGCCGTACGAATGGAGTATTAAATATTAAATTTCCTTAGTGTTTATTTATTTATTTATTACTTGCTTTACGTTTAGCAGTCACTCCCTCGATTAAACCACTGGTTGACCACTTGACCGGTAGAGTGAGGTGAAGTCACAAAATACGCACGTAATGTACCTTGGCCACTCCGGAGGCCATCGAGCCAGAAATAAGTCAATTTAATACTCCATCTGTTTCATACTATCTCCGTTCGACAAAATATGTCACTTTACTATTTATGCACGCTTTTTTTAGGAGATAAAAACTATATAAAATATCTAGCTTTTTAATAATTTTTTTTAACAATTTCGTGGTTATTATTATTAAGTACAAACTTGTTAAAAAAATTTATAAAAAAATAAATATTTTATATACTCCTTCCGTCTCAAAATACATGTTTTTTTAGCCCATAAAATTTGTCAAAAATACATGTCTTTTTAGATTTAATCATTACAATTTAACCTACTTTTACATCTAATCATTACTCTAATTTTTACATCACCCCTACTCTCCTCCTCACAAATTAAAAAAAAAATCAAATACAAGTCTAATCATTACACTTAACCTACTTTTTACATCTAATCATTACATTTAACATACTTCTTAATTCTCATGCTCCGTCCTAAAAAGACATGTATTTTAAGACGGAGTAGTTTTTATCATTCTAAAAAAACGTGCGTGAATAGTAAACGACATGTTTTGCCGAACGGATGGAGTAATAAATAGACTTTTAGCTATTAACACGAGTGTTAATAAAATACTTCACTTTTTAAAAAATATCATCGTTTTACTAACGTTTTTCATAAATTTAATTATTTTTTAATATACACTATGCATTTTAACCATTGAAAATCTCTTAAAAGTCAACAACACACAAATTAAAATAAATAATTACAATTTCATACCTAGAAAACATAAAAAAACCATCTATGTTGAAATAAAAATTATCTTCTAAAAACCAATGTTCTAAAAGGCGCTAGGCGGCGGGTGACCGCCTAGCGCCTAGGCGGCTAGGCGGGTGCCTAGGCGGCGCCTAAACGGACTTAGAACAAACTTGATTATTTCCTCATCTTTTAACGTATAACACATGACAATGATTCATATAATGTAATAATAATCCATAATATCACTCATAAACCCAAATTTACGGTGCTTAACTAACATTTAAGTAAATAAACGCAAAAGTACGCGTTCGACTAACAACTTTAAAACTCCTAAAATTCAAAACCATAGGTTTGAGTCAAAAACAAATATATCTCGACTTGGGGGATAAAAAAACCCTAAGTTGACTAATCACATGCCCAAAAGATAAAATTAAATAATCGTCGGGCTAGGCGGGACTAGGCGGCGCCTAGGCGGGTCTAGGCGGTGCCTAGGCGGGTCTAGACAGCTCCTAGACGGTGCCTAGGCAGATTTCCGCCTAGAGGGCCGCCTAGGCTTAAAAATTCCTAGGTCCCCTCTCGCATAGGCGGCGCCTAGGCGGTGCCTAGGCGCGATTTTTAGAACACTGCTAAAAACTCATATATTATGAAACGAAGTGAGTATGCTCTTACTCACCTTTGTGGGCTGTATTCCGAGTTTGTTCACAAGATGTTGATGGTGTATTTGGATTCCAATGCATTATGTATTATAATTATAAATACTTGAATATTGTTTGGTTATACATTTTATAATTTGTTTAAAATATAGTAAACTTTAAATAAAATTCTTTATAAATTGTGTCAATTAAACACTCAATATTGCGTAAAGTTTATAAGTACATTGTAAACTTAGTATAATTAATTGACACAATTTATAAGGTACTTTATTTAAAATTTACGTTATTTTAAATATATTGTAAAATGAGTAACCAAACATTATTTATGTACTTATAAGAGTTTTTTATTTTTATTTTTTATAAGATGTTAGAGTGATTTATAAGTGATTTAAGTTTTACTCAATGCATTATAAAAACTTATGTCTTTTTTAAATCTGTAGTATAGACAAAACTTAGAAACACCTATATATATCAAGCTTAAAATCCTCACTTTTTATGGATACCTAAATTCATTGCCCTAATTGTTCAGATTGCGTGGGACATCTTTCCACCTGCACCGGGTTAAAAAAAATTGACAATTTCTAGACATTGGCAAACCAAAGTGGTTGGTTTCCTTTCCATATTAATTAACTAATCAAAGAATATCACCAGTAATAAACTTGTAATTTTATAATTCCCTCCAAAACCCAATCACTGTCCTCTAGCAATCAGCCTTAACTTTCAAGTTAATATCACACTCTCCCTGCCTTCACACTTCACATGAAACCCCCCTTCATCCACCACATTTCCACTCCCCTAAATCTCCATTTTTATCTCCAAATCGTTCTGAAATCAGCCCTCAGCAAATCCCCATTCCCATGGAAGGAATCAGGAGCCCCATCAGAAGGTCCCCCAAGCGGGACGAAGATCGCTTGATTCTCCTCCAGAACCGCCCCGAAAACACCGTCTCCAGAGACCCCAGCTACGACTTCCGCAACGACACCGTTTCGATTGCCGCCGCAATCAGCCCTGGATACCCCGACGACGACGGCGCCGAGTTCGATTTCCCCAAGCACAAAGCCAAATCCGATGAGCCTGACCTGGAGAGCCAGACTCTTTCTCCGGTCTCCGAGAGCCCCAGCGAGTACGGGAAAATCACTCCCAGAGGCTTCACGAACGCCTCTTCCCTCCGGCGCCGCTCCTCATCCGCTGCGAGGGAGGACGGCGTGGTTAGGTCCGGCTCAAACGCGTCGTTTCAGCGCAAATCGGGGCTTCTGAAAAGCAAAACGAAGTCCAGGCTCCTGGACCCACCGGAGATCGACGCGGAGAGGAGATCTGGATGGCTCAAGCGATCCGGTTTGATACCTCACACCGAAAACTTCATCGACGAAGACGATCCTTTCCTGGACGACGATCTGCCGGACGAATACAAGAAGATGAAGTTCAGCTTCTTCTCAATGGTTCAAATCATAAGCTTGATCTTAATCGTAGCGGCTTTGGTGTGCAGCCTCGTGATTCCCTACCTAAGAACCAAATCAATTTGGGGAATGCAGCTCTGGAAATGGGAGGTGATGGTCTTAGTCCTAATCTGCGGCGGATTGGTCTCCGGATGGCTGATTCGGATCGTCGTGTTCTTCGTAGAGCGCAATTTCCTGCTCCGAAAGCGAGTCTTATACTTCGTCTACGGATTGCGAAGCTCGGTCCAGAACTGCCTCTGGCTAGGCTGGGTCCTGCTAGCTTGGATCTTGATTCTTGACCAGAAGGTGGAGAAGGAGACACACAGCAAGTACTTACCTTACGTCACGAAGATCTTGGTGTGTTTCTTGGTCGGAACGATTATATGGTTGTTCAAGACCTTGCTGGTTAAAGTCCTAGCCATGTCGTTCCATGTGAGCGCGTTTTTCGATCGGATTCAGGACGCGTTGTTCAACCAGTATGTGATCGAGGCACTCTCCGGACCGCCTGTGATCGAGATACAGAGGATACAGGAGGAGGAAGAGAGGGTTGTGTCGGAAGTTCAGAAGCTCCAAAACGCCGGAGCTTCTGTGCCGGCAGATTTGAGGGCGAATTGCTTGCCGAATAGTAGTGCTAGTGGGATGCTGAGGAGCCCCGGGGTGATCGGGAGGAGTCCTAAGTTTTCGACGCCAATGTCGGGGAAAGATGCAGGGATTACGATAGACCGGCTGCATTTGATGAACCAGAAGAATGTTTCGGCGTGGAACATGAAGAGGCTGATGAATACGGTGAGGAAAGGGGTTCTTTCGACGCTCGATGAGCAGCTGATGGAGGCCAATCTAGAGGACGAGACTTCGATGCAGATTCGTAGCGAGAAGCAAGCGAAAGCTGCAGCCAAGCGGCTTTTCAACAACGTCGCTAGGCCTGATTCCAAGTAATTCGATTATCCCTCAAACTAGAGCGCTTCTATATAGATATGTTGTCCTCTAATTTTTATGTTCCAATTGCTGTTTGAAGATTCATTTACGAAGAGGATTTGATGAGATTTATGAGAGATGATGAAGCTATGAAAGCCATGCGCCTCTTCGAAGGATCTTCAGAGAGTAAGGGAATCAGCAAGAGAGCACTCAAGAACTGGGTGGTAAGACATATATAAGTCGATGGACTACTTCACTCATTTCCAATTAAATGTGTTCAATTATTCAGTGTCTTTTGTTCTTTCTCAGGTTAATGTGTTCAGGGAAAGGAGAGCTCTTGCACTCTCCCTTAACGACACAAAGACGGCAGTGAACAAGTTGCACCATCTGTTGAATGTTCTTGTCGGTTTTGGTGTCGTGATCATTTGGCTTATGATCCTTGGTGTTCCTATCAGTCATTTCTTGGTCCTCATTAGCTCGCAACTGCTCCTTTTAACATTCATCTTCGGAAACACCTTCAAGACAACATTCGAAGCCATCATTTTCCTCTTTGTCATGCATCCGTTTGATGTAGGTGACCGGTGTGAAATCGAAGAAGTCCAGGTAGTTTCCAATGTCAAAAGTAAATGTCTACTGGTGTTATAACTCTTGAACCCTCTTCAAGTTGTCTAAGATGTCTGATTTCTTCGATTCGTAGATGATTGTGGAGGAGATGAATCTATTAACCACAGTGTTTCTTAGATACGACAACCAAAAAATCATCTATCCGAACAGCGTTTTGGCCACCAAGCCGATCAGCAACTACTACAGGAGTCCGGATATGGGAGACGCAATCGATTTCTGTGTGCACATCTCCACCTCAATTGAGAAGATCGCAGTCATGAAAGAAAGAATCACAAGGCAGGCTTGGAATTGGAATTCATGTTTTCACTTTCGTCGTCTAGCGAATTCGGTACTAATTTTTCACGCCTTCGAATGCAGGTATGTAGAGAACAAGAAGGATCATTGGTATCCAGCGCCGATGATAGTGATGAGAGACGTAGAAGACATGAACCGACTGAAGTTCTCGGTATGGCTTTCGCACACGATGAACCATCAAGACATGGGAGAGAGGTGGGCAAGGAGGGCCCTTTTAGTGGAGGAGATGGTAAAGATCTTCAAGGATCTCGACATTGAGTATCGCATGCTCCCAATGGATGTGAATGTTCGAACGCTTCCAAGCTTGGTCTCCGACAGGCTTCCTTCGAACTGGACTACTTGTATCAAATGAAGGATATGCCGTATAAGAACCCCATAGAGGCTAATCCATTGGTATATTTATAGTTTCAATAGCAAGACTCTGGACTTGCTTGCGGATGCAAATGCGCGACGATCCCCTGAGGTTTCAATCTTTTTCAGAGTATTGAGAAGAAGATTTGAAGCAAACATTGTACAGCTTAGGCAAATAAGATGAACTATATATGTATGTACTTTCACTTTACATGAATGTATACCTCCCATATACATTTTGACCCAAAAATAACTCAAATCAGCCCATATAGATTTCGACACAATACGTCCAAAATGCACAAATAACCCACATTTTGTACCACTGTTGATAAATCTCAACAAACAATTTAAGTTTATCAGTTCAATCTCAACAATCAATTTGCCATTTATAATTCTTAAGATGACTGAATTAGTCTAACTACAAGATGACTGAATTAGTATAACTACGACAGATTAAGGACTAATATTTGTAGGGCTTTACCCAGGCGAAGCAAGGGAGCCCTTCCAGAAATTCTCGACGGCCAAGGACAAGCCAAGGCCGAGGAGGGGGTTTGGAAATAGTTTTCAACCAGCAATTGACGCGCCTCGGTTATTACCTCATTAGCTGCGTCATTGCCCCAAGCGCAAAGATGCTTAAACCAACAGTTCGTTTTGCTTTTTATAGGCCCCGTTCGTCCCGTTCTTTTCCCAAATATTCGATGTGGGAGAACCAGAACCAGATCCTACCACGGTTGCGTTTGAACAAACAAATATTCAAGTGACGCCGTTTTGATCATCTTCTACTCGGATCGTCCTTTTGCAGTGCGGTTTCGTTCTCTTTTTCGGACCGAGAATTTTATTTGTTTGTGACGGTTTGGTTTTGGGTTGTGTATTGATCTTCTAGAGAATGCCTTCAATCTGTTTGATAAACGTCCTCAGAGAGATCTGATCTTTTCAGACTCTTATCACATCTGTTGATCCTGCTTTATGCTGAATGAGCACAGACCCATAACTGGAGAAAATTAATGTTGTGAATTGTTTGATTCAATGCCTTCATTCATGAAATTTAGTTCTTTACATACATGCTTACTGGTGATATGCTTTTTATGAAATTTAAATGCAAAATCAGGACTATTGTCTACTGGTAGCTTCCCTGGTTTTACTCGATCACTCTCCTAAATTTGGCTGACAAAACAATCTTGTATACTTGTAATTCAACATTACATTACATTTTTCATTTTTTTTACCTTGAACCAAATTCCCAGTCTTCTAGATGAATTGCATAATGTATAGCGAAAAACTGTGTTTTAAATCACTACTAGAATTGTTTCCATAGACATTGGGTATAAACCGATGTTAATAAAAAAAATCGACGTGTTAGTGGGTGGTGTTAAAGAAATCAACTTTACCACATCGGTTTATAACCGATGTCTTTAATAATTTATAGCATCGTTTTTCTTTTTAATAATGACTTAAATATATGGATGTAATTACTTTTTGATTAATTCATCTAATGTTAAACCATTATTATGTTTCATTTCTAGCCATTTGGAGGTATCTAGGGTAATACAAACATTAAAATTAGCATCCACTAGTAGAAAATCAATAATATAACCCAGGCGTTTTTATATATATACCCCGAATCTGACAATATAGTGCTCCGGGGTAAAGGTAGGGTAGGGTTAATACTCGGTCCGACTTTATACCCCGGATATATTTTTTAAAAATCCGGGGTATAAAACTTAGCCAATTTTTTTTAAAAAAGTGCTTTGAAAAACACGCCTGGGGTATATTCTGATAATATCCAGGGTGTATTCTGCTAATGTCCGGGGTATAAGGTATGCCCAATCCGAGTTGTAAATTTTTTTTATCTGGGATATAAAACTAAAATAATCCGGGGTATATACCTGTAGCCAATTTCCTCCAAAAAAAACGCCCGAGGTATATTCATTTAATATCCGGGGTATATATTACATCCAATCCGGATTGTAATTTTCATTTATCCGGGGTATAAAACTGAAATAATCCGGGGTGTATAGTAGTATCATTTGGTCATATGTTTCATGGTATATATACCGGATAAATATGATCCGGGGTATATAATTAATTTTTTATAAAAAAAAATTTCATACCTATTCATATATTACCATATTCAACCTGTTATTTGACCTGCAATTTCCATCCATTCACATCAATGTATGGCAGTCACTATAAATCCACATCTGAGCAACACATACATATTAAACAATGTTCCAACTACTTAAACATTTTCAAGCTAAGGCATTTTCAACATCAACACTGAAACAACGTTTCACACCCAATAGTTATGTTTCAAAATACATACATGAACTCACATCTATAAGAGATATCGCAATTAGCCTTCCCTATATATAAAAAAATTAAAAAAAAACGGATCAAGATTGCGCATAATGGAATTCATTATCTATAAACTCGCATCCTTCAGAGTACCTCTCATAAACTCGCATCCTCCACTCCATCTCCTCTGTCCAACTTTGATAATCTGCAATGACAGCTTTCATGTAAGTTGGTCCAAGTAGCTTCTCAAATTGTGATTTTGCTTCGGTTCTTCTTCCTTTCTGAAATGAAGGCAGACCATAGTAAATTAACCAAGTAACTATTGTATGCGAATACTCAATTACTACATTCTTTCTTTCTTTTTGGTGACAGGAGGTGATTTCTTCCGGTCCTTGTATGTCCAGTTAGATTGGTTAGCCATATGGCTTGAAGAAACTAACTAAGACTGCATTATTTTCGTCATCCTATTTACGAGAGAAAAATATTTGTTTTGAATAACAGGTAAAAAACAAGGATTAACATGGGAGAGATCAAGTTTTCTTTACAAGCCCCAAATCTATATCTCCGGTAAAAACAGATGTTGGGATTTATTAAACTACCTAAACGCTTTAGAAGAAGTTTTCGAGTACTTACACAGTATCCCCTTTAATGAATATTTCAGGCCGTTCCTTTATCAGATTTGCAAGAACCCAAGATAGTAATCTTCTCACCGTAAACTGTATTACGGAAAGGGGAAAAGATTCTTTGTGAATAAAACATTCAAAATCAGTTAAGTAAACTAAATGGAAGCCAACACTAACCTGCTTTTCTCCATCTTGTGTATCAGCATTAACCTTGTGAACTTTCACAGAATCACAACGAAGCTCCAGTCCCCCTATACATGTAGTAAATGAATGCCAGACAAGATTTTTAGAGCAATAACAGGATCAAATAGAGGCGAGCTCGAAGATAGCAAAAGGCAACCCCGGTTATACACAAACTTACAAAGAGCAAAGGTGTTAAGACACTGGGACAAAACACAGCAAAGGCAACCAAGAGATCAACCGAGGCCTTATTAAGCAACCCAGAATTGTCCAAACCCAATCAACAACAGCAACAAGAAGTAGATAAGGCTGGGGGTATTAGGTGAAAAGTATGTTTTTAGTCTCTAATGTCTATAAATTCAATGTAATTGGTTGATATTTAACATTGATAAATTCGATGTTTGGCTATGATCAAGTTTGATTGATATACTAACATGAATATTGAAGACTAAGATCAATATAGAATTTTTTTATAAATGTACAGTATTGTTACAAACCAGAGAAATATTTCAAGTTTGGGTCCAAGAAAGAAGTGTTTCACTATCTGGCGACTGGAAACAAAAGGAAACTCAAACAGAAAATTGCAGCGCAGGTATACTGAATGATCAAGTATAAGTCGTTCACGTTGTTATATATGTGTGTGTGCTTCTCTAAATTGTTAAAAAAAAACCTATTCTATGGAAGCTTAAATTCAAACAGCATATCTATAACAATATAACACCACTTGCAGCTACTAGGGATTCCCAAAACATCATTCCCCTTCTTATGTTGATTATACATTAGCTTTCATTCTATAAAACCCAAGTTCTTTGAGAAACATCAAGCAAACACTCGGGAATGGAAACTGATGGAATGATGCCCGAGTATGCACCTGCTGCATTAACAACCTACAATGCCTTCTATGAAAATCTAGCTGCCAAACATTCAGTCCCCAATATATGATTATACAATCATACTTTCAATTAAACAGAGGAATCATCAAAAACAGATATAATCAAGACAGAAATTACCAACCCTAACCAAGCTAAGAGCAAAAGTTAACTAATTCTAAAGTAATAGAAAAAGAACAATTACAATCTAATCAACCTACCTTAATTTTCGAATGTCTAGATATTTCAGAAAAAGAACGGAAAATGGGAAAATAGAAATGGAGATAACAAAAGATTACCTGAATTCAATGGTGAGCTGCATCCCTATCTAGATTGTTTCAAAAATTCGAGGTTGACAGCTTCTTCTCCCCGGTTGGCAGCTGGGAATATAACAAACAAAATTCGAGGTTGAACGAGCAATGCACAAAGGGACACTTTTTTTCAGAAGAAGTATAAGAAATAAAAGTTCCTAAAAGCATCAATCTAGTTCTGTACACATAAATTGTAAAAAAAAAAACAGTGAATTTTATGGTTAACCATAGTCGTCTTTATTTAACCAAATCACATAATTACCAATACCAAAAAACGATCACAATCAAAGATCAACCAATTTTTATAGCCATTATTGGATGCAATGTAGAATAAAATTAAGCTCATTTCAGATGTTCTAGGAAAGACACCAAAACTAATTCAGAAAAACAGCTACTACGGTTCAATACATAATCTCAGGCCAAACTTACATCAGGAACCATCACACCCAAACCTTTATCTCCTTTTAGTTCATCTCGAAAACCTATCAAGATCTCAATCACCTTTGAGTTTCTCACACAAATCATACCCACCCTTTACTCCTACCTAAGAGAAAGCATATACACATACTACAATATCATCATCATATAAAATAATGGAAGGGACAACAAAAACACTTAACTCAGGGGTGTCAACTTACAGAATACTTACTCCAAAACACTTATTTCAATTTTCAGAAGAAAGTGAGAAGTATCCCTAGTAGATGTGTAGGGTTTCAGTCTTGCTCTTTTGCAACTTCAATACGACCAATATTGAGGTCAACAATCAGAACGATTCAATCAAGAGGGAGACCTTCCAGTTTTAAGAACACTTCTTTAACTTTTCTAGTAAGGTCTAGAAAATCGTTGGTATGTGAAATCTTAGCTAACCTTTTTTTTAGTAGAAACATGTTAGCTAACCTGATCTTCCTTTAAAATGATAATGAATTCACAAACATTAGAAAACAGAAACTATCAGATAGGAAGTCAAAGGGTTGTTCAGGATACACGAGTTCTAATAAAAATATGCTCAACATAAAGAAATTCAGAACCTCATTACATTCCTATTCCTATATATTTTCCAATATTATAAAATATATCAAGCCATTTATAGCATTATAAATAGATTAAGCATATAAACATCTACTAGGGATACATCTCACTTTCTTCTGAAATCCTGCACATCTACTAGCGAGGTAAACTGGAAATTAGTTCTAGCAACCTAACCCTAGACTCTAAATTGCTCCTCTCTATATTGCTATTGAACATGTTAAAGTCATATTTTGTTGTTTATTTGGTGTTAATCTATTCTTACACTTATATATTTGTAGGTTCTATGTTTTAGCACTGCAAGAGTTCGGGAATAGTCTATAGTGATTTCTGTTCATATCAATGATATCATTGTTAATGGAAACATTAGGATGAGAGATTGCACTGATCTATAATTAAGCACTTTGTTTTCTCACAGGCAGCCATGTATCAATCCTATTTGAAGCATCTGACCGTGAAAATTGGAATCTACTAGCGAGGTAAACTGCAAATTATAAATAGATTAAGCATATACACAGATACTAGGGATACACTGAAGTTGAAAGCTGCAAAAATAGGATTTCAATTAGAAGAGGGCGGATGAAAATTAGGGTTACGAGAAATTTAAAAATTAGGGGCTTTGTTTACCTAGTAAGGGGATGGAGGTTGGCGGCTCAGAGGAGGGCGTCGAAGAGGAGTGCGGTCGGTGGCTGAGGAGGTCGGCGGCTGAGGAGGCCGGGAATCGCGGCCTGTGGGACTGTCCGGCTGGAGGAGAGGAGTTGGAGTCGCCGGTGAGAGGAGTCAAAGTCGCCGGCTGGAGGTGAGGAGTCGGAGCCGCCAGTGAGAAGAGTCGGACTGTGCGGCTAGAGGTGAAGAGGTGAGAGATGGTTGTGAGAAATGGCGTCACTGGAGCCTGGAGGTGAGGAGGGGCAAGCGAAGCGATCGAAGAAGGCTGAGTTACGAGCCTTGCCTTCCTTCAATTACGTACAGTATTTCATTTAATAAAAAAATAAAAAATAAACAAACAAAGAGGCTTTACCTTTTATACCCCAGAATTTCCATGGTATATATATATATTGTGGGTAAAAGAGCAACATATATACCCCATATATTTATAAAAAAACGGTCGGGGTATATAATTCATTTTTTATGGAGTAAATAGGTATATACTCCGGATATTGGTAAAAAAACGCCCGGGGTATAAGATATGATTTAATTAATACCCCATCTCTTATACCCCAGGTATTTTTTATATAATCCGGGGTATATTTATTTTAGTATTAAAAAATGAAAGAAAACTTGCTAGTTAGGCCATTATACCCACAATTACGAGATCCGGGGTAGTAGATTATGGGGTAAAATCTCGATTTTCTACTAGTGATCGTTATTTTTTATAAACCTGATGTTTTACATTACTACACACATCTGTTATTTATTATTCAATTTGTGAATACTCTTTTTTTTTCATTTTTAATTTGTGATATTATTTTATATAAATATAATATACCATATTGAATATTTTTAAAGTCAATGTTATTTATATATTTTCAAATCAGTTTTTTTCTTTGAAAATGATGTTTTGATTATTTACAACATCATTTTATATATTTTTAATGATGTAAGTGCTACATATACACATTTGTTTTTGTTATAATTTTCATATATCCAGTCTTGGCGGATGCCAAGACGGTGCCAAGATGGTTGGCGGTGACCTCCCACTACGAAATAGGCCTTGGCTGTAACGGCCCGGAAAATAAGGATCTTCTTTCCCCTATTTGCCCTCCCTTGGGCATAGGAAAGAAAACCTAATTATCCGAGTTACGTTTAAGAAGGCAAGGTTACCTTCCAACTAGATCTTACAACCCGAGTACGAGTCACAAGTTTTCGCAATAAAAAGAAGCAAGGTTTAAATCACAATACAATCCAAAAGAGTGTCACGACTGAGCCGGGTCAAAACGATGCAAAAGATTTTAAAAGAGAAGAAGTTTAGTGGTCTCTCAAGCTCTCGATCTAACGCCAAAAGTCTGAACCCGCCAAGCATCCATATGAGCAAAGATAGCGGCTAACGGTTACTTGAATCTAAAAAAAAAGAAGGGGATCTGGGTCAATCATCGGGTCACTTCTGCGCGTGTGTAAACACTCTGAGAGGCATATAATAAGCATCCTACTCCTAAGATGAAATGCGTAATGTAAAACGGAAATTAAACAGATAAGCATGCAGATAAGTAAATGCAGAAATAAATAAAGAAGCGCGCCAATTACAACAAATGCCAAATAGCATGTCCCTCTAGGCTCCTAAGAATTCCTATAGCAACTCACCATCAAAGGAGCTACCTCACCCTACGGTGCAGGCGAACCCCACGCAATGAGCCTACTAACTATGAAAGGAAGGCAAGCAACGACACTTATATAAAGCTAAGGCTCTAAGAGTCCTATGGCACTTACTAAAAAGCCTACCGCATCATCGAGTGCAAGCAACTTTCTATACCAAAAGCCTACCGCATCATCAAGTGCAAGCAACTTTCTATATAAGCGCCAACTAGGATGACAAGAATAAAGAAAAAGGTCCCAACCAATAAACACCTATAACGGCCGTTTTCTAGCAAAGACAGATAGCAAGTCATATGGTTTCCGTTTTAGATCATAAGCTTGATTCTAAGTCATATGGAGCATGAACACTAGCCTACTATATAACACCCAGTGCATAAAGCGCCCATCATGAGTAAGTTCAAAGAACTTACCTGGAGAAGCGCGGAATCCAAGTAATAATCAACAATAGCAAGCAATCCAATCAGGTCACAGATCACCTAGTAATTATTAATGAACATGTATAAGTCTAAGTCTAACTTACACAAAGCATATCAAACAACACACATAAGATTCGCATAAAACATATATATAAGTTAACCGGCCTTGGGCATCAACATTGATGTCTCAATTCCATTTCTCATCTCGTTTCCACGACTTGGGCATATTCTCATCATCACAATTCCATCCTCATTTCCATAAATCAACCCGTATTTCCAATATATCAAATCATGCTTTTAATTCACATATATTCATATCATAATTCACACAAATTAACATGTAAGATTCATCAAGCAATTTACCAAGTTAAGTCCAAGTGAGTCAATTCAATAGTTTCTCAGAGCCATTAAATCTCAAGGAAGTCAATTTAATAGTCAATCAATTCTTTTAAAATCATACTTAGCCAAAGTCCAATATTAAAACATTTAAACCGACCTCACGATGCCATACTATTAAAATAATCCGGCATAAGTTAGTTTATTTCCAAAACCTTTGTTCTAATATTTTTAGATAAATTCCTACACTTGATAATTATTTCTAACAACTTAAATAATCCAAACTATCCATTTAACTACTAAGACTAAACAAATAAATTGTTCAAGTAATTAAATCTCCACAAAGCAAATTAGATAAATGAATAATTAATTTAGAAATTATAATTGAATAATTTAATAATAATAAAGAATTAACAAGTCAATGACACTAACAACTTTAAAACAATGTGTATCACCAATTAAATAAGGACCCATATGAATCCATTTTAAAAAATCTATAATAGATAAATAAATTAAAGAATGAATTAATTCAATAAGTAATTTGGAATAATTTTCGTAACAACTAAATAAATAATATTATAACAATTTAAATAATAATAATAATCGAATAAGTATTATATATACTAGTGATATATCATAATAAGTAAAACTATACAACAAAATCTGAAAACAAACCCAATAGGCTAGCCCAACCACATCCGGATCCAAAACCCTTACCCGACCCAAAACCCAAACCCATTGCCAAATGTGGGTTCAAGTGAACCGGCAGAAAAGGAAAGAAAAAGAAAGAAACCGGACCGAACCCAAGAAAGGAATAAAAGGAGAACCGGACCGGTCATCTCCTTCCTTCAACACGTTGCACATACAATGTCGACGGAGACGGGAAGAAAAAAAGGGGAGCCCCGCCGGAGCTTCGTTTCCCATCCCGACTCGAACCCGGTTGATCGACATGACTCCCTGACCCCGGCCCACACGAATAGTTCAAAACGAGAGAAAGGAGGAAGGGGAAAACGAGAGATTACCGAGGCTGCGAATCTCCGACTCCGGGGTGCTCGAGGGCTGCTCCGGCTCCAATCAGCGAGGGAAAAGCGTCTCTTAGGCCTAGGGAGAGTTGGAAGTGAATAAAGGTAGATTCTTATGCGATTAGATACGAAAACGAAACGAAATTCAAACCCGACCTTGAACGGAAAACAGGGGAGAAGTGGCTGCGTTTGGGCTCCGATGGCCGACGCCGGCGCTCCGGGGCTTCTGCTGTTGCTCGACGGAAGGGAGAGATGTGGGGGAGCTCGATCAGCTGCTTCTCTTCGAACGGAGGATAAGGTGCTCGGTGGTGGTGATGTTGCCAATGTAGCAGGGGCGGCGGTGATGAAGGTGAACGAGAGGGGGAGTTCTGGAGTGTGGTGATGGTGAAGGTTAAATTTGAAATGGAAGGGATGGTGGTGATGGGCTGAATGATGTAAAGAGAGATGGAGGTAGGGTGCTGCACTGGTGCAGCTCAAAAATAAAAGGGGATGGAGGTTAGGCTGTCAAATTTTGAAGGAGAGAGGGAGGGAAAGTGTCGGGTGAAAGAGGTGAAGTGACCAGCTGGTTTTAAAAAAAGAAAACGGGTATAACAGCTACTTGCTAGGGGGTCTTAGGGTGACTAGGAAGGGGAGGGTATTAATTGTGGCAAAAGTCAACTATTAAACCCGAAAATAAATCCCGAAACCCGCTTTTCGACCGTAACCCGACGCATTAAAATTTAAAATAAACATTCGAATCTAAATTAAATAGCAAATTCCGAAAATATTTTCAAGTCCCGGAATAATAGAGCGGAATGAATTCATTTTTAAATCAACTTCAAGCCTATATCAGAACTCGCTTCGAAGAAATTAAATTCAAATTATTTGCAAGGACGATGGTTTTCCAAAATTTTCCGAATCCTTAGAAATTAAATCGAAACTAAATTAATATTAAATCAAAAATTAAATCTTAATTTAGAAAATAATAATTTAAAATCCCGAGTCTTTACATCGGCAGAGTGTTCTTGGTGGAAGCAGGCCTTGGCGCCCGTGATAGGATAGCTTGGCGGGCTTAGCGGGCACGGAACGGACCTTAGTGGGCTTGGCGGGACGGGACAGCCTTGGCGGTCAGGACGGATTAGAAAAAAATCAACCTTTTTTCGTCAATTTTGTTCTTCCGAATTTTAAATCGCTCAATTCATTTTGATCGTCCCTTCGGATTCTTCAGTCTTTGGCGTCACTAAGTTTCTCGCCTCTGCTCGTGCTCAACTTCTCTTCTCTGGTGGTGGTGGATTGGTGGATCACGACTGGGATGACGCCGACGGTGACTCGGGTGGTGCTCGACTGAATTCATGATATGTCTCTCTCTTTCTCGCTCGCAGCCTCTCTCTCTCTCTCTCCAGTATCCGTCCGCTCTCGCAACTTCGCAACAGTTGAACTGTATAACGAGACGATTGAAAGAAAAGAATTGCAGACTTGTAATTTTTGAATGAACAACCCGCTCGATTTTGAGAGAGACTGAACTCTGAGAGAGACTAAACTTGTGAACAACCCTCTTATTGTGAACAACCCTTTTATTTTTTGAATGAACAACCCTTTTGAACAAAATCAATGAATAGGCTGAACTCTGAGAGAGACTGAACTTGTGAATTTTGAATAATCAGTCCTCTTGATTTTGATTTTTGAATGAACATAAGGGCTACAAGATGGTCTAATTGTCTATGAATTGTGAATTTGTGATTTGTTTGTTTGTGATCATATATTATTGGATTCGATTGTAATGTGTCTGTATTGTATATTTGTATTTGAATATTGATCAGTAAGACAATAACTTTGTTTGTTTGTGAACTTGATCACTGTCAAGTGTCAAATGATTAGTAATTGTGATTACTTTGTTTAACATATATGTTTATGTCACTTTTTGTTCGTTTTGAGCCAAACAACGTTAAAATGGTCATAACTTAATCACTTAACTTTCATTCGCATTATGTTTTGTTAATGTAGTGATGGTAAACACTTTACAAAAGAATAATTATCACATCATATGTATTCTAGTCCTAGTATAGGGGGTAAATATAAGGAAATATTAAGAAAATGTTTTGACTACCAATAATCCGCCAATAAGGCCGCCGAACCGTCTTGGCGCTTGGCGGTACCTAACCGCCGAGCATCTGCCAAACATTTTTTAGAACATTGCCTAGAGGCCTGTCTTGCCATGGCCTTTACACCATGAATCCCTAAAAAGCTAGAGACCCCTATACAAAAAACACAACTTGTCTATCGCACACCCTCCCGATATCACATGTTCCGACCAATCTACTTTGTATGAACTCTAATCTAAATCCTCTTTCGTCGTGTTTTTCCTTTACACTTCATAGAGATCTGGAGTTTACAAATTTCAATAATACGATCCTCCCAAATACAAGGTGAAACAAGGATACTACGTAACACTACTTTATTGCGCTGAAGCCAAGTAAAATAAATAAATGCACAAAAGATGAATAATTTTTCTTGGAATAAAGCACCTCCCTTGGTCTTGTGATTATCAAGGAACCCAAACCAGAGGTGACTCTCATATTCCCCGTCTTGGCCACATAGCGGACACATAACTGCCTTTTGGCCCATTCAATGCTTCACAATTCGGCCTATTTATAGCCTATTTTAAATCGCAACCCAAACCACAAAAGACCACTTTCTGTATTGTGCACCATTCCAAAGCATCGACCCCCATTTGACCCTTTGCCCTAACAGTCTTAAAATGTTATATATGTATGTGCACCTTACTCTCCCTTATTGGTTGAAAACCCAACTGAATTGCAATCACCATCTCTAGAGAGAATCCCTTTCAGCCCATCTCTAATGGCAAACAGATTTTTCCAAATCCAAGTATCATAGACCTTTTTTCCACTTCCTAAATATTACTATCTTGAAGATGGTTAACCACCACCTATCACGTCTAGATGTTATAATCCCCCATATCAATATCAATGATCAGTTTTGACAGCGAACTCTCGTTCCATGCTACCATGTCTGACTTGACCGGGAGGAAAGATTACACGAAACCAAGGTTTGAGAGACACTGCAAATATTATAATGAAAGAGGTCATTTGAAAGAGAGTTGTTTCAAGCTCATTATTTATCCTGAGTGGTTTATAGGACTGAGAGGCGAGTATTCTGGGAAGTTTGATGCAAATGTTGAAGAATCATCCACTTATGATACTCCATTAGATGTGCAACATGGTCATGAGGATACTGATTGTAAAGTTGAACCAGTAACAATGAATGTAGTGTACAATGAGGTGATGAAGATGATAAAGAACAAATCTTCAAACTCAAATGGTGAAGGGCATTTGGATACTGGTTTTGTCAGCTTTGTAGGTAATTTGGAATTCTTGAATAATAAAACTCTTAAATCTTCTAATTGCTATGCTTGGATAGTTGATTCTGGAGACACATATCATATTGCTTTCTCATTAAAGGTTTTTCAATCTATGAAAAAGCTGCATAGGCCTGTGTTTGTTAGGTTTACCTAATGGATCAACCATACAGGTATTCTATACTGGCAGTGTTACTCTCAATTTAGGATTTTGTTTGGAATATGTGCTCTATGTGCTAGAGTTTAAGCACAATTTGACATCTGTGTCCAAGCTTCTAAAGTTCAAAAAGATGTTCATTTATTTCTTTGCACTTGTGCGTGTTCCAGGACCCTTCAACTAAGAAGTTTGTCTCAAGTGCTCAAGAGACAAAATAATTGTATCTTTTGAGAAGATACATTGATGGAGAAGACTTGTTGTTGCTGCTAATGATGCTTTTACTGCTACTACTTGTAGTTTACAGACTACCAATTCGGCTAGTATTGATAATAAGCTTCATGTTACTCATGCTAGACTTGGTCATAAATCCTTGTCTAAGATAAAGCATTCGTTTGTTAATGGTTATTCAGCATTAAACCAATATTTTTATGAGACTTGCATCATGTCTAAGTATCCTCAATTACCTTTCAATTGAAGCTTGTCAAATGTGAATGCTATATTTGATCTTTTGCACATTGATTTGTAGGGGCCTTACAAAGTTCAAGCTTTGTGCAGTGCAAATTGCAAAGTACTTTGTCACCTTAGTTGATGATTTTTCTCGAGGGACATGGACTTATCTCATATAGAATAAGTTTCATGTGTTTGGGATTCTTGCCAATTTCATTAATTACGTTAAGAATAAGTTCAATGTCAATGTTAAAGGGTTTAGAACCGATAATGGAACTAAGTTTGTGTCGGCTAAGTGTGCTGATTTGTTTGCTCAACATGGTATTGTTCATCAAAGATCTATGCCTTGGGTTCCTTAGAAAAATGGGAGAGTGGAACTTAAGCACATACACTTGGTGGAGATTGCTCGTGCTTTACATATTCATGCTCATCTTCCTTTTAAGTTTTGGGGAGAGTGCATCCTTATAGCTACCTACATCATTAATAAACTTCCTTCTTCTGTGTTAAGTTGGAAGACCCTTTTTGAGTCGTTGTATCACAAGGAACCCACTTATGATGAGTTGAGAGTGGTTGGTTCTTTGTGTTTTGCCTTGCATTCTTGTGCCCATAAAGATACGTTTTAGGCTTTTGCTAGGAGATGCATCTTTCTAAGCTACCCCTTGGTCAAAAGGGCTAAAAGCTTTATGATCTTGCCACCCATACCACCTTTGTGAGTAGAGATGTCATTTTTAATGAACAATTTTTTCCTTTTACTGAGAAAGCTTATTCTTTTTCTCAGACTATTAAGCCACAATTACCACTTGTCAACCTCACTTTTCATTGTTTCTGACACCCCAAGTCCTGTTTCTCCATCCATTGATTCTTCACCACCCATTGATCCTCCTTCTATTAGACACTCTACTAGACGAACTCACTTACCTTCTAAGCTCAATGATTATATATGTAGTCAACTTCTATCCACTCATCCTTTCTTAGATTCTTCATCTTTTGCTTTTCAACTCTTTACATCCTCTGATTTTGACCATTTGTCCCCAAATTACAAAGCTTCCTTGTTCAACGTTTTCACCATCCCATAGCCAAGTTTTTACTTGCAGGCAATCCTCATTGGATTGCTGTAATGGATATTGAGCTTCAAACTCTTAAAGTTAATGAGACTTGGCAGCTTACTTCTCTTCCTCCAAAGAAGAAAGCCATAGGCTGCACATGGGTTTATCGTGTCAAATATAATGGTAGTGTTGATAGATACAAATCCATACTCATGGCTAAGGGTTTTAATCAGGTGAAAGATAAAGATTACAAGCACACCTTTTCACATGTTGCCAAATTCACAAAAGTTTGTGTTGTGCTTACTCTTGCTGCTGCTCGTGGTTGGCCTCTCCATGAGTTAGACATTAATAATGCATTTTTGTAAGATTATCTAGATGAAGAAGTCTATATGACTCCTTCTCCTGGATATGTTAGTCAGCTAGGCATGATTTGTCGCCTTCTTAAATCTCTCTATAGGCTGAAATAGGCTAGTGGCCAATGGAATGTTGAGCTGAGTAAGCTTCTTCTTCAGTTGGGTTTTTCTCAATCTAAGCATGACTACAACTTATTTGTGAAATCATCCGATGTTCGGCCATATCATCATTTCCCTTTCTGGCCCGGTTGCTTCTCAATCAAAGAAAGTACATCTTAGTTTCTTAGATATCCTTGCTGATGCCATCATGATAGATTGTAAACTAGTTGCCCTTGCCCTTGCTTATGTGGATGATGTTCTTTTGACTGGTGACCATCCTTCTGAAATTGCTTGCTTAAGTGCACGATCTTTTGATTGGTCATATCACCACTGCCCTTGCTTTTGTGGATGATCTTCTTTTGACTGATGGTCATCCTTTTGAAATTGCTTCTACTAAAGTTGATCTGGATAGTGCTTTCACAATCAAAGATCTTGGGTTGGCTCGCTAATTTTTGGGCATGGAAATGGCACGATCTTCTTCTAGGTTACTTCTCAATCAAAGAAAATACATCTTATATATCCTTGTTGGTGCTCGCATGACAGATTGTAAACCAGTTGTTTTCCTATGCAAAAGAGCCTAAAATTGTCAACTTGATGACGTCTTGTGGGGCGTCTCCTGTATCTCATGCTTAGCTACCCTGATATCTCCTTTTGTGTTCAATATCTAAGCCAATTCTTGCAATATTTTTGACAGCCTCACCTATAAGCTGCTCATTTTCTTCTTCGCTATCTTAAAGGTACTTTCAATAGAGCTTTGTTTTTATCCCAATTCTTCTCTTTGTCACTTCGTGCATACAATCATGCTAACTTGGGTAATTGTCCTAGCTTTCATTGATCGCTCTATCTCTGGATATTGTTTGATATTAGTCCTTTTTGTTCATGGCTTAAGTTGCTCCGTTTGGTGAAGACATTGGCTTGGATGTCTTAGTTTAGTTCTAGTTGAGGATGTAGTCTCGTTCACCATGTTAATTAAAAGGATCGTGACAATGTTTATGGCTTCTGAAGATCTCTCACCTAAATGGGGAGAAAGTCGTTGTTCCACACTTTCCCGAGTGATATCACTATCCCATTGGAGAGTTTTTGCTCCCGTCTCCTCGACGAAAAGATGTCGTGGAAGTTTAGTAACTTCCCTATATTCTCACTATTCACAGTCCATCCCGGAGTCTTCCTAGACTTCTTCTTTTGCTCGTCATCAGGCTCATCTTGGGTTCAGATCTTGCCTTTTTTCCTTTGTTTGCTTGTACTTGACGGTCAATTCGTGTGCTGATTGCTATCGGCCTCTCAATTTACTTGACAGGTGATCTCTGATATTTTGAATCCTTATCTTATTAAAAAAATGGAAAAGGAGAAGAAAAGTAGATGAGGTAACCACATTTCAAAAAGATTACCCTATTCAGTTTAGTCTACATTCATAAACCATCCTATAATAAGAAGAGAGAGTGTAACCCATGATGTAGATGCTAAAAGACTTCTTCAAGAACAAGTTTAGTTCTTTTTCAAAGAAAGATCAATATTCCCTACAACCAATCAAACCTCATTAACAATAAAAAAAAGTATTCATCTATGTACAACTCCAATACACCCAATCCAAAGGAATATGACATTTGAAGTCAAACATGAAATGTTCAAGGCAAGGTAAGCAACCAAATGCAATAATATTACAACACCAATAGTTGAATTCCGCAAACAATGGGTAAATTGCAGACTTTTGACCACAAATGGAACAACACAAACATACATATGAAACATATATGAGTATGAAATTGCAACAACAATGAGTGAAAAACATAAAATGCACACAAGAGTTGCTACAGATCAAACTTATTAGCCACCACCATAATAAAAATGATGCAGGTACACATGCGTATACTTCACAAGGTGCAACTAGAGAACCTTTGCTTTGGTTGGTTGTTTCAGCCACACAAAAAAACCCGATGCCATTAGATGGCCCTTCTCCACAATCAAAACCATGCATAAAGCAAAATGATATCCTCCTTCTCCATATCAGCCATATATCCAAGCGCAACTAGGACATCCTTGATCTTCAGGAAGACACAAATCGATCAAGTCATTTGGTGAAGCATCATATGGACATATATTTACCTTTCAAATCAATAATTTTAAGATACACACTATAGGCCACATATGTAATTCAAGTGTACATATAAACAGAAACAACAATCCCACTTTCATTCGAGGAAAGAACCATACAGTTTGTATAATCATCAAATAGCTTGCAGATATGTTCCTAGCAGAAATAAATCCAGCTACCAATTGAAAAACCATAAGCAACTAGATCACAACTAAAATTGAAGTTCCTGAATTCATCTTGAAAATTTTATTTTAGTGTGTCAATATCAAGAATGTATCCGTTTGGTCAACCCATAGGATATCACAACACAAGTTGAATTTCAAATCCAAAGAATCAGTATCTAATTTCATATCAATTATTAGCACAATGACTCACCATACAACCATTTGGCTTATGCAGAGATCGTGCGCACCGGAAGACGATGTGTAGGCACGTAATTATTCTGGTGGCTTTGTAACCAACCGTCCTGTGACACTCAAGCAACAGCAACAGAGAGGCTAGATTCGTGGAAAAGAGCACCGACAGCCCACGGAACCGCCAATCCGAAGAAAATACTAACGGCCACGAACATGGACAACATCGAGATGTACCGGCAGAAATCGGCGATCTTAGGATAGATTTGACGAAGCGAGATGGTCATGATGCCTCCGCAAAAGGCAAAGTTAAGGCCTAATACGAAGGCATGGAATAAAGAAGGTCGATCCTTGAAGATAATGGTAGGTACGGGGTTGCCATTGATCTTCTCAAAAGGGAGTTGGAGAAGAGAAAAGACGGAGACAAACGAAACTGCGGAGATAAATTCCTCGACTATGTACCTTGACGAAGATTGAGATGAACAATGGGTAGGTGTTTGGGGAGATCTACAAATTTCTTTCATTTTCTCCCAACTGAACATAAGAGCTTCGGTAAACAAAAGATGAAGACATAGAAAAGGGTAAACAAAAACAAGGGTTAAAGAAACGCAAAATTAGTGAACACAAAAAATAACAAAAGAGGTTATCAAAGAAAAGTTAGAAAAAAACAGATTAACCCAATCCCATAACAAAAACCTCCTTTTTTCATTAACAGACTTGATAATCGAGCTTTTAGACTTAGGATTTGAGGGATTATTTGTCCAATTTTAGGGGATTCGAGTCGGTAGTAACCTAAGTTAGTAGTATTGATTTGGGGTTTTCACTCAAATTCTTATTCCCATCCTGTGTATAAGTCCAATTGGGATTTGATTGAGTACATTATGATAGATTGGTACAAGTCCATTAGGGATTTGATTGTGTATGAACCCTTTGGAGATTTGAAAGAGTGATATGTGATTCAAATTAATAGTATAATACTAAAGGAGAAGTCGCTTACGCCATGTGGTGACTTCTCCTTTAAAGTAGCTTTTTTTTTATTTTTTATTTAGGATTTGTTACTTAATTAGATTAATTACATTAATAATAAAAAATAATTAGATTTAAAAATTAAAATATTAATTGATTATTATCCACTTATTCGATGGTTATGATTGTTATCCCACTTATTCGATTAGTTTTAAGATATGTCGATTAATTGATTGTTAAAGTAGGTTTTTTTTAATTTGTTAATTAATTACTCTAATTAATTTAATTAAGTACTCTAATTATTAATAATACATGCTGATACCAAATCTATGGGAGCCTAATGTGATAATTAATATATGCCGATAGGATTTGCCGATCAAGTGGTTATGATTAGGTGGTTATGGTTTCATATATGTCGATAGGATTTGTTAATTAATTAATTTCAAATCAAATTAATGTCCTTATAAACGATAGAGTAATTAATAATTAATAAATAGAAATAATCATATATACTGATAGGATAAATACAACTAATCATATATACTGATAGGATTTGCCGATCGGGTGGTTATGATTTGATTTTCATATATGCCGATAGTAATTAATTGCAAGTTGAAAGATATAAAGGTAAGGCTCAACTCCCATAGATTTCATTTTCAACCGAGCTACCCATAATGACAAATAATAAAGGTAAGACCCCCATAGAGAATAATAATAGAAAACTTCGAAAAGAGGTACGTTACAAATTAGTTTCGTTTCGATTGAATTCCTTAATCACGTTTTTTATTTAGTTTATTTGTTTGTGCAGATTAGTTTCGATCGTTATGGAGTTCAATCTGGATTTTAGTTTCGTTTTGATTGAATTCATTAATCACGTTTTTTATTTAGTTTATTTGTTTGTGCGGATTAGCATCAGATTCATTATGGAGTTCATTCTGTATTTTATACGTTTGAATTAATCTTTTTATTTTTTTTCTGGCGATGAAAACATTGATGGTAGCACCCGACAATTTCATTATCTGGATGAGTTACTACCACAACAACAAAACACCTCAAGAATCCGATGGAATATTATTATTCGTGTTTTAAGAATGTAGACAACCCTAAGCTACATTGATCCTGGAACAGTTCATTCGATTGACATGATTTTGATAGATGAAAAGGTAATTGTGCTTAAAGATTGATTAGTTTGTTTACACTTGAAATTTATTGCAATTTAAATTAATTATATTATATTAAATTAATAATAATCAATTAATTTTTTTAAAATGTGTATCCGGTTGTTATGATTGTTTTTATTTTTTTTATTTATGATTTTTTAATTAATTAATTAATTAATTACAATTTAAATTAATTATATTAATGATAATCAATTAATTTATTGTTTTTAAATGTGTATTCGATTGTTATGATTTTATATGCCGATTAGTTTTAAAAATTAAAATATTAATTGATTGTTATCCGGTGTTTTAAAATGAAAGTTATGCCGATTAAAAATAATACTAAAAGAGAAGTCGTCTAACCTATGTGGCGCCTTCTCCTTTAAAGTAGTTTTTTTTTTAAATTTTTTTATATAGGATTTATTAATTTATTAGGATTTGTTAATTAGATTAATTGAAAATTAAATTAATTAGATTAATAATAAAAATGTATTAGATTAATAATAAAAATAAAATACAAATTAAATTAATTGCTTGTCAAAAACAAGAAAGATATGGCGTAGGATTTGTGGTGGTTAGTTGCTAAAAAATGAAAGATATGTTAGGATTTGTTTGTTATTAATTGATAAGAATTGTTAGTTGTTAATTGTTGATAAAAACTAAAACAAATCTCATGATATGGATGATATACATATATATATATATATAGTGTTACATACACAGATACAGTAATACACATATAACTATTTTAAACTAAATGCACAAGGTGCGGGCACTAAACTAGTACAATACCGAAATCTTAGTGAAAATCCCAACAAAATAAACACAAGGACAAATAAATAGTTGAAATTAACAAAAGGAATTTCAACGGGAAGAAAGGGAAAAAGGGGGAAAAATCAATTTCATCAATTTACGATTAAATTCTATCAAATGTTCCACAAATTGATGCAAAAGAGGGAAGTATTAGAGGAAAACTTACAAATTACTTAAGGATTCCAGTAATTAGAGCCAAATGAAGGCTGAATTGGGAGTAATTTAGAAGGTGGTGGTGCCCGGTATTGGCTCGATGGAGTTGCTGCGAGAGGAAGGGAGGGGCGACGAGGCTAGGCGCAGTTGGTCGTCGGTAGGTCTGGGGCGGGATGGCAGCAGCTGCACAGTGGCTGAGGGCAGGCGGCGGCGAAGAGAGGCCGGAGACGAGGTGGTGGCGGGGTCGAAGAGGGGCAGCAGCGTATGCGAGTCCTCTTTAATCGTGAATTCCACCGTTTCCTACAGAAACAGAGTTGTAATCCGAATTTTGACCCAATCGGCCAACAGAAAACAGACAAGGTCTATGCATACATTTCATATCGTGAGAACTACTACTTTGCCACCTATACATATCAAAAACCATTCATAACTTCAATACTTTGGGTCCGTACGAGGCGGAGTTAAAAAAGTTACTACAATTTAAAAACAGTTGAAATTGAAAATTTATGTAAAATAAATGTTAAAAGATTATGGAATAATATAAACACTGTATGAGACGAAAAATAGTTTATTTGTAAAAAGTGGAGTTTATTTGGTTGTTATTAGGAGTATTATGGTAATTTCAAATTAAATAAACAAAATAAACATGTGAAAAGTACAGTAAATACCTTTTTTTTTAACTTTAAACTTCAACAAAAATTTCCAAAAAATATGCTCCCATACACGGTTAAAAATAAACACCCTTATTTTAACGGTTTAAAAGTTGTTAAAATGTGTCACATACACACCCTTTATCTTAACTAGTTTTATTTTAACTAGTTTTGTTTTACCCGCGTAGCTACGCGATTTCTTCATAAATTAATTTATATTTTATTACTACTTTGTATATATTAGTCGCGGGAGAAGAAAGGAAGGGAACTCAGGCCACCGGAGCTCCGTTTGGCTCGAGAATTTACCAAGGCACCCGAAATGGGATTCCGACCACACCCATAGGCCATACCAGAAAGAAGAAACGGTGGAAGGAAAGGGGGATGAAAAGGGAAGAACTTACATCGGCGATTTCCGGGGAGTTCTCCGACATCAATGGCGGCCTCTGGCTGCAACGACGAAAGGAAGAGCTTCCTACAACCCTAGCACGATGTCAAAGGATGTAAAGGTGCGCCTTTAACTGATTCAAGTCGAGAATCGAAGGGAATCGAGGGGTACCGATTCGGATTCAAACAGGGGAAAGAAGAGGGGCTCGGCGGCTCCGTCGGGGCTCCTGGTGGCTCCAGCTGACCTGGGTTGCTCGTTGCTTCTCGGAGGCATCGAGGAGAAGGAAGACGCAGCTGCTGGCTTGTAGGAGGAGGGGAGTGGAAGTTGATGTTGCTGCTCGACAAAACAGGGGAACAAGGGGGGGAGGGCTGTGGTGGTGGTGGTGGTCCGATGGCGGCGGCAACGAGGAACTGGGTGGGGTGGTGGTGTTTGGTTGCAAAAGAAGAGGTGATGGTGGCAGGAGGTGGTGGTGGCGCAACTGAGAAGGTGAAGGTGAGATGTGGTGTTCAATGGAAGTAAAAGAGAGGGCTTGGGTTCACGGCAGCCAAAGGGGAGAGAGGATAAGGAGGAGGGTGTGGGTTTCTGATGCAGATACAGAAATGTGAGAAGAAGAGGGTGGGGTGTAGGTGCAACAAGGCTGCAGCGGGAGGGAAAGAAGACAAGAGAGGGAACCAGTTCTTGCCAGAGAACCGAGAGCGGGAGAGAGAGAGAGAGAGAAAGAGAGAGAGGGAGAGAAAGAGAGAGAGAATAAGGAAAAAAAGGAAAAGAAATAGGAAATAAAAGATGTCCCACAATACCAATTCAAATTAGCGGAATAGGTTCAAAACCCGCTCGCCCGATCGAATCCCGACTAACTCAAATTTGATTAAAATTTAATTTACTAATTCCAAGATAACGGAATTAAATTAATTTTATCAAAACTCGGAGCTCGAAGGCGGAATTAAATCTGTTACAATCTAAATTCTCAAAACGATGCCGGAATGTCTTTAAAATCAAACTCACGCTCGAGGACAGGTTTTCTCACATTTTTACCGATTGAATAAAATAATAATATATTACTCAAGATAATAATATAATAATAGAAAATACATTCAGTCTCTACATTAATTATTGTGTATACGTGATTTTGAAAACGAAATTTATAAATTTATGAATTGAATTTAATGTTTGTGAATTGAAGTTGGGGTTTGTGAATTGAATTTGTGAGGCTTTATGCAATATTTGTGTTTTCATACCCTACATATTTAAATCGCAATTTCTATAATGTCTTTGAGAACCAAAAAACATTACAAAGTTAATGAGTTTACAATCCTCATATGCAAAAGCCTTGAATTTAGAATGATTGGATTTTGATAAGTTTATAATCCTATATATGGCAAAGGCTTAAATTTTCAATGAATGACGATAAACCACTACCATAACAACCAAGCAAATATAAGTATACTTTTCTACAATCCACTGCTTAGATGAAAGTTGTAGCTAATATAAATACGCACCAGAAATTCGACCCCACCTTTTAGAAGGTCCTGCGGTCGCCACTGGGTGTATCCGTGTATCTTAGACAGTGTTGTTAAATGAAAACCCATAACAATACTACTAAATGATGAACATGTTATCATCCTCCATGTGGAATAGCAATTAAAAGTTGCCCATAAAACATTTTAATACTAAGTTTGCAGCTTAGGACCAGATACATTCTGTTAAAAATATGTAACCAATTTATCTTTCTGCTATGATTTTGAAGGTAAGGGATCTTTGAGGTTAAAGTAGCAAAAGTAAATTATAGAGTTGATCTTGATTTGGTCCTTTTCATATGGCTAAATAGCTAATAATGGTAGAACATGTGTTTCTGACTCTTGCAATTTGATCTCGTAGAAAGCTTTTAACAGGGATAGAGACAAGTGGACAACCATGTATTCGAAACTAATCAACTAATGGGTTAAATCTCAGCACTGTTATAATGAGTCGACATTGTTATAATGGTGCTGACCCTTAACACACCTATATAATGAATCAATGTCGTATATAATGATGCTAAGCGTCGGTACTTTCATAATAGTGCTAACTCTTAACACCATAGATGCGTGTCCTTTATCACCTTGCTAGTGGTAAAATATTAATTAAAATTTATAACTAATGGTAAAAAAAATTTCTTTTTAATAAGGGTTTGGTGTTATGCATGACATGTAAAACCGATGCAGATACTTTTTATTTTTTATTTTTTATGAGATATGAAACATTCCTAATAACACGGCACCGAGTAAATTCAGTAGTTGGAATTGGAAATTCAAATTCTCAAAGCACATTAAATGGAGGGGGTGAAAACAAAATACCGATGAAAGAAAAAAGAACAGTCAAAATTTTATAAATCACTTTGATCTTTTTTTTTTATAGTGACGGGAAATAAATACTCCAAAATACAAGATATAAACCAGTGTGACTAGTTTATTGCAGTACAAGTTTACAACCATCCGTTACTCGAACTCAGCACCGACTTCATTTTTCCGCTACTGTATCTCTCCTCACCTCTTCTCCCGCAGCATCGCTCCGCCATGGAATCCACTCCTTCCTCTTCTTCTGCCGCAGCAGCAGCTAAGATACAGGCTGCCTATCGCTCTCACGCAATCCGCCGCCTAGTGAAGAAGATCTCATTGGTCCAATCGGAGACCGACCGACTCCAGCGATTGATCCAGCGGCAGGACACGGTCGACACTCTCCAGACCGACCAGCGCGAGCGGCTGAGGATCGACGAGGAGCTCATGAGGCAACTTCTGGCGCTAGATTCAGTCTCCAGCACCGATCCGGCCGTGAGAGAGGCCCGGAGGAATCTCAGCCGTCGAATCGTCGGGTTGCAGGAGATAGTGGACGGCATATGCAATCACAACCACAACGATTGGGAGAGTGGATGGATTGACTGGGATGAGGCATTGGAGAGGTTATGCGCCGAGAAGTTAGGGTTTCGGTGCTTCGAGAGATTTCTCCGCCTGTTGGAGAGTAAAATTTCATGAATTTATTTTTAATTCATGGTTTCAAATCATCATATGAACGCCAAAAAAATGTGTGATGAATCTTCTTTAAATTAAGCAGAAAGCTTAGTATTTTAGAATTTTAAAAAAATTATGTCAAGCCCAAGTCCAAATAGCCCAACATACATCAGCAAAATCTGAACTAGCTTTT
The DNA here is from genome assembly GCA_963922045.1 of Persicaria maculosa. Taxonomy (NCBI): domain Eukaryota; kingdom Viridiplantae; phylum Streptophyta; class Magnoliopsida; order Caryophyllales; family Polygonaceae; genus Persicaria; species Persicaria maculosa. The sequence goes on along the minus strand of OY998257.1, from coordinate 18,469,327 downwards.
GATTACAGGTAAAAAAAAAAAAAAAAAAACTCCATCGAAAGCAGTTGAAAAAAATACATAAAAAAAGGGGGAAAAGAGGTGAGGGTGCAACTGGCATTAGCAGTACGTGGGCAGGCGGCGGTTTTACACAAGTAACTGCTCCATTTTCAGCCTATAAAAAGGGTTGCAATGACAGTTTGGGTCTCCCCCCCGGGACTGGCTTTCTTTTTCCTCTAAAACTAGTGCAGTCCCCGTGCGTTACACACGGGATTTATAAATGATTATTTAGACTTATTAGTGTATGACTCGTGCCTTAGGCACATGTATGAATTTTTTTTTTGTATACTATCACTCTAATGTTATAAGAATGTCGGAAACATATCCTAACCCATCTCTATGGTATATTTATCTCCCTTTAAAATGAACGGGTCATATATTTATCGAAGGTCGAACCCAATAGTGAGAACATTTTATACAACATTATAAATAGAAAACAAATACAGTGTAATTTGACAAATTACACTGCTAATTTGTCAAATTAAAAAGTTTAACAATAGGGGCTTTATCATATGTCAGATTATACAGTTGTCAAATTAAAAAGATTAACAATAGGGGGTTGATAAATACACCGCTAATTTTGACTGGATACACCGCTAAACTTCGCCACCCTCTGCGGACCGAGCTCCGCTACCCCTTGCGGACATCACCGGGCATCGAGCCAATCACGCTCTAAAAGGTCATCGATAAAACGTCCGCAAGACGTTGCGGAGAGAGGTCCGCGTTAGGATGCGGAGTCCCTAACCTATATGTAAAAAAAGAAAATAAAGAAAATAAAAACACTAAAGTTCCGCACCTTAGTGCGAACCTTTTTTTTTGTTTTTTTTTTGAATTTAGACTTCGCATCATAACACGGACCTCTCTCCGCAACGTCATGCAGACGTTTTCTCGATGGCATTTTAGAGCGTGTTTGGCCCGATGTCTAGTGATGTCCGCAAGGGGTAGCGGAGCTTGGTCCGCAGGGGGTGGCGAAGTTTAGCGGTGTATCCAGTAAAAATTAGCAGTGTATTTAGCAAACGCGTTAACAATATCAGTCTACCACCTCGTATCGTAAGTACACATTCCAAGAGTCCAAAACTCCAAATATTTCAGGGATCAATACTTTACCACTTTACCAGATACCACAGTAGAAAAATCGAACTACTAATAAACCAAAAATAGTAGTCATAAATAAAATTTGGGAACACCGTATGCAATATCCAATCTTTAAGTAGAATCTAGGACATTAAAAAGTTCAAAAGACAAATGATAAAACTAACGACAAACTTAGAGTAAATTGGACATCCAATGTATGTTAAAAAAAAACCCTTGTTATCCATATAACTATAACACCAGCTGAGCTATATATATAATTATACATATGAGAGTGGGGTGAATAATACAGCATTTGCTGGGAGTAAATTGCAGGACTATCATATGGCCCCATCAATCACCATCCTAGACTCCTAGTTGCAATTTGTTGCAATTAAAATGGTTGGCAACAATTTTATATGAATATAGTACAATAGAGGTATCTATAAATTATCTTTCGGTATTCTATTATGCCTCCTAATAATTTACTCCGTAGTATTATTCAGACAGCACAGATGCAAATGCAAGTCATACAACCCACATTCTTCAGTTCTGACCCAGAAAGAAAAGGTTCTTCATCGAAAGAAATTAAGTAGCATCTAGGAAGCAACATGTGATTGAAATCAAAATACAAGAACCGACTGAGTAGCTCATCACTGAGCTCTCGAGTGTAGCCATCCATGTTGGGGTTGGTTGTTGACGCACCCGAGTGGTGCACTCCATAATGGGCCTCATTTGAACAGGAAACAACGCTGTAAGGGAATGCATCCTCGTGTAACAAATTCTGGTTCCTCGCAGTCTCACTCTTACTGACAGATATGTATAGCATGTTCTTTTTCTGCTATTCCACTATCTTGATCAGGAGCAAGAGGGTCATCTAGCCAATCTCCGCAACCGGGAGAAACTCTGTAAGGAAGTAACACCGTAAACGTGGAGCCACAACGCACTTCGCTAGTGATGGTGAGATAACTTCCCATGAGTTCATCCTGTTCAATGTATAGAAATGTTAAATGCAGTATAATACTTTTTGGATATTTATACATCTCATGATTCATGATAGAAATATGTTAGAATCTGGATTAAAAAATAGAACACCAAAATCAGCATATAGAAAGGAAAGATCAAGTCACCAGTTGTATGCAGAATGCCAAGCCAAGTCGAGACACTTGTCCTCATTGTGATTACTGTTTTCAGCAAGCACTCACTGCAAATTTCATTTCATTTCAACATCTTTAAGATGTGAACATATTGGTTGTGCATAATCAATACAGAGCAACTATGCTCAAAACATAGCTGAGGTTACCTGATATTTCTTTTCATTATTTTCTAAATCCTTGGAAAGATTTTGAACCCTTTTCTTAAGATTAGCTGCTTCATCCATACGAATATAGCGAACCAAGTTAAAGCTAAAAAAAGGACCAGGACTTGCCATAATTTATTCCATATCAGACATTTTTAAATGAAGAATTATCTAGAATAAATCTAAAATTCAAGCAAATGTGGGGAGGTTGAAGCTTACTCAGAAGGAAGCATCAATTGAAACCACAAATCCCTTGCCATTAAACCATAAACGGAAACCAGCAAGCCCTTGAAGCTTCCCTTATGTTAAAGATTTATTCCTATAATTTCCAATTCAACCAATAAGCTAATCACTCACCTAACCAAAACAACGCACAAGACAAATGAAAAACGGATTAACTGATGGATTTGGACTTAATTGGATCATTCCTTTTTCCGGCAAATATTTCCACATGATCGCCACTAGGAGACGCAACAGAAATATTATTAAAACACTACAGACAACTGCAGGAATCTCAATCACTCAAGAATCGGAAATTAGGGAACAGATTAGAAGGGACTTCCAAGATAGGTATACTCAACACACACGAAATAATGCAAATAGAAACCTAGTAAATAACATAACTACAGAAATATCCAATTCAGAGAATATATTACTTACTAAACCACCATCAAATTCAGAAATAAAAGAAGCTGTCTTTGGCCTAGCAAATGACAAGTCTCCAGGACCAGATGGTTTCCCAGCGGGATTTTTTAAAAAGTACTGGCACATAGTTGGACCATCAGTTACGAAAGCTGTAAAAAGCTTTTTCCTTAGTGGAAAAATTTTAAAACAAATAAATCATACTTTTATTGCTCTAATCCCGAAACGTGAAACACCAACATTAACTGCTCATTACAGACCTATAAGTCTCTGCACGACAACATATAAAATGCTGTCACGAATAATGAAACCAAAAGAAGCGACTCCAGAACTGGACAATGCTCCATCAAAATTTAGTTTATGGACTCCAGATGGTGGTTTGGTCCATTTTCCGGTTCTCCGTTTTATTGTTTTCAGTTTTCTTGTTTCTTGAATTGTAGTTTCAGAATCATCTATTCTTGCATTTTGCCAGTAAATAAGGTTTTGTTTAATGATTGAAGCAATTGATTTGTGATTTGGGTGAATATTTTCAAAGATTGCTTTGTTGCGAAAGTACCAAATACACCACCAACACATTGCTAGCTTAGAGAACTTCTCATTTCCAATTTTATTTTTGATTTGTTGTAGTGTTTCATTTGTGTCTAGGTCCCAATCTTGTACATTTTCTAGTGTTTTGTAAATTTTGTAATCCGTTACCCTGACTGTAGCTAGCGTGACAGGGCATTTCCAAAGTAGGTGGGGTGTGTCCTCATAACAGGAGTTACAGTGAGGGCAGTTTGTCGGAATCCCAATCCCACGGCCTGCAAAATTAGCAGAAGTAGGGATTCCATTCTTTGTTATTTTCCAAAGAAAATTTTTGACTTTGGGACTCGTATCTAATCCCCAGATCCAGTTTAGATTTGATTTGACATGTTGTTTCTGGATGTTTATGAGCTCAACAGCCGAGGCTGTCGAGAACCATCCATTTTTACTGTGTTTTCAGTATAAGCGATCCTGATTAATGTGTTTTGGGATGGGTGTATTAGTAATTGTTTGAATAAGATCAGGGTTTAGTATGTTTTGCAAATCATGTTGAAGTTGTTGAATATTCCAAGCTTTGGTCGTTGTTATGTAGTGATTAACCTTTATCGTTGTGTCTATCAAGTGTGCATTAGTAGCCATTTCAATGAGAGGAAAGGAGTCACACCAGACATCAGTCCAGAAATTGTCAGAGCTCCCGTCACCAATGCCCCATCTAAGTCCTTGTTTGAACAGGTTTAGAAGATTACTAAGTTTTGCCCACTGCCAAGAGGCCGAGCCTTGTCTATTGTAATTTAGGATATGCTGGTCTTTAAGATATTTATGCTTTATTATCTGTACCCAAGGATTATTTGGTTCTGCTAGGATTTTCCATATGAGTTTAAGCTGAAGGGCTATGTTCATATCTTCAGAACGACGAATTCCTAGGCCTCCATTAGTTTTTGTTTTACAAACATCAAACCAGCTGATCAGTGGCCTGTGCTGTGTGCCCTTGTTCCATAGGAAATTTCTATTAATTTTATCCAGATCTTTGTGTATCGAGGAAGGTAACATAAAGCATTGCATGAGATGAAGAGGTTTTGCAGCTAAAGTGGTTTTAATGAGCGTACATCTCCCTGCTTGAGAAAGCAAAGGTGCCTTCCACTTATCAAGTTGTGTTTTGGTCGCCATGATTAGTTCTTTAAAAGAATACTTTGTTACTCTATTTGAAAAGATAGGGCAACCTAGATAATTACCTAAGTTATCCGTATGGTTTATTCCAAGCACACTTTGTAATAATCTATTTCCATTAGCGTTGACATTTTGGGAAGTTTGAAATAGAGATTTTGCCTTATTTACTCTTTGCTCGCTAAGGGCACAATACTGATTGAGGATGTTATTTATGTTATCGCATGCGGTTTTGGTGGATGAAGCGAAGATTATTATGTCATATGCAAAGGCTAGAAAAGGGATTTTTGGTCCACCTCTAGAGATTGAGATCCCCAAATGGCTGGAGTTGATTAGAGATTCTTGTTGTAGAGCTCTTGCAAGAACTTCCGAGATAATAATGAATAGATAAGGGGATAGCGGATCCCCCTGTCTAATTCCTTTCGAAGGCTTGAAAACACTGGTAGGTTCATTATTGACTAAAACAGAGTATGTGACAGTGGTAATACATTCTTTTATCCAGTTGATAAATACATCTGAGAAGCCAAACTTATGTAGAATAGCTAAGAGGAAGTCCCAGTCGACCATGTCGAAAGCTTTTTTCATATCTAGTTTAATCACAATCCAGCCCTTTTGCCCTTTTTTCCTGTGAAATGAGTGGAAAATTTCATGAGCGATTAATATGTTGTCTTGTATTGCCCTTCCAGACGAGAAGGCACTTTGAAGTTTAAAATAATTTTTTTTTATTAAAATGTGAAAATTAAAATAGTAAAAAAAAATTAATGGAAGTTTTAAAGTAATCATAAACTGCATTGAGAATTATGTTAGCTTAATATTAATCTTATATATGTAGCTATGAACAAATCAACTACTCTTTTTGCAACAATTTGAAAAATAAAAAGATAGATGTTTATCATAAAAAAATAATCTAAGTGCGTAGTAACTATAGATTTAATTATTATATATTGTTATAACACACTTACATTTTTTTTAATAGAGATTTATAAAAATAATCATTTTCAGAGGAAAACCCAATTTTACCCTTTATCATTTAATTTTATATTTTGTTTGATGTCACTATAACATAAAAAGACATGTCACCTTATAGAGGCGGCCAGGGTGTGGTGGGTGTAGGCAGCCGCCTCACCCTTCGACTCACGCGCCCCCGAAGTTTGAAAAAAATAGTTGTATATATATATATATATTATTAAGTAATAATTCGAGCTCAGACATACCTGAAACTCGATAGGCCGACACGTCGGCAGACGGATAGACCGTCGAGAATACAATAAAACCGAAAATACAGAAAAATAAAAAAGGCGCACTCAACACATAGCAAGCAACTGATTTGAACGAAACTGAGCAGAACTAAAACCGTATCGTTAAGAGAGTCGACGAAGAACGAAGCCAGGTACAACCGAAAGGAAGTACCGCAGGTCAGCGGTACATCAGGACTCTAACTCCTGTGGACAGTGAAGACGAAACTCATGTAACGGCCCGGATATAAATACCCGGGTTACGTAAAACCCCAAACGCCGGATTGGGATGGAATTGGGAGACAATTAAGGACGTCGGCGAGGGCTTGATGCAACTAAAACCCAAACATAATTTCGATTTACTGGTTTCACCAATTGTACAAGGGAAGAATGAGAGGGGGAAGAAGAACCCGCAAAAATTCCCAACTTGATTTTTAATTTTGGTCAACACCAATAAGTGAAAATCTGAATAGGGGTTCCACAACCACCGAAGGCAGGGAGAACCACCACCGAAGTTAAAAGTGAGAATGGCAGACACCAAATGGTGCGGCCGGAGTGGAGTAATTAGTGGTGATAGACCGAGGCCGAGACTATTCACGCCGAGAAGGTGGGTTGGTGGCTCCCGAAGGAGATTTTGGGGCTCCCGGAGGAGGGGTTTTCATGAACTTGTTGCGCAAAGTGTGCTTTTTTTTTCAATTTCTTTCGTCTCAGCAGCAAAGGGAGTGCCATTTTTATTTTTATATTTTTACTCTTCTTCATCACTGTAGACCTGCACAAGGACGTTAATGGCGATGGAGAATTGCCGACAACGATGACGACGACTGACGATAAAGAAGACTCTTAAAGTTGAAGACGACGGTCCGAAAGAGAAGCACGAATCTGGACGAGCGACACCCCAAGCGGCACCCAAACCACCAGACATCTGGAAGACGAAAGGGATGAAAGACCCCGCAAGCGCCGCTCGCAGGAGGAGAGCTGGATACGGAGGAAGACATGGTAGGAATTTGAGATAAACCGAAGACGATGGGGGTGGTAGCTAGGGATTTACAGACCCAAGGAACAAGGAAGAGGCCATAATTCAGCCTTCCTGAACACACATCAACAGCAAAACAAGGTTCTAGACAATCAATTTTGTGAAATTTTCATTAGAGTTTGTGATTTTGGGAATAAATTTTGTGTTTAATTATTGTGTATATGTGATTTTGAGAATGAAATTTATTAATTTATGAATTGATTTTGGGGTTTATGAATTGAATTTGTGAAGCTTTATACAATATTTGGGTTTTCCTACCCTATATATTCAAATCGCATTTCTATCATGTCTTTAGGAACCAAAAGACATTATAAAGTTGATGAGTTTACAATCCTAACTAATATGCAAAAGCCTTGAATTTAGCATCATTGGATTTTGATAAGTTTACAATCCTAAATGTGTCAAATGCTTGAATTTTCAATGAATGACTAGAAACTACTACCATAGCAACCAAGATGAAAGTCGTAGCTTAGGTAAAAGAGTTTATTCAAGGACAATATCTCAGTACACACTATAAATTTTGTCCCACCTTTCAGAGGATCCTACAACCGCCACTGTCACCTTATTAACTTATGTCTACTCCTATTCTATATCCTATACTCCTATTTTATATCCTATCAATGATATATGACACATTTAAAAAAATGTACCTTACTCGTTAAACGCTCTCTTTTGAGAACGAGTGTCGCCGCCTACCTAGGTCACCGACCTTCGTCTCTTGGGCCGCCACCATGTCCGTTGCTAGCCAGCCACCACCCGCCTTCCTAGGCCACCGTTTTCCCTGGCCACCATGGACACCACATCGTCTTGCCCACTAGCCTTCAGCCTTCTCGGCGTCCGCCTCCCATGGTCTCGTCCACCGAGATGGTCCCTACAGCTCCGCTCTCACCTCCTAACTCGGCTCTGCCCTAGTTTCCGGCCTCCGCAGTGGTGTATTCTCTCGGCTCTGCCATCCTGTCGCCCTCACCGGTCTTCCGCCGCCTCCCCTTTCCACCATCGGTTCCGCCCTTCTCCGCCTCCTCAAGCTTGGTTCGCTTTGCTTCCGGCTCCTCCTTCGAGGTCGCACTTGGCTCTAGCCTCAGCTCCGTCCTCGGTTCTCGACGGCTTCATCAGCTCCACTCAACGCTCCTTGTTTCTGGCTTTGTAATAACGCCTTTTCAGGGGTTTATCCTTTCCATTCCATCCTTCTTTTCCTTTTCCTTTGGATTGTTATTCAATTTCTTGCTATGTTCTGTCTCAATCGCCTCTATTTTGACTACTTAGTAGTCTATTGCGATCTCGTTATCGTCTTTGAGGGTATGAGATGGGCTGGGGTTTTTTATTGAGCAATGGTTTGGCTTGGGTTTGGATTTGCAGCTTAGTGTGCTGTGTTTGTTCTTGTTGTGATACAGGCCTCATGTGAATGGTGTTTGATTTGCTGTATCCGAAGATGTCGTGGATTTGCGATCGATATCTGATGGCTCTTTTGAGTCCATAATCTGAGATGTCCGCTTGTGTCCCCAGAGCTCTCTATGTGCGTCCTCCGTTGGCTGATTGATTCGGTTGTCATGTCAGTTTCATTTTACGGTGTAGGATAGCTAGAGCGTTTATTGTATTTTCGCATCTTCATTTCTGTTATTTGTTTCGTGTTATTTCCTTTCTGTCATTTGTTTCTGTTATTTGTTTTGGTTGTACATGATGGTTAGTCTATCTACCACCGGCTTATTCGGTCTCTCGGTTTCTCTAGACTTGTCTATAGAACTAAATTCTTATCTTGCTTAAAAAAAAAATCATTCCAGTAATTTAAATTGCATGGGACGACCCATATCCCGTCTAATCCTGTTTCGCGCCCACACCTATATAAAACTATATTAAACATTATTAAAAAAAAGTATGAAGTAATATTTTATGTAGTATTTTTAATCATCTTTAAAAAATTTGGATTAATAGTAAAAATAATTTTAAAGTAATTAGTATCTATATAATATAATAAAACAAAGATCTGAAGTCTTCTTTAATGCACTTAGCATATATGTTATTTTTTGGTGCAATCTGACATGGATTTTTTGAAACGTGAATGATGATCGAATATATATAAGTCATGTCAGAAAATGATCTCATTTGTTTTATCTACATGCTATCCTATGTATCTATCTCAAATCTTAAATGATTACAAAATCTATCATTTTACAATGAGTAATTTTATAAACATTGCACCTTGAATTATATTATCTTTAGTTATTAAGATTGACTATTTTAGTTCATTATATCTAATGATAAGATTTTGTTATGAAATAATTATATATTGATCAATAAAATCTTATCATGAAAATATTTATATTAATTCTCAACTTTATATCTTTAAGTTGTGACAAAACCTATTATTTTTATGATTATTTGAAAATTTTTATTAAAAATTTTCGAATAAACTATTTTAATTTTCACATAAAATTAAATAAAATATAATTTATCAATAAAACACGTAAAAATATGCGTAGCAAATACTAATTATGCTGATAAGGTAGTGAATTTTGACTTTATCTCATCTTAAGAAGATGTCTACGCTCAACTAGTTCCGTACCCGCACCGTGTACCATTTTTTTAATTTAAATAATTTTGATAATAAAACTCGTTTATTCAATTAATTAATTTCTTCTATACTTCTGATTTCTCAAATCTTAATAAATTTATACTTAATTAGTATAAAAGCTAATTTCTCCTTTCTCCGGCCTTACTCCTTACTCTTTGCTAGTGTATATTAGTGGAAACAACATATGAAAAGCTATAATTTCTCAAATCTGAATGAATTTATACTTTATTGACGACATATGAAAAGCTAATACTCCCTCCATCCCAAAATGGTTGTCTTTGGACTATTTATGCACGTTTTTTAAGGAGTTAAAAACTACATAAAATATCTATTTTTTAATTATTTTTTAAAAATAATTCTATACTTATTAGTAATATGTATGATATTATTTAAAAATATTTAATAAAATGTTGATATTTTATATAGTTTTTAGCTTCTTAAGAAAACGTGCATGAATAGTTAAAGACAATCATTGTGGGACAGAGGGAGTATATATTAGTGGAAACAACAAAATAACACACTTTATAACCAATCAACACATTATTGCAAAAAGCTTACCAAGGAAATCGTAAACAAAGTCGTAAATAACCTGCAATAACAACACCAAAAAGAAGGGAAAAGACGTTAACGTTTGTGAAATAACATTAACAATCTAAACTATATATAGGTCAAAATCTAAAAATCTATCCATAATTATATATGTATAAAATCCAACAATATATCTCATAAATATATCAATACCTTCAAGATATATAGGAAAATTTTATTTCTTATTGAATTCATAATTTGATAACTTTTACACGACTAAGTATTATTTTAATTTACCTAAAACCTTTTATTTTCTTCATATTGATAAAGTTATTGATAAATTTATTTAATTATTATGACCATGCTAAGTATTATTTCGATTTCGTCAAAACTTTTTATCTTCTAAAAATATTTTCATATTGATGAAGTTATTGATAAAGTTATTTAATTAGTATGTCCTTGTAATATATTGATAAAGTCATTATCTTATAAAAATATGTTCATATATAGTGAAAATAGGTAAAATTTTATCTCATATAATAATCTTTAAAATTAGTTAATATCTTCTAAAAATATATCCATATCTAATCAAATTGGGTCAAATTTTATCATTTTTTTATTAGGTAAAAATTCGAGCTCAGAGAAGCCTGAAGCTCAAGAGGCTGATGAATCGGCAGACGGACTAACCGTCAACATACAATCATAAGCAACACAAATCAACAAGGAAGAAAGAAAAAACCCAACAACTCATAAAAGACGTCAATCAGCGGAAGAGTCGATGAAGATCCAAGACAAGCCACGAATGCCAAGAACACGGGCGAGTGCGATGACTCACACGGCGTCTCGACACCGAGAAGGCGGAGAACAGTAACCCACCACCGGAAAGGGCGAATCCTGGGGAAGTGCGGACCACCGACGTTGCCCCCACCTAAATGAGGGATCTTCGAATACCACGAACACAGCCACGATCCTCTCGATCATACAGGACGCCCGATACTGCAACCCAACTCGGAACTAAATGCAACCACACCAAGGCAGCGACTCGAAGCCAAACGACGAAGCAAAATACAAGCCAAAACAAGGAAGATCAATCCTCCGACGAAAATTTGTGAGCAGAAATACCGGAACCCAGTATAAAGTCCGGAGAGATTTATTATTACTTATTAATATTAATATTTTCCAAGCTCCTTTGGAATTTATTCAACCCTTTTGAGATTTTAGGCAAACCCTTTCAGGTATTTGGTAATATATATATATATATATATATATATATATATATATATATATATATATATATATATATATATATATATATATATATATATATATATATATATATATAGAATACGGATCAAATGTTAAAAACTCTTACGGTGTTAAATGTTGACATTTGCTTGCCGTGCAAGATGGCAACCTAGAGACCTAGAGGCAGAGGCACATAGTATACAATATATACCAACATACCTTTTCTTTTTTTCTTTTTTTTTTTAAAATTATTTTTATTGAAATAATGAGACTTGGCGTTCACTGTATAAAAACAAAAATTTTTCACACCCAAGGAGAACACAGGGAAGCTCGGGCTAATTCCTTTGTTTTTCAATTATTTTTTTTTTCGGGCTGATTTGGGCCCAAAACAATGCCTTGGCCCCAAAGGGAAAGTTCGGGCCCAACAAACAAGCCATTCGAGCCCGAAGCGAACCCTAAGCCACAGATGAATAGCCGACCAAGTGTTGAAGCGCAGGAGCAAGCCAGCACAGGTGGCCGACGTCCAACACCGGAGGGAACCTAGTGCACTGAGTGACAGAGGGGTTGCCGAGCAACCAAATCCGACGACCTCCCTTCTCCAGAAACAAGTCCGGGCCATAGGAGAAGAGGGGTGTGTGAGTCGGCACCAGGGTCGGGCTGGAACGCCGGCGATAAGGGCCGAAGGCGACGCTTAAGGCATCGCCGACAAAGGCGGAGCGAGAAGGAGGCAAGCACCTCAGGACCGCCCTGTGCAATCGTTGAGCAACGACAAACCTAAGACCCTCCAATCGAGGGCGTGCAGGCTTGGAATGGATGAAAACGAAGGATGAGAATGGATCCTCGTCCAAAGATCTGTAATAGCTCCAAAGAGATAATGCAAATCAGCGATTAATAGTCCGATGTAGGCAAACCGCACCACTACCCACACGATTCACAAACCGATAGACAAAAACCCCAAATCGGAGTTAGAGAAAAACGAAATCAAGCCCCCAAAACGAAGGCATGGATTACCAACCAAGGTTGGTGGTTTATGACTCCCAAAGGAGGGCTTTTGGCCTCCGGAGAGGGGATTCGCAGCCTCCGGGGAGGACTTCCGACTGATATTTCCCACCGTCGAGGAGGATTACCGACTCCCTCTCTCTAGAAAACTAGAGAGAGGAGAGAGCTCCAAGTTGCATGTTCGATGAAGTAAATTAACGTCAAATTTTATCATATGCACATATACATATATTGATTAAATTGAGTTAGAATAAAAATTAATCTTATAAATATATTTTAAAATTAGTTAATATCTTCTAAAAATATATCCATATCTAATCAAATTGGGTCACATTTTATCTTAGGCATATATAGATGTATTAATTAAATAGAGTAAGAATAAAACTTTATCTTATGAGAATAAAATTTTATCTTATACATATATTGATTATTTCAAAAATTTTGGATTGGTTCATACGACTACGATCAAGGAGAATCCGCCATATGTCCTAAGTGATTTCTCCTCTATTATATAATATAGAATAGATAATAGATGTAGAGTTTGAGATGTCTTTACCTTTTGGTTTTAAATGACGCAACTTATAAAAAAAATCATTGTTCGCATCTAATATATTAGATACAATATATATACCCAAATACGTACAATTAATTAACACATTATAAAAGAAATGTTATACAATTGTAATCCGAATTTTGACCGAATCCCCACTAAGAGATCAGACAGTTGAACGATCTATGCATACATTTCATTACGCGAGACACGATATCGACCGGTTAAAACCTAGCTACTAGTCTTTGCCACCTATGCAAACCAAAAACCAACTATTCATCACTTCAAAACTTTATCTTAATTAATCATCTTTATATAGAAACAAATATAAATACCATTAAAGGCCCTCAGAGCACCCACATTGGGATGTTTAAAAGATAAAAATAATAAATTTAACAATAAAATAATAAAAGAGGGATATATCAGACTTAGACCCCAACACACCCCTGATTCGCCCAACCCCTTTGTGGTAACTCATCACCAACCTCAGTCTCGAATTCGACCTCAACGCACCCAACCCTCTTGTGTTGCAAAGGAAGAGTCAACACTAATTTGATTTTTTGAAAGATAAATATATCGCACACAATTTGAAGGTCAAAGACAACAATTTATCCTATCAATTACAAGGATTCAATACCATATGGAAATGGAAAATTTTTAACTTGATAATTTTTAGAATTGTGCAGAGGTGATGGGGCGGGAGGCATCTTTGTGAATCCATTAGCCGCCATTGCTTAGATCTCACAAAGCTCAAACACCTTAGAAGGAAGATCTTCAAACATCTTTGAAGGAGTGGTGACCAACTTCCCCGAAATCAAATTACAACTCACTAGTTACGACCTGAACCTCAATTTCAAAAATGGAGAAAGTGAAACCAAAGAGAAATGAACTTACATAGTGTATCATTTTTCGAAACTAAACAGAATTCCTAAATGGGATCGATCACGAATTGGCGATGGTGGCAGGGACAAAATTGCAGATGGAGGCGAATAGGGGTTGGGGTTTCAATGTAGAAGGTGGAGGAAGAACGCTGAAAAGAAAGGGGTTTGGGGAGGAGGGTGAAGTTTAAGAAGTGGTAGGGTCAGGAGGTGGGTTGGGGGAGGGTATTTTGTGTATTTTGGAAAGTTTGGAACATTTTGAAATTAAAATTGAGGACAAAAAATTGAGTTCTATTGTTTTTGGTATATAGTATAATAGTTGAGCTATTAATTAGCTATTTTCAAAGGTTGGATTATTTTTGGTTGAATAGAGATAGTTGGGATTATTTTTAATTATTTTACCTTTTTTTATATTATAAAACTCAAACATCAACCCTTAGTTTGTTCCGTTAAAGATGAATTGAGAAGTTTGAAGTTTTAAACCACAATATATATGGGATGAATTCTATAGCCAAATACCAGCTATTCTTACATACCTAAGACCTCAAGGGTATGATGCAGCGAGCGATCTCTAACTCTGAATGCTCAATAAGGATGTCGTAAAGAGTTTTTTTTTTTTATTATTAGGTAACGATTCGGATGGGAGATCCCTATCCGAAAGCATCCTGCCGGATGAGGTCTAACAGACCTGTGTCATTGTATAAATTTGGTCCCCTGGTAGAGTAGCAAAGGTGTGCAACCCTATCCGCTACCCGGTTACCAATACGGGGAATGTGGGAAACTCCAAAATTTCTTACTCCTAAGAGAATGACTTGGACGTCCGACATTACTAGTTCTATTTCCCAGGGGCAATTGGCATGGGTACTTAAAAAATCTGTAATAATCTTTGAATCTCCTTCTATAATTAAGTTGTTGATTTGTAGTTCCCTGGCTTTTTCCACCCCAAGTCGTAATGCTAATGCTTCCGCCATAATGGGAGACTGGCCACTGATAGCTTTACCACCAATGCTAATGGGGTTGCCATTCCAGTCCCGAATAATGTAACCTATAGAGCTCTTTGATTCCGATATAAATGATCCGTCAAAGTTTAATTTGTACCTGCCCATAGGAGGCCTTCTCCAGTGGTGGCCCTTTTTGACGTTTTTAGATTGGCCATTTCCCCCATTATGGATTGAAGAATCCCCATTTTTATTCGAGTTCATTTTACAAGCTCTTTTCCAGTTTCCAATATTTTCCATAACTATTTTCTTAAGACCCTCTGCAGAGGGAATGTTGGCATTCCTGAAGATAATCTGGTTCCTGACAAACCAAATTGTCCACCATCTGATAGCCATGCTCTGCTTATTCTCCTTCGAGAGAGAAGTTCCTAAGAGTTGCAGTATTTGCTCCATGTCTCTGTTTTGTGATAGAAGAGTGTTGATTCTTTGAGATATTCCCCTAGGAAATTGTTGCTGAAAGTTATTTAGGCTACATTCTAGAAAAAGATGAATATCATCTTCCGTGGAATGGTTGCAAAAAATACATGTCATAGGTACCGCAACACCCTTTTGGGATAAGCGAGTAGTTGTGGGTAGGCCTTGTTGTTTGATTCTCCATAGGAAGTTTTTTATTTTAGGTGGGGCGTCAATTTCCCAAATCCAAGTAAAACCATCAGATGTTGTAAGTGGGTTGGAAGAAATAAAGTTATAGGCACTTGATGTTGTAAACCATCCATTTTTAGCAGGCCACCAGTACAGCCTATCTGAAAACGGGTTGGTTGGCAAAGGGATTTTGGTAATTTCCTCCAATATAGATTCTGGGAGTATTGATTCGAGCTTCTCCCTCCACCATTGACCTCCCATTATGTATTCACTTACAGTATCATTTGGGTTTATATTGTGTTGGGGGTCTATTCTATCTATCAGAGGCTTCATTGTAACCCAGTTGTCTTTCCAGAAGTTGATTGATTTTCCGTCACCAACTGACCAAATGAGTCCTGATTTAAATTTTGGAATCAAGGAGCATAGTTTTGACCATTGCCAAGAAGCATTTCCGCTCCTAACATAATTAAGGATGTGATTTTCTTTCAGGTATTTGTGCTGTATAATTTTTACCCAGTTATTCTCCGGTTCCGCTAGAGTTTTCCACAAAAGTTTTAATTGGAGCGCTTCATTCATATCTCTAGATTTCCGTAATCCCAGTCCACCAGCTGCTCTTGATTTACAAATCTTGTCCCAACTAATTAGTGGGCTATGTTGAGCGTCTTTGTTCCAGAAAAAATTCCTGTTAATTTGGTCAAGTTGTTTATGTACCGACGCAGGAAGCATGAAGCTCTGCATGGAGAATAGAGGCTTTGATGATAGATTAGCTGCAATTAGAGTTGCCCTGCCTTGCTGTGATAGGGCGTTTGCACGCCATTTACTCAACTGATCTTTTGCTTTACAAATTATCTCACCGAAAGTTTCCTTCATAACCCGCCCATTAATGATCGGATAGCCCAGATGTTTTTCTAAACTTCGTTCTAGTGGAATATTAAGAATTCCTTCTAGATCTCGTGCTCTAGTCCTAGGAATTCCCGGGGTGGTTTGGAAGGAAGACTTATGATAATTTACTTTCTGTCCGGAAAATTTACAGTAATCCTCAATTATTTCTTTTACTTTCATACATGCAGTGTTGCTTCCTTTAGCAAATATGATTATGTCATCCGCAAAGGCCAGAAATGGGATGCAGGGGCCCGAGTTCCCAAATTTGAAGCCAACACTATTGTGGACCGACTCAGCATCCGTCGACAGTTTGCGAGCCAGAACTTCTGCTCCAAGAAGAAAAAGAAAAGGAGAAAGAGGATCTCCTTGACGCAGTCCTCTAATAGGTTTGAAGGGTTCTGTGGGTCCATTGTTAACCAAGACCGAGAATGAAACCGTGGTCACACATTCCATAATTATGTCCACAAACCGTTGATGGAAACCGAATCTTTGGAGCACCAACTTTGTAAATTGCCAATCTACTCTGTCATATGCCTTTTCCATATCGAGTTTTATTGCAGTCCATCCCTTAGAACCTTTTCTTGTACGAAATGAGTGGAAAATTTCATGTGCTATGAGGATATTGTCCTGAATTGCTCTGTCAGATACAAAAGCTCCTTGGAGCGGTTGTATAAGTTTTCCAATAATCATTTTTAATCTTTCTTTGATTAACTTGGAGATGATTTTGTAAATGGTGGAGCAAAGACTAATCGGTCGATAATGTGTAGTCATCGAGGGATTATCAATTTTCGGTATTAATGAAATAAAGGTGTGATTGATCTACTTAAGTAAATTTCCAGTATGAAAGAAAGCTTTTATTGCCCTAGTGATTCCGATACCAACAATGTCCCAATACTTTTTATAGAATTCCGCTGTCATTCCATCCGGACCAGGAGATTTATTGCTTCCCATTGAGAAGACTGCTTTTTTAATTTCACTGTTCGTTGGTTGTTGAGTTAGTAATCTATTTTCCTCATCTGAAATGACAGGGTTGATACCAGAGAGGAATTCTTCTAATTGGTGAGTCGAGTAAGTTTGTTCCCGGCGGAACCTTTTTTCAAAGTCTTTTGGATTTCCTTTTTAACATTTTCATCACCTATAATTTGAGTTCCTTCTGCTGAAGTCATCGATCTAATAATTTTTCGGTTTCTTCTTCCAGAGGCTACTCTATGGAAATAGGATGAGTTAGTGTCTGCTAATTTCAAATGTTTTGATTTAGCTCTTTGATTCCAATAAGTTTTATGGAAGAGGAGTAAGTTTTCTCTTTTTAATAATAGGTGTTGTTCTTTAGTGGATGTACTTGGATTTTTGTTATAGTTATGGACTGATTGTATTTCCAAAAGGGCGTCATCAACTTCTTGCAGTTGGCGGAAGATGTTTCCAAATGTTTTCTTATTCCAGGCTTTAGCCTTTTGTTTGAGAATTTTTGACTTATGCATGATTTGGAACATGGCAGAGCCCCCACAGGATGCTCTCCACGATTGTTTAACAATATTGCGAAAGTCTCTCCTCTGAAGCCATATGTTTTCAAATTTAAATGGAGGTGGTTTGAAGGAAGTGTTTTTGGATAGATTGATTGAGATAGGGCAGTGATCCGAATTGGAAAATGAGCCATTTTTGGTTACAAGGTCAGGGAACATGTTGATTATCTCATGGTGAACTAGTACCCTGTCAAGTTTTTCTAGGATATTATCTGGGCCTTTTTCTTTCTTCCTCCATGTAAATGGGTTACCGAACGAAGGGATATCCACCATAGAACAAACATCCTTGAAATCCATTATTCGCTGGAATCTGCTCGGTAGCGTCTCCGCCCCACCACTTTTATCCGAAAGTTGGCATATTTCGTTCAAGTCACCCATCACTAAGCAAGGAATGTTACTTTGTAAGATCAACTGGGAGAGATTTCGCCAAAATTCGTCTTTCTCTATAGGATTTGGGGGGGCATACACAAATAACAGTAAGCACTCAAAATTCTCCTTTGTATTTTCATACTTTACTCCAATAATTCTTGGTAGGTGGATTACCACCGAGATGACTTCGTCTATGAACGAATTTTCATTCCAGAGTAAAGTAATGCCCCCAGATCGCCCAGTAGCCGGAGACCAACAAATGTTTGTAAATCCAATGTTTTTCCATAGAAATTCCTTTGGTTCTCTTTCAGTTTTTGTTTCAGCTAGGATAAGCATTTGTACGTGATCTATTGTACGCCACGCATTGATATTTGTCCAAAAGGTTTTCTTTCCTATACCCCTACAGTTCCAATATCGTATAATCATAGCCACATTGTTTTAGTATGGGCAAGCAGATGATGATCCCACCCATACCAACACCTTTCCCTCTTTATGATTTTCCCTATACTTTTTAAACTTAATTCACAATCTTGTTTGTTCGGCCTAGGATGTTTCCATCCATGTGAATTATTAGGAGATTTGATTGCAGTCATACGCCTAGTCAGCAATTTAGGTAATGTTTGAAGAGAGATGGAAATTGTTCTCAGATTAATGAGGAGGGTAGTCCGTTGACAGTTCATAATATTCAGCCCCTTGCGGTTTCGGGTTGTCCCATGTAAGGGTATACAAGTCCAATCTAACACAAAATTGATTCTATGGAAGATGGGGCATTTAACATTGAAAATGCATTGGTTTTTCAGGCAGATAGACAAGTCTTGAGTGATAACGGAAGATTGCCAATTGAGGGGAAGATAATGAAAGTGCTTGTAACAAGGCATTTGTTGAAGAGTTTTAGCTAACCATATTTGACAAAAATTTTCCGCAAATCCCCTAAAACATAAAACATGGTTGCAATTGATAAGCTTATAGTTTCGTAATCCTGCGTAACCCAGACCCAGGCAAGGTTCATAGGCGGTCCTTGGGCAACAAATAATTAGATAGAAACTAGCAGAGTTTATTCGGTAACTAGTCAAATCATAGGTGCATAGGGAAAAAAACATTTGTACACAATTATCATATCTCATACACCACATCTTATACATCAAGACTATATTCTTCATACCATAATGTGGTACATAACAATCAAAGTACCCATGGGATGATAACAAGGATTTGATAAACAAACATCTAGCTAACCAATATTCCCAAACAAAGAGCAACCATTTTTCCTTCATTATGCAATGCTGAGATAGATTGATGTTCTCAAGAAATAAGTATTCAGACCAAAGCAGTTTAGGCATAAAGGGTAAACTTAAAAGTTTGACAAAGAGCTTAAGACGACCCCTCCAAAAAAAGTAAGGATTCAAACCCTTCAGAGAGGACGACGCCCGGCTGGATTCACCAAAGTTTTCAGAACGGTTGCATGATTTAGTTGTTAATAGCTGCCCCGCCACCTGCTGCTCAAACTTACGCAAGCCTGTAGATAAAGAGCAAGGAGCAGCAAAGGGGGCAGGGAAGCTTTTCCACAGTTTGGGAGACACAGTGGAAACAGAAACATCACCAAGAGCAGCTTCATCAGCATCTAGGTAATGAAAAATTTTGGGTGAATCCGAGGCATACAAGTCCAATATAACATCACGAGGGTTGTGAGGGGAAACAGGAATTCCAGGGAAAATTAAAAGGGCCGGAGGCAGTTTTACAAAGGGATGATCATCCAGACCTGAATAGGCTGTCAGAATCTTGATTTTGATTATCAAGCAAAAGACCAAAGCCAGGACACAAAATGTTACCTGAAAGGCAGAATCCACCACAGATTTCCAAACAACAACTCTAGTTGCCAAAGAGATCACCTTAATCGTAGTTTGAGCAGGGCCCTTTCGGGCGGTAGAACGGAACAAGGCATTCACCTCTGTCCCAGAACTACAAACGTGGTTACTTAGCGTGTTTCCCATCAAAGATTTTAGCAAAAGATGAGAGAAAAAAGACGTGTCAGCTATCAATGGAACACAGAAAAATTTTACTCGAGAACTAGTCCAGTCATAGATACAGAGCATGAAAAGCATTTGTACGCAAACATATGATCTCTTACACCTCATCACATACATCCAAATTGTATCCTCCATTCCAGAAGGTATTACGTAACAGCTTAAATACCCATGAGATAATAGCAAGGTTTTGGTCAATAAACATCTAGCAAACCAAAAAACGTAAGCAAAGAGAGACCATTTTTCCTTCTTAATGCAATGCTGGAAATGATTGTTGCTTTCAAGATATATGAAATCAGACCATAGCAGTTTAGTTACATGGAGTACACATAAAGGTTTGACAAAGAGCACATATGGATCCCTCCCAAAAAAGTTAGTGTTCAAACCCATCAGATTGGGCGAAGCCCATCTGGATTCACCAAAGATTTCAGACCGGTTGCTTGATTTAGTTTTTAACAACATCCCCGCCACCTGCTGCTCAAACTTACACCAACCCGAAGGTAGAGTGCAAGGAGCAACAAAGGGGGCAAGGAAGCTTTTCCACAAATTGGGTGACTCAGAGAACACAAATACTAAACCAAGAGAAGCTTCATCAGCGTCTAGGTGAAGAAATGCATTATGTGAATCCGAGGCATACAAACCCAAAATAACATCATCCGGGTTGTGAGGGGAGACGAGAAAACCAAAGTAACTCAAATTAGTTGGAGACAGTTTTATGAAGGGATGATTATCCAAACCCGAATAGGGTATCAATTTCTTGAATAGGATTTTCAAACAATATGTTACCTGAAAGACAGTATCCAACACAGAGCTCCAAAATACCATACCATTTGCCAGGGAGATCACCTTAATCCCAGTTTGGTCAGGACCCTTTCGGGAGGTAGAGGGTGGCGAGGCAAACACCTCCATCACAGAGCTACATACGTGTTTACACAGCGTGTTTCCCATCAAAGTTTTTAGCATAAGATGACAATCAAACAACGTGTTAGCTATCAATAATACACAAATAAACTTGATCTTCAACATGTTTTGAGAACCCTTTCGGGATGTGGGGGGTGAAGGGGCATGATCCCCTAAACCAGTTTTGTTCAAGATGTATAGATTGACAGTAGTTGTTAGGGAGATTCCAACACCAAACGAAGGGAACAAAATCCCATCAGGTGAAAGAATCAACACAAGGTTTTGAGGGCCCTTTCGGGATGTAGGCAATAGAAGGACACAAGGCCCCTCTATGGTTTTGTTCACCCAAAAGGTGAGGTTTTTAGTACAAATCCAGGTTATATCAAAGGAGAGATGAAGAAGGTACCATAACCCCGACCACCACCGAAGGCGCCCCCGTCGCCGACGCCAAACGCAGGCAGAGCTCCACCGCCACCTCCGACATAAAGAACGCACCTTCCATTCAACACCATATCTGCGCCTCCAAATCCCAACTATTAGTCTTTTCTTTCTCTTTTTGAAATTCTTTCCAGCAGGGGCAATAGGATTCCACACCACCGTCGATGAAAATCCTGCTCGACCTCGGTATAACCCATTACACAGTGAATGCTTCCCCAGCGGACCAAAGAGGCGACCAAAGCCCACATGGACACGGGAAACCTTGAATACCACCTCGAATAAGTTTATATCAGAAGGGTTGAGAGGAGGGAGACTCAAATCTACAAGGAGATTAGCCGATGAAAGACCGAATTTGGATTTGAGAGTTAGGGTTGAAAGAGGGTTTTTTTGACAATGGGATGCACAGGATCCGATCTTCCTCGCCAATGCAAACATCAACAAGGAGTAAGGTTGCAAAAATAGGCTCGAATTGCTTCAAAGCCCCACTTGGATTAGCCAAAATGGAGATATTTGGGATTAGATTTGAGGGGTTGGATGTTCTAGGAATTGGGGTGCACTGACGGGGGTTACCAAAAGAGAGAGTTTCTCTCTCCATCTTTTTCACTTCCAACTTCTTTCTTTGATGTTGTAAAGAGTTGAACTTTATGGAATTAATAGAATTACATAGAGGTGGGCATAAATCCCGCAAATCCCTGTCTCGTCCCGTAAAGGTTATGCGGGACGGGACGCGAGACGACCCGCCCCAATATAATATAATATATTACTGTGTATATAGTATATATATGTATTGTAATGCATTATATATATAATGCAATGATAGTATATTTATATATATAATATATATATGTATATACATACACTGCATATATATATACCATACACTATATATTAACTTATCATCAAGTAAGATAGGTGTGTCCGGAAGTGTCTTGGATGGTCCCGCATCAGGGTTCCTTGTCATCAAACAAAAAAATATATTAACTTATATATATATATATTTATTAAAAAAGGCTAATAAAAATAAAATATTATAGCTTCATTTATTGTTCTACTTTTTTTATTCTATCAAATAGTTATAACTCAAAATCTATTAATAACTACTAGGGTAATTGTGTAAGTAAATATATAAATATATAAAAACAACATTTTTTTATTTACCAAGATTTATTTCTTAAAATAATATCTCTTCATTAAGGCTATGTTTGGCAAAAGAGTAGTTGATGGGGTAACTGAAGCTGATTGATTATTTGTGTTAAATATAGGTTAATAAGTTAGTATGGTATTTGACAAACCTAGCTGTTAGAGTAGCTGATGAAAATTTGTGAATAAAAAATCAAAATCTCCGAAAAGCTTGTGCGAGTAGTTGTTGAAAAGTTTGGATTTCAACAGCTAATTAAACTAAAATCTTATATTTATTTCATTTAAAACTACATAATATCAAAATTATAACCTCCAAAAAATTACTTACAGTTGTCAAACAAAGCCTAAGTTAAATTAAAACAGAGTAATATAGAGTATAATAATTTTCTTTTTATCTCCTTCAAAAAATGTACAAAATATTAAAATATCACTTTTTTATTCTTAGAAATATTATTCATTATTGTATCATTTTATAAAATGGAAATAATAAGATAGCTATGTTTTTTTTTGGGTCCCAAGATGGTTGGTTCCATTCTAGGATTGGTTCGCAAACTTGGCATGGACCAAAACCTGATGGCTCGGGCGCTCGGGCACTGTGCCTCCAAATCTATTTTTCTGATAACCCCGCTTCAATTAAAAAGCAAAATTAAGAGTAAATGGGAGAGGAGGATGAGATTTTACCTAGCAATGCGATAAGCAACACCAACTCTAAACCAAACACCATCCTTCATGATATTTACATGAACACGGGGAAAATGACGATGCAAAAATTGGCTTTTGCGTGGTGGTCAATCTGGTATTTCAGAAACTTATGGATTTTCCAAAATGCAACAACTACTACGCTTCAGGACATAACTGTTTTTTGCATTTCAGCAAACCACACTTGGTCAGATAGAAAGGACACAGAGGTAAAACAAACTCGTTCGACTTCTTTGGCCCTGCAGAGGAATAAGGAACAAAGTTTTTCCTCCGACAGAAATAACTCAAGCAAGAATTGCTTCTGGGAGAGGCCACCCCCGGATTACTACAAATTAAATTTCGATGGATCGCACAGACAGTCGGGTAAGGGCACCTATGGTTTTGTCATAAGAGATCAACTAGGTCAGATTGCCTCATTGGGTGCAGGCATGTGTAATAATAATTCAGCGGTTTTTGCGGAGGCACTTGCCTTGCACATGGGGGTGGTCAAAGCGAGGACCTTGGGAATTCAAAAACTTCTGATTGAAGGAGACTGTTTAGTCGTCATCAAGGCTCTCCTTGGGGATTGGTCTTGCCCCTGGAATATCGAGCTGCTGATGGCCGATACAACTTTTATTCTGAATTCTATGTCTCATATTGCTATTCGTCATATTTTCAGGGACTCCAATGCGGTGGCTGACAGAATTACGCGTCTGGCTTACCGCAACCCTGCCGATGATAGCTTGCTCGATGATCAGGAACTGCGTGTCCTCGTCCGCTCGGACGCTCTAGGAAAAAAGTCCGGTCGCCGGTGGCTTTCCTAATCTTTATCCTGCTTCCAAAAAAAAAAAAAAAAAAAAGATTCGGACCACTCCAAGTCCAAGGCTACAATTACAAACCCATTCGGCTGCGGAATCCCCAAACAGTGACCACCGGTCCACCACTGGCACTGGGAAGAGGAAACCAGCGGCAGCGGGGCGGCAAGCTGCAACTGGATTAGTACCCACTTTCCCCTGAGCTTGGAAGGCCTTTAAATCCCTCTTTCACTTGATAGTAGTCATTAGTAGATACCCCCTTATCGGCTATCCCAACCCAACGACATCATCAACTAGAAGCCCCGGCACCCTCGATTTTGGAAGAACTCTCTCTGTGTCTGTGCGTTTTTCCCTCCCTGTGGCCTCCTTGAATGTCAACTGCTTCCCGCTTCATTCGATCAACGCAGCTTCCCGCCCGATACCCGCTTTGCTCTCCCCCAAAACACACCCACCACCTGTTCGACGAATTGCCTCAAAGAAATCTCTCCGCTCTCAACTCCCTCCTCGCCTCTCATCTCCGCAATGGCGACCCTCTCTCCACATGGCTCTTCTTCGCCCGCATCCACCGCGCTCGTACCGACCTCAACCCCCGCACTTTCACCCCTGCACTGGGCGCTTGCTCCGCCTTGCCCACCTCCTTCCGCGGCAAGCAAGTCCACGCCTTGATGCTCAAATGTGGCTCTGACTCCCAAATCGTGCCCCAAACCGCTCTCATGGACATGTACTCCAAGCACGGCTTGATGGATGACTCCACCAGAGTCTTTGATGAAATGGTTTCCAGGGATGTGGTCACTTGGAATACTTTGATCTCGAATTATATGAGGCATGGAATGGCCGACAAGGCGGTATTGGCTTTCCAAGCAATGAGGGGAAACAGTGTTGGGTTTACCGGCTTCACTTTGTGCTCTGTGCTTAAAGCTTGTGTATCCCTCCAAGCTCTCAGGCAGGGAGTTCAGGTTCATGGGTTGATTGTCACCATGGGGAGTGATGATTTGGTTGTTTTGGGCACGGCTCTAATCGACTTCTACTCACACTTTGCCATGATGGATAGAGTTATTCTTATTTATGAGAGTCTTGGCCGTGATAAGGACAATGTTATGCAGAACTCCTTCATTGCTGCTTGTGTTAGGAACCGGAGATATAATGAGGCCTTGTTGGTTATGAGTACCATGAAGCCGAATAAATTTGCCTTGACAAGTGCTTTGGTAGCTTGCTCTGAGAACTCTGATTTATGGTTGGGGAAGCAAATACATTGTGTGGCTATCCGATTTGGCCTATTTGACGATACCCAGCTTTGTAATGCCTTGTTGGACATGTATGCAAAGTGCGGTGAAGTTTCATTAGCAAGTGCAGTGTTTGATCGGATTCCTCAACGAGACGTGGTGTCTTGGACTAGTATGATAGATGCACACGGGGCAAATGGCAATGGAATTGCAGCAGTGAAGTTGTTTAAGAGGATGGTGGAAGATGGAAGCCATGTTGCACCGAATGATATAACAGTTCTCGCCCTTCTCTCAGCTTGTTCGCGTTCAGGGCTTGTTGCGGAAGGCAGGGAGTGCTTCCAGTCAGCTCAAGAGAAGTATGGGTTTACTCCAGGATCCAAGCATTATGCTTGCTACATTGATATTCTAGGCCGAGCTGGACATGTCGACGAAATCTGGTCAGTGTATAGAGATATGGTGAAGAATGGAACGGTGCTGACGGGCGAAGTGTGGGGGGCATTGATGAATGCTTGTGGGCAAAACAAGGACATTTCGAGGGGTGAGTTCGCAGCGAGGAGTTTGTACGAGTTGGAGCCTGATAAGCCTGCAACTTACATGCTGCTATCCAACTTTTATGCAGCGGTTGGGAAATGGGAGATTGTTGACCAACTTAGAAGTGTAATGAACGGGAAAGGCCTGCTTAAGAATGTGGGAATCAGCTGGGCTGTCCCCAAAATTTCTGCTTCAGCCTAAAAACACCACTTTTTGTTGTTCGAAGTTTTCATTTTAGGGAGACGTGTTGTAAATTCAATAGCAAGTCCAAGATTTCTATTAAAGCCCAATGGTTCATCAAATAAAGAGTAGAGATTCATCAAATAAATATTATTGATTCAAAAACCATTTTATTTAAAAATAAATAATTAATTAATTAAAAAAACAAATATGAAAATAAAATAAAAAGAAGAGTAGAAATTTTACAATTATTAAATAGTTGTGGTTCATCAAATAAAGAGTAGTGGTTTATCAAATAAATAGTATTGGTTCATTAAATAAATAAAAAAACAAATAAATAATTAAAAAATAAACTTTAAAAGAAAATAAAGAAGAATAAAATTTTTACAATTATTAAATACTAGTGGTTCATGAAACAAATTCTAGTGGTTCATGGAGTAACTTCATGGAGTAAACCAAGTGGTTCAGGGTTTTATACCAAATGGTTCAGGGTTTTAATACCAAGTGGTTCAGGGTTTTTTATACCAAGTGGTTCAGGGTTTTCATACCAAGTGGTTCATCAAATAAATAGAGAGTAGTGGTTCATCAAATAAATAGAGAGTAGTGGTTCATGAAATAAATAGTATTGGTTCATGAACCATTTTACTTTAAAAACAAATAAATAAATAATTAAAAATAAACATTACAAGAAAATAAGAGAAGAGTGAAAATTTTACAATTATTAAATAGTAGTGGTTCATCAAATAAATAAATAATTAAAAACAAACATTCAAAGAAAATAAAAGAAGAATGAAAATTTTACAATTATTAAATAATAGTGGTTTATGAAATAAATTCTAGTGATTCATGAAATAAATAGTAGTGATTCATCAAATAAATAGTATTGTTTAATGAAATAAATAATTAAAAACAAATAAGTAATTAAAAATGAAACATTGAAATAAAATAAAAGAAGAATAAAAATTTTACACCAAGTGGTTCAGGGTTTTAATATCAAGTGGTTCAGGGTTTTATATTAAGTGGTTCAGGGTTTTAATACCAAGTGGTTCAAAGTTTTATACTAAATGGTTCGGGGTTTTTATACCAAGTGGTTCAGGGTTTTATACCAAGTGGTTCAGAGTTTTAATACCAAGTGGTTCAGGGTTTTTATACCAAGTGGTTCAGGGTTTTATACCATGTGGTTCAAGGGTTTTATACCAAGTGGTTCATCAAATAAATAGAGAGTAGTGGTTCATCAAATAAATAGTATTGGTTCATGAAGCATTTTATTTTAAAAATAAATAAATAATTAATTAAAAATAAACATTACAAGAAAATAAAAGAAGAGTGGAAATTTTATATTATTAAATAATAGTGGTTCGTCAAATAAAGAGTAGTGGTTCATCAAATAAATAGTACTGGTTCATGAATCATTTTATTTTAACAATAATTAATTAATTAAAAAATTAATATTAAAAGATAATAAAAGAAGAGTGAAAATTTTACAATTATTAAATAGTAGTGGTTCATCAAATAAAAAGTAGTGATTCATCAAATAAATAGTATTAGTTCATTAAATAAATAAACAAAACAAATAAATAATTAAAAAATAAACATTAAAGGAAAATAAAGAAGAATAAAAATTTTACAATTATTAAATACTAGTGGTTTATGAAACTAATTCTAGTGGTTTATGGAATAACTTCATGAACCACTTCTTTATAACTTTATGAACCACTTTTTTATAACTTAATGAATCATTTCTTGATAACTTTATGAACCAATTCTTTATAGGTTCATGAACCACTTCTTTATAGCTTCATGAACCACTTCTTTATAACTTCATTAACCACTTCGAATTCTTTTATAGGTTCATGAACCACTTTTTTATAGGTTCATGAACCACTTCTTTAAAGCTTCATGAACCACTTCTTTATAGCTTCATGAACCACTTCTTTATACCTCCATGAACCATTTCTTTATACCTCCAAGAACCACTTCTTTATAGCTTCATGAACCACTTCTTTATAGCTCCAGAACCACTTCTTTATAGGTTCATGAACCACTTCTTTATACCTCCATGAACCACTTCTTTATAGCTTCATGAACCACTTCTTTAAAGTTTAATGAACCACGTCTTTATAGCTCAATGAACCACTTCTTTATAGGTTCATGAACCACTTCTTTATAAGTTAATGAACCACTTCTTTTTAGGTTCATGAACCACTTCTTTATAGGTTCATGAACCACTTCTTAATAGCTTCATGAACCACTTCTTTATAGCTTCATGAACCACTTCTTTATAGGGCTGAACCACTATGAGTATAAGAGCTGAACCACTATAAGTAAAAAGGGTTGAACCACTATGAGTAAAAGGGTTGAACCACTAAGAGTAAAAAGGGTTGAACCACTGAGAGTAAAAAAGGCGGAACCACACGAGTAAAAGGGCTGAACCACTATGAATAAAAGGACTGAACCACTAAGAGTAAAATGGCTCAACCACTAAGAGTAAAAGGGTTGAACCACTTCTTTATAACTTGTGAACCACTTTTTTTTCAACAAAATATATACAAAGTGGGTGTCTATGTGTAGATAAAATTAAATTACACCCAACAATATATTTTTTTAGCAAGTGAAAATGCCAAAAAAAATAATTTTTAAAAGTCCATGTAAACACTTTCACACGTACGTACACTATCTAATTAATTAGTAAGTTTTTTTTATTGACGTGTGCAATTAATTTGTCCAAAACTTCATGGTGTTGTTCGACAGTACCCTAGTTAGTAGTTAACAAAGCGGGTGAGTGACACAACGTTTAGTGAGGGTTATAAACAGCGTTGATGCTATGAGGGGACTGAATTGGTGTGAGTTTGTCATATCAAGTATGATAAAGGCAAACCTGAAGTTTGGAGAAGAGAGGAAAGGGTTGTACAAAGGACCTATTCTATTCTTAGTGGTAAGTAATCCATGTGGAATGGTCAAATCTTAGCAAAAAGGTTCCCTGCATTTTTCAACAACTAAATATGTATATTTTTCCCGAATACTGCAGCTACTATACATAGACAGTGTCGTCCACCAAGGAACAAGACAAGTGACAAGAACAGTCCCTGTCTTCAAGGGATGGTCGGACAGTACGATAGCAGCAAGAGAAAAGCTCGAAATGAAAAGTGGGGGATTTGGAAGAGGGCGTATAGAACCACCACTGCATATCATACCAAAAACTGGTGAGAAAAGGCATCGAAGGAGGTACGTGTTTGACCCTGTTGGAGTTAACTTTCAAAGCTAAAATTGGTATTGCTATGAATATTGGTGAAAGTTTTGTTGATTTTGATGAATAATTGAGTTACTGTGATGAATATTTATTTAATTTTGTCAAATATTAATAAATGATTGTGCTCTTGAGATGAATAATTTTGTCGTTAGTTAATAATTGAGTGTCTTTGATTAATATTTTTGTGAATTTGTCGAATATTGATGAATTATTGAGCTTTTGCTACGAAAATGTTGTGTTTAAGATGAATATGTCAATGAATAATTCGATGCCTTGACTACCTCGAATATTTAGGGTCTTAAGATTAATAATGTGTATTAAAAGACTTGAATGTGGCTTTGATGAATCACTGAGGTTAAAAGGGAATTTTATTAATATTTGTTAGCTTGATATGAACTTTGGTGAAAGGATTCTTTTCATTGATGAATAATTGAATTTATGTGATGAATATTTCTTTAAATTTACAGAATATTGGTGCACTATTGTGCTATGAATATTGTGTATTGAGTAACGTATGATTGTTTAATTTTTTTTTATTAGGTAAGAATTCAGATTGCAAAGCTATCTGAGAGCATCCTGACGGATGAGGTCACGGAGACCAATGTTGTTGTATAAATCAGCTCCCCTGGCAGAGCGGCAGAGGTGTGCAACCTTATCAGCCACTCTGTTACCAATACGGGGAATGTGGGCGAAGGAAACTTCACCCAAGCAGGATAACTGTAGTTTAATATCCGATAAAAGTAGTTCGATTTTCCAAGGGCACTTACTTCTATTGTTTAAGTGGTTAATAATTATAAGTGAATCCCCTTCAACCATTAATTGTGAGATCTTTGATTTAATTGCTTCTGAGACACCAAGTTGTAGAGCCAAAGCCTCAGACATTAGAGGGGTATGTTTACCAATCTGTTTGTGACACCACGTATGATTGTTTATTGATTTGTGTTGTCTTAAATTGTAGGACTTATATGAAGAATTGATTAAATCAGTTGTGCAAGTGAGTCAAGCAATGAAGGACTTTGTGCGGTTGTCAGCCGAGGGTTAGAATTACTTACTATGGTTTTGAGCGGTTGTCATCCGAGGGTTTGAGAGTGAGAGGACCAACGAACAACCGAGGGTATCGATTTTAGATTGAGATTTAAGAGAGTTAAAGGTTGTCATCCACTCAGTCGAGAGTTTGAGAGTGAGAGGATGAACGGACAGATGAGGGTCTCGATTTCAGATCTCGATTTGAGAGAGTTTGAAGTTTGGAACCTTGGGGTTAGGGTTGGTCAACATTTCTAGTCACGGAAGTGTTTGCCCCTTTTTTGTTCGACTATGGCGTGTGAATACTGAAAAAAAAAAGAAAAAAAACGCAAGTCTAAAGAGGATTAAAAAGAGAGAGGAGGAGGTCTTCAAAAAAAATTCAGAAGCGAGAGGGGAGGTCTTAAAAAAAATTTCAGAAGAGAGAGGAGGAGGTCTTCAAAAAAAATTCAGAAGCGAGAGGGGAGGTCTTCAGGACTCGAACCTGGGTTGTTTGCAATTTGTCCAAACCATGCGTTTCTCTTCAAACAACTAAGCTAGCGGAGTTTCTTGTTACTTAGAGGATTATATCAATACTAATATTATATTAAACTATCTAAAAATAAAAAAAAATTAATCGGCAACCCGAACAAGCTACTTCGAAAGTTCAAGGCCTTGCAAGACCAACTTACACCGCAATGGTCTAAATATTTATGGATGATTACTGTTGTAAAAAAAATTCATTTATTCTTTCTCCCTACTCCTTTGGTTACAAGGAATTTTAGAACTGTTTGGATTGCAAGGAAACTCCAAGCCTTGGGCTGCAAGCACCAGGCTAGCGCATCGATGTCGAAGGCCATGACTTAATGGTTGCCTGTTAAGGCGGGTGACGGAGATCAAATGATGAAAGGTTCAAAGGTCCTAACTTACTCATGAGCGAGAGATCAGATCATATGTTCGGATTGTTCAAATGATTAAGTTCAAAGTGGATCACAAGCAACACCCACTTGGGGTTGTTGAGTTCACTATTACTCCCTTGGGCCCGGTACCCTATTGCAGGGTGTTTCCTTACTGATCCGACATGTTATTCATTAGATTTGGAGGTGGGTGTGCGGTGATTGCGGTGGTTGTTTTAGAGATGGTGGCAAGGGCAACTGCTAGACTGGCTAGCACAAGGAGTTGGACTTAGGATGATAGAGAGGCGGTAGAGGAGAGAGGAAGGGTGGTGCAGATGGGTATGCTGAACAGGACGGGTGGTGGAAGGCCAATGAGTGCGGTTGGAAAAAAGATTGTTGTATTTACCGTAGTTGTTTAGCGTTGTGGTGGTGGTGACGACGACCCTTGGTGGCCATCAATTTGTTGGCTCAGTTTTAAAATGGGGGTTTTGGCTTTCTAGAGAGAGGAGAAAGATAGAAAAAGATTAGTGCTTGGTGCTAGTTAGTCTTTGCCCAAGGAAAAAGAGAAAATAAAAAAATAAAGACCAAATGTTTCCAAAACCAAACTTGGTACCCAAGGGAAAAAAATTACTTTGATTGAACAAATAAAAAATAAATTAGTTTTTCTTATAACTTACTTGGTAAGCTTTGGAAAGAAAAAGATAATTGAAATGTTTGAAAATCAATTATTAAAAATAAGAATCTTGTGGACAAACAAAAGCGGTTAGATATTGGTTCTTTTTGCTCATGATTTGATTTGCTCCGTCCGGTGAAGACGTTGGCTTCGGTGTATGAGTTTAATTTCGGATGTGGTTTAAGTCTCGTGCAACTTGTTGATCAAGAGGATCATGACAGTGTTTATGGATTCCGAAGATCTTTCATCTAGATTAGGAGAATACAGTTTCTTCATACTTCCCTGGGTGATGTCGATCACTAATCCCATTGGATGTTTTCTACTCCCGTTTCTCCAGAAGCAATATGTCGTGGAAATTTAGTGACTTACATGTATTCTATCTATTCGCAGTCCATCTTGGAGTCTTCCTCGACTTCTCCTTTTGCTCGTTGTCAGGCTCATCTAAAGTTCGAATCTTGCCTTTTTTGCCTTTGTTTGCTTGTACTTGACTCACAATCAGTCTACTGATTGCTATCTGCCTCTAGATTTAGTTGACGGGTGATGTCTAATATTTTGAATCCTTGTCTGGTTAAAAAAATAGAAAAAAGGGAAGAAAAGTATATGAGGTAACCATATTTCACAAAGATTACCCTAATGATCGATTTTAGTCTAAATTCGTCAACCATCCTATATAAGAAGAGAGAGTGTAACCCATGATGTAGATGCTCACTTACTTCCTCAAAATAAGTTTAGTTCTTTGTCAAAGAAAGATTAGTGTTCCCTGTAAGTAATCAAACCTTATTAACAATAAAAGAAACATTTTCATCTATGTATAACTACACCCTAGATCCAAATGAATATGACATTTGAAGTCAAACATGAAACATGTAAGACGGGTAAGCAACCAAATGCAATAATATTACAACACCAAGAGTTGAATTCCACAAACAATGGGTAAATTGCAAACTTAATTTTGACCATAAATTGAATAACACAAACATAAATATGAAACATATACGAGTCTGAAACAACAACAACAACAACAACAACAACAACAACAACAACAACAACAACAACACACAAGAGTTGCTATAGATCAAACTTATTAGTCACCGTCATAATAAAAAAAAAGTATGCAAGTACACATGCATATACTTCACAAGGTTCAACTAGAGAATCCTTGCATTGGTTGGTTGTTTCAGCTGCACAAAAAAAACTGACGACATTAGATGGCCCTTCTCCACAATATCAACCATGTATAAAGATGAATAATATCCACCTTCCTAGCATAAATGAATCCAATTACCAATTTAAAAACCATAAGCACCTAGATCACAGCTAAAATCGAAGCTCCTACTTTCATCCTAAAATTGTTATTTCAGTATGTTAATATCAAGAATGGATCCATTTGGTCAACCTACAGGAGATCACAACACAAGTCAAATTTTAGATCCAAAAAATCAATATCTAGTTTCAGATTAATTATTAGCGCAATTTGACTCACGATACGACCATTTGGCTTCTGCAGAGATCGTGTGTGGAAAGGGATGTGTAGGCTCCCAACTTTTCTTACAGCTTCACAACCAACCACTGTGCAGCACTCAAGCAGTAGCAATAAAGAGGCTAGATTTGTGGAAAAGACCTCCAATAGCCCACGGAACCGCCAATCTGAAGAAAATACCGACGACCACAAACATGGACAACATCAACATGTAGCGGCAGAAATTAGTGATCCTAGGATAGATTGGACGAAAGGAGAGGGTGATGATATATACCTCTACAGAAGGCAAAATTAAGGCCTAATATGAAGGCTTGGAACAGAGAAGGTCAATCCTTGAAGATAATGGTAGGTATGGGATTGCCATCGATCTTCTCGAAAGGGAGTGGAAGAAGAGTAAAGACGGAGACGGAGAAAACAACGGAGATAAATTCCTCGGTTGCGTACCTTAATGAAGATTGAGATGGGGTGTTTGCGGAGATGTACAATTTTTTTTCATTTTCTCCCAATTGAACGTAAGAGCTTCGGTGCCGACGAGGGTATCAAATAAAATATGCGTGAATTGTTGGGAGTGGTGAGAGTGAGATCGCCGCTGGCCGTAGCTGTAGTATATCTGTAAGAGCAAGTTATATAATTTAAACTATCAAAAAATGTTATATTATTTAAAGAAAATTAGAGTTTTCTAGGCTTTATATAGTATCATGCACCTCTTCCCAACTATGTTGTCACCATCTCATATTCCATCGCATTCAATGTATTGTGGACTACTAATGCCCAAAAGGTATTTGAATTACAGAAAGATTACACATTATATATAGCTACAATTACCTTACAAGTTGAAGTGGTATGTAGTGATATAATATGCCAAATAGACACTCGAGAGATGGACGTAAGTCATCGCCTGAGTGTCAAAATGGTTGCTGAAACATTCAAGCGATAGAATCTCATCCCTTGAAGTGGCGTCTTAGGAATACTGTCCCTCTAGCTCTCGGGTGACGATTTATTGAGTAGATTGATTCAATCCCGGGTGACAGATACAAAAATCCCACTTTCATCTGGGGAAAGAACGATATAATCTATATAATCATCAAATAGTTTGCAGATATGTTCCTAGCATAAATGAATCCAATTATCAATTTAAAAACTATAAGCAGCTAGATCACAACTAAAATCAAAGTTCCTAATTTCATCCTGAAAATTTCATTTCAGTAGGCCATTATCAAGAATGGATCCATTTGGTCAACCTACAAGAGATCACAATTCACAACACAAGCTGAATTTTATAACCAAATAACCAGTATCTAATTTTAGATTAAATATTAGTGCAATTTGACTCACCATATGACCATTTGGCTTCTACGGAGATCGTGTGTGGAAAGGGAGTGTAGACACCCAATTTTTTCGGTGGCTTCGCAACCAACCCTGTGCAGGGCTAAAGCAGCAACAACAGAGAGGCTAGATTCATGGAAAGAGCGTTGGTGGTACACAGAACTGTCAATCTGAAGAAAGTACAAACGGCCACGAACATGGACAACATCGAGATGTAGCTGCATAAATCGATGATCTTAGGATAGATCTGGCGAACGAAGGCTTGGAATAGAGAAGATACATGCTTGATGATGAGATTGAGGGTGTTATCCATCATTGCCACACTCTTCCGATGGGCGACCATGCTAAAGGATTCAAGACCACTGCTAAGATTCTGCAAAGCGACCTCTATTGGCTAACTCTCTTCAAGAATGTACAACAGTGTGTAGTGTATTGTGATGAGTGCCAGTGTGAAAGAAACATTACTTGGAGGCATGAGACCCCTGTCACTGGGATCCTGGAGGTCGAGCTCTTTGACGTATAAGGCATTGACTTCATGGGCCCCTTTTCATCGTCCGAACCTTACAAGTATATTCTAGTAGCGGTGGATTATGTGTCCAAATGGGTGAAAGCATTAGCCACAAGGACCAATGATGTTAGGGTCATGGTCAAGTTCATGAAAATCAATATCTTCCCCCACTTTGGAGTCCCTCGAGTCCTTATTAGCGACGGAGGATCACAATTTATTGAGAAAGGCTTTGAAAATCTTTTGGCCAAGTATGGGGTGTCTCACTGAGTTGCTAGACCTTATCATCCCCAAAAAAGCGGCCAATTAAAGGTGTCTAACAAGCAGATCAAGAGTATATTGGAGAAGACTGTTTCACGATATAGGAAAGATTGGGCATCAAAGCTTGACAATGCTATTTGGGCTTACAGAACGGCTTACAAGACACCTCTTTGCACTGCCGCCTACAACTTGGTGTATGGTAAGTCATGTCATTTATCGGTTGAGCTAGAGCACAAGACATTGGGCTCTTAAGGAGTTCAATATAGATCTCGACTAAGTCGGAGCGAAACGCTTTATTTTGTTCACAAAATGGTGCAATCTTCATTTTTAGTACAGTTCATGTTCTCTGATCTCTTCAGTTTGCTAATATATTCACCAAGGCTCTAGGTGCTCAGCGATATGAGTTTCTTTGTTCCAAGCTTGGCTTGTGACCTCACGCCAAGCTAAAGAGGGGGGAGGGGGAGGGGGAAGGGACGTGAGCATATGTGGTAGTATTTGTAACTAATAGTGAAGACTCCACCTTGATTGTATAACCTTGAGGTACTAATATGCAGGTCACATGCAGGTCCTTTCGAGAATGATGAAAGACAAAACAAAGGCTTGGTTTCAAGACCTTGAAATCAAGGCCAAAACTTTCCCGTTAAAATCCGTTTATACATTTTCCTGTGCCTAAACATATCTTATATATTATGGACTCTTGACAGGTTATGGGCTAATAAATTAAAAGGCTTTTTGGGCCTTACTTTTTGGGTCTGGTCTGTTTTATACACTTGTCATATATACATATATCCTTGCCTTCTTTGTCTAACCCTTTTCAGGAAAGAGGATATCATAAAATTGGCCCAAGGATTAAAATTCAGATTGCCGAATCCTTCATATCTCAATAGGGCGCATCATGGGCTGGAAACTTCAGAAAGAAAAGATTAAGTGGATTTCAAACTTCAAACGGCTCTCCCTCCAAGACGTATCAAGACCAGCTACTTATAGTCGTTGCAAGTGGACAAGAACATTAATCAAGCAAGCTACATTTTTATCACGCCCAAGTCTTTGTAAAGCATCCGATTTTGCTCTCAGATTCTAGAAGTTTAAAACACATTAGTTTGAGAGACACAAGAGATTATTGTACAAGTCATTTGTTTTACACTAAGGTGTTGCTACACTCTAGCTAGACACACTTACGTGTGTTGTGAGGGCTTCCATTTCACTTGTAAGGTTGAGTGCTAGAATAGAAGCGGTGAAACTTTGTATAGGAGAAGGGAAGTTCTTCTAGGAGGTTCTAGGCTCAAGGAAAGTGAAATAAGAAGTGTTGAATCCTACGGGTTGCTAACCCTAGGCAGGGACGTAGGCCAAGTTGGTGCCGAACCTCGTTAACAATTCGGGTGTTCATTTATTTATTCCGCATTTATCATCATTACTTGTTTTTAGCTTGTCAAACTTTGATTGTCATATCAAGGTCTTGACAAGTTGCTCTACGTTTTATCTAAAGTTATTTTTAATTGCGAAAATCTAGCATACTCTATTCATCCCCCCTCCTTCTAGAGTATTGTTCATCGCCTTAGAGACTCTTTAATTGGTATCAGAGCTAGGATCACTGCTTGATCTAACAATCTTGTGAGTATCTATAATGTCTGCCATATGTGATGGAGGTTTTTCCCAAGGGAGATCTACCAACAGACCCCCCCTTTTTCTGTGGCAACAACTTTGTTCATTGGATATCTTTGATGCAGATGTTCATCATTGATCAAGATCTTGAACTATGGGATCTGGTGAAGAAGGGTCCACACATTCCAAGAAAGACAGATGAAACTGGAAAAGAAGTCAACAAAGCTGAAGACGAATACACTTAAACAGATCTGGAGAATATTGCAAAAAATTACAAAGCTATGAACTTGCTATATTGTGGACTTGATGCTAATGAATTTAATCGTGTTTCCTCTTGCAAGAGTGCCAAGGAGATCTGGGACAAGCTGGTAGTCACATATGAAGGCACCAGTCAAGTAAAAGAAAGCAAGATCAACATCTTCCTTCGATAGTATGAGCTTTTTAAGATGAATCCCGATGAGTCAGTTAAGGAGATGTTCACGAGATTCACTCAAATTGTGAATAACCTTGACTCACTTGGGAAAACCTTCTCCAACACAGAGAAGATAAGGAAGGTTCTTAGGAGTCTTCCTAAAACCAAGTGGGGTCCTAAGGTTACTGCAATTGAGGAAGCTCAAGATCTTACCACACTACCATTGGATGACCTACTTGGAAAGCTCATTACGCATGAGATGATTCTAAATGAAGAAGATGGAGAAGTTCCTCCTACTACTAAGAATCTTGCACTCAAGGCAAAGAAAGAAGATATACAAACTGATGATGATGAAAGTGATGATGAAGAATATCCCTTTGCTCTCATCACCAAAGGACTTGCACGGATTCTCAAAATGAAGAAACAGTTCTCCAATAGAGACTACACTAGATCATCCAAATTCAAAGGTAAGTCCTCCAACCTGTCCAAAAAGCCTAAAGTACTAACATGCTATGAATGTGGTGAGTCAGATCATCTTGTGAAAGAATGTCCTTTGAAAAAGAAGAACAAATACAAGAAGAATGAGCAACGAAAGAAAGCCATGCTAGCCACGTGGAGTGACTCAGATTCTTCAAGTGACTCAGTCGAGCATGAAGGGACAAAAAATCAGGATCTTGAGAAAATGGTAAGAAGTTTGATATCTAGCCCTCCTAACATTTTATCTGAGTTTTTGAGAAATATGATTTCTAATGAAGAAAACTACACAGTGAAGTAAACATCTTGAAAGAAAAGTTGAGGGATCAACAGAGATGCATAAGTGAAATGTCGCTGGAAATGAAAAATCTTAAAGCTTCTCAGACAGCTCTTGACATTAAAGTCAAGACCTTGACTTCAGAGAATTCTGATCTCAGGCAAAACCTCTCCTCTCTAAAGCATTGTAATGATGACTTAGAGAAAGAGAACGTTAAGCTAACTAAAAAGTGCAAAGACCAGCAGACATCACTTATACAATTCACAAGATCTAAAGCCAATCTCGATAAGATGTTAGGTGAGCAGCAACTATCTATAAATAAAAGTGGCATTGGATACAATAAAAAATTTCCAAAAGAAACCCAGTACCACTTTTGTTAAAGCTAAAGGTAATTGGCGCTCACCTACTTGTTTTTACTGTTGTAAGAAAGGGCATGTGAAGGAAACCTGTCCCTATAGACGAAGGGATCCTCACATCATTAGAAATACATTTCCAGTGCGCTTAAACGAACAGATAAGACAAGTTTGGGTTCCTAAAGGGACCAGACTACCCGGCATGGTCTATCCCCATTATGAATCTAAATCTATATATTGGTCTAGCCGGAAGGGTTGATGTTTGTTTTGCAGGATATCACCAAGACCAAGGAGCCAAAATGGATTATGGACAGTGGATGCTCTCGACGCATGAGTGGGAAGAAATCTTTGTTTCATAATCCAAAAGAACAGACCACTGGGACAATTACACTTGGTGATAAAGGGAAGTGCAATATTATTGGTATTGGTAATATTGGTAGCAATTCCTCTACTTGCATTAAAGATGTATTTCTTGTTGATGGACTAAAATATAATATTTTAAGTGTATCTCAGCTGTGTGACAGGGGAAATAAAGTTGATTTTGACAAGCACAAGTGTGAAGTCAGAAATGAAAAGACATGAGATCTTATCCTCACCGCTCACAGGCACAATAATACCTATGCTGTAAATGCTAACCAAATTGCAGGAACTCATCTCAAGTGTCTCAAGGCCTTGACAGACGACCCAAGTCTTTGGCACATAAGGCTAGGACATGTAAGCATGCACACTCTCAACAAACTGAAGTCTAGAGATCTTGTAAGAGGACTGCCTGACTTAAACTAAAAAAGTGAGGCACTGTGCAATGCATGTACAAGAGGTAAACAAACTCGTGGGTCCTTTGAACCCAAGAAGGTTGTAAGTTCTTCTCGACCCCTTGAACTTTTACATATAGATTTATGTGGTTCTATACGCATCAAATCTCCAAAGGGTAAACAGTACATCCTAGTTATTATTGATGATTTTTCCCGTTTTACTTGATTTCCTTTCTTAGAGAAAAATCAGAGGCTTTGTTCGAGTTTTCAAAACTTTGTAAGGAGTTACAAACCTTGAAAAACATACCAATCATTTCCATTAGGAGCGATCATGGTAGAGAATTTGATCAACTTAATTTTGATTTGTTTTGTGCAAAATATGGGATTTCACACAACTTCTCCGCTCCTAGAACTCCTCAACAAAATGAGGTTGTGGAACGAAAGAACCGCACCCTAGAGGACATGTCTAGGACAATGCTTTTAGAAAATGGTTTGCCAAAGATTTATTGGGCAGAGGCTGTTAATACAGCCAACTATATCCTAGATCGTTGCTTGATTCGTCCCATATTAAAGAAAACTCCTTATGAACTTTTCAAAGGAAGAAAGCCAAACATTTCCTATTTTAAACCTTTTGGACGTACTTGCTTTGTTCATAACAATGGCAAAGATAACCTTGGGAAATTTGATGCTCGTAGTGATGAAGGCATTTTTCTTGGTTACTCTTCAAATAACAAAGCTTATAGAATCTATAACAAGCGCACCAAAATTGTTGAGGAGAGTATCCATGTGATATTCGACGAAAGCAATAATGGTGTGTTAAGTGAAAGTTTTGCAGATCTTAATTTAAATCATCATGATTCGGATGGAGAAGAAGAAGATAAAACTGGAACCAAGAAGGATCAAGAACTCAACATGCAAGAGAAGATTCTTGACACACATGAACTATCTCAAGACCTTGAGGAGCAACTACAAAATCAGAATGAAGGGAATACAAACAGTGAGGAACCCAGCTCTAATAGTGTATCTCAAGACCTTGAGGAGAGACCAAATGTTTCCATCGATGATTACTACCCAAAACAACGAAAGTTCAAACATGCCTCATCCCATTCAGCTCATGATATCATCTCAGATCCACTATCAGGTATCCAGACTCGTTCTAAATTGAAAAACCTTTGTGCCTTCTATGCCTATGTCTCTCTTGTAGAACCAAAAACACCTGCTGAGGCACTCAAGGACTCGGACTGGATTACTGCAATGCAAAATGAGTTAAATGAATTTGAGAGGAACAAGGTTTGGACTCTTCAACCCAAACCAAAGCATCAATCTGTCATTGGAACTCGATGGGTCTTCAGAAACAAACTAGATGAAGCAGGCAAAATCATTCGAAACAAGGCAAGGCTGGTGGCTCAAGGCTATAACCAAGAAGAAGGTATAGACTACAAGGAGACTTTTGCTCCCGTAGCAAGGTTAGAAGCTATACGCATATTACTAGCTTTTGCATCTTATATGAGAATTAAATTATTTCAAATGGATGTCAAATGTGCATTTCTAAACGGATTCTTGGAAGAAGAAGTTTATGTTGCTCAACCTCCTGGATTTGAAAGTGAAGAATTTCCAAATCATGTTTACAAACTGGACAAAGCTCTTTACAGTCTCAAACAAGCCCCTAGAGCTTGGTATGAGAGATTGTCCAAGTATCTTCTTGAAAATGGTTTTCAAAGAGGTTTGATTGACAAAACTCTTTTTACCAAGACCCATGGAAATGACCTTTTAATCGTTCAAATTTATGTTGATGATATACTATTTGGTGCTACTAACAACTCCCTTTGCAAGGAGTTCTCGGATATCATGTGCAGGGAATTTGAAATGAGTTTAATGGGAGAGTTGAATTTCTTCCTCGGTCTACAAGTCCTTCAAACAAAGAAAGACATCTTTCTCAATCAAGGAAAGTATACCAGGGATCTGCTCAAAAAATACAAGATGGATCAATCTAAGACAACAAAAACCCCTATGAGCTCTACACTATCCCTTGATCAAAACAAGAATGGTAAGAATGTGAACCAAAAGGAGTATCGAGGTATGATTGGTTCACTACTCTACCTTACTGCTAGTAGACCTGACAT
The DNA here is from genome assembly GCA_963922045.1 of Persicaria maculosa. NCBI lineage: Eukaryota > Viridiplantae > Streptophyta > Magnoliopsida > Caryophyllales > Polygonaceae > Persicaria > Persicaria maculosa. Next base: position 18,427,892 of record OY998257.1, on the reverse strand, counting down.
TATGTTCAGTGTATGTATGTGTGCTCGATTCCAAGCAGATCCTAAAGAGTCCCATCTTATTGCTGTGAAGAGGATCTTCAGATACTTAAATGGAACTCAAGACCTTAGCCTTTGGTATCCCAGGCAAAGAAATTTTCTCTTAACTGGCTTTTCAGATGCAGATTTTGCAGGGTATAAGGTGGATAGAAAACCACCTCTGGGTGTTGCCAACTTCTGGGATCATCCTTAATCAGCTAGCACTCCAAAAAGCAAAACTCTGTAGCCTTATCAACTGCAGAAGCTGAATACATAGCTGCAGGAGCTTGTTGTTCACAAATCCTGTGGATAGCTCAACAACTAAGAGACCTTGGCATCGATCTCAAAGGTATTCATATTAAATGTGATAATACAAGTGCAATCTCTATTACAAAGAATCTTGTACAGTACTCAAGAACCAAGCACATTGATGTGAGACACCACTTCATCAGGGATCATGTGGAAAAAGGTGATGTATCAATCTCTTTTATATCTACTGAATTTCAATTAGCTGATATCTTCACTAAACCCTTGTCTGAAGAACGGTTCAACTTCATTAGATTGGAACTTGGTATTCTGAACAGGGATGCATTTTTGTAGGGGGAGCAAACACTCCCTTACAAAATGTAAGCTTTGACTGATTATCTCAAGGTCTTGACCCCTATGATCTTGAGCAAATCAAAACCAAAGTATATTATATTTAGACCAGAAACTCCGTCAATATCTTTTTAGATATTGCCGGAATTTTTATTTTTCACTGATTTCCATCCCTTTTACATTTTTATTTCAAAATATATTTTTTTCTTCTTTCCTCTTCCCAAGATATTCTATCATATTTCCCATTTTAAGTTATCATGTCTTAAAAACCTTCCCTCTACATCTGATTTCCTCTTTTTGCCACTTCATTTATTAATTAGTTGGTTTAAAACTTCCTTTTAAAATTCAAAAGGAGAGTGTGACCTTTAGACTCCCCCCGTACGGCTATTTAAAACCCCCTTCTTCTCTCTGTCATTTCATCCGTCACTCACTCTCTCTCTCTCTCCACTCCTTTCTCTGATCTTCACCAGTTTTCAAAAATCCCCTTCTCTTTTCTCTCAAAAAACTGTATCAATGGCTTCCAAGAGATCTTCCGCTTCCCAGGATGCACCTTCCTCCAAGCGCTTCAAAATGTCCGCCACCAAATGGAAGAACATTTGCCCTCCTTCCAACACCAGTTCTGACGACTCAAGCTCTTCCTCTCCCACTCCACTGGTTTGACAAAAGAGGAAGACTTCCCTGCCGCGATCAACCCCCATGTGCACTCAACAGGTATCTCCCAGTATCCCTAACTCTTGGTTTGCTTCATCCAAGGTGGCCGAGTCCTGGGAACAGGGCTTTGGCCATCGCCGTTTATGCTTCTGTGATGCTGTTGACATCAAATTGCTCGAATCCATGCCCCTGGTTTGCATCTCCCTCCTCAAATCCACCTGTCTTTGGTCCGTTCTCAACCCTGGCAATTTTTCCTACCCCCGTCTTACCCGCCTTTTCTATGCTAATCTCACTGCACATCGAGTTAAGGGTACCCTAACCCTTGTCTCTAAAGTCAAAAATACCCAAATTCGCCTCACTGCTGACAACCTCGCTCTTATCCTCAATCTTCCTCTAGAGATCTCCACAAAAGAATTTCCTGACCGTGTTGATTGTGTTAACCGTGCACGAGAGGAATTTTTCTTTCCCTCTCCCATAGATTCCTCTTCCTCTCACAAACCCACTCACACGATTCTCAAATTGCAGCCAAAATTGATCTTTGACATACTTGCTCGCTGCATTTTTCCAAGGATTAACTCCCGAGAATTGATTACTGAGAGCCTTCTTGAGATTTTATTCCTGGTCATGAACGGTTATGAGCCAAATTTGCCTAAACTCATTCTCAATTACATGCTGCATGCCTCCACTTCTTCTCGTCCCATGCCTCTTCCCTATGCCAATATCCTTCCCAAAATATTCGAGTTCTTTGATGTTGACACCTCTGCAGAAGAAAAAAAATCCTACAGCGGCATCATTGATGAAGCATGCCTCGAGCGTTTGGGGATCGCTAGGAATCTGAGAGGCCAATGGGTGCTGAAGAAAGAACTCAAAGGAACCGCTGCCTCTGGTCCATGAGTTTTTGAAGAACGAATGGCTGCTTTGGAGACTGATGTTCAAGACCTTAAGATGGATATGGGTCGGATGTGGACTGATATTGTATCAAGACAAGACAACACCCATGAGCTGCTATCAATTGTGAACTGTAAGTTGGATCAGATGCTGCTCCTTAATACTCTTACCTTCACTGCTACTGGTTCTATTATGCCACTAGACAAAGAGGTTGTTGATCACACGAGGGAGAAGACTGGGAACATCATCCTCAACTGTGAAAGGTTGGTGAAGAACAAGCCGGTTTTGCGACCAACTCACACTGAGCCCACAATTCTGACTCTGGAGGAGTATGGGGTTGTGAAGAAGTACATGGACGCGGAACGACAGCGGCAGATCGCACAGATGCTGAAGGATCAGATCACTCGGAAGGCCATGGAGAGATGGCAGGAGAAGGCTCGAGACAGAATTCGTCGGAAGTACATTGGACATGGGCAACAGTATCCAAGCTTTGGTGAATGGCATGATGAGGACACTGTCACTGAAAAGATACTGAAGAAGACCTTCTCCAGGAAGAAGAAGAAGCAGTCCGCCGATGGTGCATCTTCCTCAAAGCCTTGATACTCCACCCCTCTCTTCCACTTTTTCAAAGAATTGGCTTTTGCTTTAAAATTTTGGATCTTTTGCTTTAAACCCGTATTTCTCTCTCCCTTTTGTTGGAAGACAAAAAGGGGGAGAATGATTTTAGTTGGTTTTAGACGATCTTGTTGGTTTTAGATGTTTTGCTGGATGGTTATCCTTTTTGGTCTAAACATTTCTATGCTCTTATGCACTTATGATATATATATATATAGGCAAGAGTTCTAGTGAAACAAAGAATACGGTGAAACGGTGAAACGAATGAATATTGTATTATATTAATGTGAATATGACATTATGTGGATATGAATATGTGAATATTGTGGTGTGTGGATATGAATATGGTGTTATTCACTTTATATTATTTGAATATAAATAATAACATATTCATATACCCATATTTAAATCATATTCATATTCACACAACATAATATTCATATTTATATATTCATATAACATAATATTCATATGAATATGACCCAATATTCATTCGTTTCACCGCATTATTCGTTTCATTAGAACCTTTCCCTATATATATATATATATATATATATATATATATATATATATATATATATATATATATATATATATATATATATATATATATATATATATATATATATATAACTTTGACGCATATGTTGCTTGGCTAGTTTGAATCGTGTTTTGTCTTCCATCAAGGGGGAGATTGAAGACTCCACCTTGATTGTAAGACCATGAGGTACTAATATGCAGGTCACATGCAGGTACTTTCGAGAATGATGAAAGACAAAACAAAGGCTTGGTTTCAAGACCTTGAAACCAAGGCCAAAACTTTCCCGTTAAAATCCATTTATACATTTTCCTGTGCCTAAACATATCTTACATATTATGGACTCTTGACAGGTTATGGGCTAATAAATTAAAAGGCTTTTTGGGCCTTACTTTTTGGGCCTGGTTTGTTTTATACACTTGTCATATATACATATATTCTTGCCTTCTTTGTCTAACCCTTTTCAGGAAAGAGGATATCATAAAATTGGCCCAAGGATTAAAATTCATATTGCCGAATCCTTCATATCTCAATTAGGCGCATCATGGGCTGGAAACTTTAGAAAGAAAAGATTAAGTGGATTTCAAACTTCAAACGGCTCTCCCTCCAAGACGTATTAAGACCAGCTACTTATAGTCGTTGCAAGTGGACAAGAACATTAATCAAGCAAGCTACATTTTTATTACGCCCAAGTCTTTGTAAAGCATCCGATTTTGCTCTCATATTCTAGAAGTTTAAAACACATTAGTTTGAGAGACACAAGAGATTATTGTACAAGTCATTTGTTTTACACTAAGGTGTTGCTACACTCTAGCTAGACACACTTACGTGTGTTGTGAGGGCTTCCATTTCACTTGTAAGGTTGAGTGCTAGAATAGAAGCGGTGAAGCTTTGTATAGGAGAAGGGAAGTTCTTCTAGGAGGTTTTAGGCTCAAGGAAAGTGAAATAAGAAGTGTTGAATCCTACGGGTTGCTAACCCTAGGCGGAGACGTAGGCCAAGTTGGTGCCAAATCTCGTTAACAATTCGGGTGTTCATTTATTTATTCCGCATTTATCATCATTACTTGTTTTTAGCTTGTCAAACTTTGATTGTCATATCAAAGTCTTGACAAGTTGCTCTACGTTTTATCTAAAGTTATTTTTAATTGCGAAAATCTAGCATACTCTATTTATCCCCCTTCTAGAATATTGTTCATCGCCTTAGAGACTCATCAAATAGAAACTATAACTATGTTCTGTACTATTGTGTAAAGTACGTTAGGCTTAAATGGTGTCGTTTCCTCCTTAGTAAGTAGTATATATAAATGGAGGAGCCCGGCACCTATGTACCTTGAGTTTTTCGGTTGTAATAAACACCAATTTCTAATTGCAGATTCAGTTTGAAGTTTGTTGTTTGCATGCAGCCATCGCCATTGTTCAGGATTGAGATCTTGCTTTGATCTCTTTATAGAGAGGTAGGAGCATTGTTATTTTGGTTTTTGAAGCAACCATCTCATGATGTCTCAACTGAAACAAGATCGACTACTAAGGCCAGAAGTGCAAGATAGACACTCTTTTGAGGTTGTGAGTTCAACTCCAAATGATGGCCCCTTGGGTAGTGACCCAAGGCCAATTCAAGAGGCCCATCGATGATGGTAGGACAACTCTATACGCGTTTTAGTAACGAATATTATACACCACATATGTGTTAATTCTAGCCATTGAGGACCCCAAATTAAGCTCTGAACCATCTCGGGGTGGTCGATCGAGCCGGTAAGGACCTCAGGATATTACCTGAACGTCCCTGTTTCCACTCTGGGTGACTGCTCTCTATTTATCAAAATTAAGGACAACAAAGCTCTGCTTTTGTGAGATTAATCAGTATCCGAAAGAGGGAACCGGATGTCCGGATATATACCCGTGTTATTGAAAAAAGAGTATAGTACGTGGGTGCTTTTGATGGAGCTCGAAGAAATCATTGCACTTGTATGGTGTTGTAATTAAGCTAGACTACAAGGGGAGTGAGAAAAGGCCAGCTTATGGGCAAATTAAAATTATGTATATATGTAGACTAGAGATGATATCATATCTTATCTTGGAAATGGAGACAGTATCTTTGGAAAGATATCGGAGCTTTTCAAATATATATAGTATTAAACTGATATCTCAACATTAATTGGACTATATACATATATGTATATAGACCAAGCTTGTATAAAGGCTGCAAACTGCAAGTAAAGAGTTGGGTTAATAATGGTGAACTCCGCCTTCCGCCAGCTTGTCTTCCAGAGAAAAACGCGCGATAATGGGGAGTAAAAGGTTAGGATCGACGAGGACGACCATGGTGGGTTCGACATAGGAGGGAGGTAAATGTATCTTTCTGTGGACAAGTTGTTCAGACGTAGTTTGTACTTTGTGTCGTAAGTCGGAGTTTGGATTGATTACATATGTGACTAAAATCACTCTGGTGAATGGGCCAGATGGGTGTCCTGTTTTGTCTCTTTTTTTTTCCAATCTGATTAATAGTTTCATTTTGAGGGAAATTTTGCATAAATTAGAGAATACCTGGACTCTTTCCCTAGTAGCTGTCCTGTTTTCTTTCTATTTTATAATCCGTTTATTATTCACATTTATTTTCTTAGGATGATAAAAATTATATTAAATTTTAATTTTTTAATTTTTTGTAATAATATAGTAATGAGTTTTTTTTATTTTTTATATATAATTTTATATTTAGTGGTAATAAGTATAAAATCATATAAAAAATATATTATTTTACAAAAAAATTTAACTTTTAAAAAAAAGTATCTAAAAGTTGATGACATTTAATTTGAAATAAAGGAAGTATCATGCACATAAATGAAGGGACTAATAATTTTCTCCACTTGCAACGTAAAATATCAATTGCATGGATGTGTTCATCATCCGGATTGGATGCTACTAATTGATGATTATGCATAATGTCACATCTCCTAAATTCATTTTCTTATACAATTTCATACTAGTAATAATTATGAAATGATATTATAAAAAAAATTATTGTTTTAAATAGTTTTTAGCTTGTTAAAAAAAACATATCAAAAATAAAAAAAATATCAAATAACGACTTAACACAACTATTTGCCGACGAAAAAAAAATTAACACAACTATATTACTTAAAAAAAACTTCAACTAAGCCAATTAATTGAATTTACAACTTAGACCTGTAGTTGTTGGTTAACTTGATTTGAATATTCCAATTGGAAAAGGGAAAAACAAAAGGCAGAACATGCATGATTGAAGCCATGCATGGATATTCTTTGGGCTCATCATTTGTTCCTTGAAACTCACCGGTGGCCTCTGCGGGCTCACCTGCCTGCCTGCCTTTACCCTTTTCCCTTTCCCCCTTTCACCTAGCTAGCTGCCTCTTTGTTAAATAATGTACGGGAGCGCGCGTGTGCGTGTGCGTGTGCGTTTACAATACATACATGCACAAGAGATTTGATTTCAAGTGATGATGGAGGATGAATTCTAGAGCAAAGTGAAGTCATTTGGAACAAGGTTGGAGTGACCAACATTGAAAATAAGATGCGAAAAGCTAGGCTACGTTGGTTCGAATTAACATGTGTAGAGGAGACCTCTAGCTATCTACATCGGTGCGAAGGTGCGGGAGCTTGACACTATGAGATTTTGGAAGGAGTAAGGGTAGACCGAAGAAAAGTTGGATGAAAGTTATTCATCAAAACCTTACACTCTCCCATCACTCATGGAAGATATGTTCATGGATCGAGACTACTGGAGAAGAATCATTTCTATATTTGTTTATACTCTCTACTTTGCCTTGTTTGTCTCCTTTAATTTATCTAGTTATTCTTGCTTTTCTTTGGCTACCTACACCCGAGTCTCTTGAAAACACTACTTTGTTGTTATGATTGACGTCGCCTTTCTCGGACTTCTTCTCATTGATCTTAACTAATTTGTGAATACTATCATCTGTTAAATTTTAATAAACTTTACAATGTCTCTATTCAATTTCTGTTTATTTGAATAAGACTTCTTCTCATGAATTTTAACTAATCTATGTAATTAATATATGTGAAAGAGATTATTTATACCCCCGGCCACGTACAATGTTTTTTTTTTTTTTTTTTTACAGTAGGCAAGAAATAGAATGTCCTGCAAAAGCAAGGATCATTCTTGATCATCCCTAAGGATGATGTTAATAAGGTCCCCATGCAAGGGGAGATTATACAAATTACAACCGTCTCTATTTTTAGCTATATAATCAGCAGCTGCATTAGCTTCCCTGTAGCAATGTCGAAATTCGATTTCTTCAAAGTGTCTTCTCAAGTATTTGATCTCCTCAATAGTTCTATAAATTTCCCAATCAGCTTTGACTTTGTCGTTTAACGCATCTACAACTTTAGAGTTGTCCCCTTCAATGATCACTTTCGTAACTCCTTTGCTGATAGCACGTTGAACTCCCAGGTAGAAAGTCTCTGCTTCAGTTTGAATAATAGAACCATTTCTTCCTTTCTGATGGAAAATGTCGATCACCCGGCCCGAACTGTCCCTAATGATGCCCCCAAAGTGACAATCGTTAGGGGCCCTAACAGAGCCATCTACATTAACCTTATAGATGGCATGAGGTGGCTTAGTCCACCTAGCACCTTTCCGTCTTTGTTTGCTCCCTTTCTGTTCTTTATTTCCTTTAGTTTGGTTCCAGTCTTTTACCTTTTGTTTGATACTATGACTAATCGAGAGGAATGAATTCACATTGTGATTGTTAAAGATAATGTTGTTTCTCAATTCCCAAATTGTGTGCCAACAAAAGCAGAGTTCTTCGAAATTTGAATTATTATATTTGATGTCCATGATGTCTTCTTGGATAGATCGATCCTTTTTTACATTAATAAAATACTTACCAGCTAAGTATTCGTACGAAGATATGATATATTTTGAAACAGGACAGTCTAATAGAATATGGTGTAAATCTTCGTGAGCACCTTCACAGAGTACACATTGAGATGGAACTCTATTGAAATGTTGATTAAGTCTTGCTTTGGTTGGTAGTCCTTCAATCATTATCTTCCAAATAAATGTCTGGATTTTGGGAGGTAGATTAAGCTTCCAAATCCATTTGAGGCTATTTGGAGTTTGGGAAGTAGGCCTCCCGATCTTGTACGTTGACTTGGTCGTGAAATCACCGTTAGTTGTAAATCTCCAAATCAGTCTATCCGGAATATTGCGAGTTGGAATTGGAATTTGGATAATGATTTGTACCAGATGGGGAGGAAACATTTGTCTTAATAGAGGTATATTCCAACATTGTTGATTGATAATGAGATTTGAAACTTTTAGATTAGGATCGTGATTTCCTTGGAAATCTTTAAGCGAGCAGTTGCTAACCCAGTGATCCGACCATAAATTGATGGTATGACCGTCCCCCAGGATCCAGAAGAGACCTTTACTGAATAATTCCCTAAGATGGAGAAGTCTTCCAAATTGCCAAGACGTATTGATATTGTTAAATTCGAAGATTGTTTCATTACGGAGGTATTTTTCACGAATTACTTTGACCCATATATTGGTTGGATTAATGATTAATTTCCATAATAGTTTTAGCTGTAAGCTGATATTTGTGGTTTCTGTTGTCTTAAGCCCCAGACCACCCTCTTCTTTAGTTTTGCAGATTTTATCCCAGCTAATTAAAGGGTTATACCGTTCTGAGTTGAGTTTATTCCAAAAGAAGTTTTTATTTATCTGGTCAATCTGTTGTAAGATACCTTTTGGGAGTAAAACTTTTTGCATTAAATAGTTGACTTTCGAGCTGAGATTTGCACGAATAAGAACAACTCTCCCAGCCTGTGATAAAGTTGACGCCTTCCATTTAGACAATTGTTTTCTTAAGCTTTGGACAGCCTCATCAAAGACACAATTCTTGACTCTTCCCTTTACGATGGGAATTCCTAGATACTTTTCAATGCTAGTTGAGATAGGAATGTTCATATCTTGAGAGAGAGAGCGTGCCAACTGGGGACTGACGTTCTTCGAAACTTGTAGAGAGCTTTTTTGGTAATTGATAACCAAGCCTGATTGATTAGAGAAATTATTTAATATATTTTGTATTGTATGTAGACTTTTATGGGCAGCTGGGGCAAAAATAAGGGTCTCATCTGCAAACGTGAGAAAAGGAATTGGAGTGCCATTTGCAGTTAGTTTAATTCCAATAAGAGCGTCATCTCTTCTGGATTCTTCCATGAGTTGTCGAGCAAAGTTTTCCATAACAATTATAAAGATATAAGGGGCTAATGGGTCACCTTGACGGATTCCTCTTTGGGGCTTGAATTGTTTACCAGGACTGTTATTTACCAACACTGATAGGGTTGGGGTTGAGATACAGTTCATAACCCAGTTGATCCAAGTTTTATGAAACCCAAATTTAACTAGAATGGCTTCGATATAATTCCAATTAATTTTGTCATAAGCTTTTTCCATATCAAGTTTCAGAGCCATCCACCCTTTTCTCCCTTTGAGTTTATTGAAAGAGTGAAAAACTTCATGGGCGATAAGCGTGTTATCCTGAATAGATCTTCCTTCAATGAAGGCACCTTGGTATGGGTTGATAATTCTCGGGAGTATTGTTTTGAGTCTGTTAGCAAGAATTTTGGCTATAGTTTTATAAATAGTATTACAAAGACTAATTGGTCTAAAATGATTGATGGTTGTGGGTGAGTCTATTTTGGGGATGAGGGTTATGAAAGTTTGGTTAATCTCCTTCAACATATTTCCAGAATGGAAGAACGTTTTTATGGCTTTGCAGAATAAAGAACCCACAATGTGCCAGTATTTTGTATAAAATTCTGGTGGGTAGCCATCCGGCCCTGGGGTTTTGTCTTCTGCCATTGCAAAAATTGTTTCTTTGATTTCTTTATTTGTTGGTTGTCTTATTTGTCAAAATTAATGTTTGACATTGTAATTTTGTATATAGTCAAAGTTTAACTAGAGAGTATATAGTCAAAGAAATTATATATGACCCCCGTATTCCTCAAACCAATTATTTTTTAATACTTACAAAAGATATATATATATATATATATATATATATATATATATATATATATAATTTTTTTTATCCATAAAGATATATAAAGTTAAAGTTTAGCTTCCAAAACTAATTATAGAAGATAAATCTCAGCTTCCATATCGAATATAAACGTAGAAATTTATTATATACTCAATATAAAAGCACACGATCGTCATTTCACTGGTCCTTGTATATATCAGATTTGAAGATAGTAAAAAAAGATAATATGTATGGGTCAAATGTAAAAAAGCTGGCGCTTACTTGAGAACACACATATATATCACGAGTGTTAATTTTTAGATTATTTTGACTACTAAATTTTCTTAATTGCTTTGCACACACATTGCAAAGTAGGTATAGACAAATGTCAAAGATATATATCGAAATGGCGGCATATATTTTCCTTTTTTTTTTATTCATTAAGAAAAATATTCGATTATATGATAAGCTTAATTAGAAAAATCGAGAGATCGGACAGACCGATAGATAGATTATATTAACCATCATCATAGATATAAAAGTGAAATTAAAGAAAAATGCACTAATTAAGACATATTTTGTGTTGAATAGAACCACGGTCATCTCGTTAACTTTATTTAATTTAATTTTTAATTTTTAATTTTTAATTTTTAATATTACAATTATATTACGCCTCGGATGCCTGGGTAATGATAGTGAGTAGTGTATGGTGAATAGTAGGTGATAGTGTGCATTCATATTGGGGCGTTTAAGAATAATAATTGGTAGAAATTGAGGGAGGATTGGCTTTTACCATACACACTTGATTCGCATGCAATGTGAGACATCCACCATCGTTGACTATGGTTTAATTAATATTATTAATTTTAGGTAGATAGGTAAATTAGATTAGAGTTAAAGTCGACTTATTTATAACAGGTTTGATCTATATATGCTATATGATTTTACGTATAAAAGGTTTTATTATAGATAGTTTTATATATAATAGATTTTAGGTTTATCTATAGGGATTTCGATCTCTCTATTGTAATTAAATGAAGGGTGTAATGTTAGAAGTAGTGTGTCATTCATTGTATCCATTAAAATATCACAGTAATAAGAAACTCTAGTTGTAAAGAGGTTTTTATCTGCTGAGTATTTTACATGTGTCTTATTATTTTTCCATTCTCATTCTCTTTTTCTTTAACTAGATTCACTTGTGAGAATTCACAATATATTTGTCTTTTTTAATACATATTTTAAAAAATAGTTGAAGATAATAAACATTTATACACATAAGTTGTTTACCCTTTTTATACATATTAAAAAAATTCCACATCATAAATATAAAAAGTCTAAGCTAAAGTCTTATATATAAGCAAGTTGACTACATCTCTTTTTACTATTTGGTTTTGAGATGAAGCCTCAATCGGACGTGTCCGCGTAATATCGACCCACTGAAATTTAATGAACTGAGTAAAAAATTATATAAATATAAAACCAATTTTTTTTTTATTTTTTATAATTTAATACTTATTAGTTTTTAACTAATTAAAGTACATGCGAAAAATTCAAATAATTTATATTTTTATCGGAGGGACTATAAATTTCAGAAACTAAAATAAATTTTCAAAAAATCATTCATTCCATGGAAATCAGCCAAATTGATCATTAATTAATTTGTTTCAAATAACCATCTAAATTAATACTCGATCCCTCCGTCCTAAAATACATGATATTTTAGGTTTTGAACTTTTGTAAAAAATACATGAGTTTTTAGGTTTGTAGGATAATTATTACCCCTAAAAAGTACAATAGTAAGTAAAATTAAAGAGTTTTATCTCTATAATAATAATGAGATTTAAGTATAAATAATCATGTATTTTAGGACGGATGAAGTAATATTTTTTTTTAAAAAAAAAGGCAAAATTACCCTCCTCTTTAGGAATTTTTTTCAAAACTTCATTATATAATTTGACCAAAAAAAGAAAAGAGTGAATGCCTTAACTTCTTTTTTCATATTTCTTGTTTTTCTTTTAAATGAAAAATGTGATTTTGGAGGGGTTGCTCAGAAATTTAGGGGTGTACCTCAGTTTCTGCCAATTTGGATGGTGAAAGGAATCACAATGATGACCCTTCCATCTATTAATACACACCGGCCAGTACTCAATCAGCTACCCAATTCGCTTCTCTAAAACATCGCTCTCACTTCTACTTCATGCATCTTCAATCCCCTTCAGATCACACCAAGTGATATATATATGCATAATGAAGTGGGTAGTTCATCAATTCAATTTAAGTCAGGCAGGTGTTTGGCAAAAGGGTTACTTGCAGAGATTATTGGCATTCTGTCCATCTCCGACGAAGATCAACTCGTAGATCTCCTTTCACACATACATTTTGATCGATTGATCGATCGATCGGTTTTGATAAGTTTGCGAGGTTGGAGGTGGGCATACTGCCAATGGATCTATGTGGTCTTCCCTTTGTCAAACCCTTCCTGATCGATATTAATCTCATCCTCCCTCTCCTGTATATTAATCTCATCTTATATAATGGTAAGGTTTAATTCATTTCATCTCGATCTATCTTGATCTCTGTCGTCGGATTGATCTTCCTTCTATTCATTCTCTTAGTTTTTGCAACCCTGAAGAACGTACCCTAGCAAAAGTTGAGTCCTTTTTTTTTTGAGATAATTAATTAGCCCGATCGGTATATATACTTTTAATATATGTTGAGCTTGATGATAATATTTAGTATTACTGATACCGCTACTTCACAATTTATTTCACCTATTTCTATTTACCCCTTCATTACCTATTAGTCTCGACTTGGGTAATTCAGAAACATCCTTTCAACTTAATCGGAGAAAGGTGCGTACATTTCGACCTCTCAGACCCTGCTCACAACGGGATACCTAATCTGAGTATGCTGTTGTTGCTGCTACTGCTATATATTTTTATGACTTTCTAACTCCTTTAATGCTTCCTGCTTGACTGGATTTGAAATCTTTCTGTAGGTAGCTCTTTTTCTTTTTCATTGTGTAGGGGTATCAATCATTTATGTTTCCTTCTTCTTCTTTTTGTATGAAAGTTATGTTTTCTTCAATTACTACTCCAAGAAGTAATTATTTGTAATTTATTCTTAATCATTTATGCTTAACTACGGAGTATATATATTACCATTTACTGGTAGATGAACTTGGCCAGGCAAGGTTAGAGTAGATGACTAACAAGGGCCTGTTTGGCTGAATTTTTCAAAGTGATTTAGAAAAGCTTTTTACGATTTTAGAAGAAATAATTTTACGAATATGCTTTCAAGTTTGAAGTTTATCATATGAACGGGATTTTACTAAGGTTGAAATTTTAATGCATCTATTATTTCTTCAAGATTTCAATTAGATTATAATCTTAATGTAGATGAATTACTAGCATGATATCATAACTGACAAGTAATGTAGATGATAAGTACATTATTCCAATGAATATATGACATGAAACTAATCCAAGCTAAGTATGTAATATTTGTGAAGTAAAAGATTAGGGGTTTATCTTTTTCTCTTTAACTAATTGACAGCTAGGTACATCATTAGAACGTACTGGTAGGGGAATTTTCGTTTTTATATACTGTATACATTAATACTCTGTCCCCCTTCCGTTAATTAAAACTTGACGTTTTACTATTCACGCACGTTTTTTGAGGTGTTAAAAACTATATAAAATATTAACTTTTTTAATATATTTTTTTAATAATTTCATACTTATTACTATTAAGTATGAATTTATAAAAACAAATTTTTAAAAAAGTTAAATATTTCATATAGTTTTTATCATTCTAAAAAAGCGTGCTTGAATAGTAAACGACAAGTTTTAATTAACAGAGGGAGTATTAATTACCAGCCATGATATCTAAGTCATTTTTAACTACTTCATGGAGTGGCTCAATGGTAAGGAGTAAGGGGTAATAGAAGATCTAAGTTTGATCTGTTCCTTTACCATATTTATTTTAAGATTTTTAATCAATCAAATTATAAGAGGATTTTTTTATTTTTTTAATCAATGAGTTTAATTCAAAACATTCAATTAAAATTAAAATTATTATATATATATATTATTTAATTTTTGTAAACAAAATGATACAATAATATTAATTTTTTTTATTTGACTAAACAATAGGAGCGATATAAAATATCTATATCTTCTTTTTCTTATAAGGTAAAAATTTGGGTGTGGTTAGGCCCTACTAGACCACCACCCAAGTGCATCCTTGCGGATGAGAATATACAGAGCAGAATCCGCGAGGAGGTCCGGCGGGGACGTTTTGTGGATGAGTTGTGCAATCCTGTCCGCAGTCGAGTTGACCTCCCGGAAGACATGTCTGAATCGCACCCTAGTAAACTGTTGGAGCAGGATCAGGGTGTCGGAAATCAGCATCTCGATCTCTCACGGGCAGCACCACAGCCCTCGCAAATAGTTTATGATGGTCAGGTTGTCGCCCTCGATCATGATTTGGTAGCTGGAGTTCCTTTGCTTTTGCAATACCTCCTTTTATCGCCAAGGCCTCTGCAGCCAATGCTAACATATGTTCGCATTTGAAACCGCCGCAGTCGACGACTGCCCCGCTGTGGTCTCTGATAATGTAGCCTGTAGAAGCTTCACTCGAATTCAGTTTGGATCCGTCAAAATTTATTTTGAAAAATCCCTCATCGGGTTTGCTCTATCTCAAGTTTCTTCTTTTTCGTGGCTGCCTTGTTCGAGTTTTCTGGGGGCGGTATGTGGGTTCCTTATCTAGGTTCAGTTTTGAAGCAGCCCAGTTATGTAGTTGTTGTTTGGTATAATTCTCCATAGTATGGATTGATGTAGTATTGAGGTTTTCAAATATTTTCCGATTCATGCTTGTCCATAAACTTCACCATGTCGTAGCAAGTTTTCCTTTTTGTTCGATGTTTAATTTAGAAAACATTTCGCATACAATGTTTCTAATCGAGGTATTTCTAGTGTCGATGTCTCGAATCACTTTTTCAATGTTTGGGTCTATTTTTTGAATCAGTTGTAAGGTGTGGTTGCATTTGGTGAAGATATGGATTGGGCTTTCATCTGTCTGGTCACACAAAGCGCAGGATAGTGTTACGTGAATGCCTTTGGTTGCTAGTCTAGTTTTCGTCGGGATTCCATCTAATGTAAGTTTTCAAATGAATTTTTTAACCTTCGGAAAGGTGTCTAGGGTCCATATCCATGTCGTATCACTGGTTTCTTTTGTGTTTTTCCTTGTGATGTTTGCTAGGGAACTTGTTGTAATAAACCATCCATTTTCACTGGGTTTCCAGTATAGTTTGTCTTCTATGTTGTGTTTTGGTATATAGGTGTTCACGATCGTGTTGACAACATCCATCGGGAGGATGTTTGATAGTTCAACCATATTCCATTTTTTGCTGTTGTCGATGTATTTTTCTGATTTATCATTTTCGTTGATTGTGATGTTGGGATATTGACGACCTTGTAAGGGTTTGTCATCTAGCCAGATATCCTTCCAGAAACTTATCGTCTTCCCATTTCCTATTTTCCATCTTAGACCTTTGCAGAATTTTTCTTTTAGTTCCATTAGTTTGGCCCATTGCCAGGATACATTACCTTTTCGTTGGTATTCAAGGAATGGGATTTCTTTTAAATATTTTTCTTTGAATACTTGGACCCATAGTTTACATGTGTAAAGGCCCGGATATAAATACCCGGGTTACGTTTCGAAGGTAGGATGCCTTCGTTTGGATCTTGCAATTCAGGTACGGGTCAGTCCGGTTCTTCACTTTCGCCCAGGAGGATCCCTCGCCATAGAAGCACAGAGTAGCAAAAGGGCGGGTACCTAAGTCTATCCACGAAGTCAGCCCAGAGACGCATGCGGGCCCTAAAGACCTCGTTGAGGACATATAATACGCCTATACCTAGAATAAAGGATGTTCTAATGCAGTACGGAATTTAAATCACACTATCATGCTCCTAGTGTATATATAATATGCAGAAAAGGACTGTAAAGGCGCCCAAAGAATGTCAAGTGGCATACTCCTACCTCTGCACCCCTTTCCGTTAGTGCAGAGACTGGCCAGTTCGATGCTATAGCATATCATATCTCATCATAGCATATCATATCTCATCATCATATCATATCTCATCATCGTATCATATATCATGCTCATGCCCGATGGTGCTGGGTTATCTCATCATCATGCTCATGCCCGATAGTGCTAGGCTATCTCATCATCATGCTCATATATCGACAATACTGACTCAGGGCACCCGATGAAGCTGGGCTACCCTATGACCCTAACAAAGACTCTAAGACTCACAGATAACAGTCGTTGTCTTTTCAAACGCATAAAGAATAGGGATGCTCATTCATAAGTGCAAGTCCTAAGCATGATACTACATGGCATGCTTTTATGCATATGCAACACCTACATACTATATGACACATCAGGCATGAGGTCCGGGTTACTGAGTAAGCTCTCGTAGGAAACTTACCTGGAGGCGCACAGAATCCAAGCAATCAACACCAATAATAAGCAATGTCCAATAGATCACAAATCACCTAATAAACATACAAATATGCATAAGTCTATCTAAGTCACACAAGGCGCCCCTAACTATCATACATAGCTTCACATATCTCATTTCAAATTATTCCATCTTATCTCATTATGCTCACTTCATGTTCATCTCATCTCAACATATAATATCTCATCCATCTCAACATTTGATCATTTTAACTCATCATTTAGAAATCATGCACCATTATTATATATAAGCCATATCCATACTCTAAGGTATATTCATACTCTAATCGTCATATAACATATCATACTTCCACATTTAAGAACTTATCATGCTTCTCAATCCTATAATATAACCTCATGCTTTCATTTATATCAACACATCATAATATATATCTAAGTTACACAAATCACCTAATAAACATACAAATATGCATAAGTCTATCTAAGTCACACAAGGCGCCCCTAACTATCATACATAGCTTCACATATCTCATTTCAAATTATTCCATCTTATCTCATTATGCTCATTTCATGTTCATCTCATCTCAACATATAATATCTCATCCATCTCAACATTTGATCATTTTAACTCATCATTTAGAAATCATGCGCCATTATTATATATAAGCCATATCCATACTCTAAGGTATATTCATACTCTAATCGTTATATGATTTTCATCATATAACACATCATAACACTATCAACATATCATAATTTATACTTAACAATTATATCGATATCCTACTATCATGCTCGTACTCATCACATAAGATTCATCCAGTCAAATCAAGTAGGAAATCTCCGAGTTTCCGAAACTCTCTCTAACTCTCATGTTAAGTCAAATCATTAATCAAAACAATGTTCTCAAATTATACTCGCCCCAAAAATCCATCCATAAAACATTACTCTTTAAATCAACTTATTTTATTATTTATCAAAACAGATCTGACAAGGTTAATATATTTCCAAAAATCATCTTTTAATTTTTATGAAATCCATTTCCATTTCCCAAATCAATTTCCGACATTTGAGGACCTTTTCCAAATTCTTTTCCTTTTAAAATCCAAATCTCAAAATATTGTATTTTAAATCACCATAATAACATTATATCCTCAAATCTCAACAACAAAATCATAAAATATTTTATATCCCATTTATTTAATATATTTTAGATCCCAAAAATTTTAAAAGTCGTAAATTTACATAATATAGTCCAATTATTTAATAAGTCAATAGCCGAAAATACCCGAAAATAAGTCTTTAAAACATAATATTCATTTTATCACATTTTAACACATTTTATCATATACTATATCATATTTCATTTATTCAATAAATTTATCTCAAATATATATAAGTAAGTTTAAAGCTTAATATACATTTTTATAAACCAAACCGGCCCAATGAACTAGCCCAACCCTTTTCAAAACCGGATCCAAACAAGCCCAACCCAACACTCAAAACTGGATTCAAACAAGCCCAACCCTCAGCCCATTTCCCTTCAGCTGCCAAGCCCGGATTTCATAAAATAAACGAGTGGACCAGGTGCTGATGTGGCGAGCATGACCCACAGGTGGGCTGAAGGCAGGCGCGGGCCCCAGCTGAGTCTTCTTCTCCCTCTTCCTCCCGCCGGCTCCCCTGCACCCAGCTTCTTCTCTCAGCTCGCTCACACCTCTCCTCCGCGCACAGCTTGTCACCCTCGTTCGCTCTTCTGTTAGCCTTCCCGCTCTCGCGCTCGAGCCCTCTCTCTCCCGCACACTCGAGCTCACCGGAATCATCTCGCTCTCACCTCGTTCTCACTCACTTCCCCGCACCCATGACTCTCTCTATCGTACTCACCACTCAGCTCAAGCATCAATGGAACGAAGGGCAACACAGGGATTCGAATAAGCACAATAAGGGTCAAAGGGAGGTTTTAGGGGAAGCTTACCGAGACGCGGCTTAGAGACACATCGGAGATCGTTCGATTTGGTGTCGTCGGAGGTCCAGCTCTGACGAGGTTGCAATCGGCCTTCTCCTGGCCTAAGAAGGTGGAAGGATGATTAAAGGTGGTGTTTTTCTAGGTTTTACAATGAAAGGAGGAGAGAACGACCTCACCGATCGCAGCCGAAGAAAATAGGGGAGGAGGAGGCTCGGCGGCGATGGCTCCTGGGCGGCTCAGCTAGCCTGGATTAAGAAACTCACAATTCAACAATCAAAGATCCAAACTGTAGGCAAAACCTTCGAGACTTTAGTTGCTCATGCTCAACGTGCTTTCAATAATTCTCAAAAGTGCATAAGGTTCTTAGTTAGATAACCTAGAAATGTCTTTTAAAGGCCTATAAAGAATCGGCCAAAAATAATAATAAAAACCCTAATTAAAGTTCAGAGCTGATTCGACGTTTCTGCACGGGCCGTGGGGCGGCTACCTCAGGCGACGGGGCGGCCTGGTGATCAGCGAAATCCTTCGAGAAGTCTTCAGGCCGCGGGGAGGCTAGCTCGGCCGCGGGGCGGCCAGCGATTTCTTCTGTTTCTTTTCTCGTGATTGTCTCTAGCTGATAATGCAATCTCCTTTACTTCTTTTAACTCTCCTCAAGTTCATTCTACCTTGAATATGCGATTCCTGAAATAAACCATAACATTGTGTAGATTCCGAATCTTCCAACTCAACAAGTAATCATGTAAATGCAACTAAAATGTGCAATATTTACACCCAAACTATGCTAAATGTAATCTATTATGCCATACTAATAATGTTCTATCAAATTCCCCCACACTTGAACCTTTGCTTGTCCTCAAGCAAT
Source organism: Persicaria maculosa (assembly GCA_963922045.1). NCBI lineage: Eukaryota > Viridiplantae > Streptophyta > Magnoliopsida > Caryophyllales > Polygonaceae > Persicaria > Persicaria maculosa. The sequence continues at coordinate 18,408,251 of OY998257.1, read as the reverse complement.
AGAAAAAGTAACTCTGCAGCCCCACAGAATAGCAATTCAGATATCAACTCCAATATTCTTTAAGTGTAGGAAAAACTAGCAAACACAATAGATTAACAACATCATAGCACATAATTGCAATAATCAATGAAATCAAGCAACCATATCCATTCTAGACCTCACAAGGAATATGTGTTTCACTCTCACTCAAGTGTTTAGGATTAAATATTTACGCTCAAAACTCAATCTTTAAAAGCTTAGCTACAATAGTCTTGCACCAGTGTTCTAACTCTCCACCGCTGGTGACTCTACACACAACAAAAATCATGAGGTCTTTCAATTGGGTTGTAATGGGGCCAAGGTAGAAAACATATGGTATGGAACAATTTAGGCCATGTGGTGCTCATAATCCGGGAACTAAGGAAGCAACCAAATCACAATACCACTCACAAGCTCATACCATAACTCTATAATGTATACAACTCCAATCTCAAGCATAAAACTTCACAAACCATACTCAACTCATTCTCTTATTCTCTTTTTTCTTTCTTTCTTTTTGCATTTTTTTTCTTTTTTTTTCTTCTTTTTTTTCTTTTTTTTTTTCATATGCTCTTCTTCATGCTATATCAAATGATTTTCCTTGACTTTTACCCCTAAGTGAATTTTATCCTCCTTAGGTCCCAAGTAATATGTAAACTACTAGCAAGAATCAAACATCTCATAAAGATACTCCAAACATACGATCCATTACTCAAACCATCATCCAAAATATGAATATTCACCAACTATTCCTAATTTCCGGATGGGGTCAGGCTATAATTGGCTATGGAAAAATCTTGTGGAGCTCAAAAGAATAGGTAATTAGGCTCAATATTGGCTTCAAGCAAAGGATAATATGCAAGGTGGGAATAGAGTCAAATAGGGCTAATAAAGGTGCCTCAATCATCTTTAAGTCATGTGCAGAAATCATAATATGCAGCCTTGAATAAGATATCTAAATGCAAGCCAAAGAAGAAGCAATTAAAGAGAGTACACTCAACAAGCAAGAGGACTAAATTAAGCGCAGTCCTGAATAGGCCAAAATAGCTCACCAGGTCATGTCTAGAACTTCAAGATCACCCAAAATCAAAGATCTTATGTGCTCAATCATTAACCAATTATGCTCACCAAATAGTGTGAAAATTAGATATCAAAGGTTTCAACAATCCAAGCACATCATGGGATATAAGTCTCAATAATTAAATTAGAGGACAAGTGACATCCATATGGGAAAATAAGACCTAATCCTAGCTAATGCATAAATATAATTACATAAATAATATAATTTTTGAATTTTTTTTTTTGCGAACAACATAAACTAACATCAACAAAAATACTTAGACATGCAACCAAGTCAAAATGCAAACATAAAGATATAATACAAATCTACCATGTCATGCAAGTCTTCCCCCCACACTTAATTCTGACATTGTCCTCAATGGTGAAAACATCAAAATAAACTAAAAGGGAAAAGAAAAGAAAAAGAAAAACTAACATGATCACTACTGAGGTGGTGGTGGCGGGTAAGGTGGGAACTGAGGATAGGCAAATCGAAAGAACTCCTCCTGTCTCTGTCTCTATAGCTCCTGAGCCTCCCATGCAGCCTGCTGCCTATGTAGCATCTGCTTCTGTAAGCGCCGCATCTCTGCCTGGCTCTTACACATACCCACCATGCTAGTCGTCAATCCACGAACATCCCGACGGATGTCTCCCATGTCAACATACAGCTGCTGCTGGTGATCCCACATAGCATCCTGACGACGGGAGATCATCTGCTGATGCTGCCACATAGTGTCATGGAGGAGAGCCATCTGTTGCTGATACTCCCACATAGTATCCTGTCGGAGAGACATCGCCATCATCCTCTGCTCAAGCTCATAATAACCTGGACCAGCACCTACTCCAGCTGTTCCAGAAGGTCCAGCACCCCCACCTCCTACACCCGTCTGCACCTCAGGAACACCACCATCATCGTCCTGAGCAATATCATCTCCATCATCCTCATCCTCATCATCCTCATCCTCGTCGCCCATAAAGAAATCGTCTATCGTAGGACCAAAAGGAAGTGGTCGGGGTAATCTCAGCTGAATCGCCCCAAGATGGCATGTCCTTCAGACCTACATCGGCGCTCTCCCCTCCAAATGACCAGCTTTCGTCAACTGAGCCTCATCATACAGAAATGAACCATGCAGGACATCAGGGACAGTGCTCAAATCAATACAATCCCGTGCTATGAGAGTGATGAGACCCCCAAAGCTAATCGTCGTCGTCTTGCGCTTGTCGATGATGTCCCTACAGTTGAAAAGGAACAAATCCACCCAACTTGGAACCACTTGACTTTCTGGCGTCAAACACTGTTCGTTGCTCTCTTACGAGCGGGAGGTAGATTCAAATATTCAAATTAAATTCTCAACTATGCTAACTCCCTTTCCCAAACAAATAATACAAGAATCCCTCCCGATGTAGTGGTAGGGTAATTCAGGATCGAATCCACGAGGAGGTATGTCAGCGCTTCCCTTGTTGCAATCACGATCAAGCTTGCAACCTCAGAAGACACTCGATATCGATGTGTCTGGTCGATATCGACCTCAGTTCTGGTCGATTTCCAGTAGAATTTCTGCAGAAGAAAAAAGCAGCAAAGTCGACGTCGAGTGGAACCTTGATATCGATGTTAGACCTCGATATTGACCTTACCCAGTAGATTCCGATGTTTGTCACAGAAACTGTTTTGCGTAACCTATTGTCGAAAAAGTGTCCGAAGAATGTAGAATGGTAAAGAAGGATGATCAGAAATCAAAACTTAAACTTTTATGTAAATTCAATAAACTTAAGGCTTCCAAAGTCGGGGTTTCATACCACAACGATAACAATGCAAGTTTTATGCTAAAGTTATGAAATTTAATGCCTTTCCGTCAAATAACTTTCGTTACCAACACTTAGGTGATTAGAGGCTCTCGCATAGTTCCTAAGAGTTACTATCCAATTCATGAGAAATTCAAGTTCACAATATGAGTGGCTTTCGCTTCAATAATGCAAATAATGAATCTCCCTAACTTTCGCAAAGGATCACGCATAGGATAGAAAACGGAATCGAATAAAAGTCATACCTTTGACGCACTTACCCTACATCGCTATCGTTGGGATCACCCCGACCCTAGAAGTGGGTGGACTACTCGCTTCTCATCATGCAACTCATCATCATTATTGAAAGAAAACTACTTTGTATTTGCAAAAGAAAGAAATTACAACCGAACCAAGCCAAACCTCCGCTCTCGCTAGTCTCCAACCCAAATTTGGCTATCCTCTCTCTCTCTCTACAAATTCTCAGCGATCTATGTGTTTGAATAACTGAAATTGGATGCGTAAACTCAGCCCTAACGGCCTCTAGATATAGATATCGAACTTTGTTATCCAAATACTCAAAACTTTATCTTTATTCTCTAAGATAAAACTTAAATAAAGTAAAAACTAAAAGTTCTATGGTAAAACAACTCATGTGATAGCTCTGACGTTGAAGATAAGAAATCTCGACTTTTGGATAGACGTGCAAGCTTCGGATAGAATTCTATCAAAATCTGAGTCGGATTCCTTTGCTGGCAACATCGATATCGACCTTCAGACGTCGATATCGACCTCTCTAAAGCTTTATCTCGAGTTCTCCTTCTTCTACTCGGATTAGTACTCGACTCCTATCTTTTATCTCGATTTGGCCACTCGATATCGACCTTGCATCCTCGATATCGACCTCTGTATGTCGACATACTCTGTTTTCTTTCTTGCTCGATTCCTGCCTGTGCTGTTGTACTCGATGTCGAGGTTCTCCAGTCGATTTTGACCTCTTCAGAAGACTTCGAGTTCTTTTTCCAAGCCATTTCAAATCTGTCCATTTTTATCCTATTTTCTGCGAAATCACATAGAAACTCGTGCAGACCCATATATTTGACAATAAAGCATAAACTACACCAATCCCATGTTTTCCCACTAATATGCATGCAAATGAATGATAAAATGGACTTAAATGTGCATAGAAAATATGGCAATTTGCGCGCACATCAGACGCCACAAATATGACATATCCCTAAGTGAGATCTTGTTGACCTCAGCCTGAGCAAAGAAAGTGTTGGCTAAAACCTTATGGATTAGCCGTAGTGCAGGGTGCCTAATACTCGAGTTGTATTGGCCCTTCTTGGCCTCAAAAAGCACCCTAGTCGCCGCAAGCCAAAATGCAATAGGCCCCTCTCCCTTTGATACAACAAACCAACCTGCGGTTGGTGCAGCTGTAACTCTAAAAATCATTCCCACTCTCTCCTTTGTCCTCGTGAACTCCCGCCCCAACAACCTAAACTCGATAGATGTCAACCGTACACTCAAAGTAGCCAGGAACTCCTTAACTAACCCCGAATAGGTCAGAGCATTCTTATCTAAGAATTTCCCTAGGCCTCCATGTTCTAACAATTGCCTAGTACATACATCCATCTCTAACATCCGAAGGGTAGGTTCGTGAAAAAATATGGTTTGAAAGAAATTTCTAGTATTCAGCGCATTCCACTTCTCCTTCTGACTCCTACTCATCCCATGGGGTCTAGACATGTTCGCTTAAAGCTAAGAAATTAACCCAAGAAAGAGTTTGAATCAAGAACTCACGAAAATGGAGGTTACTGTAGTGGCCGCGGGGCGACGAGGGTAGGCGACGGGGCGGCCGGTGACAGGTGCCCGCGGGGCGGCTGGGCTAGCGACGGGGCAGCCTCGAAAAGTAGTGAATCTGTTGCTACGATGTCGGATCTGCGCTCCGATGTCTCAAATTCCTCCCTCCGTTGGTGGATTTCTCCCAAAACCTTGAAGATCCTTCGAATCGGGTGTTTTTGGTTTAGATCTAGGAAGAATGAGGAGAATGTGGGTGGTTTGGTGAAAGATATAGGTGGATAATGGAAGATATTGGAGAAAGGGGTGATTTTTTTTAAGATTGAAGCTTTGAGGGAGTTTTAATGGAGGTTTGGAGTTTTGGGTGTGGGTTTTTGAATGTTGAAGATGAAGATAGAGGAGATAGATAAAGATAGATGCTATGGCGTGGGGGCGGCTGGGGACACATGGGAAAGGTAAAGGAATGGATAGGGTTAAAGGGGTGTAGCAGGTGGGGCCCACACGGGTCCCAAAATTTTTTATCCCCCGTCAGGGGCCGCGGGGCGGCAAGGCTAGGCGACGGGGTGGCCGGCGATTGCGAAGAGACCTTCACTCGCAGCCGCGGGGCGGCCTGGCTGGCGATGGGGCGGCCTGCCCCTTTTCTGCTATTCTCCTCTTCTTTTTACCCTGCGGGGTTAGTATGCCGAAACACCAAAACTAAACTAAAAGAAAATAACTAAATGCAATAACAAAAGAACATCTAAACTACTTACCTTGGGTTGCCTCCCAAGCAGCGCCTTTATTTAACGTCGTAGGCTCGACGTCATGACTCCCTAGTGATCCTTAGTGCTTCGTTCATGGAGAACCAACTCATCACCATCCTCTTTGACAAAGTTCTCATAATATGGCTTTACGCGATGACCATTTACCTTGAAAATGTCTCCATTCCTCTCATTGAGTAGCTCTACTGCACCATGAGAAAAGACATTAGTAATCACATATGGCCCTGCCCATCTAGAGCGAAGCTTACCTGGGAAGAGTTGAAGGCGCGATTGGAATAGAAGGACCTTGTCCCTAACTTTGAGGTCCTTTCGCAAAATATGCTTATCGTGCCATGCCTTAGTCTTATCCTTATAGGTGACGGAGTTGTCATAGGCATCCAATCTCAACTCTTCCAACTCCTGCAGCTAGAGTTTCCTGAACTCCCCAACTTCATCCATTTGCATGTTGCATTGTTTCACCTCCCAATATGCCTTAAGCTCTAGCTCAACAGGAAGATGGCAAGACTTTCCATAAACTAATCGAAACGGAGACATCCCAATAGGAGTCTTGTAAGCCGTTCGATAAGCCCACAGAGCATCATCAAGTCTTACACTCCAATCCTTCCTGTTTGGGGCAATAGCCTTCTCCAAGATAGTCTTAATCTCGCGATTAGACACCTCGGCTTGCCCATTAGTCTGGGGGTGGTATGTAGTAGACACCCTCTACGTAACATGATATTTCTTTAATAAGGCACTTACCGTCTTGTTGCAGAAATGTGTCCTCTTATCACTTATCAATGCTTTCGGCACTCCAAATCTAGAGAATAGCTCCTTGAGGAAACCTGCAACCACTTTTGAATCATCAGTCCTGGTGGCCTTCACCTCCACCCACTTGGAGACGTAGTCCACCGCAAGCAAAATATACAAGTTTCCAAATGAGTTAGGGAATGGTCCCATGAAGTTAATGCCCGAAACATAAAAAATCTCACAAAATATCATGCGAGTTTGTGGCATCTCATTCCTCTTAGAAAGATCCCCAACTCTCTGACAGCGATCACAGGATTTGCAAAAAGCATATGAATCACGAAATATATGTGGCCAAAAGAACCCTGCCTCAAGTACATTTCTTACTGTCTTTTGTGGTCCAAAGTGCCCACCACATTCATGTGAGTGACAGAAATTAAGGACATATTGTACCTCATCGTCGGGAAGACACCGACGTATAACTTGATCAGCATAATGCTTCCATAGGTATGGATCATCCCAAACGTAGAAGCGAGCATCATGGCATATGTTGTCATTTTGAGCCTTCGAAAAGTTGGGTGGAAACTCCTGCGATACTAAAAAGTTCACCAAATTAGCAAACCAAGGACGTGGAATAGAGCTTACCTTCAACAGTAGTTCAATCTCAGAGTCTATAGAAGCCGCGGGGCGGCCAGGCCGGCAACGGGGCGGCTGGAGACGCTGAACACTTCAAATAATTCTTCGTCAGGAAAACTCCCCAAGATAGGTGATTGCTCGTCCTGCCCATTCTTTCCCTGCAATATATGACTTAAATGATCTGCCACAAGGTTCTCAGCACCCTTTTTGTCCCTGATTTCGATGTCAAACTCGCTTAAAAGCAAGATCCATCTAATCAATCTTGGCTTGGCTTCTTTCTTCGTCAAAAGGTAACAAAGCGCTGCATGGTCAGTATACACAATAACTTTTGTACCAAGCAAATAAGATCTCAATTTCTCAAGGGCAAAATCAATAGCAAGAAGTTCCTTCTCTGTGGTTGAGTAGTTCCTTTGGGCGCCATTCAACATCAAAGATGCATAGTAGATCACATGAGAGCTCTTCCCCTCTTTTTGTCCAAGCACGGCTCCCACGGCGTAGTCACTAGCGTCACACATCAATTCGAAGGGTTGTGACCAATTTGGCGCTTGTATAATTGGTGCACTAGTAAGATAAGTCTTCAACTCGTCAAACACCATCCTGCACTTCTCATCAAAAGCAAAAGTAACCTCCCTCTTGAGTAGCTCACACAAGGGTGAGGTGATCTTTGAGAAATCCTTAATGAACCTGCGGTAGAATCTTGCATGGCCTAAAAAGGAACGCACTTCACGCACATTAGTAGGATAAGGCAATGATTGAATGATGTCTACCTTCTCCTTATCAACCTCAATCCCTTTATGTGAGACAATGTGACCTAAAACAATGCCCTCCTCAACCATAAAGTGACACTTCTCTGAATTGAGCACTAAGTTAGTGTCAACACACATTCTAAGCACAAGTGCCAAATGGTTTAAGCAAGCATCAAAACTATCACCATGTACAGTAAACTCATCCATAAAAACCTCAATGAATTGCTTTACATATTCAGAAAAAATTCTTACCATACACCGTTGGAATGTCCCAAGAGCATTGCACAAGCCAAAAGGCATCCTGCGATATGCAAAAGTGCCAAACGGACAAGTGAATGTCGTCTTTTCTTGATCCTTCGATGCGATGGCTATCTGAAAGTACCATGAATATCCATCTAAAAAGCAATAATATGGACGACCAGCGAGCCGTTCAAGCATCTGATCAATAAAAGGTAAGGGAAAGTGATCTTTTTGAGTTACCGCATTCAGCTTGCGATAATCGATACAAACGCTCCAGCCTGATTGGACTCTGGTAGGGACCAACTCACCTTCTTTGTTCTCAATCACTGTTATGCCCCCCTTCTTTGGTACTACCTGCGTCGGACTAACCCATTGACTAGCAGAGATGGGATAGATCATACTTGCCTGAAGGAGTTTCAGCACCTCCTTCTTTACTACCTCCATCATATGTGGGTTGAGTCTCCGTTGAGGTTGCCTAGAAGGTTTGGCTCCCTCTTCTAACAAGATTCTGTGCATGCAAGTAGCGGGACTGATTCCCTTGATGTCCGCTATGGTCCATCCCATAGCGGTCTTATGTTCTTTGAGCACCGCCACCAACCTATCTTATTGATCCTTAGTAAGCTTGTTGGAGATAATGACAGGCAAGGTATCACCTTCCCCCACGAATGCATACTTCAAATGCTCAGGAAGTGGCTTGAGCTCAACAACGGGTGCCTGCACAACATAAGGTAAGAGCTTCTCGCTCGGACCGGTTAGTTCCATAGGGGTACCTACAAATGAGTTGGGAAGGTGGACAAGTCTCTTATGGTCTCCTGCAGGTTAGTAGATAAAGCATAATTCAAAGACAACTCCTCAATAGGAGCTTCTAGAGCAACCTGCAAGTCATCTACACAACTCATATCAAAAGTATCTTGCATACAAGTACCAATGACATCTACAAAGCATAAGGAAGGATCGTCATAAGGGAATTTCATTGCATCATAAATATTATATTCAACCTTCTCACCATCGAATTCCATAGTCAATGAGCCAGAATACACATCAATTTTTGTCTTAGCAGTCTTTAAAAAGGGCATTCCTAAGAGAATAGGGGCCTCTTGCTTACCATGCTCCATGTCTAAGAAAAAAAAGTCAGCAGGAAAAATCAAGTTGTCAACCATGACCAAAACATCCTCTATTGTGCCTCTAGGATAAGCATTTGAGCGGTCCACTAGTTGGATCACCACTCTAGTTTTATGCAAAGGTCCTAAGCCTAATGATTCATACAGAGAGTAAGGTAAGACATTAATAGATGCACATAAGTCTAACAAAGCTTTATCAAACTTAGTCTCACCTATCACATGATGTGCGCGCAAATTGCCATATTTTCTATGCACATACAAGTCCATTTTATCATTCATTTGCATGCAAATTAGTAGGAAAACATGGGATTAGTGTAGTTTATGCTTAAATGTCAAATATATGGGTCTGCACGAGTTTCTATGTGATTTCGCAGAAAACAGGATAAAAATGGACAGATTTGGAAGAGCGGAAAAAGAACTCGAAGTCTTCTAAAGAGGTCGAAATCGAGCAGGAAATGAAACAGAGCATGTCGACGCAAAGAGGTCGATATCGACGTCTGGAGGTCGATATTGATGTTGCCAGATCGAGCTAAATGATAGAAGTCGAGTGCCAGTCCGAGTAGGAGAAGGAGAGCTCAAGATAGAGTTTCACAGAGGTCGATATCGACGTCTGGAGGTCGATGTCGAAGTTGCCCAGCAAAGGAATCCGACTCAGATTTTGATAGAATTCTATCCGAACCTTGCACGTCTATCCTAAAGTTGAGATTTCTTATCATCAACAGCAGAACTATCATATGAGCTGATTTACCATAGGAGTTTTAGTTTTTATTTTATTCAAGTTTTATCTTAGAGAATAAAGATAAAGTTTCGAGTCTTTTGGATAGCAAAGTTCGATATCTATATCTAGAGGCCATTAGGGCTGAGTTTAGGCATCCAATTTCAGTTATTCAAACACATATACACGCAGAGAATTAGGAGAGGGAGAGAGAAGGCCGAGGGGAGTTTGTGAAGCGAGAGCGGAGTGGCTTGTTCGGTTGTACTTTCTCTTTTGCAAAGTTTAATTCAAGGTAGTTTTCTTTCAACAATAATGATGATGATGTGCATGATGAGGAGCGAGTAGTCAACCCACTTCTAGGATCGGGGCGAGCCCGACGATAACGATGTAGGCTAAGTGCATCAAAGGTATGACTTTTATGCGATTCCGTCTTCTATCCCATGCATGATCCTTTGCGAAAGTTAGGGAGATTCATTATTTGCATTATTGAAGCGAAAGCCACTCATATTGTGAACTTGAATTGCTCATGAATTGGATAGTAACTCTTAGGAACTATGCGAGAGCCTCTAATCACCTAAGTGTTGATAACGAAAGTTATTTGACGGGAAGGCATTAAATTTCATAACTTTAGCATAAAACTTGCATTGTTATCGTTGTGGCATGAAACCCCGACTTTGGAAGCTTTTAAGTTAATTGAAATCAATATAAAAGTTTTAGTTTTGTTTCTGATCATCCTTCTTAACCATTCTACTTTCTTCGGACTCTTTTTCGACAATTGTTTACGAATTACAGTTTCTGTGACAAACATCGGAATCGACTGTAAAGGTCGATATCAAGTTCTAACATCGATATCGAGGTCTCTGCTCGACGTCGACTTTGCTGCTTTTGTCTTCTGCAGGAACGGTACTGGAAATCGACCAGAACTGAGGTCGATATCAACCAGACATATCGATATCGAGTGTCTTCTGAGGTCGAATGCTTTGATCGTTAATACAACAAGGGAAGCGCTGACATACCTCCTCGTGGATTCGATCCTGAATTACCATACTACTACAAGGGAGGGGATTCTTGTATTATTTGTTTGAGCCAGGGAGTAGTCTAGTTATGAATTGTTTTTTGAATCCTACACATCCCTATAAGCGAACATCACACATGGGATTGTAAACATGCCAGGGTCGCTACATTTCTTAGGCATACGCTTTTGAAACACAGCAGACACATGTTCGCTTACCTTAATCTTCTGCTTCCCTTTCAACTTCTGATTCCTCTTTATGGTGCAAAGCTCCTTAAGAAATTTAGCATAATGATGAATAATTTTAATCAATTTGAGTAAGGGAATGTTTACCTCGCACTTACTGAATGTATTAAAGATCTCTTTATCATTCTCAGGCCTCCTTGTATCTCTAAGAGCTTTAGGAAAAGGAGGAACAGGTTTGTAAGAATTTAAAGGAGGGAATTCAGGCCTTACATATGAATCGGAAGGTTCATCAGGGGCAAGGCCGCGGGGCGGCTGGGTTTGGCCATGGGGCGGCTCGCCGAAATCCGCTTCTCCATAATCGCCCTGGCCGCGGGGCGGCTCAGGGGGGCCGCGGGGCGGCTCACGATTCCGAAGCTCTTCTTGTTCTTTTTCTTTATGAAGCTCAGGTTCTCCATAGTTTTCATCATCCTGGTGAGTAGTAATCAGTTCCTTACCACTTCTTAGCATTATTTCACTGACGTTCTCCTTAGGATTCACCACCATTTGAGATGGTAGCTTTCCTGAGTCCTTAGCCTACAATTCACTCAGCGATTGAGCCAATTGGCCTACCTGTTTCTCAAGATTCTTTGAGTGCTCAACATGGCTCATGAGTATCCTAGTGAGGGTCTTGATAGTGTCCTCAGCTGATTGTTCCCCTGCGGGAGGTGCTCTCTGCCTAGAATCGAATTGTTGTTGAGGCCTCTGTTGGTGTCCCCCTTGTGGATCGAAAGGGGCCTGGTTATTACCATAGTCATACCCCTGGTAACCTGCATTATAATTGTTATTGAATTGATTGAGGTTACCATATTTACCATACCTGGGCTTCTACGAGACAAAGTTTCCCATGCCGTTAAGCTCAACATTAGGATCCTAAAGTAGTGGACACATATCGTTAGGATGTAAAGGATCAACACATAGCCCACATGCCTTGAGTTCTTGAGGGGTCCCCTTGAGCATCATCCTTCTCATCATCTCCTTCATCTCCATCATATCAGCTTGCAAATTGGAGCTTGAATAATCTACAGCCAATTCTCCACGGGGGTTTGCCCTCTTGCTATATTGTCTAGACCCCTCAGCAAGCTCTGAGAACAACTCCATAGCATCGTTTGGGGTCTTGTTGAGAATGTTACCCCCACTAGCGGCATTCACCATTCGACGCTCATCATCAAGCAAACCTCCATGCAAATAAAGTACCAAATCCTGTTGTGAGTAACCATGGTAGGGGCAACTTGAGCAGAGCTTTTTGAATCGCTCCACATACTCATACAGGGTCTCAATTGATGATTGCTCGATGTTGCTGATGGCCTTTTTGAGAAAGTTCAGCTTTGTAGCAGGGAAGTACTTTTCTAAGAACAACCTTTTCATCTCTGTCCAGGTAATAATGCTCCCTGCAGGCAAATAGTAAAACAAATCATTAGTTGAATCTTTTAATGTGAAAGGAAAAGCTCGCAGCTTGATTTGCTCCTCTGTGACATCTGCGGGTCTCATGCTGTCAATGATAGCATGGAATTCCGCTAAATGTTTGTTGGGATCCCTTGAGCCTTAAACTCGAACTTGGTCCCATCAGCAAGCGTTGGAAACTGCACCGCCAATGGTTGTGTTTGCAGATTCGGTGCAATGAGTTGCCTTAAGGTTTGGTTCGCGTTATCTAACGTGTTGTCACCCATCTCTGCAGTCCCTTCGGCTTCTTGATCAAAAGGTAATTCGCTAGAGTTGTTGCGAACCTCCCGCCTTAGGTTGGAAAGAGTCCTCTCGATCTCTGAATCAAAAGGAAGTAAAGATGGATTAGTAGTACAGGTGCGGACCATAAACGTGGTCCACACCAAGGGTAGCGATTAAACAACATAAGAAATTAAAAAGAAATCCCCGGCAACGACGCCAAATTTGACAAAAGGAAAACCTGTCGTTGTTCCTGCCAAAGAATACTCAAACTCACAACTAGTACAGTTGGTAAGAAAGAGGTCGATCCACAGGGAAGTCTAATAACTCCAAGTATCAATTTAATCGTAAGTAACAGAATAAGAGAGTTTGGTGAGGAAAAGATCCGCCTTTTGTCAAAGCGGAAAGAAGCAAACAAAGTAAATAAAGGTTGTGAGATGCAGTAGAGAGAAATAGATTCACTTACAATTCGTCACTTCAATTGATGAATTTGATCCTTGTTTCAGCCTCTAGTTCTTGTCTTTTCCTACCAATGTCCTTGTCCAGATCTTAGGTAAATTACTAGTCCTACGAGTCCTAGTAATCCTTATCTCTAAATAACCCTAACACGGTTAAGATTTAACCTAGAGATAGCATTAAGACTATGAATTAACCCAGGTATATGCAATATCAAGCTACGAGTTGATATTTAACATATATTCAACTTCCTACACATCCAATTAGTCCTACGAGTCCTAAAGGGATATGATTGAATGAATCTACACTAACTAGTTGATCAGGCTAGAGAGAATAAAACACATTCAAAGATTTAAGCGCAAGGAAGCCAAAACATTCGAATAGGAATAAGAACTAGATTAAGAAACTCACAATTCAACAATCAAAGATCCAAACTGTAGGCAAAACCTTCGAGAGTTTAGTTGCTCATGCTCAACGTGCTCTCAATAATTCTCAAAAGTGCATAAGGTTCTTAGTTAGATAACCTAGAAATGTCTTTTAAAGGCCTATAAAGAATCGGCCAAAAATAATAATAATAACCCTAATTAAAGTTCAGAGCTGATTCGACGTTTCTGCACGGGCCGCAGGGTGGCTACCTCAGGCGACGAGGCGGCCTGGTGATCAGCGAAATCCTTCGAGAAGTCTTCGGGATGTGGGGCAGCTAGCTCGGCCGCGGGGCAGCGATTTCTTCCGCTTCTCTTCTCGTGATTGTCTCTAGCTGATAATGCAATCTCCTTTACTTCTTTTAACTCTCCTCAAGTTCATTCTACCTTGAATCTGCGATTCCTGAAATAAACCATAACATTGTGTAGATTCCGCATCTTCCAACTCAACAAGTAATCATGTAAATGCAACTAAAACATGCAATATTTACACCCAAACTATGCTAAATGTAATCTATTATGCCATACTAATAATGCTCTATCAATTGCCCTATCGGATACAAAGGCCCCTAGCTTGGAGGGGATGAATAATTTTTTTTAAAATTGGTTTTATCCTTTCTACGATTATCTTGGCTATCGCTTTGTAGATTGTTGAGCATAGGCTTATTGGTCAAAAATATTTAGTAGTTATCAGATTGTCACATTTTGGGATCAATGTGATGATGGTGTGGTTGATTTGCTTTAGGATCCTACCAGAATGGAAAAATCCTTTAATAGCTTTATGACTGATGGGCCTACTATATCCCAGTATTTTTGGTAGAATTCTACTGTCATTCCATCATGTCTTGGAGATTTATCTTTTCCAATTGAGAAAAAAGCGTTTTTGATTTCTTGGTTCGATATTTTTTCAATCAGCTTTGAATTTTCTTCATCAGTGATTTCCGTGTTGATTAGTGAAAGATAATCATGTAGGAGGGTGTGGTTGATGGGTTGCATTCTGAACCTTTTTTCGAAATCGGTCTTTATTTCCCTTGTGATATTTTCTTCTCCTGTGACTAGAGTGCCCTCTATAGTATGAATTTCCTTTATGAATTTTCTGTTTCTCCTTCCTGATGCCATTTGGTGTAAATATCCAGAATTTGTGTCAGTTAGTTTAAGGTGTTTAGTTTTTGCTCGTTGGCTCCAGTACATTTTGTGGTATGATAAGATTTTCTCTCGTTTTTTTATAAGTTGGTTCTGTTTTTGGATATCGTTTCCCGTTTGGGCTTTTCCATTCTCGTTCTGTAGGTTGATGAGTGAATAATCAATTTCTTTCAGCTGACGGAATATATTTTCAAATGGTTTCTTATTCCATTCTTTAGTCAATCGCTTAAGTGTTTGTGTTTTTTCACTAGGTTGTACATATGTGATCCCGTAGTATTTGATCTCCATGCTTGTTGGACCACGTGTCGGTAATCTTTTTGTGTAGTCCACATCATTTCAAATTTAAATGGTTGGGCTTTGAATTGTTCTAGGTTATCTAGTTCGGTTACAATAGGGCAATGATCTAATGATGTAAATGCATGATTTTTCGTTGTGACATTGGGGAACCAAGTGAGTATTTGTTCTTGAATTAAGGTTTTATCCAGTTTTTCCATGATGTTGTTATTGTCGGTTCTATTTTTCCTCCATGAAAAAACATTTCTATTCGTAGGTATATCCTGAAGTAGACAATCGTTTTTGAATTCTGTTAATATTCTGTATTTGTTCGAATGTGGTTCCATTCCTCCTTCTTTTTCTGAGCTATTTTGGATTTCATTTAAATCACCCATGATCAGGCATGGGCAATCCAAGGACTGGACGTATTGTTGTAGTCTGGTTCAGAAATTTGATTTTTCGTTCTCATGAGGTGGTCCATAGACGAATATGATATTTAAAAAAATGTTTCTATGTGTATTTTCATACCCGATTACTATGAATCTTTTATCTATATGTTATAGTGATTCATTCCGAAGATTATGACTCTTCCATAGAACACATAATCCTCCAACCCTTCCTATTGTCGGTGCCCAGATCATATGATCAAACCCGGCTTTTTTCCAAACTGTCTCTTTTGGTTGTCGTTCAGCTTTTGCTTCTAGTAAGACTATTACTTGAACTTTCTCAATTTTATAGAAGGAGTCTATTTCTGTCTATAGGTTTTTGCGACCTATACCGCATATATTCCATGAGCATAGTCTCATATTAACCTTAATTATTTGATTTTGAGATTCTTTTCCATAATCTTTTCGTGGACTAAAATGTTTGTTCACGGTACAGTTAAGAGGATTCGCACCAAAAGATTCAAGAGAAAAGAGGATGAGGTCAACACAATTGGTACAAGAGGATATACATATGTATACCCAGTTGATATATTTTAGGTTGAAGCAAAGATACTTGAGTAACCTGTTTCCTTTCTTGTAGGGCCTCAATGATTTTCTTCTTTTTTCAATCATATCGTTTGTTTTGGCAGGTTCCAGTTTTAAATCAATCTTCCCATCTTCAATGGCGCATTTGTCTTCCTGTTTCAATTGTTTTCCAGCAGTATAGCAAATCGTATGTGCATTTGTTTTGCTTCTCAGCGTCAATCTGCTTGCCCTATTCTGCAACCATTTTGGGTTTTCATGTTCGTTTTTTCCAATCTTTAATCGAATACAAATAGGATACAGTAGGAGTTAACCAGATCAAAATATTAGTAGCAAGAGTCATTTCATATACACATTTACAATCATACTTATACAGTTTATTCGAAAAGAGAGAAATAGGATTTTTCCAACGAAAGCTATTGCAGGAGAATAGCTTCAGTTGCAACGTGGAATTGCTGATGGCTTCCGCTTCTTTCTTCTGTACTAAGGATATCCATTTATCCATCCTATGGACTCTTTTCCTGTTAATTGTTAGAACCTGGACGAGATTATATGTACATATACAGTGGCACATAAGTTCACAATCCCCCATGCTACCATTTATTGTCAACAGAGTGAGATCATGGACAATAAACCATGTCTTATCCTGAATTCTAAGCTCAAGACTAAACATACAAGGATTTTTCCTAGTACAGTTCCTAATGTCATGCATGTTTTCATGTATTGTTAGGCATGCCACATGCAATCTTGTCTAACAGTGATTCTTTTTGCAAGCATATGATAGTCAGATTTGTAGCATTTTTTCCACCATTAGAGAGCCTATTAAGATGGTAGTGTGTTCCAATTCGTTTCCTCTTTCTATTTTGTTCATTAAATATATCCCAACACTCACACAAAGGAGGGTTTTGGTCTTTTCCCATTTCATATCTCATCGAGAGGAGCCCATCATAGGGTGAACATAGCCTCAGAACTCCATAAAGGTGATCATAGATATTATTTTGTTCATCCTTTTCTCGAGATACAAACACCAATTTCAATTCTTTATTACATATTGGAAATAATCGGATCAAGAAGAGGAAGCAACATGCTTTCTTAATGATTGAGTAAGCTTATATGAGCTGAATATAATCATAGATTGCCCATGTTTCACATATTCCATGGATCCTAGCAGTTAATCTCTTTGTCAATTTTTCTAATCTTCGATTAATTTCATGATGATCATAGACTTCTCTCCACTTCAGGTATGGGGGAAGTTTTGTCCAGTTATATAGTGAATTCCACCAACTTATTCTATTTTCTTGTTCATTAATATGTCTATCATATGTTTCAAATATATGTTTGAACGAAAAACCTTCATGGAGTTGGGTATAATTAGCTTTTTGGTAGTAATTCTGATCCTCTTCCTTTATGGGGTCTTCTGTAGACTTCTTCTCATTCCTTTCTTTTTTCTTGTGTAGATAGATGAGATTTTCAACGTATTTCTGAATATAATTAGTGATAACCCATTGAGGGTCCAGCCAAATCATATGGTTTTCATTTAAAGTTTCGTTTGTCATTTCCAAATGATTCATCAGTAGTAGTAGACACAGAATAAGGAGGATTGAGAACACCTAGATCAAAAGCTTAAACGAGCATAAGGTAAGAAGCAGAAAAAAGAAGTGAGCCTATTTATGTCTAATAATTAGGATTATATCATCATTCCACGATAATGGGTTATAGGAAGAGCTGCATTTACATCTATTAGAGATAATCAAGAGCACCTGTTCTCTTACTTAGTTCCAATCTTGCATGGTTGGCAGGTTATCTCCTCTATTACATGATTTCATATGTTTGCTCTCTTTTTTGTTCGTATCTCTTCCTTGCTTTCCTTTGTGCCTGCAAACATACAACATAATTTGCCATGTACATTCTTCCTTGTTTTCATTAGTTTTCTTATTCGACTCCTTAAGATTAAAGGCCAAGTAGAATCCGTAGTGCATTTCATTTCCCCAAATAATTGTCAGTATGGATCCTTTCACAGGATATGCATAACGGATTTGTATTAGTCTCATTTTTCTGATTTTATTCTTGTATGTCATTAGGGGTTCACAATAATAATAACATAATCCCTTCCAACTTTCATTCCTCGTCAAGATGAAACTTACAAAGGTACATATCCTAGTCATGAAAAAACCACCAAAAGTCAGCCTGTAAACATAATAAAGCCATCTAGTCCTACCTCTATTTTCTATCTTATCAAAAACTTCCACAAAAAGGTCGAGAGGTGGTGAGTTCATCACTACATAATAATCTAAGTTGGTTTTTTGGTACTTAGTTTGGTGTTCGGTTCTAGTTGGAAGGTTCACGATCTTGATAAGGTTCCTAATCATCTAAGTCTTCACTTTTTTTTGCCTTAGATCCCTTTAGGGCAGAAGTGGCAGTGTCTAAGGTCACAGCTGCCTCCTTCCTTTTTCCAGAATCATTGGTAGATGAAGTCGGGTTCTTTATTTTGATTTTTCTCATCTTGACCATCATGGAGTTATCCGATGTCATGGAGTGGAAGCTCATGTCTGACATGTTGTCTGCCTTCTGTTGATCAGGAGGGTCAGTCAATCCTACAAGCATTTCAGCTTGCTCTTTGGTGATGGTTCCTTCTCCATTAGCATCATCCTTCATGAGATACTCCTCTATCATAGCGGCGTACCTCCTCATTTCTTCTTGGCTCTGGTCAGGGGTGGCATCTGTGGCCTTCTCATTCCTGTCTCCTCCTTAGTGTTGCTCATATTAACTTCCATCTCCATACTCTTTTCATTTTGGTTTTCTATTATCCCTTCCACCTCCATATTCTGGTCCTTTGGTGGATTGGATTCCTTGTTGCTGGTAGCTTTGGATGTTTACTTCATTGTCTGTTGGATGTGCACAGCCTCCCCATCCTTGCTCACATTAGTCTTCTCTGACCTCCTTTCTTGTTCCACCTTTTTTTCCTTTTTTCCTTCAGCACCATTGGAGCTTGCTTCCTTTGATTTTCGAGATTCAGCATAGGAGAAATCAGTCACACAAGTCACTGGGGGTGACTGAAGCACCCTTTCCTCTTCTAGTTTCATTTCCTCGGCTTCCTTCTTTTTCTGCCTCCGCTCCACTCCTTCTTTTCCTCTGGACTTGCTGCCATCCATCCTCCTTCCCTTGCTTTGGGACCTTTTCTGTATATTCATGCTTCTTGAAAGTCCTTTTGCTTGCTTGGCATTGTCTCGGTGCTCTTTGTCAGGTGGCTTCAATTCGCAAAGGGCAGTCTTTAAAGAGGTGATCAAGACTGCTGCAGTTGCCACAACCCATAGGGTATTCTTCAAACCACACCCTGAAGTAGTGTGGTTGAGCAAACTCGTCTGACATTACAATCATGTCGTCTTCGATCTTGTTTTCATCGACGTTGATACACATCCGTGGGTACTTGATCTTTTCACCTCTCTTTGTATAAGGATCGAGCTTCACAAGAGATCCCAGGTTGTTCATCTCATTGATGGTCTTGAGTGCATCAAAGTTGATGTACTCAGCAGGGAGTTGTGGTATTCTGATCCACATATCAACATGGGAGGTGGACTCAGTGATTGGATAATTTGCTATGGATGTGGAAGGGCCTTCCTCTCCAAATACGCCTTCGATCTTCCGGGTTTGCAAACCTGATCTCAAACCACTTGTTGGCTCTTTCCAAGAGTTCAAAGCTGCCGGACAAGAAGCTCCAATCTTTGTGTAGCTTGATATATGTTGAGCTTTTCCAGGTCCAGTTGATCGCCTTTTAGGAATCCAAACAGGGCGATTTTCTTCACTTGTTCGATAGTGGCTTTCATCTTTGACATCTTTTGGAGGAAGGCCTTCAAATCAATGTTCTTCTTTGGTGCAACCTTCCCGAAGTGGAAAGGAGGACCAGTGGCTTTCAGGTCAACTTGGGATGCCTCCTATATCTATATATATGACTATTTTAAATAAGAATAATTTTTTAAACAATAATTTTGAAAATGTTTTCTAAGATACATTTTATGGTAAACGTTTTGCAATGCTTTACTTTATTAAACCTA
This sequence comes from Persicaria maculosa, assembly GCA_963922045.1. Lineage (NCBI taxonomy): Eukaryota > Viridiplantae > Streptophyta > Magnoliopsida > Caryophyllales > Polygonaceae > Persicaria > Persicaria maculosa. The sequence continues at coordinate 18,388,440 of OY998257.1, read as the reverse complement.
CCTTTCTTATTTTATTATAAGTTTTATTAATATTTTATTTAATTGTATAATATTAATTTATTTTATTATTAAGATTTTAATTTTAAAAAATCGTGTCATGATACGAAAACCTTACTAGTTATTAATGAACTGAATTCTTAATAGATACTTCATAGCAATATGCCAATATTGTATGAGAATTTAGTTTTTGTAATCATGGTTTTGGTGTTCTTTTTAAGAGGCAAGAATTCATCGTCTTGGTTTCTTTTCTACCAAAAATTTTATCTTTTTGGATGTTTTTTTCTTTCCGCGGTGGGTTTATTTTAATATTTTTTAGAGTTTTTAGCTCATCCATCCACTACTACATATAAGTATCAAATGTAACATTTATTTTGTAACATTTAAAAAACTGTTACAATAGGTATCTAATGTAACATGTTTTAACATTTATTAATGAAGTGTTACATTAGCACAAATTATGTTACACTGGATGTAACATTATTTAAAATGATGTAACACTTTTGTATATGTAACACATTTTGCATTTTATTGTAACATTATTTAAAATGATGTACAATTTAAGTTTTTCAGATGTCAATGCCAATTTTTTTTCTTTATTTAATTTATTTTAAATAAATTTGAGTTGAAGATTCTACATTTGTAATTAATTTATCATCTCCAAGAGTTTAGTTGATTACCTTATGTCTAAAGCATTTAAAGAAGATTTGCGGAATAAAATAATTTGGGATATTTTGGAAAAAAATAAAATATGCATGTGACAATATTTTATTCATATATTTTGAAAAATAAAAATATTTAAATATAATATTAATTGAATTTACTACTATATTCTACGACCTTATAGTTTTTTTATATATATTACATTGTATTCATTATTTTATTTATAGATTCAATTTGATATATTAAAATAAATTTAAAAATAAAATTAATAAATATTTTATAATTTTTTATCCATTTATTCATTTTGTAATTTAAAGATATTTATTAAAATATAAATTTAATAAGTTTTAAAAAATAATTAATAGTATAAAAACATAAAAGTATGAAAGTAATATATAATCTAAAAACTTAAAAATAATATGTTTTCAACATTATATTATCTATTTATTTATTAAATAAAATTATCATAGTATTAAAATTTAACGTAAAAATAATATATTTTCCATATTATGTTATATATTTTTGTTAATGATATCACTAATATATGTAAATATAAAATTTAATAAAAATTTTAAAATATATTAAAATTAAAGTAACATTACACTATTCTAAAAAAAACTTTATACCTCATCTATTAAGACAAATGTAATTATTATATTATTAAAACTTTAAATAAATTCATTTCTTTTGTTTAACTTCGTAGAAAAGCTTTGGCGGTATTTTTTTCACCCAAAATATAATTTGGGATTTTTATTTTGGCGGAAAGTTTTTCCGCCAAAAATTTTAGTGAAAATTTGTAAGTCACTTTAACCCTAATCTCTCTTTCATTCTCTAGGAGCACCGCTCTCCCGTTTCTTCAGATCTGAGAGCTCAGTCTTTCCTCTCTCCACCTCTCATGTCACCTTATTTTGGTTTCTCCCTCTTGTACGTTCAACCTCTGTCCATGGTGCCTCTAGACAAAGACTTCGGGAGGGGAGGAAGCGCTCGCTCGGTCGCTCGCTTGACAAAGCGCTCGCTCGGTCGCTCGCTCGACCAAGGGGAATATACGAGGGTGCTTTTTGAAAGAACGGAGATCAGGACCTTTTGCTAATTGAAGAACAAACAGGTTTCCTCTCTTTCTTTTCCCATAATTTGTCTTTAATTTAGATTGATTTTGACAATTTGGGTTCCGAAATTAACTAGGACAAAATTTGTTGATTTGCAAATTGAGACTTTTTCTGTTTGGAGCAATCAACAGAGAGGGCAAACGACTTTAGGGTTCGGAGATTTGAAAAGGGTGCCAACGGATTCCCGACCAGGGCAATTGGAGGGCAAACGACTTTTTTTGTGAGTGCGATTTCACGCCTCTTTTATTTAAAATTTTTTTAGGGCTCTTTATTTAGGGTTTAAATTGGTTGAAATTAGTTGCGGGGTTCTTGATTTAGGGTTCAAATTGGTTTAAGATTCATGATTTAGGGTTCAAAATGGTGTAGGTTTCTTGAATTAGGGTTCAAATTGGTTCAAAAGGTTCTTGTTTTCTAAACGATAATTTCAGTGGATATATACAACTAAACTTGTGAATTATGTTGATAATGTATGAATCTATAATGAAATTGAGATTTTAGGGCTTTGTATTCATGTAATCTCTGAATTCCTTAGATGAATTTGATGATTTTTAGGTTTTAGATTTTTCTTATACTTTATTTCAACTAATTATTGTATGCAGTTCAACTCTTCATTGCGGTTGACAGATATCTAGAAGTTTTGATAGAATCTGATTGCTAATATGTAGATTTGGGTGGCCTATCTACTAGAAAGATTGAAGAGAAGGAAAAAAGAAAAAGGGAAATTGCATCTACAAGGTGAAGTCTGCTTTTTTTTGGTCCACAAAAGCATGCAGTTTTCATTTGAGTTTCGCATTTTTTTGGTTTGATGAGTTCTTAGCTACTTGTTTGATCCATAGGTTGTATGTCCTTATTAGAAGAAGATATATATATATATATATACTATATCACCAGTGTGTGCTTTAAACACATATGTGCATATATCATGAGCATAAACAAATATCATTAGTTTTTTTTAAAATAAAATTCACACACACAGATAGATATATATATATATATATATATATATATATATATATATATATACTATATATATAAATTTGAGTGAAAGTACATTAATTGCACCTATTAAATACTTACAAATAAATCTAATATATATTTAATATTATCTTAAGAAAACAAAAAGTTATTGTAGCTTATCGGTTATAGGTATAGCTCCAATCCATCATGTCAATGGATCAAATCTCTATAATTACAAAAATTTTCAAGTTTATAGTATATTGTTTTTTATTTGTTTTAAACCTAAACGCAAGCATTTCTAAAGCAAAAATCAAATTTTTTTTGCTTATATAGTTGAATTGCATGTAAAAATAAGTAACAAGATAAACATAGAGCTAAGTTCATATATTTATCGAATTTCAAAGATAAATAAAAATATTAAAACTTTTAGAGATAAAAATTATTAGTAATAAAATAAAATTATATTATATTAATTAAAAATATATATTTAAAATACGTTCTCTACAAGTATACCATTTTTAAAGTTTATACTATATTATTTTTTTATTTGTTTTAAACCTAAACACGGGCATTTCTAAAGCAATTATCATTTTTTTGCTTATATAGTTGAATTGCATGTAGAAATGAGTAAGAAGAAAAATAGAGTTAAGTTAATATATTTGTCGAATTTCAAAAATAAATAAACATATTAAACTCTTAGAGATAAAAATTATTAATAATAAAATTACAATGATAATATATTAATTAAAAATATATATTTAAAATAAGTCTCGTGCGTAGCAAGGACATGCCCACTAGTGTGTGTGTGTGTTTATATATATATATAGTGTTGTTAAAATGAAAATGGTGCTTAAAATGAAAATAAGGCTTAAAATGAAAACGGGTCTGATTTAAAATAAAAAATTTGAGTCCGGCCCAACTGAACAGCCTAACCCTCTCCCCCTCTCTCCTTCCAATCAGCCAACACTTCTAGCCGTGAACTTGGATCCATGGTCGAAGCAGTGTCCCTTCTAGCCTCGCAGCCCTAGCGGTGTCGTCCTCAAGCCGAAGCAACGTCCCTTCTATTCGAAAACTTGGATCCATGGCCGCCTCTCTCTCTCGGTCTTCTCTCTCGCACGCCCCTCAATTTCGAAGTTGAGGCTCATTGACCCAGACGAAGGGTAAGGAGGAGACGCCCATGGAGAGCTCGGAGGCGCTCTTGTGGTACCAATCAGTCAAGAGGATGCTCCAGTCGATGTTGTAGGAGAAGGGCTCCGATTCATATGACCTTAATTATATTTCATTTTTCATATGTTGACTGCAACATATGAAGAAATGGCTTACGCCACTTATCAATATATATATATATATATATATATATATATATATATATATATATATATATATTGAGTTCATGTTGCAGCAGCAGAAAGATAAAGGGACACTGCCCCTTAGATTATGAAGTTGGTAACATAGTACGTACTTACATTTTTTGCTTTGTTAAACAGTTGCAGTCAATTGCTTATACATAATTGTAGTGGTTCTCTGTTATGCTAATGATCATGATACTGAAAGTAGAATTAGAGTCTAGTGTTTGCCAAACTGCTCTAAAATTGTGTATTTTGAATTTTGATTTGGATCCAGTAGAGTTGTTGTCAGCTGTGCTGTAACGGCCTGGATATAAATACACGGGTTACATTTTGAAGGTTAGATACCTTCGTTCGGATGTTGCAATTTAGGTACGGGTCGAGGTTTCAAACCTCTAAAGATCAATATTCAAAGCGGGGATTTCGAACCCCAAGCAATCGAAGTCGAGGCAATTCAATTCAAATGAAAGTAGAGCGGAAGCAAAGTTTAGATACAAGTGCCAAGGCAGAGCCGGGTCAAAATCAAAACATAGTGGGTGATTGCCATTTTATCAAGTTAGAATATTAGCCGGATTTTTCGGTTCGCCAAGAGATTCCCCGTCACAAAAGCAAGGAGCAAATAAGAGCGGTACCTAACACTATCCACGAAGTTAGGCCCGGTAATCGCCTACGGGTCCTCTGACCGCGCTGAGGCCACATAACATGCCTATACCTAAATAAAAGATGACTAATGCAGTACAAGATTTAAATCACATAAGCATGCTTGACAGTTATAATATGCGGAAAAACTGGAAAGGGCCCAAGACAATGCCAAGTGGCATATCTCTCTCCTACCTCTGCACCCCTTCCCGTTAGTGCAGAGACTGACCAGTTCGGTGCTATATCATAGCAATTTCCTCGTGGTGGTGCACTAACCACGGCATCATCATATCATATCATATCATCTCATCGCTTGCCCGATGGTGCTGGGCTATCATATCATGCTCATATCGACTCGATAGACTCAGTGCACCCGATGGGGCTGGGCTACCCTATGACCCTAGCAAAGACTCTAGGACTATCACAGATAACGGTCGTTCTGTATTCAAACACACATAGTAACCACATGCTCAATTCAATGCAATCCTAGCATGATACTACACGGCATGCTTATATGCAAAAAAACTACACATCATATGACACATTAGGCAAGAGGTCCAGGTTACTGAGTAAGTCACGTAGGATACTTACCTGAAGATGCAGAACAGCAAGATAACACAAGCAAGGGCCCAAATGCAAGTCCAAAGCAATCCAAAAGCGATACACACCTATCATCAAACCATTTCCATAAGCTACAAGACCAACATTCATACACACGAAACCTAAGTTCTCAACATCCTCAAATCCAACCGATAGTAAAACCGTTTTCCAAAACCTTTCCGATACGATCAAATCGACCAAAATCATTCTTCCAATCAAACCCATTGATAAAGTCATACCAACCATATTTTCCAAACTCTTAAATCCAAAATTAAGTCAACTCATATTCAAAATAATTCATCAAATCATACTTGGCCAAATTCAAACATTAAACATTTAAATCCTTAAAGTCAATTTCTCAAAACCATAATATAGAAATAGTTCCGGCATTTCTTACTTATTTACAAGTCATCATCTTAAAATCACTTAATAAGCATTTATCAATAACACTTCTCAACTACTATTACTTTCAAAACCATTTATAAATCAAAGCCATCAACTCATTTCAAAATTCCTAAAATCGCATAATAAAACATCACCAAGTACATACTCAAAATAATATCACTTTTAAAACAATTGTTATAATATAAAATAATTTCTTCAGAATATATATATATATATATATATATATATATATATATATATATATATATTCATATATATATATAAGAAATCAGAAATAATATAACGACCATAATAACACATCTAACATTATCATAATGTATAACCATAAACTATATCGAAATATCCTACAACATAAAACAATCTCCAACAATAGCTTTTAACAAAAACTCAGCCCAAAAAGCCCAAGAACCCATACCAGAATAGAAGCCCAAGACCCAACCCAAGAGAAAAGAAAGGAAGAGCCGACCCGGAAAGGGGACCCGGATCCAAAAGAAAAGAGAATCCGGATCTGACAGAAAAGAAGGAAAGGAATGCCCAAATGCAGCAGCTCTAGCCCAACCCTTAACCCGAATGAGAAGAAAGACCCGGCCCAGATCCGAGCCCAACCCGCATACCCAGCAACCCAACAAAAGAAAAGGAGGCGACCCGGATTGGAGCCCAAACCCGGATAAATTAGGCCCAAGACAATCCCCAACCAGAACCCCAATTCTGAAGAAAGAAGACCTGCCTCCCATCAACACAAACAGAGCATGGATAAGACGTCGGAGAAGAAGAGGAAAGTCCTGTCGGCGGCCTTGCTCAGTCCACCCCAACCCGAGCTCAAAGATACAAAAAAAAAAGGAACATAAAATGCAACCAAAGAAGAAGGAGAAGAGGGAGGAGCTCACCAAGTTCGGTTCGCCGTAAACGCTCGAAATCTCCTCGTCGGAAACGGAATCTCGCCGTAGACGACCTAGGAGGAGTGGGAGAGGGTTAAAGTCGTGCCTTTAAGCTACTTGGAGGTGAAAGAGAGAGGAAGGAGCGATAAACGGGGTCTCTACCGTTTCAAACCGAGGAACAGGGGAAAGGAGAGCCAAGGTCGGCGGCGGCGGCTCCGAGGTGCTCCTAAGCGACTTCTGGTGACTTTTGGGCATCGGAGATGGTGGAATCGCGCTTGCTGCTGCTGCTGGCACCTTGGGGTGGAAGGATGAAGGAGGAGGAAGTGGTGGGGTGTGGGTGTTCTCGGCAAAACAGGGGATGTCGGCTGCGCTTCTTCAACGACGGAGACAGTGGTGTGGTTTGCTGGTGATGGAAGAGTGGTGATGGTGCTTATTGGCGGCGAAAGAGAGGGGAGTGCTCTGGTGTTGGTGGCCGAAATCAGAGGGGGAAGAAGAGAGAATTGGGTGGTGTTTGGCTTCTGCAAAAATGAAATGGAAGGGAGAGGAGGAGAGGGTTATGTGTAATTGGATGAAGAACTGTAAGGCATGAGGGAGGGTAGGACATAGTGAGCTATGTGCAGGGGCTGTGTGGAAGAGGAAAAAGTAAGGGAGGGGGGACCAGCCTCAATTACCAGAAAAAACAAGAGAGAGAGAGAAAATAAAAAAAAGGGAAAAGAAGATAAATAAGAGTGGTCCCCAAAATAAAAGGCAAAGATTCCCGAAATTCAAAACTCGAAACTCTCTAATCCCGATGCTCGATCCCAATTCCGCTTACTAAAACAAAACCCGAGACTCGAAAATTTAAATTGAATTATTAAATCATTATCGGAATCAAATTAATTTATCAAGACTCGCAACTCGAAAGCGGAATTAAATTTCGTAAAAGAAAAAATCTAAATTCTAAAACGACGCCGGGAGGATTTTAAAATCGAAACTGGTGCTCGAGGACGATATTTTTATTCCACTTACAAATTGAATTTAATAATAAAATGTAATATATAGCATAATAATATGAATATATTCAGTCTTTACATTTATCCACCTTTAAAAACAAGTCTCGTCCCCGAGACTAAAATCATTTAAAAGCAATGGGAAGGAGTTTGAAATCGGTGTAACGGCCCGGAAAATAAGGATCTTCTTTCCCCTATTTGCCCTCCCTTGGGCCTAGGAAAGAAAACCTAATTATCCGAGGTACGTTTAAGAAGGCAAGGTTACCTTCCAACTAGATCTTACAATCCGAGTACGAGTCATAAGTTTTCACAACAAAAAGAAGTAAGGTTTAAATCAAGCACAATCCAAAAGAGTGTCACGGCCTAGCCGGGTCAAACGATGCAAAAGATTTTAAAAGAGAGGAAGTTTAGTGGTCTCTCAGGCTCTCGATCTATCGCCAAAAGTCTGAACCCGCCAAGCATCCATATGAGCAAAGATAGCGGCTAACGGTTACCTGAATCTAAAAAAAAGGAAGGGGATCTGGGTCAATCATCGGGTCACTCCTGCGCGTGTGTAAACACTCTGAGAGGCATATAATAAGCATCCTATTCCTAAGATGAAATGCGTAATGCAAAACGGAAATTAAATAGATAAGCATGCGGATAAGTAAATGCAAGAATAAATAAAGAAGCGCGCCAATTACAAGAAATGCCAAATAGCATGTCCCTCTAGGCTCCTAAGAAATCCTATAGCAACTCACCATCAAAGGAGCTACCTCACCCTACTGTGCAGGCCAACCCCACGCAATGAGCCTACTAACTATGAAAGGAAGGCAAGCAATGACACTTATATAAGGCCTAAGGCTCTAAGAGTCCTAATGCACTTATTAGAAAGCCTACCGCATCATCGAGTGCAAGCAACTTTCTATACCAAAAGCCTACCGCATCATCGAGTGCAAGCAACTTTCTATATAAGCGCCAACTAGGATGACAAGAATAAATAAAAAGGTCCCAACCAATAAACACCTATAACGGCCGTTTTCTAGCAAAGACAGATAGCAAGTCATATGGTTTCCGTTTTAGATCCTATGCATGATTCTAAGTCGTATGGTGCATGAACACTAGCCTACTATATAACACCCAGTGCATAAAGCGCCCATCATGAGTAAGTTCAAGGAACTTACCTAGAGAAGCGCGGAATCCAAGCAACCAACAAAAGTAATAGCAAGTCCAGACAAATCAGAGATCACCTAGGAATTCAATATATAACATAATAAGTTTAAGTCTAACTTACACAAAGCATATCAAATAACACACATAAGATCCACATAAAACATATATAAGTTAACCATCCCGTCATCATTAACATCGTCTCAACTCATCTCATCTCATCTCATCTCATCATGTCTCAAATCCTTTCATAATAAATCATCATATAACATTTCATATATCATTTCATCATTCTCCATAATCATTTCCATAAATTAACTCGAAATTCCAAAATATTAAATCACCAGGTCAACTCAAGTAAATCAATTCAAAGTTCCTCAAAAGCCCTTAACTTTTCAAGAAGTCAATTTAATAGTCAAACAATTCTTTTAAAATCATACTTAGCCAAATCTCGATATTAAACATTTGAATCCTTAAACCAATTTTTCACAATTATATTAATATTAAAATAATCCCGGCATATTCCTTTCTAAAAATCATTATCTAATTAAATTATGAAACTTAAGGAATATCTTAAACAACCTATATCATTCAAAACTAACCATTTAAATGTCAAAACATAATAAATAAATTATTCACATAAATAATTCTCAACAAATCAAATTAAATAACCAAATAAATATTTGAGAAAAATATAAGGAATTAAATAAAAATAAGGAGTCAACTAATTCATGGATTATTTTAATATCACCCACAACATCAAAACGATATCAATAACAATTAGATAAACATTTAAAATCAGATTTTTAAATCACTTAAAATAGATAATAATGAATAATTAAATAAATAAATAACCCAAAATAATTTTAATAATAATTAACTAACAATTTTATAAATAATTATATAACATATATAAAGTAAGTAAATAAAATAAATAAACACAATTTAAAACCCAAACCAGCCCAAACCAAATCTAATGGCCCAAACACAAAAGAGAACCCAGCCCAAACCGTTTCATTGGACCCGGACCCAACCCGGATCCAAAACCAAACCCAACCCAGAATAAAAAAAAAAAGAAACCAGACCCAAAGCTTCTTCAAGCTCCAGCTTCCCCGTTCGCCGCCCCTGTTCATCGCCCTGCTCCCCCGTTGCACACTCCGCCTCGCCTGACTCCTCCCTCCGGTTCTCCATTGTTCGACTCGCCGCCCTCGCCGCTGCTCAGCCCATTGCTTAAGCCCTCTCGCACCCGCAGTCCCCCTCTCTCTCTCCCTCGCCCTCGTGCTCGCACTCACGCTCGCCCGCTCCCCCTCTCGTTTCCACGTCCGCTCGCCCTCGATCTCGCCATTGCTCTCGTCCATCCTCAGATTTAAAATATTGGCATGGATAATAAGATATGAAGATGAATTTGGAGGAAGGAGGCTCACCGAGGTAATGTGATTTTGATGCTCATTCGGAAGCGCTCGTTCCTCTTCGTTCGATGCTGACAAGGGCGTCGCTTGGCTGGGAGAGCCGCTGTTGTCGTCGGAAGGTTGCATCGGGTGGCATCGGAGGTGGTGGAGATCGATGCTGCTGCTCGGAATCCAGGGGGTGAAGGAAGCTGCTGGAGATGCTTGGCTCGGCGATCTTCGAAGGCAAAACAGGGGTCAAAACAGGGGTCGAGGTGCTCAGCTCGGCGGCTTTCGAAACAGAGGAGCAAGGGGGGGGTCTTGTGGTGGTGTGACGGGGGCGGCAAGGTGGAGGCAGGGAGAGGCTGCTGGGGTGTGGTGGTGAGCTCGAGCCGGGTTGAAGATGGAATGAAGAGGGGAGGTTGGTGGTTGCTCATGGGTTGCCGCAAGTAACCGGGGGAGGAGAAGAGGCTTTGGTGGCTGTTGGTTGCAATTGGAGGAGGAAGTGGACGGTGATGGTAAAGAGGGATGAGGGGAGCAGGAGGAATGGGAGGGATGAATGAAAAGAATTAGAAGGATGAGGATAGTGAATGACAAATGAAATAGAGAGTAGGGGTAGGCTGTGACAGTAGGAGAGGGGTGAGGTGAGGGAGTTGAGTGTAAAAGTGGTAAAAGTTAAAATAAATACCCGAAAATAAACCCCGAAACCCGCTTTTCGACCTTAACCCGACTCAATTCAAATTTAACTTTCAATTTCAAAATAATGAAATCCGACAAATATTTTTAAGTCTCGTATAAGGAAGCGGGATAAGTCTGTTTTTAAATCAAATTCAAGTTTATGTCGGAACTCGCTTCGAAGAAATTAAATTCAAATTATTTGCTCGAGGACAGAAATATTCAAAAATTTTCGAATCCTTAGGAATTAAATCGAAACTAAATCAATGTTAAATCAAAATTAAATCTTAATTTAGAAACTCATATTTTAAAATTCCGAGTCTTTACAATCGGTGAGTCCGAGGACCATGTCTAAGGATCTTGTAATCATCTCGGTTGCGTCTTCCGGAATTCTCACAACATCCTAGTCACGGTCGTGACATCTCCAATTGGTCTTGTCAAGTGTGTAATAAGCGCCCTTATCACATCCTCGCTTCGACCTTTCGGAAGTATCACAACTCTAAAAGTATTATAGCGTCCCGACTAGGTCTTAGCAAGCAATCTATAAGTGCCCCTATAAAATGCTTGTATCCACTTCGTGAGACGTCATAATGTAAATCCAGTTCGTAAAACCTCAAAACGTTTTGTAAATGGAAAGATTGTCATCTAAATCATTGAAACTCTCGACTTCTAAAAAATACCCAAGTTGGTCCTTTTCAAAACCTCTCAAAATCTTCAAATTCGATGTCTAATCAAGCAGCCTTACACCAACACAAGTCAAATCCTTTCAAATCAAGATTTCGTCAAAACTTCCGAAAACCAAATCAGTTTCCCGCCTATCAATCAATCAACTCAAAAGCTAGGAGGTGGAATCATCCACCTCTAAGGGCTAATCCCATATTCTCTTCCTAGTTTCCAGAATCATGTTATCATCATCCTCAACTCAATATGCACATAAGTAATCAACTCATCGACTCATAACATCATCAGCTACCTCTCATATGGCAATCTCAACATCAATCATGATAATTTCAACCAATCGACATCTCAACCGCAGAACATGATTACCCATAAAATAAATCATACCATCCCTTCAGAACATGCCAAAAGCAATAACAAAATCTTAACATCATATCATGAGTCATAAAGTATATCTACCTCATACAGAAGGCATCACAAGTGCATCATCGAATTCTCATGACTTATCACGCAGGCACACATGTCAAGAGATCAAAGAGGTTAGGTGTCATGGAGTCAGTACATCACTACAAGTCAAATCTCACGATCGCATCTCAACCTCGCAACACAAGTGGAACCAGTCATAACAGGGGTTTTTCACTTAATGAATACATAACTCACCTAATCATCTTATCAACCTATCCGAATTCTATTCCGCATTGTCATAACAGATTTAGCATGTCAATTCAAACATTAGCATGGTAAAGGTAGTCATAGCAGAATCTCATCATAAGGTCAACAGGCTAATATTAATTGTCAACACATTAACACACAAGGTCATGCCATTTGAACTTCAGCAAAAGCAAAGATCTAACCATATACCAAGCATCGAAATGCTAACATACTCACCTAATCATCTTATTTGTGCACGTTATCATTTTATTTGCACAACATAATATTATATTTGCACAACACAATATTATATTTGCACAACATAATGTTATATATGCACTTTATCATCTTATTTGTGCACGTTATCATTTTATTATTGCACTTATAATCTTATTCATGAACAGGGACAAAAAGAAGACAACCATAAATAGCTTATGTGGGATTTTGAACTCGAACCTTTGTGCATGGGCACATTGCTATACCATTTTTAATTGAGCTAATAGACTTTTAATGGCACATGTCACATTAAAGTACAAACCCGCTATAAAAATAGTAGCCCTTAAAGAAAATATTTGGTAGGAAACTTACTTTACATTAGGAAAATGCACATTTATTAATAATAATCTTTATTGTATTATTTGTTCACTTTATATTTTGTAATCTCAAATTTTTTCACTTTTTAAAATAAAGACAAGAAATGTGATGTAGCATATTTTGTTGCATTTTGTAATCTTATAGATGCACCTTATAATATTATTTCAAATAAAAATTACGGGCTAAAATCTGTAATTTTTATAATTAAAATAAGGGTGATATTGGTAGAAATAGAAAGTATGGGAGAGGTTGTGACATTTATCTCATAATTAGGATCATTTACCCATTTGCTCATTTACACCATAAAATTAGGCACATTTACACATTAATTAGGTCCATTTATCTATTACTCATTTAATTAGGCTCATTTACCTTTAAATTAGGCTCATTTACCTTCAAATTGGATCATTTTCATTTTAAGAGGGATTTTCATTTTAAAAATCATTTTCATTTGAAATATATATATATATATATGGTGATGTTAAAGTGTAAAATGGTCTGGTGTAAAAATTTTTGATGGGTAAATTTTTTTCTTTTAGCGAAATTAAATATACTGCCCTGATTTTTTTTTTTTAAAAAAAGCCCAATTACACCCAAAATCTCTTTCTCCTTCCTGTACAGCTGTACCAATTCCAAAACCCTCGAGGCATCCCCAAACATCATAACCACCGCCGGTGCCACCGATGGACAGGGAGCCGATGGAAGACGCCGGAGATGCTATTTCCTTATCGTGAAATAGCCATCAATCAGTGCTTTATAATTAATTTTGGACAGTTTCTTTCGTAGCCCCACAGGTGCAAGAAGGAGGTCGCCGGAATCACCGGAGCTCGTCGACCTCACCCGCCATGGCTGGGAGACAGGGAGGGCTGCTTCTGAACAAGCACGGTGAGCAAGTCCGTCAGAATCGCCGGAATCGCCAACAACACCGGAGCTCCGCTTCTCCGCCTTCGACCACCGCCTTGCCGCCACCGAAGCCACCAACGATCGCCACCATCGGACTCGTCACGCTACCACGGCCCCGTATCTGCCTCCCTCTTGCGCCGCCGTACCCTAGGCTGCCACCGGGAGCTTGCCGAAGTCCGCTGTGCAACCACCATTTCTAATGGTCGGTGCATCAATGTCGATGTGAGGAAGGGGAAGAGAAAATTACAATTTTCACCTATATTTCCCCTTTTTCCCAAACACACCCTTATCTCAATTTAATAAATTACATAATTATTCCGTAGTTTATAAACGCACAACATAATATTATTTTTGCAAAACTTAAAGTTATATTTGCACAATTTAATGTTATATTTGTACAACTTAAAGTTATATTTGCACAATTTAATGTTATATTTGCACAGCATAATGTTATATTTGCACAATATAATATTATATTTGCACAATATAATATTATATTTGCACACCATAATGTTATATACGCACTTTATCATCTTATTTATGCACTTTATCATTTTATGATTGCACTTTATAATCTTATTCATGAACAGGTACATCGCTATACCATTTTTTAGCTAATAGGCTTTTAATGACACATGTCACATTAAAGTACAAAACCACCATAAAAATAGCACTCCATAAAGAAAAATTTTGATAGGAAACTTACTTTACAGTATGAAAATGCACATTTATTAATAATAACATTTATTGTATTATTTGTTCACTTTATATTTTGTAGTATCATATTTTTCACTTTTTAAAATAAAGACAAAAAATGTGATGTAACATTCTTGTTGCATTTTGTAATGTTATATTTGCACCTTATAATATTAGGCGAAATAAAAATTACGGGTTAAAAAAATGCTGAAAATGAAAAAATTACGGGTTAAATTTTGTAATTTTTATAATTGAAATAGGATAATTTTTGTAGGAATAGAAAATATGGGGAGGCGATGACATTTACCCATTATTAGATTCATTTACCTATTTACCCATAAAATTAGGCTCATTTATCCATTACTCATTTAATTAGGCCCATTTACCCTCAAATTAAGCCCATTTAGATAATTTTACACCTTAAAAAATTTTACACCTTAAAAACATTTTACATTTGATACATTACCTATATATATATATATATATATATATATATATATATATATATATATATATATATATATATATATATATATATATATATATATATATATAGTACATTGTTTCAAAAATCGCGCCTAGGCGCCGCTTGGGCACCGCCTAGGCGCTAGGCGACCCCCCTCCGCCTAAAGCTAAACGGCCGTCTAAGCACGCCTAGGCGCCCGCCTTGACCGCCAAGGTGCCGCCTAGGCGCTAAGCGGCCCCTCACCGCTTAGGATCCGCCTAGCGCTTTTTAGAACACTGATAGAGTATATATTAGTTCTTATAAAAATAAAATAAAAATTATCCATAAAAAATCGTTTCCACACCGATTTTTTTTATCTGCCCTTGCCTCGAGGTAATGAGTTCAAAACCCTTTAGCTTCACCCTTTTCATAATTTTTGTTGTTCTTTTTTTTTCTAATAAAAATGTCTAATTAAATAACAAATTTAAATTTCTCTCCAATATATTTGAACAAAAAATATTTTTCTAGATATAAATATAAAAAAATTCTCATTTTTTTTATAATTTGTATTTTTTCTACTAAAAATGACTATTTAAATAATAAATTGAAGAATTTTTTTTTTGGTTCATAGATAGGCACTAGGCCCATTACAATATGGGTGAGGGGGATTCAAACTCATAACCTACTAATCTCTATATTTAAAAAATTTTCTAATGTACTTTTAAAAAAAATCATTTTTCATATATATACATATGTAAAAAACAAATTCTCAAAACTTTTTTCAACCCCTCTAAAAAAAATTTATGTGTTCGCCACTGTGAATCTCACAAAAGTCATTTGTGCAAATGGAAAACCCTAATTTCGGCCTAAAGAACGCGCCCACACGCGTTGCCTTTACCTTTGCCTCTGCCTTCCCATGGAAGCGGTTGAGCCGCCGCCATCGATGCCCCGTCGTCTGCACCTCAAGCTACAAGCACCAGCCCCCAATCTCTTCAATCCCATCTCCCCTGGGAACTCAAATCAGTATGCAAGTATGCCCCTTTACCCAATTTCATCCCACTTACCAATTTCGGCCGATTGGACTTGCTCCTATTTCGGTTCCCTTGGTGTTGGTGGCGCCTTCGTATTGGAGCTCACAGCCCGCCCTAGGGTCTACTTGCTCCATGGTTCGGCTCTGCAACCCAGCATTTATGAGATGTGAGTTGGGGTCTGGGGGTCCGGGCGACCTGGGCTTCTTTGTGCTTTGGCTGGCTTGGCTCTTTCTTGTGGTGTCCTGTCCGTCGCTTTCTCTTTTCGGCTCTAATGGAGTGCATTTCTCTGTAAGTTTCTCTCTCTATACTCAAGGACTAACCCTATGTCAATTTGCTCACCAGCAAATCCCCTATTTAAGCAGATTAATCCTGCCTTTAAGGTTTAAGCGACCTATTCCTTACTATCTTCCTTGTTATTACTGCTGCAATTCTCTGCTTTCTTCTCTTGGCTATTTGTCTGCTCTTCTTATGGAGCCCTCAAAATCATTCCTCAATGCTCTAAAACAAACACAAGCGCCTCCTTCTGATTCCAGTCCCGCTCCTGTGGACTCTTGTCCATTGGTTGAGGTGACTGTTGTCAACGGCGATGAAGCTACTGCCAGTGATGCTGCTCCGAGGGCTCGTCTCTCGGCTGAGGCAAAAGGGAAAACCAAAATGACTGATGTGGGTTCTCTGCCTAAGGGTGCCCCAACTGATCAGATTGATCATACTGCTTACTTTGCTCGTTTGGCTGACATAAGGCAGAAGTCATTAGTGGCAAATCAACATATCCTGCTGGGCACCCTCTTTGGTGGAAGCTTGCCCTTTGATGAACTTCTCTCCAAGCTCAGAAGTGAATGGCGTTTCTGCGCTCGTTCCTCTGTCATTGCTGACAGAACTTCTGGGTGGTTTGAGATTCGATTTAATAATCTTCCTAATCTTAATCGTGTCTGGGAGGGTCGCCCTTACCACATTGTTGGCTTTATTCTTGTTCTCCTTCCCTGGTCTCCCACTTTTAGTCCTCTTACCACTGAGATTACTCATGTCGATATCTGGGTGCGAATCCCTCATCTCCCTGTTGGGTTTATGTGTCGGGAAGCTTTGATCGATATTCTTGATCAATTCAAAGTCGGCACTCTGATCCGCCTTGATAAGTTTACTCATCAGAAAATTCGAGTCAGTTTCTCTCGTTTGGCTGTTAATTTCTGTCTTGACAGGCTCGTTGGTGGTGTTGTGGTTCCTACGGAATCCGGACCTCTGAGCCTTCGTCTTTGGTACGAAGATTTCCCTAACGGTTGTGGTTTTTGTGGGAGCTTTGCGCATGGCTATGATGACTGTGATGTTCGTGTTGTCAAAAAAGATATTACAACTATCACCATTCTCCCTCCCGTAGAAGGGACAGCTTCCTCCGATGATGCGGACTGGGTGAAGGTTGGGCCGAGGGGTTCAACTGTGCCTACTTCTTTCTCGAAAAATAGTCTGAAGCCCTACATGGCTGGTGTTGATAAGGTGGTTGTTAACTTCCTGCCACACACCTTAGCCTCTAACTTGACCCCTTCTCCCAGTATTGACGTCTCAGAAAACGTCCAGTCTGCTGCTATTTCTTCTGCCGCTGAGGGGGAGTTACCACCTTCTGATGATGATGCCTTGGGTTGGACGAGCTCCGTCAATCCTTCGGTCTTGGCCACTGGTGCCACCCATGTTGTGAGGGCACCCCCTGCTGTCAGTGTACCAATGATGGAGGTGGATTCCAATGTTCCCTTGCCAGCTGAGGTGCCTACTGTTCCTTTGATTGCTGCTACTGTCAGCTCTTCCTCTGATGTTTCCTTACAGACTGGGAGGGCCTCGTCATCCCGTTCCATGTCGCGTAGGCTTGCTCGACTTGATATTGGTAAAAAAGGGGGTGCAACTAACATGGATTTGGATAGTGGCCATAACCAAGGACTTGACTCGGCTTCCTCCCATCTGAAGAAGCGAAAGACGTAGATGTTTTAAATGATAGCACAACATAATGATCTTTTGATTTGTTTAAGTTGCTTTTATGCTGTTATCTTCTTAGTCTTCTTGCATTCTGTTTTCTTCTGTCATTTTTCTGCTGTTTCGATTGTGTTTTGCTTGATTATAGGCTTGGTTCAGCCCTCTAAAAGGGCTATGGATGTCTCTTGGCATCCTTTTGTATGTTGTGCTATGACATGTAGGGTGCCTAGCCCACCCATTGCTTTTGTTATTCAATATTTCTATGTTTCCCATTTCAGTTCTATTTTCTACTCTGCTTACACTTTCAATATATACTCCCTCTGTTGCTTTTCTGGCTTCTCTCTTCTGGTTTTTGTGTGCAGCCCCTTGCTGTCTGTCGAAGATTGGTACTGCTGGATGGTGCCTCCTACCTTGGCTCCTGCCGTGCTTGTGTCTTGGTCTCCTTGGCTGCCCTCCAGCTTGTGGTGGTATAAGTTGCTGTGGCTATTTCTTAGACACAATTATTGGTTCTTTGGCATACAAGCCACGATACTTGAGTACACACAATTACAAATGCCATACAAGGCAACTTATGAATACTTCTTGTACAAGTTTATATTATTAATCTTTTACAGAAGTTTATGCAAATCTATTACTTGTATTATATTCTTGGTTTGGCTAAGTTATTTCCACTTAAACCATATTGTATACCAGCTATTTACTCACCATTATCGAAAATTAACGTGTCTTCCCATTCCGTTGGTTACACACGGCTTTTCTCTCCCATCACGCTGGAATACTAGGGCTAATTCTAATGATCTTGGTATTCAAATGAGTTGTTTAATTCATTTGGACTTACTCATGTATGTTAACAAAATTAATTATCAATTTCAACTACAGATTCGGAATAAGCAAACCAAGCTTCCTATAACGAATTTCGGTTACAAACGGGCACACACAACAAAGAGTTTCCCATGAATATTACATCATGGAATTGTAGGGGGATCCAGAGGAGAAACTTCTGGACAAATACAGAAATTTTCTGTAAAAATAATTATGTCAATGTACTTGCCTTACTTGAGACAAAAACAAATAAAGTTCCTCCCGATGGTGTCTGGAAGAAATGTGGTTTCAGTCATATTGCTTTCGACCCAACTCGAGGCTTTGCAGGAGGCATCTGCTTGCTTTGGAAAGACATTCCGCAATCAGACGGGGAAATTTCCCTCATCTCAGTTCAACATAGGATGATACACATTGATTACTATGACCGTAGAATTGATAAAACCATGTCATTCATTTTAATTTACGCTCCCCCGGACCAACTATCAAAGGATTCATTCTGGAATGACATACTCCAGTATTCATCGACCCTAACTAAACCTTTCTGCATACTTGGCGATTTAAATGAGATATCATGTCAAGCGGACAAACTGGGGGGAATATACCTCATAATAGTCGTTTCAACAGACTCGCTACCATTAAAAATGCTCTGGATCTGGAAGATGTGCCTACCCATGGAGGCTCCTTCACTTGGCAAAAGCGTAAAACAGGCATGTTAAACAACAATTTTGCTAAACTAGACCGGTTGTTAGCACAGCCAGCAGTAATATCCTTCTACGATGGCCTTCGTGTTAGAATTCACCCTTTCACAACGTCTGATCATGCTCCAATATCGATTGATTTTCGGACAAATTCCAATATAAACAATAAACCTTTCCGTTTCGAGATGGCCTGGACCACGAAACCTGAATTCTCAAACATTGTACGACAAGCATGGCGACTTGATCCACATGGATCGTTAATGTACAAACTAGTTCAAAAAACAAGTTTACTTAAGAAATTGGCAAAGAAATGGCATAAAAGAACTTTCAATAATATTCACAAACAGATCTTTGACACGGATGAAAAATTGCTGCAACTACAGAAGTCGCTCATTGGAACTAATAATCAAGCAACATTAGATCTACACAAGAGATTGTTAAACAAAAGAGAACGGTTGCTTGACTTTCACCGTCGGTATTGGTGTCAACGGGCCAAAGTCAAGCACGCAAAATTAAATGACACGAATTCGGCTTACTTCCATCGAATAGATACAACTAAACGGGGCAGAAAACTTATAAAATTCCTAAAGACGGATTCAGGTGAAACCATTTCAGACTACGATCTAATTAAAAATGAGTTCGCTCATAGTTTTGCAGCTCGCTTCAAATCCTCTTATAATCACAATCACGTGTTCGACGATGATCTCACCGTTATTAACTCAGAGATTTCGGTGCAAGATAACCTTATGCTCACTGCAAAGCTTACAAATACGGAAATTAAGAACGCGGTGTTCTCTATTCAACCAGATAAATCGCCGGGGCCTGATGGTATGCCGGCGGGTTTCTACCAACATTACTGGCCAATTGTAGGGCCTACTGTTACAAAAGCAGTCAAAGCCTTCTTTTCTAGCGGAAAGATGCTTCGACAGATAAATCACACATTCATAACTCTGATTCAGAAACAAGATAATCCACAAACAGTTAACCACTACAGACCGATCAGTCTCTACTCAACCGTATATAAGGTCATTTCCAAAATTCTTGCTGCTAGATTATCTACGGTTTTTGAAAAATTGATCCATCCGCTACAGAGTGCTTTTACCAAAGGACGGTCCATCCAAGATAACATCCTTATTGCTCACGAAATTTTCCACTCCTTCCGTTTGTCAAAAGCTAAAAGTGGTTTCATGGCCATTAAATTGGATATGGAAAAAGCTTATGACCGTCTTGAATGGCCTTTCCTGATTTCGGTTCTCTCTAAATTTGGGTTTCATAACCAATTCATCCTTTGGATTAAGGAATGTATCCAAACGGTTTCATATTCGGTACTCATTAATGATGAACCAACCTCTCCTATTTGTCCGACTCGCGGTCTTAGACAGGGTGATCCGTTGTCCCCATTCCTATTCATTCTAGCAGCTGAAGTTTTGGCAAGAACCTTGCAACGAAGTTGCAGTACAACTAAACATGTGGGCTATACTGTGGGTCAGGGGGGGATCAGAATTCCTTTCTTGGCTTTCGCAGATGATATAATGTTGTTTGGTAAAGCAAATATGACTAATTGTAATAACCTTACGAATATAATCCAGCGTTTCTGTTCTATATCGGGACAAAAGGTCAACCTACATAAATCTAGCGTACAATTTTCGGCTGGAACGCCAACTAATGTGATTAATACTGTTACAACCGCTTTGGGTATACCGAGAACAAATAACTTAGAAAAGTATCTCGGTTGTCCTATTATCAATGGGAGGGTCAATAAGGATACTTTTGAGGATGTCATCCTCAAAGCTAAACAACAGCTCTCAAAATGGAAAGCCTCTTCTTTCTCTGCTGAAGGCAGAAAAGTACTTATCAAAACAAGTTTAAGTGCTCAACCGATTTTCCTTATGCAGGCGTTCATGCTTCCCTCGTCTATCCTTCATGAACTCGATAAAATCTATCGACAGTTCTTTTGGAATAAACATGAGAAATACACTCCACTGATTAGTTGGGATAAAATTTGTATGGATACTCTTTTAGGGGGTTTAGGTATTTATAAAGCAGAAGTCGTCAATAAAGCTTTACAAATGAAACTTCTTTGGAAAATTCTTTCTGAGCCAGACAACATCTGGGTCAAAGTTATATCTGCTAAATACTTGAAGGGACAACCAATCATCACTTATCATAGAAAGGGTAATTCCTCTTGGCAATGGTCAAAACTAATGACCATTCGTACTGAGTTTCAAAAGGGTCTGAACTGGTCCATAGGTAATGGTCACTCTATAAATTTCTGGGACGACAACTGGGTGTGCAACTCAACTCTCAAATCGCTTGCCCTGGTACCTTTGCCGGGTGATTCTGTTAATTGGTCAGTCAACCGATTCATTACTCAAGATAGAAAGTGGAACACTCATAAGTTATACAATGATTTGACGGGGCTGCTAAGTCAAGACATCTTGACAAAAATTACCAAGATTATTCTCCCTACAAATGAATTCCCAGATAGGCTTTATTGGGGCCCGAGCAAAAATGGATGGTTCACTACGCGCTCGGCCACTACACTAATTCCTAATCATATAGGTAAATCTGATTTTGAATGTCACTGGATTTGGAATCTAGATATACCTCACAAAATTAGGCATTTCCTTTGGAAAATTGCTAGGGATGCACTCCCCACTTCTGCTAGATTGCAAGTCTCACACATAGCTGTACCTTCTGGCTGTACCTTCTGCGGGTGTTCCACGGACTGTGTTCAACACCTGATTATGGATTGCCCAATCACCTTAGAAGTTCTGGCTACTTACGGTCTTCACTATCTTCAACGACATAGACACCTGTCAAATGAAAAACCAAACAAAATCCTTCTTACGATCTATTCAGATTTGGGTAAAACTTCTTTCACCAAATTGGCTTTTTCTTGGTGGGGTATTTGGTATTTCCGAAACCAGATTATCTTCGGCCATATTGCTGATTTCAATCTGCGGGGTATTGTCTGCTTCGTCGATTCGTCACACCAGAATTGGAAGTCACAATGCTCTGTGGATAGCACATTTCAACTAAAACATAAAAACAAAAATACAGCAGGTAACGGTAAATCGTCGACACACGACAATAATAAATTAAACAAACAGGTAAAATGGATTAAACCGTCCAGAAACCATTATAAGCTAAACTTCGACGGTTCTTTTGACTCCAATGGGTCGGGTTCGGGTGGCTTCGTTATTCAAAATCATCTCGGAACTATTATTTCAATGGGTGCAGGTAAATGTGATCACACTTCGGCTGTCTATGCAGAAGCCTTCGGCCTACACTTAGGCATTACCAAGGCTGTCAGTTTGGGTCTCAATAACCTCCTCATTGAAGGGGACTGCTTGGTTGTCATCAATGCTCTCCTAGGGGACTGGTCTTGCCCCTGGAACATTGAGCTGATGATAGCCGATATTACTTTATCCCTACGTTGCTTATCTAATGTTGTTATTCGTCATATTTTCAGGGGTTCTAACGCTGTGGCTGACAGGATTGCACGTCTGGCCAATAGCTGCCCTGCCGATGATAGCTTCTTCGATGATCCAGAACTTCATGTTCTCGCCCGCTTGGACGCTCTAGGAAATCCGCGAATCCGCCGCCGGAGATCCTAATCCTTATCTTGCTTCGAAAAAAAAAAAATGTCCACTGTATAAATCCTCTGTTGCCAACTAGATTTTGATGGCTGACAATTCCCATTAGGCGTTTACCAATTACCAGTACCACAGGGATGATCATGTTGATATTTCAACCATACTTTTTTTACCGTTTATATTACATATCCCGTTTTTTTTAAATAGTTAGTTTAAAAAAAAAAGTGGGTACACATCTCAATCTCTTAAAGTGATAAATCAATATCTATCTATATTAAAATACTAAAGCAGAGGCCTTTTTTAAGGTCTTTGGTGCGATTTTACATATGTGGAATTTTCTGGATTAAAACGTGATTATTTTTGCTTACGTGTCATATTTTGGATTAAATTGGTATTATATTTTTGGGCCACATCAATTAATAAGCCATTATAGTTGGGTAAAAAACTTATCTTTTTAGATCAACTAGTGAGCAGGCACGTGCTACGCACGGGGCTTATTTTAAATATATATTTTTAATTAATATATTATCATTATAATTTTACTACTAATAATTTTTATCTCTAAAAGTTTTAATATGTTTATTTATCTTTGAAATTTGACAAATATATTAACTTCACTCTATTTATCTTCTTACTCACTTCTACATGCAATTCAACTATATAAGCAAAAAAAAATGATAATTGCTTTAGAAATGGATATGTTTAGGTTTAAAACAAATAAAAATAATATATTATAAACTTGAAAAATGTTGTAGTTAAAGGAATAAACTAATATAATTTAAAAAATACAAAAATAGTGTAGTTAAAGAGAATTGAACCTTTGATCTTATGCATATAAATTATTCCTTAACCATTAGGCTAGAACAACCTTTTGATTTTTTATGCTAATATTTAAATATATTAGGTTATTTTTTAATCATTTAATAGGTGCAATTAATGGGGCAAAACTCAACTTTATATATTATATATATATATATATAGTATAGATAATTTATCCTATATAACCTTATATCTTAATTAGATAAATTTTATGATGAAGATTTAACGATTTGATTTTTTAAAAAAAAATATCATGCATGATAAATCTTGGGTGATTTTACTAACTAACCTATTTTGAACCTTTAATTAGGTGATTAGCACACAAACTAATTTAATTAGGTAAGCTAGCACCCTCCCCAAATGGAGTAAAAGGGTCAACGGTCAACCTATTTGACCGTCAATCGGTCAACAGTTGACCGATGACTGGTCAACGTTGACCAACTTATTTGGAATTTTTTTTTAGTGGTGACATTTTTGTGATGCCATTTTTTACCTTCTTGGTGCCATTTTTTATTACATTTTATTTTCACTTTGATGCCACTTTTCTAATGAAATGATTTGATGACACATTTTTAATGCCACTTTTTTCAAACCTTGATGACATTTTTTGTTTACTAGGATGTCACATTGACCATTGATGCCATTTTTTTTACTATTGGCTACTGATGACACTTTTTTATGTCAATTTTTCGATGAAATTTTTTTACCGTGATGCCATATTTTTTCAAAGTAGTGTTTTGATGCCATTTTTTTCTTTAATGTGATGCAACTTGTTCAAAGTAGTGTTTTAATGCCATTTTTCTATTTGTAATTATTTGATGCCACTTTTTAATCAAATCGTTTGATGCCATTTTTTTAATTTAATCAATTGTATATCGATATATTTCCATTGATTCTACTTTTATTCATTGATGACACATTAGTGAGTTCACTTCATTGATGCTATCATTTGTGATGACATTTTTATTACATTTGTATATAATTTATGACACATGAGCAAAACTCAAGTCTTATGTATTCATAAATCCAACTGATATACACTTAGGAATGGAAAATTCTTCATTATGAATGTACATATTAAATATATGTTGAAAGTTGAACCAGTAGAGAGGACAAAATAAATTTTGATTTCAACACTTCTTACCTTTATACCTTCTACAAAAAGACCTTGTGCCAAAACTACAGATGTGGTCAGATAAAGATTTAGAAAGGTTCATTAGAGACAAACCAGATAAAAGCTTAGGCTAAAATTAGCATCAATAAAACAAGTTATTATCATAGCTAGCTTTTATTATTATCAACCATTGGTGTTGGAGTAACTCCTTCTGACTCTTCAATATGTCCCATATTTTTACCTACTAGAACGAAAATGTTTACTGTTGCTAAGAGCACCAGCAACCAGTGTAAATTAATATTAGAGTCATTCTATGGTTCAAAGTTTAGACAAATAACCTGTAGAAGCCCCATTGATTGTTCAAAAATGACTCTAACTAACTTGCTAAGAAAAATGCACAGGTATTTTTTTTATACATACTATTGATTCCAAGTTCATCAGAATAGCTGACTTTGTTGGTGCCTTGGCATGCTCCAACTCTACCTGGTTAACTGCCTGTCAAAATTGAATAGGAAATAAGGAACATGATGTGAACATTTATATATAGAGAGAGAAGTGCTGCCATGTACCCCAAGCACATATTCAGACTTTTCATCTCTGCATCCTCTCAATATCTCAAATAGATTTGGATACAAATACAATATAAGGTGTTGAAATATTTAAATATGATTTTTAAGTGCGCTTGCGCTCAAACATTACCCTGGCTAACGGCATACCTTTCAGTAATCTCTAAGTTCGGATTTGCACAATTGTATGTACGTATTACAAGTAGCAGCTATTACGAACAATTGCAAGGTTAGTAAACAAGAGTTAGATATAGAATTTTAATAATTGAAGCGAAAACAGTAAGTAGGAATATTAAACATCCCAAATGTCATCAAATAATAGGAAGCTTCCATGAAAATGCCACTGATTTAATCTCATTATGGATTGTAGCTTGTACTTATCAGAGTGCTAAACATCAAGTAAAAAATGCAGATGTATACATCTATAATGGATTGTTAGGTACAAATATAGTAAGCAAGTTTATACCCTTTGCCACTGCTTTTATCCTATACCGAATGGATCTAACTCACTTCAACAACACATATAAAAGAAACAAATTATACCATGATAGAACCAAAACATTCAGTCAATAGCTTAAGCAATATCAAATTCTAAAAAAAGTGCCAGCATTACAAACATATAACAAAAGATACATCAGCTTTATCAAAGTTCCTAAGATGAGCATGGCATATTCCTTCTTTTATTGGTAGGGACTGCTGGAATCCATCTTGCAAAGAGGAAGCTTCTTCGCATTCCTAATGTAAGCAAATGCTTTCTCGTAGTCATTATAAAGAAGCCACCGAATCAACCACACTTGAATTGGAGTCAAGATGATGAATTTTTTTTGGTCTAAAAGGGGGCTAATGCCCCGTATTTTTATTCATAAATTAAAATGCGTTCCCCGTAGGAATGATTGAGTTCATCAGTTCGCTAATAACCCCCAATTTGATCTACGGATGATTCCAGGGACATAATCCCCCATTTTTATTTCAAAACCCTAGCTATGGAATCAGTTAAGCAATTCAAACAATTAATCGAAGAAAAGGAGGAGAAGAACATGACCTTGGAGCTACAAGGGAGGAACGATTGAAGGCAATCGAGATGAGAGTTGATCCTCTCCCTCCGCCTCCTTATGAGCGGCGGCGACTATGAAGGGGGCGGCTTGGGCGGTGTTCTTGGCTGTGAAAGAGAGGAATCCGGCGGAAGAGGGCAGGGACTGAGCCTTAGCCTGAGCCTGAGTCGACGAAGGACGCCGACGGATCCGACATTGGTGAGGAAGACGACGAAGGCGGTGACGGCCACGAGGACGCCGAGGGTTTCTCGGTCAGAGAAGGAGCGACCGAGGAGGATGAGGGGCTGATCAGAGATGCAGAGAGGAGGAGGTCGAACGGTGGGAGAGGAGGGCGAGGAAGAGATGGGAGAATAACAGGAGGGGTACATGGGGGCTAAAAAATATTCAAGAGGTGTTAGCACGGCTAAATAAATAAGAAATGGTGTTAATTACCTAATTAAATTAGCAAAGGGGGATATTTTACCAAAATTTCTCATAAATCTTAGTGTTTGACTTTTTTTTTAATTTGAGCAGTTTTTTTAGAATAGGTTTTAATTTATGTTATTAAAAAAATTGGGAAGATTTTACACAGAAAAAAATTGGGAAGATTTTTTTTCTTAGAATATTTATATATTTATATATATAGAGAACAAGGTTAACAAAGGTTAGATAAAAAAAAAGGTTAACAAAGGTTGTCATTTTCAATTTGAAACCAATTCAAATTGATCGATGATAAGTGGAAGAATCGATTTTCCGAACCAAAATTTGATCAGATTAGTGAATGGTAGTTAAGTTAGTTAATCTAGCTTAGCTCACACTCTTTAGCTAATGATGTTTTAGTGTTGCTTGGAGAATAAGTTTGTATTTTCCCTTTTCTTTTATCCTGTATTATGTGGGTATATATACCCTCTTTTGTCTTTGTTGAACCTTGAGGAAAATGAATGAGACCCTAATAGGGTAAAGGGCCGATTTCCTTTCTCCCTTCCATCTGTCTCTTTCAGTTCATTTTCCCAATATTGATTGATGATGATTGATGTCCAGCTACTGTTTCATTGAGCTGTATCCTCATCAATTCATCATGGTATCAGAGCACAGCAAGATCTCTAGCTGAGCTTGTCGTCATTTTCAGTTTTCCGTCTTCGTATTTCCTCTCTCTGCAATCGTCACTATGTGGTTGCTTCTTTCTGGTTTTCTGTCTGTGTATTGTGGTCGGAATTGCTGTTAGACCATGGATCAGCCAGGATCGCAAACGAATGGCTTAACTGAGCGTCGTCGTGGAGATCAGATCACCATCACAGACATTCAAAACCCCATGTTCATCCATCCCTCAGATAACTCAGGTATGGTGCTGTCCACTATTCAGCTTACTGGGGATAACTATAGGAGATGGAGAAAGTCCCTAATGAAAGCTATGTCAGTTAAGAACAAGCTTTGGGTAATTGAAGGTTCCATTCCCAGATCTGATGAGAATGCCCTTCAATGGGACCGTTGTAATGATATGGTGTGCTCTTGGTTACTTAATACTGTCTCTAAGGACATTTATAACACCATTGATGAATTTGATACTGCTATTGAAATGTGGAGAGACTTGGAAGAAAGTTATGGGCAGAGGAATGGCCCTTTGATTTTTCAAATCAAAAGAGATATTCAGGATTGTCAACAAGATGATACTGAATTGACTGACTATTACACTAAGATGAAGGGCCTTTGGCAGAAACTTTCTGTGGTTGTGCCACCAATTCGTTGTAATTGTGGGAAATGTGAGTGTAACCTGCAAAAGCAAGCTGAAGATGTTGAGCAGGAGAATCGATTAATGCAATTTCTAATGGGTCTGAGTGACAGATACGATGGTGCTAGACGTCAGATACTGATGAATGTTCCTCTGCCAACTATTGGTGCTGCACATTCAATGCTTCTTCAAGATGATTTGGGAAGGAAGGCTTCAGATAAGAGGAGAGGAAAACCTGAAGCTCCTGTCACTGCTCTGATGGCTAAGCAGGATGAGGATCGTCCAAAAAGAGACAAGTGCAGTCACTGCTCTGGGAATCACAAATCAGAAAGATGTTGGGAGGTGATTGGGTATCCTAGTTGGCATTCTAAGAGCAAATTCAAGCCTCAATTTCCAAGATCTCAACGCCCCTCAGAGCCCTATAAGAAGTCATCTCAGTTCAGCTCCAACAAAGCTAATGCTTCTCTGAGTGCATCCCAGGAGTTTCAAAACACACCTAGCAATAATCAGGAAGGAGGTGGTCTATGTGCTGAGCATCATCGCCTCATTGGTTCTCTTATTTCTCTCCTAAAGCAAGCTGATCCTTCTCACAGCTCACATCTAGCAGGTAAACTCTGTCTTAATGCACAAAAAGCCCACACAAATCTATGGATCATGGACAGTGGTGCCACTGATCACATGACTCCAACCTTGTCCCTCCTTCATAATCCAAGACCTGCCCCTAAGTCAGCAGCTATATACTTTCCTGATGGTGATTCTTGTCCTATTACCCATATTGGCACCATTATCCTTCCCCGCATTACTTTACATAATGTTCTTTGTGCTCCATCATTTCACTACAATCTTCTATCTCTCACCAAACTTGTGAGAGACCATAAATACACAGTAAATCTTACCTATGACTATTGTCTTATCCAGGACCCAGCAAGGAGGAGGATGATTGCTCATGGTAGATATTTGGATGGCCTGTTTTACATGGATCCAACAACCACAGATCAGTTGCCTAGTGATCTCTGTCAGCCTATCATTACACCTCTTCACACCTCTACAACCACTTTGCCTTTATTTTTACCTAAAGCCACTGATGTTGTTCCAAACAACACAGCTTTATGGCATTTAAGACTTAGGCATACCCCTCTTGACTCTCATATGAAGTTATCAAAAGAGGGGGAGCAGTTGAGAAATCCTCACATGTACAGGAGGTTGATTGGGAAGCTCATTTATTTGACTATCACAAGACCTGACATCACATACAGTGTACAAGTTCTAAGCCAATTCATGCAATCTCCTTGTGTTGAGCATTGGCAAGCTGCCAAGCATCTTCTCAGGTACTTGAAGACTGCACCAGGCCAAGGGATCCTATTATCTAGCACATCAGATTGCAAGCTAAGAGCATATTGTGATGCTGATTGGAAATCTTGTCCAATGACCAGAAGATCTTTGTCAGGATTTTGCATATTTCTGGGCTCATCTCTCATATCTTGGAGGACCAAGAAGCAAACCTTTGTTGCAATGTCAACAGCTGAGTCAGAATACAGGGCTATGGCAGTGACCTGTTGTGAGATAACATGGTTGGTCAGACTCCTTAAGGATCTAAGTGTGGAACATGAAGGTGTTGTTGAACTCTTTTGTGACAATCAGGCAGCACTTCACATAGCTAAAAACCCTGTATTTCATGAAAGAACTAAGCACATCGAAGCTGATTTCCATCTTATGAGAGACAAGATTCTCAACAAAGAAGTTGAAGCCAAATATGTCAATACTAGAGAGCAACCAGCTGATGTCTTCACTAAAATCTTAAGTCAAGATCAGTTCAAGAAACTTCTCTGCAAGCTTGGAGTGGTAAATCAGTTCAGCAACTCCAAACTTGAGGGGGAGTGATCAGATTAGTGAATGGTAGTTAAGTTAGTTAATCTAGCTTAGCTCACACTCTTTAGCTAATGATGTTTTAGTGTTGCTTGGAGAATAAGTTTGTATTTTCCCTTTTCTTTTATCCTGTATTATGTGGGTATATATACCCTCTTTTGTCTTTGTTGAACCTTGAGGAAAATGAATGAGACCCTAATAGGGTAAAGGGCCGATTTCCTTTCTCCCTTCCATCTGTCTCTTTCAGTTCATTTTCCCAATATTGATTGATGATGATTGATGTCCAACTACTGTTTCATTGAGCTGCATCCTCATCAATTCATCTAAATTAATAAAACTCGATTTTAGATATCCAATTTGTTTATATTTACAAGCGCGCATTTTAAAATTGGAGATAATATGATGGAAACGCCTACTGGCTACTACAATCTTTGCAATATATAAAAATATAAAATATTAACTTTTTAATTAAATTTTTTATATAATTTTATATTTATTAGTTATAAGACGGAAGTGGTTTTTCCTAAGATGAAATGAAGGCCTAGCGGTTATAAATAAATAAATTATAGAATAAATAAGGTATTCAAAGTTTTTGACATGTGCATTATATATTTATAAAAATAGATTTTAGCAATTTTTTTAATAAGAGAACATATATGATTAATGTAGATTCAAACATGTCTGCATTCTAAAAAACATAACACAATTGAAAACTATATATTTGCTTTATATGGAGTAGTAATTTATATTAATTCAAAGATGTTTTGTATAATAAAATTTATTAAAAAATCGCACAACAGGCGAGTAATAAAACTAGTTATAATACTACAGGAGAAGTCGCCTAAGCCATGTGGCGCCTTCTCCTTTAATGTAAGTATTTTAATTTATTTATTCATTAAGCTATTTCACAAATCTAATTTAGTTAAGATTTGATACGAAATCAGTTAAGATATGACAACTATATATCGGATTGTTTGGATAACTATGCAAATTTAATTAATTAATTAATTAAATCTAATTCAGTTAAGATTTGAATACGAAATCGGTTGAGATATTCATGATATTTTGGTTGGTTAGTTTAGATATTCAACGGATAAGATTAAAATAAAATCATATTTATTTTAACAAATTAATTAAATATGATTTTCTTCTTTATCTGTTTATATTTTAATTATGTGTCTTCCTATGTACACCATCATTTACTATATAATCGCTCTATTTCTCACATCCTTTCCATTTTTCTTCTTCTTATCTCTACCTCATGTTTGTTGTATCCGTTGAAGGATAAATTCGTACAATCATACTGACTAATCAATAATTGTGGAAATTATTGGTGAGACTCAATTTGATTTCTCGCTTTCTTTAATTTTAGTATTATTTTCATTTCAATTTCACATTCTCAATGTGAGATTTGTTTGTACGCATATATTTCTTTTTAATTTGTATTCATAACTTTATAATGTAATTTATTTGGTTGATCAATATATAAGCAAAGAACTAAAATATGACAATTAATATTGAATTAATTTGCCAAACAGGCCATTTTTGGGCCTAAATTGGGTAATTGTCCACGGTGTTATCCAAATGAGTTGGATGTCCACTCCTTCTTTTTTTTTAATTACAGTTAGTTTCGAATTGATCAAACATACATTTCTAATTAAATCAATTGATCGATTTGATATTTATTTAATCAAACAGCGTTTGAGATCGATGACTTCAATTGAAAAAATGTGTGCCTTTAATTTGAGATAAGCTTTTGATTTCCTATTTTTCTTTTATGTACCGAATTTGCTGAAATTGTGTTGGTCAAAGTGATAATACCAATGCTAAAATGAAACTGATGAAATGTGTGTATGTACGGCAAAAAAAAAAAGCCATTTTACATTTTAATTTTTTGTTTAATTTTATTTGGATTAATTTTCATCGTTTCGTTGATTAAAATTAAAAAAAACAACTCCGATTTCATCAACACAGTTTCAGCAACTCCGGTGTCGAAGTGGTGTCGCGAAAAAAAAAGAAAAAAAAACTCCAGTTTCAGCAACGCAAAAAAAAAAACTGCTGAAACAGGAGGGGACACAAGGGGCACAGGGGCAAGGGAAGAGAGGTGGACATTTTGCCAATTTGGAACCATTGGTGGACATTTTACTAATAAAGCCCTTAAATATGGTCATTCTAGAAATCGCCTCGAAAAAAAAAAAGAAAAAAAAGCAACTCCGGTTTCAGCAATCCCGGTTTCAACAACTCCGATTTCAACAACTTCGGAATTGCTGAAAACTCTTGTATTTTAACCAAATAATCTGATGGATTTACGTACTTTTATAAATTACACTATCAATTTTATTTACTTGTTAAGATAAATATATAATGTATTAAATAAATCAATTCCTCCTAAAATGCAGTGACAAAAGAATTGTCCTCCAAAGGGCAATAACCATGTTTCAATTAGTTGAGATATTATAATCTTAGATTTCAGCAAATTAGTTATGAATTTTTTATTAAGAAAATTCAAAAAAATAATTAACTATTATATCTTACACAAAAGCATATATTTCACCATTTTTTGAAAAAAAAATTTAGCATTTCAACATTTTTTGAAAAAAAATACTCCGGTTTCAGCAACTCCGGTGTCGAAGTGGTGACGCGAAAAACAAAAAAGCAACTCCGTTTTCAGCAACTTCGGTTTCAGCAACTCCGGTGTCGAAGTGGTGACGCGAAAAAAAAGCAACTCCGGTTTCAGCAACTCCAATTTCAGCCACGCGCGAAAAAAAAAACAATTTCAGCAACCCTGGCTTCAACAACTCCGATTTCAGCAACTTCGATTTCAGCAACTTCAGTTTCAGCAACGCACGGAAAAAAAAACCAATTTCAGCAACCCTGGTTTCAGCAACTCCGATTTCAGCAACTTCAATTTCAGCAACTTCAGTTTCAACAACGCGCGGAAAAAAAAAATGCTGAAATAGGGGTTGCTGAAATCAAATGTGCTGAAACAAAAGGGGGGCACAGGGGGGCGCGCGTGGGGGCAAAGGGGGCAAGGGAAAGGAGGTGGACATTTTGCCAATTTGGAAGGAGGGGTGGACATTTTCCTAATAAAGGCCCTAATTATGGCTTATTACTCAATTGCCCCATTAATATTTAACCTACTATAACCGGTGACAGAATAAAAAAATATTCTTATTTAAAGATATTCTGCACAAGGTGCGGGTTACTATACTAGTATATAGATGTGTAATTGTAATTACAAAATAGACAAATCAAACTACCTTGTCACAAAAAGGCAAAAAGCCTATGCACACCCCAAAATGGCGAAAAACTACCTTGCAAATATCAATCTCGTTACTACAGCTACAACACATATTAGGGTCCATTGGGCCAATACCTGTCTTGAATTATTGAGCTTATTAAGTTAGGCCAGTAATTCACGATCATTCCTTTTGTCTGATTTGGGCTCACTGGTAACTACACTCATTCAGTTTTTTAACCCGTTAATCTATTTGGAAGTGTCATAAAAATTCAAATGTAACACTATCAAAATGACTCCCACCGTTTTTATTTTCAACGGAAAAAATTTGACAAAGAGTGGGGCCGCTCTAGCCAAAAGCATTCTTACAAATGAGATTAACAAGTTCGGAGTCATCTGGAATAAACGGACCCAAGAATATATGATCGATGCGCATCAGACGATGAGCTACCTGATTGGCTTCCCTATAAATGTGACCAATCTAGACGGAGGCGAAACTACGGAGAGAGATAGAGACGTCAGACATAATCATTTCAACTTCCCCAGGGAAATCCAAAGCCCTTTGAGATCGTTAATAATAGTGAGATTGTCTCATTCAATCAATAGGTGGATATATGTTTCAAGTTTGAGGCGGATTGGATGCCTTTCCAGGGTACAAGACCTTCTGCACTAATAACCAAGTTGGGGGGGGGGGGGGGGGGGAGGGGGGATCCATCCCCAAAGCTTTAAGCTTAAAGAGCAGCTTAAATGATCGCAGATGATAAAGCCAAAGTTACCTGTGTTTGACGTTAAGCTCCGTCAAAATTGAGCTTGTGATATTGAAGGGGTGGTTTAGACTATACTCTCACCATTAATTAATGTAATTTCATATACTTGCATTCAACTTTTTTTTATAACAGTTAAATCACTTTATGCCCCATCTGGTAATTATCTCATTTCATAACTTCTTCAACTCTTTTATTCCGTTTATAAATTTTAGTCAGTTTATCAACCCCATTCCATACGGATTATAGAGAATTATTTTGGAGTTTAAACTATAAGGAAATTTTAGTCAGTTTATCAATCTCGCCCTGTACAGATTATAGAGAATTATTTTGGAGTTTAAATGATAAGGTTGTTTTTGAAGATTATTGAGGTTCATTTGGTATGAAAAGACAAAACTACAATAATTATAACAAAATAAACTCATTTTTTACAAATAAACTTTTTTCCACCCCATACAAAATTTATATTATTTTATAATCCTTCCATCCCTATTTCACATGATTTATCAATATCATTCAATTTATAAATTGAAATTAGTTTATCAACTCGCCACATAAGAAGGATTTAATAGAGTTGAGAATAAACTATATTGGAGTTTTTCTACAAGGCCTCATGATCTACACATAACAGACTCACGAGCGTTGAATTTTATAGAAACTTAGACAGTACCCATTTATGATCGGTTCGGATCCAGTTAATTTGTGGGAAAACTCTACCATGTAGAGTTGATTTTACTCTCACAAAAAAAAATTGAAAAAAAATTAGCTTGGTGAGCCCGGGTTGGTGGGGTTGGGGAAAAGGAGGGGGCAAGATCTTGTCCGTTAAATTTTATTTTAACGATTAAAATCTTGTCAAATCTACCAATAGAGTTTTTTTAAAACTCTATGGAATCCAAAGGGATTTACTATTGACTTAAAATAAACTAACCGGAATTGAATAAGAGATGTGTGCTCAAGATGCGATCCTCATAGATCATGATATTTGGTTATCCTATTCACATATCATTAAGCAGGAAATAGATGTGTTTCTAAATAAAGAAGGAATGAATTAAAGTAATAGATCATAGAATCTAGTGAATATTGTTTTGAGGGTTATGAACAAGGGTAAAATATTTAAATGTTGATCTAGATGTTCGTGTTATTGAATATATGAATCCCGAATTCATAATAGAATTGATATTAAAACTTCGTGATTAATAGTTAACGAAGGGTGAACAAGTGACGAGTTAATAGTGTGAGGGAGGTACGTTCGATCCACCCCACCCACTATCACCCGTTTCGTTCATTTGAATGAAATGGTTGGGGAGTGACAGATTGATAAAAAGAAACAAAAAAAAAATTAAGGCAATTCAGTTACTCACAATTCAAATTTGTAAATAAATTGAACTATAATTCAATTACGAAATTGAAAGGGTGCTTTTCTTGTTAAGGAGAAGTACCTGAACAAGGACCTATTCATCAGGTCAAAATATCCGATACGATGAGAGTTCCTTGCTCATGTACTTCTCCATGACAAAACAAGCAAATCATCAAGCAAGATGATCCGAATCTTCAACTCGATCTACTATCCTTTCAACACATATCATCGCTCTAGCATTTTTGATCTCCAACCCTTGATATAAAGTTGTCAAGATTCTCAAAAGGGGTGGATATAAATAAAAAAAAAGGACAGTGCAAAGGAGAAAAACGTACACTTTGGTTTCTACATGACAACATTTCCTTTTTCGATCGAATCAACATGACAACATTATTTTAGCATTGGTGAACATGTATGACGACATCCTTTCACCATTTGGGTCTCGATCTATTCGTGAGTAACTTATTCCAGCAACGCAAATTCCATTTTTTTTATTTTATAAAAATTCGATGAGTGGCCGATAAAGTCGGCACACGGAAAATTGTTAATCAAATTTAAATTCCATTTTATACCATCGTTAAGTTACTATGTAAACTATCATATTAAAATAAAAATATTATATACAATACATTGTTATAGTAGCGGATTTAGTAATTTTTCTAAAGGGGCTAAAAATAATTTTCAAAAAATTTTTGTCACAAAAATAATTTTTTTATATAAATATATTAGAAAAATCTTAAATCTGTGATTTAAATAGTCATTTTTATAGGAAAAAACAAAAATTATAAAAATATATGAGATTTTTTTATATTTATATATAAGATAGAATGTTTTTGTTTAAATATATTGGAGAAAAAAATCAAATTTGTTATTTAATTAGGCATTTTTAGTTGAAAAAAACTAAGAGAAACAAAAATAAAAAAAGGCTAACATTTGAATCGATGACCTCAAGACAATAAATACACCTCCTTATCAACTAAGCTAAACTATCTTTCTGATTTTTTACTCTTTTTAGACCCTTTTGTCCATACAATTTGTAAAAATTATAAAAAAAAATCATATATATATATATATATATATTTTACGTTTTTCTTTCGGGCTAGGGGGGCTTTAGCCACCCCAAGCCCCCACATATCCGCCAATGGTTATATACTATATATTAAAAAAAATGTGGGGGCTATACCACCCATTTTTTGCTTTTTGATTAGGCAAGAATTCGAACTCAGACAAACCTGAAGCTCGATAGGTCAACGAATCGGTAGACAAACTAACCGTCAACATACAAATACAAGGAACACAATACAAAAAGATCGATGAAAAAAAAAGCCCAACAATCCATAAAAGTCATCAGCCATCGAATGAGTCAAGAAGATTCAAAACCAGCCATGAATACTGAGAATACTGAAAGACCAAATTTCGACACCGAGAAAACAGAACAGTAATCCACCATATAAAGAGCCCGTTTAAGAGCTCTATCGACACTCCATATGTGATAAATCTAATTGGATAGATGTATAGGAAGATCAATTGACAATGATAATAAATTTGTTTATTCATGATTTCCGTGATAGACCCATATTCCAACAAAAGAAATTTGTTTATTCATTCGGTAAGGCAAATCTTATTTTTTGATCCGTTTTCCACTTTTCCATAAGGTAAATCTAATTTACTCAACTCACCGAAGTTTTTATTTTTATTCAGTCCTTCTTACTCTAAAATATAATATTATTTTAAAAAATTAAAAAAAAAATATTTTATATAATTTTTAACTCTACAAAATGTATTACAAGCATAACGGAGGGAGTAATGAACAACACCCACATCATAGATAGTCACGATATACGAGATGTGATCACCTACCACCTTGTGTGCACCATTTGGTGCAACACAAAATTAATTAAGGTTAATATTTAATTATTTATGATAAAAAAATTCAAAAATTTATTTTTATGATATATTTATATAATTTTCTCATAAAAAACATAACTTGAAAAATATTAAAATTATTATCATCAAATAATCATCATTTTCAATTTTAATATTTTTCAAAATATGTATTTTTATAAGAAAATTATACAAATATGTTTGATTGTGTATTTATAAGATAAAATAATTATTTAAATTTTTTTAATCATCAAAATTTACTAAGTATAATTAATTTTGTGTTGCACAATATATATGTATACCTAGTACTGTTGTACGACTCATCTTCCACCTAACTGTACCATTGTACTACTCATCTACTACTCCCTCCGTCTTAAAATACATGTCTTTTTAGCCCATAAAATTTTGTCAAAAATACATGTGTTTTTAGATTTAATCATTACACTTAACCTACTTTTACATCTAATCATTACTCTAATTTTTACATCACCCCTACTCTCCTCCTCACAAATTAAAAAAAATAAACAAATAGAGTACAAGTCTAATCATTACACTTAACCTACTTTTTACATCTAATCATTACATTTAATATACTTCTTAATTCCCGTGCTCCGTCCTAAAAAGACATGTATTTTAAGACGGAGGGAGTACCATTAAATTTAAGAAATACGGAGGAGTACTCAGTAAAACTATTTTGCACTCTAAAGATTGATTATCAGACAAAATTATTGTTTGACAAATCGTAAGGACATAAAAGACGCCAGGGGAGAAATTTGTCGAGAAGAAAATCGGTGAAGCAAATCGAGGTCGATAACGAAGGTGGCGGACATCTACCAAGAGGTCCAAGACGTCGAAAACGAATAACTCTCCTATATAGTACAAAGTAATCCTTCTGCCTCAAAATATTTACTACTCCGTCCATTTTATATAGTACAAAGTAATCCTTCTGCCTCAAAATATTTACTACTCCGTCCATTCAACAAAACATGTCACTTTACTATTCATACATATTTTTTTAAGAGATAAAAACTATACTTCATCCGTCTCAAAATTTAAATTATTTTAGGATTTTGCACAAGTTTTAATGAAACATTCATCCCTCAATCAACATCATCATTCTACTAACTTTTTTCATAAATTTTATTATTTTTTAACACCCACTATATTTTTTGGTCAATCAAAATCTTTAAAAAAAGTCAACAACACAAATCGATACAAATCATTACTATTCTCTACCTAGAAAACCTAAAACGACCTAAATTTTGATACAATAATTAAAGGCTAAAACGACCTAAATTTCGAGACGGATGGAGTATAAAATATCTAGTTTTTTAAATAATTTTTTAACAATTTTGTAATTATTATTAATAAGTATAAATTTGTTAAAAAAAATTAAAAAAAAATAAATATTTTATATAGTTTTTATTATTCTAGTGAATATTAAACGAATATTTTGTCAGAATGAGTACTTTTTAGTACATTTTTAAAGAGTTAATTTTTTTTTAATAAAATATTACTCGTAACTTTTTTTAAAATATTATAATATTCTAAAAAATTAATATTGTAGAGTTTTTTACTCTTCAAACAACCAACCATGTCAATATATTTTGAGAAGGTAAATGAGAAATATACACATCCCCAACCCAACCGGCCAACCCCCTTGCGTGGACGCTGGAATGCACGGCACTCCTCATACCCCAAAATTTCGGGATCGCTGGCGACATTTTAACGTTACTTCCATTAATATCCCATTATCATAAAATTCATAATTCATGTCATTCTCCTAACTCCATATATTTCCCCCTTTCAAAAACCTTCTATTTAAAGCCTTTTTTCTTCCCTCACTTTTCCTCAAACACAAAACCCCACAAAATCCTTAGACCCGGCCGGTAAGATATGGGCTCTCTCTCCGCCGTCGACCCGCCTTTGGCCTACCCGAAACCCCGTCGAGACGACTCCGTCGTTGATATCTATCACGGCGTTCCGATCCCCGACCCTTACCGGTGGTATGTATTAGTTTTTTTTTTCCCCCTTAAATAAAGGAAAGAGATTAGATCTTGCTAAAATAGAAAGTAGTCATCTTAGAATAGCTCGACTCTAACATCATACATTGAATTTAAAGTTTAGAACTTAGTAATTCTATATTTGTGATAAGGCTATTGTTTACGAATGTGGACCGTCGAAAATTTTAGAAGTTAAGTTCCAAGCAAAAGTTTATGATCAATTGTTTACGAATGTAGGCTGGAAGATCCGGATTCCGAAGAGACGAAGGAGTTCGTGAGGAGCCAAGTCGAATTGACGGATTCGGTTTTGAAGACTTGCGATGCGAGGGAGAGCATCAAACAGAGGATCGAGGAGCTGTTCGATCACCCGCGGTACACCCCGCCATTTAAGCGCGGTGTTAGGTACTTTTACTTCCACAACACCGGCCTCCAACCTCAAGATGTGCTTTATGTTCAGGTTTGTTTAAGGGTGATTAGCAATAAAAAAAATATATGTTCAATTGGTCAATTTTGTTACATTTTCTCATTATTGAATCGTTACAGGATGGTTTGGAGGGTAAGTCAGAGGTGTTGCTCGATCCGAACGAGCTCAGCGAGGATGGGACCGTCTCGCTCAACATCTGTTCTGTGAGCGAGGACGGCGAATTTTTGGCTTACGGCCTTAGTTCGAGTGGGAGTGATTGGGTTACCATCAAAGTAATGAGTGTTAGCGACAGGGAGATCGCGCCTGATTCAGTATCATGGGTATGAAACTATGAATGGTTTATTTGTATTTCCGTTTTTTTTAATAAAAACAATGCTAAACAACTTTAACCAATTTAATGATTTTTTTTCATTATTTTTTTTTTCGTTTCAAATTAATTTAATTCGAATGATGGGTAAAAAATGCACATTGTATCAATAGAGCAAAATATCTTAAGTGATGTATATTTTTACACATCATGTGCAAATATGTACATTTTACCTAAATTTAACATCGTAGATGGCCGGGCGGATTTGTGTAATTTATTCTATTTCTTAAGCATGACATTATTTTTGCTGAACTCTTTTAATTAGGTGCACATTGCAGGTCAAGTTTAGCTCTATTGCTTGGACACATGATACCAAAGGCTTCTTCTATAGCCGTTACTCTGCACCCAAGTGAGCCCCCTAAAATACTCTCAACTGATCCTTTTAAATGGTCTTAATCTTAGAGCTTAACCTAAGTTTTGTTTGATTTGTACAGAGAAGGTAACACATCCGACGGTACCGAAACCAATGTCAATCTTGATCACCAATTGTACTATCATGTCCTCGGTACAGATCAATCCGAAGACATCTTGTGCTGGAGAGACTCCGCGAACCCCAAATACATCTACACCGCCTCTGTGACCGAAGATGGCAAGGTATATATATAACTAACTATAGACTACAGTGTATAATTTATAATGACATAAGTTTTATTTTCCTAATGTATGGGGTCTTCCAGTATGTGATTCTTTATATTGAAGAGGGCTGTGAAGTTAACAACAAAGTCTACTATTTAGACTTGTCCAATGGTTTACTTTGCGCTCGTAATGGCAACGAGACACTTCCCTTCACGAAGCTCGTTGACAGATTCGAGGCCAGTTACAATGTGGTTGTCAATGATGACAAGGTCTTTACAT
This sequence comes from Persicaria maculosa, assembly GCA_963922045.1. Classification (NCBI taxonomy): domain Eukaryota; kingdom Viridiplantae; phylum Streptophyta; class Magnoliopsida; order Caryophyllales; family Polygonaceae; genus Persicaria; species Persicaria maculosa. The sequence continues at coordinate 18,347,561 of OY998257.1, read as the reverse complement.
TTCTAACCAACAAGGATGCGCCGAAGTATAAGCTTGTTCGCGTTGATCTTAAGGCTCCTAGTGCTTGGTTTGATGTGATTCCGGAACATGAGAGGGATGTTTTGGTGTCCGCTCATGCTGTTGATCGAAACAAGCTGCTGGTGAGGTACTTGAGTGATGTGAAGTATGTTTTGCAAGTGAGGGAGTTGGAAAATGGCTCGTTGATCCATCGGTTGCCCATTGAAATCGGCACCATTCATGGGATCTCGACGAGGCGTAAGGAGTGTGTTGTGTTTGTGGGGTTTTCGAGTTTTCTTACCCCAGGGATCATATACCAATGCGACCTGAGAACTCAGATTCCGGAAATGAAGATCTTCCGAGAAATTCATGTTCCTAACTTTGATCGCTCCGTGTTTCAAGTTAAACAGGTAATTGATCATATTTTGTGTCGTCGTGTGCTGATTTCTTAGAAGGAAAATGAGGTGTATTGGTATTGTGTTCTATGATCAGGCTTTTGTTCCGAGCAAAGATGGTACCGAGATTCCAATCTTCGTTGTTGCTAGAAAGGATGTTGTCTTAGATGGATCGCACCCGTGTCTATTGTATGGTTATGGCGGATTCAACACGAGCATAACACCATCCTTCAGCGTCAGTCGTGTAGTCCTACTCAAGCACTTGGATGCTGTTTTCTCCATTGCCAACATTCGGGGTGGTGGTGAGTATGGTGAGGAGTGGCACAAAGCAGGTTCACTAGCTAGAAAGCAGAATTGCTTCTACGACTTCATCTCTGCAGCCGAGTATCTGATTTCATCCGGCTACACCCAGCCAAGAAAGCTGTGCATTGAAGGCGGTAGCAACGGAGGGCTCCTTGTTGGAGCTTGCATCAATCAGGTATTTAACCCTTGCAGATGATATGATCATGGATCGGGATCATTGATGATGTAGCATTCGGGATAACAATGTTTTGTTTTTGTATCCGTGTCTTGAGTTTTTCCTTTTTTTCGAGTATTTGGGTCTCTTGGGAACATCCTCTCGACTAGTTCTGGATAAGAGTGCGTACATTCTGACACTCCAAACCCTGCTTCACTGCAGCATATGTTTGTGTCTTGTTATTGTTATATATTGTACATTTGTACTCTTAACTTTGAACTTTCACAGAGACCAGACCTTTTCGGATGTGCATTGGCTCATGTTGGCGTGATGGATATGCTTCGGTTCCACAAGTTTACCATCGGTAGGCCATATATGTTTCGATCCTTTCAGTTCGTCTTTGAGTGTCATTGCTTTTCCTGATCCGATTGTGTATGTTTGTAGGTCATGCCTGGACATGTGATTTTGGATGTTCTGACAACGAGGAGGAATTTAACTGGTTAATCAAGTCAGTAAAACAGTTTATGAACCATGTAATAATGTAATTTGCACTAGTAGTAAAATTCATCCTTTTTTTTTGTATACAGGTACTCACCTTTGCATAATGTAAGGAGACCGTGGGAACAACAAACTCCGCCTTACAGTAGCTCGCAGTATCCCGCGTCTATGCTGCTGACGGCTGATCACGATGATCGTGTCGTGCCACTGCACTCTCTCAAACTCTTAGCAGTACGTCTTGCAAATGTTACTATTAATCTATGCTATATATGTAGCATCTCCCAATTTGTGATCTGAAAACGTCTTTCGTTGTGTAGACGATGCAGCATGTGCTTTGTACGAGCGTGGAGAGGAGTCCTCAAACGAATCCTATCATCGGTAGGATTGAGCGTAAGGCTGGACATGGCGCTGGACGCCCTACGCAGAAGTTGGTGAGTGTGTCGACCTCCATGCTTAACAAAATGATATAAATTGATCAATTTGATCAATCTACAGTTTGAGTTTTGTTCTAACTTGTGCAGATTGATGAAGCAGCTGACCGATACGGATTCATGGCTAAGGTGTTAGATGCATCCTGGATGAAGTAGAGGAAATGCCCTTGATGAGATTCCAAGAACATCAAATGAGCACATTTATGTGGAGTTGCATTTAGAAAAAGTGGAATATGTAGACTCTTTGACAAGGGTAAATTTACTCTTAGAATATATGTATAGTGTGTTTGTGTGTCCAACGTTTCATATGTATAACATTAAGCACCATATATAGTGGTGAAGTGTTCCATCACGATCAATACTCAAACTCAGGACTTCTATTTCATAGGATTTCAAATAACAGTGGATAAATACACCACTAATTTTTACTTGATAGGCCCTTCGTAACTTATTGTAAATTAATTTCGTAACAAATTACAAAACTATTAATTGTTAGATGCGCTAAAAATTCAAGACAGAAAATAAGAAGTTCAATACTCCGTATGCTAGTTGTGGAATTCTCATCCACATTAAAAAAACACATGAAGTTGCGGACTCACCATACATGATTTTTCATGACCTCTTGAGTGTTTTTTTTCTAAATATTCATGCAACTCCGCAATATTATTTTCTTTTTTTTTTCCTCTGAATTTTTAAGATTAGAAGGTTCTGCTGCAAACTTGTTACGGAGTAACAAGTTACAGAGTAAAATCCGTAACAAGTTATAAATATTTGTAGTATATCAAGTAAGATCTTTTTATACAACAGCTAACCCTGATATATTAACTATTTGGAGGTACATTTTAATAAAATTAAGGCTCACTAAAATTCAACAAAACTTGTAGATAAACAATTATTCAAAAACTCATTTGAAGTCTACAACTCAACCTACAAAACCGAACTAATCTCTCATCCCAAAGTTTTTAACTCTTAATTTTTAGATCAAATAAACAAGTATCAACAACAAAAATATTCATCGAATCTCGGTTCATTAGTCCAGAGTCTCTAGACCGACCCTATAAATTCTTAACCTGTTTCAAAGTAGGTTTCATAGAGTACTTTGAATGCATACCAACGGAGAGAACCTCATATAGATGATTGTTTTTTTGTTCGCGAATTCATTCATCCATCCTATAAAAAGGCACAATTGTATATGAATTTTTTTTTATTAGTGAGCTCTCAATAATATAAAACGTAAACCCGTGCTACACAGATTGTGTTTCCAATTTGATATTTGCACGATCAAAGTATCGTTAAATGTATAGTCACAACATTGATTTTTAGAGTTGCTAGATATTCTATCGACTTGGACTTGAGAAGCTATGTCAATATTCAAAAGTTATTTTCAGCTAAAATGTCCGAAGTCGATTGTGTATTGATAGATTTTGTTTTTGTTTTTGGTAAGGATTGTGTATAGATAGTAAAGTTTTTGTTAGTCAACCACGAGTGTGTTTTGGTCAAAGATGACGTCGACTTTCTTTAACGAGAAGCCCAAAAGAACCCGTAGCCCAGAAGTCGTATTGCTCGAAAATTCAACCTCAATGCCTGGCCCTTATCTTCTGCCTCCGGTCGCCCGCTCCTCCCTCGCCCTTTTATATAGAAAACAAGTACTCAAATCAAGCACTTCAAATCTCCTCTCGCACGCAATCCGATCTCCATTTCTCCCCCGTGCTTCTCTCTCCTTCCCAATGTCGTCCGTCTCCGCCTTCGACAAGCCCTTGCAGTATCCGATTTCCCGGAGGGATGAGTCCGTCGTCGACGATTACCATGGCGTTCAGGTTCCCGATCCGTATCGATGGTACGTGCACTAATCGGTTTCCGCAATCGTGTTTTTCTCTTTCGCGCGCATGTTTCGATCGATCGTTTGGATTTCTTGCAGGCTTGAAGATCCGGATTCGGAGGAGACCAAGGAATTCGTGGAAAATCAAGTGAAGTTGACCGAATCGGTGCTTTCTCAGTGCGACCACAGGGAAAAGCTTCAAGAGAAGCTTACGAAGATGTTCGATTACCAGCGGTACACCTCGCCGTTTAAGCGCGGTGACAAGTACTTTTACTTTCACAACTCCGGCCTTCAGCCTCAAAGCGTGCTTTACGTTCAGGTTGTTGCTCTCACTGTTTTTTCCCTTGTTCTGAGCTTTTTCTGTACAAAAAACTGGAAGAATTAATACAGATCTAGTGCATTGATCATAAGCTCGTCGAGGAATAAGTTAATAACAACTGCAATGTCAGCCTGATTATTAGGCATTAATTAGCTAATGAAATGTTGATAATGTCAATTTTGTGAGCTTTCTTGAGTTATATTTTGGTAGTGTTTATTAACACTAGTGGCAGGATATAGTTATTGAAGGATGTACTGTTCTAGTAGGATTATAAGGTTTTGACATTTTGCTACCAAGTGTAAGGTCACTAATTGTAGAAAAAAGGCAGCTATATTGGTGGTACAGTGCATAAGAAGTGTATTTCAAGTGCCACACATAAACTCTAGTTGCTATAATGCAATTTAAGTGCCATACATAAATGTGCTGCTGACAGTTTATCGTTTGGATGCTTTGATTGCTTCATGAATTAAGAACTGCAATGTGAGCGTGGTTAATAGTTAGCTAAAAAAAACGTTGCTAATGTCTATTTCGTGAACAGTCCTGCATTAAGATATAAGTTGTAATCCGTTCAGTTTTTTGGTTTGGTAGTGTTTATTAACTCTAGTGGAAGGATATAGTTATTGAAGAATGTGCTGTTCTAGTAGGTTTGTAAGGTTTTGACATTTTGCTACCAATTGTAAAGAAGCTCCTATATTGGCAATAGAGTGCCTAAGAAGTGTATTTTAAGTGCTATGCATAAATTCTGATGTATCATGGGCAAATATCTCTGGATGATTTTATTAATTCTAAATCTTGTTTGCATGCGTTGTAGGATAGCTTAGATGGGAAGCCAGAGGTGCTGCTTGATCCTAATGAGCTCAGTGAGGATGGAACCGTCGCGCTGAATACCTATGATGTCAGCGAGGATGCCAAACATTTTGCTTATGGGCTTAGTGCTAGTGGAAGTGATTGGGTGACCATCAAAGTAATGCAGATTGATGACAAGAAGATCGAGCCTGATACTTTGTCTTGGGTAGGTGTACACCGTATATTTTGTAATTGTTTACTGTTTTTAACACTAGATTGAAAGTTGAACTAGTTAACTCTATAGTTATTCTAGATCAAGTTGCACTAATGCCTTAGGTTTATGTGTGTCAACATCCTCAGTTTAGTATTCTTATTCTATGGTTTGACTAATTTAGGTCTGAACTGCTTTTTGCAGTTTCACCTATTTCATCATGTAGATCTACTGAATATCCTCATAATAATGCACGCCCATTTTACCTCAGCAATTTATAATTGACTAAATTTATTGTTTGCTTTTTTTTTTGGCTTTATATTTCGTACAAATGTTGATTTAGTACAAATATATTGAATATTCTTTGCTTCATTTTTTCAGGTCAAGTTCAGCACTATTACTTGGACACATGATAGTAAAGGATTTTTCTACAGCCGCTATCCACCTCCCAAGTATGTATATAACAAATTTGGCTTCATAAATATGTTCTGATAGTAGATAAATGTAGAGATTAGTATATTTCTACATCTGGAGGTAGATCTATTGTTAGATTTCTTGGAGAGCTCAAAATGGCTATCATTGTTCCTGCTTGGTTGGCAGTTTATGTTAATGATAAGTCAACTGTTCAAATGTTCTGGTTGGAGAGAGAGAGGGGAGAAAGTCTAAAGCTTTTTTTTTTGAATAACCTTTATGTTGATTCACAAATAAATTATAGGAAAAATGACTCAAAATAATACCAACTATTACTTATGAACCAAAAATAATACGAACTAAAAAAAGTCTCAAAATAATACAAACTATCCGCCTATAAACCAAGAATAATACAAACTTTAAAATCAGCTAAAAATAATACAAACTATGATCTTTTAACTCAAAATAATACAAACTTTTGAAGTTGGACTAGGAGAAGAATCAACACAAAACATTATTTACAAAAATATGAGTATATAGTCACACTTTGCACAAATGCATCCCCTTTATTTTTAAATACACCAAAACCACTATTTATTTATTCAACTTTACAAAAAACACTTTTTATTTTGAAATTAAATAAAATCACACCCACTTTATCCAAAATTATTGAAAAAAAATAGAATCATATCCTAAAATTCATGTAATTTTGTGTAATTTCTAAAAATTGGGGGTGTATTATACAAAGTTGGACAATCAAATAGTAGGTTTGATATATTTAAAATATAAAAGGTGGATTTGTGCAAAGTATGAATAATTATAGATTTTTTTTTATAATTTTGATAAATAAAATTTTATTTTAAATCTTATCCTAATTTAAGTTCAAAAGTTTGTATTATTTTGAGTTAAAAGTTCATAGTTTGTATTATTTTTAGTTGATTTTAAAGTTTGTATTATTTTTGGTCTATAGGTGGATATTTGTATTATTTTGAGACTTTTTTTAGTTCGTATTATTTTTGGTTCATATCTCATAATTGATACTCCCTCCGTCTTAAAATACATGTCTTTTTAGGATGGAGCACGGGAATTAAGAAGTATGTTAAATGTAATGATTAGATATAAAAAGTAGGTTAAGTGTAATGATTAGACTTGTATTTGTTTAATTTTTTTTAAATTGTGAGGAGGAGAGTAGGAGTGATGTAAAAATTAGAGTAATGATTAGATGTAAAAGTAGGTTAAGTGTAATGATTAAATCTAAAAAGACATGTATTTTTGACAAAATTTTATGGGCTAAAAAGACATGTATTTTGAGACGGAGGGAGTATTATTTTGAGTCATTTTTCCTAAATTATATGATGTCTGTTTTATGGTGCTGGACCTTTATAATCTCTTTTGCAGTGAAGTGTCTGATGCTGGGACTGAAACCCATGCTAATATCAATCAAGAATTATATTACCACTTTCTGGGTACTGATCAATCTCAAGATATTCTGTGCTGGAAAGATCCCGAGAACCCAAAGCACTCATTCAGTGCTGATGTGACTGACGATGGAAAGGTGATTACTACAATGTATATTGAGTGATGGCGTTAGTTTTATGTGAATACTTGCAATATCTCACTTAGGCATGTCTTTGCTTCTCACCAATTTCTCCAATAGCCAAAAAAGAAAATAAAGTACTTAGATGCTGTTTGTAGTTGTACTGTACGAAAATTGGTAGTTTACAATGAGACAATTGCTTGGTTCGGTTCACTTTTGCTTTCTTGCCTCCTTCGTTCATTTCACTTCTGCCTTTCTTCATTTCTTGCCTTGATTAGCTACATGGTTCGCTTTGTTAACCATTATAATGCTGGTATAATCGTTATGAAATTGTTAATTGTATAACCTTCTTTTTCTTGTAACCTTTGACACACTCTCTCTCTCTCTGTTGTTTAGTACCTGAGTGTTCTGTTCTTAATTTTGTTTGCTCGTAACCTTCATGGGTTCGTCCACGTTTCTTCTGATTTACTTGATTTATGCAGTATACTGTATAGCACTATTTGCAATTTTGTTGATTCATCCGTATAATAATATTTCAGTACGTTCTCCTCTATACTTCGGAGAGCTGTGATGTCGCCAATAAATTTTACTATCTGGATTTATCTTCATTACCCAATGGGCTGGAAGCTTTTCGGGGTAGAGAGGAGCTGCTTCCTTTCAACAAGCTTGTTGATAAATTTGAAGCAAGCTATGGTGCTGTTGCAAATGATGGAACAGTATTTACTTTTCGAACTAACAAGGATGCTCCCAGGTATAAGTTAGTTCAAGTTGACTTGAAAGAGCCGAATGTATGGACTGATCTTATTCCAGAATCAGAGAAAGATGTGCTTGAATCGGCTTATGCTGTTAACAAGAACCAACTTCTGGTCTGTTACTTGAATGATGTAAAGCACAATCTACAACTAAGGGACTTGGAAACTGGCTCTCTGCAGCACCACTTACCCCTGGATATTGGAACTGTTAAAGAGATTTCTGCACGACGGAAGGATGATGTTGTATTTATTGGATTTACTAGCTTCCTTACTCCTGGAATTATTTACCAGTGTGATTTGAAAAGTGGGGTTCCTGATATGAAGATATTTCGAGAAACTATTGTTTCGGACTTCGATCGAAACTTGTTCCATGTTGATCAGGTAATCTTTCTTCCTCTTGGTGGCGAGGATTCTTGGTTATTTGGTCATGTACATTTACTAGGTTTTTAGGTTTCTTGCTATTCTTTTTCCGAAATTCAAGTGATAAGACTAGCGAAATGTTTTCTATTAGTAACCATAGAGGCTCTGAACTTGATCAAATGTGCACCTGTTATCTTTCAGGCATTCCGATGCACTTCTCTTAATTTATAAGTCATATGTTTCTTCTTCCAGGTTTTTGTTCCAAGCAAGGATGGCACCAAGATACCTTTGTTCATAGGGTCCAGAAAGGGGATACCTTTGGACGGATCACATCCTTGCTTACTCTATGGATATGGTGGATTTAACATCAGCATTACACCATCCTTTAGTGTCTATCGTAATGTTTTTCTGCAGAACCAGGGTGGTGTATTTTGCATAGCCAACATTCGTGGTGGTGGTGAATATGGAGAAGAGTGGCATAAAGCAGGTTCTTTAGGCCAGAAGCAGAACGTCTTTGATGATTTTATTGCTGCAGCTGAGTATCTTATCTCTGCTGGGTATACACAAACCAAAAAGTTATGTATTGAAGGTGGTAGCAATGGTGGACTCCTTGTCGGAGCTTGCATAAATCAGGTATCTTAAATATGTTAGCGGATTTATTTTATTCATTTTTAAAATTATGCCTAGTAGAAAATATTATCTTACACTGTAAACTTCTATTGACTGTAGAGGCCTGACCTCTATGGGTGTGCTTTAGCTCATGTTGGTGTAATGGACATGCTTCGGTTCCACAAATTTACCATTGGTGAGGCAATAGTTGTTGTCAGACTTCATCTTATCCTCTTTCTCCTTGTGTGCATCCATTGACAACTGTCATTCTACAATTCTACAGGCCATGCATGGACTTCAGACTATGGTTGCTCAGAGAAAGAGGAAGATTTCCAGTGGCTAATAAAGTAAGCAGTCCTCTTCGAATACGATTACTTTCCTTGTCGAGTCGTTCCAAAATTATATCCATTTTGAAAGATTCTTCGGGTTGAGATGCAGTATGCTATACATCATCATCACAACGGTTGAATAGGGAAATCTCTTGATGGACTTACCTTTCTTTCATGGTTTGAGAAAGGCAGGTTAACTATACAAGTTTGAACGCCCATCATTACCACAGTCAAATTTCATAGTGCACTTAACCTCCCCTTCTGAAATCATCTAATGTCATTGCAAGGTTCACAGTTCCCGAACCCATTGAGATCTTCCCAAGAATAATAAATTGTTTGAAATGAAGGGCTTGGGTCCTTTAGCGTATAGTTGCTTGCTTGTCCTGAGCAAAACATTTTAGGTTTAGTGAGTTCCAAAGTATTGCTTTACACATTAGAGGGTTATAAAAGTTGCGGTGTTTTGAATTGTTTGTTTATTCGGACAAAGTCGAGTCAAGGGAAAACCTCTTAAATTATGGACCTGGCACTTGTTTCCATTATTCATTGAGTTGGCAGTGACAGCTTTCGAATATCTTCCTTGTTGCAGGTACTCACCTTTACATAATGTAAGGAGGCCATGGGAACAGTCCCCTGATAAACCTTGCCAGTACCCTTCTACCATGCTATTGACAGCCGATCATGATGACAGAGTTGTGCCATTACACTCCCTTAAGTTATTGGCTGTAAGTTCTGTCATATTCGATTGGTTACCTTTGTTTTATTTTGGTTAAAAAAAATGTAAACTTTAGAGCAAAAGCTGCAAAGCTGATGATCTGATAAGAATTATAATGCAATGGATAGACCTTGCAACATGTTCTTTGCACGAGCGTGGAGGAAAGCCCTCAGACGAATCCAATCATCGGGCGGATTGAGCGCAAGGCTGGCCATGGCGCTGGTCTTCCTACCAAAAAAATAGTAACTCCTCTTTCCCTATTGTGTTTTGCTTTCCGATTCTGCAGTAGTCGGTTTTCTTACTAGTGTTTTCGCATACGCTTTTCAGATTGAAGAGGCTGCAGATAGATATAGTTTTATGGCCAAAGTGGTGGGTGCAACCTGGATAGAAGATTGAGCATTCTTAGAAATAATTGTTCGCTGAAAACTGGGATTTCATCATTCATCATTGAACTTGCAAGTTTCCATCTTTGCATTGTGATAAATTTTTATGTTTAGTTAGCATATTCGGTTTCCCTCAAAGCTACTTGTGGTTTGCTTAACAACATTCTCATTCCCATCATACCAATGAGCAAATTTACATGCTACACAGTAGAATTAGCAATAATACCCCACCCGACCCGAGATAACCGATCTGATTGATCCGACCCGAATCCGTCCGACCCCCGAATAATTGAAAACAAAGTTTGGATCCAAGACCGACCGACCCGATCCGAGTTAAGCCCGAACCCGAAAGCAATTCGAACCCAATAATACCCGAGAGTATGCTTATGGAAAGGAGCGAGCTCACGAGCACAAGCTCAAGAGGAAGCCATGACCTTGTATAGAAAAAACATTGCCCCAGGGCAAAGCCCATGGAGTTCTATCCATGTATCATTGTTTGATGACGGCTAGATATAGTATGAAATCCTCACATAGTTTTTTTTTTTTTTTTTTTGGTCTCTTACTTTTTTTAGAAAGGAAAGTGTTTAAGGTGGCCTACCTTCTTCTATTGGTAATCCAACCCAACCTAGATCATCCTTAGAACTTGAGGTTCTTCGTCAATGGTAATGGTAGTTGATGAATGATCGAAATGGGCCAATTAGTCACCTTAACGTGGATATTGTAGAATTTATGCAAGTCTATTGCCTTTGAAGTGCATTGATCACATTAAGATCATCACTTTTGACGCCGTAGCCTAAGTGCTAAAGATTCAGCTCCAATACCTTAGTTCAAAGAGTCTCTTTGTGCTTTCATAGTGATAAAATTGGCCAGGTGATGGCGAATAACGAATCCATGTCAATTAGCTAGGGTTTTTGTTGTGTTCATACCAACTTTTAGCTTAATGTATGTGAGTGAGAGGGTTGTTGTTTTTTATGGTATTACTACAATCAAATACTCCATAGTAGGTGGTTAAGGTCCTTATGTATAACACAACAGTTTTTGGACAACATTTTGGGTATAGGTTTCCCATTTTATGTAAGACTCTTGGTTTGATCTTACCTTTTTAATTCGTTTCACCACCACATCTATTTATCGGTTCAGACAACAATTTTTGGATATTTCACTGTATATTCATGCTACAATAGTAGAGGAATTTGAAGTAGTTGCCTCCATTTGAACCAAGTATCATGCTTCAACTTGAGCCTTATGTGAATTACCTGCAACAGAGAGAACAATTAAGAGGCATAAGAAATTTAAGGGATCTATATCTATCTGTATCAATCTTTTACGACTTCGTCTTCTCCTTACTGTTTTTTTTAGTGACAATATATGATAGAAATTGAAGGAATTCACTTTAAATGATTACCAGAATTGTAGTCGGAGACAGTGATGTCAAAATGAAACATTGCAAGTTGTCCAGGCATGATATCATCTTAATCTACATTAGTCAGAACATGTCTTGTTTCCAAGTAAACCAGCTTTGCGACAGTTCTTTCCATCCATCATCCTCTGGAATGATATTATTTCCATAAATTTCTTGAAGCAACTGCAAGAGTGGATCCGGATTTGGCGACGAAGAAACCAGGGATAAAAGTTCGCTGATTGCGTCTTCCAGCAACTTCGCTGAATTGATCCTGATCTGTTTTACGTGTTCAACCGCCATGGGAACTTGTCCAGCATCGGCTAAATATTTCAGCAAAATCACATGTGGTTCTACAAGCGCGCCATTAGAGTTAAGCACACAGAGCAACTTCGACGCAGTCAGAAAATGACCTGCACCAAGAAAATTAACATAGTAATCAAGTAAGATAGGTAGTAACGAACACATTACAAATCGTCGAACCTAAGAATGCATACCTCCTTTACAAAGAGAAAGAACTAAGGGCGTCAATAATGTCCCCGGGAGTGTTTGGACATTCTCAACAGCCTTTTGGAATGTTTGAGTTGCCTCTTCAATCTTCCCGTCTTGGCAAAGACTTTCAAGAAGCGACCTATAGGTAATCACATCAGGTGTGAACCCTTTCTCCAACATGCGGTTAAGAAGCACTATTGCTTCTTCGCATTGGCCTGTTTCAGAGAACTTCTTGACAAGGGTAGTATAAGTTTGCACATTTCCGTTAATTCCATTAGCAAACATCTCATCCCATAGCCTCCTTGCAGGACGCAAAAGATCCAAGCGACACAATGCTTCCATGAGCTCATTATAGGACGAAATATCCGGGCCTAGCCCATTCTTTCTCATCTCTCGAAGAGTCCCGTATGCTTCTCTCACTCTTCCCGCCTTGCATAAAAGTGAGATCATGACACTGTAAGCTTCCAAGTCCATGAAGTAGTCATAGGAAGATAACTTCCGCAAAACCTCAACTAGGTCATCAGCTTTTCCATGGTCACAGAGATTCTTACCAAAGTTGCTCAGGGTTAGGAGAGTTGGCATTCTTTCTTTTCCGATCATATATTCAAGAAAAAGCAAAGCAGAACATGGATCAATGGACGAAACAGATGATGCTAATGCATTGAGAACATCATCCTCAATTGGGAAATCACCATCCACAATGACCTGGCCTAATTCTTTTGCTAGCTCAATCCGTCCTTCCGAAATCAAAGCAAATATGAATTCCCTATATTCATTCGCCCTAGGAGCCACTCCTAGTTTTCGTTTCTTCTTAAGCACCGTCTCAACATCCGCCAAATACCCCATTGATCTCAAACCCTCTGCAACAACTCTATAAGCTAAAAAGTCAGGTTTGCAGCCTCTAGTTGTAAGCTCCTCCAAAGCACACTGAGCATCCAACATTCTACCTGCCTTGCAAAGCCCATGAACGAGCAAAACCGCGGAAATGGAATCACTGAACCCACAAACACCCCTCTTCACCTCATCCCACAAGGTCAAAACCTTACACAATTCAGCATCTTTGCAATATCGCCACATAAAACCCCCAAAACCTAGAGTGCTAAAGCAGACACCTCTCACAAGCATTTCACCGAACACCTTGTGAGCATACTCAACATGGCCATGTGAGGACAAAGCAGCAAGAAGCGAGTTGCAGCAGCCATCACCAACGGTTACAATAAGCGGGACAACTTCACTGAAGAGCTGAAAACCTTCCAGGGATTGCCCAGCTTTAACCCGGGAAACAATGGCGGATTCGAAAACGGAAGGATCAATGGGAACCCCATGAAACCTAGCTCGTTTCAGGACGTCTCCGAAGGCGCCGAATTGGAGGGAAGCGGAGAGGGATCGGAGAATGGAGTGGTAGGAGGTGGCGGAGTGCGAGAAATTGGGTTGTTGAGAAGCCCAATTGAAAAAGCCGAGAGAAAGGGAGGGGTAGTGGAGGAGGTGAGGGTCGATGACCATGGCGACGAGAGGCGGGGAGAGAGAGTCCCGGCACCGGAGGTGGTGGAGGGTCTGCTCGAGAGAGGGTGTCCATTGGCCGGCGACGGCGAGGCGGGAACGGCGGGAGGCGGAAACGAGGGAACGGCTTATTAGCGTGGCAAGATCTGTCACCGATGAAGGCTTCATGTGAACCAAATCGAGCGACTGTCAATTTGTGTTAAAGAACCAAAAATAACCAAAAAAACAAACACTTGCCAGTTCCCGCCAAGTCAGCAAACCGTTGAAAAGTACAGTACTCCGAAATGTTGAACCTCCGCCTTACCAATAAGCTCTACCCTCCACCCGCCGTCGCCGCCGCCGCCCTCTATACCGGCGAATCCCCATCGTTCGGCGGCGTAGACTCCTCCGAAGACGAATTCCTCTGTAATCAGTCCGTCACTCCCCCCGTGACTCCATGGCCAAAGAAGCTCCACCCCAACCACCTCGTCTCGATGATCAATCGCCAGCGAAGGCTCGATCTTGCCTTCCAGGCCTTCGATTACGCCGGCAAGTTCCATCCCGGGTTCAGCCACACCAGTCAGACACTCAGACCTACGGAGCTCTTATCGCGCGGTTCGCCCGCGGCCGCCGTTTCCGGCGAGTGGAAACCCTACTTTCCCAAATGCAGAAATCCGGGATCATGTTCCATGGAGAGGGGATCTTCATCACCCTTATTCGGAACTACGGCCTCGCTAATCGTCCCAAGGACGCATTTTGGACCTTCATGAGGATGATGGATTTCGGGGTGCTGAGGTCCGTTCGATCGCTCAATTGTCTGCTGAGTGCTTTGGTTATGAATAGTAAGTATGATTGGGTTCATATACTTTTCAAGAATTATAGGAAGAAGTTTGGGTTGATGCCTGATTTGGTCACTTGCAATATACTGGTTAAAGCCCTTTGTAGGAAGGGGGACATCAATGGTGCCTTGGAGGTGTTCGATGAAATGCCAGGGATGGGAATCGTTCCTAATTTGGTAACATACACTACCCTTATATATGGGTATGTTGAGGGTGGTGATTTGGAGGGGGCCAAGAGGGTCTTTCAGGAGATTTCGGATAAAGGGTTGAAGCTAGATGTGACGATTTACACGGTAATGATAGATGGGTATTGTAAGAACTAAGAAGGGAAGGTTGGCTGATGCGGTAAAGGTTATGGATGAAATGGAAGAAACTGGTGTCCGGCCTAATCATGTCATTTATTCGATCATGAATCATGATTGAGGCTTATTGTAAAGAGGGGAAATCCGGAGAGGCAGGGAATTTGCTTGTTGATATGCTAAATCAAAGTCATGTACCTAGTTTGACACTTTGTTGCAAGGTGATTGATGTTTTGTGTCAAGAAGATAAGGTGGAGGATGCTTGTAGTTTGTGGAAGAAGCTATTGAAGAACATTACACCCGACAATTCTGTTTCGTGTACACTTATTCACTGGCTTTGTAAGAAAGGGAAGGTTTGGGAAGCAAAGGAGCTGTTTAATGAGTTAGGCAAGGAATCCGTCCCGAACTTGTTTGCCTATAATGCCCTAATTGCAGGAATGTGTGAGGCAGGGGAGTTCATTGAAGCTTCGAAGTTGCGAGATGATATGGTGGAGAAGAAAGTCATTCCAAACTCTATCAGCTACCAGATGTTGATTCAGGGGTTCTGTGCGGCAAATAATCCTAAAGAGGGAATGAAAATCTTTGAGGAGATGATGAGCCGTGGTTGTTTGCCAAATGAATCAACTTACTCAGTACTAATCGACGGGCTAACTTCTTCAGGGTTGGATGCAGAAGTGGAAACGTTGCTTTCAGTGATTGCTAATGCAGGAGGAAGAATTGACAGCAAGTCATGGGAGGTTATTATCACCAAGGCTGCAGCAAATATGGATGTAACCTCCATGCTTGAGATCATATAATATTAGACGACATTGCTTAATTCATTCATTCTTTTTGTTTGCATTCTGAAGAATGCCACAAGGCCCACTATCAATGCAAGATGAACATCAGAAATTTTTTGTCTTGAACTTGCTCCGTGCTTTCATTAAGTGCATACTGTAAACAACCTATGAAGGAACACCGTCGGTAATCTGAAGTATGTGCCTTGTTTTCAGCCCTGAGGCCGGATGAAAACATATGAATCACATTACATGCATTCAGGAAACACTGTAGGTCGCTGATGGCTTATAGTGATTGTGCTTTTTTCAAGCTGAGTTCTCTGGATAAGAATGAGCTGAAGGTGAGAATTCAAAGCTAAGCTCCACTTTTTTTTTTCCCTTGTTCTCCTTTTTTTAATTAGTTTTTCTTTTAAGTTCTCAGTTCGGACTGTGTGTTGTTGTAGTTATTCAAGAAACACAAAATTCACAAGCATGATTGAACAAGAATCCCTCCATTGCGTGGTCAACAATGGCCTGATTGATTAATTGTATAGTGTTGCAACTTGAGTCATCTCTAGGTGCCGGTATTCAGTTCATGTTGAATTCGTTTGTTGTTGAATCGAGGTCACCAGAAATTATGTTGATAATGTCAATTTTGTGAGTACCCTTCTACCATGCTATTGACAGCCGATCATGATGACCGAGTTGTGCCATTACACTCCCTTAAGTTATTGGCTGTAAGTTCTGTCATATTCGATTGGTTACCTTTGTTTTATTTTGGTTAAAAAAAATGCAAACTTTAGAGCAAAAGCTGCAAAGCTGATGATCTGATAAGAATTATAATGCAATGGATAGACCTTGCAACATGTTCTTTGCACGAGCGTGGAGGAAAGCCCTCAGACGAATCCAATCATCGGGCGGATTGAGCGCAAGGCTGGCCATGGCGCTGGTCTTCCTACCAAAAAAATAGTAACTCCTCTTTCCCTATTGTGTTTTGCTTTCCGATTCTGCAGTAGTCGGTTTTCTTACTAGTGTTTTCGCATACGCTTTTCAGATTGAAGAGGCTGCAGATAGATATAGTTTTATGGCCAAAGTGGTGGGTGCAACCTGGATAGAAGATTGAACTTGCAAGACCACACATTCATCATTGAACTTGTTAGTGTAAGGATGGTTGGGTTTTCTTTTTCATTTTATGTAAACCGGTTTAGTTATTTATTGTATAGGCAAAACCGGGTTTAATGTTATATAGGTTAATTAAGTCATGTGTTAGGCACGTGACCTTCGGCTATATATACTCCCTCCTTCCCTCTTGCTGAACTACTTTTTCAGCATCAGAAAATCTGTTGTAACAGATTTCTTGAATAATGAAATTATCTTCTTCGTCTTCATTCTCTCTCTTTCTTCAATTCTAATTCTTCAATTCTCAAAATCTGAAATGGTATCAGAGCTACCATAGCTCACACGAATTCGAAGTTTTTTTTCTGTATTGTGGTTCTCTGTTTCTGGTTTTTTTTCCGCGTTTGTCAAAATCTTGAATCACCATGGATGGTCAAGATCCAAATCAGATTGATGCGAGTGATGTCTTGTTCTTACATCATTCTGATCATCCCAGTTACAATTTAGCAACGCAGCTGCTAAACGATTCTAACTACAACCACCGGAGGCGCGCAGTTGAAGTGTCCTTGTTTGCGAAAAACAAAATTGCGCTCGTAGATGGAAGCTTTCAGATTCCGACAGAAACGTCACCAAGATATGCTCAATGGAGGCGTTGCAATGGCATGGTGGTGGCGTGGCTGTTGCACTCTGTAGAAAAAGATATTGCAGAGTCTTTGGTTTATTTCAAAACTGCGCAAGATGTGTGGGATGAGTTGAAAATGCAGTTTGGATCTCCAAACAGTACTCGGCTGTATCAGGTACAAAAGGATATGTTCAATATTTCTTTGAATGGATCTTCGGTTACTTCGTATTTCACAAAGTTCAAGAAACTTTGGGATGAGTACATGGATTTGATTGAATCCCCTGTGTGTACTTCCTGTGGAACTCCCAATCCAGTATCCAAATCTTTTGCAAAGTTGCAAGTGATGCAGTTTCTTGTTGGATTACCTGATGCTTATAATGGAGTTAGAACTAGTATATTGGTGATCAAACCAACACCAAATATTGCTGATGTCTATAGGATGATTCTTGATGAGGAAGGGCAAAAAGGGTTGAATAATGCTAGTTTTGTTGGTGACAGTACTGCTGCTTTTAATGCTTTTCAAAGGTCAGGAAATCAACCTAATTCTGGAAATCAATTTGGGAATCAGTATAACAAAGGTAATGGACAGAAAGGTGGTAATCAGCAATCATTTCAGAATGGAAATAAGGGGAAAGGAACCTATTTCTGTGAACATTGCAAGGTTTCTGGTCACTCCATGAGTAGATGCTTCAAGATACATGGGTATCCTTCTAATTTCAAGGGGGACAGAACTAAGAAATTTGCTTCAAATGCTATAGTTGAAGGTGATGATCAAGAGGCTGTACATTCTTTGACAAAAGGGCAGTATGACCAGATTTTGGCTTTTCTGAGTAAGCAAAGTAATGGAGAGGATAACAACATGGTGGCAGGTAACATTTTTTGTTTTAGTATGATAGGCAGTGATCATAGTTGGGTTATAGATAGTGGTGCTACTCATCATATTTGTCAAACTTTATCTATGTTTAGTTCATTCAAAACATTTACCATGCCCAGCTATATCACTGTTCCTAATGGTCAGCAGTCTAAAATATGTCATGTTGGTTCAATAAAATTGAAGAACCAAATTGTGTTAGATGATGTTTTACATGTGCCTGATTTTGCTTATAATTTGTTATCTGTTAGAAAATTTGTGCATGACTTAAACACATATATGTTGTTTACTCCTTCTCAATGTTTGATACAGGACCCTTCAATGAACATGCCACAGGTGCTTGGTGAAGTGTCAAAGGGATTGTATCTCACATCTCTGAAGGACAAAACCAGTTTTCATGATAAAGACACTTCTGATGTGTTGGCTGATGTTATTAATGTGGATAGAAATGTGAAATGTAATAGTGCTACTGCATCATCATTAGAACTATGGCATTGCAGACTTGGACATGTTCCTTTTGATCAAATGTTTCATTTCCAGTTTTTGAGTGAACTTGTAAGAACTAAGAGGCATCATGTGTGTCAGGTTTGTCCCAAAGCCAGACAACATAGATCCTCATTTCCTAATAGTTCAATAAAATCTGTTTCTTGTTTTGAATTGATTCATGTTGACATATGGGGACCATACAAAGTGCCTACTCACAATGGTTTTAAGTACTTTCTAACTATTGTGGATGATTTTTCTAGAGCAACATTGACACATTTGGTTGCTACTAAAAGTAATGTTTTCTCTATTTTTAAGGCTTTTATATCATTTATGTCAACTCAGTTTGATAAAAATGTTAAGATAATCAGATCTGACAATGGTATGGAGTTCTGCAGTAATGAAGCTCAGCAATTTTATATGCAGCAAGGTTTGATACATCAAACTACTTGTGCTTACACACCACAACAGAATGGTGTGGTTGAGAGGAAACATAAGCATCTCCTAGAAACTGCTCGAGCACTTCTATTTCAATCTCATCTTCCTATTCAATATTGGGGTGAATGCGTTCTAACTGCAACTTATTTGATCAACAGGTTTCCTTTATCTTCTATACAGTTTAGGACTCCTTATGAGATATTATTTCAAAGAGTTCCTGATTATAATATGTTAAAGTCATTTGGTTGTTTATGTTTTGTTACTACTAATAAGTGTAACAGGTCCAAGTTTGATCCCAGGAGCTCACCTTGCATTTTTGTAGGATATCCTCATGGTACCAAGGGATACAAAGTTTTAGATTTGAAGTCTCACAAGATTTTTGTGTCAAGAAATGTGCAATTTCATGAATTACAGTTTCCCTTGCACAAAATTAGTTTTGCTGATGGTATTCCTCTTCCAAATATAATGATAGATTGTCCTGAGTCAATTTTTCTTCCCAACAGTGAGATCATTGAAGAAAATGTTGCTCAGGATAATATTAACAGTGACTCTGAGTTTCATTCTTCAGATAGTCATTCAGAGAATGATCATTTAGGGATCATTGATCCACCTATGGGTGGAGAGATAATACAACCTGCTGTAAGAAGGTCAACAAGGGTTCACAAATAACCATCTCATTTACAAGATTACATCTGTAATTTTGGTTCTAGTTCTGAATTATTCCCACTCATGACTGGTTTTAAAGATTCTTTCTTATCCATTGACAATTCATCTTTTATGTGCAATTCAACATCTATAAATGGTTCATCTGCTTTAGTTGAACCAAAGACCTTTACCAAAGCTTCAAAAGATCCAAAATGGGTTGAAGCTATGGATAAAGAAATAAATGCTTTGCAATCTAACAATACTTGGGTTTTGACAGATCTTCCTGAAGGAAAGAAAGCTATAGGATGCAAGTGGGTCTATAAGATCAAGCTGAAAGCTGATGGATCTATTGAAAGATTTAAATCCAGATTAGTAGCAAAAGGATATACACAGCAATATGGAATAGATTATGAAGAGACATTCTCACCTGTGGTAAAAATGTCCACTGTAAGAGTTGTTTTATCTCTTGCTTTAAATAAAGGATGGGATGTTTATCAGCTAGATGTCAATAATGCGTTTTTACATGGTGATTTACATGAGGAAGTATACATGTCTATGCCTCAAGGAGTACCAAATCCTGACAGTAAAGTGTGCTTGTTGAAAAAGTCATTATATGGCCTCAAACAAGCATCTAGGCAATGGTTCAATAAGCTGTATACTACTTTGATTGAATATAATTTTGTACAGTCAAAGTATGATCCTTCATTGTTTATTTCTCATCATGCTAACCATTTGACAATTGTTGGAGTTTATGTAGATGCCATCATAATCACAGGATCAGATGTTGCTCAGATTACAGGTTTGAAGAAACATCTTCATGAATTATTCAGTATTAAGGATTTAGGGAAATTGAATTACTTTCTGGGTATAGAAGTAATTCATTCTAAAGAATCCTTAATACTAAATCAAAGAAAATTTTGTCAAGAAATAATCAATGATGCTAATATCTCTGATCAAAGATCTTGTGTTACTCCTCTGCCTCTGAATTTCAAACTGTATGCTTCTGACAAAAATAATTTGATTACAGATCCTACTACATACAGGAGTATTGTTGGTAAACTAAGTTATTTAACAAATACTCGTCCAGATATTTCCTTTTCTGTGCAGGTGCTAAGTCAATTTCTTCAACATCCGGATGAGAATCATCAAGCTGCTCTAACACATTTGCTGAGATATGTGAAGGGGACAATGCATTATGGAATCAGATTACAGAAGGGCACATCAATCAAGCTTCAAGCATTCTCTGATTCTGATTGGGCATCTTGCCCAATTTCAAGGAAGTCAGTAACTGGATATGTAGTACTGTATGGTGAGAATCCAATCACCTGGAAGTCAAAGAAGCAACCGACAGTTTCAAGGAGCTCTTCTGAAGCAGAATACAGATCCATGAGTCAGGCTGCAGCAGAGGTGACATGGCTTGTGAATGTGTTACAGGAACTTGGAGAGACTGAATTGACTCCTGTAACCCTGCATTGCGACAATAAGTCAGCCATTCAAATAGCCAAAAATCCAGTTTTTCATGAACGCACAAAGCATATTGAGATCGACTGTCACTTTACTAGAGAAAAAGTGATGGATGGTTTGCTTCAACTAACTTACTTACCTACTCAAAACCAGCTAGCTGATGTCTTGACAAAGATCCTTCCAGCAGCTCACCACCGAGAGCTTCTAGACAAACTGGGGATGCATCCGTCTGATTCACCTCCAGTTTGAGGGGGGATGTTAGTGTAAGGATGGTTGGGTTTTCTTTTTCATTTTATGTAAACCGGTTTAGTTATTTATTGTATAGGCAAAACCGGGTTTAATGTTATATAGGTTAATTAAGTCATGTGTTAGGCACGTGACCTTCGGCTATATATACTCCCTCCTTCCCTCTTGCTGAACTACTTTTTCAGGATCAGAAAATCTGTTGTAACAGATTTCTTGAATAATGAAATCATCTTCTTCGTCTTCATTCTCTCTCTTTCTTCAATTCTAATTCTTCAATTCTCAAAATCTGAAAGAACTTGCAAGTTTGCATCTTTGCATTGTGATAAATTTTTATGTTTAGTTAGCATATTCGGTTTCCCTTGCTTAACAACATTCTCATTCCCATCATACCCAATGAGCAAAGTTACGTGATGCATAGCAAGAGTTTTATGCATCATTTTGCGCATCAAAACATTATTAGCCTTTATTAGTCCAAAAAGACGTCTTATAAACTCCGCCCTTTATTCGAAACATGCAAGGCAGATGAGTAACGTCTACATGTCTTAGATCACTTAATCCAATTAGGGTCCGTCCTTAAGTTTATGCAATAGGAGCTTTGTATAGCTACTCACAGCTGAGAAGGTAAATGAGTAATGTCTACGTGACCTGACAGAACCGCCCTGTTTCGCTCCTTCACTTTTAATTGATACAGAACCCTGCATGCAGTTTCGTCGTGAGACAACAGATTCAGAAAGAAAGATTTGAAAACAAAAATGTAAAGGCCAGATTGAAAGTAGTTGAGGAAGCCAGCTTTACCTCAACCCTTCCAGCCACATCTCCGTTATCAAGGTTTCACCAGGGAAGACATGCAGAAGGAATCGGCCCGATATAGTCTTGATCATATCCTGGTTCCCTTTGCAGATGCACCTGATGATTGCCCTAACAGCAAACCCAAGTGTACAGAGTCCTTGCTGAATTGGACGGGAGAATCTGCAGTATGATTAAAGGCCGTTTTGTATAAAATTAGGAAAGTTAAAGAGAGGTAAATAGAAACGAGATTGTTTTTAGATAGAGAAAGGTAATGGATAGCCTTATAAATCTAATTCATATTAAAGTTAAGATTATTGATCAATATTTTAATCATTATCCACATTCCCTTATTTTCAATATTTTCAATACAAAATTATTTCTCTTTTCTTCATTTGATTACCTAATTTTAGCATAAGGTAACCATATCTCCCATAGAATGCTCTAACCATTTCCCTCTCCCCTCATCCGACTTAAAAAAAGAGATGAGCATATACATTGTACATATAAAATTTGATTCATTTCCCTTCTATTCCCTATTCTACAAACAAACAGGGCTAATTGATATAGAACCCTGCACAACCAATTCCGTTGTGAGACAATAGATTCAGTGTTAAAAATTCTAATCATTGCCCTCTTCTCTCAACTTTTCATACAACATATATTTTGTTTCCCTCATTTCAATGATTAATTTGAGTAAGGTAAACATATTCCATATACTCCACTAATCATTACCTACGTCCCTTATTTTTCATTATAAAAAAAGAGCAATTTTCTATCTTCTAGACTCATAAAACTTCTCTAAGTATATATTTTCTCATACAAATTTGTTTCCATTACGTTTATCTTACATAACCTTATACTAAAAGGGTCCTAAAAGTAAAATTATCCTGTGGATACTGCAACAGCTGACCAAATACAGCACCAAAGCTGTGTACTGAGTCTGAGAGGCATTTAAATGAATAGGTCTTATTAATATATTTCATAATGCTATGCTCATAGATGATAAATTATAAACATATAATCTGCAACAAGATCGATGTTTTTGGAAAAAATAAGGTTTGGATAATCATACCCAACAGCTGAGGCAACACCAGGATCAGAGTGTAACTGATTATAATCACCAGATAGTCTATACAACAATGCCTGCATTTCAACAACACAGAGTTTACATTTGTTAATTAACTGAGCCGTGATACATTCTTAGAGAAACAAACAGCAGGAACTATGATGCGGAATCTAAAATTGTTGAATCATACTGTACATCTCACAATATACAGAAAATTTAAAGTATTCAGATGATGGATTCTACCGACTGTGAGCAGAATTTATCATATAAAAGGGAATGAACAGCAGGATTTATCTGATAGCTCTTACTCCTATAGTAGAGGATCAAACTAACAAAATCAGTATTATCATTATGGACATTCGTGTATACATACCTGAGATGGCTGAGTACGATCCTCGAAAGTAATGAAAGGCTGGCTTTCGGGAATTTTCACAGATGGAACTTGATTGGTTTGGTAATTTGAGTAAGAATAAGGACGAGAAGTCTGGGAGAAACCACCAGCACCTCGCAGAAAAAAAGTTATCCTGCGAGAGATCCGTTTTCAGTCATATGAAAGCAGTGCCAAAAGTACAGTCAAGACCAGGCAGAAACATACCTGTTCATATACAATAGTTGTCCGGAGTCCTTCTCAAAAGTCTGAGTTTCAATTTCAAGAATCGCTGCTTTACCTGGAAAGAGTAAATGGCCAAGTGTTACTCGTAACACCACACGTAAATCAGCTGATTTATCCTTTGAAAATGATCAATTAATGACATGAAGCTTTTATCGAAGTGCCGCACCTTTGTCATGCAGTCCAGCTATGCTTGCTCGATTCTCTATCTGCATGAAAACAAGAAAATAAAATCAACAAAATGATTCCTTTTCCATGGAATGTGATGCCTATCATCAAATATGTAATTACGATCTAAGATTTAAAAAATCATGTTAGTGTGTTAGATGTTTCATGTTTCAGGAATGAACCAAGAATGGTTACCAGCTCATCTGATAACAAAATTAGAAAAGGGATAGTAATACGCTGCAGTTCAAAATATATTTGTGAAAATAAATACATGAAGGAGAATTTTCTTGTGATCTGGATTACTAGAGCCTCATTCTTAAACAAAGATTAAGCAGAAATACAGCAGTGGAGCACTGCAAAGTAAAATTATGATAGGATAAAAGATCCACCTGATTTATGATTGATTCACAAGGGGAAGGGGAGTCCAAAATTTTAGAAATGGCCAAGGTGACCCAACAAAATGCATAGATAGTAGCTTGAAGCAAGACACGTATGCCAAAACATAATCTGCCCATGTATATCATCCAAATGTCATGACAAGCCTTACAGTACAATTTGATGGAAGTGGTCTGTAGATCTCTAGGTATTGCTGTCCATGCAGAAGGAGGTGTGGATCATATCTGACACAAATTAAAAGAAAGGATTTCATCATACTTGAAAGAAATAAGCACACTAGTGCTGATTCACTGTTTAAGATCTTTCAGCTTATTTGCAATTCACCGGAAATGTAGTATCAATACTACAACTGAACAAAATCCAGAAGTAAAAAACAATAATCACTCACTCCAGCCCTGGCACTTCGGACAAGCTTGGCAAGATTACACCTGTATATAGAGTGGCAAAAGTCGGCAAGACCTATAGTGGCATAACCAACAAGTACATCATTACAAGGACAATCCCCAAACTATCAACAACGTTTGAATATGATCACAAGCGTTATCTATTTCTGAAGGGAACAAAAGCAAGCAGAAGAGCTCAGGAAAGAAAAATTAATCTAGCAACAGAAAACTTACAATCTATTTCACAATCCATTAAAAACCAACAAACAATTTACAAACTAGTTACACCAATAGCCATTTTGAATTTTTTATGATGAATTACGGAACTCTCACTCTAATCATCTACCTCAAGAGCATAAAGAATCTCCTAATATGTTAGTGTCAAAAGATGACTGTATTCAAATAACACAAACCGATCGAAGTAGTATCCTTACTACCTTTATGAATTTCTGGCCATTCTCATGGTAGACATATTTGAGCTCACTTTCATCCACAGCATCCCTCCCACAAGCTCCAACGCCAAGCGCATAAACCGCCACATCCCTGTTTTTCAAACACCGACTCCCTCTAAATCTCAAATCTCCATCTCTAAAGTCTAAACTACATAGATCCTCAAAATATGCACGAAGAATCGACAACCTTACCTCTCGTTATATGTTTGAGTTGACTGTGATTCAGCAATAAACCGCCATCAGAGATCGCAAACACTCGCAAGGTATGAATTGAACAAACATCAGTCAGAAGCACCAGGAAAAAAACATCAGTTCAAACAGTTTCGGAGAAATCGCAGATACCGGTGGGAATTTATGAGCCAGGAGAAGCTCCGGAACGATCGCTGAACCCCGATTCTCCGCGGAAGACATTTCGATCCTATAAAATAGGAAAAATCAACTGACAAAATTTTCCGGCGAATTGGTTGATTCAGCAAAGATCGTCTTCAAATTACGGAGATGAGTGATTGAATCATACAAGCAAGTAGCAACGATAAAACACCACTGGGCAGTCGAACACTGAAAACATACTTTCTATCGATTCCAACTCGGCGAGATTTTTGTTTCTGACAGTTGGATAAGGGAGTGGGAATTTTCTACATGTGCCCATGGTGCAACATAAATTATTATTTTTTTTGTTATAAAACAATGTTAAAAAAATTATACTACATCCGTTCAGAAATAAATGATGTTTCACTATATTGCACGTAATTTTAAGAGCTAAAAACTATATAAAATCTTATTTATTTTAATTAATTTTTTTCATAGTTTAATAATTAATACTAATAACTATTAAACTATGAAAAAAATTAATTAAAATAAATAAGATTTTATACTGTATAGTTTTTAGCTCCTAAAACTACGTGTAAAATAGTCAAACATCATTTATTTCCGAACGGATAGAGTATTTAACTTATATACACTCATATTTATAGATTTATAAATTTTCTCATAAAAAATTATGTTAATAGAAAAATCATTTTCTAAAATAACTCATATTTTCATTATCTATAATTTTTTAAACATAATTTTTTATGAGAAAAATTCATAAATATATGAATATGAGTGTATGTAAGTTAAATATAATTTTTATAATTCTTTTTAACATTATTTTATAACAAAAATAATTTTGTGTTGCATCATGAGACACCCTAAGATGTATAAGATCCCATGTCCTCAACCTTCCCCCCTCCTATCCCTCAACTCCATCCCCCTCACAAACCCAACTTAAAAGAAAAACAAAAAATAAATTAAATTAATAAAAGGATTAAAAGAATTTTTAAAAAGGGGATTTATGTGAGAGGGGATAGGAGAGAGGGACAGGATCGGGGACAGAGGATTTACACCCCTATGACCCTATCACCCTCCCTAACCCACTCCCCACTTCACTTTTTATTTTAATATTTATTTAATTTTAAAAAAATTTAAAAAATTATATTTATATTTCTAACATTTACTTTTATATATTTATAAAAATTTAATTTGAAAACCATATTTTAAAATTTTTAAGAATTATATTTTGTAAAATATTGCCTTTTGAATTTTTACAATTTTTAACATGTTTTTTTAAAATAAAATTTTATAAATATAAAAATAAATATTAGGAATATAAATATAATTTTTAAAATGTTTTTAAGATTAAATAAATGTTAAAATAAATAAATAGAGTAGGGAGTTGTGTAGGAAATGTGTTGTAGATCGGGAACCTGTTCCCCATAAATGTTGCTAGCTACTTTACTTTAAACGGAGCCTTACTTTTTCTTTTGAACAAGAAATAATTTAGCTGTACGCAAAGCATACTAGCTAAGAGCATCCTTACGGATGATTTCGCTAAGAACAGCATCAGGGGGGAGAGACGAGTCAAAGAAGTCGATCCCGATGTGAGATAGACGGTCAGCAGCTCGGTTACCATCCCTGAAGACATGATAGATATCATAATCTTGAAAATGTGCCAGAGCAAATAGAGCATCTGATAATAACATCTCTATTTCACCATAGCTAGACACACCAGTGCTGAGGCTTTTGATAATACTAAGATTATCGCCTTCAATACAGATCTTGTTGATGTGAAGTTTCCGTACTGTTGAAATACCCTTCCATAGTCCGAAACATTCGGATCCAATCACGAAAGAGATAGGGAAGGAGCCTGATTCTGAATACAGAACCCTACCCAGGCTATCACGGATAAGAAAACCATAAGTTCCACAATTGTTAGAGGAATATGCTCCATCAAAGTTTAGCTTATACCAATTGGGGCGTGGTTTAGTCCATTTTATTGGGTGTTTTCTGCCTCTACTTGGTTTAGGAATGCTTGTTCTTGTGTTAGTGTCTATACTTAGGTCGTCAATTTTAGCTTTTTCCCAGTTTGACAATTGGTTAGTTATGTGGGATGCTATTGTTTTAGAGTTCGGTTTGTGGTTTTCGAAAAGAGCTTTGTTCCTAAAGAACCAAGAGCACCACCAAGCCGTGGCAAGAGTAGAAATTTCTGTCTTACCAAGGGAGGTGTAAAGAGTGCATAAGGCTTCGTTGGTGTTAGTCGTAGTATCATAGATGCGTTAAAGGGTATTATGGATGTTGGGGGAGAGTAGTTGTAATGTGTGGTTTATGCTAGGGCAATTGAATAAGAAGTGATCTATGTCTTCATAGTTCATATCACAAAGGGGACAGTCAGTGGGGATACCTGTTCCACGTGCAGCTAGTTTTACAGAAGTCGGGATTCCATTCTTAGTTATTCGCCACAAAAAGTTTTTTATTTTCGGGGGCACATCTAACTTCCAAATCCACGAAGTGTCAGAAGGAGAGTGGTTTTTCATTGTGTGAATTAGCTCAATTGTTCCAGCCCAACGGTCAAGCCAAAAGTTATTGCCCATTGGCAATACCCCAGCGCAAACCGCTTTTGAATAGTGGAAGAAGGGAGGTCAGTTTTGACCATTGCCATGGCACAGTTCCTTTTTTCTCGTAATTGAGTATGTTTCTATCTTGTAGATATTTTTGGGATACTAGTCTGACCCATGGGTTGTTTGGTTCAACTAGTAGTTTCCAGAGAAGCTTTAATTGGAGAGATTTGTTCATGTCTTCGGAAAGGCGAATGCCCAAACCACCTTTGGTACGCGACTTACATACTTCATACCAGTTTATAATGGGTTTATGTTTGGGGCCCTTATTCCAAAGAAAATTTCTATTGATTTTGTCAAGTTCTTTATGTATGTGCGAAGGAAGGAGAAAGCACTGCATTATGTATAGTGGTAATTTGCAGCTAAGTTGGCTTTAATCAGTGTGCACCTACCTGCCTGTGATAGATTGTTTGCGGTCCATTTTGTAAATTGGGTTCTGCCAGCATATATGATCTCGTCAAAGGTTGAGTTTGTAACTTTGCTAGAGATGACAGGGCATCCTAGGTATTTTCCTAGGTTGGTTGTGTATGCTATGTTGAGTTCACTTTCAATTGTGTTTTGTATATAGTTATCTGTGTTCCCTGTGGTATAAAAAGCTAATTTGTGAAAATTAATCCGTTGACCAGAGTGCATACAAAAGTCTTGGGTAATTCTTTTTATTTGGTCGCATGCTTTCTTAGTTGCTGTTGCGAATATAATTATATCGTCCGCAAAAGTAAGGAACGGGATCTTGTCACATCATCTTTTGATAGAGATGCTAAGATGACTGCTAGGTAGGTGAGCATCATGTTGCAGTCCCCGAGCAAGAACTTCAGATACTAGAAGAAATAGGTATGGTGATAGAGGGTCTCCTTGTCGCAGGCCCTTTGATGGTGAGAACATTTCTGTGGGTTCGTTGTTAACAAGGACGGAGTAGGTGACAGTTGTTATACATTCCTTTATCCAAGAGCAAAATCCATTGTTAAATCCAAATTTTTCCAAAATTTAAAATAAGAAATCCCATCTAACCATGTCAAAGGCCTTTTCCATATCCAGTTTAACGGCCATCCAGCCTATCGTTCCTTTTTTATGTTGAAAAGAGTGGAATATTTCATTTGCGATCAGAATATTATCCTGGATAGACCGTTTAGCTATGAATGCACTTTGGAGCGGGTGAATTAATGTTGGGAGTATATGTCGAAGTCTGGTTGCTAGGATCTTAGATATTATTTTGTAAATGGTAGAACAGAGACTAATGGGTCTGAAATTGATGTCGTTTGCGGTTTGTCACATTTGGGTATTAGGGCGATGAAGGTATGGTTTATTTGTTTTAGAATTCTCCCACTGGAAAAGAACCCTTTGATGGCTTTTATGACGGAAGGACCAACAATGTGCCAGTATGAGTGAAAGAATCCCGCAGGGAACCCATCAGGACCTGGAGATTTATCACCGGCTAGAGAGAAGACTGCAGATCGAATCTCCGAGTTTGAGATTGGTTTGGTTAACCAGTCATTGTCCGCAACCGTGACTTCTGGTGTAATATGTTGTAGTAGCGCGCATTGGCCTTGAGTTACCATTGTATCTGAATATCGACCGGAGAAGTCTGATTTAATTTCGTTTCGAATATGACTCACTGTGTTAAGAACAACACCTTCCTTTGTGGTGAAAGATTTTATTATGTTTCTATTTCTTCTCCCTGTGGCTACCCGGTGGAAGTACTTTGAGTTAGTGTCCATACTTTTTAGGTGTATCCTCTTAGCGCGTTGCCCCCAATATGTTTTTTGGAAGTTTACTAATTGATTGTACTTATTTAGGAGGCATTTATGTTTTGTGTCGATGTTTGTGTCATAATTTGTAAATAATTGAGTTTACAGTTGTTGGAGCTCTGCTTCTGTTTTGGCAATTTGCGTGAAGATATTCCCGAACGTACATTTGCTCCAGAGTTTACTCTTTCTTTTTAGGTCTTGTAGTCGCTTGATCAGCTTAAATAGATGGGAACCTGCAGGATTTAGCCGCCACGCTTGCCTTACCAGATTTTCATAGTCTTTATGTTTTGTCCATGCCAATTCAAATTTAAAGGGCTGCATGATTGGTAGCTCGTTTGAGAATAATTCTAATGTAATTTGGGTGTGGTCTGAGGTTGTGAATGCATGATTTTTTGTCGTCAGGTTTGACAATATAGCATAGATGTTTTTATGTATCAAGAAACGATCCAATTTTTCGTATGTGTTTTGCTCTGTGCGTGAGCTTTTGCGCCAGGTGAATTGATTACCTGTTGTTGGAAGATCTATCAAATCATGCTTTAGTATGAAGTCTGAGCCTGTGAAGCCTTGTAGAAGAAGGGGGTGGCCCTCCTAGTTTGTCGGAGTTACATAGAATGTCATTAAAGTCACCTACGATAATGCATGGGTGTGGATTAGTTTGGATTATTGTTGAGAGTTCGTTCCAGAATTGTGTTTTTTTGGCTCTGGTGTGGGGGAGCATAAACAAATAAAATTGATATAGTCAATTTAAGGCTCATATTATTGTATTTCGTCAGAATATATCGTTCTTCTGACCTCATAATCTCAAAGGTATCATTGTTTAGGTGGGAAGATTTCCAAAGGAGGCAGAGACCTCCTGAGAGCCCTAACGAAGGGCAGAAGCAAAGGTTATCAAACCCGGCATGTCGCCAAAGAGATTCTTTAGGAGGAGTTTTAATCTTGGTCTCTGCTAATGCTAATATTTGAATATGTTCAGTTTTACATGTTGCGTCTATTTGTGTCCAAATGTTCTTTCCTGCAAGTCCTCTGACATTCCAAAAGCTTATTTTCATGTTTTGACACTTATTTGAATGAGGGGTATTATGGGGTATGCCTTGTACAAAGGGAGTAGATCCAAGACTAGGTAACTAGTTTTAGTTTTACAATTAGTAATTACGGGAATATGCTTCTTGGTTTTTTGGTGATGTAGAATGACTGCTATCTTCTTCCACATTTGAGGAAAGAGCAAAACTAAGATGGGTTTTTGATGCACTAATTTATGTGTTAGAGTTAGAGAATAGTATATCAAGGGTTGAGTTATTAATGATATAGATATACTTTGGGTTCTCCACTTAAGTAAGTTATTTACTAGAGGATAGCAGTTATATTCTAAGCTTATAATTTTCTTGTAATTAGTGGTATCAAATTTAGTAGCTTGGATTACGATGGTATTGCCAATTGATTTCTCTTGAGATAATATGGAAATTGGTCCTATGGGATCCTGGACAAGAAGGCACATGGTAGTTAGAGTGGTGATCGGATAGTAATTGGGTTGTGATCTTGAAAACTGCCAAGAAGATGCAAAGATCACTGGGCAAAAGCGACACACCAAAAACAACCAAACGGAGGCGATCGACCAAAGTACCTGAGTACTGTCTATTACATAGTTTAGCAAGAGAGGAAGTTCATGTAGTATACGAGACAAAGAATAAATATTCAGGTAAGATGAAATATATATGATTTTTTGTTTCAAAGTCTATCATGAAAGGGGATTTATCCTTTTTAATAAGGAAGATGTAGTTAGTCCAAAAGGGTTTGTGGTCAAAGCCATGTAGAACCATTGCAAGTACTGAGTTGGTAGAAATTACAGGGGAGTATATGTTTGTAAAATAGTCATAGTAAAACCTGTCAATGACTAATGTGGAACTTAGATCTTGTATTTGTTCACGTGTAGTAAAAAGAATACACTAAGGATTACAAGTATAGTTAATAGATTGTACAATGCTTGGTAACGAATGGATTTTGCAATTAGGTTTATGGTAGTCCTTTTCCAGGACCTTGGTTAAGCCATAGGAAACACACACATAATTCAGATTGTGATAGTAGATATATGGGATAGACGGTGATTGTTTTTGTTTTCCCATGAAAGCACAGAACCTAATCAAATGCAAGCATAAGGAAGAAATCCAATCAAGGGTGTCAAAGCTAAGCTAAAGCACCTGAGTATTAGTCTATGTAAGGGGATTTACTGCACTACAGATAGAGCAAGTAGGATGGGGATATGGACGAGGGTGGGAATCTCGGCATTTACTGCACAGAAGCCTATGCAAACCAGCCCAAGGAGAGGGCTTAAGAGTAGTTAATGTCCTTAGATGAATCAAACAGCAGATGGAAAAACCGGATGGAGTAGTTATAGCAAATAAAACTTGCAAAGTCAGTACGTTGGTAGTGCAGTAATCATAGAGAGAGGGAGAGAGTGATCTTGCAAAGTAATTTGAGCAGTTAAAGCATATAACACATGGAAGAGAAGTTGGGGTATAGTAATAGTTAAGGTGCATCAGTAGCCATTTGAGAGTAGTAGGTCCATGAATACAGTAAAGGTATAAGACAGAAGCAAACCTCAACCAATTTATGTAAGTGTGCAAAAGCAGTTCATAATCCGAATACAGGTTGAAGTTTAGCTCATTGATAGTGATTTTTTTGACACAACTAGTCGATGGAAGATGCCAACAGTGTAATGTCAAAAGTAAATACAAGTGTTCTGAGTGGGTATGCATTTCATCAAGTAAATGTTCATAGGTGGTCGATTGAGACCTCGTTGGGGTGGGATGTTTTTGTTGGTATAAACTCGACCCTTACAGGATCTGCTCTCAAAGGAGCAAGTTGTTTCCTTGAAAGGGTTAACTTCCAAAACCATGAGGGTAATGAGACACGCATATACATAGGTACTCAAACAAACCAACTTAAAATGACAGGGAAACGAAAAGTCAAGATCGAGATGCAGATGAGATGCAATGTGAAGAGAGCACCTTCTAAAGGATTTAGTCATTCCAGGAGAGGCCGTGTAAAAGCGATGCTCACCAGGGACACCACACCAAACCCACACACCGAGCAGCACCCACAACAGCTCCCAAGATGAGAGTGCGTCCTTCCGTCGAAACCAGGGAAAAGAACAAGAACCCCTAGACCCCCGAATCAGCCAGGAAAGCCAACGATCAACTTCAATACTCCAGATTGTAGACCACTTGAACATAGATAACGAATTTGAGTGACTATTTATTCGCCCCTTTCTTTTGATTCTTCGAAAAAGGTAAAGATTTTGGTCGGGATTAGGCATATGAACTCTGAAAGCTTTTGAGTTTTTTTATTCGGGGAAGCTTGAGAGCACTAATTGCATGTGAATAGACGAGATTTGGGCAAGATATTGCATCTGGGGTAAGAGAGAAATCTGATTCTCAATGGATAGAAGAAGAAGAAAGAAGGTTAGAGTTGAGGATTTCCATGGTAGAGGATGATCGAGGGTTTTTTGGGAAGGGATTGGGGACGCGTTCTTTTAGCGCGTGAGGGTTTTTGTGTGGGTTCGTTTCTCCGTGTTTTTAAAACGGAGCCTTACTGTTTCCCATAAATCATCCTCTATTCCTTCTTAATTCTTCCATTTCTCCGTTCTTTTAGAATTTTTTACGTTTTTAAAATGGATAAATTTTAAAAAAATATTGTGAATCAATTTCACTGCAATCCAACAAAGAACAACGAGCGAAAAGGAATGTACAAATTCATTGCTTAGATAGATATTTAGGTTATTATGATTTTGTTAATTTGAAAGAGTAAGTTATAATTTATTAATAAATTCATCCACTAAATTCGTTTTGTGGTATAAAATAAGCGTGTTTAATTAAATATTATTTTAAGATATTATTATTTCAATAATATTTTGAGATATTATTATAATAATAGGGTAATGCCTATTATAAAAATAAATTATCATTATTTTAATAATATTTATATTATAATACGTGGAATACAATATTTTTCATTGTAATAAAATAATTAATGTAAGTAAATATAGGTAGATTTGGTGATTTAAAATGAATTCCCTTAATTTAATATTTTGTGGAATATAATTTTGTGAATAAAATTATTGCCATTATTTGAAAATAGTTAGTTAAATAGTTAAACAGTAAATAGTAGTTGAATATTAAACAGCAATCACCCATATTAGTTGTATATTTTATGGAATATATATAGTTAGTTAAATAGTAGTGGTGTAATATAATAGATTGAATAAAAAATTGCCAATATTTGAAAATATGTTGAATATTTTATGGAATATAATTTGTTAAATATTAGTTGTGGAATATAATACACTGAATAAAAAAATTGCCATTATTTAAAAATATATTAAATATTATTTGAATATTTTATTGAATAAAATTAGTTAAATATTAGTTGTGGAATATAATACATTGAATAAAAATTCTCATTATTTGAAAATATGTTGAATAAAATAATAGTTTTTTTATTATAATATTATATAAAGTGAAATTATTTTAATTTTATGTTTTAGGATCATTGAGCAGTAATAGAACGCAGTGTAGGAGCTTCAGGTCATGAACAACGAGTTGCGTCTCGAATGATGTATGGGCTCTCAACTAAACATGCTCCTTATCAGGAGTCATCCAATAAAGGTCATTGTTATTAGAAAGAGGCAAGTGTCTTTCAAAAAACCTAAAGGGAAGGGATAGAAATTCAAAACATTAGAATGGATTTTGGTCACTTCGGGAGAGCAGTTATGGTACTTGCGGTGGTGTTATGCTCGGGTGTCGTGGGTGTGGTCGCTCTTGACTGGTTGCTTGTCTTCCTAATATATCTTCGATGGTTGGAAGGTTTATGAGTGCGGGATGGGCTCGTCCCTCTCTTACTTCCACTCTCTTTATTCTGTTTTCTTTTACCCTAAACTTAAACTTCAACAAACACAACAAATCACACAAACAAACTTATCCCCCATCTCTTTCCAACAACTCTCTATCCAGTTTATTACTCCCTCTGTTAATTAAAACTTGTCATTTACTATTCATGCACGCTTTTTTAGAATGATAAAAATTATATAAAATATTAACTTTTTTTACATTTGTTTTTATAAATCCATACTTAATAGTAATAAGTATGAAATTATTAAAAAAATACATTAAAAAAAGTTAATATTTTATATAGTTTTTAACACCTCAAAAAGCATGCGTGAATAGTAAAATGTCAAGTTTTATTTAACAGAGGGAGTAATATTTTTCAGTCAGGTACTACAAATAGAAGCTTTTGCGATCTGTATTGGTTTAGAGGTAGCGCTCAGGAAATGAACAAGGAATATCATTTTAGAAGGTGACAACCTTGGAGTAATCAAATCAATTCAAGGCGTCGATAATGTTCCATGGGAGATCCTCATAACGGTCAAGAAGCTTCAGTCGTTGAGAAGCAACTTCAACTTTAGCCAATTCAGACACTGCTATAGAGAATCTAATCATAGTGCTGATTACACTGCAAAAACTACGTGTATTTGTAACATGAGCACTCTCTCTTTAAATATGGAGCTTTGTAACATCATCATGCGAGAAGATCAAGGATGATCTTTACTCTGTCAAAGACATCCTACTGTTTGCCGACTGTATAAAAAAAACTCTTTATCCAGTTGTTTACCTAGAAACCCTAAGCCAATTACCCTCTCCTAGGATTTTCATCCTCTTAAGGATTGGCCTACCCTGACCAAAATCACAACATTTTGCTTTCCGATAAACATTACACAGCACTAATTCGATGAGGATACTCCTCGATCTAACCATTTCGGGACAATATCTAGCCCCTGGCCGCTCAAATCTAAACATAATCGTTCTTTTGCAAATCTCCCTTATAATTTGGATAGTATTTTCCCATGTAGCAAGATTTGTAAGTGCCACTGCCCGATGTCAGTCCCGTCCCCGTCCTGGAGTGTAGATATTGGCAAGCTCCCTAACCTCAAGATTGAATGCATTAGATCTCGATTCCCTCTTGTGTCGACTCTAGGTGTTCGATCCTGCAAGGTTTCATCTGCACAATCAAATTTAAAATAAAAAGGGAACTGTTGCCTTTAATCAGATAAGTGTCTTCATGAAACCATACTTCCCCTTTCGTTTGTCTTGAAGCTTTTTCTAATTCTATGTAGCCCCCTAATGTCGGTTCGGATCCCCTATTACACTTTTTGTTTTACATCTCTTAAATTGATATAAATTATAAATAAAATTGAAAAAAATACTCTAGATTTAAATCTATAAACCCTAGAAACTAAAGCATTAAAAAAAATTGATGATTTAATGTATATTTTTAAAATATTTTAACCTCTTATAAAAAGATAATCAGGAATAGATGCATAAACCCTAAAAAGCTATTAGCAAGCAACTGAAGCTCTCTCCACTCTCTAGTGAATCTAGAGAGAGAGAGAGTTTCAATCCTCAGCTTCGGCCGCTCACCCCAGCTTTGGTTGTTCCAACCCGGCTCCGGCCGCCCTTAATCTGATATTCTCTTCCTCTCTCCTCTTAGATCCCATTGGACCCGGTGAGGGTGAATCGCCTCCCTTCCTTCTTGTCAATTTGGTCTGTCGAATCGCGTAGGCGGGTTCTAGGTCTTCCTTCTGCCATGGCGGATTCTTCCATTGTGGGTCGGTTCCTTCTCCTCCCTTGTTGCCAATCATCATCCTCATCCCTCTCGCACCCCTCTCGTTCCGGGGTGCTAGTGTCGTCGTCGCCTTTATGCTCATATCCCACCTGTTTAGCTTCCATCCTCCTCCTTGTCTTAGGTCAGAGGGGGTGATCGTTCTCCGTCTCCCCCTTAGCTGGTTGCCGTTTCACATTCCCTCGCTCATTCCTCCTCATATGGCTTCGGACACTTTATGAATCTACTTTGGCTCCTTCCTTCTCCCGCCGAGTTTCCGGGCGTTGGAGTGGATCTCTTGGTTTCTCCTGATCTCAGATCCGAGTTCTGGACCTCCTCTTCGTGTATCCTAATCTCGATTTGGTTCGGTGTCGGTTACTTTTACCATAATTTTTTTGCTCCACTAATGATATGTTCCCTTCCTTTTATTTACTCAGAACTACCCCTATATGCTCCTAAATTGCAAACTGGATAAGAGTTCTCAACACATTTGGTTGATATATAACCTTATCAATGACACCTCATACAGAAAGCCACTTGTCTCCACTACTCATTTCGAATCCTTAAAAATGAAAATGAGGAACGAGATGACCATTAGACCACTTGCAACGGCGATTCCCCGGATCAAAAGAAGGTGCCAGCTCAGCAAAAGTGAAAAGAGGGAGGAGAGAGAAATTTTGATTCGGGGGAGAAGTTGCTTAATATTGATTCGGCTGGGCAACAATCATCCTCTTTTTTCTTTTTCTTTTTTTTTTATTTTAGCTGGCCAATGGTTATACGCCACATGGTTATAGTCACATAAACAACATTACTTTAAATCAACATAAACTTACACCATAAAAACACATAAATTTGAACATTGAATAACAATACCCACTACACCCGGAACATGAAAACACACACACATATAATAAAACGTAAAAATATACTAACAACTATACTTTATCGCACAATTTGAACGGGTGAAATTTTAAATTTCAAATTTCAAATATCAACGTTCAAATTTCAACTTTCAAATTTGAAATTTGAACAAAAACCGGATAGTTGAAATATTCGCCTATAAATACACATCGTATTTTATGACAGAACTCACCCTTTCTTCCATCTTCTACTTCTACAAAAGACTTTGTTCACTCTTCACTTCCAAATACTCTCCTCACTCAAATGGACGGTAATTTCAAGAGATATTGTAATGAGCCATGGTTCGATGCAGAGGACAAGTATCAACTCAAGCGACTACGTAAAGAGGAGTTTGAAGAGATTTTATACGATGGAAGCCGCAAAGCCATGGACATTCTTCATCGTGGGATTTCAACTTTGCGTGATAAGAAACACCGACTACAGAAGGATAATTCAGAACTCAGGTATAAAATTGCTGATAATGACGACCATATTCAGGAGCTTACGGAAAAAATCTCGGAGCTAGCAATGGAGAACCACAAGCTGCGAGTGAAGATAGCAAAGATAGGGAAGATCATTGATGTGAACATGGACTAATATGTTTGTTATCACTCGATTGTTATGTTTCAAGTATCTTTCATTTCACATCGTATTTTATGTGTGGTTGTTTCATTTTGTCATATGTTTGTTAAATTGGAGTTTCAGTTAATGTGTTATCTTATGTGTAATGTCGTTTTAATTAATCAATGAAGTTCGACTTTTTTTAATAAAAAAATTAGTATTGGGTTACATATAGTTAGCCTTATTTTTTTGTTTCCGTGTTTTTTCAGTTTATCAATTTAATAAAATATTTCTAAATTTAATTATGTGCCTTTTTATTTTAATTATACGTATTAATATTAATATTAATATTAATAATATCATTAAATTTTTTTTAAGTAAAATAAATCAACATTTAGCTTAATAAATAAAAAAGTGTAAAGTGAAATAAGAGTCGTGCGACTCTCTCTTATGGATGAAAAATGTAAAAAACTGAAAAGTTAGTGGAAAGCTGACGTGGCAAGAATAGTTGGTGATGTGGCTGAAATGAGTTTTGATTCGGGTGACTCTCTATTGCACATGGTCTTACGATTTAGTGCCTGAGGGCACCAGGTGCGCTCCCTTTTCTTTTTTGCTTCAGCTACAATATTTATATAATGTATAATAGCATGAATGATCACCGTACAAAAAGACACAACAATAACCATGAGAGCTACTAGTACAAACTAATTTTCAACCTTTACCATTGCTATGCTGCATTCGTTCTTCTTTCTTTTTGCAGGAATTATCGTGCAATCAGAAACTGTGAAGCCCACACTTAGCGGTTTGTTTGTACCTCTACTCTTCCTATGCTTCTCTTATTATTTGTCCTCTTAATGCTTCTCCCCTCTCGGTTCCTTTGGGATCGAATGGTGATCTACAAAACCATCCCTTACAAATTTCCTACAAACAAATTTCCTCTGGGGCACATCCAACATTCTCAAAACAAAAAAAAAAGATAAATGGAACTATTTTGCTAGACAATATGATTACAACGTCTTTCATTCTCAATCTCAACAGATTTGGCTGCATAACTGGGATTTCATCATTTATAATTGAACTTGCAAGTTTATCAGGGTGATAAACTTTACTCACTCTGATCTAAAATATTTGATGTTTTGGGGTGAAATTTTTTTATCAATAATGTTTGATGTTTTAAAAGTAATAATTACACTTTATTTACTTTTTTAGTATTTTCACCTTAAACTATACTTTTATTTTTATTTTAACCAATCAAATTTGTGCATAATAAATGTGATTGGAGAGAAAAAATTATTTTATGAGGCATTTAAATATAAATAAAATGTTTCTTCATTTTTTGTGTCTGGTCTAAAACATCAAACATTTTAGATCGGAGAGACTAATGTTTAATGTCTACCAAAAAAAATAAATTTAATGTTTAGTTAGCATATTCGATTTCCCTCCTCAAAACTACTGGTCTGCTTAACAACATTCTCATTCCCATCATACCAATGAGCACATTTACGTGATACATAGCCAAGTATTATATGTCATTTTGCGCATCAACACGTTATTAACCTTTATTTAGTCCAAAAAGATGTCTTATAAACACACCCTGCATTCGACACATGCAAGGCAGATGAGTAATGTCTACATGACCTGATTATGCAAACTACAAATAATTGTGTAAGATCACTTCATCTAATTAGGGTTCGTCGTTAGGCTTAAGCAATAGGTAGCTTTGTGTGGCTACTCACAGCTGAGAAGGTAAACGAGTAATGTCTACATGACCTGACAGAACCGCCCTGTTTCGCTCCTTCACTTTTAATTGATACAAAACCCTGCATAAAGCAGCTCCATCGTGAGGCAACAGATTCAGAAAGAAAGATTTGAGAAACAAAAATGTGAAGGCCAGATTGAAAGTAGTTGATGAGGAAGCCAGTTTTACCTCAACCCTTCCAGCCACATCTCTGTTATCAAGGTTTCACCAGGGAAGACATGCAGAAGGAATCGACTCGATATAGTCTTGATCATATCCTGGTCCCCTTTGCAGATGCACCTGATGATCGCCCTAACAGCAAACCCAAGTGTACAGAGTCCATGCAGAATTGGACGGGTGAATCTGCAGTATGATTAAAGAGCGGTAAACAGAAACGAGATTGTTTTTAGATAGAGAAAGATAATAGATAGCCTCATGCATGAATCTAATTCATATTTAAGTTAAGATTTATTGATTAATATTTTAATCATTATCCGCATTCCCTTATATGATTACCTAACTTTAGCATAAGGTAACCATATCGCTCTCTAACTATTTCCCTCTCCCCTCATCGGACCCACAAAAAAGAGATGATCACATACATTTCACATATAAATTTAATTCCTTTCCCTTCCATTCCCAATGCTACAAACAAACAGGGCTAATTAATATAGAACCCTGCACAAGCAATTCTGTTGTGAGACAATAGATTCAGTGTTAAAAATTCTAATCATTGACCTCTTCTCTCAACTTTTCATACAAAATATATTTTTTCCCCTCATTTCAATGATTAATTTGAGTAGGGTAACCATATTTCCTATACTCCTCTAATCATTACATACATCCCTTATTTTTCACTATAAAAAAGAGCATTTTTCTATCCTCTGGACTCGCAAAACTTCTCTAGTATATATTTTGTCATACAAATTTGTTTCCATTACGTTTATCTTACATAACCTTATACTAAAGGGGTCCTAAAAGTAAAATTATCTTGTGGATACTGCAGTAGCTGACCAACTACAACACCAATGCTGTGTACTGAGTCTGAGAGGCATTTAAATGAATAGGTCTTATTATATTTCATAATGCTATGCTCATAGATGAGAAATTATAAACATATAATCTGCAAACAAGGTCTACGTTTTTGGAAAAATAAGGTTTGGATAATCATACCCAGCAGCTGAGGCAACACCAGGATCAGAGTGTACATCAGGGTATAACTGTTTATAATCACCACATAGTCTATACAACAATGCCTGCATTTCAACAACACATAGTTCACATTGGTTATTTAACTGAGCCTTGATACATTCTTAGAGAAACACACAGCAGGAACTGTGACGCGGAATCTAAAATTTATCATCTTAAAGGGAATGAACAACAGGATTTATCTGATAGCTCTTACTCCAATAGTAGAGGATCAAACTAACAAAATCAGTAGTATAATTATGGACATTCGTGTAAGTGGTACGCACCTGAGATGGTTGAGTACAATCCTCGAAAGTAATGAAAGGCTGGCTTTTGGGAATTTTCACAGATGGAACTTGATTGGTTTGGTAATTTGAGTAAGAATAAGGATGAGAAGTCTTGGAGAAACCACCAGCACCTCGCAAGAAAAAAGTTGCTCTGCGAGAGATCCGTTTTTCACTTTTCAGTCATATGAAAGCAGTGCCAAAAGTACAGTTTGAGTTTCAATTTCAAGAATCATACTTGTTCATATACAATAGTTGTCCGGATTCCTTCTCAAAAGTCTGAGTTTCAATTTCAAGAATCGCTGCTTTACCTGGAAAGAGTATAGTGTAAAAATCAGTGATTAAAAGCTTTTCTACCAACTTTGAAATTCAATAAAGAACAAAGGTGATTCCAATTACTCAAGTAAATGGCCAAGTGTTACTTTTAAGACTACACATAAATCAGTTGTTTTATCCTTTGAAAATGATCAATTAAGGACAAGAAGCTTTTATCGTAGTAACGCACCTTTGTCATGTAGTCCAGCTATGCTTGTTCGATTCTCTATCTGCATAAGACCAAGAAAAAAATTCAACAAAATAAATGTTATGATAAAACAAAGATTAAGCAGAAGTACAGCAATGGAGCACTGCAAAGTAAAACTATGATATGATAAAAAAAATCCACCTGATTTATGATTAAAAAAAATGCATATGTTGGTAGCAGATAGTAGCTTGAAGCAAGACAAGTATAAAGAATACAAAAATGCATAAGTGCGAAAACTTGATCTGTCGTTGTATATCATCAAATGTCATGACAAGCCTTACAGTACAATTTGATGGAAGTGGTTTGTAGATCTCTAGGTATTGTTGTCCATGCAGAAGGAGGCGTCGATCATATCTGACACAAATTAAAAGAAGAGATTTCATCATACATGCAAGAAATAAGCACACAAGTGCTGATTCACTATTTAAGATAATTCAGCTTATTTTGCAATTCACCGAAAATGTAGTATCAATACTACAACTGAACAAAATCCAGAAGTCAAGAACAATAATCACTCACACCAGCCCTGGCACTTTGGACGATCTTGGCAAGATTGCAGCTGTATATTGAGTGGCAAAAGTCGGCAAGACCTATAGTGGCATAACCAACAAGTACATTATTACAAGGACAATCCCCAAACTATCAACACCGTTTGAATATGATCATAACCAGGGACGGAGACAGAAAGTTTTGAGGAGAGGGGCGCAAAAGTACTACACAACGATATTGAGAAAAAATTCGTAAAACACACAACGTGTTCGATGTTATAAACTAGTGTCAAATGATATTACAAACTAGTGTAAAATGATATTACAAACTAAAAAGTTCATCATTTCTAATTAGAGGTCTATACTACTAAATAAAACTCTGTTATTTTTTCTCATTAAAAAAATAAAGAAATATAAATAAATAAATAAAATAGACGAAGAAAACAAAACTAACAAAATGAGGATATAAAATACAATAAATAAACATTGATTCAATATTTAACTTGTTGTATTCTTAACATGTAATAGTGTATAACTAGATATAAAAAATTTAAACTTGCATAACTTCTTACCAAATTCTCAAAATAAGTAATATAACATATGGTTTCGAAGCTCTTGAGATGAATTATAATATGTGAATATCAATTTAAGTAAAATATAAAAGTATTATAATATATTGAAATAAAATTAAAGTGATTAATACACCTACAATTTTCAAAAATTCATAACTTTTTACTCAAATGCTGGATTATGGCGTATTATAGATCAAAACGAAGCTATCGACGAGAATAATACACCTAGGTAATTTGTCGGATGAGGGAGGGAGCACGTGTTCCCCATGCCCCCCGGCTCCGCCTTTGATCATAAGCGTTATCTATTTCTGAAGGGAACAAATGCAAGCAGAAGAGCTCAGGAAAGAAAAATTAATCTAGCAAGAGATAACTTACAATCTATTTCACAATCCATTTAACCAACAAACAATTTACAAACTAGTTACACCAATAGCTATTTTGAATTTTTTTATGAAGAATTACGGAACTCTCACTCTAATCATCTACCTGAAGAGCATAAAAAATCTCCTAATATATTTAAGCAAATATTAAATTGTCAAAAGATGATTGTATTCAATTAGCACTCAGTGGCGGCCGCATGAATTGCCAGAGGGGGGCGAAATTTTTGGTTGAGAATTTTTTTTCTCGGTATATATAATAAAATAAATTTATAAAAATATATTGAATGAAAACCATAAATTGTGGTATAAATATGATATTTTATTACAAAATTTCATACAATAATTTAATAATATATATATGTGTGTAGCACGATTAAGACTTTTTTTTAAATATTGAAAGAAAATTATAAATTTTTTTAAAAATTTGTCATTGGTAAATGAAAAAAAAATTGATAGGATTGAAAAGT
This sequence comes from Persicaria maculosa, assembly GCA_963922045.1. Classification (NCBI taxonomy): domain Eukaryota; kingdom Viridiplantae; phylum Streptophyta; class Magnoliopsida; order Caryophyllales; family Polygonaceae; genus Persicaria; species Persicaria maculosa. The sequence continues at coordinate 18,304,113 of OY998257.1, read as the reverse complement.
GTTTCCAACATACTCATAAATTGTGGTTTAAATATGACATTGATAGTAAAAAAAAATTCATAGGAAAAAAAATTAGAAGAATTTTTTAAAATATATGTGTAACATAATGAATAATCTTATGAAAATATTAAAATAAAAATATAAAATTTGATTTAAATGTAAAATTTATAATAGGAAAAATTTGGTAGGAATAAAAAGTAGTGCAAAAAGGTAAGGAATGAGATTTAAACCCATTGCACTACATATGCTTCCTTGTCTTCTTTTACCAACTAAACTAGACAACTTTTGTGTTATTTTTCACTTTTTTTTTTACCTTTTTTTTATTACTACGAATTTCCGTCGCTGGAGGGGGGCGGCCACACCCCCCACGGCCCCCCTGTGGCCTTATAACACAAATCGATCGAAGTAGGGGCGGATCCAGGGGTGGGCATTACCGGGCTATCGCCCACTCAGTCTGGAAAAAAAAAATACAAGTATATGGTAGCCTAGTTCAGGTTAAAAAGTTTAGAAAAAAAAATACAAGTGTTTAAGTGACTTACTGGTTGAGTCCACCCCAATCATAAATAAGTTGTAAATCAACCCTTATTCAAATTCAATTGGTTTGCATTCATTTCTTTAATTTTTTTTAATCGGATTTTCAATATTTTAAAATTTTTATATAATTTAATAAGTATTTCATAATTAAGCATTAAATTTTTTTTATAATTTTAAGATATTAAGAAATAAATTTATATATTCTCTTAATATATATATATATATTTAATTAAATTATTCCTTATAAAAAATAATACTACAAATTCTGGATCTGCTCCTGGATCGAAGTATTATCTTTACTACCTTTATGAATTTCTGGCCATTCTCATGGTAGACATATTTGAGCTCAGTTTCATCCACAGCATCCCTCCCACAAGCTCCAACGCCGAGCGCATAAACCGCTACATCCCTGTTTTTCCCAGTTTCCAACACCGACTCCCTCTAAATATCAAATCTGCATACATATATCCTCAAAATACGGAAGACGAATCGACAACCTTACCTCTCGTTATATGTCTGAGTTGACTGTGATTCAGCAACAAACAACCATCAGAGATCGCAAACACACGCAAGGAAAAAAGCATCAGATCAAACAGTTTCGGAGAAATCGCAGATACCGGTGGGAATTTATGAGCCAGGAGAAGCTCCGGAACGATCTCTGAGCCCCGATTCTCCGCGGAAGACATTTCGATCCTACAAAATAGGAAAAATCAACTGACGAAAATTTTTCCGGCGAATTAGTTGATTCAGCAAAGATCGGCTTCAAATTATCCAACGGAGATGAGTGATTGAATCAAAGATAGCGGAGAGGGAGGAGAAAGGAAGGAATTCATACAAGTAAGTTATAAGTAGCAACGATAAACCGCACTGGGTAGTCGAACACTGAAAAACACTTTCTACTGAATCCAACTCGGCGAGATTTTTGTTTGTGACAGTTGGATTGGATAAGGTCTTGGAAGCAAGTGACGGATGTTAGCCCGAGAGGCAAAATTAATTACAGAAAAAAGGCGCACGTGGGGAACATATTCCGCACGTGGAGACGTACTGTTTCCCTTCACGGGAGGGTGATACACTACCTTTTTTTTGTACGGTGTATACCCATATATACACTACCCGGAGTACCTTTTTTATTTTATTATTGAGTAAGAATTCGAGTTCAGATAATATGAAACTCGATGGCCGACAAGTTGGCAGATGAAAACTATCAAAGTACAACAAAAAACGAAAAAGGTGCAGAACAAACCAAGCGAAAACAAGCCATACAAAGGACGCTACAAGGCAGAACTAAATCTCGGACGTTGAGGACATAGACTACGGACGAAGCCAAGCACCATCCAGAGACAGCACCGCTGGCCAGCGATACATCAGGGATCCCTGTGGGTAGTGAAGACGAACCTCCAGGAAGCTCCTTCCCGATCACGGAGTCTCCCCGTACACACTACCTCGACCCCAGCCAATCCCGACTCCGACTGCCAGAACCCCAACGAAGACGAAAAACGCCGAGAAGCACCAAAGCAAAGTTGAACGTCGCCCAAGCAAACCGCACCACAAATGACCGATCGAAATAGACCGGTCCGGTCCTAACGGGATTTAAACCAAAACTCTAACGAGTGCGATTTAACTCCACGCAGAAAGAGCGGAGTTGTATATACGAACCCTTTCGGGATTTTATTTTGAGCCCTTTCGAGCGAGGTTGTAAACCCGATTTTACATATGCATATATATAAAAACAAAATAAATGAAGTTCTATATATGAATATAAAAACCTGGCTTTTTAGTATAAATATTTTGTTATTTGTTTTATTATTATTATTTTTAATTTTAATTTTGGTTAGGCGTGGCGTGCAAGCACAATTTGGTGCTTGCACGCCAAGGATTCCGAACAGTAGGGTAGCCGACCAGTCGGCCACTGAGCTCCGAAGGGGGGAGGGAGGCGGAGCCGCAAGCAGACCCGACTCCACGCCACCCAGCAAGCGACGCCGGTTGAAATTGGACAAGGCCAGCCAGAAAAACCGCCGACGGAGACAGAGGCGGTGGAGGGGTCGACGAGGGTTGCAACGAGAAGAAGAGAGGCGGCAGGCAAGCCACCGGTTAGCAAAACCTCACGGCCACCCTTCAGAGACACCGATCGGAGCTAGAGAAACAGCTTCAAATTAGGGATTCGAACGGAGGATAGCAGAAGCCCCAATACAAGGGCAACCGGAGCAAACAGCCCCACCGGCAGCGAGATGGACTCGGAGCGGCAGAGGAATTATAGAGGCAGCCCGATGTGGAGACAACCGACTAACCGAGGGCAAAAGCCCCAATTTGATTAGAGATTTCATAAGATAAAATTCATATAAATCAGAGGGTTTGATCTTCGCCAGAGAACGAAGGAGGAGAAGAAAGAAGAAGGGAGGAGACGGAGAGGGTCGACAGGCCAATGGGCGGTGGTCTGAGAGGGTCGACAAGCCAGATGGAGATGCATCTTACCCAACCCAGCCGGAGAGAGGAAGGGCGACAAAGGTGGACAACCCGACCTTAGACCGACGAGAAACGTGGGTTGCCCCAAGCGAAGTAGAAAAAAATTATACATGTGTATAATTTTTTTCTTTTTCTTTTCTTTTTCTTTGACAAATGTGGGTTGTGTTACACATTTTTACCAAATTGAAATTAAGAGGGTGGGAACGTGGGATGTATTTGAGAGTAATTTTTTTATTCATGTTTTAAATACTAATTTCATAAACTTGTACCAATATTAATTATAGGGTTATGATTAAATTTATACTCTGTCATTTTTTTTTTGTTGGTATACCCATGGACGGAGTCAGAAATTTTTTAGCGGGGGGAAGGGGGCATGATTATATATATACGGTGTCGTTTTAGATTGAAGTAGCATAACGATCTCTATGTAATATGATAATTATAAATTAAATGATGTTATTTTAAGATAATATGACTTCGATTTATGATAAAACTCTGTTATTTTTTCTCCATTAAAAATATAAAGAAATATAAATAAATAAATTAAATAGTCGAAGAAAAGAAAACTAACAAAATAAGAATATAAAATGAAATAAATAAACATTGAGTCAATATTTAACTTGTTGTATTCTTAACATGTAATAGTGTATAACTAGATATAAAAAATTAAACTTGCGTAACTTCTTACCAAATTATCAAAATAAGTAATATAACCTATGTTTTCGAAGCTCTCGAGATGATTTATAATATGTGAATGTCAATTTAAGTAAAATATAAAAGTATTATAGTCTATTGAAATAAAATGAAAGTGATTAATACAGTTACAATTTTCAAATATTCATAACTTTTTACTCAGATGTCGAATTAGGGCGTATTATATATCAAAACGAAGCTAGCGACGAGGAGAATACACCTAGGTAATTTATAGGATGAGGGGAGAGGCATGTGCTCGCCCATACCCCCATTTGGCTCCGCCTCTGGATATACGTACCCTGAGCATACATTATAAAATTCAAATTTATAAAAACCGGGATTATATGATTAGATTGTTGAGCGGTTTGAACAATAAATTTTATAGGGTTTTTGAGAGATTTGAATATTGAATTATAAATTCAGATCGTAAAATTATAAATCTAATTACTTATAATATTTTAGAGTATATGGTGAATTGGTGATAACCTAATAATTGCATATTTTGTGAAAAATGCTACAAATATTAGCTAGATATATGTAATATATAGGGTTTAGGGTTTGGCAGGCACGGGAAGAAGGCTTAGTGGTCTTGATGGTTTTAAATTGAGATTGTTTAGTTTTAATGGTTTCAAATTTCTCAATTATAAAGTTGTGATATTTATTTCAACATATCTATGTGACCTTATGTTTGATTCTGACATTTTTAAAAAGGTTCATAATGATTTTTTATTTGATATGTTATAAACTTGAAATTAATGCATAGTTTATTACAGAATACGTAGTATATATTTTATACATATTTCATGGGATAAATATATATAAGAAAATAATAAAAAAAACGTATTGTCCGCCAAGAACCGCTAATAAGGCCGCCAAAATGTCTTGGCGCTTAGCGGTACCCTGCCGCTCAGCGTCCGCCGAGCATTTTTTATAACATTGACTATACGTAATGCTAATACGTAAAATATAAAAAAAATATAGATACATATGTGTTACGTCTTTTAAAATCGCAAAACATCATAATTTTTATTTTTTTTATAATCTTATTTATTTGAGGGACAATGTCCATCCCATGTCGGGCCCATTCTGCCCGCGAGGGATAAGGCTTGTGCTAGATTCGAAAAAAAAAGTAAATCCCGTCCCGGTCTCGTTTCGCAAAAATTACGCAGGACGGGACGCGGGACGACCTTCATCCCGTCCCGTCCCGCGCCCATCCCTACTTAATTATGAATATTAAAAACTCTATTTACAGTTATAAAATATTAATGATTTGAAATATTAAAAGAAAGTAATTAAATTGAATATTATATGCAAATAAATACAATTTAAATTCACTGATATTGTTTTTAAATAGAGTAATTTAGAATTCAATTATTTGTGTAATGTTATGTGATACTTTCCTATGTCTATTATGCTTGTTTGTTACATGTAATATTGTGTGTATGCTTGTAACATGTATGTGTATATGATGATGATACATATAGCATATAATAGGTATATACTATGTATGGATGCATATATTGGCCTAAGCTTTGACTGAGTTGTATTGAGCTATGTAAGCTTGATCCTCTAACAAAGTTATTAGGTTATATATATGGTGTGATAATACATAGTTTATATATCTTATTATATGTATAATATGTATTAAGTAATGTTGGGATATTTCTCGGTTTGGGCTTTGGCCCATATAGAGGAAGAAAGCCCATGACTGTTGAAGAGAACCCGGTGGCCCAAACTTGTTGAGCTTCGGATCCCGTCTCTCATTATATGGAACGCAGAGTTTTGTCTTCAGTGCTGGCTCCTTCAGATGACCTAGCTATAAAAGCCAAGAGTTGCTCCCCAGTTGTACTGTACCTTGACTTCTGCTCTTCAGTTTCCAAACACTCTCTCCGCTAGGGTTTTCTAGGGTTTGGGGTTCCATCTCCTTGACCTGCGATTTCGAGAGAGATCAAGAAGAAGGTGGTCGACAGCGCTTCCCTAGAGGATTAGAGATTACCGGACCTCGAGTTTGGGTTGCCGTTCTTCCTTCCAGGCTGTCTAGGGTTGAAGATTGAAGTCTTCTTCGATCTTCTGGTTCCCACACAGGGGGATTTTCTTCTCCTTTTGCTTTCTGATCAGATGCATGCTTAGATCTAGGGTTTATCTTGTATCTGTTACTTGATTGTCCCTGTACGAACTCTTTCTAGTGGATTTGGCCAACTCTTGAGGCCCCGTGGATGTAGGCATAGTCGAACCACGTAAAATCGCCTGTGTTCGTTCTCTTGCTTGCATGTTCGATTTCGGTTCTTCAATCTCTTGCTTCGATTCTTTTGCTTCCGCATCAAAACCTGTTTTACGATCTCGATCTTAAGGTTTTTACAATTTGTTAGCAAATTTCAATATTAAAAAAAAAACCGTAACTTATCACCAAAAAAAAGATATAACTTCAAATTTACTTTTAAAAATTTTAAGATTTAACTAAAATTATTTATTATTTTTGTTAACATTTTCATTTTTTATTTGTAAATACACATGGAAATATTTAATTGGAGGTGTAGGATTATACACATACACTAGGTTTATGTGTACATTTGTCCCCCTTCACGGCTTCACCAATCATCCTCTGTTCCTGGAGAGTGGTTCTCTTTTTATTTTATTTTTTTATTAGGTAAAAATTCGAGCTCAGATAAGTCTGAAACTCGAGAGGCTGACGAATCGGCAGACGGATTAACCGTCAAGATACAACATACTAAACACACAACAAACATAGATGAAAGAAACAACCCAAAGAACCCATATATATAATATAAGCCATCAGCCAGCAAGGGAGTCGAGGAAGATCCAAGGCGAGCCACGAATGCCGAGAACATGGGAGAGTGCGACAACTTACACGGCGTGTCGACGCTGAGAAGGCAAAGAACAGTAACCCACCACCGGAAAGGGCGAAAGCTGGGAAAGTGCGGATCACCGACGTTGCCTACACCTAGATGAGGGATCTTCAAAGACCACGAACATAGCCATGATCATCTAGATCATAATGACGCTGGACGCTCGATACTGCAACCCAAATCGGAACTAAACGCACCCACACCAAAGCAACGATCTGATGCCAATAGAGGGAACCAATACATGCCAAAAAGGGAAGATCAAAATATCAAAGGAAAATTATGTGCAAACGCTCGGAACCAAATTGAAAGTCCGGGAGGGATTATTATAACTATTAATATTCAGATAATTTTTCAGGCCCTTTTGTGATTATGATCCAACCTTTTAAGGATTTTTGTCAAATCCTTTCGGAAATTTTGTTATATATATATATATATATATATATATATATATATATATATATATATATATATATATATATATATATAATGTATATCCAGTGGAACGACACCACAACCCCGGAAATCACGGAATGAAGATTAAGGGTGAACTTGCATGACATGGATTAACTTTTTGGATTTTTGTTTTTTATTTTTTTTTGTTTTCATTAAGCTTGCCAAGCAAGCCTGAACATTGGCAATGGCGGAAAATCCAGGGCGAAAACCTGGAAATCCCGGGACACCGTGGTGCCCAGGGAAGAGCCGCCGGAGGCCGGCTGACACCAAGGGACGATGTGGAGATGTGTACCGTCGACACCGGAGAGGATGGGGAGATAGATCGGAGGGCGACGAGAACATCGACCACACACCGAAACCCACCAGGCGCCAGAAAGGAAGGCAGTCGAGCCCAGGCCGAAGCTTAAGGATACCGAGACCGGTGCCACCACCATGAACAGTCGGGGGCAATTTCATGAGAGCGATAAAGACAAATTGGATATGGGGTAGAAATTTGTGAAGATCGTGAGCCACACAAATGAAACCGAGACCACGAGAGATACGCAAACCCCAAATTGAGGGAAGATATAGGTGAGTATGATGGAGGAGATCTGAAACCAGGCAACGAAAATGGACACCAGACCTAGGCGACCCCAATTGAAAGGGATATGGGTACTAATGAGGAGACAGGCCAAAGCCGAAGATTTGGGGCACCCTTGCCTGAGACAAAGGGAAACCGGAGTTGAGAGGGTCCGAGACCCGGTTAGGGCAGCCGAAGCTGAGGTAGCAACGACTGAGGCCGGGGTTGGGCTCCCTTTCTCTAGAAAGCATAGAGAGAAGGGAGAGCTTGTTGGGCTTCCATTGGTAAAAGCACATAGTGGTTCTCTTACATTAGTGTCAAATGACACTAGGATCAATTAAGGGAAGATATTAATTATCTGTTTTTCTTTTTTAATGAAGTTAATAATTTGAAATCTTACCTTTGTCTAGGAAATCGAGATTTTCTCTTTCCTTTTGTTTCTTCTTTTACTCCCTCCTTTATTGTTCGTTTTTACTCGTCTCGCAATTTCCTCACACTTTAATTATTATTAATTTATGTAAAGATCGGAATTTTAAATGAGTATTTAATTTCCAAAATCGAAAAGTTTTGGAAAAACCCGTCCTCGAGCGCATTTCTAAATTTGGAAAGTCTTTGGAAATCATCCTGACACGTTTAAAACATAGATTGTCGAGCTAAACTCCGCTATTATATTCGGGTTTTAAAACATGGAGTCTTGTGAGTCGTTTGAAATGGATTTAAACTCGAGTTGGATTTCGGGATAGGTAGTCGGGACTTAAGGTCAGATGAGCGAAACCCGTCTCTCTCTCTCTCTCTCTCTCTCTCCTCCTCTCTCACCCGACCACCTTCTCTCTCTCACTCACCCTCTCTCTTCCTTCCCACTACCATCTTAATTGTTTTGTCTTTTTCCCCATTAAAACCTTAGTGCGCACAATTTGTGCCCCTATATAAGAGAGGCACCAATCCCTAAAATTACAATAATATCTTCATAAAAATCTAAGCCCTATCTCAGCCTCCTATCTCTCTTTCTCTCTCCCTCTCTCTCTCTCTCCATTTCAATTCAAAATTCAAACCCTAAAAACCCAAAGTTTCCAATTTTCCACCTCTTCCATCCATCTCACTCACCCTCCATCCTTCATTTCTTGTTTCTCAGCCACCAAAGAACCCTAAAACACCCTCCTGAAGATCTCCTCTCAAGAATCTAACCCAAAAATCGGAGTTGGAAAGCAAATTCCATCGAAACCAAGTTTTTGTCCGTGGTCGCTGCCGCGAGTTCTTGGTCGTCGCCGCGAGATCTTGCTCGCCACAACGGGATCTTGCTCGCCGCCGCGAGTTCCTCTTCGCCACCGCGACTTGGGAGCCCAGGTCCGGTGTTGGTTCGGTAAAACACCTCATTCTCCCTCATTTTAACTTCTTTCTCTTCGCCGTTTATTCTCTCTTGTTCCTCACTCTCTCCTCTACCTTCCAAGGTTAAGAAACATCAAATCTAACTCCTTTCGAAGCAGAATCGAGCTCATTTCTTCCTCTTCCCCTGTTTTTGAGCAAGGTAAACTCTCATCCTTCCATCCTCTCATTTTAGATCTAAAACTTCGTAAATGTCCTCTTTTAACCAAGATATGTTCCTCCTAGGCCTTTTAGTATCAAAACCTCGTTGAATCGGAGCCCAAGGACCTACCTCTCCCAAGATTTTTGAAGTAGCCTCAAAGAGGCTAGGTAATCCCTCTTCCACTCTCCCCTCTAGTCCTCGTTTGAGTCATTTATGGTTGCTTGGTGTCGGTTTTGTGTTAGAAGTATTTTGAAATAAGTTTGGGTTAAAATGGATTTGAATCGAGGCAAAACGGATTTGAATCTAGGCAACCACGAATAAAAACTTTCGAATCTCGCCACGGCGAAACAATGGTCATCGCGACGAGTTAGAACACAGACCAGAGGAAGAAGATGGCTCTCGTGGCCGCGATCGCGGGTTTCGCCATGGCGAAAACCCTGCTTTGCGGCCAGCGAGGGGCACCTTCTTGCGAGGGAATTGGGGAGGATTTCACGGTCGCAGTCGGCCCTCTCGCCACCACGAAATCCACCCAGTAGCTTGGTCGAGCTGCTCCTTGATCTTTTGGATTAATTTGTTGGTTTTTGGTTCGATCTTTGAGTCGAATTTTGGTCAAAGGTTGATTTGGAATGGGAGATTTGAAGATATCAATTAATGATTATTTTAATATTAAAAAGGGGATTTTGATGGAATTTGAAATGTCGGATTGAATGCTTGAAAAGTATTTTGAAAGACCTGTTTCAAGTGTCGGGATTCTTTAAGTTGATAAAATGATGGATATTTGGAAATGGAAATGGACTTGAGTATTATGGATTTGGTTATTCGGATGATTTGGCTTTGATGATTCCCGATTTGAAATGGTTTGAAATGGTTGGACTTTGGATTGGTTTTGAAGATGGTTTTTGGGACATGGTCTTTGCGTGTGTGTGATTAGTAGTCTTGTGCCTTATCGCTTTCATATTAATATCATATAGGCTTGTTGATTGAGTGGTTTCTGCTTGTGCTACGCTTTGTTGTTCGGCTTCTTAGGTAAGTTCCTTTATGGACTTACTCAGACTGATCAGATATACCCTTCTACATGTAGTCGTATGACATACTAGGTGTTGCATAAACATTGAAGCATGCCATGTAGTATCATGCTTAGGTTGCACACTTGTATGAGCATTTGTTTACTTTATGCGTGTGAAAAGAGAACGACCGTTATCTGTGTGTCCTAGATTCGTTACTAGGGTCATAGAACGGCCCAGTCCCATTGGGCTTGTCCTCCATCGAGTCTGATTAGAGTTGAGCTTGCAGGCTCGACTCACCATGTGAGCATGATTACGAGACTATTGATGAGCACATATACCATATGAGGATGGCGATTGCTATGCTATAGCCCGTATTGGCCAGGCTTCACCCTAACGGGAAGGGGGGTGGAGGTAGGAGAGGGATATGCCACTTGGCATTCTTTGGGCCATTTATCGTATTTCTGCATATTATATCCCGATCAGCATGACTTGTGTGTGAATTTCTGTACTACATTAGAAGCATCTTTATTAGGTATGGCGTATGTATATGCCTGCTTCTGGGAACATAATGCAATAGGGTCTCTGTAACGGCCCGGGATTATAATTCCTGGGTTACGTTTCGAGGGATGAAAACCCTCGTTGGGATCGTGCGCCCCGAGTATAGGTTGAAGGTTTGAAAGCCTAATCTAATGTTTCCAAAGTGGGATTTCATACCCAAAATTCGAAACGTATCGTTGAAATCCCCAGGGAAGTCCCCTGTACCTATCGTAAGTCTATGCGTGGAAAACCAGTAGTCATGCAAATAGCGAAATCAAGTGTAATACAATAGGGTGCCACGGCAGAGCCGGGTCAAAACGAAGTCTAAAAGTATAAATCCAAAACCATGGTCAGAGTTTGGTGAAGTAGATAACTCCAGCGCTCGCTATCCGCCGAACAAATTGACCCGCGCAATATGCAAACAGCACCAATGGGATGAACATAAATAATACCTAAAAATGGTAATGGTGAGCGGGATCAGAATGATGCCCACCTGCTGCATCCCGGCTCTAAGCACACATATACGCTATACCTTATAAAGATGCTTCTAGATGCAAGGCATAATATTAACACACTAACATGTCCCTAAGAACAAGTGCTTAATAATAGATAGGGCCCCAGCAAAGAATACCAAATGGTATGTCCCTCTCCTACCTCCACCCCCTTCCGATAGGGCGGAGACTGGCCAGTTCATGAATGCATTCCTTTATCATCGGGCGGTCCGCAGACCCAACCCGTATCCACAATAAATAAAGCCCGCAGGCAGCTCATAATATAAGTAAAGAAAGTTCCATGACTCGATCGACTCAGGACAGAACCCGATGGGACTGGGCCATCCTATGACCCTAGCAAAGACTCTAATTACTTCACAGATAACGGTCGTTCTGTTTACATACGCATAAAGAAATAGAATGCTCAGCGGTCAATGCAACCTAGCATGATACTACATGGCATGCTGATCATGAATGCAAGCACCTAGTATATCATGCACATAAAGCAGGGAATATCTCTCTATCAATCTGAGTAAGCTCCGAAGAGACTTACCTGGTAAGCAGAACAACAAAAGGCAATCAACCAGGCAATATGAAATCCGACACGTCACAGATGGTCACCTAATAAGTATAAGCACATGAATGAGTCTATCTCTAAGGCACACAAAGCATGAAAGTATCACACACACAACTACACAACTTAACACAATAACCGTCACATCATCATTTTCATCATCTTAACTTTATCTCGTAATCCATCATCTCACAACTCATACCATATTCCATATAATTCTCCAATTCATCATCTTCATAAGTATCGAATATTTAATCTCTTTTAAAAATCACCGCAATATCATGCTATTAGTCACACATATCATACCGTTAGTCAAACGATCAGATTATCATGCTAGTTAGTCATCGACTAAGTCTTATTCCCGAGTTAGTTCCAAAACCGTTTAAAAATCCGAATTAATCAGTTAAGAATTCCGACCTTGAAAATACTTGCTAAAATCCATTTTCAATTATTCAATCCAAATAATATATTTTAAAATCCCAAATAATATAATATGATATTTTAATTACCCTTTATTATTTAATAAACCATCTCTTTATAAAATCCCCAAAATAATATTTTATATTTAAATCCTCGAATAATATTATAGTATTTTAAAGACCGCAACCAATTAAATAAATAACCGATTAACTCGACCGAACCAAAACCAACCGAACCAAACCCAACCGAACCAAACCGATTTAAACACATTATAGGATCCACTATCCTAAGACATTTCACATCAACTCAAGCTATCCTAGAGAGAGGAAGGTGGAAGAGAGATTACCTAGGCAAATGGAACACAAATGGCTCAAAAATTCTCACTTCGGGGACCTTGGGGACACCTCCAAACACCTTGCAATATATTTTCCAAAACCCCAAGCAAAAGGGTCAGGACTTTGTTTAGAAATGAAGAAAAGAAGTCATATAAAAGGTTTAAACTCAGTTTTGGAAGGAAATAATGGAGCTTACCAAGAAAACAACGCAAAACCTCAAGATCCTTCAAAAGACAGTTTCTGCAGCCTCAATGATGGACGATTTTGGATGGGAAAACGAGCTTGGATTTTGGATTATAATGTATGGTTGGAAAGGTGGTTTCAATAAGGTTCTAAGGCCACCAAGTTTGCTCAATTCGGAGTAGTATTGAGGGAGATATGGCTTTTCTTGTGCAAGGTTACCAAAATGGACCTAAAATGGTGAAGGCTTCTTCTCTCTTTGGTTTTCTCTCAAAGTGACGGTGGGGCTCTTTGTGAATGAGTTCTAAACTGAGCTTGGGTCAGTTATAAAGGAGAGAAAGGAGTGGTTCATGTGTTAAAGATGGGGAGTGATTCAATGGAAGGGATGGGAGTGGTTGGACACCTATCATCACAAGCAAGCCACAAGTCAAGTCAAGTCAAGTCAAGGAGTGGGTGGTGATCAATGTTGGTCAAGTTAAGTATGGACGACTGGCCTTGTAAATCAAAGACGTAAATCCCGAGCCCGAGATGCGTTAAAATCCATTAAGTTCATAAAAGCCGAGAAAAGGTGGCTCGGGAATGTGTTTCTATCATTAAATCAATGTAAAGCCGTGCATAAAAATTTTAAATTTTTCGAGTTTTCATAATCATAGGGGAGGATAATATTCGGATTATCCTAAGGATATTTTATAAATATTGATTAAATTCCGGTCTTTACATCATCCACCTCTAAAAACAAGTCTCGTCCCCGAGACTAAAATCAATTTGAAAACGGGGATGAAGTTTGAAATTTTCGAATCCAAGGATCATGGCCTTTATCCTGTCAGTACCTTACAAGTGCCCCCATGAGGCCCTCACAGTATCATTGTCATGACCATAATATTCCCAATTGATCGTAGTAAGAATGTGATATGTGCACCTACCACATCCTTACCCCGACTTCTCAGTCATATCATAACTTGAAAACATCACAACGTCCACTAGGTCTTAGCAAGAAATCTACGAGTGCCCCCCGTAAAATACTTGTATCCACTTCGTGGGGCGTCATAATGAAAACTCGGGTTGTAATCACTTACTTTAAAAATCTGAGTTCCTTTTAAATCACCGTTCAAAATTCTTTATTCTCGACGTTAAATAAGACATCCCCAACTTCCCAATCAACTAACATCCACCTCTAAGGGCTAATCCCATATTACCTTCCTAGGTTCCGAGTCAGATCATAATTCAACATTTCAATCTCTAACATTTCTAATGTCATGCATCATGGATATAGAAGAATGATCATAATCTCGAGATAAACAGCAAATCATAGCACATTAAAGACAGTCACATACCATAATATCTAGCACATCATCATATCATCGAGGCTCATCACATCATATCACCAAGGATCTGCACACAACTACCAAGCATAAGCACGCAAATCAACGAGACACTACTAACCAATCCCATCCAACTAACTAGGCATACTCACCGCACTCGAGAGGTCAAGGTAATGTCTATGCTCGGCTCAACATAAGACGCAAGCAGCTCATCTAGGACATCCCCATAGCTAGCCCGAATGCTCTCCTCGGTCTCCCAGGTGGCCTCCTCAGGACTCCTCCTAGACCACTGAACTAGAAGCAAAGGGACCTCCCTGTTCCTAAGCTTCTTGACTCGACGGTCAAGGACCCTCACTGGACGCTCCACAAAGGTATGGTCAGGCTCGATGCGAAGGTCTGAGTGGTCGAGGACATGACTAGGGTCGGGAATATACTGGCGGAGCTGGGAGACATGAAAGACGTCATGGACGCCAACCAAGGTTGGAGGTAAGGCCAAACGGTAAGCTACCTCACCGACTCTCTCTAGAATCTCAAATGGGCCAATGAACCTCGGACTCAACTTCCCCTTAATGCCAAACCGTCGAACTCCCCTGGTGGGTGAAACCCGAAGCCACACATGCGAACCCACCTCGAACTCAATCTCTGTTCTACGCCTGTCTGCATATTTCTTCTGACGATCCTGAGCGACTCTCATATGCTCCCGAATGCGACCCACCTGATCAACTGTCTCTCTAACTATCTCAGGTAACGACAACACTGTATCTGCAGGCTCGTCCCAACAAACTGGCGACCTACATCGTCTCCCGTACAAGGCCTCATATGGAGCCATCTCGATCGATGCATGGTAGCTGTTGTTGTACGAAAACTCCACTAGCGGCAGATACCTAACCCACTGATGACCCCACTCCAAAACACACGATCGTAACATATCCTCCAAGGTCTGAATCGTCCTCTCACTCTGCCCGTCTGTCTGAGGATGAAAAGCTGTACTGAAATGCAGTCTGGTCCCTAGGCTCTCCTGAACCTGATGCCAAAACCTCGAGGTGAACCGTCCATCTCTGTCAGATACAATCTTCTCAGATACTCCATGAAGTCTCATGATCTGGCGAATGAACTCCTCAGCTAACCGCGATGCTGGCCATGTCTCCTGAATCGGAATGAAATGAGCTGACTTGGTCAACCTATCGACCACAACCCAAATGGCATCGAAACCTCGAACATCTCGCCTCAGTCCGGTGACGAAATCCATAGAGATGTCCGTCCACTTCCACTCAGGAACTGGAAGCGATCTGACAAGTCCTCCCGGTCTCTGGTGCTCAATCCGAACCTGCTGGCAAACCTGGCATCTGGCTACAAAATCTACGATGTCCGCCCTCATCCTCTGCCACCAATAATACCTCCTCAAATCCTGATACATCTTATTCGTCCCTGGATGGACAGAATAAGGAGTGGAATGAGCCTCCTGCATGATCCTCTGCCTCAGGTCTGATGTCGATGGAACTACAGCTCTGCCCTGAAAGGTGAGCATCTCATCTGCTCTCTCTGCAAACTCTCTGAATCTGCCCTGAGCCATCCGCTCCCTCAGAACTGCGATCTCGGGACAATCTGTCTGACCTTGCCGAATCTCTGCTAACAGCTCTGACTGCACTTCTAAGAATGACAACTGTCCACTATCTCGCTGAACCCACACCTCGAAGCAACACCTCATCAAGTCCGTCTGCAAATCCTTCTGAGCTGTAAGTCTCGCCACTGATGCCTCCTGGTGAGTCTTCCTACTGAGTGCATCTGCCACTACATTGGCCTTCCCTGGGTGGTAGACTATGTCCAAGTCATAGTCCTTCAGAAGCTCTAGCCACCGCCTCTGTCGCATGTTGAGCTCCTTCTGCGTGAAAATATACTTCAAGCTCTTGTGATCCGTCATCACCTTGCATGAAGTACCGTACAGATAATGCCTCCAGATCTTCAGAGCATGGACAACCGCTGCTAACTCCAAGTCATGGACGGGGTAAGACACCTCTTCAGGCTTCAACTGGCGCGAAGCATAAGCGATGACTCGATCCCTCTGATGCAGAACGCATCCCAAGCCGGAATGCGAAGCGTCTGTATAAACGACGAAATCCTCAGTTCCATCAGGCAAGGCTAACACTGGAGCGGTCGTCAGCTTCTGTTTCAGAAGCTCGAAACTGGACTGGCACTCTGGACTCCACTCAAAGGGAACGTCCTTCCTCAGCAACTGTGTCATCAGTCTAGCGATACTCGAGAAACCCTGTACGAACCTCCTGTAGTAACTGGCCAAACCCAGAAACCAGCGGATGTCTCTGACGTTCTTGGGCACCTCCCAAGCAACGATGGCGTCAATCTTCGCCGGATCCACGGCAACTCCATCAGCTGAAATCACGTGGCCCAAGAAAGCCACCTCTGTGAGCCAGAACTCACACTTGCTGTATTTCCCATACAGCTGATGCTTCCTCAGCGTCTCTAGCACAATCCTCAAGCGCTCCTCGTGCTCCTCTATACTCCTCGAGTAGACTAAGATGTCATCGATGAAAACGACGACGAATCTGTCGAGGTAGTCAATGAACACACGGTTCATGAGCTCCATGAAAGCAGCTGGCGCATTGGTCAGCCCAAACGGCATGACCACGAACTCATAGTGTCCATAACAAGTCCGGAAAGCAGTCTTCTGCACATCCTCTGGCTTCACCCGCAGCTGGTGATAACCCGACCTCAGATCAATCTTCGAGAAGACAACGGCACCCTGCAGCTGATCTAACAGATCGTCAATCCGAGGAAGAGGATAACGGTTCTTTACCGTCGCCCGATTCAGCTCCCGATAGTCGATGCAAAGCCTCAGCGACCCATCCTTCTTCTTGACGAACAAAACTGGCACTCCCCAAGGTGATGCACTAGGGCGGATGTAACCCTTCTCAGCTAACTCCTCTAGCTAAGCCTTCAGCTCGGCCATCTCCGTCGGCGCCATGCGATAAGGGACTCGCGAAATGGGCCTAGTGCCCGGCTCCAACTCAATCGAAAAGTCGACCTCTCGCGGTGGGGGAAGTCCCGGCAGCTCCTCTGGAAACACGTCGGCGAAGTCTCTGACAATGGGGACATCTGATATACTGGGGTGTGCTCGATCCACCTCTACATCGTAGCACCAATATCCAATGCAGCCCTGATCGAGAAGTCTGGCGGTTCTGACTGCGCTAATGAGTGCCCCGTTCCTCTTGGGGTCGCTACCCCAAACTTGGTGCTCAGTCCCGTCGTCTGCCAAGATGGACACCATCCTCGTCCGAAGGTTGATGATGGCTCCGTAGTGGTCCATGAAATCCATACCCAGAATGAGATCTTCCATCCTCAACGGCATGACAATAAGGTCGGCTGGCCACTCACGCTCACCTATACGGATGGGGCACCCTAAAATCTCCCGACTCGACCTAACCTCTGCCCCGTCCGCCAGACCAATAGTAAGGGGTGAACCACTCGTGCAGCTCAGGCTCAGCCTAGCAACGCACGCCTCTTCTATAAAGCAGTGAGTAGCACCAGTGTCAAACAATATAGACAAGCACTCATCATGGAAGTGTATAGTACCTGCGGAAGTAGGGGCAGTACGGTCATCAGCTCTCATCTGGAACACGCGGGGCGGTGGGGGTAATGCTGGTCCTTGGCCTCCAGAACTCTGGCCTCGATCATACCCAGACCCCGATGGTCCCGCTGAAACTGATCCTCCACCCTGACCTGACCCAGATGGTCCTCTACCTCCTCGTCCGAACCCTCTACCTCCTCTACCTCCGCCTCGACCTCTACTAGAAGTATCTCCTCGCCCCTGTCCCTGGGGATATGTCAGAAGTGGCGGCTGAGGAGCCGCAGGAAGTCTTAGTGGCTGTGTAGACGGTGGTGCTCTCCTACTATGGGGACAACGAGCAGCTCTGTGTCCCATAGTGCCGCAAGCGTAGCAGACCGTCGAACGATCTGGACAAGAAGAAACATAATGACCACTCTCGTAACATCCATGGCAAGTGACACTCCTCACTCGCGCATCTCCTCCGTACACAGCTGGAACTAGTGGCTGGGGTACCCTCGGTGCAACTCCATGGTACCCTCCTCTGAATCCTCCTCTAAATCCTCCTCCACAGCCACTCCTCCGGAATCTGTCCTCTCCTTGGACCTCCGCTGGCCTCGCCCTCTTCGCCTCGAGGCGGGACGTGGAATAGGTGGTCTCAGACAAAATCCTCTGCTGGTCGTAAAGAAGAATGACCTCAAGGAATCTGTCAAAGCTAACAGCTCCTAAACTGGACGGATGCAAAAGCACGGGAGACGGCAGCCTCATCGATAACATGCGAATACGGCTCTCATCGGAAGGGCACAAGTGAGCACAGTAGACTAGCTCCTTCTTGAATTGGCAGACAATGGCAGAGACAGAAGCTGATCTGTCGTAGCGGCCACGCAGAAAAGATACCTCTCGGGCTGTCTGAATCCCAGGAGGGCAGTACTCTCTCATCATCAGGTCTCTAAAAGCATCATAGGTCTACTCTGTCTGGTCCTTCTTATATACTAACCATCTATCAAATGCATCCCTCCACAGCTGACCGGCTGCAAGCCTCTGTCGCTCAGAAGCTGGTATGGCAACATGGTCGAACAATCCCTCCATCTCACGGAACCACCTCTCAACGTCCTCTCCAGCCTCTCCAGCAAATGTCGGTGGGCGGCACTGAGATAGCGTCTTGACCCAATCGATGCGCTTCTCGGGGTGCGCATCAATCACGGGCTCGGCTGGCTGCTGAGCTGGAACCTCTGGCGTCGGTGCCGTAGATCGAGCTCCTCCTCGTAACTCACTCAGAATGTCATGAAGTGTCGCCTCTAACTGCCCAATCCTAGTCTCTGTGGAAACTGGAACTCGGTCATCAGCTGGCGGTGGCGAAGCTCGCTCCTCAGCATGGTCGTCAGCAGCGTGCTCCTCGGCGTGATCGTTAGCGGCAAGCTCCTCGACTCTCTCAACAGCAACTCGGTGGGGGCGTCCCCTGCCACGACGTGCCCTACCCCCACGCCCATCTGAACCGCGTCTAATATCGACCATGATGGCTACATGAACGATTAATTTAAACACTTAACATAGAAGCACTCAACGATTAATATGATCCTCTTCGAGGAGGATCGCCCTCAGGCCCCAATTGCATATATATATATAAATGTAAGCATAGAGACGATCTATGCCGTCCATCAAGGGACGGCTGACCAGAGGGGCAAAACCTCACGGCCTCCTAACTCGACACTCCGAGTATAGGTTGAAGGTTTGAAAGCCTAATCTAATGTTTTCAAAGTGGGATTTCATACCCAAAATTCGAAACGTATCGTTGAAATCCCCGGGGAAGTCCCCTGTACCTATCGTAAGTCTATGCGTGGAAAACCAGTAGTCATGCAAATAGCGAAATCAAGTGTAATACAATAGGGTGCCACGGCAGAGCCGGGTCAAAACGGAGTCTAAAAGTATAAATCCAAAACCATGGTCAGAGTTTGGTGAAGTAGATAACTCCAGCGCTCGCTATCCACCGAACAAAATGACCCACGCAATATGCAAACAGAACCAATGGGATGAACATAAATAATACCTAAAAATGGTAATGGTGAGCGGGATCAGAATGATGCCCACCTGCTGCATCCCGGCTCTAAGCACACATATACGCTATACCTTATAAAGATGCTTCTAGATGCAAGGCATAATATTAACACACTAGCATGTCCCTAAGATCAAGTGCTTAATAATAGATAGGGCCCCAGCAAAGAATACCAAATGGTATGTCCCTCTCCTACCTCCACCCCCTTCCGATAGGGCGGAGACTGGCCAGTTCATGAATGCATTCCTTTATCATCGGGCGGTCCGCAGACCCAACCCGTATCCACAATAAATAAAGCCTGCAGACAGCTCATAATATAAGTAAAGGAAGTTCCATGACTCGATCGACTTAGGACAGAACCCGATGGGACTGGGCCATCCTATGACCCTAGCAAAGACTCTAATTACTTCACAGATAACGGCTGTTCTGTTTACATATGCATAAAGAAATAGAATGCTCAACGGTCAATGCAACCTAGCATGATACTACATGGCATGCTGATCATGAATGCAAGCACCTAGTATATCATGCACATAAAGCAGGGAATATCTCTCTATCAATCTGAGTAAGCTCCGAAGAGACTTACCTGGTAAGCAGAACAACAAAAGGCAATCAACCAGGCAATATGAAATCCGACACGTCACAGATGGTCACCTAATAAGTATAAGCACATGAATGAGTCTATCTCTAAGGCACACAAAGCATGAAAGTATCACACACACAACTACACAACTTAACACAATAACCGTCACATCATCATTTTCATCATCTTAACTTTATCTCGTAATCCATCATCTCACAACTCATACCATATTCCATATAATTCTCCAATTCATCATCTTCATAAGTATCGAATATTTAATCTCTTTTAAAAATTACCGCAATATCATGCTATTAGTCACACATATCATACCGTTAGTCAAACGATCAGATTATCATGCTAGTTAGTCATCGACTAAGTCTTATTCCCAAGTTAGTTCCAAAACCGTTTAAAAATCCGAATTAATCAGTTAAGAATTCCGACCTTGAAAATACTTGCTAAAATCCTTTTTAAATTATTCAATCCAAATAATATATTTTAAAATCCCAAATAATATAATATGATATTTTAATTACCCTTTATTATTTAATAAACCATCTCTTTATAAAATCCCCAAAATAATATTTTATATTTAAATCCTCGAATAATATTATAGTATTTTAAAGACCGCAACCAATTAAATAAATAACCGATTAACTCGACCGAACCAAACCCAACCGAACCAAACCGATTTAAACACATTATAGGATCCACTATCCTAAGAATTTTCACATCAACTCAAGCTATCCTAGAGAGAGTAAGGTGGAAGAGAGATTACCTAGGCAAATGGAACACAAATGGCTCAAAAATTCTCACTTCGGGGACCTTGGGGACACCTCCAAACACCTTGCAATATATTTTCCAAAACCCCAAGCAAAAGGGTCAGGACTTTGTTTAGAAATGAAGCAAAGAAGTCATATAAAAGGTTTAAACTCAGTTTTGGAAGGAAATAATGGAGCTTACCAAGAAAACAACGCAAAACCTCAAGATCCTTCAAAAGACAGTTTCTGAAGCCTCAATGATAGACGATTTTGGATGGGAAAACGAGCTTGGATTTTGGATTATAATGTATGGTTGGAAAGTTGGTTTCAATATGGTTCTAAGGCCACCGAGTTTGCTCAATTCGGAGTAGTATTGAGGGAGATATGGCTTTTCTTGTGCAAGGTCACCAAAATAGACCTAAAATGGTGAAGGCTTCTTCTCTCTTTGGTTTTCTCTCAAAGTGACGGTGGGGCTCTTTGTGAATGAGTTCTAAACTGAGCTTGGGTCAGTTATAAAGGAGAGAAAGGAGTGGTTCATGTGTTAAAGATGGGGAGTGATTAAATGGAAGGGATGGGAGTGGTTGGACACCTATCATCACAAGCAAGCCACAAGTCAAGTCAAGTCAAGTCAAGGAGTGGGTGGTGATCAATGTTGGTCAAGTTAAGTATGGACGACTGACCTTGTAAATCAAAGACGTAAATCCCGAGCCCGAGATGCGTTAAAATCCGTTAAGTTCATAAAAGCCGAGAAAAGGTGGCTCGGGAATGTGTTTCTATCATTAAATCAATGTAAAGCCGTGCATAAAAATTTTAAATTTTTCGAGTTTTCATAATCATAGGGGAGGATAATATTCGGATTATCCTAAGGATATTTTATAAATATTGATTAAATTCCGGTCTTTACAGTCTCGGTCTGATCCCATGCCCTTCATATATTTTTTTAGGTTTGTTTGTAGATTATGTATGCTTCATGCTTCTATGGTGGGGAATTGCTTGGGCGTTCGCAATCGAACTCACCTTATTACTTGGCTTAAAGTATTTCGTGAATATGAGATTTCGTGTTTTGGTTTTGACCCGGCCTCGCAGTGGCAAGTTGTACTCTACTTTCTGTTTTCGCCTTTCTACTTAAAACAAATTTAGCGATGTAGACTCATAGGACAGATTAAGGGTACCCAACGACCATACGATTGATTTGGGGTTCGAAATCCCCACTTTAAAACATTATCATTTGACGTTTGAAACATGTACATGGATTGCAAGATCCGAACGAAGGTATCCAACCTTCGAAACGTAACCCGAATATTTATATTTGGGCCGTTATAATTTAATTCTCACATTGTAGTTTATATTTAAAATATTGTGTTAATATATTCTCTGGAACATGATAAACTATGTATAAATATGCAAGGATAAAATACACAAATACAATATGTTTTTACAAGGCTTCACTAATAAATTTTAAATACATTGGAAATAAAATATCTTTTTTTTTACACATGTAAGGATTTGGGTGGGACTAGTCCCTACTAGACCACCACTCAAGAGCATCCTTTTGAATGAAAATACAAAGATGTCTGTCAAGCATCTAGAGAGGCGTTCAATTGGAAGAGGTGAAATATGTGGTTGGCGCATCTACCCGGAAGCAATGCGAGAGACTAACATGCTCAAAAGACCGGAGCAGCAGAAGAATGTTTGTCGTGAGCATCTCAATCTCCCATGGGCAGGACCAATACCCCTTGATTGCATTGATCACAGTTAGGCTATCACCTTCAATGTGGATACTAGAAAAACCCATCTCCTTCGTCATCTGGATGCCCAATAAGAGGAATTTTTTTTCAAAATATTCATTAAAAAATAAAAATTTACGGATAAATTCACACATTGAAACTATTTACAAAAATATTCAAAATTTGCAGATACGTCAGAAAAACGCGGTCTGAGGCCGTGTTTTATGTGTTAATTGGGTATTTATTTTCGGAGCTGGGTTAAAAATTAAATTTCTTATAAAAACGCGGTTTTAAACCACGTTTTTTGAATAAAACGCGGTTTAAAACCGCGTTTCTTTCCTTTCTATTTCTTAATTAAAAAAAACAAAAAAAATATATTTCCAAGTAAAACGCGGCCGGCCGCGTTTTACTTAAAAAAAAAAGAAGAAAAGAAAGAAGGAGATGTGGAAACAAACGGGAAATATCCCCTAAGAAATAAATAATTCATAAAATCTCCCTACTAGGTACTTGCTCGCACTCACTCTTGTGTTTTGGGTTGGGGTTATTGTGGTGGTTCAGCTTGGGTGGTCATATCATGATTTCACTTGGCAGCTGTCGGCATGGGCTACATCTGTTATGGAAGTGCTATTTTGCTTGGTTCCATGCCTCTGTTTGTATAAAATCTCCCTTAATTATTCTAGCCAGTAGCCGTTGGTGGAATGATAACTATGGTTTGTATGCTCTAGGTGTCAAAACAGCCTTGATGTACCATGTTTTCCCCTTTCTTGGTCATCGCTATGTAATATATCTTCAATGCTACTTAATGGAATGTATATCGGTTATGGCTTATATACTTGTGTTGGGAATTTGCTGCCATGACAGCTTCTCTAGATCCTTTTACAAGGGTTTTCAATTCAAACTTGTTATGGTGCCCCCCTCTTGCTGGGTTCTAGGACTGTCAATGTCGTGTTCTTGCCTTACTTTCATTATACCGGCTTGGAGTAACCATACTGCTCCTACCTTGGATCACTATGGGGGCAGTAGCTCTAGAATTGAGTATTCATACCCACTCCCCGTCTACATTATCACACCAAATTCACGTAAAATTCAATTCTCCATTAGGTTCCCGTTGTTGCGGGTCTTTGGACCTCTTTCGGTTGACTTCCCACTTTCTGCAATAGCTATGCCTCAACAACATCATACACCTTGGGTTAATGGTATGTGCAGTACTCAATGCCACAAGGTTGCTCCTATACATATTTTCACCTCTATGGTTAGGGCCATCCAGCATACGATTGCTTGTCTCCGGACCTATCTCAGCCCCAAGTCTTTTACTCATCCTCAACCAAAATCTAATATAGGCACCCGTCTTTGGAACGACCCACATCATGCCTTGGATAATACTTCTCCTGGCACAATTCGAGTCTATAAACTTGAAACTACTAACGTTAATATACGATGTCTTCTAATGCTTCCATTACAAGTTTTCAAACATAGTAACTCAATCAATCGATCAAAACATTCCGCACGTGGGCCTTCGGCTGTGAGATCCGCTAACCTTTGGTCTCACATCCACAACGTAGACACATGAAAATCACTTTTTGGAACTGTAGAGGGATTCGGAAAAAAAACATTCTGGACAGAGATAGATAGTCGCTGTAAGAACGAGCATATACAACTTATCGCTCTAGCAGAAACGAAGTCCGAGATGATTCCCGAAGATGTTATATGGAAATCAGCTGGTTTCGATAATGCTGCCTGGTCTCCCTCGACCGGACGTTCCGGTGGATTGGGCATCTTATGGAAATCCTACCAACTAACAAACGAGACCATTTCAGTACAAATCCATCTTCTAAGGATTATCGGACTGCAATACGACAATCTCCTCGAAAGAATCTCTATGCTCATTCTTTTTGTGTACGCACCTCCAAACCCCCAAGAGAAACCCGCTTTCTGGGAAACACTCACATCTATTGTGCTCAACTCGCTCATTCCCTGTATGGTTATGGGAGACCTAAATGAGATTCTGTGTAGCAATGACAAATTGGGGGGGCAAGCCCCCTCTCAGCCTGATCCACACGTCTAATCACGTTTAAAAACGACTGCGGACTCGAAGATCTCCCCACTTTCGGCAATCCATTCACTTGGAGGAAAAACCAAGACGAAAATGCCAATATCCGAGAAAAACTTGACCGTGTCTTGGCACATCACACAATTATCCAAAAATTCCCAAACCTCGCCACGCACAATGGCGCTTTCTCCTCATCTGACCACTGCCCCATATCAATAACCCTGGATTGTTATTCCAACTTTAAAGCCCCCCCCCCCTTCAAATTTGAAAACACATGGCTCCAAAGGAAAGACTTCCGCAACATTGTCAAGCAGTCCTGGCGAGCAACGTGTATGGGCTCGTCCATGTTCCAGCTGATGTTAAAAAAAAAATCTTAAAGAAAAAAGCTAAAGAATGGAATAAGAGCACCTTCGGCAATATTTTCAACCAATTACGGGAGGTTGAAATTGCGCTCCTTAACATCCAAGCTGACATCGGCCATAATACCACCAGGCCAGCAAGCAGTAGAGAGAAAAACCTACTTATGAAAAAAGAGAAACTACTTCTCTTCCAAAAAACTTTCTGGAATCAACGAGCAAAGACAAAACATCTAAAACTTTCGGACACAAACTCCACATACTTTCATAGGGTGGCTTCCGGACGTAGACATAGAAAACAAATCCGCAACATTACTTCTGACAACGGTACGTTGATTGTAGGAGAGGAAAACGTAAGAAAAGAAAGCAAAAGTAATTTTGAGAGAAGATTCAAAAAGGAGGATATTGATAACCAACTCCTTCATGAGTCGCTCAATGTAATCCATCCATCAATCACACCCGAAGAGAACGCGTTTCTTATTCAACTACCTTCGAACAGTGAAATTAAAGCTGCGGTTTTTTCTCTCGGGAATAACAAATCCCCGGGCCCTGATGGATTTACAGCCGAATTCTACAAGAAATACTGGGATATCCTGGGCATATCAGTCACTAGAGCTATTAAAGGCTTCTTCCAATCAGGAAAACTTCTCAAACAAATAAACCACACCTTCATAACGCTCCTGCCCAAGCAAGATAACCCGACCACGACGAGTCATTACCGCCCTATTAGCCTATGCTCCACCCTATACAAAGTCATATCCAAAATCTTAACTGAGAGGATCAAAGTGGTAATGGGTAGACTCATTCATCCACTGCAAGGTGCCTTCGTGTCTAATAGGGCTATACAGGATAATGTTCTTATTGCACACGAAATCTTTCATTCCTTCAGATCCCGTAGGGGCCGTGAGGGATGGCTTGCCATTAAATTAGATATGGAAAAGGCGTATGACAGAGTTGACTGGGAGTTCACTAGGAAGGTCCTTCAGAAATTTGGGTTTCACAACACCTTCATCTCATGGATCATGGAATGCGTAACAACTGCATCCTACTCAGTACTAATCAACAATGGCCCCACAGATGTCTTCTTCCCCACTCGTGGCCTCAGGCAAGGAGACCCGCTTTCTCCGTTCCTATTTATACTTGGTGCTGAGGTCTTAGCAAGGAAACTTTCTGTAGAAGCACACTCGGATAATAGCCCTATCGGCTTTCGTTTTAGGAAGGACGGGCCCAGGTTTCCTTTCCTTTCCTTTGCTGATGACATCATCATCTTCTCCAAAGGCAGCTCAGCTGCTGCCCAAAAAGTCAGGTCAATAGTTGACTCGTACTGCAAAATCTCAGGGCAAAAGGTGAACTTCCACAAATCAAGCTTTCAAGCAACTATGGGTGTTTCCAGATCCAGAATTACTGAACTACATAGTATCCTGAACATTACGAATGTACATTCGCTCGAAAAATATCTTGGCTGCCCTATCATCAATGGTAGAGTGAACAACCACACATTTGAAGACATCATCTGCCGCTCTAAGGAACAACTAAGCAAATGGCGTGCCCAAACACTTTCACAACAGGGTCGGGCAGTTCTCATCAACTCAAATCTCTCAGCAAAGCCGCTGTACACAATGCAAATCTTTTTGCTACCCAATACACTACACAAAGAGCTGGATCAAATTAACCGCACTTTTTTCTGGAACAAAGACATCCAGCATCGGCCTCTCATCAGTTGGGATAGGGTGTGTAGACCAAAGAAACATGGAGGACTCGGACTTCGAAAATCGAAAGAAATGAATGAAGCACTACAGATGAAGCTATTATGGAAAATATTGGCTGAACCAAATAACATGTGGGTATCAATAATCAATTACAAATACTTAAAAACTACTAACATCCTCGAGTACAAAAAACATGGGAACTCATCGGCCTCTCATCAGTGGGCCAAAATGGTAACTCTATTAGGAAAATTCAAAACCGGGCTGATCTGGTCTATAGGGAACGGAAAATCAGTAAAGTTCTGGACAGATTGTTGGATATCGAATTCCGCACTATGCGCGAGGAACTTCTTCCCGCCAGATCAAAATATGGAAGAAACTGTGAGTGACTATATCATAGGTGGAAAATGGTGGAGTGAAAAATTAAGCATGGTGCTTCCAGCTAACCTTGTGGCAGAAATTCTGGACATTCCGCTCCCGATGTCCTCTTTTGAGGACAGACTATATTGGTGGCCTGATAAGTCGGGCTGGTTTACAACATCAAGCGTGTATAAACTTATCACATCCAACACAACTACCAACATCGATATCAACAACTGGATCTGGAAGTTAAAGATTCCACCAAAAATTACAAACTTCCCGTGGAAAATCAGCCAAGACGGGCTACCGACTGCTTCCAGACTAGCCTCACGTGGGGTGTCTGTCCCTTCCACGTGTTGTCTCTGCAACGGCCCGTCCGAAGATGACACCCACTTTATGTTCGAGTGTCCCTACGTCCAATCTCTCTTCCACCTACCCCCAAAATTTAGTTCCACTATTGGAAACATGATACAGCTAAGTCGAGATGTCAAACCAATCCTTGCCTTCCTAGGGAACAACCTCAATCATCACATTAAAAAGGAGCTTGCCTTTACGTGGTGGACGGCATGGTATATTCGAAACCAATTCATCTTTAGGCTTGTCCCTGTCCCACAGGGATTCTGCCATCCATACAGTCAAAACACACATTCTCAACTGGAACAAAACTGCCCTGTCCGACTGCGATCCAGATGAGGATTTCTCCGGACACCCACACATACCGCGGAATAAAAAACCAAAATCTACAATACAAAAGGTTAAGTGGCGCAAACCACCTTTCGGGACCCTAAAATTAAACTTCGACGGGTCCTCTCTTCCTAATTTAGACAGTACGGCTGGGGCCATCCTAAGGGATTGGACTGGCAAGCCAATAAACATAAGCTATCAGAAACTAGGTAAGCAGAACGCTCTCAAAGCCGAAGCACTTGCCCTAAAGTTAGGAATCCAACACAGCTTACGACTTCATATTGACAAAATCTATATTGAGGGAGACTCTAACATCATCATCAACCACTTAGCCAACCACACTAAATGCCCATGGGAAGTTGAGCTCATCCTATCCGACATTAGAACCGCTTTATCGACTATGAAAGAAGTCTCCTTCTTTCATATTCCCCGTTGCGGCAACAGAGTGGCTGACAAGGTTGCACACCTTTGCCACTTTGCCGGGGGAGTCGATATTTACAACGATCCTGGTCTTAATGACCTCATCCGCAAGGATGCTGCTGGGTAGAGTCTGCTCACTCGGAACCTTACCTAATCAAAAATAATAATAATAATAATAATAATAATAATAATAATAATAATAATTCATAAAATACATAAAAAAAACAAAAAAAATAAGTACAGTTGGGGGAGAAAAAAAGAAGAAATTGCGCGTCAACAGATTGAGATGACGACGAAACCAATATGATTTTTCTTTTTACTTTTTTAATTTTATTATTTCTGCTGCTTCGTATCCCTTAACTTGGAGGAGGAGGAAAGCCCACCATTAATGGAAGGAAATGTCGATCCGCACCTCTTTTTCTTGGATTTCTCCACTCTGTTCGTAATCGTCTTCTTGATTTGCCGGCTCCTCCAAGGAGAGCTGTTCGTAATCGGGGCTGCCGTTAAGCTCCTTCTTTTTTTTTTTTTTTTTTTTTTTTTTTTAAGTAAAACGCGGCCTGAGGTCGCGTTTTACGTTGGAAATATATTTTTTTTGTTTTTTTAATCAAGAAATAAAAAGGAAAGAAACGCGGTTTTAAACTGCGTTTTATTAAAAAAACGCGGTTTATAACCGTGTTTTTATTAGAAATTTAATTTTTAACCCAGCTCCGGAAATAAATACCCAATTAACAGATAAAACCTGGCCTCAGATCGCGTTTTTCTGACGTATCTGCAAATTTTAAATATTTTTGTAAATAGTTTCAATGTGTGAATTTATCCGTAAACTTTTATTTTTTAATGAATATTTTGAAAAAAAAAATTATATAAGAGTCTCATATCAGTCATGAGCGACAACATGAGTGTAAGTTGTCTGCCTTCACAACCAATCAACGTTTGGAAACAAAATATCTGCTTTGGCTGGGTGGGGAAAAAGAAGTGAAAGGGGAAAAAATGATGAAAAACTATATACAAAGTAAGAGGAAAGAATAGAGAGAAGGATATGTTTCCAATAAAGTACGAAGTATTAAGTAATAATTAGGGCAAATTACAACTAATATCCCAACCTTTAGGGATAGTTGTTTTTAATACCCTAACCTTGTAAAATTTCACAAAATATCCTAACCTATACCATTAGTTGCAATTAACACCCTAAATGAGTTTCTTAAATTAAAAAAATTACCCACATCAAACAAAAATTACAAAAAATCACCCATATTCATAAAATATTTTCAATGAATCCCTAATACATTTTTAAAAAATGAGAATTAAATAAATCTCTTACAATTTGACCTTACCTGACCCACCATCCAAAAATAATTATAATATATATATATAATATACTCCTTTAAAATATAATATAATTACTTTAGCATCTACTCATTTAAAATTTTAATACAATCAATCAAAATAATTAATTATTTATAAAAAAAAAACGTATATTATAATTAAAATCTAAATTTATATAAGTCTGTCTCGATACATGCCGATTTGTGCATCTATATATTCCCTGTATATTATTTGATACGATATATACTGTCTTTTTGGTTAATATTATGTTATATATACTAAAACTAATACATAACATCTTATAATGTATCACACATAAATTTCATGGTATTAAAAAAAATGATTCTATAAGAAATGTTTAACATAATAGTTTTACAAAAATAAAATAAAGTAGATTTAAAAAAAATAAATGGTAAAAGATATGATAACCATTTGCAATAAATAATTATATAATAAAGATATATTCAAAATAATGTGGTAAAAAATAATAATTTTACCATACTATTTTTAATATATCTTTATTATGTAACTATTTATTACAAATGGTTATCATATCTCATACCATTTATTTATTAAAATCTACATTATTTTATTTTTGTAAAAGTGTTATGTTAAAGATAAATAATTAATTATTTTGAGTACTTATATTAAAATATTAAATGAGTAAATGCTAAAATAATTATATTATATTTTTAAAGGAGTATATTTTATATACCTGTTATAATTATTTTTGGATGGTGGGTTGGGTGGGCTTAAATTGTAAGAGATTTTTTTAATTTCAAATTTTAAAATATATTAGGATTTTATTGAAAACATTTTATGAATATGGGTGATTTTTTATAATTTTTGTATGATGTGGGTAATTTTTACATTTTAAGAATCTCATCCAGGGTGTTAAGTGCAACTAATGGTATATGTTAGGATATTTTGTGAAATTTTACAAGGTTAGGGTATTAAAAGCAACTATCCCTAAAGGTTGGGATATTAGTTGTAATTTACCCTAATAATTATGTAAAAACAACTACTTTAATTAAGATAAGGTAGTACCCAAAGGTCCCCGGTTCGAACCCCGGATGACCGCTCTTTATTTACCAATTCAATGTGAGTGAAAGCACACAGTCAAAATCTCTTCATTGACACGATAACGATTTTAGTTTTCAAAACCGTAGGAAATTATGGAATTGTCGTTTTCAAAACCGTAAAATATTTGCTGACAACGGATTTCAAAACCGTGACAAAAAAGCCCTAATGAATGGACTGGACTAGCAGCCCATTAGCCCAACACCCTCCCGGTCACGATTTTTAAAATCGTGGCCATTTTCCAAACCATCGTCATTTCCAAAATCGTCGCCAATTTATTCCTAATGGTTTTCAAAACCGTGGCCGTTAATATCGTACCTTCTAACGGTTTTTGAAACTGTAACCATTTTTTTTTTTTTTGCATTTTTTAAAATCGCAGTTGTCACCGTGTCATTAGCGATAGTTGACCGTGTATAAAACAAATCGGATAAATTTAGCATTAGTGCAATGAACCCTTTTTCAAAATTTTACGTTTTAAAGATGGATAAATTTTGAAAAAAATGTTGTCAACCCATCTCACCGTAATCCAAAATTGAACGAGCACACAAGGAATGTGAAATTTCATTGCTTAGATGGATTAATTAGGTTATTATGGCTTTGTTAATTTTGAAAGAGTAAGTTATAATTTATTAATAAATTCATCCACTAATTACGTTTTGTGGAATAAAATAAGTGTGTTTGATTAAATACTCCCTCCGTCCCACAATAATTGTATTTGGACTATTTATGCATGCTTTTTAAGGAGCTAAAAACTATATAAAATATCCATTTTTTAATTAATTTTTTAAAATAATTATATACTTATTAGTAATATGTATGATATTATTTAAAAATATTTAATAAAATGTTGATATTTTATATAGTTTTTAGTTTCTTAAGAAAACGTGCATGAATAGTTAAAGACATTCTTTGTGGGACGGAGGGAGTATTATTTTAAGATATTATTATTTTAATAATATTTTGAGATATTATTATAATAATAGGGTAATGCCTATTATAAAAATAAATTATCATTTTAATAATATTTATATTATAATATGCGAAGTACGATATTTTTCATCATAATAAAGTAAATGTAAGTAAATATAGGTAAATTTGGTGATTTATAATGAATTCCCTTAATTTAATATTTTATGGAATATATATAAAAACAATATAGAATTACTTAGAGAAAAGCATAAACTGCGAAACAAGAAGACATCAATGACTCCTTAAGGCCAAGCTCCCTTCAGAATAGAATGAAACCACCGAAAATAGTTAGGTGAAAAAAACCTATCGAGGGTGTTGTTAAATTCAATTTTGACGGAGCTAGGACTGACTTGGACCTAGCAGCTTCTGACTTTGTCATCCGTGATAGCCAGGGACTCGAAGGGATCCTTTCTTGCGGTGCCCGTGGCCACGGGAAGGTGTCCGCTGTTCAAGAGGAATGTTATGGTCTTCTGACTAGATTGTTGGAAGCTACAAAGTGAGGCTTCTCCCGCCTTGAGATGGAGGGCGACTGTCTGACCACTATCAATATCTTGAGGTGGCTTTGGAAGTGCCCGTGGGAGAGTGAGATGGCTATTTCGGACGCCCTTGGTCTATGTCGGGCCTTTGAGAGTGTATCCTTCTCGGCTCTCGCACACTTTCAGGGAGGAAAACCGGAAAACCGGGTGGCTAACAGGTTGACGCGTCTTGAACTCTCCTGAATATTAAACAGCAATCACCTATATTAGTTGAATATTTTATGAAATATAGTTAATTAAATAGTAGTTGTGGAATATAATAGCTAGATTAAATAAAAAATGTAATTATTCTAAAACATGTTTAATACTTTATGGAATATAATTGGTTAAATATTAGTTGTGGAATATAATACATTGAATAAAAATTGTCATTATTTAAAAATATGTTGAATAAACTAATATTTTTTAATTATAATATTATATAAAGTGACATTATTTTAATTTTATGTTTTAGGAATATCGTTGAGCTGTAACAGAACACGGTGTAACTGCATCAGGTCATGAACGACAAGTTGCATCTCGAATAATGTAGGGGCTCGTGACTTAACATGCCTCTTATCAGAAGTCATCTGATAAAGGTCATGGTTATTAGAAAGAGGCAAGTGTCTATGAAAAAATTCAAAAGAAAGGGATGAAAAGTCAAAACATCATAACGGTACGGGAGAGCAGTTGCGGTGCTTGGGGGTGGCGGTATGCTCGGGTGCCGTGGGTGCATTCTTTCTTGACCGGTGGGTTGCCTTCCCGATCTCCGATGGTTGGAAGGTTTATGAGCGCGGGATGGGCTCGTCCCTCTCTTATTTCCACTCTCTTTGTTCTGTTGTCTTTTACCCTAAACTTAAACCTCAACAAACACAACAAATCACACAAACAAACCTATCCCCTATCTCTTTCCAACAACTCTCTTCCAATTTATTGATATTTTCCAGTCTACAATCCGTCTGGGATCAATACTACAAACAGAAGCTTCTGCAATCTGTATTGGTTTAGAGATAGCGCTCAGAAAAGGAATAAGGAATATCATTATAGAAGGTGACTAACTTGGAGTAATCAAAGCAATTCAAGACGCTGATAACGTTCCGTGGGAGATCCTCGGGAGGGTTGAGAAGATTCAGTCGTTGAGAAGAAGCTTCAACTGTAGCCAGTTCAGACACTGCTATAAACTAAAACATAGTGTTGATTACATTGCAAAAGTTAAGTGTATTTGTAACATGAACACTCCCCCTTTGAATATGGAGCTTTGTAACATCATCTAGCGAGAAGATTAAGGATGATCTTTGCTCTGTCAAAGACATCCTACTGTTTGCCTACTATATAAAAAAAAACTTTCTATCTAGTTGTTACCTAGAAACCCTAAGCCAATTACCCTCTCGTGGGATTTTCATCCTCTCAAGGATACCCTGACCAAAATCACAACATTTTGCCCTCCGATAAACATTACACAACACCAATTTGATGAGGATACTCCTCAATCTAACCATTTTGGGACAATCTCTGGCCTATGGCCGCTAAAATCTAAACATAATCTTTCTCTTGCAAATCTCCCTTATGATTTGGACAATATTTTCAACAAGAATTGTAAGTGTCATTGTCCGATGTTGGTCCCATCCCTGCCGTGGAGTGTAGATCTAGGCAAGCTCCCTAACCTCAAGATTGACTACAATAGATCTCGATCCCCTCTTGTGTCGACTCTGAGTGTCCGATCATACAAGGTTTCATCCGCTCAATCAACTTTAAAATAAAAAAGGAACAACTTCCTTCAATTAGATAAGTGTCTTCATGAATCCTTACTTCCCCTTCTGTTTGTCTTGAAGCTTTTTTCTAATTCTATATAGCCCCAAATTGTTACTTTTACCATATTTTTTTTGCTTCACTGATGATATAGGTTCCTTCCCTTTATTTACACAGAACTACCCCTATAATTGCCTAAACTGCAAACTGGATAAGAGTTCTAAACACATTTGGTTGATCTATAACCTTATCAATGACACCTCATTCAGAAAGCCCTTTGTCTCCACTGCTCTTTTTGAATCCTTGCCAATGAAAACGAGGAACATGATGACCATCAAGATTGGGTGCCTGAGGGCACCAGATGCGCTCCCTTTTTTTTTTCTTCAAAAGCTACAATATTTATATAATGTCTAGTAGCATGAATGATCATCATACACAGAGACACAGCAATAACCACGAGAGCTACTGGTACAAACTGATTTTCAACCTTGGCCAGTGCTATGCTGCATGTGTTCTTCTCTCTTTTTGCAGGAACTATCGTGCAATCGGGAACTGTGAAGCCCACACTCGGCGGTTTGTTTGTACCGCTACTCTTCCTATGCTTCTCTTATTATTTGTCCTCTTAATGCTTCTCTCTCGGTTCCTTTGGGACCGAATGGTTATCTACAAAACCATCCCTTACAAATTTCCTACAAACATATTATGCACACGTACCCCACCCCTTTAGGGCACATGCAACATTGTCAAAACAAAAAAGATAAATAGAACTATTTTGCTAGACAGTACGAAAACAACGTCTTCCATTCTCAATCTCAACGGATTTGGTTGCATAACTGGGATTTCATCATTTATCATCATTGTGATAAACTTTAATGTTAAGCGTCTACCAAAAAAAATTAATGCTTAGTTAACATATTCGGTTTCCCTCCTAAAAACTACTTGTGGTGTGCTTAACAACATTATCATTCCCATCATACCAATGAACACATTTACGTGATACATAGCCAAGTATTATGTATCATTTTGCGCATCAACACATTATTAACCTTTATTTAGTCCAAAAAGATGTCATATAAAAACGCCCTGCATTCGACACATGCAAGGCAGATGAGTAATGTCTACATGACCTGACTATGCAAACTACAAATAATTGTGTAAGATCACTTCATCTAATTAGGGTCCATCTTTAGGCTTAAGCAGTAGGAGCTTTGTATGGCTATTCACAGCTGAGAAGGTAAACGAGTAATGTCTACATGACCTGACAGAACCACACTGTTTCGCTCCTTCACTTTTAATTGATACAGAACCCTGCATAAAGCAGCTCCATCGTGAGGCAACAGATTCAGAAAGAAAGATTTGAGAACAAAAATGTGAAGGCCGGATTGAAAGTAGTTGGGAAGCCAGTTTTACCTCAGCCCTTCCAGCCACATCTCCGTGATCAAGGTTTCACCAGGGTAAACATGCAGAAGGAATCGGCCTGATATAGTCTTGACCATATCCTGGTCCCCTTTGCAGATGCACCTGATGATTGCCCTAACAGCAAAACCAAGTGTACAGAGTCCGTGCAGAATTGGACGGGTGAATCTGCAGTATGATCAAGGGCCGTTTTGTATAAAATTAGGAAAGTTAAAGAGAGGTAAATAGAAATGAGATGACCCCTTGTTTGTTCTTAGGTAGGAAAAGATAACGGTTAACCACATGAATCTAGTCCTTAAGTTAAATACATTGATCAATATTTTAATCATTACCCTTCTCCCCTCATTTTCCATAAAAATTTATTTCCTTTTTCTCCATTTGACTGCCTAATTTTAGCATAAGGCAGACATTAGGCTGCTTTAACCATTCCACTCTCCCCTCCTCAGACTCACAAAAGAGAGATAGGACATACACATTTTACATATAAAATTTGATTCTTTTCCCTTTCATTCCCCAATCCAGAAACAACAAGGCTAATTGATATAGAACCCTACATTAGCAATTTCATCGTGTGACAACAGATTCAGTGTTAAAAATTCTAATCATTGCCCCCTTCTTTCAAATTTTCATACAAAATTTAATTTGTTTCCCTCATTTCAATAATTAATTTGAGTATGGGATAACCATATTCCCTATACTCCTCTAATCATTATCCCCTTATCTTATTTTTCATTAAAAAAAAAGAGCATTCTTCTATCCTCTAGAGTCACAAAACTTTGCTATAATATATTCTCATACAAAATTTGTTTCTATTCTGTTTACCTTACATAATCTTATACCAAAAGAGCCATAAAATTAAAATTATCCTGCAATAACTGATCAACTACAGCACCATAGCTCTGTACTGAGTCTGAGAGGCATTTAAATGATTAGGTCTTAATTTATTTCATAATACTATGCTCATAGATGAGAATTAAACATATAATATGCAAATAAGGGGGAGGATTTTGGAAAAATAAGGTTTGGATAATCATACCCAGCAACTGAGGCAAGACCAGGATCAGAATGTAACGGATTATAATCACCAGATAGTCTATGCAACAATGCCTGCATTTCAACACAGAGTTCACATTTGTTAATTATCTGAGCCTTGATACATTCTTAGAGAACACATAACAGGAACTTTGATGCGGAATTTAAAATTGCTGAATCTTACTGTGCATCTCACAATATACAGAAAATTTAAAGTATTCAAATGATGGATTCTGCCGAATCTGAGCAGCATTTAACATCTAAAAGGGAATGACCAGCAGGATTTATCTGATAGCTCTTACTCCTATAGTAGAGGATCAAACTAACAAAATCAGTAGTATCATTATATGAACATTCATGTAAATGGTACACACCTGAGATGGCTGAGTACAATCCTCGAAAGTAATGAAAGGCTGGCTTTTGGGAATTTTCACAGATGGAACTTGACTGGTTTGGTACTTTGAGTAAGAATAAGGACGAGAAGTCTTGGAGAAACCACCAGCACCTCGCATAAAAAGAGTTGTCCTGCAAGAGATCCATTTTCAACCCTATGCAAGTAGTGGCAAGTACATTCAGGACTTAGCAGAACATACCTGTTCATACACAATAGTTGTCCGGACTCCTTCTCAAAAGTCTGAGTTTCAATTTCAAGAACCGCAGCTTTACCTGGAAAGAGTATAGTGTGAAATGGCCAAGCGTTACTCCTAAGGCCACACATAAATCAGTCGATTTATCCTTTGAAAATGATCAATTAATGACAAGAAGCTTTTATCGAAGTAACGTACCTTTGTCATGCAGTCCAGCTATGCTTGCTCGATTCTCTATCTGCATGAAACCAAGAAAAAAAAAATTCAACAAAATGGTTTCTTTTCTATGGATTGTCATGTCTTTCATCCAACACCTAACTGCAAATCTAAGATATAAAAAATCATGTTAGTGTGTTAGATGTTTCATGTTTCAAGAATGAACCAAGAATGGCTACCAACTCATTTGATAACAAGATTTGAAGAGGGATAGTAATACGCTGCAGTGCAAAATATATTGGTGAAAATAAATACATGAAGGAGATTTTTCTTGTGATCTGGATTTCTAGGGCCTCGGTCTTAAACAAAGATTAAGCAGAAATACAGTAACAGAACACTACAAAATAAAATTATGATAGGATAAAAAAACCCACCTGATTTTTTATTGATTCAAAAGGGGAGGGAGAGTCCAAAATTTTAAAAAATGGCCAAGGTGACCCAACAAAATGCATAGGTTGGTAGCAGCTAGTATCTTGAAGCAAGACACGTATAAAGTATACATAAATTCATAAGTGCCAAAACTTAATCTGCCCATGTATATCATCCAAATGTCATGACCAGCCTTACAGTACTGTTTGATGGAAGTGGTCTGTAGATCTCTATGTATTGTTGTCCATGCAGAAGGAGGCGTGGATCATATCTGACACAAATTAAAAGAAAGGATTTCATCAGACTTAAAAGAAATGAGCACACTAGTGCTGATTCAGTGTTTAACTTTAAGATCTTTGAGCTTATTTGCAATTCACCAAAAATCTAGTATCAACAGTACAATTGAACAAAATGCAGAAGTCAAAAACAATAATCACTCACTCCAGCCCTGGCACTTCGGACAAGCATGGCAAGACTGCAAATGTATATAGAGTGGCAAAAGTCGGCAAGACCTATAGAGGCAGAACCAACAAGTACATTATTACAAGGAAAATCCCAAAACTATCAATGCTGTTTGAATATGAACATAAGCAGTATCTATTTCTGAAGGGAAGAAATGCAAGCAGAAGAGATCAGGAAAGAAAAACTAATCTAGAAAGAGATATCTTATAATCTATTTCACAATCCATTTAACCAACAAACAATTTACAAACTAGATACACCAATTGCCATTTTGATGATGAATTACGGAACTCTCACTCTAATCATCTACCTCAAGAGCATAAGGAATCTCCTAATATGTTTCAGCAAATATCAAAGTGTCAAAAGAGGATTGTAATCAAATAATACAAACCGATAGAAGACTCGAAGTAGTATCCTTACTACCTTTATGAATTTCTGGCCATTCTCATGGTAGACATATTTGAGCTCACTTGCATCCACAGCATCCCTCCCACAAGCTCCAATACCAAGGGCATAAACCGCCACATCCCTGTTTTTCCAAGACCGACTCCCACTAAATCCCAAATCTCCATCTCTAAACTACACAGATCCTCAAAATACGCAACAAGAATCAACAACCTTACCTCTCGTTATATGTCTCAGTTGACTGTGATTCAGCAACAGACCGCCATCAGAGATCGCAAACACACGCAAGGTATGAATCGAACAAACATCAAAGTCAGAAGCATCAGGAAAAAAAAAACCTCAAATCAAACAGTTTCGAGGAAATCGCAGATACCGGTGGGAATTTATAAGCCAGGAGAAGCTCCGGAACGATCGCTGAGCCCCGATTCTCCACGGAAGACATTTCAATCCTACAAAATAGGAAAAATCAACTGACGAAAAATTTCCGGCGAATTGGTTAATTCAGCAAAGAACGGCTTCAAATTATCCAACGGAGATGAGTGATTGAATCAAAGACAACGGAGAGAGATTATGAGAAGGGAAGGAATTCATACAATACAAGCAAGTAGCAACGAAAAACACCACTGGGCGGTCGAACACTCAAAACACACTATCGATCGATTCCAACTCCGCGAGATTTTTTGTTTCTGAGAGTTGGATAAGAAGTTAAGAACGGGTCTTCGAAGCGAGTTTACAAGTAAAAACTAGAAAAAATTAGGTTAAATATCCATTTACAAAAGTTAATTAGATAAATGTCCATTTTTAATCGGATATTAAGTAAATGTCCATAATAATTTCATATTCCCAAAATACCCCTCCCTTCAATCTCCTAGTCTCAAAAACCGATAGTTTTTTTTCTTTAATTCATTTATTTCCGTTCATCAATGGAGTTTCAGGTTTCCATTTTCTGATCCAAGGTCACCAATGGCTTCTTTCTTAGCTCCATCAAGTTCTTTTCATCCCGTTTCAAGACCGACTCTTCCATCGTCAGGTTCGTCGGGACCTCCATCGTCGCTGCCATTGCTACCGAGGATCGCAAGTACCAACTCTTTCAATGTTCTTGACTTCATCGCTGTATAATTGCTAATCTCTTTATGCCTATTTTGCGCTTGGTAGTTTTTTCTGAGATTAATCAATGATTAATTGATTTACTTTATACAAATTGCGCCTGGTCGAAATTTCGCGTTTCTGGTGATGATCCATGTTTGGCGTTCCTGTCTTTTGACTGCAGTTTCCATGCTCAATTGAACTATGCTGTGTTCGGATTTCGTTTTCCCTTTGGCGGAGGGCCGATCGAGTCGATGTTGGGAAAATTCGGAAATGGAGCTAGAAGAGGCAAATTAAAGTATTAAACTGCAGAGAAAATGATACTTTGGGGGTTGTCAATTGTATAGGAAGGAAGTAAGCGTGAGTTTGGAGGAAGGGAATTCAGACATCAAAATTAGACGAGGCTTCCAACTTATGGGATTGGGAGATGAAATTGCATATTGATTGAGCTACCTGAGTGTTCATTAGTTTGTTACTATGAGTAATGCTTGCTACAAACAAGGGAATTGCATGATTAATGGATGCTCTCAACGTCTTTGAATAATAAAATACTTTTTAGCAAAATAAACTACTTTTTAGCAAAACAAATTAATTTTTTAAATTTGTTTTCTTGAGTGGCTTTGAATATATTGCAATTGTAGTTGCATCATCTGCATTTAACAAGTGTTACTCTTAATTAATGGATGTTTCGGTTTGTTTTTCTTCGATTTGTATGATTAACATTATGTTAATCTAAATTTCTTAGTTTAGTGAGGTTAATCTTAATTTAGCTTTTAGAATGTATAAAATGGATCCCTAAATCCTAATGGTTAATCATATTAAGTGTGAGAAACAATTTTGTTGAAAATAATATTGTTGTGACAATAGTTGATGACAATAGGATGATCTAATGACACTATTTTATTGTTGCACAACAGAAAACGGGTGACAATAGGATGATGACACTATTTTATTGTTGGTGACAACAGATTACTAAAGTAGGTTGGTGACAATAGGGGTGGTGATAATGTTCTTTGTTTAGGGATAATAGATTGGTGGCAATGTTTTTTAGTTGGTGATAATTGGTTTGTGGCAATGTTTGGTGACATTGTTCACTCGTTGGTGAAAATAATTTGATGGTAGTGTTTCTTAGTTGTTGATAATAGGTTGGTGACATTGTTCACTCGTTGGTGAAAACAATTGTCACCAAAAAAAATTCCCCAAATGTCACTAGAAAAAAATAAAATATCACCAAAAAAGTCAATTCTCACCGATTCAACTGTCACTAAAAAATATAATCAATTGTCACCGAAAAATATAATCAATTGTCACCGGAAAAAAAACTGTCACCAAATATAGGCACATACCGAAATAGGTTGGTGACACAATTTTGGTGACAATTTCATATGAGAGAAACTAGTCAAACTTTTAAAATTTTATTTGGTGACAATATTTTGATGATATATAATGTGGCAGTGACATTTATTGTTATGTTGACATATTTTTTGCTAGCATTAAGTTGTATGATGGTTGTATTTTGATACTCATTGCAATCTAATCATGGTGACAATGTTTGGTGACAATAATTTGATGAAAATAATTTGATGACAGTGTTTCGTAGTTATTGACAATAGTTTGGTGACAATATTTTGCAATTGGTGATAGTATGTAGTTAGTGAAAATTAGTGGTGACAATATTTTATAGTAGGTGACAATGTTATGTAATTGATGACAATAGGTTGGTGACAGTGTTTACTAGTACGAGAAAAAAATTCTGTTAAATGTCAATAGAAAAAAAATAAAATGTCACCAAAAAAGTCAGTTGTCACCAAAATAATTGTCAGCAAAAAACTGTCACCAAATGCAGGCGTTGACCGAAATGGTCAATGTTGTCCAGTCAATGTTAAAATTAAAAATGGTCAAGGGGGAATGAGGAAGGGTTAGGGATGAGAAGGAGGGGTATTTTTGGAAAAAATGGACATTTACTTAATTTTGTAAAAAAATGGACATTTAGTTAATATTCACATCTAAAATGGACATTCACCAAATTGAACCTAAAAACTACTCCCCATCTGTTTCAAAATAAATGTCACTTCACTATTCAGCACGCATTTTAATAAAGTAAAAATTTTATAAAATATTATTTTTTTAATCAAATTTTTTCCATAATTTCATACTCCGTACTTGTTAGTAACAAGTATGAAATTATGGAAAAAAAAATTGATTAAAAAAATAATATTTCATAGAGTTTTTACCTCCTTAAAAAGTGTGCACTAAAGTCCAAAGGACTTTTATTTTAAAACGGAGGGAGTATTGTATTTTACTTTCCATTTATTTTATTTTTTGAAAAAATAAGTGCTACAAATGGCATAAAATATTGTTGTTGAGGGCGACTCACAAGTAATTATAAATCATCTCAGATCTAATAGTCATTGTCCTTGGGAAATCGAGCTTTTAATGGGAGACACTAAAAGGATTCTTCAAACCTTTCAGGCACTAATTTTGTCCCATGTGCCCCGTGAAGGTAACAAAGTGGCTGATAAGGTTGCACACCTTTGCCGCTTTGTTAGCGGGTTTGCACTGGTATGACATACAGATCTGGAAACCGAATTATTACCAATTCAAAAAAAAAAACTAATCTGAAATAGGATAATTATCAATTTCATAATTTATTAGAGTGGCTATAGTGTTATAGCTCATATTAAATTATTTTAATCGGACTCATTTTAAAAATATGAATTCGTTTGTGAGTGGAGTTTTATAAAAGAAATAAAATCAATTTCGAACTAAAATATTGAACTGTTGGGTTCTTATACGAACTGATAACTCAAGCTCGGCTCAATACAAGAGCAAATAACTCGAATTTTGTGAAATTTACACAATTTTCTTTAAGTTACTATGTCATTAGCAAGTAAAGTTGTTTAATACTCAAAAAAAGTGCAGCTCAAACTCCTGAAGAGGTAAATATATACATAAGTGGGTGTAATAGTTACAAAAGTGGACCGAACTGAAAGGTCGATCAAGAGGATGACACTACCACCATATCTCCAACCAATCCTCTATACAAAAGTGAGTCCTAACCCGTCCCTAACAATAAAACAGACTCTATACCCAAAGCTAATAGGCTACCTCAGAATCCTACCTAACCATCTCGTCTCTCTATGGGTTTTGTCTTTACACATAATAGACAGTCTGGTTTTACAAGCCTTCATAATCTGTCCATCCCATTTTGATGGGTTACAAGTATCCCGGTTGAAAACAATCATTTCTTGCTTTCCAAGTGAAGTAAATGAACGCTACAAAGATTAAAAAAAAAATCAACCCCTTCCTTATCGAAGTCCTCTCGGATGCAAACCAACTTTACTAAACAATCCGAGCTGAGCACAATTTTAAGTTGGAGTCTAAATTTAAGCCCGGCTCGAGTTTGGCGTGTTTCTAAACGAGTCAAATATGAACAAGCAATACTCGACTCATCCGGCTTAAATAACAAACAGGCCCACCAAATCCAGTGGATTGAGATTCAATTTTTGAAACATTAGATTCAGCAAATGTTGAACACCTGCTTGAAATTTTCAATACTGAGGCCACAAAAGGTAAGTAACATTCGCACTTCGCAGCAACTGTAACACTGTCAACACTTGAGCGCAAGCAATTCGCAAACCAAAAAATCCAAGCTACCACTACTATTCAACTCCAAATAACCAACTACCTTCTTAAAATCGATCCTGTTTCTCTTTAATTTACCAGGAATATGAAAGAGATTTAGGTTTGTTTTAACTAGTAAAGAGTAGTGCAGCTATGTGAACTGCACCAGTGACCTTAACATCCTAAGGCACATGACGAGTTCAGATATTGACCTTTGTCCAAAACCAATAGCCCTTACAGGATTAAAAAGACAGATTTGTACTTCAGGAAGTGGTGACAAATTCACTGTGGACTTGCTTCAGAGAGGTCTCCATGTTTAGCTAGAACCCCTGTTTAGCTAGAACCACTCTGAAGTCGACCTTGCAAATCATGGGAAAGAGCCTCGATGAATTCCTGCAAAAGAGAAATATAAAAAGTTGGCATCAACATATCTCACTGAACACAAGAAGTACTGAAAGTCTGAAACTGATTGCTCACGTTCGCAAGGTCCTCATCGGCACACAATTCATCCACAAGCTCTTCTGAGCCAGCTTCACCATGAAGAAGAGAGGCTAGAAGCACAGCACGGAATATGTCTTGAGGTGGACTCCCCGTGTTGATTCTTTGAACTGCTTCTTGAACGTCAACCTATAAATTGCAAAATAGTGCATAAATTTAACAGTTGCATAAACAGATTTTATATGCTTCCATTTGCAGTTTCATTCAATCATTCCAAAAGCAATGATACAAAACTAAAAAATCTAGTATTTCATACTTCACACGAGAAGGTAATATCCAATGAGTTGATCAATCATCCCCAACCATAAGGAAAATATGCATTTTTGCATATGCAGCAGACAAACAAACGGAGAAAGGCATGATCTTGCTAAAGTTGTCCCACTAACCTCAGACATCTGTGTGATTGAAGTAAGCCCTCGCTGTGGATCGCGCTCAACAGTTATGAATGAATCAGTCTGGCTAGAGTTACCAGAAAGAGCACGTGAAACAATGGGCATCATCTGTTCAAACATACTTGAAAAGTCCATGGGACCATCTTGGCCTCCTCCAGATCTAGGAAACATGCTAGAAACATCTTCTCTAGTCACTTCCTGTGCAAGCTGATTAATTGTATTCCTTGCTTCTGCATTCTGGGTTACTTGCAGAAGCATGGCCCTCATATCATCAGCTGAACCAACACCAGTTTGGCCAGCAATCCCTGACAATATACCACTAAATGCAGGTGCATCAAGCACTTGCGACATTAAGCCCATCATATCAGGCGGGTTTCTGGAACCTTGGTCCGGGATAGTTACACCTTCCATACTCAGTGCAGGTGCTTGTGGCATCTGTCTTGGCACAGCTTTGTTTGAAGGATTGCTTCCATTAGAAGATCTAAGTG
Source organism: Persicaria maculosa (assembly GCA_963922045.1). NCBI lineage: Eukaryota > Viridiplantae > Streptophyta > Magnoliopsida > Caryophyllales > Polygonaceae > Persicaria > Persicaria maculosa. The sequence goes on along the minus strand of OY998257.1, from coordinate 18,259,683 downwards.
ATTCATGAGACTGCAAAACCTGCTGACCAGCTGCTATAGTACTTGGACTCTGATCCGAATTAGTATCATGCATGTTGGATGCTTGTGCTCGCCCCTAACATATTGAAAACACCATTTCTCTAGTACGATATTATCTCAACAAGTAAACATGTTAAAGATCCCAGAAAATAAATGTAAAAATGAATTTATATTTTGGAGAGAATCACAAAATTGACTATTTGCCTAAAAGAACCAGACGCCTCTTCTAAATGACAGTATCCAATATCAGATGACCCAAGGGACAGAGCCTTTCAAAGACAGAAGTTTATCTCATTTGATGCTCATGAAGCAGAATCAATAAAGACATCAAACCACCCCTATATGGATCTTAATATAACCAAACCAGAATCCAAGTCCTCAAAGGATACCTCCATCAAGGCGTCCTTAATATAACATAAAATGCACAATAACTGAATAACCCACTTGTACAAGAGGCAAAAAGAATCGAATAAGCAAAGCCATGCAGGAAGAATACATCTTTAACCTTTATTCTGGTGTCACATCAAGGATCAATCAAATGATGAAATATGCCTACAAGGCCACAATAGATTAATTGAGAAGTATTCAACAACAAATGCAGGTCACAATCCAAGTCACCATCAGAGCAATCCATAACGTGTCCACTAACATTCTAGAACATACTTTCAACCCAGAAGGTCAAGGTGAAAAGAGCCTAAGAGGAACCCATGTCGGAAAGCTATATCTTCTTTTGAAGGCCTAGAAAGATTCCTATCTCATATGAAGTGTACCTTCTGATCATCTGATATAGATATATTTGCTTCACTTGGCTCTCGCAAACCCTTTGGATCACTACCTCCAGCTAACTGAGTAGAAGAGTATTGCATCCCACCTTTCTGCCGCCCTGCAGAAAACCATAGGATAAATATTCATGAAAACTTTACATGAAAGCTGAAAAGATGCTCAACATCTACACTTATGTTTTCGACACTGTTATAGCACACTAGTGCTCATTCATTCAATGTTTAAGATCTTTCAGCTTATTTGCAGTTTACCAGAAAGCTGAGTCATCAAACAAACACAAACGTAATATCAATACTACAATAGAACAGATAGCAGAAGTCAAAAACAATAATCACTCACTCAAGCCCTGGCAATTCAGACAAAAGCTCGACAGGACTGCACGTGTATATACTATATAGTGGCAAAACTCTGCAAGACCTATATAGGCAGAACCAGCAAGTGCATTATTACAAGCTAACTCCCTAAACTATCTATGCAATTTGAATATGAACATCAGCATTATCTATTTCTGAAGGAAAATAAATGCATGCGGAAGAGCTCACGAGAGAAAAATTAAATCAAGCAAGTGATGTCTTACAATATATTTCACATTTCATATAAACTCCTGGAACCAATAAACAATTTACAAATTAGTTACCCCAATCAATTCTCACTCTAATCATCTAGCTCAAGAGCACAAAGAACCTTCTAATTATGTTTCAGTAAGTATCCAAGTATCAACAGATAATTGTATTCAAATAAGTGAATGACACAAATCAATCGAAGTCGTATCCTTGCAAGCTGCTACCTCTATGAATTTCTGTCCATTCTCTTAGTAGACATATTTGAGCTCACTTGCATTTCATCCCTCCCACAAGCTCCAATGCCAAGTGCATAAATCGCCACATCCCTGTTACTCCACAACTTCTCACTAAATCATAGATGTCCGTCTTTGAACTACACAGATCCTCAAAATACGCAAAAACTTTACCTCTCGTTATATGTTTGAGTTGACTCTAATTCAGCAACAAACCTTCGTCGTCATAGATCGGAAACACACGCAAGGTATGAATTGAACAAATATCAGATAAAACAGCTTCGAGGAAATAGCAGATACCAGTGGGAATTTATAGGCCTGGAGAAGCTCCGGAACGATCGCTGAGCCCCGATTCTCCACGGAAAACATTTCGATCCTACAAAATAGGAAAAATCAACCGACGAAAAATTTCCGGGCGAGTTGTGAGCAAAGATCGGCTACAAATTATCCAACGGAGATGAGTAATTGTAATTGAATCGAAGACAACTGGGAGATAGGAGAAGGTAAGGAATTCATACAGTACAAGCAACGATCTGGAGGGAAAACACCACTGGACAGTCGAACACTCGGACACACTTTCTGTGGATTCCAATTTCCAACTCCGCGAGATTTTTGTTTCTGATCGAGTTAAATAAGAACGGATCGTTGAATTCAAATGTTAGAGCGGGGTCGAGCACGGTTCCTCGAAAGAAGTTAGGGACTATATAGATATCAGATATCAGATATGAGTATCAGATATGGATATAAAGATAAGGGTGATATCTCATATATGTGTTTGGTATGAAACATTGATATTAAACTCTTTTAGTATTTTCTTCTTTTCTACCCAAAAATCAACACCCAAATATGAACTGGACTACTTATATGCAAAATAAATAGAAATTTGAAAGGCAAACAATGACAAAAGCTAAAGGGAGAATTTGTGAAATGTCTAAAAAAATTGTCCTAATTGATGAAATGTCCACATTTTGGGACAAATTGGTGAAATATCCACAATATAACACACCCTCCTACGCGCTCTCCTCCTACGCGCTCTCTCTTCCAACGTGCGATCTCTCTCTCCTGCTCAATTGTTCGCCGCCGATCATTCCGTACCGATATCTCTCCGATCACATCAAAACCGCTGATTTCAACGTTTCTTCAATCGAATCAAGTATGTACAACATTGCATTAATCATTAAATTCGATTGCTTCCCTCCTGGCCTTCGATTTTGTCTGTGATGGCTGCGATTGCTTCTCCTGCTTAATTTGTTCGATTTCTTGCTTTTCTTTTCTACCTAGCTATGATGTGGAGATTTATCAGTTAAAGTTTTCTTTCCTGATTACAGAGGTACTCTTTTAGGCAGATTTTATTTTCGCTTTGTTTTGTTGCACTCAAGGTGTTTGTGTTTATGTTTCTTTGTCAAATTGCACTGTGAAGGCTTTGAAATTGAGCATACATGTGACAGATTTTGGTCTGAAATTGGGATGTTTGATTCACTGCACTTCTTTCATCTTTCTGAAATTGCCCTGAAAATGCAGACTTTGTGCCCTCCACTTGTTCGACAAAATGCCAAAGAGACAAACCACAGTTTGCGTGGTGTCCGACTTTGCTTCTGACTTTGCTTCTTTGCTTGCAGGATCACCGTCGGTCAATTTTTACGAGCCGAGGTTTCGTTCCGACTATTTTCAATGATGATTGTGCATTTCTGAGCAATTGTCCAGCTTCTGCATTTTCCTCCCTGTATTACTTGCTTTTTGTTTCTTATTATTCCGTTTGGTCTTTCTTGATCAGATTGCATATCCAAGAAAGGAAGACGCTAATCCTACTAGTTTTAGTTCGGATGAAACACAAGCTCAATTCACTCACCTGTGCAAGGTTTCAGTTACCCCCCACAACCTTAATTGCTTTTTATTGTCTATAAATGCTTTCAATTGTTCATTCATAGTGTATATATTGGATTGAGATTGAGCTTTGTGGATTGGAAATTGAGATTGAGATGGGGAAATACGTGCCTTCTAGGTGTTCAAATTGTGATTGGTGCTATAATTTTTGTTCTTGCTGTGCAACCTACAACCTCTGTGCCTTATATTGGATCAGCTAAGTGTTTGTGTCTCGAGGGTAGATCAATAAGAGAACATCTTGATCTAATGAATGCCCTATTTCCAAATTTCAGGTCTATAGTGTAGTGTTTGTCGATGCTTGCCTAGTGTGCTGACATGATTTTTTTCCGTAGGTTTGCTGATGCTTGCTTAGTGTGCTGACATGGTATAGTTTCTTCTTTATAACAATGAGCTCAGTATCTGTTTTGTTTTGTTTTGAAGCAAATAGCTCTCCATGGTAGCTTTGACTTTCAGATTAGGTTGATCTTGGAAATTAATGGAATCGAAAATGGGATTCTTATACTCATATCTATCTGCTGAAGTAGATTCCTCACAATGTGAAGGATCTTACTGTGGTATGTAACAACTCTGGCATTGTCTAATATTTATAGTGGCACAAAATCTATTCCTTACCATAACATTTTCTGTACTTTATTCCTCTATCTTGAACTATATATTTCAATTGGAAAATCTTTATTTTTTCTCTTTCCGATAGTCCTAAATCAGTAAATCATATTTATCTTTGTAGGCATCAGTAAAAAAAGCTAATGATTTCTTGCCATTCTTGCAAAGAGGAAGGAGGCATCAAGTCGTGGTGGAATATGTACTCAGTGGCCATCAGTTTTAAATTGCTTCTTCCGAAGGAAACATGCAGCATAGCCTTCTCTTTCTCTGGTGTGAGATGTCCTGGCCGTAATGAACCATATTCAGATGATGCTATTGCATTTATGAGAAGAAAGATACTGCAGCGAGATGTTGAGGTACACTATATTCCTTGCGACCTGATCCCTGCATTTTACTGCTATATTGACTTGACATTTATGTCTAGATCGAAATAGAAACTGCGGATAGAACTGGTAACTTTTTGGGTTCTCTTTGGGAATCCAAAACAAATGTGGCTGGGATACTACTGGAAGATGGACTTGCCAAGCTCCAAACGAGTTTTGGTTCAGACAGGATACTAGATGCTCATATTCTTGCACGAGTTGAGGAGTCAGCCAAGAGACAAAAGCTGAAAGTAAGAATGGTTACTGAGTTTATTTTGTTGACAATATATTACATCAGAGTTTTAACTGGCCTTTTTCTGTTGGGTGATGATGGTGGCAGATATGGGAGAATTATGTGGAGGGACAGCCGGACAGGTGCAGGAAACTACAAATGGATCAACAGCCCACGAGAGCAAACAGAAAGAATTTCTAGAGGTAGAACACAAAGAAGCTCTAATAACCGAGTCTGTTTAGTCATCTTTGAGTTAGCATGCTAAAACTTAAAACTGAAAGCTTATAAGAGGGCAGTGGTTTTGACTTTTGAATTCTACAGTCTTGCAACTATTAGAAATTTTTAACATTTCAAAGCTGAAATAGATTATTTTTTTGTATATTTATATGTTGGTCCATTTTATCCTGATTTGTTGCTCGTGGAAACAGGTTGTTGTCACTGAAGTGCTAGGAGGGGGTAAGTTCTATGTTCAGGCAGTTGGAGATGCATCGGTTGCATCTGTTCAGCAGAAACTTGCTTCTCTAAACCTTGGTGAAGCCCCCTGTAGTTGGTGCATTCAATCCCAAGAAAGGTGATTTGGTCCTTGCTCAATTCAGTGCTGACAAATCTTGGAATCGGGCTCTGGTAAAGACAATCACTTTCTATTTTCTAGTACCACAATCTTTTACAGTACATTTTGTAAAGGAATGAATGAATGATGTCGTACTATTTATGTTTGCAGATTGTAAATGTGCCTCAATCTTTTTCAGTACATGCTGATGGTTCACTTCGAGATGCAGAAACTTTGTTAGAACAGTTGAGTTTATTGGGGAAGAGAATCACTTCTACTCTTGTGAATGAACTTGGGAGTTTTCATCTTCTTTCAAGTTTTCTTCTGCTTTCTACCTCTTGCCTTTTACTCTTGTGAATGAACTTTTGATTGCCTCCAATGAGATGGTTTATGTAACTTGCTCTATTACAACATCTTTATTTTATCGGATGTGGGTATTCAAGTTTCTTTAGAATCTTGAAAATCATGGTACTTCATTGAGGGATTCTATCGGTTTCGTATCTTGAATTTAAGAACAAAGGAAACTTAGAAGGAGCTTGCGAGTACTTCTTCTGAGCAACCTTAGCAGATCCCGAGGATGGTGAGGTATTGGCTAGTATGCTAGGCTGGTTTGGGAGGTTCAACACGATCAAGAGAGGGGGGACGAGTACTTTGAGCGTGCAGCGCAACTCTCATCTAAAGACTAATGTGCATTTTTCTGTTGGGAGACTATCTATACTAATCACACACATATTCCACTTTGGTAATGTTTAAATGTTCTCTATTTTTCCAGCCATGTCTTGGCACAAGGACATGTCTGGGAAACTGCTACTGAGAGTGCTGCAGAGGCACAAGGACATGCCAAGGTACTCATTTCTTATAGAATCTTGCAAAACTCGGGTACTCGGTTTTCTCTTATTGGTTTTGAACTCTGGTGTTTTCGTACTGGTTTTTCAAGCCGGTTAAGAGCAAGGGAGCCGCTAAATCAGGCACAAGCAAGAAAGAAGGAACCTTTGTCGAAGAGCATCTAAGGCAGTTGGTTGAGAAAAACCCATCCAACGCCATGTTTCTAAGGAACTATGCACAGTTCCTTTATGAGGTGAATCAGTTGCTTTCATGGAGCCCTTGCCTTGGTTTTCATTCGGATTTTATGCGAGCTAAGCTCACTCACTGTTGGATGGTATATGTAGTCAAAGAAAGACCTTAAATGAGCCGAAGAATACTATTCAAGGGCTATTCTGGCAGATCCTGAGGATGGCAAAATCCTAATTCAGTATGCTAACTTGGTGTGGGAAACTCACAAGGATGAAGAGGCAGCTCGATCCTACTTCGAGCGAGCTGCTCAAGCTGCCCCCGCTGATAGGTATATCCTTCTATTCCATCCCTCAAACACTGGAAAAGTTCAAGGCCTCAATCTGCTAAGCAAGTTTCTCTTGTAACTCAAAATCTAATGCTAAGCCCCGTCTGATTTTTTCTCTTGCAGTCATGTCCTTGCTTCATATGCTAGTTTCCTTTGGGCAATAGAGGGAGAAGAGGATGAACAAGAAGACGGAACCATACTCGTACCTTCCGTGCAGGTGCCTCCTTGCATGCCCCAAGTAACCGCATTACGGGCCTGAGAGCTCAAAGATCACCAGAACTGAAGGCTAGGTAGGAGGAGGACCCTGACCATACTACCCAACATCCCGATAGAAACTTCCTTTGCTTCTTAACCCAGTATACTAATATACTAATGTTTTCTGTATATAAGAATGATATACTTTCTCTACCATGGTTGTACATAACCAAAGGTTTGTATATTCAAACTAAAATTGCACATTTAAACTAAAATTGCACTTTTTTTCCGTGTCAGCACTTTTTGAATTTTTATATTGGTGTGCAAATATAAGTTTATGTTGAGCAAATATAATATTGTGGTGTGCAAATATAAGTTTATGTTGTGCAAATATTAGTTTATTGATGTGCGCGCAAATTGCCATATTTTCTATGCACATATGAATTCATTTTATTGTCTTTTGCATGCACATTTATGGGAAAACATGGGAATGGTGTAGTTTATGCTTAAATGTCAAATATATGGGTTTGCACGAGTTTCCATGTGATTTCGCAGAAAACAGGATGAAAATGGATGAATTCAGAAGAGCGGAAAAAGAACTCGAAGTCTTCTGAAGAGGTCGAAATCGACTGAAGACCTCGACATCGAGTACATCAGAGACATAGGAATCGAGCAGAAAAGGAAACAGAGCATTTCGACACAGAAGAGGTCGATATCGAGTATACAGGTCGATATCGATGCTGTCAGATCGACCAAGTTGATAGAAGTCGAGTGCCAGTTCGAGTAGGAGAAGGAGAAGCTCGAGATAAGATTTTGCAGGGGTCGATATCGAGGTGCAAGGGTCGATATCGACCATGCCAGCAGAAGAATTCGACTCCGATTTCAATAAAATTATATCCAATGCTTGCAATATCTATCCAAAGGTCGAGATTTCCTATCATCAACATCAGATTTATCATGAGGAGGCTGATTTTACCATGAAGTTTTCGCTTTTACTTTGTTTTTTTTATTTTATTTATCATAGAGAATAAAGATAAGGTTTTCGAGTCCTTATCGACATCTATAACTAGAAGCCAATAGGGCTGAGTTTAGGGAGGGCCGTTTTAGAGACAATTCAGTTGCAATAGAGAATAGAGAGAGAGAGAGAGGAGGCCGAGTGGAGTTGTAAAGTGAGAGCGGAGTGGCTTGTTCGGTTGTACTTTCTTTCGGAGTTTTAATTCAAAGTAGCTTTCTTTCAATAACAATGATGATGATGTGCATGATGAGGAGCGAGTAGTCAACCCACTTCTAGGGTCGGGGTGAGCCCGACGGTAGCAATGTGAGGTAAGTGCATCAAAGGTATGACTTTTATGCGATTCCGTCTTCTACCCCATGCATGATCCTTTGCGAAAGTTAGGGAGATTCATTATTTGCATTATTGAAGCGAAAGCCACTCATATTGCGAACTTGAATTACTCATAAATTGGATAGTAACTCTTAGGAATTATGCGAAAGCCTCTAATCACCTAAGTGTTGATAACGAAAGTTATTTGACGGAAAGACATTAAAGTTCATATCCTTAGCATGAAACTTGCATTGTTATCATTGTGGCGTGAAACCCCGACTTTGGAAGCCTTTTAATTAATTAAATTCTTCATAAAAGTCTTAGTTTTGTTTCTGTTCATCTTCCCTCTCCATTTTATTTTCTTCGGATCCTTTTTCGACAAATTGGTTACAAAAATAGTTTCTGTGACAAGCATCGAAATCGACCATAAGGGTCGATATCGAGGACTAACATCGATATCGAGGTCTCTGCTCGACGTCGACTTGCTGTTTTGTCTTCTGCAGGAACTGCGCTAGGAAATCGACCAGAACTGAGGTCGATATCGACCTGTATACTCGATATCGAGTGTCTGCTGAGGTCGAAAGCCTTGATCGTGAGTACAACAAAGGAAGCGCTGACCTACCTCCTCGTGGATTCGATCCTGAATTACCCTACTACTACAAGGGAGGGGATTCTTGTATTATTTGTTTGGGACAGGGAGATAGTCTAGTTGTGCTTTATTTTATTCTCCTATTTTACATACACACCCCGCGCCCCCTCGCGAACAAATTGGCGCCGTTGCCGGGGAGGCAATCAATCGCCACCTAAGTTAATCACGATCTTTTTCTAAGCCTATTTTGCAGGTTTATGCGACGTTCTGATCGCGGACCTATCCTGGAACCAATTGACGAGCCTGAACGTTTCTACCATCTTCGCAACAAAGCAATTCGCATCATGGCTGACAACGAGACGCAGGCTGAGATCATAGAGTGGTTGAGAAAGGAGATCGAGGACCACAATGCTACAATCGCTGCTGAAAGGGCCGCTGCTGCTGCTGAGCGAGCCCGTGCTGATAGGGAGGAGGATGCGCGCAGACAAGCCCAAGAGCGGCTAAATCAGTATCCACAGACGGCGATGCAATACATGCATCCGCCCCTTCATGTTCCTGAATCTGCCATTATAATTCCTCACTCCAATTATGAATTGAAAATTAACTTCCTATCTGAGATTAAAAGAAATACTTTTGAAGGAAGACATAATGAATGCCCCCTGCAACACATCTCTACTTTTATGGACTTATGTGAAACAGTTGCTGATGGAGTAAACTTAGAGTATGTGCGACTAAAATCTTTTCGATGGTCTTTGGCAGGAAAGGCATTACAATGGCTTGAAAGTTTGGCTCCACGATCGCTAAGGACATGGGCGGAAGTGAAAGATGCATTCTTGAACAAGTTCTTCCCACCTTCTAAAACGGCGATGCTACGACAAAGGATCACGACTTTCAAACAAAAGCCAGGTGAAACCCTAGCACAGGCGTGGGAGCGCTTTAAAGACTTGCTGAGATCATGCCCGACGCATGGGCAACTTCCATATGTCATCCAAGAGATCTTTTATAACGCCCTTGATGCGCCGAATAAGGAGAGGATCAATTCATATACCTCTTATCGGTACATTGAGCTTACACCAACGGAGGCATGGGAGACCATTGAGAGGCTTGTGAACTTTGACAACACCTATGGGGCTGCTGCGGCCTATGATGCAAGGCCTGCCCCATCTATGCCACTATATGAGCCTCCAAGGGAGATAGATCCTGAAGTACGGCAACAATTCCATAACGATCAAACACGCCGCCTTCAAAAGCAAGTAAGGTTCCTGAGCAACAATCAACCTTGTCAGGAGTGTGGTTCAATAAGGCATAACACCAGTGCCTGTCCACATACTGAGCAAGTATCCATGGCGGAACAACATGAGGAGGTCAAATGGACGAGAGGCCCCTATGGAGGGGGCAATCAACAAAATTGGGGTGATCAAAGGTTCTATCAAAGGGATCCCCCAACCTATAGGGCACCAGGGCACCCTGAGCGGGAGACTAAGAAAGATGACCTGCAAATCATCCTTGATGAGATGCGAAGGAACCACGCTGAGTTCAAACAAGCCAATAACTCCGTCCATACTCAGCTGCAGGGCATCAATTCTAGACTTGGGGAGATCGATGTTTGGAAGCGCAACATGGAGACTCAAATGAGTCAATTGGCGGAAGCAATGCCCAAAGCGTCCGGATCACTCCCTGGATCCACTGTGCCCAACCAAAAGGGCAAAACCACAGGTCATATTGCGGCAGTAAACCTAAGGAGTGGGCGTCAATTACAAACGCCCGAGCGAAAAGTGGAGGAGAAGGAGCCAGAACAGACGTCGATATCGACCCCCCTGTCAATATCGACCACGGTGACATCGATGTCGACCCTCCTGTCGATGTCGACCCTAATTCTGCGTCACCACAGAAATCGACTCTTCCAGTCGATATCGACCCTACTGCTGCCGATATCGACCTCACTACAGCCGCAGGAAGGAAGAAGGTGTTGCCATTCCCAACTAGAAAGGTGACTAAGGACCCAGCGGAAAAGAAGTTCCAACGGTTCGTGAAGATGCTCCAAGGGCTTAATGTCTCTATACCATTCACAGAGGCACTTCACGAGATGCCATCTTATGTAAGGTTCCTTAAGGATATCTTGGGTAAGAAGCGATCGCTCTCCGAGATCGCAGAGGAATGCAACAGATTGGAGCTACCACAAAAGCGGGCGGACCCAGGTAAGTTTTCTATCACTATAGGTCTAGGTCAATTCAAATTTAATGCTTTAGTTGACTTGGGCGCTAGCGTTAGCATGATGCCACTAACCATTTGGCACAAGGTAAAGATAGGTCCTCTGGAGCCCGTGGATGCAAGATTATACATGGCTAACAATACCGTAGTTATTCCAACTGGGATAGTGACAGATGTGCCAGTACAAGTAGGCAAATTCTTTGTCCCTGCTGATTTCCTAGTTGTTGACATAGCGGAGGACCCTGCTTGTCCAATTATTTTAGGTAGGCCATTCCTAGCAACCGTCGATGCCAACATTAGCGTGAAGAAAGGATTGCTCTCACTCACAATTAGTGATGAAGTAATAGAGTATTCCTTCAACAAGACGGTGCAAAGTCAAGGGCCAATGGAGATAAAAGCCATCAAAGAAGCCCAAGTAGAGGAAGTTGAAGCAATCTTGAACGAAGGAGCTCAACAAAACATCGAAATCGACCCAGGTAAGTCGATATCGACCACTAATGTTCAAGATTCTATGACAGGTCATAAGTATGGGGTCGACGGAGGAAAAGAGGAAGCATCGAAATCGAGGTCAAGGGTCGATATCGACCACACCCTATCGAAATCGATCACCATCAGCGCTGAGAAGAGAGGCGAGGAGACCTCGATATCGACCTCTGAGGGTCGAAATCGACCTGATCATATCGAGTCGAAACTCCCCAAATCGACTGATCCTACAGGTGTACAACAGGGATCGATATCGACCTCTGCACATCGATATCGACCTGACCCACAGACTGAGAAGAAGGTAAGTCAAGGTACGGATTCCTCTTGTTCAATTACAATTAAGGACTTATCATTATTTGGAAGAGGTGTGCCTTGGCATGTGCGTTTATGTAGGGTATCCGATGATAGTTCAAGCCAATATGAGATAGGAGACAAGGTCTATGTTGCCAAATCTAAAGACCATTGGTTCCCTACAAGATTCAAGGATAAGAGCTTAGGTCCATTCACGGTGAATCAAATCAATCCCGGGGGAATGCAGCTACGAGACAAGAAAGGAGTGATATTTGAGGCCCAAGCCACATGGTCTCTGCAGATGCCACCTTGAAAAGCGCAAAGGAAGAAGTCGGCCTAGCGACTTAAAAATCTAGAGCTTGTAACAAGGATTTAGTTTTGGTTTTAAGACAACTTTTGTTTTGGTTTTAGACACTTTATTGTTTTGCATATTTTGTGTTTAGTTTTCAAATTGCAGGAGAGAGAAAAGCACACAGAAAGGCATCGAAATCGATGTCGGACATCGAAATCGACCTCAAGGTCGACATGGATAAGGTTTGTGATCGAGGCCGAATCACCCTGAAGCCCGAGCAGAAATCAAGAGAGACATCGATATCGATGTAAAGGGTCGATATCGACCTTCCCTGTTGTCTTCTTCGACTCCTGAAATTTGTGACGGTTTAGTAAGTCTTCTTCTTAACCCTAGTTCTAATACAGTGAGGACACTGTAAATTTTAAGTATGGGGTGGGGGAAAGGCTTATTTGCATATTCATACTTAGTTTAGGGTTGCATATTTATTTTAATGCATAAAAAAAAAATGACCCCCATCAAAAATTTTGGAAAAGAGAGAGTCATGGAAGTATAAAAAAGAGCTCTATGATGCAAAATTAGATTCATTAGAGATATAACATGAGATTGCCTAGTTAAGGGAAGTCCCAATGAAGTGCAAATTTTTTGAGAAAATCATAAAGGAGATGAAAATTTAAAGTTGCTTTTGACATGTGCATGATAAGATGATGGAGGATTTTTATAAAAATTCCATACAAGCAAAGTTCATATCCTAGCCTTACCTACGCATATTCACAAAGCCATATGTGAGACTTATTATGATCATTATTGCTCCACATATACATATTGTCCATTTTTTTCCTTATACCCTATCCGGGGACAAAGTTTTTTGAATGAATGACATCTTTGGAGTTATATGGAGTTGTGCATTTATAAAGTTGTTGGCAGGAGTGATACAATATGGAAAATTAAATGAGCGAGAAAAAATCCGATCACCTCAGGAGATAAAGGTAGGTCGACCCTGCTCGCTGAGATAATAGTTCGGCGAGATGGGACACAAAGGTGAGGAGTCCGAAGTACTAAGTACCCGGGGCCATTCATGACACCCATGTTTGCGACTCGCGAGAAGGCAGTGCTAAGGTTAGAGAGGTAAAAGCATTATATTGAAAAAAAGCATTGAACGATGAGTGAAAGGCGAGACATTATGAAGGAGGAATGTGGAATATTTTGGAAAGAAAGTATACTTCCCCGGATTTAACACCACATGGCCAAATATTAGCCCACCTTTAGCCTTTTACCAATCCACTTCTCACAAGCTTGAAGAAAGTCCTCTTGATTATTAATGCAATGTCGCTAGAATTGTTTTTTGCATATTACCTCCTTTATAAGTATGAAATTGCTTTTATGCACAGGCATGGACTTGGTTGACATAAGTACCTTCTCGAGGATGGCAATTGATTGTAGGGACATATGAAAAATGAATCTATGATGTTGAGGGTTTACTTTCTTCCCCTGAATGACCATTAAGAGTATTGCTTGGGGACAAGCAAGCTTAAGTATGGGGTGTTTGATGTGCGTGCAAATTGCCATATTTTCTATGCACATATGAATTCATTTTATTGTCTTTTGCATGCACATTTATGGGAAGACATGGGAATGGTGTAGTTTATGCTTAAATGTCAAATATATGGGTTTGCACGAGTTTCCATGTGATTTCGCAGAAAACAGGATGAAAATGGATGAATTCAGAAGAGCGGAAAAAGAACTCGAAGTCTTCTGAAGAGGTCGAAATCGACTGAAGACCTCGACATCGAGTACATCAGAGACATAGGAATCGAGCAGAAAAGGAAACCGAGCATTTCGACACAGAAGAGGTCGATATCGAGTATACAGGTCGATATCGATGCTGTCAGATCGACCAAGTTGATAGAAGTCGAGTGCCAGTTCGAGTAGGAGAAGGAGAAGCTCGAGATAAGATTTTGCAGGGGTCGATATCGAGGTGCAAGGGTCGATATCGACCATGCCAGCAGAAGAATTCGACTCCGATTTCAATAAAATTATATCCAATGCTTGCAATATCTATCCAAAGGTCGAGATTTCCTATCATCAACATCAGATTTATCATGAGGAGGCTGATTTTACCATGAAGTTTTCGCTTTTACTTTGTTTTTTTTATTTTATTTATCATAGAGAATAAAGATAAGGTTTTCGAGTCCTTATCGACATCTATAACTAGAAGCCAATAGGGCTGAGTTTAGGGAGGGCCGTTTTAGAGACAATTCAGTTGCAATAGAGAATAGAGAGAGAGAGAGAGAGAGAGAGAGGAGGCCGAGTGGAGTTGTAAAGCGAGAGCGGAGTGGCTTGTTCGGTTGTACTTTCTTTCGGAGTTTTAATTCAAAGTAGCTTTCTTTCAATAACAATGATGATGATGTGCATGATGAGGAGCGAGTAGTCAACCCACTTCTAGGGTCGGGGTGAGCCCGACGGTAGCAATGTGAGGTAAGTGCATCAAAGGTATGACTTTTATGCGATTCCGTCTTCTACCCCATGCATGATCCTTTGCGAAAGTTAGGGAGATTCATTATTTGCATTATTGAAGCGAAAGCCACTCATATTGCGAACTTGAATTACTCATAAATTGGATAGTAACTCTTAGGAATTATGCGAAAGCCTCTAATCACCTAAGTGTTGATAACGAAAGTTATTTGACGGAAAGACATTAAAGTTCATATCCTTAGCATGAAACTTGCATTGTTATCATTGTGGCGTGAAACCCCGACTTTGGAAGCCTTTTAATTAATTAAATTCTTCATAAAAGTCTTAGTTTTGTTTCTGTTCATCTTCCCTCTCCATTTTATTTTCTTCGGATCCTTTTCCGACAAATTGGTTACAAAAACAGTTTCTGTGACAAGCATCGAAATCGACCATAAGGGTCGATATCGAGGACTAACATCGATATCGAGGTCTCTGCTCGACGTCGACTTGCTGTTTTGTCTTCTGCAGGAACTGCGCTAGGAAATCGACCAGAACTGAGGTCGATATCGACCTGTATACTCGATATCGAGTGTCTGCTGAGGTCGAAAGCCTTGATCGTGAGTACAACAAAGGAAGCGCTGACCTACCTCCTCGTGGATTCGATCCTGAATTACCCTACTACTACAAGGGAGGGGATTCTTGTATTATTTGTTTGGGACAGGGAGATAGTCTAGTTGTGCTTTATTTTATTCTCCTATTTTACATACACACCCCGCGCCCCCTCGCGAACATTTATAAAATTGCACTTTTCATATTTATATTTGAGTTATAAAATTGCACTTTTCATTTTTCCAATATTTGCACTTTTTCAAACTAAAATTGCACATTTAAGTTCTAAAATTGCTCATTCAAACTAAAATTCCATTTTTTTCCACGTGTCAGCACTTTTTGAATTTTTATATTGGTGTGCAAATATAAGTTTATGATGAGCAAATATACTATTGTGTTGTGCAAATAAGACCATGTTGTGCAATCATAGTCTATTGATGAGCAAAAATAAGACCATGTTGTGCAATAATCTATTGAGCAAGTATAAAATAATATTGAGAAAAAATAAGATCATGTTGAGCACAATTTCACAAGTCTCAATTGTTGTGCAAATATAATCTATTGTTGAGCAAAAATAAGATCATGTTGAGCAAAATTCCACCAATCCCCATGTTGTGCAATTATAGTCTATTGATAAGCAAAAATAAGACCATGTTGTGCAAATTTCCACCTTACAGTTGCACAAATATAAGTTCTAAATTAAAATTGCACATTTAAGTTCTAAAATTGCATATTCATATAATTGCACTTTTTCAAATTAAAATTGCACATTTAAGTTCTAAAATTGCACATTCAAACCAAATTTCCACTTTTTTTTTACCCGTGTCAGCAGTTTTTGAATTTTTATATTGGTGTCAAATATAAGTTTATATTGAGAAAATATAATATTGTGTTGTGCAAATATAAGTTTATGTTGTGCAAATATAAATTTATAAAATTGCATTTTCAATTTTATATATGAGTTATAAAATTGCACTTTTCAGTTTTATGTTTGCAATTTTTCAAACTAAAATTGCACATTTAAGTTCTAAAATTGTACATTCAAACTAAAATCTAATTTGTTCTCCCTAAACTAAAAATCTAATTTGGGCACTTTATAATATTAGTCTTGCACTTTTTAATCTAATTTGTGCACTTTATGATTTGGTTCTCCCTAAACAAAAAACAGTGTCAGCAATTAAAATTCATAGATGGAGGTGGTAAACGATAGCATTCATAACCAACATTGCTGACGCCAAGAAAAAATAGTCTTTTACGAAGGGTTTGAGTGATTGGGGAATGTGAATCATCGCAATCCCTTTATTAATTTTAGAATTTCTATCAGTTAAGCCGATTATGTTGTGAAATTAGCTTACTATATTATATAACAATCCATTTTTGAAAACAAAGAAAATCTCACTCAAACCATACGAAATCCTAAACATGATTACCTTATTGAAACGGAAAAGAATTTCCTCCCTCTTAGCAGCTTCTTCGGCACTCTCATAGAGCCCGACTTTCAAGCAGAAACTGAAAAGGAAAACAAACTTACATTCAAGAGTCCAACCCCTTCTGTCAGCACAAACCCCATTCATCTAGTCCAACCCCTTACGTCAGCACAAAACCCCTTCTGTCAGCACAAAACCCATTCATCTAGTCCAACCCCTTCCGTCAGCACAAAACCCATGCATCTAGTGTACAAAACTCATTCAAGAAAAAATCACAATGCAAACACTAAAAAGTAAAATTCAAACTAAAATTGCACCTTTTAATCACAATTCAATATGCCTATATGGGATTCGAACCCACATCTTTGTGCACGAGCACAATGCTCTCCCATTTGAGCTAATAGGCTAAAAGCATTCGACTAGGAAACTCATGACTCTCATTGTTATGATTTAGCTTAGCAACTGAAATCTAAACATTAGGCTCTCAAAAGTCTGTGAAAACCTTGGCATTCGGGGATGCCCGGCAATAGCTTAGCACTTTGGGCAACAAGTTTGATATCACATCGAACTCGACTTCTTCATAAAACATAAGGTCCACCGTCTCGGTGAACTCTTAAGCAAATATTCGACGATTTCCATCTCACAGAGTAGACCACGAAGATGTTCCATCATGATGAATCTCAACTTGTTGAATGCGAAATTAGGTGCACAGCCGAAATTTGAGTAAGGTATATAGGGAGGTTCTAAAAAATATGTAGAAGGCTGCACAAAAGCAAGGCAAACATAAGGCACACAAGTAGTGAATGCATAAAATCCATGAATAATACTTTGCAGTACGTGTTATTGAAAATAAATAATCTATATATCATCACTTACAGAGATTTGAAGTCGTTCTAGATTAGGGGCGCCCATCATGAGATGACCCACAACTGCTAGCTGATCCTTGTCTTCAAAACTAAACCACTCTAGGTGAATGAACTTTAGGTGACGAAACACCAAGGAATGGTCATAGGACTCGATCCCAATACTCAGATACTGCCAACAAAAAAGCAAGCATATGAATGGATGTTATCTTACCCCATATCATTTTAATTAGACTCTCTCCGAAAGGTACTCAAGGACATAGATGACTCAAGAAGATGCAGGAATAGATATTTAATTGTTACCTCTGTGAAGCTGAAAATTCCAATTAACCTCTCAAGATTAGTAAAACCACCAAGGAACTTGGTGTAATTACAAACTGAACTTTGTTGCTCGGCTGGGAAACAATCTTCATCCAATAATACAAATATTTCAGCCACAAGTGGAGCATACAAGCTGATTTCAAAGAAATCACCACTTAAATCAAAACACTTGAGATTTGGAGCACTAATTCTCAAATCTGAACTGACCAAGTCATGAGATGTGAACTTCTCAAGGAGAGAAGAATTAGCAACAAGGTTTTTCGACTATATCGGAAGACACCTTAACATAATTGATGCCATCAAGATTGACCCTCTGTGGGCCAAGGCGGTTCGAGGACCCGATCATCCCGAGAAAGAAGAAGGCGCCACCATGGATTCAATCTTGTTGAAGGGTCTACGTCAAGGGTCCTGTGATCGGCACCGAGAGTTCTCTAGGGCTGGCCGGTTTTGCCTCATTTACTAGACTTTCTATTTTTATCTATCTTATCTATTTATAGTATTAGTTAGATAAATAAAAGGTGAGGAGATATTTATCTCCTTGCTCATCAAGTAAGACATTATCTACCTTTATCTTTATTTATTTTAAATAGATAAATTAGGGTAGGAATTATCTTAGGAATATCTATTATTATGTTTTATTATTAGATAGATAAAGATGAGTTGGATTAGGGTTTCCTCCTTTGCATAGGAGGCCAACTCATCTAAGCATCCTTTCTCTATTTAAGTTGTAATTTGTCATTTAGAAAGACAGGTTGAAATTAAAAGAGAAGCACTTGGCTAAGTGCTTTCTCTTCGTCAACCCTAATCGCTCTTCATCTTCTACGTTCTTCCTTTCTCACGTTCATCACCATTCAACAACCAATTCAAGTTTTTATTACAAAGATCAATCAAGAATCGACCAAGATCTCTCAAGAAGTTCAAGATCCGGCTTCATCAAGATCCTTCTGGGGGAATTAGCACATCTTCTAGCATTTCTTTTAGTAATTGGTCTGCCTAGCCAATTGCTATACATCAACTGGTATCAGAGCCAAGGTTTGTGCGTATTCTCTTTGATCTTGATATGGCTGTCTTGCTAATTTGATGACTTGGGAGATATGGGGAGATGGGGATGATGACCCCGAACTCTTGAGGTATTGGCAGCGACAAAGGGAGGCTCAAAGGCGTCGCCTTTGGCTTCAACGGCAAGCGGAGATCGATGAGGAAAGGAGACGTCAACAACAACTTCAACGTCGTCGACAGATTTGGCTTCTTCAACAACGAGAGGCTGAGGAAGAACGATGACGGGAGGAGGAGGAGAGACTGTTCGCAAAAATCGCACGGCTAAAGGGCCGCGCCCGCTGCCCCCTTGGCCACGCCCGCGGCTTAAACAGCAGCATCAGCAGCGTCCCTGCAGATCAGCGCGATGATTTTGTTTTGCAAATTTCCGTTGATTCCAAACTCGGAATCGCCTCATCTCAGATTCCCTGCGTAGATAACTTCGAGATCTTTCCAACGGTGGGTCATACGCAATCAGACTCTCCCAGGAAGGCCTCCGAATATGATCTGAAACTAGGCAGCGATTTTGCGCAGGATGTGCTTAACGTGTCCGTCGATGTTCATGAGGTTGTCTTCGCTGATGTTGAGTCTAAGGAGGAGGTCGTTGATGTTGAGAAAAGTGTGCCCGAGGAGCCAATTCAGATCGTTGATGTTGATTGCTCCAAGGCCATCATGGACGCTATTGTTTTTGAGGTTCCTCGACCTCGAAATCTGCTGGTAGTTGTCCATTATAATCCTCTTTTTGTTCAAGACAAGGCTGCTGCTCCCCTAGTGCCCTACAACGAGTCGATTCGAGGACGAATCGAAGCTAAGTGGGGGAGAATGATGCCATCAAGATTGGCCCTCTGTGGGCCAAGGCAGTTCGAGGACCCGATCATCCCGAGAAAGAAGAAGGCGCCACCATGGATTCAATCTTGTTGAAGGGTCTACGTCAAGGGTCCTGGGATCGGCACCGAGAGTTCTCTAGGGCTGGCCGGTTTTGCCTCATTTACTAGACTTTCTATTTTTATCTATCTTATCTATTTATAGTATTAGTTAGATAAATAAAAGGTGAGGAGATATTTATCTCCTTGCTCATCAAGTAAGACATTATCTACCTTTATCTTTATTTATTTTAAATAGATAAATTAGGGTAGGAATTATCTTAGGAATATCTATTATTATGTTTTATTATTAGATAGATAAAGATGAGTTGGATTAGGGTTTCCTCCTTTGCATAGGAGGCCAACTCATCTAAGCATCCTTTCTCTATTTAAGTTGTAATTTGTCATTTAGAAAGACAGGTTGAAATTAAAAGAGAAGCACTTGGCTAAGTGCTTTCTCTTCGTCAACCCTAATCGCTCTTCATCTTCTACGTTCTTCCTTTCTCACGTTCATCACCATTCAACAACCAATTCAAGTTTTTATTACAAAGATCAATCAAGAATCGACCAAGATCTCTCAAGAAGTTCAAGATCCGGCTTCATCAAGATCCTTCTGGGGGAATTAGCACATCTTCTAGCATTTCTTTTAGCAATTGGTCCGCCTAGCCAATTGCTATAAATCAATAATAAAGGACAAGGCTCCTTAAGCATGAGAATCCCTTAAAGGTAGGAGGGGGTGGGGGCAATATACAATCATAAAGTTCCAGATGGGTCAGCTTTTGGCAAGAATATACACTAGAGTGCACCCGAAATCGCAAATGAGAATATCTAATTATTCCTAGGGATATGTCCCTGATTTCACTCCTAGATAGGCAAAGTAACACGCGATCAATATCAGAGCCATCCTCCAGGGCTAAGGGATATGCTAATCTAAATTTATGGATGGGTCCTTTATGAAGTAAAAGAACATTGGTGATGAAAATTTTCTGGTCATTCCATTCAAAAAGGTCACCTTCTTGTTTAAAAACAAGGTGAGGAAGACTAGCCCATATGTACCTCCATCGCCTTGAAAGGATGCAAATCCTAACAACCTCTCTAATTGGAACGCGTTCGAGAATGCAATGGGTGATACTCAAAGGAAGATTATTACGAATCAAGATAAATGAAATTGACATATATACCAGTTCCAAGCAACTTGCACAATTCCTCGTCGTTTCTCACAGCGAGCTGAAGCAAGATTATTACGAATCTTTGAAGCAAGATTATTCGCATGATCAGCAACTCCTTGCCTGTCATAAGTTGCAGCTGCAACCTGTTCCAGATTACAGCAACATCAAACAGTATTATTCCATGATAAACAAATCATTTATAAAGTTAAATTGTGAAATAGTTTGAATGAATGCAATGCATATGCTTCTTGATATAAAGCAGAGAACACAGAGCAAGAATATAAAAGAAGCATCAGGTGACAATGTGAAACCACAAATCAAATAGATCCCAAAAAGAAGCATCAGCATCACTGAAAAAGAGAAGAGGGATAAGGACGTTGGATATTTTTTTCCCTGTAAGACAGCAGGTGACAATGTGACAACACAAATCTAGACCTCACCTAGATTATCAATTCATAGAGTTCAAAAAAGACAAGCATAGAGTGCAAGAGTAAAAAAACACAAGCAAATCAGGTGTGCAAATATAGATTTATATTGTGCAAATAAGAAAACCAAAAGCAAATTCATATAGAAGATCAGGAAGAGCAAATCTGTAATTTCAATCAAACAAGATAGATTGAGCTAATGTAGGAGTTAATTTCTGCAACTTGTAAGTGAGAAAACCAAAAGCAAATTCATACTTCTTATTCCAGAATTCTTACTTCAGAACTTGATATTAGAACTCAAGAGCGAAAACAACTCCATATTGCCTAATATTTCATGCGGATACAAACAACAAGCACATAATGAACCCACACACCTACTGTCAACAGTTGGCAGTTCAAGGGATATCAAAATTGAAGGCAAATTTCAAACGAAATAAGAATAAATTGAGGCTAAAATAAGAAGGAACATCAGCCCTAAAACAAATAGATCAACAATAGCAAAATCAGTACAAAACAAGGGCATCCCCCCGATGAACAACGCCTAACATCAGCACAAAAAGAAGGGCTGCATCCCTCCCAAAAGATCCATTACCATCTTCTTGAATTGTCAGCACAAAAAGAAGGCATGCATCCCTCCCAAAAGACCCATTACCATCATCTTGAATTGAATTTGGGTCAGTTAAGCACAAAACAAGATCAATAAAACCTAAAAATCAGATCTAAGCACAGAACAAAATCTGCACACAACTCAAATATGAAAAAACTAGACAGTAAAACAAAGAAAACAGATCTGAGTTATTTCATTCAAATCAACTAGGGCTTCTGAATTTGATGCTTGGCCTGCCACCACTGATTTAAGCTAGGGCTTCTGAATAATTCGATGGTTGTGTTTGAGTGTTTTTCTAGAGCATGCATTCATACTCACCCATCACTCAAGCTCAATACCAGACAAGCTCAAAATCGATAAAAACGAAACCAAACAAGCTCAAAATCGATCATCAAGCAAACAACAAACGTTTCAGCATATAAAAATAAAAAATCAGCGATCAAGGAAGAAGTAGATACCTCGATTTCAGAATCCAGATCTGGAAAATGGAGGGAGGCGGAGCCACCGGTTTCGCAGCTGTCCAGTGGGCGGAACGGGGAGAAGCAACCACCAATTTCATAGAAATTCAACCAAAGCAGAAGCAGTCAAACAGATATCAATGATCAATTTCGAAAACAAAAAAAAACGCTCTGATTTATACCTAGAAGAGCGAAATTGCAATGGGAGCGAAATTGCGCATCGCAACCCTCGTCTTCACCGCCTCGCCACAGATGTGGCTCCTCCGTTTGCAGCAGCAACATCTCCGGCGAGAGCGCGGTGGTGGATCTGGTGGCCGGGAGGAAGAGCCGGAGAGGAAGAGCGATCTGAGGAGCGATATGAGCGGGGGAGGAAGACAATCGATGATGAACAAGAGAGAGAGGAATCGGGCACAAAAGAGAATCAGCATATAAAGTGGATAGTTTTCCAATTTGTCCAAAAAGCTGGACAATTCACCAATTTAGCCAAAAAAGTGCCTGTTGGACAAATTTTTTCAAAGCTAAATTCTACTAATAATTATATGCTAACAGTGAACTGCTGGCACTTGATAAATTAATAAATAAAAAAGGGAAAATTTGAGAAAATTGAACAAATCGAATTCAAGCAAGATGAATTGGAGAGGTTAACAAACGAGTTAAACCACAGAGGATAACAAATCAATTTCACAGATCCACTTTTCCAAGCAAAAGAAGAGAGAAATAGAACCAGATCTGAAAGAAAAATTACAACTCCTTGGCTAAATCAAGAGCAAGTGGGAGAAGATAAGATTCGACGGGTGTGACTGTGTGGAGTTGAAACAGGCAAGGGCGGTGCAATGGTGGTCGTCTTCAACCCCTTTGGTCGTCGGCGAGCTTCTGGTCCGAGTCTTCTTCATCAAGCAGCAATGGGGCGTGAATAGGAAGAGAAAGAGAAGAAAGGATATCACCCCTATCCCCCAAAATATCGGTATATCAAAATGGGTAGAAAGTGATATCTTGATATCAAAAGATATCATTTTGATACCGATACCGGTATATGCCAAACACAGATATGGGTATGGAGTCCTCCCATACCCATACCTGATATCCATATACTTGTACCAAACGACCCCTTAAGCTGATGTGTGTTACTTTCCAAAAAATATAGGGAAAATTGTAAAAAATAATCTAACCTTGCACTCAATAGCCTAAACTATAAAAAATGCAGAAAATAGTTTAAAGTATTTACTTGGTTGCAGAAAATAGCCTCAATTTACATTCAAATTCAAATAATTACTTTCAAATTCAAATTAATTTCAAAAAAAGCCTTAGATTGCCTTAAATTCAAATTAATTACAAAACCTATCCAAAATAATTTTTATTTAAAAAAATCATCACTTCTAATATAAAAATGTTACATTTAATTTTTGTTATCTAAACTCACAACTGAATTAATTATAAAAACTATCTCAAACCATATAAATATAACTTAAATTTATTATTTTAAAAAATTAATTAGATTATTTACATATCATTAAAAGTAATTAAATATTTAAACTTCTACTCACAATTGATCTAATAAGCAAGTTTGGGTGATGATTTTTTAAATAAAAATTGTTTTGGATAGGTTTTGTAATTAATTTGAATTTAAAGGCAACATAAGGCTATTTTTGTAATTAATTTGAATTTAAAAGTAATTATTTGAATTGGAATGTAGGTTGAGACTATTTTCTGTAACCAAGTAAATACTTGAGGCTATTTCCAGTATTTTTTCTGCTGCTGCAAATCATTAGTTAATTACACTAACTTGGCTCGAGAGAGGTTCTCTCTCGAGCCTTGTAAACATCATTGTACTTGGCAGGACCACCTTGAAGCGCATAGTGCAACAGAGACTATGCATGGAACAGCTAGCTTGTCCCCAGCCCCTCCACTCTTGAGCCTTCATTTGGGTCGGCCTCTAGCCAGGAATTCACTTATAGTCCGAGTACAACTTGCTTTGATTAGAGACCAAATTGTAAACTTGAATCCTAATTCCCATTGGATTCTGTATCATTGGAAGGCCCATATTACTTATAGTTTGTTCACCAATTGTAATAAACACTCATATTTTGGTCATTCTGCTTTATTTAATCACCAATTAATGCTCACACGTACTGCACTATATGCTACATGAATAACCCTGGGTTAACACTAATTTTAATAACAACTCTACAGTTTTGTGCTCTTAGTTTGATGGGGCCGTGGCCTCTGTGCAACACCCCTTCTCCACCTTGCTGCCTACATCAAAATGGAAAACCACAAATGAATGACAATCTATTCACTAGGCTTTGATTCTTATACAAACTCGTGAGGCTAACCTCCCAACTGCTCTTATGCAGTTTACCTCATAAAATAGGAAATCAACTAAATCTATATAACATGCCCCTATCTAGACAAGATATTGTGGAAAAACAAGCTACAACAACACTAATTTGCCGAAAGGCATTTACCAAAGGATATACCCAATTTCTCAAGAAAGTTAAGAATGAAGTTTAGCTTTTGGAATGTTAGAGGTTTAAACCGGAAAAAATGTTTGGACCCACATAGAATCTACATGTAGAACAGAACACATTAAAATCCTAATATTAGCAGAAACAAAATTGCAACAACCGCCTCCGGACAATTATTGGAGAAAACCGGGATTTGATAAAATGCACTTCTGCCCTTCTGTGGGGCTCTCAAGGGGGCTCTGCTTTATGTGGAAGGAAGCTCAACTTCAAAACAAAACATTTGAAATAGTGAATTCGGACGGTAAAACAATACAGGCAACTTACAAAAACAATACCCTTAATCTAAAAATCACGATCCTATTTATCTACGCTCTTGCCCATGAGAGTGAAAAAAACTGCTTCTGGACTACTCTCTCAACAACCATTCGAAATATACATGATCCTCTAATAATAATTGGAGACTTAAATGAAATCCTAGAACCTAATGATAAGATGGGCGGTACTCCCCCGAATAGGAATAGATTCTTGCAAATAACAGAGATTATCACAACTCATAACCTAGTTGATACACCAACCTTTGGAAATAAATTCACTTAGAGAAAACGTCCCCATGGGGTTGACAACATATTCGATAAACTAGATAGAGCTTTGTTTAGCCACACTGCTTCAATATTTTCCTAACCTTTGTACAAAAAACCATGCCTTCATCAGATCTGATCACACCCAAATAACCTTGGATCTAATGGATAATAAAAAACCTAAACTACAACCTTTCAAATTTGAAATGGCATGGACTACAAGGCCAGATTTTGAAGCACTCATTCGCAGTGCGTGGCGTGTAGACGCACCTGGATCACAACTATACAAACTAACAAGGAAATTGCAGGAAGTCAAGAAGAAAAGTAAGTCGTGGAGTAAGGTCACTTT
The DNA here is from genome assembly GCA_963922045.1 of Persicaria maculosa. Taxonomy (NCBI): domain Eukaryota; kingdom Viridiplantae; phylum Streptophyta; class Magnoliopsida; order Caryophyllales; family Polygonaceae; genus Persicaria; species Persicaria maculosa. The sequence continues at coordinate 18,234,111 of OY998257.1, read as the reverse complement.
TGGCAATATTTTCCGACAAATAACCCTAGTATAAACTGAACTACAGGATCTACAAGTTAAGCTCAGCACCTTTTTTAGCGGAAGGGTGACTAGTCGAATAAATATAAATATGAATTAAACCAACTCCCTGTCTAAGCAAATAAATTACAAGAAACCCTCCCGATGTAGTAGTAGGGTATTCAGGATCGAATCCACGAGGAGGTGTGTCAGCGGATCCTAAGCTTGCAACCACGTTCTATTTCGACTCAACAGATCACTCGATATCGAGTAATACAGTCGATATCAACTACAGTTCCAGTTGATTTCCAGTAAACTTCCTGCAAAACAGACAAAGACAATCGAGGTCGAGTAGGACACTCGATATCGGGTCAGTCACTCGATATCGACCACAACAGTCGAAATCGAGTCTTCAACAGAAAGCTTAAAACGTAACCAATTTGTCGGAAAAGTGTCCGAAGAATATGAGAATGAGGTAGGAAAGATGAACAGAATAAAATCGCAGAGATGAACAGAATAAAATCGCAGATTTCAATAAACTTAATAAACTAAAAACCTCCAAGATCGGGGATCTCATGCCACAACGATAACCATATAAGCCTATGCAAAATTTATGAAAGATTATGCCTTTTCATCAAATAACTTGTAACGGCCCGGGATTATAATTCCTGGGTTACGTTTCGAGGGATGAAAACCCTCGTTGGGATCGTGCGCCCCGAGTATAGGTTGAAGGTTTGAAAGCTTAATCTAATGTTTCCAAAGTGGGATTTCATACCCAAATTCGAAACGTATCGTTGAAATCCCCGGGGAAGTCCCTTGTACCTGTCGTAAGTCTATGCGTGGAAAACCAGTAGTCATGCAAATAGCGAAATCAAGTGTAATACAATAGGGTGTCACGGCAGAGCCGGGTCAAAACGGAGTCTAAAAGTGTAAATCTAAAACCATGGTCAGAGTTTGGTGAAGTCGATAACTCCAGCACTCACTCTCCACCGAACAAAATGACCCGCGCAATAAGCAATCAGCACCAATGGAATGAACATAATTAATACCTAAAAATGTTAATGGTGAGCGGGATCAGAATGATGCCCACCTGTTGCATCCCGGCTCTAAGCACACATATACACTATACCTTATAAAGATGCTTCTAGATGCAAGGCGGAATATTAACACACTAGCATGCCCCTAAGATCAAGTGCATAATAATAGATAGGGCCCCAGCAAAGAATACCAAATGGTATGTCCCTCTCCTACCTCCACCCTCTTCCGATAGGGCGGAGACTGGCCAGTTTGTGAATGCATTCCTTTATCATCGGGCGGTCCGCAGACCCAACCCGTATCCACAATAAATAAAGCCCGCAGGCAGCTCATAATATAAGTAAAGGAAGTTCCATGACTCGATCGACTCAGGACAGAACCCGATGGGACTGGGCCATCCTATGACCCTAGCAAAGACTCTAATTACTTCACAGATAATGGCCGTTCTGTTTACATACGCATAAAGAAATAGAATGCTCAACGGTCAATGCAACCTAGCATGATACTACATGGCATGTTGATCATGAATGCAAGCACCTAGTATATCATGCACATAAAGCAGGGAATATCTCTCTATCAATCTGAGTAAGCTCCGAAGAGACTTACCTAGTAAGCAGAACAGCAAAATATAATCCCAGCTAGTAACACGAGCAGTCAGACGATATCGCCTAAATTCATATCAGAACATTCATATAAGTCTACATCTAACCACTCAATCATACAAGCATATATCATTTAATAGAATCAACCGCATCATAATCATCATTCACTCTACTCAATCAGTCATCATTTCACCACATTCCATAAGACTATATCCTTCTCATCATTTCATTCAACCACTTCCATATATCCGCAATAATACTCATATATTCGCATGATCGTATATCTTAAAAGTTCATCATGATAATTATCTCTTATCATATATATATATATATATATATATATATATATATATATATATATATATATATATATATATATATATATATATATATATCATCAAAGTCTGATATTTAATCTCGTCTAATAATCACCACAATATCATGCTATTAGTCAATTCAATCATACCATTAATCAAACGATCAAATTATCATGCTAGTTATTCACCGAACAAGTAGAATTTTCCGGTTAGTTCCCAACCCGTTTCAAAATCCAAGTTTATTCTTATCGGATCATAAGCCAAGTTATGGGTATACTTCATTTCTGTATTTTACATGCTCTAAGGTTCGGTTATGCCATCATATATTTAACCATATTTGTAGCATTCCCTTAACCAAGTTTTTAATCGAGTCATTATAAACATTGTTTACTAAAATTATCATAACTCTTGATCCAACCGTTGGATCGTCCTCATTTTTGGAGGGCAATTAGATAACATCTCCATGAAAAATCCAAGCAGGGGACCGAGAGTTATAGGTAAAACAATATTCGATAATTTAAATGCTGAGATTAAGGCATTCGGTTTTGTGTCTTTTACACGTTTTGCTAGCTAAAACCGATTTAAACACATTATAGGATCCACTATCCTAAGACTTTTCACATCAACTCAAGCTATCCTAGAGAGAGGAAGGTGGAAGAGAGATTACCTAGGCAAATGGAACACAAATGGCTCGAAAATTCTCACTTCGGGGACCTTGGGGACACCTCCAAACACCTTGCAATATATTTTCCAAAACCCCAAGCAAAAGGGTCAGGACTTTGTTTAGAAATGAAGCAAAGAAGTCATATAAAAGGTTTAAACTCAGTTTTGGAAGGAAATAATGGAGCTTACCAAGAAAACAACGCAAAACCTCAAGATCCTTCAAAAGACAGTTTCTGCAGCCTCAATGATGGACGATTTTGGATGGGAAAACGAGCTTGGATTTTGGATTATAATATATGGTTGGAAGGGTGGTTTCAATGCGGTTCTAAGGCTACCGAGTTTGCTCAATTCGGAGTAGTATTGAGGGAGATATGGCTTTTCTTGTGCAAGGTCACCAAAATGGACCTAAAATGGTGAAGGCTTCTTCTCTCTTTGGTTTTCTCTCAAAGTGACGGTGGGGCTCTTTGTGAATGAGTTCTAAACTGAGCTCGGGTCAGTTATAAAGGAGAGAAAGGAGTGGTTCATGTGTTAAAGATGGGGAGTGATTAAATGGAAGGGATGGGAGTGGTTGGACACCTATCATCACAAGCAAGCCACAAGTCAAGTCAAGTCAAGGAGTGGGTGGTGATCAATGTTGGTCAAGTTAAGTATGGACGACTGGCCTTGTAAATCAAAGACGTAAATCCCAATCCCGAGATGCGTTAAAATCCGTTAAGTTCATAAAAGCCGAGAAAAGGTGGCTCGGGAATGTGTTTCTATCATTAAATCAATGTAAAGCCGTGCATAAAAATTTTAAATTTTCCGAGTTTTCATAATCATAGGGGAGGATAATATTCGGATTATCCTAAGGATATTTTATAAATATTGATTAAATTCCGGTCTTTACATAACTTTCGTTACTAACAATTAGGTAATTTAGAGGCTCTCGCATAAACCCCAAGTGTTACTATCCAATTTCATAATTAATCAAAATTCACAATAAGATTGCTTTCGCTTCAATAATGCAAATAAGGATCACTACTACTTTCGTAGAAGAATCATGCATATAGGATAGAAGACAAAATCGCATAAAAATCATACCTTTGATGCATAAACTTACATGACTATCGTTGGGCTCACCCCGACCCTAGAAGTAAGGGAACTACTTGCACTTCATAGCCATAGACATCATCATCATCATTGGAAAATCACAAACTTGAATTGAAAACGTCGAAAGATTACAACCGAACAAAGCAAAATCCCACTCTCACTCTCTCTTCCTTCACTCGGCCTCCTCTCTCTCTCTCTAAAACTGAATTGTAAACGTTCTTGGATGATGGATGATGTAAAATCTCAGCCCTAATGGCTCTAATTATATATTTCAAACCTTGCTATCCAAGGAGAGGAAAATCTATCTTATTCCTAAGATAAAACTTGGTAAAGTAAATAAATAAAATCTCTTTAGGTAAATATGGAATTCACCATAAAGGATATAAGGTCTGATAAAAAGATAAAAGATTCCCGACTTAATTTAGAAGTAAACCGCTTCGGATAAGATTTAGTCAAAACGTCGTCGGGTCTTCTGCAGCGTCACTCGATATCAACTAGCTTCGGTCGATATCAACAACTCATCTTCATTTCGAGTCAGCTCTACTCGACCTCGGCTCTGCACTCGATCTCTTGCACTCGATATCGAGTGACTATAGTCGATATTGACTTGTTTGCATCGAGTCGAGTTGTTCTTCTTCCTTGCTCAATTTCTAGTGATTAGTTGCACTCGATGTCACGTCATTTGGCCGATTTCGAATCCTCAGTAGATTTCGAGTGATTTTCCAACTTTCTCTTCTCTTCTCCAAATCGCTCCGATTTTGCCTCGATTTCTGCGAAATAACACAAGAACTCGTGTAGACCTCCATAATTGGCAAATAAACATAAACTACACAAATCTTATGCTTTCCCAACCAATATGTATGAAAATATCGACAGAAATTGAAGTAAAAGTAGATGAAAAACATGGTAAATTGAGCGCACATCAACCTCCTATGATCGAATGACATATAACAAAATTAGAAGGTTATCTAATAAACATGCATCTCTATTAAACTATGAACAGAAATATTGGGGTCAAAGGGCGAAACGCAATCACATAAAATCAATAGATGCGAACACCAAATATTTTCATAGGATTGCCACTAGACGTAGAAACAGAAACATTATAAAAACAATACAGAGCTGGCATAACCCTAACAAATGAAAAAGACATTAGGGATGCTATAAAATGTGATTTTGCTAACCGATTCTCACAAAATCTTAGGCAAAGTATACCAACCAACCTACTCAGTAACATTGGCAAAGAGGTTACTAATGATGATAATAATTGGTTAACAAGACAAATAGCCAACTCTGAAATTAGAAGTGCAGTTTTCAGCCTTGCAAATGACAAATCTCTTGGTCCTGATGGTTCCCGGTGGGCTTTTTTAAAAAGTACTGGCACATCATCGGGTCTTCTGTCATTAAGGCAGTTAAGGGCTTCTTCCTCGGTGGTAGAATTCTCAAACAAATAAACCACACTTTCATCGCATTAATACCAAAATGTGATAACCCGACGACTACATCACATTATAGACCTATTAGTCTATGCTCAACTCTATATAAGATCATCGCCAAAATCCTGGCCGCCAGGCTAAAAAAGATAATTCCTAAGATCATTAACCCTCTTCAAAGCGCCTTCACAACAGGGAGATCCATCCAAGATAACATCCTCATAGCAAATGAGATCTTTCACTCATTCTTTAAGAAAAAAGGTAAATGTGGATGGATGGCAGTAAAATTAGATATGGAAAAGGCCTTCGTCCTGGTAGAATGGGAATTCCTCCTAACAGTAATGGATAGTTTTGGATTCTATCCTAGATTCACGGGTTGAATCAAAGAGTGTATAACTACTGTCACATACTCGGTCCTAGTAAATAATGAACCAATAGACTTGTTCAAACCACATTGTGGCCGTCGACAAGGCGACCCATTATCGCTCTATCTTTTCCTAATCTAATCAAAAATCCTTGCTAGAGGACTATATTATGAATCAGCAAAACCACAAAGTCACATAGGAATTAAAATAACGTGAAACGGCACAAAATTTCCTTTTTTAGCCTTTGCAGATGATATCATAATCTTTGCCCCTGCCACAAAAACTGCTTGTGATCAAATCAACAAAGTCCTAACAGAATACTCCTTCCTTTTGGGGCAAAAAGTAAATAGGTATAAATCGCATTTTCAAGCTTCGGCTAACATAACAGCATCACAAAAAAATAATATTCATAAGGAACTTCAAATCCAATACACAACTAACTTAGTTAGCTATCTGGGCTGCCCTATCATCTATGGTCGCACCACTAAAGATGACTTCAAAGACCTACTAGATACTACTAAATATCAGCTTCTTAGATGGAAGGCCAACTGTTTGTCCCAAGCGGGCCGTTGCACACTCATCAAAACTACCCTCTCCTCCAAACCACTACACCTTATGCAGTGCTTCTTACTGCCAAAATCGGTACATACTGAACTAGATAAGATCAGCAGGAACTTTCTGTGGAACAAGGGCCCTAGGCATAAGCCTCTTGTCAACTGGTATGAGATTTGTAAGGCCAAAGACCATGGTGGCCTTGGCCTTAGAAAATCAGAAGATATGAATAAAGCATTGCAATTAAAACTTCTCTGGAAGATCCTAGCAGAACCTCTGAATCCCTGGGTTTCCTTAATCACGGAAAAGTATATGAAAGACCAAAATATATTAAAATGCCAAAGGAAAAGTGGAACCTCTTGGCAATGGGCACAACTCACCAAGCTAATCCCACTCTTTAAAGAGGGCATTCGATGGTCAATCGGCAATGGAGAACACATAAACTTTTGGACTGACCACTGGATTGGCGACTCACCTCTAATCAACTCGTCTTCCGATAACCAACAAGCTAATATTACGACTACAATTAATCTTTTTCTGAAAGAAGATAAAACCTAGGATCTTCCTAAACTGCTAGGAACGGTCCAAAACAACCTGCCTCCGGAGGTGATAGACTCTATAACAATGACCCCTATACCCAAGAACATACATATGGACAGACTCTACTGGAAATGGAGCAGAAATGGCTGGTTCTCGACCAAATCTGCAATTGACATGATCAATAATTTAAACCACCATCAAAAAACACAACTGAATTGGATATGGAGCCTAGATTCCCCGCCAAAGATTAAAACTTTTTTATGGAAAATAATTAAGAATGGGATTCCCACTACTGTTAGACTAGCTTCCCGTGGGGTTGGAATTCCTTCCAACTGCCCACAATGTGACTCAAGCTATGAGGATCACACTCATCTTCTTTGGAGCTGCCCCATCTCACGTGAAGTTATAACTATGGCAGACTCCGCATTGTTTGTCAAAATAAATAACTGCTTTGCACAAGGATCTGACAATAGCACCATAATCCAGGAAATCAAAGAGAATATAGGTATTAGTCGCTTCACTAAATTTGCCTTTGTCTGGTGGGCTATCTGGTATTTCCGCAACAAGAAACTTTTTGAAGACATTAAATCCGACCCTTAGAGTATCTTAGCATTTGTAAAAGACCAAATGTTCATGTGGAAATCAACAAAAATTGATAATGATGATACTTGTCATTCACAGATAGAAAACCAACCCCACATAAAAATGACACCAGAAAAAAGGAAAAGAGCAAAATGGAAACCCCCGAAGGATAGGGCTTACAAACTGAACTTTGACGGAGCTCTCTCTACCTCCTTGAAAGGCTCCTACGGTTACATTATCAGAGATAGCCTTGGCTCTCCGATCTGGCTTGGTTCAGGGCCCAGTCCTATCCCTTCTGTGTCAGGTTCGGAGGCTATGGGTTTGTGGAATGGTATCTTAGCTGTCAGGGAACTTAACATAAACCACTTAGAAATTGAAGGTGATAACCTCACCATCATAAACAGCTTTAAGGGCATCGGGAAGCCTTCAGGGGACTCGGAAATGATTGTCTCGGACAGTCTAGTCTTCATTGGCTTCTTTCAATCCATTGAGATTCGTCACGTCTTTAGGGAAGCAAACCATGCAGCCGATCAGCTATCGCATCTGGATCTTGCTTTCCACAGTCAATTGGCCCCTAAAGATTCTATGCTTCGCGATTTCATCCGTCTGGATGCTCTTGGCTCTTAGGGCTAGGCCCTATAGCCAAATTTTTTTCGGTTCAAATAAAAAATCAACTAAAATATATATAGATAGAATGTGATTTGTGATGACTTTCCACAAATTATGCTACCATATTTTTTGATGGAATAAAATTTTCTCAAAATCAACTACAGGGTCAGGGTGTCACGCAGAACGATATACATCGATTTTAGTATACGTAAGATTAATAAAAATGTTGATAAGTATTTTATAATGTTTTAAATTCTTCAAAAACGTGTAAAATAGCAAAATGACATGTTCTGCTAGGTTGTTTAGAATGGGAGGTGGTATTTCTTTTTGCTGAGATCTCTTGTATTTGAGTTTTTTTATATTTATTTTTGGTTGTATCATGACGGCCTGTCCGTCTGCCGATTCTCTTCGGCCTCTCGATCTCCCAAACATTGTTGTTGTTTGATATTTCGAATTATTTCATTTTCAAAAAAAGGGAGGTGGTTCTTAAAATTGATTAATTAATAATTCATACTCCCTCCGTTCGGCAAAACATGTCACTTTACTATTCACGCATGCTTTTTTAGGAGATAAAAACTCTATAAAATTTCTAGTTTTTTTAATAATTTTTTAACAATTTCGTAGTTATTATTAATAAGTACAAACTTGTTAAAAAAATTTTATAAAAAAATAAATATTTTATATAGTTTTTATTATTCTAAAAAAAACGTGCATAAATAGTAAACGACATGTTTTGCCGAACGGAAGGAGTATTAATTAGAAATTTGATTTTTTTAACCAATGCCTCGAGGGTATAGGTTAAGTGACTAAATTTAGAAATATTTTCATAATTATCATTTTAGCTATATTTTTTTATTACTCCGTATGGTTTAAACATCCAAATATAAGAAATCTTATACCATCTACATTGGGGGTTACTTAAGAGTTTTTAAGACCAAAAACATAATTAAATAAAGGGAGGAGAGATGAACAACTTTAGAAATGATGTTGATAGTTTCTTACCTAGCAACTTAATAAGAAACTCAAGAAACCCAAAAAGGGTTATAAGGGTGATAGTGGGCCGACAATGGAGTACTATAGAGAGTGAGAAGAGGAGAGAGGAAAGAATGATGGTTAAATTTAATAGGTATAATATTAAAACTAGTACCATTCCCGCGCCATGGCGCGATTTTTTTTAAATAAAATCATAATAATTTAATATTATAAATTTAAATAAAGAATTAGCAAAATTTAGTATAAATACGAAATGTAGAGTTCATAAAGTAGAATTTTAGAAAAAAATTGTCATTATAGTATATTGGAAATATTTATTAAAATCGTAATATCATTTTTTTTAAATAATCTTCTCATTTAGATTAGTGTATAGATATCTTGCTCAGAAAATAAAGAGTGAAGTTAAGAAAAATAATGCATAATTATTAAACGCAAAACATATTTTCTAATATATATGTGGTTAATTGTTATTATTATAAGAAAATATAATGGAAAATATAAATGACCAATAATTATAACTATGTTAAATTTGTTGATAAAAAAACAAAATATCAGCTACATATATAATTGTGAAGAAAATATGTGTTGGTCACTCTTTTTTTCAAAAGAGGATTTGTGTTTAGACTAAATTTAAAAAAGAATGGAAGAAAAAAAATTAAAAGGGAAGAATTATTGGGAAAGGAAGGAAGTGGAAAAAAACTATAATTGGTTAAAATACCTATAATTAAGGTATGAATGACACATAAGCAAAACTCTTCTGTTTTAAAGTATTATATAGATGGGTTGTATAGATGTGGGTTGAAAATAGAGTTGAGTTTTTTTAAGGAGAGAGAAAGTGGTAAATGATAGTTAAGAAATCGTAGAAACCGAAATCAATGCGGATGCTCTTAGTCATCAATTAATGTGGACACATAATATGATATCTAGATAAAAATAAGGGGTTGTTAGTTACACCCGAAAATTTTACTATTTACACCCAAAATCCAAGTTTTTGTTTTTTTTTTAAATAAACCCTACGCCTCTTGAGTCACATACTCTACGCCTCTTGAGTCATAGGTATGTGACTCAAGAGGCGCAGCTATTTTTTTCTATATACATACCCTGCCCCTCTTGAGTCACACGTCTATGACTCAGAAGGCGTAGGGTTTATTTTAAAAAAAAAAAGAAAAACTTGGATTTTGGGTGTAAATAGTAAATTTTGTGGGTGTAAAAAATAACACCCTAAAAATAAGTAGATTATTGATTGACGTGACTTGAATATATTGATGTGTCAAATAACGTGAGTCAAATTGTACCAAAAAATGACACATAAGCGAATTCGACTAAAGCCCACCACATATTGATAAGTTGGTATTGATGAATTGATGATTTTATTCCATTTAATTTATACTGACTTGGAATATATTTTTGGGAAAATTACAAAAAATAGGCAAATAGCCCAACCATGCAGGGATCATATTCTGATCAGATAGTCTACCAAGTACATAATACAAAAACACTCTAGGATGATGTTCCCACTCTAGTTGAAATATTGCACAACAAAAGATTAGTATATATATATATATATATATATATATATATATATATATATATATATATATATATATATATATATATATAGAGAGAGAGAGAGAGAGAGAGAGAGAGAGAGAATGCGGTTCAAATGTTAACAGCTCTTACGGTGTTAAATGTTAACAAATCAATATTCGGCAAAATTTATCAAATATTCATCACAGTCACTCAATTGTTCATCAAAGCTTTTGTTAAAATTAATCAAATATTCATCACAGTCACTCAAATATTCATCACAGTCACTCAATTATTCACAATTTCCCAAATATTCGACAACATTTAAGAAATATTCATCACAGTAAAACAATTACAGGATTGAGGGTGGATATTGTGAATAATTGTGAATAATTGAGTGACTGTGATGAATATTTGAGTGACTGTGATGAATATTTGGGAAATTGTGAATAATTGAGTGACTGTGATGAATATTTGAGTGACTGTGATGAATATTTGATTAATTTTAACAAAAGCTTTGATGAATAATTGAGTGAATGTGATGAATATTTGATAAATTTTGCCGAATATTGATTTGTTAACATTTAACACCGTAAGAGTTGTTAACACATGACCCAACCTCTCTCTCTCTCTATCTATATATACTCCCTCCGATTTTTAATATAAGGCATTTGACTTTTGTGCACGTGGTTTAAGGATCTAAAATCTACATACAATATTAATTTTTTTAATTAAATTTTTTTATATTATAATACTTATTAATAGTAAGTATTATAATGTAAAAAAAATTAATTAAAAAAATTAATATTTTATATAGTTTTTAGCTCCTTAAACTACGTGCACAAAAGTCAAATGCCTTATATTAAAAATCGGAGGGGGTATATATATATATATATATAACAACGGGATTTTGCCAAGAAATAGGAATGAGATAGCTAGATTGCAAAATAGTTGAGATAGGTTTCAAAAGGTGATGTAGGAATGCTATAGTCATCACAGTCGACCCATGGGCAAGGCCAGGTTAACCAATTGCTTAGCAAAATCCTTGAAATCATGTAACCAGTCGATGTTCTTGCCCCTCTTCAGTTAGAAGTTGGCAGTGTCATCTTCCCCACCGTTAACATTTCGTTTGAGAGAGCCAGAGGTGGAGGTATCCATAGGCGGAGCTTCCATGGAGGTGATCATCCTCACAAGAGTGGAGTTGGAATGAATTGAGTGAAAGGAGGGCTCAGAAATTAAGTCCTCCTGAGCAGGCTCCATGGGTTCATCCAATTGATAGTAGCCAACCTCATATTCCCCATCAAGGAGGTCGTCATCATCAGGCGCATACATCAGGCATGGGAGGATGTCTGAGTCCACCTCAGCTCCAATCTCAGAGAAAGGTTCAGGGTTAGGAAGAGGAAATGCAGCCTCCATGGTGTCATTATTAGAGAGCTTGAGGTTGGTGTTACAGTTTGTGGTAGGAGGGTCACTAATGATAGCCTCAGAAGTGGGGAAAGCCAAAGCAGTGGACGCATGCAACTCCAACACACCCGAGTCCATACTGAAACCAGTTGCAGAAGCAGGGTTACCAGTAGGGGCTACAAGGGAGGAAGGAGGAGCAAGGCCGGGCCTCCACAAAGCCAGGGCTAGCAAAGCCCACAGAAGAAGCAGGTTCAGCACTGTTTTCAGCCTGCAGAGTGGCTTCATTGGGTGATTTGGAACCCATAGAGGAGTTGGGTGAAATACCCCAAATTATTTTTGGGCTATTTCTTATTTTTATTTAATTAAATAAATCTATATTATATTAAACTATATTATATATATCTTGTGAATTTGGTCATTTAATAAATTCACCTAATATATATGGTATGGATTAGAATAATTAAATTATTCTAAAGAGAAATAATATATGAGTTGATTTAATTTCATAAATCCTTTAAATACTCTTATTATTTAATTTATAAAGTTAAATTAAATAATATTTATCCCGCTAAAGGGAAGAAACCTATCTTGTCGATCTTTAATCTTTATCCACTTCTTTTATTTCTTTTCCTTAAAATTTATTATCTACCCATGATCTCTATCCTTAATTGATTCTTAATCCTAAAGAATCAAAACTCTATCTTTTACCTTTTATCTAAACCGAATTCAACGGTATAGATACACATCAAAATCTTAGGGTTTCCCACAAACCCAAAACCAAATCAACATCACCCGTCTCCTATTCATCCTCCTCTTCCGTACGCCGTGAGCCGTGACCCCCATCACTCTCGTGAGCCGCCGGCAACTCCGCAGACCACCACCGCTGCCCATCCCTTGCCCGGAGCACACCCACGAACCGCCACCGGAACCGCAACCTCTGCCCATCCCTTGCCCGGAAGCGCGCCCGCGAACAGTCGACCGAGCCCAGTCGCTTGCCTCCACCCGCGACCACCACCGCGCTGTCTCAGTCTGCCGCCGCTGTGACGCCGCCCGATCCGCCGCCGCAGACCAACGCCGTCGTAGGTAGCGGCGTCGTCGAAGGAAGCGCCACGCCGATCGAGCTTCTTCGTCCCGTTTCTTTCTCTCTGTACGTGATTTCAAAGAGAAGGAACACAGAGATTTTGATCTCTTTTGAAAAATTTACAGAAACTTCCCTTATTTCATACTATTCTCGTTTTTGGCCCTAAATTAATTATTTATTAAATTAGGCGGCCGATAATTTTCAACTAATTTAATTCCTGCCCGTTTCAGAGACACCAAGCTATCCCAAAGCACCCACGTCGAGCCCCGCTCTCCGAGAAGGCTATATTGGTATAAATTCTTAACTTTATAGAATTAATTCAATTTCTAATTGAGTTAAGTAAAGTTAATTGCATAAAATACCAATATTAAATACTTCCTTTTTCGTTGGATTCAATAGGTGCTAAAAATCCCGTCTGGTGCTACCAACTCAACCCACAAGGTTAAGGCAAGTGATTTCGTTCAATGCCCTTTGCATGTTTCGTGATTTTCTTTTGGCGTGCCTTTTGATTCTTCTGTGTCGAATGCGGCCCTGTGGCCAATTTCCTTTCCAGTTTCGATAAATTGCATATCCGTCTGCTTGATGTAATTTATCTCCTTATTCATAAAGTGGCATGAGTATTAATTAAATGGGCAATTATAAATATAAATATATAATGTATATATTAAATGTGTTGTATATATATAACTTGAGATAAGTGAAAATTGTCCATTTTCATCTTCCTAATTGCATGAATTTCTGCTTGTTTCTTTCATGCAAATTAATAGCATGTGTTATTAAGATCCTTTGAAATACCCGTGCTTGTACGTCCTTGTTGGTTTAATGTCGTGATTATGATCACCTAGTATTAAATGTTAAAGCTGTTATAGTTAAAGTGTGCATCTCACGTGGTGCGGATTGACTTAAAGTCAGTGCGAGGGCTAGCTCGCAGGTTGGGAATAGTGTAAATCCCAGTCTAAAAGGTTCCATGGAATATCTAGACTTCAGAAAGTCTCAGGTCGCAGTCCCAGTTGAGTCTGGACCCGTGTCCCTACGTACGATTAGACTTCAAAGTCTCAGGTCGCAGTCCTAGTTGAGTCTGGTCCCGTGTCACTACGTTTTATATTGTGTTATATACATATTTACATTATGATTATTATTATTGAGATTATTAATAGGTGATCAATTCAGTTATATTATACTTCAGTCTTATTCGGGGTATAATTCCATTTCTTATCATACGATCGATCACTATGATCATCCGAATCATGTTACGAATCTTTATTTCTTATTCAGTTTTCACTTTAAATACTCGCGTCTTTCCCTTAACCTATGTCATACCGTTTTATGGTCACTGTATGGTTAAAGTCTGAACATTTTCCCTATCATTTGCTAGTCTTAATTGTACTAACCATCCTATTTATTGGATGGCTGGTGTCCTTCGTTCTCACGAAACACCAGGTCATATTCCACAGGTTTAGTACGAGCAGTGGAGCAGGAGAGAGCTAAAGAGAGGACTATCAACCATGGATTTTTTAAACTGCAGTTTTTGAACCTTTAAAGTTCCGCATCGCTACGTTGGATTTAGCTATTTTTGGGGTTTATTTATACTTTATGGTTGGTATTTTGGCTATATTGTTGTGATTGGATATTTTAAACTTTGATATTTAATTTACTTCCGCACTCTTTTAATCAACTGTTTGAAGTACCGTCTTGTTTATAGGAGCATGGTGGCATGTCCCTATAAGCCTCAGGTGAATGCAAAGACATTAAAGTCTACGGATTCACTGGCGTTGTAGCGCACCCTTGGGGTATAAAAGGGGGTGTTACAGAAGGTGGTATCAGAGCTGTAGGTTTTAAAAATGTTTTTATTCGAATTTCAAAATGATTTCTAAAAATGAATTTCAAAAAGACTTTTATCAAAACTATGTTCTATGTTCTATTTACAAAAGTAAGCAGTTTTGAAAATGATTTCAAGATACTAGTCCGATAGTCCTGCTCAAGCTCCTGCACCTGCCATAGACCAATCTTAAATGCGTTATTTCCAACCCTAATCTAGTCGAGTTTGAAGTTATTAATATTGCATCTTTTACCTTCAGATCATGAAACCAAGGCCGCTACTGAGCCCATCATGCCGCCACCTAACTCCAACCAGGTGGAGGATCACATTCAGAACCCACGCATGGAGCGGGTGGAGGAGTCAGGCGATCACTCACTGAATGGCGCTCAAAGCCAGCTTAGGGCTTCTCATGCCAGCCAGAGGCAGCGCACCCCAGTTGATAACATGCTGGACGAGGAACTGATGCAAGCCCTGAGGGGAATGGTGAGGGATGCTGTGGCTCAGGTAGTGGGAGATGAAAGGCGTCCACCTCCTGGCAGGCGTGTAGCAACTAGGGATCTAGGGGCACCTAACCCTCCTCCTGACCACCCAACTGGACCGATGGACACCTATAGCAACGTCCTGAAAGCGGTCAATGCCAGCAAGGTGGATAGCTATGATGGAACTGGTGAGCCATTCAAAGTGGTCCAATGGTTCACGCACATTGAGAAAGTCTTCCGAGGTATCCACTGCACTGATGACACTAAGGTACATGTTACTGCTTTGTACCTGAAGGGCGCAGCTGGACAGTGGTGGGAGTCCGCCTACCGCACTTGGGTGAATGCTCCTTCCTGGGAGACCTTCAAGAAGCTGGTTACCGATCACTACTTCTCTCCATCGCTGAGGTTAGAGAAGAAGAGAGAGTTTCTCTATCCCAACACTCAGGGGATGAAACTAGCTCAACTAGTGGATAAGTTTTATGAACTGTTGCCCTACGCCGAGGAACTGGTACAAACTGAGAAGCACAAGGTGGATTATTTCCATGAATGGATGTACCCGAAATTGAAGCTGCAGATGTTGGCTTACAAAAACGAGACTTTGGATGCTTATATTGACGCAGCCTACAGGGTTGAGGCTACTCTTGATGAAAGCAGAAAGACTCAGGAGATGTACGATCGGAGGAGAGGTCGTCAGCAGTATTCTGGCTCGAAGAGGTCAGCTCCTTATGCATCTGATGGGGGGATGACAGTTGGCCTCACCCAGCCAGGTCAGGATACTATCTCTACGGGAGGTGTTCAGCCAGTAGTTTGCTACAACTGCGGTAAGTCGGGCCATAAGAGACCTGCATGTGAGGAGAACGCTCGAGTTTGTAGAGGATGTGGAAAGTATGGACATATGGAGAAGTTTTGTAAGAACTCGGGTAATGGTCAAGCTCGGCCACAACAAGCTTCAGCAGTTGCACCGCGAGCTCTAGACTCAGCAACAAACCCACATCAACCATGGGGTCATAACATGCAAGCTGCATCGGAACCTATAATGCGGAATAAGAACAAGACCCCAATGGAAAGAACGTCTAAGCAAGGTCCTCGGCTCTACACCTTAGATGCCATTACCGAGGCTGATGAACAGGAGTAAGCTACACTGAAAAAGTTGTGCAACGTCAAGCTGTTTAGTAATTTCTTTATGTTAGTCCATTATAGCATTTCAATAAAGTGAGTCAATGGACAAGTATGTCCGATAAACTCCATATCTAGCAATCATATTTTCGGTATTATTATTTTAAGTAGTCAATTTTAGATTCATCTTTACAACCTTACTGGTTCGAGTCAAAGTGGGGAATTGATGTGCGAATTGGTAATATTTTGACGTTGAACACCATATAAGCTATGAACCCTTCTCTACTAGTATTCCTTTCACTTTATACAGTCGGCTCTAGCATGATGATACTTCTGATTCCATACCAACTTGGTCAACACGTGTTTTTATAGACATCGAAAAAGAGTCGGGAAGTGCTCCCTATAGACTCTAGAAAGGCTCCTCTGTTTCACTTCTGTATAAGCAGGAATAATACCCGCATATGAAATCAGTGATTAATGATCGATATGTCATAAGTAAGGTTCTTCAGGAGGATAATTAGTAACTCTTTATGTAAGTAGGTTCACCTTTCTTAAATCATGATAGGATTAAAACGATCATGGGTTACATATTTCATTTCTCCTTGCCATGATCGAGCAAACCGAACTCTCATTGGTAAAAAGCTTGAGAATTATAATTTTAAATATAGATATGCGCGTTTTATAGTTATGAAGAAGACTAGGATGCAAAATTTTATGAAGAATACAAGGATGCATGTGCTGAAGAACCGGACAACGTTCATGTCGATAAACCAGAAGCTCATCTCATATGAATAAGGCTGGCTAGTCTTGTCACAATGGTTGCCTTCAAAGCCACCTGGGCCGTTTGGCAACCTGGAAAAGGAAGCCAGATGGGGCTGAGACGAAAGCCAATGACAAGCTAGTTATCCCCGTTTCTTATGTGATGCGAAATCACTTATCCAGAGCAACGGGAGTGAATATTACGAGATGTCTCTCAAAATTTTATT
The DNA here is from genome assembly GCA_963922045.1 of Persicaria maculosa. NCBI lineage: Eukaryota > Viridiplantae > Streptophyta > Magnoliopsida > Caryophyllales > Polygonaceae > Persicaria > Persicaria maculosa. Next base: position 18,216,922 of record OY998257.1, on the reverse strand, counting down.
ATCCTTATGTTAGATACTTATAACGATAGGAATACACTATATTCATAAGATTAAAAATTTCAAACTTTGCCATTGAGGAGTTCGGAAAAGCAATGAGTTACTTTAGATGTAATTCTCATCACTCACGTATTTGATAAGTACATTAAGCGAATCATGCTTAAATTCTACCCATTCGGGAACCATTGTTAGATACACCTAGCTTTATTTTGGTCAAACTATATCTTCTCATCTATTTCGAGGTTACTATCCTATCTGCAATTCATTTCTCGTTTCTTTTCTAAGTTTCGGGACGAAACTTATTTTTAATGGGGAGGTATGAAATACCCCAAATTATTTTTGGGCTATTTCTTATTTTTATTTAATTAAATAAATCTATATTATATTAAACTATATTATATATATCTTGTGAATTTGGTCATTTAATAAATTCACCTAATATATATGGTATGGATTAGAATAATTAAATTATTCTAAAGAGAAATAATATATGAGTTGATTTAATTTCATAAATCCTTTAAATACTCTTATTATTTAATTTATAAAGTTAAATTAAATAATATTTATCCCGCTAAAGGGAAGAAACCTATCTTGTCGATCTTTAATCTTTATCCACTTCTTTTATTTCTTTTCCTTTAAATTTATTATCTACCCATGATCTCTATCCTTAATTGATTCTTAATCCTAAAGAATCAAAACTCTATCTTTTACCTTTTATCTAAACCGAATTCAACGGTATAGATACACGTCAAAATCTTAGGGTTTCCCACAAACCCAAAACCAAATCAACATCACCCGTCTCCTATTCATCCTCCTCTTTCGTACGCCGTGAGTCGTGACCCCCATCACTCTCGTGAGCCGCCGGCGACTCCGCAGACCACCACCGCTGCCCATCCCTTGCCCGGAGCACACCCACGAACCGCCACCGGAACCGCAGCCTCTGCCCATCCCTTGCCCGGAAGCGCGCCCGCGAACAGCCGACCGAGCCCAGTCGCTTGCCTCCACCCGCGACCACCACCGCGCCGTCTCAGCCTGCCGCCGCTGTGACGCCGCCCGATCCGCCGCCGTAGACCAACGCCGTCGTAGGTAGCGTCGTCGTCGAAGGTAGCGCCACGCCGATCGAGCTTCTTCGTCCCGTTTCTTTGTCTCTGTACGTGATTTCAAAGAGAAGGAACACAGAGATTTTGATCTCTTTTGAAAAATTTACAGAAACTTCCCTTGTTTCATACTATTCTCGTTTTTGGCCCTAAATTAATTATTTATTAAATTAGGCGGCCGATAATTTTCAACTAATTTAATTCCTGCCCGTTTCAGCGACACCAAGCTATCCCAAAGCACCCACGTCGAGCCCCGCTCTCCGAGAAGGCTATATTGGTATAAATTCTTAACTTTATAGAATTAATTCAATTTCTAATTGAGTTAAGTAAAGTTAATTGCATAAAATACCAATATTAAATACTTCCTTTTTCGTTGGATTCAATAGGTGCTAAAAATCCCGTCTGGTGCTACCAACTCAACCCACAAGGTTAAGGCAAGTGATTTCGTTCAATGCCCTTTGCATGTTTCGTGATTTTCTTTTGGCGTGCCTTTTGATTCTTCTGTGTCGAATGCGGCCCTGTGGCCAATTTCCTTTCCAGTTTCGATAAATTGCATATCCGTCTGCTTGATGTAATTTATCTCCTTATTCATAAAGTGGCATGAGTATTAATTAAATGGGCAATTATAAATATAAATATATAATGTATATATTAAATGTGTTGTATATATATAACTTGAGATAAGTGAAAATTGTCCATTTTCATCTTCCTAATTGCATGAATTTCTGCTTGTTTCTTTCATGCAAATTAATAGCATGTGTTATTAAGATCCTTTGAAATACCCGTGCTTGTACGTCCTTGTTGGTTTAATGTCGTGATTATGATCACCTAGTATTAAATGTTAAAGCTGTTATAGTTAAAGTGTGCATCTCACGTGGTGCGGATTGACTTAAAGTCAGTGCGAGGGCTAGCTCGCAGGTTGGGAATAGTGTAAATCCCAGTCTAAAAGGTTCCATGGAATATCTAGACTTCAGAAAGTCTCAGGTCGCAGTCCCAGTTGAGTCTGGACCCGTGTCCCTACGTACGATTAGACTTCAAAGTCTCAGGTCGCAGTCCTAGTTGAGTCTGGTCCCGTGTCACTACGTTTTATATTGTGTTATATACATATTTACATTATGATTATTATTATTGAGATTATTAATAGGTGATCAATTCAGTTATATTATACTTCAGTCTTATTCGGGGTATAATTCCATTTCTTATCATACGATCGATCACTATGATCATCCGAATCATGTTACGAATCTTTATTTCTTATTCAGTTTTCACTTTAAATACTCGCGTCTTTCCCTTAACCTATGTCATACCGTTTTATGGTCACTGTATGGTTAAAGTCTGAACATTTTCCCTATCATTTGCTAGTCTTAATTGTACTAACCATCCTATTTATTGGATGGCTGGTGTCCTTCGTTCTCACGAAACACCAGGCCATATTCCACAGGTTTAGTACGAGCAGTGGAGCAGGAGAGAGCTAAAGAGAGGACTATCAACCATGGATTTTTTAAACTGCAGTTTTTGAACCTTTAAAGTTCCGCATCGCTACATTGGATTTAGCTATTTTTGGGGTTTATTTATACTTTATGGTTGGTATTTTTGCTATATTGTTGTGATTGGATATTTCAAACTTTGATATTTAATTTACTTCCGCACTCTTTTAATCAACTGTTCGAAGTACCGTCTTGTTTATGGGAGCATGGTGGCATGTCCCTATAAGCCTCAGGTGAATGCAAAGACATTAAAGTCTACGGATTCACTGGCGCTGTAGTGCACCCTTGGGGTATAAAAGGGGGTGTTACATTGGGAGAATTAGAGAGAGCTTCAAATGCAATAGAGACCCCACCTTAACTAGAAAGGTAAGGCTTATTGCCAAAAGCATAGATGGGGTTTGGAAGCTTAAAAGCTTTGCCTTTCTTCCCTATTTAGGTCCAACCATCAAATTCAGCAGACTGCTCAGGAAAGGGGCCTTTAGAGCTTGGCTTTTTAATGGTTATTTAGATTTTTTTTTTGCTTGGGTATGAATTGAGGGCAATGAGAAAACACATGGTCTTGACCCCCACAATTTTCACAGCCCTCGGGAAATTCCTCAAACCATATGATATGGGTTGAGACTTGGTTTTTGTGGACAGGTATAAGAATTGTGTTAGACACCTTATCAGCAATATCAAGATTCACACAAACTCTCATATATTTAGCACTAGGGTCAACAGATGTATCGGCCTTGATAAAGGTACCAAACCCATTGAACTATGATAGTTTCAAGGGCTCCTGGCTTCTTGTAGACATCGGGTATGGATGTGATTCTGACCCACATGTCAAGAGAGGTAGTATTCTTTTGAAGTGGGTCAAAAGAAGCTTTCCATGGTCTAAGAATAATGAGTTGACCGAAGACATGGAAGGGACGAGCATCCCACACACACAAGAGGTCACTAGGGTAAGAAAATCTCACCTCAAACCAGTGATTTGGTAACTCAATCAGCTGCATGTCGCCTATGATGCCCTTCCAATCAAAGGAGAGCTTGGATTCAAGTTTCTTGAACTCAATGGGGGCGCCAAAGGCTCTCCCATAAAGGATTGCATCAGTTTCAAATCGGTATTTGTGTTGGAACTGTTGTAGTTGGGTGAAAAAGAAATCAAGGTTAAGTTTCCCTTTGCCCTTGTCACTTTTGAGTGACTTTGAGGGAGTGGTGGATTTGTGGGTGTCACCCGAAGGTTTTCCTTTTTGTTTGGTTTTTGTGGGTGTCGGTGAATCCTCAATGAGGATCCCCTTCCCTTTTGCAGTTGGGTTGTTAGCCATAAAGACAGAATAGTAGAGTACAAAGAAAAGCAGTGGAAGAGCAACAGTAGAAAAGCAGTAGAGGAAATCAGTGCACTTTAGTTGAAGAACATCAGTAGAAGAGCAGTAGAGAAGAAGAAGTGCATTTAATTTGCCCTTGTAAGAGCTTAAATAGGGTTAAATGCCATCCAAAGAAAAGGGATTTGACCAGAATCCAGAAGGGATCTGGAAGTTGGAGAGAAGACTAGAGGTTTTAGAGCCATACCTGTAAAAGCGAGACCGAAGACCCAACAGAGACAGGCAGAAGCAGTGGCAATGATGAACGGACAGTCGTCGAAACCCAGGAAACTGGAACGCAGGCCCAGAAAACTGAAGCTCCCACCCATTAAGATTGGACACGTCGAATCGATCGGTATATCCAGAGAAGGGGATGGTAGAGATAGAGCTCTTGATTGAAGCAATGATTATGGTTAGCCATCTCCAAGGAAGCGATTTGATAGCACAGACAAAGCTTAACCCTAGATCAAGAAAGAGAGTTCCATTCTCGGTCAGAATCCAAATTTTATGCCAGATCCAAAATAAAAAGCATTTGGCTATGATAGGACAACACTGATTTTGGTTTTGAGGGAGGTTATGGCCGAGATTTGCAGGCGAATCGAAGAACTTTTCAGATCTGGTTTTAGGTTTCGTTTCGGGAGAGATAGGATTTGGGAGGATTAGGGGCGCGTAGTTTTGGGGATTTTGGGTTTTTTTGGGTTCCATTGTAAAGTTATATATTTTAGTTGATTAAATATAACCTATATACAGTTATTTTGGCAATTGCTATCTAACTAAAAAAATATATCTTCATAAAAAAATATATAATGTAGATATATCATATTATATTAAATTAATGTTATTAATTAATTAACCTATTAAAATATATATAATGTTTTTTTTTTACGCAGAATAAAGATTAGGTTGGGTCGGGCGCAGCCGTAACCCTTCCTAGAGCATCCTTGCGGATGAGAACATGGAGATCTGGATCATCATCGTAGCTGTCGTCGGCAGGGGAAGCATGCGCACTGCGAGCGAGATAGTCAGCCACAGCATTCGATTCCCTGAAAATATGACGAATAGCAACATTAGAGAAGGACAAAATATCACTCTTAATATCCGATTGTAGTAGCTCGATATTCCAGGGGCACTTCCAATCCTCTAGCAGAGCGTTAATAACCTGCAGGTTATCACCCTCGATGAGAATATTCGTAAGATTCATGTTTTTCGCATACGCAATCCCCTTTTTGAGGCCTAGGTTCTCCGCATATACTATCGAATCGGTTGAACATTTATGTCGACCCATAGCGATGACCTCCCCCACCCATTTACGGATAACATAACCGTAAGAGGAGGAGACCCCAAGACGAACCGACCCATCGAAGTTAAGTTTGTAAACACCTACAGGTAGTTTATCCCAAAAACCTGAACGAGCGGAGCGATTAGCGCAAACAGCAGTGCCACCCTTATAGGTAGTGGTAGGGCAAGCGCAAAAAGGTCTATCTGAAGATGAAAAAGTGGGATCCTCACAGGCAGAATCCAAAATCTTAGTACGATGCCATGTATGGACAGTAGTTTCATATAAAATCTGAATTTTAGTGACAGACACAGTTTGCAGATGATCGAAAGCCAACTGGTTCCTGAAAAAACCAAATCGACCACCAAGAGCAGGCAATAGTAGCGAAAAGTTTCATTCCAGTCATAACTTTGAGGGTATTGAGAATGGTATGAAGATTACTAGTTGAAAAAATAGGCCACGCAGTAGGTAACCTAAATTTTAAAACTTTGTAAAGGCTTTTAGCTATGGGACAGTTAATGAAAATATGTGTGGCAGATTCACAAACATTATCACAGAAAAGACAACCCGAAGGAACGGAAATATGCGAAGCCTGGAGACGTTCAGATGTGGGGAGACCTCCCCGAGAAATATTCCAAAGAAAATGTCGCACTTTAGGAGGGACATCAAGTTTCCAGATCCACGCACAGGCAAAATGACTGATACCGACGTTCTTGGACAGAAGTGTGTTTGCTGAGGCGGTTGAAAACCACCCATTCTTGCTTGGGCCCCAATACATACGGTCCTCAATAGGATTGTCCGGTAAAACAACAGACAAAACTTTGTTAATGTCATCTGGATGAAGTATTGTGTGTAGACTAGACAAAAGTAAGGTTTTGTTCCAGTGTCTATGGTTGGTGATAAAATGGGAGACCTTAATGTCCATTAATTCCTGCGGAATGGGATTAATAACCCTAGACTATAGAGGGGACTGGAGCACCCAGTTATGATTCCAGAAATCAATGGAAGCACCATTACCCACACTCCACTGGATTCCAGATTTGAAAAGGTGTCTGATTGACATCAGACGGTTCCACTGCCAAGAAGAGCTACCCTTGGATTGATAAGACAGAATATGTTGTCCCTTTAGGTACTTGTTAGAAACGAGTTGAACCCAAATGTTGTTTGGTTCTGAGATAATTTTCCAAATGAGTTTCATTTGTAGGGCGATGTTCATAGTTTCCGCCTTATGAATGCCTAGGCCACCTTTGAGGGTGTCAGCACAAATCTTATCCCAACCAATGAGAGGCGGGGATTTGTTGTTTTTATTACAAAAAAAACTGTCTGTATACTTTATCAAGTTCATTAAGGATATGTGTACATAGTAAGAAAGCTTGCATTAAGAATAAAGGCTTAGCGCAAAGATTTGATTTGATGAGGACCTTTCGCCCTTCCGCCGATAGGCATGAAGCCTTCCATTTAGTAAGCTGTTGTTTGGTTTTAAGAATAACGTCAACGAAAGTGTCCTTATTAGTTCTACCGTTAACAATAGGACACCCTAGATATTTATCAAAATTATTAGCCTGGGGAATGCCAAGTACCGAAATAATGACATTGACTGCTTGAGACGAAGTGTTATTTGAAACTTGGAAACTCGATTTGTGAAGATTTACCTTCTGTCCAGAAATATTGGAGAAGCGTTGTATAGTGTCCATGACTGCCGAGCACGCTGTCTGCGTAGAATTGCAGAAAATGAGGATATCATCAGCGAATGCTAAAAAAGGGATTTTGATTCCGGTTCGACCAAAGGTGAAACCTATATCTTTGTTGATAACACTGTCATTCTGAAGTTTTCTAGCTAAAACCTCAGCGGCGAGTATAAACAGAAAGGGTGACAGAGGATCCCCCTGACGTAATCCCCTAGTCGGTACAATGATACTGGTAGGTTCGTCATTAACTAGCACAGAGTATGACACGGTGGTAACGCATTCCCTAATCCAGTTGATAAAATGGTCACAGAAACCAAAACTTGCCATTACTTTGAAAAGAAATTGCCAATCGACCCTGTCATAAGCCTTTTCCATATCTAGTTTTAAGGCTACCATCCCGGTCTTTCCTTTTTTTGCTTGAAAGAGTGGAAAACCTCGTGTGCTATTAGTATATTATCTTGAATGGATCTTCCTTTTGTAAAATCCCCTTGAAGTGGGTGTATAAGTTTGTCAAAAATCTTAGTTAGACGTTTTGTAATCACTTTAGATATGATTTTATAAACCGTAGAACATAAGCTGATAGGTCTGTAGTGGTTTACTGATGTTGGGTCATCCCTTTTGGGGAGTAGTGTAATGAAAGTATGATTTGCTTGACGCAGGAGCTTACCACTGGAAAAAAAGGCTTTAGTCGCTTTTGTTACGGAAGGGCCCACAGTATCCCAGAATTTTTGGTAGAAACCGGCTGAGAAACCGTCAGGGCCGGGCGCCTTATCTGGGCTCATTGAGAAAACTGCTTCCTTTATTTCGGTGTTCGAGACAGGTCTTATTAACATGTCATTATCCGAGGCGGAAAGCAAAGAAGGAATAACCCCTAGATCAGTTGAAATGTCCATGTTGTTTCCCATGTTAGAACGAAATCTAGATTTAAATTCTTTTTCGAATTCCTGATGGATGATATGAAAATCGGTAGTAATTTCACCATTCGGAAGTGAGATAGTTTTTATTATTTTTTTTCCTCTCTTTGTCGAAGCAATGCTATGAAAATATCCAGAGTTTGAATCGTTTAGCCTAGCGTGCTTAACTTTTGCACGTTGGCTCCAGTAACGGCGATGAAAATCAAGTATTCTTTCCCTCTTCTTCATAATTTGTTTTAGAATTTGAAGGTCGTTGACGTTGTAATTTTGTAAAAGGGAAGACTGTAACTCGAGCTGTTTTTGGTCAGTTGCCTGTATTTGAGTATGAATATTAAGGAACGTTTTTTTATGCCATGTTTTTGACAACCGCTTTAGTAACTTCTGCTTTTGGAAAATTCGAAACATATGAGAACCAGCCGGATCAAGTCTCCAAGCCTGAGAAACAATGTTTCTGTAATCTCTACGATTCGCCCAAGCAAGTTCGAACTTGAAAGGTCTGTTTTTAGGTTTCGCATTGCGCGAGAAATTTGTTGAGATAGGAGCATGATCTGATCTTGTAAAAGGGTGAATTTGGGTTTGCAGAGAGTCGAAGATGGTTATAACATCTGAGTGAACAAGCAGTCGGTCAAGTTTTTCTAGGCAGTGATCTAAACCATTGAGTTTTCTCTTCCAAGTGAATTGTCCTCCAAAAGAAGGGATGTCATGTAAGGAGAATTTACTCTTTAAATCGTTTAAACGAGTGAATCTTGAATGTCCCGGACAGGAACCTCCCAACTTATCCGAAGGAATAATATTTCGTTAAAGTCACCCATTATACAGAATGGTAAAACCAGTGTATGAATATATGCCTCGAGCACATCCCAAAAGGGTCCTTTACGTTTTCCGTCAGGAGGGGCATAGATGATAATCATAGCAAAAGTCTTATTAGAGACATAGTCGGAGTAATTTAGATGTATGAATCTGTTCTGAACCGAAACAAGCTGAATGTTACCGAGAGCGGAAGGTATGTCTTTCCAAAGCACACAGATACCCCCAGAAAATCCTTCTGCAGGGTCAAAAGCAATGTTTGTGAAACCACATTTCCGCCACACTGCCTCATGTGGCACTTTATCTGTTTTAGTTTCAAGTAAGGCAAGTACGTTGATATGGTTGTTTTGGCAGAAAATGTCAATATTTGTCCAGAAATTCCTACTGCGGATACCGCACGAGTTCCAAGAAGCGATATTCATAAGAAACCTTTTTCCATATCTGTTGGTACCGTAATCCAAATTTGTAGGCGGAAGACATTTGTAATTTTAGTAGTTGTTAACACGTTTGTGCATTCAAACGTAAATTTTTTGTTTTGCAAAAGCCTATGTATAGGCCAGAAGTTTGAATCATTACTTGAGTCTTTATAACATACAGAAAAAGCGTAGTAGAGTAAGACAATTTTGTACGTAGGTTGGTGAACTCTATGTAGGTTAACCCACAATCTTATTTGGTAGTAACAACAACTGTAAGGTGGTGTCGATTGTTTCAGTAGGTGACGTTGACAGAAGAAGATATTCCTGTCTAGGTTGTAGACAAAATGGTTTTGTAAGGATTGGTAATTAGGTGAGTTACCAAATGGTTGTATAAAAGGGATACACAACACACTAAAATTTAGCTGGTAGCAAGTGAAGTTACAAAGTACAGTAAAGTAAAAGGATAAAACGGGTTCAATTTGATGAATACTAAGGTAAAAAAAGAAACAACTATGTAATACAGTATTGGTAGGCGACAATAGTAGGTAGTTTTGTAGCAGCTGAATGCAGAAGACCAGGCTCGATCCCAGCAAATGAAACATAAGCCTTCTAGCAGAAATATGTAGGAGAGGCCAGCAGTAAGCAGCAACTGAAGCAGGTGACCTGCCAAAAAAAAAAAACCCAACAGCCAAGAGAAGAAAGCACAGAGAAGTAAAAAGGAGTAGTGACAATTAAGGTTATGATAAGTTAATATATAATATATGATGAACAAAGTAGACATACAACCAGGTAAAGCATAAACACATACAAAAGCCATACAGATCATAGTATGCAGAAATAAACCAGTAGAATCTAGGCAGGAAAAGGACCAACCTACTGAGAACAAACCATGGAAATCAAGTGCAAAACAAAAGCCAAAAGACTGGGAAATAGAGGAAAGCGACGGAAAAAACCTAAATTTCCAGTCTCGGACAGCACTAATATAGGTTGTAGTCATATAAAAACTTAATTCTTGCGCTTCTTCGGATGGGATGATGCTGAATCATCTAAGGAGCTGTTGCCCGACTGATTCCCCGCTTTGCCTCCTGCACCAGAAGGGCGGATACCCATTGCTTTGAACCTTCTAATCTGAGAATTAGAAGGACCCAGATGCCTATTTTCATAGGAACCATCAGAAGGAGCCAAGCCAGTCAGGCGTGTAGCAGGAGGTTGATCAACCTCCATCTCAGGCACCACCTCTTCATGGTGGGTTGCAACATGTGGGGCAGCAGAAGAAACACCACCCGCTTTGGAAGCAGAGCACCATCCGAGGGCTTCGTCATCAGAAGCGGGTAGTACTCCGTCAGCCTTTGGAGAAGGGATCTTAGAAGGGACAGCAGTGGCATCATTCGTAGTATGGTTTTCTTTAGCAGACAGGGATCTAGTAGAAGGGACAAAATTGACAGATACAGTTTTCATACCCTTCATATAAGGTTTGTGGCTATGTTTAGCATTAGAGGACTCAGTCGAGGACCTTTTAGAAACCATTGTCCAGCCACCTTCATCAGGCTCAGCAAGAGGAACAGGAGAATCCCAGATAACAACCTCATTTAGAGGTTTAGGATCGACAATTCTGTCAGGATAATCATCGTAGACATGATCAATAGCCCCACAGAAACCACAGCCAGAAGGGAAATCTTCATAGTACATACGTAGGTCCAAAGGATTTCCATCCTCACCCAACACAGAAACACTCCCACATAATTTATTAAAATCAACATTAGCACAAAATCTGGTGTAATCAAGCCTAATTCTCTGATGAGAAAGCTTATCAAGACGAATGAGAGTTCCTCCTTGAAATTCATTAAGAATCTCAATGAGTGCTTCTCTACACATGAACTCCAAAGGGAGTTTGGGAATTCTGATCCACAAATCAAGATGAGTAACATATGTAGTGAGAGGATCAAAGGAAGGGTACCACTTGAGTAAAACCAAAATTTGCCCAAACAAATGATAGGGACGTTCTTCCCAAACCTTTTTAAGATCAGAAGAGGAAGCAAAACGAGCATCAAACCAACCGTCCTCTCGTTCAACAAGCTCGTAATTGCCCCCACTCCGTCTCCATTCCCCCCTGAGCTTTGTTTTCAATGCATTGAAATCCGAATAGCCCCCAAAAAGAGAGCACAGAAGAATATGTTGGTTAGCAGCTAAATTTTTTACTCTTAGATCAGCAAGTCGAGAGAAGAAACCAGAGCGATCAACATTAGCAGGTGGGGGATGGACGGTAACCCCAGCTGAGGGGCCATCAACATCCACCTTACCCTTTCCCTTCACGGCAGCAGACAGAGGGGAGGCAACAGGGGGGGCATCAGGAGCCATGTTGACATCAACATCAGCAAGGGCAGGAGAACCAGAGATTGGTTCAACCTCAGAAGTAGTGTTTGCTTGAGTATCCGATAGAGCATCAAGGAAGGATTTCGAAGCCATGAGGCAGAGAACTGACAGAGGAGAAAAGGGATGATAGTTCGTTTGAGAGAAGGATGAGTTTAGAATGGATTTGCAATGTATGTTAACCCAAATGCCTTGGTTAGGCTTTATAGAAACCAATTGCTTGTAGGCAAGTAGAGTAATCAAGTGCCGATTAGAGATAATTAGGGGCATCGAGTGAACAATAGAGAGATAAGGAGGACTTACAGTAAACTTCAAATCCAGAGATGAGAGAGATAGCGGATAGAACGACGAAGAAGACATCATCAGCCACCCACAGACCTGAGCGAAGCGACCACTGCCGTCCGGCCAAGCCCAGCCGATCCCATCCCACATAAATGCCCGATAAAGCAGCCGTAGGGTCCACTTGGCTGGCGGATCTCGCCAACAGGAGAACGAATCACAAGGTGCCACCTCCCCAGTATGAGCCTTTTGCAGGCTGAGAGAGATGGAGGACTTGGTAGGGGTTTTGCTTGTAGGATGATTCGACAAAGTGGGTACAGGGGAACCAAAGGCAGGGCAAGTGGATTTGACATGGGCGACGGCTTTCGGCGGTTGCAGTGGTGCGTGACGAAGGGTGTTCAGACAGGGCGAAGGCGGCTGAGAAAGCGGAGATGGAGGAGGGCAAAGGGTCGGCAAGGCGCCGCCATTGATAACCCAACTAGGGTTTTCGGAGAAGAAAGAGAGCGTTTTGGGCCTCATTCCTCTTCCTCAAGGTCTGGGCCACTCAAAATATATATAATGTAACAACTGGTAAATCTTCCACGAATTAATTACTTGATGGATTAATTAGCACTTTTCTAAAACAAAATTTAACTATTAGATTATTTATATTTGATAGTTGCAATTTTATTTATATCTAGATTATTTTTGGACGGGACAAATTATTTATATTTTGGTTACTTTTTTTTATTGAAATCTATCTACCATAAATTGGCTTAATTCTATTATACTTCATATGAATTATTTTAACATATTTTCATATACGAAACGGGACTAATTTTTTTTATATATAATTTCATAATTATTACTAATCCATCCATTCCGAAAACATATACTACATAGTACATCCATTCTAAAAAAATATATCATTTATTATTGTTAATAAGTAATATATAAAATATTAACATTTTTTAAAATGATAAAGATATATAAAATATTAACTTTTTTATTAATCTTTTTAAATAATGATATACTTATTGTTAATAAGTATAATACAGTGTTATTTTCAAATTTTAATATTTTATATACTCCCTCCATTTGTAAATAAGTGACTTTTTCAAGTCACTCATTTTTATAAGATGGTAAAAACTATATAAATATTAACTTTTAATTAACTTTTTAAAATAACACTTTTTAGAAATAAATATAATATTATTTTAAAAAATTAATATTTTATATAATTTTTACCTGCGCGACTTGAAAAAGTCACCCAGTAAGTAGTTTTAAACCACAATGACCATGGTGAGTTTCGCCTGGTTCTGTTGTTTCTAAACCACGTATTGCGCGGGATGTCACTAGTTCAGACATCGGATTCTGTCTAAGACTTTGAACCTCGGCATTACCAAATCATGTGGATTGAGATTCAAAACCCGAAATCCGGCAAATGTTGAACACCTGCTATAAATTTTGAATACAGGATACAATGGGTAGGTAACATTCACAGTAGCTGTAACACTGTCATAAAGACTTGAGAGCAAGCAATTCGCAAACTGAAAAATCCAAGCTACAACAAATACTACTCAACTCCAAATAACTGACTACCTTCTTAAAAACCGACCCTGTTGCTTTTTAATTTACCAGAAATATGAAATAGATTAAGTAGGTTTTTTCAACTACTAAAGAGTAAAATGGTAATGCAGCTAATGTGAACTGCACCAATTACCTTAATATCACAAGGCACACGACGAGTTCAGATATTGACCTTTGTCCAAAATCAATGGCCCTGACAGGATTAAAAAGACAGATTTGTACTTCAGGCAGTAATGACAAATTCACCATGGACTTGCTTCTGAAAGGTCACCATGTCCCCACCAAATGATTAACAACGTAACTACAAACCCCTGTTTAGCTAGAACCACTCTGAAGCCGGCCTTGCAAATCATGGGAAAGAGCCTGCATGAATTCCTGCAAAAGAGGAATATATAAAGTTGGCATCAAACATATCTCATTGGGTCACCTCAAAGTTGAGCAGCTCTGATTGTTTTTTAAAAAAGTATTGAAACTGATTGCTTACATTGGCAAGGTCTTCATCAGCACACAATTCACCCACAAGCTCTTCTGAACCAGCTTCACCATGAAGAAGAGAGGCCTGAAGCACAGCTCGGAATATGTCTTGAGGTGGACTTCCCGTGTTGATTCTTTGAACTGCTTCTTGAATGTCAACCTATAAATTCAAAACAGTGCATAAATTTCAGGTTCATACAAACAAATGAACATTTGCTGATGTTATCTGCTTCCATTCTCAGTGTCATTCATTCATTGCAGAAGGCATCAGACGAAACTCATAAATGTATACTTAACATGAGAAGATAATATCCAATGAGTTAATCGACCTTCTCCAAACATAAGGAAAATATGCACTTTTGCATATGCAGCAGATAAAATAAAATAAAATAAAATAAAATAAGAGAAAGGCAAGATCTAATGCACAACAATACGCACCATGAATATACCAAAAAAAAGTTTAAGACTACCAAGGACGAGGTATGGCTAAATTTGTCCCACTAACCTCAGATATCTGTGTGATTGAAGTAGGATCTGGCTGTGCATCACGCTCCACATTTATAAATGAATCAGGCTGGCCAGAGTTACCAGAAAGAGCACGTGAAACAATGGGCATCATCTGTTGAAACATACTTGAAAAGTCCATGGCACCACCTTGGCCTCCTCCAGGTCCAGCAAACATGCTAGAAACATCTTCCCTAGTCACTTGCTGCGCAAGCTGATTTATTGTATTCCTTGCTTCTGTACTCTGGGTTAGTTGCTGAAACATGCCCCTCAGATCATCAGCTGAACCAACACCAGTTTGGCCAGCAATCCCAGACAAGATACCACTAAATGCAGGTGTATCAAGAACTTGCGACATTAAACCCATCATATCAGGCTGGCTTCTGGAACCTTGGTCCTGGGTAATTGCGCCTTCCATACTCGGCGCAGGTGCTTGTGGCATCTGTCTTCTCACAGCTTCGTTTGAAGGGTTACTGCCATTAGAAGATTTAAGTGATGCAAGAGACTGCAAAACCTGCTGGCCAGCTGCTATAGTACTTGAACTTTGATCTGAAGTAGTACCATGCACGTTGGATGTTTGTGCTCGTCTCTAACATATTGAAAACACCATTTCTTTAGTAAGATATAGTAAACGTGCAAAAGATCCCAGAAAAATAAATGTAAAAATGAATTTATCTTGTGGAGAAAATTTGACTATTTGCCAAAAATAACAAGACACCTGCCTCCTAAATGATAGTATCAAACAACAAGTCTAACGCAAGGGATAGAGCCTTTCAAAAGACAAAATTTTATCTCATTCAATGCTTTATAATTGCAAGCCAAATATCGGATGAAAGTGAAGCAGAAGCAAAAAACATATCAAGCCACCCCTATATGGATCTTAACAATTGCATGCCAAGAAGTATAACCGAACCAGAATCCAAGTCCTTATAGGAGACCATCCATCAAGATGTCCTTATTATAACACGACATGCACAATAACACACCCTTGTACAAAAGGCACAAAGAATTGGATAAGCAAAACCATGCAGGAAGAATGCATCTTTAGCCTTTATTCCTGTGTGGCTGTGTCTCGTCAAGGATCAACCAAATGATAAAGTATGTCTACAAGGCTACAAGAGATTACGAGAGAAGTATTCAACAACAAACACAGGCCACAATCCAAGTCACCATCAGAGCAAATTATAATGTGTCTACTGAGATTCTATTACATACTTTCAAACCAGAAGCTCAAGCTGACAAGGTAAGAGCCTAAGAGGAACCCATGTGGGAAAGCTATATCTTTTCTGTGGGCCTAGAGAGATAAGGCAGAGATTGGAAACTTTCATTTTTCACTGAAAGCATTTGTTTAGTTGTAATATACGAACTATACCAGCAGTCCAGCATCACTTTCATCCAATCAATTCCAAACCCTAATCAATAAAATAGGAATTAAAGAGTTATCAAGAAGCATCACAAGCTAACCTTGGGTTGCAAGCCAAGAAGACCAAGTCCCAGAGGCACATTTCTTGCAGGATTAGGTACATCCTGACTCTCAGAGTATTCTCTAGGAATAGCATCTGACTCAATGTTACGTTCATTGCTAGAAGAACTTGAAGAAGCTTGGAATAAGTTTGAACTCGAAGAGTGAGTACCTTCCTGCTGGCTCTCAGACTGATCCTGAACTTAGAAAAAAGGTTGTCATTCAATATTATCAGGATCAAAAGTTTCAAAACCTAGAATCACTGCAATAGATCCCCCATCGTATGTAAAGTGTACCTTCTGAGCCTCTGTTATAGGTACATTTGCTTCACTAGTCTCTCGCACACCCCCTGGATCACTACCTCTAGCTAAAACCATAGCATAAGCACTCATGAAAACCATAGCATAAGCACTCATGAAAACTTAAAATGAAAGCTAAAAAGAAACTCAGCGTACTTACCAGATAACTGCTGGTTTCCTGCACGTAAGTTTGCAACACGATTTCTCAATTCTGCGTTAATTTCAGCCACAGCCGACGCCACAGAACGGGAACCTGGAGTCTGAGAAGTAGAAACACTTGTAGCAGCAGGTCCCATAGTGGGAGCAGATGAAGTGCCAACAGCAGGACGAGGCATAGCTGTAGCAGTAACATTTCTCAATACTTGGGCAAACCCTGAACCTCCAGGAAGAGTTGTACCAGTGTGCTCTCCTTGGGTGCCTTCTGCACTACCAGGCCTAGCACCTGCAGCAGAGACCATGGGAGCAAATGCAGTGCCTGCAAGAAGAAAAAATGTAGTCACTCTGAACAAGAAGTGTGAAGCAGAACCAAACAATTCTTCTGAACTCCCTACACTAGTACACTCACAGTAATAAAAATGACTGACCAGCATGTATATGAATGTTTATATGCCTGGGAGCACTTCCAATTACACCAATATGGCCCAAAGTTGCAGGAGCTGGGGGAGAATTCACACCAGTATTAAACAGAGGGCTTGTTTGCAATGGAAAAGGCTGCAAAAGAGTAAGAAGAACAATGCTAAGAAATTTATCTCATAATAAATAAGCAAAAAATTACAAAAGAGTCTTAAGGGTGTGTTTGGATTCCAATTGATTATAATTATAATGCAATTATAAATTTAAAGCATTTGAATAGTGCTTGGTCAACACACTTTACATTGTGTTTAAAATAAAGTAAATTTTAAATAAAATACATTGTAAATTGTGTCAATCATTTACATTAAGTTTATAATGTAATTATAAACTTTACGCACCAGTGATTTACACAATTTACAAGGTATTTATTTAAAAGTTGCGTTATTTTAAAAACATTATAAAATGTATTAACCAAATACTATTCAAGTGTTTATATTTAAGTGCATTATAATTTAATGCATTCAAATCCAAACACACCCTAAACAATCCAAGATCACAATTCCATGAAAAGAATACTCTTCCTTTTGTTTCTTTTGCATAGTTGGTCAATTAGTCCAAACTCAAGAAAAATAAAAAATAAAAATAAAAAATGCCACCATGGTCTATATAACCCCACCTATATGACAATGAAATCCTTCGTATTTGTATTTCTCTGTGTTTTTTATCCTTTTCATTCCATTTATAAAAGTATTGAATAGTCATACATGAGCCAGTAGCCTCATGGGCATTAGAAAGAATAGTGCCTAGCAAGCCCTGAAATGGACTACACTATAGCAGAAGAGTTGTGAACTCTAAAATGCTTGTGCCTATTACTCAATTTAACTATTCCCATCCATTCCAAAGTCCTTCAGCATCTCAATAATCCAGAGAAGCACCATATCCTGATTGCAAAAATCAACAAAAATCACAAACCTGAACCATTAAAGGATTAGGTCCCTGCGGAGATATATAGACAGCTGGGCCAGAGTTTATCACTGATTGTGCCTGAAAAAAGAGGGGGGAATCGTTACAATTTACACCATCATAGTTGCATGATAATGTTTGACTAGCTTAAACAAAAGAGGATGAGGGAAACTAGAAATTACAGGAGATTGCCCCATACGCATGGTCAAAATTGTTCGACCAAGCTCTAGGAAAAGAGCACCCAAATGTTGCATAGCAAGGCCAGCTTGAACCAACTCAGACTGGACCTGACTCCTGACTGAAATATCAGTTGAACTTAAATCTCGTTCCAAACGTCCTGCAATGTGCTACATAGTTGCAGAGAGTTTCAACTTATATGAGATCGCAAACTAAGAAAGCAAGAAGAAAGAACACATAACTAATAAAATTAAGCACTCTTTTACATTTTCTTTTTGATGGGTTGAGGACAGGACAGTTCAAATGACTGAAATTTCTGGATGTTTGAGGAACCCTAAAGGACAAAATGCTCATAATTTACTATCTCAGATGAGAAAAGGTTCTCCCAGTTTTATCTACAACATCCCTTGTTTGCCTTTGCAGGTAAAAAAAGATTAAAACCAACACCAAAAGGCTCAGGTATGGATGTCAAAGTAACACCAATGCAAGTGTTTTAACATGAAACATACAGAAAGTGATGCACTAGCTCCACCCTCAAGAAGCTGCTCAGCATGACGCAGGACAATACTCAATGCTTCAGGTGTCGACAGTCCAGCTGCATTAGATGGCAACTCTGTGGGTGGCCGATCAGGCATGTTAGGTGATGATTGATCCTGTGGATTTCCTGACCGATTGGAAAATATTATCAGGCAACAGATCTCCATTAACAGCTATAGAGCAGTTTTTAAGATTACCAATTTGTGACAACACTCCCTCCATTTGACTCATGAACTCGCAGAGTGTGTTCAGAGAATCTGGAACTGGCTGTAAAATACAAAAGAAATTAGCAATAAAACGAAATCTTTGGAGAAAAAGGAAACTTGATGAATCTGTCATATGAAGAAATGACAATTTTACGATATTAAGAGGCCATTACTGTGTTGATTGAAGGGAGAGGTACAGATGCTCCTGCCAAGGGAAATTGAAAAGGTTGATTTGGAAACGATTGCCCTGGCTGTGTTGAATTTCCTGCCTGAGTTTGACTGCCATTATTACCAAGCTCAGCTGCAGATCCGTTTCCATGAGGAGCTTGGTCAGAAGCAGTAGGCTGCAAGGAAATGTCAAAATTGAGGAAACAAAAATATTCATGGCAATATGACACATAGTGTAGAAAAATCATGTTGAATATTATTCCAGAATCAGATATCCTATGCAACCAAAATCAATCCATTTCATGCACTAAAAATAAATAGTAGTAGACCATCGGGAATGTCCAAAAACTGACACATATTAGTTATTCAAGAAGTAACTATGTTCCTTTTCTCCAAAAGTTGAGAAAAGCATTTCTTGAACATCAATGCCCGCACGATAGGCAACGGAAGAGGAATATACACTTTAAAGCTTGCATTTTGAGCATGTAAGAAATGCTGATTGATCCAGAATTCTAGTTGTTTATGACCCCCATTTCACAGCCATTTACCAATCACTCAATTGCAAAAATCGAGCATCAAGAGGCTAACGCATAATCAGGCTGTTATTCCCCCACACAAGCCATCAAGGTGGTGGTGTGGCATTTGGATTAGACGAGTAGTTAGGAATGAGGAATCGGATTAGAATTATTTTTTTTTAGCCAATTCCTCAAAACCTCCTTGTATGTTTGTGATACCCTATCCATCAAGTAGGTGTGATTTCCAGAGAAGAAATCACCCTAATTTGATATTTTGATACCAAGTTTAACAGAACACCAGATAATCGTCTATCCAAGCTAGTTCTTCCAAATCTATACCCAAATGTTAACAAAAAAATGTGACCTAATGAATCTAGCTAGATAACAAAAATTGGTTGCACAGAAAAGCATTCCCCCCCCCCCCCCCAAAAAAAAAAAAATTTGAATTAATATATACGAGGGCAGGAGGCAGACAGACGAGACAACTTACCCCTGCAAAGTTTTGCCCTGAGTTCGGTGCAGTTTGGCTCCCAATGCCCAGAGAATTCAAAACTGCCCCAATCACCTGCAGGGCACAGACATTCAACTATCAATAAATATATACTGAAACTTGAAGACTCTAACTACAACATACAGTATGCACACTCATATAGCAGCGAAAACATACCCGAGTGACATCAGGAACAACTCCTTCACCTTGCTCTCCTACATTATAAGTCCCAAGGACAACACTATGGGAAATTCGCCCAATTCGATTACGAGGGGCACCATCATTGCTGTCATTCCCTAATCAATTCAAAGAAAATCAGCTATAATACAAGCTCTGGGGATAACACGTGAACTAGTCCAAAAACAGAAAATACCTTGAGCACCATTGTTTGCATTTGCCTCTCCGGGACTAGGGCCAGAGGACGGTTGTGATTGGGCTGGCTGCCTTTCAACCAAATGCAGAGTATGCCCATTCTCAACATCTAAAGATGGTTAAGAAAAACATAGTTCTGAAGAAATAAGATGATCCAGAGTTGGATGCGATATGTTGATAGCTTATAAGGAACTTATTTGCACTGACAAATCCATTTTATAAGCTCTTCATCCCAAGGAAGGTCTTATAACATGTCTACACAAACAAACCCATAAGATCCACGCCAACAGTTAGATAAAATAGATAGAATACATCCGCAATCAGGAAACTGCAAATTCAAAATTATTTAAAAAAAATGAACAAGTTCTATCCATGTATTAACACGTATTAATAGATATGTCATGAGACTGAGAGAAAGAGATGAATTTCAAATAGTAATAGGATACGATACTCAGATAGAAGATGTTCATCCTTCAGGACCTTGCCCCTGAAAATCAGCCTCTGTTGTGCAACAGGCAGGCCAATTTTCTCGGCAATTTTCTCCTTGAATGAGGACACTATTGTCTGAAATGTTTAAGACTAAATATTAGACCAGAGAGAGAGAGAGAGAGAGAGAGAGAGAGAGAGAGAGACATGTTGGATAAGCATATCCATGTTCACTCCATAATTGAACAGAAATAAAGATTTTGGAATACAAAAAACAATCAATAAAATATTTCAGGATCCATACAGGGTATACAGAAACTGCCTTAATCACTAGGATTTTAAATGAAGCCTCTGGTCCTATAAGAGACACATTGAGGAAGTAATTTGCTTGTCTATGGCAGAAGGCAGTAAATTCTTGTGTATGGGAGCAAAAGGACCTCACCAAATGTTATTGCATCCATAATTATTACAAATGCTCTATCCAATTGGGCAGTTAATTAAGATAGCAATTTGTGGGAGAATTAACAAGTAAACCCCTTTTGGTAGCTGGAAATGAATAAGCGAAAATAAAGCTGTCTGTCTCACCCTCCTGATTTTAATGAGTGCGTGGGAATTGAAAACAAAACATTGTCTTTCCATCAACCTTAATAAATGAGCAATCTTTTGTGTCTTGGGTGAAAACTTGAGTACACATTCATTGACTCATATGCCATTCAGAAATTTCACCAAAGATCCAAACTTGATCATAGACATCAACGTAAGACTCTAGAAAGCAAACATAATTTAAGGTGATGTCAAATCCATTAACTGCTTATAAAATCTCAAAAGCAGAATTAAATAAAACCCTTGTCCTATAATCAGCTTTCCGAACTACATTTTCCAGGACTTTGAAAGCCAGAAGTATTAGCAATTCTTTAGACCTAGATTGTTCCTCTAAGATAGCTAGGATCCAAAATTTCCCAGTAATAAAATTTATGAACGCAGTTGAGAAATTTTTCAATATATGCTGAGAAATTCCCAGAAGAATAAAAGCATAGGAATACACGAAAACAAAGAAAAGGATCAAATGAATTTTACATTTTTGTCCACGAGAAAACTGTAGATTTGCGAATCCAATGTCTTGATATTGAGCTCAATAATGGAATCGGAGCTTCCACTGGAAGATTCACTGCTGCTAGGAACATCCATGTCTACCTGCAATGCCGCGAACATCAAATCAGTAATCACGTCAACATTTGAAAATTGTCTAATCAGACGGAAACAAACGACTACAGACACAGATCGGGAAATCAGGCGACAATCCTTCACTCCAAAAACTAGGGCTAATCAGATCGTTACCTAGGGTTTGCTCGAAGGATGCGACTAAACGGGAAACGTGGAGTAAATCAACGAACAAAAGGAGGACGAATGATCGTCGATGTGAGAAGCAGAGATTCGTGGAGTGGAGAACGGCGAGGCGGCGTTCGGAATTTGGATTGCCTGATTTTCGATGAATTGAAACGGCAGTGTCTGCGTCGCCCTATGTTGATTGGGTTCAGCTTGCGCGGACAAGGGACAACCGACCCAAGCGAGTACCCGGTTCTTTTCCCCTTTCTCACGCCGTTCCTAGAAAGCGTACGTACGTTAGCCAATCGGTTTTGTTTAAAATATACACATTTGCACAAGATGTGTAAAAATACACATCAGTTTTTAGTAATTTGCTTGATTGGTAATATGTGCTTTTTTTACACATCATTCAAATACAATTCATTTAAAAAAATAAAATAAAATCATAAAAAAATAAACCAATGAAATTGTCTTACTTTTTGTAAAAGTTTATCCACATTGGGGAGGTGGTGTGCTCAAATTTGCACATCACATGTTGAAATGTGTACATTTGCACACATTCAAAACAACCAATGGAGCTCACAAATGTTTAAAAAATACTGAGTACACATTTGCACATTTACACATCACCATTGTGGATGGTCTTAGACCATCCACAATGGTTTTGCTTAAAATATACAAATTTGCACAAGGTATGTAAAAATAAACATCGCTTTTTAGTAATTTGTTTCATTGGTAAAATGTGCATTTTTTACAAATTATTCAAATACAATTCATTTAAAACAAAAAGGAAAATAAAACCATAAAAAAAATTACACGAATGAAATTGTCTTGCTTTTTGTAAAAGTTTATGCACATTGGGGAGATGGTGTGCTCAAATTTGCACATCACATGCTCAAATGTGTACATTTGCACACACCTAAAACAACCAATGGAGCTCAAAAATATTTAAAAAATACACATTTGCACACCACCATTGTGGATGGTCTTAGTGTGATAGGGTAACAAAGGATATCCATTTTATTTTATATATTTAAAAAAAATTGATACATTGGACATATCGGAGGGTCGAGAGTTGAAAGATCAACAAGGAATGAATCGTTATTAAAGAAACATAAGTAAAAAGGGAAAATAGATCGTCAAAAGAAAATATATCTAAAAAAATTAAGGTAGATGAAAAAAGGTAATGGCGTAGAAGAGCAATCAGTGTGAGACTTGGTACAAGTAACATAAGGGATTACTGAGAACAAATGTGAAAACTTCATATTTTGACTCGATCGTTCAATCGTCAATGACTGCCAAGTTTTGAACATTTATGAACTCTCACACGTTGACAAAAAAAAATAGAAGCACACGGGATGATGAAATGTTACAACCAACAACAACAACAATTCTAGTTCGTCCCATTTACGCAGGGTTTGGGGGGGTCAAGTTGTACACGTCTTTTCCACGAACGAGTCGAGATGACATTTCTTATTGACCCATAAATGTCATACAACCATACACAAACATAAACATATACAACTAAGGGCAAACACTTACATCAGACATGAAGAATATCAACAAGTAGTTAAAAAAAATAAGAACAAGAAACTGAAAAGAAAGATGAGCAATAAATAGGATATAACCCCAAGCTTCCTTACTCCACATTGCCCTCCTCAACCCAAATAGCTCTCCTTCATTGAATCCTATTTTGTGCCAAAGCCTCCGTGAGGCCTAAGGCAACCGGTCCTGCCTAATTACCTCCTTTAATTTCGACTCTTCTTAGATCGCCCTTTACTACATCTGACATTTTCGTCTTTTTTGTCAAAAGGAGAGACGGGACTCTCTGCGCATCTAGTCGCGCTTCTATACCAACGTATTGCACTTATGCACTAGTGCACTCTGATTTCTCCTCTAAATTAACATGACCAAACCACCATAAATCGTGACTCTCGCAACCTGTTCTTGATACTAATTACTTTTACCTTGTCATAAGTAACCTCATTTTTTATTTAGTCTAGTCTTGTATGCCCACATATCCATTTGACTTTTCTCATCTAAATTGCAAGAAATAAAAGAACATCCAACCAACATTAATTGGTTGATAATGAAAATTGGGGTTTGTAGCTATAAGTTAAACTTTTATGCTTAGTGCCTCTATATTTCGTTGCTCAATCCCTCTCTTTCCATGGTAGAATCCTTTGGGAATTATGTTGATAAGAATTGAGAATATGTATACAGTCACACATTATATAATCCAGTTCACAAGGCATTTAGGAAAGACAAAAACATTTTAAGGAAAGGCTAACGAATTTGTTGTTTAAGAAATCATCATCTTTGTATAGATCTACTTTTATGGCAAATCTAGGAGATATTCCCATACCCTTTAGCAGGTTATGTAGCTAAAGTGTTATGGTTAAATAGTCTTCTTAAAAAGACGCTCCTTAATAGTCAGAGAGGAACTCAGTCTATGAATCTCAATATATAATGATCTCCTTCCTAACCTTGAAAACTTAAATGAAAGAGAAATTTTAGAGGCATTTGTCGAATCCGAGGCATGCAATTCCTTATAAAACTGCAAAATGTGCCTTGTAAACTCATTTATATCTTCAATTTTTCATTCGTAATTGTCCACTATAAACATGACTATTTCAGTATTACTTCCCTTTCTAACTCCAAGGTACTTAGAAGATGAAGTTTCTTCACCAAGTTTGAGCCAATGTAATTTTGCTTGTTGTGACCTAAAGCTAATCAACTTCTCCATTGCAGTTATTGCTACAACCTTTTGCTCAACAATTTCTTTTTGAATCTTAATCCTGAGCTTATCCAACCTATACGCTAGCAAAGTGTTCTTTATCCTAGGTTGGTCTAAATTGTTCTCAATATGAAACGCACTGGAAACTGCTTATTGCCATTGATATCAGTGTGCCAAATACCAACAATTGATGGATGAAAATTGTTGTCAATGGTCTAGTAGTTTTTAAATCTAAACGGAGCCCCTTTGGTAAATGAATTTTCTCATATGGTAATAACTACTAGAGAGTGATCCTAAAGATCAAGAGTATCAAAGTCATGCATATCACATGCCTCGATCAACTCAATGAGTTCATTATAATCATCACAAGTTGCCAATCTTAGCATGTATTCCATTTATCTTGGTCATTCGCGATACTATTCGTGCCTTCAATAATAGACCATGTAGTATCACCAAGAACTTCCATCCCCTCGAGAAAATCCCAACAAAAGACCCTTTTTTTTAATCACTATTACAATATATGTGTGAACAAAGGTTGCCAAAAAACCGAACTTGTCATCTCTAGTGGAAATGTTGTGACAATGCATTGCTTGTGCTTTAGACTCAATGACAACAACATCCACAAATTTAGGGTTCCGTACCTCCAGGCTCCAGGATTGATAGCATTTTACTGTATTTCAGTCGGTAAGCTACTACTCCCCTTATATATTATTGCTAATTGCTTTTAAGTTGGAATCTCACCGTGCTTATGTGCTAGGATCTAACACATGTGCTCATGTGCACACGACCTCGATCATGAGTTGTGATGGACTTGAACTAAACAAGCCTAGTATATGAGTCATTGAGCTACTTTTCGTATTGTCAATTAGTTTTATAATGGAACCTCACCATGCTTATGTACTATGATATTAGCGTCTATGCACTTTGTGTACACAACCCTTGGTTATGAGTCACAACGGACTTAAGTAATTTCCATTGGTGTAGCTTTCTCAGTCAACTTGCATCCTTGTAAAGAGCACTTTAGTTTCCAAAATGGCAATACTACTAATGCAAAAGGGAGTTTCTACATTGGTTGTCCCATGTTGGTTCCTCCGACCATTTGGCATGTTTTTTCTTAATCAAGGTAATAATTCAAAATCTCAGACAACACTATTGTTTGAGAAATCAAGAGGTCGAAAAGAGCGACCATTTGGCATGTGAAAGTGAGTTGCTTAATTGGTCTAAAAAAATGATAGTTAGAACTTAGTTTTCATCCTTTCATTGAAAAGTTCAAATACCTCGAAATGATTATCATTGAAAATAAAGGTCCTAGCCTCGTACAGAACAAATGTCTCAATGAGATATGTGTGAATTTTAGGTCCAAAAAATGAAATTCGAACTTTCCCCATCTCAAAAACAAATCTTAGCTTTGATTTCTTAAATGTCAAGTTCAAATACCTCAGAATGAGAATGGAATTTCTATGTTCTAAAAAATGAAAATCCTTATTTCATGAAGAACACATGTCTTAATAAAATATGTGTGAATTTTAGGGTCCCAAAAAATGAAAACTCTAACCTTTTCTGTCTCAAAAACAAACCTCAGCTTTGATTTTATATATGTAAAAGTTCAAATTCCTTAAAATGAGAATGAGATTTCTATATTAAAAAAAATGAAAATGGATTATCCATATCCTAAAAAAATCGGTGTCCCAAACTGAAAATGTGGTGAGATTGAGATGATATTATATGATTCTCTTCTATCTCTCCACTTGTTCTCCGAATTTGAGATCCTACATGTCTTCAAATAAGGAAATTGTGCTGCGGACCATCTCTCTCATCTAGATTATATTCACTTCGGTTCTTTTCTTCCTTCTGACACTGTGCTTCGTAGTATCATCCTACAAGATGCTCTTGGCTTGGCGACCTAGTCTCCAACCAAATCCTTTTCGGTTCAAAAAAAATGAAAATGTGGTCAACTCCCCAAAATGAAAGCTTAATTAGCTTGAAACTAGAATGCAATTTCAAACGCATGAGGATTTCTTGGTCTTTATATGGAAAACGAATTCTTTAGTCAAAATTTAATTCGGTCCCAAAATAAAAAATTCAAATTCCTCAAAAATTCATGTTTTGACAAGAAAATTTGTGTCCTTATTTGAATTTATTTACGATTCTAAACAGAAAAAAGTAATTGAAAAAAGAATGCAATTTCTCCTTTTTCGAATGATGGAAATCGAAATATACCTTTCCCAAACCAAAATTTTTAAATTTCTTAATAAGAAATGAAAAATTTTTGGGATAATATTTGAAAACGAAAATTCTGAAGGAAAATTAGATGCTTAAAGCGGAATTTCAGATCATATCTAAACATCTAATTCAAGGATCTTCATGCATAAACGATAGATCAATCATTGTTCATAGGAGATACCTGTTGATGCGTGAACCGGATCGAATCTGGATAAACCGGAAGAGATCGAAAGCCCCAAGCGTGATTTCTCTAATTAGTCCACACGAGCTCGGCGTCTAGATCTCCCTTGTCTTCGGCTACTAGGACGAAGATCGAAAGGCCCGCAATCAAATTACCGTAGTTGGTATTTGTGGTCAACCTTAGCACAACATCAACACTTGATCTTTGCCACTCAAGTGTTTTTGGTCCTTTGAAATTAGCAAACTCACTTTGCCTATTCTTTCTCCTAACCCACATTTTTTTAAAAAAACCTTTAATTTTGATCAGCATTAGCTTAGGAGACCTCTTTAAGCTTTCTCTTATGTAACTCCTCTTTGGATTTTTAATAGAGATTAGCTTTTAATTAGGAGAAGACCAAAGATAATGTACACTTACATACCTTTTGTAACTCCCCTAAATATTTATTTCTTAAATAAATAATATCTATTATTAATAGTATATAACATACATGTATATATATTACTAATCAACCATCAATACAGTTAATCTAGTCCTTCAACTCAAAGTGTGTGACCTCATAGGACCCGTTTATAATAGTCATGGACTTAAACCGTTTAATTCCATTAATCGTAGTTGGCTTCTAACAAAGCACTACAACTCTTAAAATAATTGGATTGTATATCTCTATCAATCGTCCTATTCCATGTTTAGTCATTGCACATTATTTAAAGGACACAATTCCTTCAATCTCCCACTTGTCCTTAAACAAGTGTGCAATATAAGGCACCTTCGTCTCTTAATGTCTTATTTGATGATATGGTGACATCATATCTATTATCAATATGTTTCTTGAACTCCGAGTTTAAACTGTCAATTAAACGGTTGATTACAAATAATCCATGAAGAAGGAGTACTTCTCCAGTCTATTATCAATATGTTTCTTGATAATAAACGGGTGACATCATATCTATTATCAATATATTTCTTGAACTCTTCAAGTGGCCTAGACATCATTCCTTTCCGATGCATCACAATATGCATGAAGAAGGAGTACTTCTCCAGTCTTGTATGACTATGGCTCCCTCTCTACTTTTGGCAATCCCAACTACGACCTTTATAACTCCCTGTTATGGAAAGCGTTTAGTCGTGTCAAAGAAATAACAATCATCAAGAGAGACCATAACATATTCATGTCTGAGGAATCTACTAATCATGGTTTAACTTAAAACTCTGCAATCCCTTTTGTAGAGTCTTAAGGTGGGTCTGTCCTATATGTATCATCCATACATATATATGTAATTGACTAGACATCTCCATGTCCCTATAGCCCATAAAACCTGACGCTATCAGTCAACTTACAATATAGTCATTAATAAAATCACATATATCCAAGTTGATGATTTCATACTGCGGACTTGCGATAATTCATAACTGCATTTCACTTAATGGGGTTTCATTTACCAGAACACTTAAGATAAGCCCATTTGCGAACTAGGAATTATTTGGACATTTTATTTATCATTGTTCTAAAAATATATATAAATAAGGATGAAATATCATATATATCAAGTCGAACATAAACTTAGTGTATAACACTCTCAACATAAAAACTAATAGAAAGCAATCTCAAAGCCATTCTCCAATGTGTTTGAGACCCTTAGCCCTAGTGTGACCATCATGCTTGGGCTAGGCATAAGCTTCATCAATGGATTTGCAATATTGTCATATGTATACAACTTACACATCTTAATGTCAAATAAGGTGATACTTCCTCATAAGATGTACGATCAACTTGTCATCACCCTTAAGAAATTATCCTTGGTTCTTCTCAAGAACTTCAAGATGTTCTTAGTTGCACAGTAGTGTGCGTTTCATGGAATCGATTGGTATTTGTTACACATGCTCAAAGCAAATGCAACATCAGGTGATGTACACACCATGACATAGGTAAAGCCCTTTCTTGGAATCTTGCATTTTGAATCTGTTGAGAATCTTATCTATATAAGTTCCCTGACTCAATCCAAGCAATCTCTTAGATCTATCTCTACAGATCTTTATTCCAAGTATATAATCTGCCTCTCCCAAGTCCTTCATTGAGAAACTTCTTCCCAAGAAGTAGTATGTCATCCACATACAAGACTAAGAAGACTACTTTACTCCCACTAAACTTTTTGTATACACAAGGGTCCTCTTCGCATCTGATAAATCAAACTCTTTGATCTTTTCATCAAACCGAAAGTTCCAACTCCTGGATGCTTGCTTAAGTCTATATATAGACCTCTTAAGCTTGCATATTTTCCTAGCATCACTTGGATCTTCAAAACCCTCTGGTTGTGTCATGTATACATCCTCTTCCAAGAATCCATTCAGGAAGGCGGTTTTGACCTCCGTTTGCCAAATTTCATAATCATAATAAGCGGCAATAGCAAAGATTATCCTAATGGATCTTATCATGACAACTGGTGAAAAGGTCTCATCATAGTCTATACCATGAATCTGTTTAAAACCTTTGGCAACTAATCTTGCCTTGTATATAGATACCTTTCCATCTTGATCTGTCTTGAGTTTGAAAACCCATTTGCTCCCTATGAGTTTTACCCCACCTGGCAAATCTATCAAGTCCCACACTTGATTTTCAAACATTGAATCCATTTCGGATCCCATGGCCTCAAGCCATTTCTTGGAGTCTGGACCCGTCATTGCTTGCTTATAGGTATTAGGATCATCATGTTCTAACAAAAGAACATCAAGTTTTACATTCAAGATGAAATCATCATAACGTCTTGTTTGTACCGTTGGCCTATCTGATCTACGAGTGGGTTCAATTGGTTCAACAACTGGAGTTGGATCGAACCACAACTGTTTGTGGATCCTCTTGTTCCAGTTCTTGGATGATTTGGGGCCCTAGGCCTTCCAAAACCATCAACTCATCCTCGATATCCATCTATGCCATCATGTTGTTGAGTTTACTGTTGTTCATCTTGAACTAGTTCTAGATGAATATTTCTCCCACTTGACTTGTTGGAAATAAACTCTCTTTCTAAAAAGACAATATCCCTTACAACAAAGACCTTTTGCTCAGTGGGATTGTAGAAGTAGTATTCAAAACTACCTTTTGGATAACCTATAAAATAACATTTATCTGATTTAGGGGCAAGCTTATCATTTTGTAAACATTTTACATAAGCTTCACATCCCCATATCTTCAAAAAAGACAATTTTGGAACCTTTTCAGTCCATATCTCATATGGATTTTTGTCTACCACTCTAGACGGAGTTCTGTTTAGTGTAAGTATGGCAGGTATGAGGTCGGGCATATCCCCAGAAGGATACCGGAAGGTCAACAAAGCTCATCATTGACCGAACCATGTCTGACAAGGTTCGATTTCTCCTTTCAGACACACC
This sequence comes from Persicaria maculosa, assembly GCA_963922045.1. Classification (NCBI taxonomy): domain Eukaryota; kingdom Viridiplantae; phylum Streptophyta; class Magnoliopsida; order Caryophyllales; family Polygonaceae; genus Persicaria; species Persicaria maculosa. The sequence goes on along the minus strand of OY998257.1, from coordinate 18,186,662 downwards.
GCTAAGCTATGGTGTTTCTGGAGTAGACAACTGTGTTACAATCCCACATTTTTTCAAATGATGATCAAATTCATGGCTCAAGTACTCACCACCATGATCTGATCGAAGTGCTTTTATTTTCTTGCCAGTTTGAGTCTCTACCTCATTTTGAAATTCCTTGAACTTTTCAAAGGATTCCGATTTATGTGACATAAGGTAAATATATTCATATCTACTCATGTCATCAGTAAATGTGATGAAGTATCTATGACCACCTCTAGCTTCCGTATTCATTCGCCCACATACATCATTATGTATAATACCCAATAGTTCAGTGACCCTTTCATTTGTTCCTTTGAAAGGTGACCTTGTCATCTTGCCCATCAAATATGACTCACATGTATCAATGGATTCACAATCCACGTCTTTTAGAAGTCCATCTTTATGGAGCTTCTTAATGCGTTCTAAACTGATATGACCCAAACGACAGTGCCATAGGTAGGCTTCACTCAACTTATTTGATTTTTGCCTTTTTGTGTTTATGTTATAAGATTCTGTTTTGAGGTCAAATACAAATATTCCATTAATATCTTGAGCATGAGCATAGAAGATATCATTCTTGTGAATAACTATACCTTCATTTGTAGTGCTAAAATTAAAACCTTCAGAATAAATTACTGCAATCGAAACAAGGTTCTTTGTAATGCTAGAAACAAAATAACAATTATTCAGTTCAAAGATTAAACCAGAAGGAAGAGATAAACTAAAATCTCCTACGCCAAGTGCAGCAACACTTGCTCCATTTCCGACTCGTAGGTCTATCTCCCCTTTCTTCACTTGTCTCCTATTTCTTAGTCCCTAAACATTTGAAATAATGTGAGCACCACATGCGGTATCTAATACCCAGGTAGGACCATTATCTAATGTGAGGGAATTGGTTGATAGTAATTCAATAACATAAATACCTGAAGTATTGGAACTCAAAGTCCCATTCTTCTTGTCTTTTAGGTACTTGAGACAATTTCTTTTCCAGTGTCCCTTAGCCTTACAGTGGAAACAATCATGGTCTACAACCACCCTTGGCTTCTCACCACCCTTAGGTTTTGCAACTTCCTTGCCTTTCCCTTGGGTATTGTTCTTGTTCTTGGCTACCTTCTTGAACCCTTCCCCTTTGTTGAGATTAAGAACTTCCTTCTTGTTGTCACTAGGAGTATTCTGCTCAGCAGCTTTGAGCATACCATGGAGTTCATTCAGATTTTTCTTAATACCATGCATATGGTAGTTCATCCTAAATGAGGCAAAACCATCATGTAAGGAGTGAAAGACGATATTTGTGGCCAACTCTTGGTCATATGGGGTGCCCAGTGTCTCCATACGGCTAAAAAGACCGATCATGTTAAACACATGAGGACCTAATGGCTTGCCCTTCACAAGCTTGCTATCCAGTATAGCCTTGTGAGTTTCATATCGTTCAATTCTTTCATGTTTCTAAAACAACATTTTCAGGTTGGAGATGATAATATAGGCATACCAGTGTTCAAACCTCTTTTGAAGGTCAGGTTCCATGCCTGCTAGCATCAAACAAGTGACAGGCAAAGACTCACTCTTTAACTCCATTACTCTCACCTTCTCCTCATCCGATGAGTTATCGGTGATAGTAAGGATAGGGGTGTTTAGGACGTCCTCATGCCCTTCGGACCTAAGAGCGATTCTCAAATTCCTTTCCCAATCGAGAAAGTTCGTTCCATTCAATTGGTTCTTCTCAACTATTGAGCGCTGGGTGAATTTCAAGTTATCGTTCAACATAATGCCTACATATAAAAGGAAATGACATGCAAATCAGTATATGTTCGAAATGCAATTACTTAAAATTAAACACCTTTAATATAAGTAAATGTGCATTTTATTCAAAATGTTATCGTTCCTTGTGAATAAAATGATTCCAAGATCCTATTATAGACAAGATCCAACGTAATTTTGCACTGCCTTGAGTCTTGTGTGTTTAAGGTAAGTAACAATTACTAATTATAACTCCTTATAATTCTTAGTTGATGATCCACATCCAATGTAAAATCATCCCCTTGCCTCAAGATTCAAAACTTTGCCTTTTGGTATCTTGTTGGGTACAACCATATCAAGTTTTATGAACCCCCGTATAGATTTACCCTCATTAGTCAAAGATTAAGGAAAGACACCCTCACTTTTGTGAAGCCCATCCAACCAAAAATCCAGAACTTAATGGGTTATGATATGGAAAGGTATTGCCCCAATTTACCTTTGGAACTTAAGCATGCAATTGTCATTTATTTATAAGTAAAAAAATAAATAAAACAAATGCAAAACTTAAATAAAATGCAAAAGCAGGCATTCAAAATGCAACGAAAATTGTGATCTTAGTATGACCCCTACGATGCAAAATTTTAAAGATCTAATCTTCATGGGTCTCCACCCTTGCACCCTTCATGGATCTCCATCCTCAAACTTCTTATGTTTTCTTCTTCTTGTATCAAAATATTTTCTAATAATCTAATTACTGAAAATAAATTACAAAAATACATAACGATACGCAGATCGTGTAAAAAAAAACATAACGATGCGCATATCGTATTTATGGGCCATACTAGTCACCTTATACAAACAATTTATATCATAATATAAAATCATGCATAACAATATCTTAATTTAAAATATAAATCCTTATATGGAATTAATCAATATTAATCATTAAAATGCATTTATTGGAAAATTATATGATGGTAAATATATAGCCTCTTAGACCGGACCATGTCGAGTCATACTCGGGTTGGCCCATGTCGAGTCAAACTCGGCTTAACCTAGACCCGAACCCAGTTCGGTTTGTATGGTGGTCGCTTGGTCTGCGGGTTAGCAACAAAAACTCCTAAAATCGAATAAGATCAAATCCAATTCAATTTTATGGTATGTAATTCCCTCTTATCAAATCATATAATTTAAATTGAGCGATCATTTGAAGAAATGCGATTGCATTGAGAACCACTTTCTCAATTATGCCTTACTTATGCCTTTTATTGTGTCTCACCAAGAACAAAACATTTTTGTTCTACATCTTCTTACTGGAGTCAACCCCAAAAATGAAAAAAAAACTCATTTTCATTTATTAAAAACCTCTTGCTAGTCCTTTACCATTTGTAACTCCAATCCCATTAATCTAAATTAATTAGGAGTCATTTACTTAGGAAAGACCAAAGGGTTATGCACAACAACAAATAATTTACGTAATTATTTATTTCATAAATAAATAACACTTATTATTTATTTCTTAAATAAATAATATTCATCATTACAATTTACATTGAACCAATCAATCAAAATCTAAATTTTGATATAGCAAAATAACGCATATCATATTTATCACCAATTAAATCAAGATCTGCATCAAAATTAACAATTAATCTATTGATCGTATCAATTTGTGCAAGATGCTCTGATACCAATTGAATGAAAATTAGATGCTTAAAGCGGAATTTCAGATCATATCTAAACATATAATTCAAGGATCTTCATGCATAAACGATAGATCAATCATTGTTCATAGGAGATATCTGTTGATGCGTGAACCAGATCGAATCTGGATAAACCGGAAGAGATCGAAAGCCTAAAGCGTGACTTCTCTAATTAGTCCACACGAGCCTGACATCTAGATCTCCCTTGTCTTCAACTGCGAGGACGAAGATCAAAAAACCCGCAATCAAATTACCGTAGATGGTATTTGTGGTCAACCTTAGCACAAAATCAACACTAGATCTTTGCCACTCATGTGTTTTTGGTCCTTTGAAATTAGCAAACTCACTTTGCCTATTCTTTCTCCTAACCCACGTTTTTTTTAAAAAAACCTTCTGATCAGTAATAGCTTAGGAGACTTCTTTAAGCTTTCTCTTATGTAACTCCTTTTTGGATTTTTAATAGAGATTAGCTTTTAATTAGGAGAAGACCAAAGACAATGTACACTTACATGCCTTTTGTAACTCCTCTAAATATTTATTTCTTAAATAAATAATATCTATTACTAATAATATATAACATACATGTATATATATTACTAATTAACCATCAATACAGTTAATTTAGCCCGTCGACTCAAAGTGTGTGACCTCATAGAACCCGTTTATAATAGTCATAGATTTAAACCGTTTAATTCCATTAATCGTAGTTGGCTTCTAGCAAAGCACTACGACTCCTAAAATAATCGGATTTTATATCTCTATCAATCGTCATATTCCATGTTTAGTCATTGCACACTTAATTAAAGGACACAATTCCTTCAAATTCTCTGTCCCGAAAAGATATATGAAATTTTAAATACTTTGATAAGATTGTGTCTTGAAACTGAAACTTAGTTTGAGGCAAAATGACAAGTTCAAAATTTCAAATGTCTTAAAAATTTTGTGTCGAAAAGAAAGTTTTTAGTGGCCTGAATATGAATATGGAACGGGTGTGGAAATGAAAAGTTCAAATGCCCCAAAATGGTTTCAAAAAATGAAAAAATGGACGTTAAACAAGTTTAATATTATTTTGAAAAATTAACAAAAAAAGTTAATATTTAATATAGTTTTTTTAATTTTTTTAAAAATGTGTCATAAAATCAAGCGACTTTTATTTAAGAACAAAGGGAGTATAGTTTTTAATTTTTTTAGATGGGTCTAGTCAACACACTGCCACCCAATGGCCAATGTTGTCTATTGCTGGATGCTAAATGACTAATGTGCCCCTCTCCTTAGGTGGGTGGTTGAAGGGTTTGACATGCATAAAAAGGACACAAATGCTCTTATCATCTTCACCCAACTATTTCTTGATCTTCATTGAAAAATCGATGGTTGTTGGTGCGAATTGGAGATTTTTGCGCAAGAGGGGCTTGTCGACTGAGAGTTGCGACAATGGGATTTAGAATCGAAGACATGAAATTGCATATGAGAAAGAAGAGTTATAAGTTAGTTTTAGGCGTAGATATTTCCATCGTTAATTTTTATTATGTCCACCACTAATCATCGTAGCAATTGACGGTGACTCTAATGACGATTAGTGGAACCCACCGCTATATGTAATGGTGGCCTGGGCATCGTATGTGGGTCTACCATGGTATAAAGCGGTGACGTTTGGGGTAACGGATCCGTTATGTTGTAACTCACCGTAGGCTTGAACGATGGGGTTTTGAATCCTACGTACGACTCCCACCGTAGCAACATATGGTGGAGTTTGCATTTTGAAATTTAAAAAACAAACCACCCAACGCATGAACAGACGGTGGATACGTAACCGTTACGCAACGGTTCGGTATCCACCGTCGAGGTTGATGGTGGGGTCCGACTCCTATAAAAGGCGTTATGGGTCCACCGTATTCTTCACATTTCCACTTCTCCCATTCTGCTCACGTGTCGTCGTTTTCGATATTCCCGCATTTCGACCTTTTTGTCCTCTCTGACATTCCTGCTTTTCTGCATTTGCGACATTCCCGCTTTTCGTCCTTTCTCACCTTTCGGCTTCTCATTTGTTTGTCCGATCTCTTTTCTCTATTTTTTGTGTTTGTCGTCATATTTCATACACAATGGTGAGTGAGAGTACTCGGGATGGTGCTCGAGGTCGAGGTCGAGGTCGTGGTGGGGGTCGTGGACGTGGTGATAGAGATCCATTACAGGTATTATCATAAATATTAAATAAATTTAATTCAAATTATATGAAATGAGGTTAAATAATTGAGAATTGACTGTTGATGTATGAATTGTAGCCGGCTCCGATTATTCAGAGATGTGGTCATAGTCGTCCTCGTGGCGGGAGAGGGACTCTTAGCCTAGAGAGGTATGAATAACGTTATAATAGAGTTTAATGTTATAATAGAGTTTAGCGTTGTAATATGTGTGATATGTGTGAATAATGTTATAATATAAAAATAAAAATGTTATAATAGAGTTTAATGTTATAATAGAATTTCTGTCGTAATATGTGTAATATGTGTGAATAATAAAGTTTAATGTTATAATATAATTTCCTGCCAGTATAATATGATAGACGTACCATAGGTATATAGAGAATGAAAAAATTTAAAGTGAAAGTAGCTACAGTAATTCAAGTCTTATGTAGTCGATTTATTTTGGGATTGTGGGTGTAAAAAAAGTTTAATATATATAATCGATAGGAATTAGAATTTGTTTGTTAATCGTATACAGACTTTATCGTGTGGATTAGAGTATAGAGTCGTGTTGCGGACCGCCCGTAGCGCTGCTGTTAAGGCAAGACAGACGTTGTGCGAGTCACGTGCACAAATTGAGTCTATTCCTTTCCATATGCAGGGTTTAGAGATACTGTGGTAGGAGACGATGGGGGGGGGGGTAGCTCTAGTCAGTCAGTTGCCGACGTAGATGACGTACTGTTCGCTTAAGGGATGTGTAGGGATTCAAATAATTCAAATTAACAATTCACAACTAGGCTAACTCCTTATCCCAAACAACTAATACAAGAATCCCCTCCCAATGTAGTAGTAGGGTAATTCGGGATCGAATCCACGAGGAGGTATGTCAGCGCTTCCCTTGTTGTACTCACGATCAAAGCTTTCGACCTCAGTTCTGGTCGATTTCTAGTACAGTTCCTGCATAAGACAAAAGCAGCAAAGTCGACATCGAGCAGAGACCTCGATATCGACGTTAGACCTCGATATCGACCTTTACAGTCGATTCCGATGTTTGTCACAGAAACTGTAATTCGTAACCAATTATCGGAAAAGAGTCCGAGAAACGTAGAATGGTAAAGAAGGATGATCAGAAACAAAACTAAAACTTTTATATTGATTTCAATAAACTTAAAAGCTTCCAAAGTCGGGGTTTCATGCCACAACGATAACAATGCAAGTTTTATGTTAAAGTTATGAAATTTAATGCCTTTCCGTCAAATAACTTTCGTTATCAACACTTAGGCGATTAGAGGCTTTCGCATAGTTCCTAAGAGTTACTATCCAATTTATGCGCAATTCAAGTTCACAATATGAGTGGCTTTCGCTTCAATAATGCAAATAATGAATCTCCCTAACTTTCGCAAAGGATCATGCATAGGATAGAAGACGGAATTGCATAAAAGTCATACCTTTGATGCACTTACCCTACATCGTTATTATCGGGCTCACCCCGACCCTAGAAGTGGGTTGACTACTTGCTCCTCATCATGCACATCATCATCATTATTAAAAGAAAACTACTTTGAATTAAACTATGAAAGAAATTACAACCGAACAAGCCAAATCTCCGCTCTTGCTTCTCTCCAACTCACTCGGCCTCCTCTCGCTCTCTAACTCGCTAAAACTCAATGTAAAACTGGAATTGTATGTGCTTGGATGATTAACTCAGCCCTAATGGCCTCTAGATATAGATATGAAACTTTGTTATCCAAAGACTCGAAACTTTATCTTTATTCTCTAAGATAAAACTTAAATAAAGTAAAAACTAAAAATCCTATGGTAAATCAGCTCATATGATAGCTCTGAGGTTGATGATAAGAAATCTCGACTTTTGGGTAGACGTGCAAGCTTCGGATAGAATTCTATCAAAATCTGAGTCGGATTCCTCTGCTGGGCAACATTGATATCAACCATGAACATCGATATCGACCTCTGCGAAACTTTATCTCGAGCTCTCCTTCTCCTACTCGGATTAGCACTCGACTTCTATCTTTTAACTCGATCTGGCAACATCGATATCGATCTTCAGACGTCGATATCGACCTCTCTGTTTCGACATGCTCTGCTTCATTTCCTGCTCGATTCCTATGTCTCTGATGTAGTCGATGTTGAGGTCCCCTGTCGATTTCGACCTCTTCAGAAGACTTCGAATTCTTTTTCCGCTCTTCCAAATCTATCCATTTTTATCCTGTTTTCTGCGAAATCACATAGGAACCTTACATAGGATGGCATCTCATGAAGTGCTTCTGTGAATGGTATATAGACATTAAGTCCCTGGAGCATCTTCACGAACCGCTGGAACTTCTTTTCCGCTGGGTCCGTAATCATCTTTCTAGTTGGGAATGACAACACCTTCTTCCTTCCCGCGGCTGTAGTGAGGTCGACATCGACATCAGTAGGGTCGACATCGACTAGAGGAGTCGATTTCTGTGGTGACGCTGCATCAGGGTCGACATCGACAGGAAGGTCGAAATCGACGTCACCTTGGTCGATATCGACAGGGGGGTCGATATCGACGTCTGTTCTGGCTCCTTCTCCTCCTCTTTTTGCTCGGGCATTTGTAATTGACGCCCACTCCTTAGGTTTACTTCCGCAATGTGTCTAGTGGTTTTGCCCTTTTGGTTGGGCACAGTGGATCCAGGGAATGATCCTAATGCTTTGGGTATTGCTTCCGCCAATTGACTCATTTGAGTCTCCATTTTGCGCTTCCAAACGTCGATCTCCCCAAGCCTAGAATTGATGCCCTGCAGCTGAGTATGGATGGAGTTGTTGGCTTGTTTGAACTCAGCATGGTTCCTCCGTATCTCATCAAGAATGATTTGTAGGTCATCCTTTCTTGTCTCTCGCTCAGGGTGCCCTGGTGCTCTATATGGTGGGGGATCCATTTGATAGAACCTTTGATCACCCCAATGCTGTTGATTGCCCCCTCCATAGGAGCCTCTCGTCCACTTGACCTCCTCATGTTGTTCCGCCATGGATACTTGCTCAGTATGTGGATATGCACTAGTGTTATGCCTTGTTGAGCCACACTCCTGACAAGTTTGATTGTTGCTCAGGAACCTGACTTGCTTTTGAAGGCGGCGTGTCTGATCGTTATAGAATTGTTGCCGCACATCAGGATCTATCTCCCTTGGAGGCTCATATAGCGGCATAGATGGGGCAGGCCTTGCATCATAGGCCGCAACAGCTCCATAAGTGTTGTCAAAGTTCACGAGCCTCTCAATGGTCTCCCAGGCCTCCGTTGGTGTAAGCTCAATGTACCGATGAGAGGTGTATGAATTTATCCTCTCCTTATTCGGCGCATCAAGGGCGTTGTAGAATATCTCCTGGATGACGTATGGAAGTTGCCCATGCGTCGGGCATGATCTCAGCAACTCCTTAAATCGCTCTCATGCCTGTGCTAGTGTTTCACCTGGCTTTTGTTTGAAAGTCGTGATCCTTTGTCGTAGCATCGCCGTTTTAGAAGGTGGAAAGAACTTATTCAGGAATGCATCTTTCACCTCCGCCCATGTCCTCAGCGAGCGTGGAGCCAAACTCTCAAGCCATTGTAATGCCTTCCCTGCCAAAGGTCATCAAAAAGATTTTAATAAGAAGTTAATTTTTATTTCATAGTTGGAGTGAGGAATTAAAATAGCGGATTCAGGAACATGAAGCGGCGGATGCATGTATTGCATCGCCGTCTGTGAATACTGATTTAGCCGCTCTTGGGCTTGTTTGTGCGCATCCTCCTCCCTATCAGCACGGGCTCGCTCTGCAGCAGTGGCGGCCCTCTCAGCAGCGATTGTAGCATTGTGGTCCTCGATCTCCTTCCTCAACCGCTCTATGGTCTCAGCCTGCGTCTCGTTGTCAGCCATGATGCGAATTGCTTTGTTGCGAAGATGGTAGAAACGTTCAGGCTCGTTGATTGGTTCCAGGATAGGTCCGCGATCAGAACATCGCATAAACCTGCAAAATAAGCTTCAAAAAGATCGTGAGAAAACTTAGGTGGCGATTGATTGCCTCCCCAGCAACGGCGCCAATTTGTTCGCTTAAGGGATGTGTAGGGATTCAAATAATTCAAATTAACAATTCACAACTAGGCTAACTCCTTGTCCCAAACAAATAATACAAGAATCCCCTCCCAATGTAGTAGTAGGGTAATTCAGAATCGAATCCACGAGGAGGTATGTCACCGCTTCCCTTGTTGTACTCACGATCAAAGCTTTCGACCTCAGTTCTGGTTGATTTCCAGTATAGTTCCTGCAGAAGACAAAAGCAGCAAAGTCGACGTCGAGCAGAGACCTCGATATCGACCTTTACAGTCGATATCCGATTTTTGTCACAGAAATTGTAATTTGTAACCAATTGGCGGAAAAGAGTCTGAAGAACGTAGAATGGTAAAGAAGGATGATCAGAAATAAAACTAAAACTTTTATATTGATTTCAATAAACTTAAAAGCTTCCGAAGTCGGGGTTTCATGACACAACTATAACAATGCAAGTTTTATGTTAAAGTTATGAAATTTAATGCCTTTTCGTCAAATAACTTTCGTTATCAACACTTAGGTGATTAGAGGCTCTCGCATAGTTCCTAAGAGTGACTATCTAATTCATGCATAATTCAAGTTCACAATATGAGTGGCTTTCGCTTCAATAATGCAAATAATGAATCTCCCTAACTTTCGCAAAGGATCATGAATAGGATAGAAGACGGAATCGCATAAAAGTCATACCTTTGATGCACTTACCCTACATCGTTATCGTTGGGCTCACCCCAACCCTAGAAGTGGGTTGACTACTCGCTCCTCATCATGCACATCATCATCATTATTGAAAGAAAACTACTTTGAATTAAACTATGAAAGAAATTACAACCGAACAAGCCAAATCTCCGCTCTTGCTTCTCTCCAAATCACTCGACCTCCTCTCTCTCTCTCTCTAACTCGCTAAAACTCAATGTAAAACTGGAATTGTATGTGCTTGGATGATTAAACTCAGCCCTAATGGCCTCTAGATATAGATATGGAACTTTGCTATCCAAAGACTCGAAACTTTATCTTTATTCTCTAAGATAAAACTTAAATAAAATAAAAACTAAAAATCCTATTGTAAATCAGCTCATACGATAGCTCTGAGGTTGATGATAAGAAATCTCGACTTTTGGATAGACGTGCAAGCTTCAGATAGAATTCTATCAAAATCTGAGTCGGATTCCTCTGCCGGGCAACATCGATATCGACCATGAACATCGATATCGACCTCTGCGAAACTTTATCTCGAGCTCTCCTTCTCCTACTCGGATTAACACTCGACTTCTATCTTTTATCTCGATCTGGCAACATCGATATCGACCTTCAGACGTCGATATCGACCTCTCTGTATCGACATGCTCTGCTTCATTTCCTGCTCGATTCCTATGTCTCTGCTGTACTCGATGTCAAGGTCCCTAGTCGATTTCGACCTCTTCAGAAGACTTCGAGTTCTTTTTCCGCTCTTCCAAATCTTTCCATTTTTATCCTGTTTTTTTGCGAAATCACATAGAAACTCGTGCAAACCCATATATTTGACATTTAAGTATAAACTATACTAATCCCATGTTTTTCCATTAATATGCATGCAAAAGACGATAAAATGGACTTTTATGTGCATAGAAAATATGGCAATTTGCGCGTACATCACGTACGTCCCCATACGGATGATGCGATGGTAGAGCCTGCGGTGGATCCTCGGTTGGCGGCTATAGAGAAGGAGATGATGACAGATACTACCGGGGAGGTTGTATTGCAGATGGGTGAGGATGTGGGGGCAAATCATGCGGGTGATCTGCCGGAGACTCAGCACCTGGTGTACGGATCATATTTTGGCAGTGCATTTCAGAGTGAGCAGCTCAACTCTTACGATGACATTGCGCCGTTGGTCGGAGACGCGGGGCCGGGCACTTCTAGCCATGTTGTGGAGGCTGGACGAGAGACTACTGATAGGATGATGCTAGAGCAGGAGATCAACCTCGATGACATTGATTTCTTGGGGTTGACGCCGATGTAGGGTGTTACCATCCAGCCATTTGTTCAGCTTGAGGCTCAGCCTATCATTATCATATCTAGCGGAGCCCTTGGTGCCGGGGAGATGAGTCTATCGATGGCCACGTAGACGCATAGCAATGGACCAAGGCGAGCGGATCAGAGCATGGAGAGGGTGCTCAACAACGGGATGAGGCGAGCGGATCAGGGTCAGCTAATATGCTGGAGGCCTGGGGAGGATAGCGTTGTTTCATGATTACGGGGCGCATATTGTTGAGGCTATATGGAGACAGGATGCTACGCTTTGGTGAGGGTGTTGCGTGTGCACCGTCGGGGGATGATGATAGGACGTGCTGAGGAGTTGGTAGAGGTTGATGGGGAGGATACGTGGTTTACTGCCATTCAGGACAGTGGGTGTGTGGCAGTTACGGGACTTCTCATGGTATGTGAGTGCGTGGATCATAGTCTCATCAGTGCATTCGTTGAGCACTAGCACCCTGAGACTAACAGTTTTCACTTCGCTTGGGGAGAGATCATGATCACATTTCATGATGTGTTCTTCATTATAGGATTCGGGATGGATGGGGAAGAGTCCTTGTTCTTTAAGCTAGATGATGTAGGGAAGGCTCGGGTTGGACAGATGTATGAGTTCACGCCGCAGCAGCAGGAGAACTTCAACAACCATGGAGGTCCGAGCGTGAATGCACTCCTAGCGGCCATAGCACCTATGCGGCAGAGGGTTTGGGATGGTGTCCCCCGCAAGCATGATCAGGAGTGGATTGCGGCAGCAGTTATGGGGATTCTTACGTCGGCGACGTTGTTCATTGAGAAGTCATTCTTCAGTTTCCTGGGAATAGGAAACTGAAGAAGTACGCGTGGAATTATTTAGAGATTCAGATATTCAAGGATATTGTGGAGGAGTCTGTTGGCAGTTGTTCGGTAGGAACTGCACTAGATGATCGTACGTTCATACGATTATAGGAGTTTATCGATAAATATTGTAGGAAATGTTGTAATGTTGTATCGTTATTCACTAAGGAGTGTATTGATAAAGATTGTAATATGTGTTGTTATCATTGTTCTAAAAGGCGCTAGGCGGCCGCTAGGCGGCGGTTGACCGCCTAGCGCCTAGGCGGCTAGGCGGGTGCCTAGGCGGCACCTAGGCGGACTTAGAACAAACTTGATTATTTCCTCATCTTTTAACGTATAACACATGTCAATGATTCATATAATGTAATAATAATCTATAATATCACTCATAAACCCAAATTTACGGTGCTTAACTAACATTTAAGTAAATAAACGCAAAAGTACGCGTCCGACTAACAACTTTAAAACTCCTAAAATTCAAAACCATAGGTTTGAGTCAAAAGCAAATATATCTCGACTTGGGGGTTAAAAAAACCCTAAGTTGACTAATCACATGCCCAAAAGATAAAATTAAATAATCGTCGGGCTAGGCGGGACTAGGCGGTGCCTAGACGGGTCTAGGCGGCGCCTAGGCGGGTCTAGGCGGTGCCTAGGCGGGTCTAGGCGGCTCCTAGGCGGTGCCTAGGCAGATTTCCGCCTAGAGGGCCGCCTAGGCTTAAAAATTCCTAGGTCCCCTCCCGCCTAGCGCTTAGGCGCGATTTTTAGAACACTGGTTGTTATAATGAGTAATTTTCACTTCAACAATAAATCCTAAAACCCTAAACCCTACACCCTCACACATACACCTCATCATTTGATGATGGGGATAACCCTAACCCAACCCTAACCCCACCGTCCCTACTGACGGTGGGCGTACCCTATCCTTACACACCACCACATGAAATAGCACCCCTACTTCACTTCCTACATCACTTCTTCTACCGCAATATTTTTTTATAATTTTTAGTTAGGGTCATCCTATGAATTTTGGGGGCCCTCTTCAATATTACCTCAATCTCAAAATATTTGACATTTTTTTACATGCTAATTATTAAAAAAAAAGTTAATATATTGTTATAATTTTTAACTTGTTAAAAACGTGTTAACAAGTTCAACATCAACTATTTTGATATGGATTGAGTATTTGTTATATTTACCAATCTTTCAAAAACATGTACGTAGCACATACATTAGTGTAAAATAAATATATATATTTTTAATAAGATAATTAAAAAAGACCAAATAAATTTAATATAGGACTCCCTCCTATTAGATTTGAAGTCATGTATTTTTTTTAGTAAAAGCTCAATTTCATTCAATCAACTATCAGCAAAGCAAAGTTTCATAAACATCAGTGGGAAGTAACGAAGCAGAAACAAACAAAGAATCCAGAATTGGCCTATGTGTAGCCAGCGCATATGCAGCCTTGTTGCCGCTTCGACGGACATGAACCCATCGAGTCTCACCTAAGCCTTTCACCCCTCTTCGAATAATCTCCACAAGCTTCCCAGTCATGTATTTTAACTCTTTATGTTTATATCAATAATATATATATTAGAGTATTTTCACAATAAGAAAACTCATTTATTGTATAAAGTTATAATTTACAAATAAATTTTCAATTCATGTGCAAAATCTTAACATATAAAAAATTATACTCCAATACAAGGGTTTGTATTAAAATAAGAAATGACTATATTGAGATTCAAACCTACAACATAATGGAAATGATGAAATTTAGTTGGGTCAAATACCACAAGACATTTACATGATACATGAGATAAAAAAATATAAATACTAGTAATAAATTATAAATTGAGGCCCTGAGAAATTTAAGAGTCATGTTCCATTGGACTTTTTGAACTTCCCATTGGACAAACCTGAATTTAGCAAGGAGATGCTAATGAGGGGGTTAATTAGAGGTCGACATCATCAGATAAAGCTTTGTTTCTTCCAAGCTCCAAATTCCAATTATCAAAATTCATTTCATAAATTTATGGGAAGGCTATATGCATTGAGCACAGATGCTATATGCACTCAAACGCATGGATTTTAGATACATTTCACCCTTTGAATCTGTTCAATGTGAGTAACGGATCTATGATTCATTCACATAATTTTTTTTTAAAAATGTTTAAAAACGTTTGCAAAAAATATCTATCGTAAATGCAGAGAGAGATGTTTCTCGTGTACACAAACCTTATCGTAAATGCAGAAATTATTCATTTATTTTCTCATGATTATTCGTTTATATTCACATGATTGTTCGTTTATAACAATATAATACAGTACTTGTTTGGAATATGAATGTAATTTTCACAGAGAGGGGCATAGTTCCGTGTACATGGTTTTTTAAGAAATTGTTTTATAAACATGAAAAAAATACTTAGAATATGAAAGTAATTTTTTCTTAAAAAAAAAATTAAAGCTAAAGTAATTTTGGGATGCATCAAATGATACATTAAGTAGTGTTATAGAAGATCCTTATTGTCGATTGATATGCAATTCAAATCATCTACAACACTAAATTATTTTCACATTTATTTAATATTAAAAAATATATACATGCTCCAAACATCCTACAATTATCGCGAGCAAACAGAAAACTATAGGTTTATAATTTTTTTTTGAAAAATCATGTTTTAATTTTTTTAAAATTATATTTTATAAAATAATACCTTTTTAATTTTTCAAAATTTGGAAAACATGATTTTTCAAAATAAAAACTTATAAACATATTAAAATGGAGGTTTAGAATATGTATGCAATTTTTACAATTTTTTTAAGATTAAATAAATATGAAAATAATTTAATGATGTAGAGAGTGTTGTAGATCGAGTTTTTTTTTTGAAACGGAAAGAATTCGATGCACAAAATATGTTTGATGGGTACCGTTATGAATGAGAATACAACCAACGCCAAAACAAAACATAAACTAATACTACACTGAGAAAAAAACTAGAGAACGAAAGACGACACTAGCATAGGCAAACGATGTTGGAATCGGGACAACGTGAACCTTCTGTTCTAACAGTTGATAGAGGTAACGCGGGGTATCCATGAAAAATAAAGTGGAGATTTCAAATTTGGACTCAACCATCGAGGAATTGGATTAAGATGATTAGCATGATTGAGTCATCAAATAAAATGCGCTCCTTCCATTTACTTTTAAATAATATTTATGTATTTTTTTAGATGGTGAAAAATTGTATAAAATATTAAATTTTTAATATAAATTTGGTTTATTACCATTAAGTATGAAATTATTTAAAAAATTAACAAAAATTTTAATATTTTATATAATTTTATCATTCTATATATAAGAATAGTGAAAGTCATTGAAAAAAACAAAGCAAGTAATTATTTGGTCTAAACAATATAAAATATCAATTTTGATTTTTTATTTATAAGTAATAAATATAAATTTTTTTAAAAATAATATTTTACATTATTTTTAAAAAAATGTATAAATAATAAGCACTACCTCCATCCAGAAATACAAGTCTTTTTATTTTTTGGTACGTTTTTTAGAAGATTAAAACTATATAAAAGATTATTTTTAAATTTTTTTAAATAATTATAAACTTATTAATAATAAGTCTGTAATTATTAAAAAAAATTAATATTTTATATAATTTTTAACTAAAAAACGTGTAAAAAGTCCAAGAACGTATATTTTCGGAGGAGAGTATCAAATAAAAAGAAATGGAGGGACTATTATTTTACATGCGTAAGGTTCGAGGCCACAAATTTTAGTAGGGAAGTGGGAAAAAATATATCGAATGATGGAATAAATTTGTAATGAAGGTGATTGAAAGAGGAGGAATTCCAAGGAAAGCCATATATTTTTTTTATTAGGTAAAAATTCGAGTTCAGGCATGTCTAAACTCAATGGCCGAACAAGTCGGCAGACGGAAAACCGTAAAGACGTCAACCTATCCATACAAGATGTCAACCAACCCATACAACAGAGAGGAAAGAAAAATCTCAACCAACCCATACAAGACGTCAACCAGCAGAGATGTCGAAACGAGAGCCAAGATGTGTCACGAGTGCCAGGAGCGAGGGAGAGTGCAAAGACTCACGACAGTACCCCAGCCGGAGAGGGCGACTCCTGAGGAAGTGTGGATCGCCGACGTTGCCTCCACCTAAATGAAGGATCTTCGAAGAGCACGAACACCACCACGATCTGTTGTCGATCAAACAGGACGCCCGATACTGCAACCTAACACAAAGCAGACGCAGCCACACCAAAGCACCGGCCAATCCCCAGGAGACGGGACAAATACGGGTTAGAAAGGGAAGATCGATCCATCGTCGGAAATGTGAACGAGAATTCCCGAACCAAATAGGACGATTCGGAAAGCATTATTATTTGATAAAATAATTTCCAACCCTTAACGAGATTTAATAAACGCCCTTTGAGCGGGGTTCGGAACCCTAAGAGCGGGTTTATTATAAATTATATATGTACATACACATATAAAAAGATATAAATAAATGTTAATTATTTTTCGGGCTTGCCCCGGGCCGAAGACAAGATATCAGGCCCAAAGCAAAGGGCATCAAGCCAATAACGTCTTCTGTCGTTTCGGCATTTCCGATTATGATTGATCAATCCTTACGGGGTGGTTGTTCAAAATACAGTTTTATTATTGAAATTATAATAATAATTATAATTAATTTATTAACTAATTTATTAATTGTTATTATTTTGACCTTATTATCGGGCTGTCTGGGCCCAAGGAAAACTTGAGCCCAAAGCACCGACCCAAAAGAATCCAGAGCCAAGGAAAGGGGAGCCAGAGCCAGAGTAAGAGATTTCGCTCCCCACCCTAACCAGGCTGAGTTCGGCAATCAGACCACTGGCAATGGGGCCAAAGGAGGAGAAGGGAAGGGTGAAGCCCCCTCCAACGATCAACAACAACGTAGATCAGGAAAGGGGGATATTGGAAGGAAACGAAAGGCAAGCGTCGAAAGTGAGGGCGACGACGGCGAGCCACTCGAAACCGACGGTGAATCCAGAAGGAGAGAGACCACTCCGGCCACTTAGACCCGAACTCCGATGACCAAGGCGAGACCTAGTCGGGAGAACGCCCTAACCAAGAGGGAGCGGAGATAGGTTGGGAAAGGAGAAACCGGTTGGGGGGTTTTAGGGCCCGCCGAAGGAAGGCGGCCCCGGAGTCACCAAAACACCACCAGAGGGGTTGTCAACACCAACAAAATGAGTGTGATGATTACAAGGAGGGATGAGCGAGGAAGAGCCGGAATCCGACGTCAACCCAAAGCTAGGAAGATGAGGATTGGGCACCGATTTGAAAGAAAATCGAGATCAAAAAGCATAAGATTAACCAGGAAGATTAGGAAAATAGAGCAAGGAGCCAAGAGAAAACAAAGCCCCAACTCAATTTCAGATTCCGTTGAGAAACGAAAGACAAATTCGGTGTTAGGGTTAAAACCGAACACGACTCTCAACAAGAGTCACACCGAATCAACAAAGTGGCTGAGCCGCAGTGGCGCGTAGGCGGCCTAGGCTAGGTTGGGGCGGCCGAAGACGGGATTGGACGGATGGATCCGGGTTAGACCGACCGGAGTCGGATTTAGGACTCTCCCTCTCTCTAGATTTCTAGAGAGAGGAGAGAGCGTTTCCTGAGCTCACGCCTCATCTCATTCTCTAATTTGTTAAAAAAAATAATAAAAAAAATAAGAAAAGCCACATATCTTAAAGTTCCCTTGTGGCTTTTTCCAAAATAAACACTTTTTTTCTTGGATCCGAAAGTGGGCTTATAATGCCCTTAGATTATTGATATTAGTCTTCGATGAGAGAGCCCCAAAAAACTTTCGTTGCAAAACCGAAACGGTCTACCCCCAAATTCCAGTTTCCTAGTTCATCACCATTAAATTGGTATGCGAAAAGCTCTTATTTGAGATGGAATAACGAGAAATTGTTTGATTTTATTGGAATTAAAGCCGGGTTCATTGACAGTAACGTCCCTGCGGGTGTTGGTACTGAAACGACTTCCACATCGCACCATCTTCTCCAAAGCTTTTTTCTCCTAAATCCAAAATCAATCTTTACTTTATCATTTGGTACTCCTACCTGGCGCTTCATTGGTGATGGTGGTGGCTGAAACGATGGGTCCTCCCTCCTCAAGGGATTTGCAAGGCATCGTTGGCTCTCTCTTCGGTTCAGATAGGTTTAAAAAGTGCCTATCTCTTATGGTGTCGAGGTGTGCACTACTGTATTGAATGGATATGGAAGGTGTTTAGGTGGCCTCGCATCTTCTTGACTGGCACTGCTTGTGGTGTTCTCGCCCATCTTCCTTTGCAAGCATCTCCATGGTGCTATCTCCCCATCCTAATCTTCTTTGCTGAAGGTTTCTTTGATTGGCATGTGTTCCTCACGAACGGAGCTGCTGCTTCTTCTATGCCAAGCAAGGCTGGTAGGAATATCAAGCAAAGATCATTTGATAGGGTAAATCTCAAAGCCCTCCATGGTAAGCTACATGAGAATACAAATGCTCTAAGACTCTTTTGGATTGTCTGCTATCAACTTTCTTTCCTTGTTGAATTGAACTCCATGGATCCTAAATCAACTACTTCAATGGCTGCTAAAAAAGGTACTGGGTCTAAGTACCTAGTTCTTTTCCCTTCCAAATCCCGTATGAGCCCAAACCCTCTTCGCGAGGCTAAAAAACTTTCGATCAATATGGATCGATTAAATAATGCTACCTATTATTTCGTAATCGATTTTCGTTGCATCATATTGACGAACGTGCATCTACTACAATTATATATGAACATCCGTTGCCACGGGATTGCACCTATCTTGTTATTTGTTGCTGTTTTCGTTTGCAGCCTTGCTACCCATGCTATTTGGATCTTAATTGACAGTAGCTTATATTTAACTTAGGCCCCTTTGTTGGCTCATCATGCGATCTTCAATATCAACCTATAGTCCGGATACTATAGTTCGTCAATAGGACACTGTTAATTGCAACCTTCTGTATGTCAATTATTACTGCACAAATCCTCTTTTAGGGTTACATAAACCACTTCCTGCAAAACCACCCCTCCCTACTCTTTGTTGACCGTAACAATACCATCAAATCTAGTCTCAATTCAATTTGGTATATCTCTTTTATTAATCATTCCTTAAGCACTTGTATGTTATGTTATTAAACTACATGGGTTAGGAAATATGCTAATTGGTTTTACAAACCTATGTTAAGTACCCACTTCTTGGTTCTGATCACACTAAAGTCGTCATTGGCTTCCTGGTTTGGTCTCAACCTTAGTAACACCTTGTTTTGTTCCCTATGTGTTATGTACAGTATCTACAAATTCTTTTGGTGGCTCGGAGGTCTCGTGGCCTTTTTCTTTTCATCTTTGCTTCGATACGGGGGGCTATACTACCTCTATGGGGCACATTTCAGTCCTCCCGGTTGGGCATCACCTATTCCGACCGGGCTAAGGTTGTTAAGTCCTCTTAGTTGCTGCTTCCAATCTTGGCTTGTGCCTTTGTTTGCTTTGATTTGGTCTGCCATGACATTTGAGTTTGCTTCCTCAAGATCCCTTGTCATTCTCTAGTGTCCATGTGCATTCTTGGCATGTGTTTCTTCCTTTGAATATATATTATGTAACGGCCCAGATATAATTATCCAAGATACGTTTCGAAGGTTGGATACCTTCGTTCGGATGTTGCAATTCAGGTACGGGTCGAGGTTTCAAACCTCTAAAGATCAACATTCAAAGCGGGGATTTCGAACCCCAAGCAATCGAAGTCGCGAAAATTCAATTCAAATGAAAGTAAAGCGGAAGCAAGGTTTAGATACAAGTGCCACAGCAGAGCCGGGTCAAAACCAAAACATAGTGGGTGATTGCCATTTTAACAAGTTAGAGTATTAGCCGAATTCTTCGGTTCGCCAAGAGATTCCCCGTCACAAAAGCACAGAGCAAACAAGAGCGGTACCTAACACTAGGGCTGGGCAAAATTTGGATCGGACCGTAATCGGACCGGGATCAGACCGGAAATTACGGTCTTTGGATCGGACTGGAATCTTACGGTCCGGTCCCCGGTCCTAGATTTCTATATTTCCGGTTTACGGTCCAAAACCGGGACCAGACCGGAATTTCCGGTCCAGACCGGAATTGGACCGTAAACATTTAAAAAAAAAAGAAGCCAGTGGCCACCTCAAAAAAAAAAAGCAAAGAAAGAAACCCTTTGCTTCCATTCCAAAGTAACTTCCAGTAGCCGTCCCTCCCGGCTCCCGTACTCCAGTCTGCTCCCCTCCTCACGCACTTCCATCTCTGTTCTTCACTTCCAGCAGCAGGCTCAGCGCTCCCTCTCCAGTGCTTACCGGCAGCAGCCCTCGGTCGTCCGCCTCCCGTGGTCGCCGGCAACAGCCCTCGCCCGTCCGCCTCCCGTGGTGAGTTTACATCTCTCTTTTCAA
Organism: Persicaria maculosa; assembly: GCA_963922045.1. Classification (NCBI taxonomy): domain Eukaryota; kingdom Viridiplantae; phylum Streptophyta; class Magnoliopsida; order Caryophyllales; family Polygonaceae; genus Persicaria; species Persicaria maculosa. Next base: position 18,165,621 of record OY998257.1, on the reverse strand, counting down.
GTTTTTAGATCTAGTTTTTTTTTTTGTGTATTTTGACAAATTAATGTCGATTTTAGTATAGATTTGGAGTAATTATAAGTATTCTACACTAAAATTGAAGAATCTCGTCCCGATTTTAAATCTAGGGTTAAGAAATTTCAGTTTGTAATATTTGTAGATCTAGATTCGATTTTAAATGTAAATGTTAGATAAATTTCAATGTTGATTTTAGTGTAGGCTTTGTTCTTGAAAATTTTGAGAAACTACATAAATTAAGCCGATTGAGTCGATTTAATTTGACAACACTATTTGCAATTTGGTGGTCAAGGGTTTTCAATTCAATTTAACAAGAAACTTTGTTAATTAAAAAGACTAAGAGTGTATTCAATTTAGCTAATGTAACTATGAATGAGATTAATTAAAGCACTTGTTTTTTGTGTTTTTAACAGAATTATGAGTAATTCGATATCCATGGAAATTTCTTCAAAACATTCGTGCAATGTATGTGAGAGGGATTATTTTTGTTTTGAATGAATTATTTGTGGCATAGAATGATTTCATGGTAAATCTCTTATTTGTTTAAATAGATAAGTATGGACCAAATGGAGACTACAGAGTTGTCTGATGATACTGGAGCTCCTTCCGAGTTACAACCACAAACGGAAGGGGCAAGCACTTGTTTGTACTCAAGATTGGCTACGTGGGACAAACCTCAAAAATGCTAAACCTCGTGAAGAAAGCATACATGAAGAAGATGAAGAATATACCATCGAAGAAGGTAATCTTATATTCATTTTGTATACTTGTACTTACATTAATAAAAACGTGAAATTTGACTTTAAACGTTGTGTTCAATCATGTTGTTTAGATTCGGCGGAGAAAGATATAGATCTCACTGAAGGAACTTTTTACATTTGTATGGAGTAAAGGTCTTGACGAGAAGGTAACAAACTTTAATTACTTTACATTTGTGAAATTGTGCTTAATTGAATAATTGTTATAATAATTTCCTTAGCTTTTCTTTGTTTTACATTCTAGGTGCTCTCACACAAGAACTCAAGACGAGCTTGCAAGATAATGAAATCAGTTGATTACAAATTTCAACATTTGCTATTTATTATTTCCAAACCTTTTTTATGGATGTGTTTGTTTTAAGTTTAAACTAGAATCATTTTGTATGTTGAATTCGGGTTGGATTTGTCATTGTGTTTAACTTTTAAACGTTCTACTTTTGTGGATTTGATGATGCATGAAGCACGAATGAATGAAATCATGAATGAATGAATTTTCAATTTACAGGTGTTTGATTTAACGTAACATGCGAACAAGGGCTGCCGTAAAACGGTGTAGAAGGGCTGTTGTAAAGTTCCGGTCCAACCGGTCTTTACGGTCCGCGGACCGAAAAGACCGGGACCATAAGTTCCGGTCCCGGTCCGATCCGCGGTCCAAGTTCTTGGAGATTACGGTCCACCGGTCTTGGATCGGACCGGAATCTCCGGTCCGGTCCGGTCCTGTCCGGTCCAAACCGTATGCCCAGCCCTACCTAACACTATCCACGAAGTCAGGCCCGGTAATCACCTACGGGTCCTCTGACCGCGCTGAGGCCACATAACATGCCTATACCTAAATAAAAGATGACTAATGCAGTCCAAGATTTAAACACATAAGCATGCTTGATAGTTATAATATGCGGAAAAACTGTAAAGGGCCCAAGACAATGCCAAGTGGCATATCCCTCTCCTACCTCTGCACCCCTTCCCGTTAGTGTAGAGACTGGCCAGTTCGGTGCTATAGCATACCAATTTCCTCGTGGTGGTGCACAAACCACAGCATCATCATATCATATCATATCATATCATCTCATCGCTTGCCCGATGGTGCTAGGCTATCATATCATGCTCATATTGACTCGATAAACTCAGGGCACCCGATGAGGCTGGGCTACCCTATGACCCTAGCAAAGACTCTAGGACTATCACAGATAACGGTCGTTCTGTATTCAAACACACATAGTAACCACATGCTCAGTTCAATGCAATCCTAGCATGATACTACATGACATGCTTTAATATGCAATAAAACTACACATCACATGACACATCAGGCAGGAGGTCTAGGTTACTGAGTAAGTCCCGTAGGATACTTACCTGAAGATGCAGAACAACAAGATAGCACAAGCAAGGGCCCAAATGCAAGTCCAAAGCAATCCAAAAGCAATACACACATATCATCAAGCCATTTCCATAAGCGACCGGACCAACATTCCTACACACGAAACCCAAGTTCTCAACATCCTCAAAACCAACCGATAGTAAAACCGTTTTCCAAAACCTTTCCGTTACGATTAAATCGACCAAAAATCATTCTTCCAATTTCCTTCTCAAAACCAACATCATCAAGGCAAGACAAAATCCCGACATTTGAAATGACACTTTTAATATAACTTCAAGCTCAAGATCAAATAGTCCAAGTTCCGTCAATCCCTTCTTTAATATTGAATATTAAAATAATATTTCAACTCTCGTTGCCCAAAGTTTTCCCAAACTCTTAAATCTTAAGTTAAGTCAACTCATTTTTAAAACAATTTCTCAAATCATATTATAGAAATAATTCCGGCATTTATCTCTTTAAAATCCTCATCTTAAAATCACTTTATAAATCATTATATAATAATACTCCTCAAATATTACTTTAAAACTCCATTTTTGAACAACATCTAATAACACACTCCAACTAATATTTAAATATAATAAATTACCAAAATCAATCCATTTTAATAACCCACATTTATAAAACAACAATACTAATTTACTTTATCATTTCTAAAACATTTATTAAAACAGCACATAATATCATAATAATATATATATGAATATTTTCAAAATATATATATACATATCCAAAATCGGAAATAACATATAATATGACATACATATACATATACATATACATATATATATATATATATATATATATATATATATATATATATATATATATATATATATATATATATATATATATATATATAACCTAACACATAACACATATATATATGTATAACATAAAACACAAAACCATTTTAAAACTCAACCCAAAAGAAATCAGCCCATAACCAACCCGGAAAATGAGCCCAACCCACCCAACATTATAGCCCCAACCCGGAAGCCAAGCCCAAGGCAAAGAAAGGAAGGATACCCGAATGTGAAATGATATAACCCTTATCCCCTAACTCGGATCCGGCCCATTCCCTTAGCCCAAACCAACCCAACAGAAGAAAGAAAAGAGGGGGCCCCACTTGTGACATGGCGGAGGAGGTGGCAAGGGGCCCACCGTCTTCTTCTTCCCCCTTTATTGCTGCTTGAAACAAATAGAGGAAGGGCAGGGGAAGGCTCCCGCGTTCGACGAAAAGAAGAAGAGGAGGGAGGCTCGCCGGCGGTGGCTTGCTCCGACTACCTAGCTGACTACCCGACCCCGACCTACACACATGGAGATAAAAGGAAAAGAGGAAAGAGGAAGGAAGAGCTCACCGAGAGGGAGTTTATTTCGCCGGAATAAGTGCTCGGGAAGGCTTCGTTGGCGCCCGTCTGACCTTGTCGGAGGTCAATCCAAGCAATTTCGGCCCTAGGACGACAGAAGGACGTCAAAAGGTGAAGCTTTTCACAGCTCAAAGTCGAGTGGAAGGAGAACCGGACCTTACCCACTGCGAAAACAAAACTGGAAGAGGTGACGTCGGCTACGCTTGGGGGATCTCCGGGGCTCCTCGTGCTCGTGTTGGACGTCGGAGATGGTGCTGTTGGGCTGCTGTTCGACGGGAGAGAAGGAGGGAGGTGGAGGTGCAGTGGTCTTGGTCACAGTGACGGGGAGGATCAGGGAGGGGGAAGAGATGCTGGGTGATGGCTGCTCAATGACAGATGAAGGAGAAGGGAGGTGATGAAGGTGGAGAGGTGGCTGATCAAGCACAACGGTGGTGGTGAATCGGTGATGGTGGTTTGGCAGCGACAACAGGGCTCCAACAGGGGAGTTCCAATGGTGTTTGAAATTTGGAAAATCCGGGGCAATGGCGGCTTGGTTCTAGAGTGGAGCAGATGAGGAGAGGAGAGAGTTTAGGGTTTTTCTGATTGTGAGCAAAGGGGCAAATGCTGGGTATAGGATTATTTTGCTGTAGCTCATGAAGAAGAAGACAAGGAGGGTGAAATGGGGTTGCTGCAGAGGGAGAAGAGGCAGTGTGGGGGTTGGTTGTAGCAGTGGCGTGGGGAGAGAGAGAGAATAAAGAAAAGGAAAAAGAAATAAAATATAGGAATGGTCCCCCACAAAAGAATTTAAAATAGCGGAAATAGACTCGAAACCCGCTCGCCCGACTTCAATCCCGCTCACCAAAACAAAATCCCGACACTAGACAATTTAAATCAAATTTTAAATCATAGCGGAATGAAGTTATTTTTTTCAACTCAGAGCTCAAAAGCGGAATCAATTTCCGTAAAATCCAAATTTTAAAACGATGCCGGAAGGATTTTAAAATCGAAACTGGTACTCGAGGACGATTTTTCTCCACTTTATCAACCAGATAAATAATATATTTTATGTTTTAATAATAATAATAATATAAAGTATATTCAGTCTTTACATTTATCCACCTCTAAAAACAAGTCTCGTCCCCGAGACTAAAATCAATTTAAAGCAATGGGAAGAAGTTTTAAATCAGTGAGTCCGAGGACCATGTCTAAGGATCTTGTAATCATCTCGGTTGCGTCTTCCGGGATTCTCACAACATCCTAGTCACGGTCGTGACATCTCCAATTTGTCTTGTCAAGGGTGTAATAAGCGCCCTTATCACATCCTCGCTTCGACTTTTCGGAAGTACCACAACTCTAAAAGTATTATAGCGTCCCGACTAGGTCTTAGCAAACAATCTATAAGCGCCCCTATAAAATGCTTGTATCCACTTCGTGAGACGTCATAATGTAAATCCAGTTCGTAAAACCTCAAAGCGTTTTGTAAATGGAAAGATTGTCATCTAAATCATTGAAACTCTCGACTTCTTTAAAACCCCAAGTTGGTTCTTTTCAAAACGCTCAAAATCTTCAAATTCAACGTTAAATCAAGCAGCTTTACACCAAAACAAGTCAAATCCTTTCAAATCAAGATTTCGTCAAAATCTTCCAACAACCACATATCAATCCATCAAACTCAAAAGCCAGGAGGTGGAATCATCCACCTCTAAGGGCTAATCCCATATTCTCTTCCTAGTTTCCAAAATCATTTTATCATCATCCTCAACTCAATATGCACATAAGTAAATCAACTCATCGACTCATAACATCATCAGCCACCTCTCATATGGCAATCTCAACATCAATCATGATAATCTCAACCAATCGACATCTCAACCGAATAACATGATTACCCATAACATAAATCATACCATCCCTTCAGAACATGCCAAAAGCAATAACAAAATCTTAACATCATACCATGAGTCATAAAGTATATCTACCTCATACAAAAGGCATCATAAGTGCATCATCGAATTCTCATAACTTATCACGCAAGCACACATGTGAAGAGATCAAAGAGGTTAGGTGTCATGGAGTCAGTACGCCACTACGAGTCGAATCTCACGATCGCATCTCAACATCGCAACACAAGTGGAACCAGTCATAACATGGGTTTTTCACTTAATGAACACATAACTCACCTAATCATCTTATCAACCTATCCGAATTCTATTCCGCATTGCCATAAGAGATTTAGCATGTCAATTCAAACCTTAGCATGGTAAAGGTAGTCATAGCAGAATCTCATCATAAGGTCAACAGACTAATATTAATTGTCGACACATTAACACACAAGGTCATGCCATTTAAACTTCAACAAAAGGAAAGATCTAGCCATATACCAAGCATCGAAATGCTAACATACTCATAAAACATCATTTCAACTCCTTACAATACCATATAACGATCATTTAGTCATCAGGCACCATCATCTCATATATACACATAAGTCATATTCATCATCTAACATACCTATAATCATGTTTGCCAACCATAGAATACGACATCATGTTTACTACCACATAATATAACATCATTCTCTCACACCATAACACATCATTGTCTCACATATTATATCACAACACATCCTAACATGCTTCTAAAACAACATCGCAAAGCATCAATATATCATGATAGCACTTGTTACTGCCGACTAGATTTCAATATTGCATATCAACATGTAATATCATGCCATATCAGGTTTATCATGGTTGCTATCTAACATCATGCCAGTTCATAATCACATAATCAAGAAAGTTTTGCACATTATACCAGTTACCATAAAACGCAAACCCCACTCGCTCGTCTCCAACTCTCAAGCCAAGACCAAATCTTCATCTAGACTCACCAACTCGGATAAAATCCCCAAAGAAACCCCAACTCATTTTGACATTTTAATCTCACACCTCTTCCCACTAAGCACTCTCACCAACCATCCACCTCTAAGAATCCAACCCCTATCTCTGTTTTCACACCCGAGCACCCCTGCATACTATGTTCTCGATACTCACAAGAGCCATTCCCTACACTGACCATACCACCTAAGACATCACAGGCATAGAACCCGTCTAACCACATCTCTTCTATGAGAATACCCCGATCACCACCTAGCCGGCCTATTCTAACCATACCCCCATCCAAGATTCATCTAGAAGCTTATCGAAAACTACTAAGCATCGCCTCTTACAGCTCTCAAAACTCACTCGTTCTTACTTAAGCCAAACCCCTCTCCTATGAGTTACCTCATACCAGCATCGATCATTCTAACCGCTCAATTTCCTTCATCGCTCTCCGACCATTCTTCAAGAAAATCTCACCCACAAGTTCAAAGAAGAAGCAATCACAGAAGGACTATATTATATCAACTAGCATTTATATCAATAGCATCATTAGTTCTCATTAAGCATTGCAACTGTATCAAAAGTCTCAATTTACCGTCATGCTCAACAAGTATTGCAAACATCATATATGAACCTAATCAAATCAAGCTAGCACGTTTCATCATAACCATATCTAATAAACAGCTTAGGTTCTCAGCATTTGCAGTTTATGCTTTTATAGGCAAGGAATTTAGATCATGCTTGGCAACTCAGAGTAGCATCACGTCAAGTCATCATAGCACATTAGGACTGTAAGGCATCGAATCATATTTATCATCATAGACAGTGGGTAATCGAGCAATAATCATCATCACGTCAGCACATCAAACATGTTAATTCCAACGTCAGGTAAGTGCAATATCATCATCAACATATTCAGAAGGGATTAACAATTCGAACGGAGGACACTCTCACTTGCAGGTCATATCGTACTCAATAACCGTCATACTCGAATAAGCTTGTTCCGTCGGCATCGTCGATCCTGAGGCCCGTGGGTTATGGGCCCACGCTTCCGCTGCGCTGCTCTATCGCTATCTAACTTTCCGTTCCCTCTTCTATGCGGTCGCTCATCCAATGTAGCGCGTAGGAGTCTAGGTTAGCGGAGATAGGGGAGTGACAAGAGCGGATGACCCAATGTTTCTCTCGGAGACAAAATGGACCAAAGCTAAAGATGACATGACTAGCGACAAGACTCCGACCTGGGAATAGTAACGATGCCCTTAAGGAAGTCTATTAGGTTACAATTGTGACAAACAAGCACAAATTCATCATGGAGCATATCAATCATATTAATCCACACTAACATGTACCTATCTCAAGGAACAATGACATACATATTCATTCCAAAGATACAATCGAGTCCTACACTGATGCACGTGAGACAAGCTAGTAGTCTATTATTCTATGGAAGCAGAAATGTCTAGCAACCTAGGCAAGTTATGCGGAGCCAATATTGGTCATACGGGGTCCAAGGTCATGCGGAATTGTACGAGGACGACAAGTATTATGTATATGAATAATGTAAGAGTATGGCATACACATCAACAATTGAATTCCATTATATCAAGGCAAGGTATATCATAACAATCAGACGAAGCGTCATAGGGTACTTAAAACGATACGACAACTATCAAATCATAGAACAAACATGAATGTAATCATTTAGCAGGTCATATTGGAAGTCATAAGCTTTACACGATACTAATAGCACACGTCGAACATGAATGCAATTAAAGTAATTCAACTAGATTCATTCTAATACTCATGCGTCATGCATATGCAAAATCATGATATAGGGTGGTGTGTAATCATGCGAGGTTTCAAGTCATACGTTCATGCAAGCACGAGAGGATATCATAGAGTAATAGAGGGATACCACCGAGCGAGAACATGTAAACATGCTAGAATTAACCATTACAGAAAGCAAGTCGATCTTCAAATCCAATATCACTCTTATCAGGATGCTTAAAACATTTTAAGAGGATTAGGAGATGGAAGAACCACACTATCAGGGACCTAGTTCAAGAGAGAATGAACAATAATGCAAGCAGGGCATAAATGTGCATAAGTCATACCCAAGGATTCTACATGTTACTAATGGCTCAACCTAACATAGGACACATACATGCACTTGATTGATTACTCGACATTAAGCACGACTTCAATTCAATCACATTCCAATAATATAGCAGCATGGGAGGAATATAGCAATGCACAATGCAAGCCTACGCAACAGGCAATACGACTAGCACATAAGGCATGTGTTCCAATTCAACAACCATTTGAATAAGGCATGCATTTTCTAAGACATTACGTCAAATAGCATGATCGCAATTTAAACTACTAATTTAGCCAACAAGCCACGGGTACATCGACCATTCATGCTGAGGAGATCATCTTACGACATTCATACAAAGGAAGTTCGTCACACTACCATGGACCTAATCCGGGAGGAAGCAACAATTATATAGACTCATATCATGCCATTCATGCTTCTAATCACTCAGTAGTACGATCATTACAATAGGTCAATTAGACATGCGAAGACGACACGTAATTATGGCAGGCAGCGAGATGCAACACGAGACCTAAGCAATGTGACCAACATGGATACAGGATGTCTTACAACCACGAATTTACATTAAGGATCATCATCATAACATGTACTGAGAATTACGTAGCATATAAGGCATGTTGACATCAAATTATAACACGCATCCATCAAGTAAGGGACTCACTCTATCGTGATACTAGAATTGAACGATCACACTATCATGAACCTATTCACAGGGAGGACATCAATTATACGACTTCCTAGCATATGACATATATATTCGTGCCCTAGTATGGCAATGCAATATACTAAGTAGATCATGTCGGGATGATATGGATATAACAAATGTAGCTCGAACCCATACAATGGTCATCAAGAACATCAAAGCACATAAGCACAATTTCACACTAAGGATCAATCTGTAGGTCAAGGAGTAGTATCATATAGTAACACACAATCATGGACAGAGCAATCAAGATAACCGATAGCGATCCATAAGGGCAAACATTGACTCTTCCTAAATGACTCATCACTCATCTTTCCCGTGAGACTCGGATACGACTTTTATGGCAAGAAGACACCGGTTGATCGTCATAAGAATCAAGGAAGACAACCTCAGAAACACCTTACTTTTGACTCAAAGGAACATCAAGAACCACCTTCCAATACACACTCATACAACCTTCACATCCATATATGATTCCCGACAGAATGTGTTTACCAACCCAATTCCCCGTGGAAGACACTAACATCCGGGAGAAAGACTCGATAGAACCGTCAAGAAGCTATCATAGTGGAAGGGGCTATTTCACACAAGCTGAGCTTGACCATAGGGAAATAAGGGTACTCCCGCTATCTCATTTGCAAAGATCAGTTAGTACACATTTCATAGTCAGGGCATACCAATCACATATTTAGCATGACAACAATTAACGTGGAATCAATCATCGACAGTTTGCATAACACAACCAAGCTACCTAACTCGCCACTCCAACCACCTCGGTGCAATTCCTTGGAGTCTTCCAACCCATTTGTAAGGAGTAAGCTAATATTTCGCCTACCCATTCCCAACTACATCCAATAGGGATGGTCTAGCGCCTTTTCTACCCACTCAATCCCTTTAGTTGGTCCAATCTATTTCTTAGGCCAAGTTTATATTTATTCCAATTGAGTCAGTCATATTAAATTCATTTTTCCCTTTTAAAACATCTTTAAATCCTTTGAAATTCATGGGAAATTTTCCAAAACATACGCCCGACCCTTGCGTACCCGAATTGCATAACCTGGCTCTGTTACAAACTTTTGTAACGGCCCGGATATAAATATCCGAGATATGTTTCGAAGGTTGGATACCTTCGTTAGGATGTTGCAATTCAGGTACGGGTCGAGGTTTCAAACCTCTAAGGATCAACATTCAAAGCGGGGATTTTGAACCCCAAGCAATCGAAGTCGCGAAAATTCAATTCAAATGAAAGTAAAGCGGAAGCAAGGTTTAGATACAAGTGCCACGACAAAGCTGGGTCAAAACCAAAACATAGTGGTTGATTGCCATTTTATCAAGTTAGAGTATTAGCCGAATTCTTCGGTTCACCAAGAGATTCCCCATCACAGAAGCAAGGAGCAAACAAGAGCGGTACCTAACACTATCCACGAAGTCAGGCCCGGCAATCGCCTGCGGGTCCTCTGACCGCACTGAGGCCACATAACATGCCTATACCTAAATAAAAGATGACTAATGCAGTACAAGATTTAAACACATAAGCATGCTTGACAATTATAATATGCGAAAAAACTGTAAAGGGCCCAAGACAATGCCAAGTGGCATATCCCTCTCCTACCTCTGCACCCCTTTCCGTTAGTGTAGAGACTGGCCAGTTCGGTGCTATAGCATACCAATTTCCTCGTGGTGGTGCACAAACCACGGCATCATCATATCATATCATATCATCTCATCGCTTGCCCGATGGTGTTGGGCTATCATATCATGCTCATATCGACTCGATAGACTCAGGGCACCCGATGGGGCTGGGGTACCCTATGACCCTAGCAAAGACTCTAGGACTATCACAGATAACGGTCGTTCTGTATTAAAACACACATAGTAACCACATGCTCAGTTCAATGCAATCCTAGCATGATACTACATGACATGCTTTAATATGCAACAAAACTACACATCACATGACACATCAGGCAGGAGGTCCAGGTTACTGAGTAAGTCCCGTAGGATACTTACCTGAAGATGCAGAACAACAAGATAACACAAGCAAGGGCCCAAATGCAAGTCCAAAGCAATCCAAAAGCAATACATACCTATCATCAAGCCATTTCCATAAGCTACCGGACCAACTTTCATACACACGAAACCCAAGTTCTCAACATCCTCAAAACCAACCGATAGTAAAACCGTTTTCCAAAACCTTTCCGTTACGATTAAATCGACCAAAAATCATTCTTCCAATTTCCTTCTCAAAACCAAAATCATCAAGCCAAGACAAAATCCCGACATTTGAAACGACGCTTTTAATATAACTTCAAGCTCAAGATCAAATAGTGCAAGTTCCGTCAATCCCTTCATTAATATTGAATATTAAAATTATATTTAAAAACTCATTGCCCAAAGTTTTCCCAAACTCTTAAATCTTAAGTTAAGTCAACTCATTTTTAAAACAATTTCTCAAATCATATTATAGAAATAATTCCGGCATTTATCTCTTTAAAATCCTCATCTTAAAATCACTTTATAAATCATTATATAATAATACTCCTTAAATATTACTTTTAAACTCCATTTTTAAACAACATCTAATAACACACTCCAACTAATATTTAAATATAATAAATTACCAAAATCAATCCATTTTAATAACCCACATTTATAAAACAACAATACTAATTTACTTTGTCATTTCTAAAACATTTGTTAAAACAGCACATAATATCATAATAATATATATTAATATTTTCAGAATATATATATACATATCCAAAATCGGAAATAACATATAATATGACATACATATACATAGAGGTTGGGTCATGTGTTAACAACTCTTACGGTGTTAAATGTTAACAAATCAATATTCGACAAAATTTATCAAATATTCATCACAGTCACTCAATTATTCATCAAAGCTTTTGTTAAAATTAATCAAATATTCATCACAGTCACTCAATTATTCACAATTTCCCAAATATTCATCAATATTCGGCAACATTTAAGAAATATTCATCACAGTAACACAATTACGGGATTGGGGGTGGATACACGCGCAAGGGTTTGTGTTTTTTGGGTGATATTTTTTTTTAATTGGCAATAATTATTAATTGAAATGAATCTCTTAAATGAAAATAAGCTTCTGGAATTGTAGAGGTATAGGGAAAAAAACCTTTTGGATTGACGTAGATACTTGGTGTAAAAATGAGCACATCCAGATGGTGGCTCTTCTAGAGACAAAATCCGAAAATATTCTTGATGCAAATGTTTGGAAATACACGGGTTTTGACAACGCAATCTGGTCTCCGGCTTGCGGTAGGTCCGGTGGAATTGGTGTTCTTTGAAATGAGCATCGGCTTCCTTCTGAAAGTATCTCAGTGGAAATACACCTTCCTTTTCGTTTACGCTCCCCCTGACCCGCGTGATAAAGGTGCGTTCTGGGAAACCCTAAAGACTATAGTTTTGGAATATATCAATCCCTGCATTATAATGGGAGATTTGAATGAAATCAATTGTCGTGAAGATAAATTGGGGGGCTCCCATACTCACCCTTTCCGCTTTACACGTCTCATCCAATTAAAAAATGATTGCTCCATGTTAGATATCCCCACATTTGGTAATCCGTTTACCTGGAGAAAAATGCAAGAAGGCCAAATGAATATTCTTGAAAAACTGGACCATGTCTTAGTCCACCATTCTATTCTACATAAATTCCCTAACCTAATAACTAAAAACAATGCTTTCTTTTCATCTGATCATTTCCCCATAACGATTACTCTTGATAATAGTACAACCTTCAAAGCACCACCTTTTAAATTTGAAAACATTTGGCTCCAGAGAAAGGACTTCCGACTTATTGTCAAACAAGCCTGGCGTGTTTCTTACCATGGCTTGGGCTTATTCCAAGTAATCTCTAAACAACGTCTCTTGAAACAAAAGGCAAAGCTATGGAACAAAACCTCATTCGGCAACATTTTTCGGCAATTAAAAGAGGTAGAGAATAACTTGCTTGGGATTCAATCACAAAATCCAGAACAAATCACCTACTTGGATAACCATAAGGAAACTAACCTTCTAAGGAAAAAAGAAAAAATGCTTCTCTTCCAGAAGAATTTTTGGAATGAAAGACCTAAAACCAAACATCTCAAGTACGCAGATTCAAACATAACCTACTTCCACCGTGTGGCCTCAGGAAGAAGACACAGTAAAACAAATTCATAATATAACATCAATAGAAGGAACCCTTATAATAGGAGAGGAAAACATCAAGTCAGAAATAAAACATGATTTTGAGAAAAGATTAAAAAAAGAACCTATCTGTGATGATCTCCTAAATGAGCATCTACAACTTATCCACCCTGAAATCACTTCATAAGATAATGATTTTCTCATTCGACAACCTTCAAATAGCGAGATTAAACTAGCAGTTTTCAATATGGGTAACAATAAATCTCCAAGACCGGATGACTTCACAGCTGAATTTTATAAGACATACTGGAAAATTGTGGGCCCGTCAATTATCAAGGGGGTTAAAGGCTTTTTCCACTCAGGCAAAATCCTCAAACAAATTAGTCACACCTTTATCTCCCTACTTCCCAAATGTGATAACCCAACGACCACAAATCATTACCGACCTATCAGCCCCTGTTCTACCCTATACAAAATTATATCCAAAATTCTGACAAAGAGACTGAAAAAAATCATCGGCAAATTGATTCATCCCCTTCAAGGGGCTTTTGTCTCGGACAGAGCCATCCAGGATAACGTCCTTATAGCCCATGAGATTTTCCACTCTTTCAGATCTCGTACTGGTAGCGAGGGTTGGCTAGCAATAAAATCTGATATGGAAAAGGCTTATGATAGAGTCGATTGGAACTTTACGAAAAAAATTCTAGAAAAATTTAGATTCCACCCTACCTTTGTCTCATGGGTAATGGAATGTGTCACTACTGTCTCCTTCTCATTTTTGATAAACAACGATCCCTCAAATATCTTTACACCCTCTAGAGGCCTTCGTCAGGGTGATCCTCTCTCCCCTTTCTTGTTCATCCTTGGTGCGGAGATCCTGTCTCGCAAACTGTCCCAGGAAGCCGGCTTGCCAAACAGTTCCGTTGGCTTCAGATTTGGTAGAAATGGTCCTCGCATTCCCTTTCTGGCTTTCGCTGACGACATTATTATTTTTTCTAAGGCTAGTATCTCAGTTGGGCTGAAAATCAAATCAATCATTGACAACTATTGTAAAATCTCATGACAAAAGGTTAACTACCATAAATCAAGCTTCCAAGGTACCAAAGGCATATCGACTTCCAGAATCCAAGAACTTTCTACTTGTCTAAACATCACAAACAAAAACTCTCTGGAAAAATATCTTGGATGTCCTATTATCAAAGAAAAAGTCAGCAAGGCTACCTTTGAGGATATTATTTGTAAATCCAAAGAACAATTAAGTAAATGGAGAGTCAATGCCCTCTCACAACAAGGTCACGCAATTCTTATTGGAACAAACTTGTCTGCTAAACCGCTCTATACGATGCAGAATTTTATGCTTCCTGCTTCTATGCACAAAGAACTAGATCAAATTAACAGGACATTCTTTTGGAATAAAGATGTTCAACAACATCCACTGATCAGTTGGGATAGGATTTGTAAACCTAAAAAACATGGGGGCCTCGGACTACGAAAATCTAAAGAAATGAATAAGGCTCTCCAGATGAAACTTTTATGGAAAATCTTGGCCGAACCAAACAATGCTTGGGTGAAAATTGTAACTCATAAATATCTCGGTTCAACCGACATTTTGCACTACCATAGAAGAAATGGTTCATCATGGAAATGGGCTAAGCTTACCCCCCCCCCTCCTAGAAAAATTCAAGACTGGACTTATATGGTCCATTGGTAATGATAAGTCAATAAACTTCTAGTTGGACAATTGGTTGATAACTTCCCCTATCACTGCTAGGCCTGACTGCCCGAACTCTTATGATGCAAACGAGTTTGTTAGCGATTACATTATGGGTGGTCGCTGGTGGACAGAAAAACTAACCGCAAAATTACCTCAATCCATTATTAAGGATATTTTGGACATTCAACTGCATGTTAACTACATTGAAGATCGTCTATATTGGTGGCCCGATAAAGAGGGCTGGTTCACAATGTCGAGTGCTTACAAGTTAGCGTCTTTACAAAGCTCCTTGAGTGTTGACAGTAACACTTGGATCTGGAAGCTCGACACCCCTCCCAAAGTCAAGAATTTCTTATGGAAAATTTCCCAGAATGGTCTTCCTACTGCGTCTCGCCTAATCAATGTGGTGTTGGTGTTCCGTCTACTTGTTGCTTCTGTAACAATGCAGCTGAAGACAACACACACCTCTTAATTGAATGCCCGTATTTGAACTGACTTCTTTCTTTCTCGTCTTACAATTGTTTGAAGATATTCACCCTTATTGCCCAATCACGCGACATAAAACCTATCTTCGAATTCATAGGTAGTACTTTCTCAAAAACTGATAAGGAAAATCTAGCTTTTCGTGGTGGACTGTTTGGTCCTTTAGGAACCAACATCTATTCAGACAAGTGCCAATCCCTAGTTTCAATATAATAAAACATGTTACTGATACTCACATTACAAACTGGAAGAAAACTCCTAGGTTTGAGGAGGATCTTAACACGGAGCCTTCCCCCTCTGTGCACACTTCTTATCAACATGGTAAACACAAAATCAAAAAACCGGTCTCTTGGCGTAAACCCCCAACACGTACGTTCAAACTCAACTTTGACGGATCTACCCTAGCAAACAATAAAAGCTCCTCTGGGACTATTATTCGGGATTGGAATGGAAAACCTATACACATTGGCTAACAAATTCTGGGTAGCCAAACCCCTCTCAAAGCTGAAGCTTCAGCCCTGAAACAAGGTGTTACAGAAATCTTGCGGCCATGCCTTAACAAAATACATATTGAAGGAGACTCCCTCATCATAATTAACCACTTGTTAGGCAAACATTCTTGCCTTTGGGAAATCGAAATGATTATGACTGATATTAAAATCCTACTATCGACTGTGAAAGAACTCTTCTTCTTTCACGTGCCTCGATTAGGCAATAGAGTGGCTGATAAGGTTGCACACCTTTGCCACTCTGCCCGGGGCGTCGATATCTCCAACAATTCTGGTCTCATTCACCTCCTCCGCAAGGATGCTCTCGGGTAGAGTCTCCCTCACCCGAATTCTTTCCTAATAAAAAAATTGATATTAATATTCATTAACATTTGCAGAAACATGGAAATTTCCCATAACAAAACCTAAACAGCTAGGGGGTGCAGGATATTCATCATAGTTGTTAGCTAGGCCTAGGGACCATTGGGCGAGGGCATCGGTCGATGAATTTTAGCCTGGCGACACACCCAACGGACATGTACTTCCCATTCCCTGCCAGTGATCATTTGTCGGCACTCCCTTAGCAAGTAGAAGTCTGGGTGCACACTGAGGTCTTCGTTGTTGATCAAATCCCTCGCTGGTGAGGAATCGATTTCGATAATCAACCTTGTGATTCCCATAGCCGCTTGGACGGAGGGAGTATCAAATAAAAAGAAATGGAGGGACTATTATTTTACATGCGTAAGGATTCGAGGCCACAAATTTTAGTATTTAAGTGGGAAAAATTGATAAAATTTGCCAAACAGGCCACTTTTGGGGATGAAATGAAGTAAGTGTCCACCCGCCCATGAAAATAAGCTAAATGTCAACCGACCCAATAGCCTTCCTCTTCTGCCGATCTGACGGTACAACGGCCATGGGTTTCGATTTCGCCGTCTTTTCTTCCTCCACTCGCTGCTCCGTCACCTCGTCTGGTCGCGCCTCGTCCTCTGAAATTGGGGGAAGAAGAGATCGGGATCGAAAACGACCCCTCTCGATTGTTTTAATTTCTCAGATTTGATTGCAGAGAAGCTTCATTGACCTCGCTGACCATGCCATCTAATTTCTCAGATCTGAAATTAGGGGAAGAAGAGATCGGGATGTGATAGTACAACAGTGACAGGAGGAAACAGTCGTTGTTCCTATCAAAGTATAACTCAAACCTACAAACTAGTATAGTAAGCAAGTAAGAGGTCGATCCCACAGAGAATCAAGTATTTCTAAGCAATGTATATTTACCAATTAGTAGAAAAGATGGATTTGGTGATTGAAGTAGATAAAAGAAACTATAAACAAGTTAGTAGAGATAACAATTGAGAAAATAGTTTCATCTACAAATATCCACTTTAGTTTGATTAGTTGATCCTTGATTCTTCTTCAAGTTCTCTTTTCATCCTATTATTGGTCCTGTCCTGATCTTGTGTAAATTACTAGTCCTACGAGTACTAGTAACCCTTACTAATTAGATAACCCTAACACGGTCAAGATTTAACCTAATAGTAGCATTAAGATTAAGGATTAACCAAGATACATGCAACACCAAGCTACGAGTCAGTATTTAACATATAATTGATTCTCTACACACCAATTTAGTCCTACGAGTCCTAAAAAGGCATGCTTGCTACTATGGATTAAGGTTCGCTACAAGGATCTACAAAATCCTAGCAATAATCTCAACTAGTTGTACGAACAGAAATTAACAATATTCGCAAAAGAATCAATACGAATCAATAGGAATAGGACAAGAATAGAAATCTCACAACTTTATTAAACCAAAGCTTCAATCCATAGACGAAACGGAAGAGTTTAGCACTCCATGGCCATGGAGGCTTCCCTCTAGGGTTCTCTCAACTGATAATCTCTAAAGTGTATTAAATTAGGAATTAGATCTTTAAAATAAAACCCTAAAACGTCCTTAAAAAGCCTCAAAAGAGTCGGCCAAATAATAATTCTAAAAACCTAATTAAGTCGATAAAAAGTCCATTAAGTAGATTCGGCGTTTCTGCAGAGGCCGCGGGGCAGCCAGCCCAGGCCGCGGGGCGGCCAGGCGATTGCGAAATCGTTCGTCAGAGCTTCGAGCCGCGGGGCGGCTAGCTTGGCCGCGGGGCTGCCTTACTGTTCACAGCACTTTTTTCATTCCGAATTTGTTCTCGATGTCAACACAAAAGTTGTAGATCTCGGAGAGAGCTTTCCAACGCATGCTTATAATAGTCAATCGGACAACTGAGGCCTCCAGAAAGTGCATTACAAGTTCAGTTTGTCTGGCGACAACTTCTGCTGACTTGTTCTTCACTTAGGCTCTCGAAATTCGATTCCACTCCCGTGCTCTTCACTTTTCCTCCTCTTCATTCTTCCTTCATCCATGAGCTTTCTCATTCCTCGTCAGATTCACATCTACCTGAAATAATCCATAAAACCGTGTAGATTCCGACTTTACCAACAAAACAAGTATAAATGCAAACCTAGCTTACACTATGCATTATAAACATCTAAATCATACTAAATGCAACCTAATATGCCTACCTAAATGTGTGCTATCAAATTCCCCCACACTTGAGCTTTTGCTTGTCCTCAAGCAATGAAAATCAAAATCAAATCAACACCTTACAGACAAGCAATCCATGTAATCACTTTGGTAAAACACTTAAGCTCAAAACGATGGAAACAAAGATTGACAAATAACGTCATAATATGTATCGGTGCAATCTAAGGAATAAAGCAAGTACATCTATCCAACCTCACCAGGAAAATGTGTTTTCACTCTCGCTCATGTGTTTAGGCTAATCATTCACGCTCAAACTCAATCCTTGAAAACTTAGCTACAACAAAATTGCATCAGTGGTCTAAATCTCCACCGCTAGTGACTTCACATGCAATCAAAATCATGAGGTCTTTTGAATAGGTTGTAATGGGGCCATGGTAGGAACAAAGGGTATGGAAAATATTTAAGCCTTGTGGTGCTAAAAATCCGGGAAAAAGGGTTAGTAAACAACCAGAAAAACACCAACACCAAAACACTTCATATACCATTCCAATAACATATACTCCTTCACAATACAAATTCGCACACAATTTTCAAATATCCACACAAACTCATTCATTTTTTTTTCTCTTTATTATGATTTTTCTTTTTCTTTTTCTTTTTTTTTATTTTCTTGACTTTTACCCCTAAGTGAATTTTATCCTCCTTAGGTCCCAAGTAATAAGCATATAAAAACCATCTCTATGAAGTACAAATGAATCACCCAACATAATTTCTCCACTCAAAGCAACTCCATCAACATATCAAGATATATATTCACCAACTCTTCTCCTAATTCCCTGATGGGTTAGGCTAATAATTGGCTAGGAAGATTTTGTGGAGCTAACAAAATAGGCTTATAAGGCTCAAATTGGCTTCAAGCAAAGGATAATGTGTAAGGGTGGATAGAGTATAATATGGCTAAAAGAAAATCATGCCTCAATCACTTTAAGGTTACATGCAAAAATCATATAAATGCAGCCTCAATAAAGATATCTAAACGCAATTTAAAGAGGAAGTAATTAAGGATGGTATTCACACACAAAGAAACTAGAGGACTTATGAATGTGTAGTCCCAATAAGGCCAAAATACTCACAAGGTCGATTTGTTAGAACTTCAATACTACTTAAATTCCAAAGACTATACATACTCAATTATCTCATCAATCATGTTCCCAAAAAGTCTATAAAACAATTCAAAGTTTCAAACACTTCAAGCATGTCATGGGGCACATGATAAGAACAAAATATAAATGTAGAGGACAAGTAGCCTAGATGGGAAAATAAGACCTAAAGTATATGAAATGTATGATATTTTTTTTATTTTTTTTAACCAAATGTAATATATAAGAAAAAAATAAACATGAAAACATAAATAAACATGATATGCAAAATCTATCTATATGTAATGCAATCCCTCCCCCACACTTAAATCTTTCATTGTCCTCAATGAAAATTAAAGACAATAAAATTATAAAAACATAGAGGAAGAGATAAATGAAATACTCACAATGCGGTAGAAAGGTGGATTCATGAATCCTGTTAGGGGCCGCGGGGCGGCCATGCTAGGCCGCGGGGCGGCTAGGAAAGTGACATGGCCGCGGGGTGGCCCGTACAAGCTGTTGGGCGGCCTTTTCCCTTTTCAACTTTCAGCCCTGCCGTGTTAGTGCCCCACGAAACAAAAACCTAAACTATAATAAATTGATGCAATTAATAAAATCTAAAACTATATACCTCGGGTTGCCTCCCAAGCAGCGCCTTTTTTTTATGTCATTGACATGACTTATTCTCAATCACAATTCCTTACCTATCAGACATCGTCAAGGCTCTCAACAACCTATCATATTCCTGTGCACACATCTTACACAAGAAATAATAGCACAATAATAAATTGAAACAATATAATATAACACTTAAAAACCTTTTCAATTCATCAAAGAGTTGAGTATGACTATCTGATGGAGGAATATGATACCACCAGTTCAGTTCCACTGGTGGCTTCTCAAAATAGCAATTAAAAGGATCAACATAATCACCATTACCTTCCAAATTGTAAAAGTTTACCTTTATTACCTCTCGAGCCTCAGCAGGTGGCTCTAGACATGGTTCATCAACGGGGGAGCTCAGAATGAATGCATCGGATAGAGTAGGAGACACAACACATGAAACCTCATGCGTCGACTCATGAGATTCCATGGCAGGAAGCACTAGACCATCTTCTCCATCGTCAAAGAAACTATCGTTATCTGCGAACAATTCCTCCTCGTTCTGAACATCATTATCATGTTGAAACCAACTAGGAGGGAATGAATTAAGCACAATGACTTCGACAGGATCTTCTATTCATGCATCCTTCAATGTCTCAAGGAATGGCAGGATGGGTTGGCTTTCTTTATCAACTTGAGGGCTGACCATCTGATCTGCTATCATCTCGCTCCATGTTTTAGTAAGTTGGCTCAATTGTTCTCCCAAGTTTTTTAGCTTCTCACCATTCTCCTGCACCGCTTGAGTAAGGGCTTGGATTTCATCTAGATGTATGACAGAGTCCTCCACAGGTGGTGATACCGAGGTGAAGGATCCTTCCTGGGCAACATGGTAATCCACATAACAGAAAAAATCCCACAACCCCGACAAACCTAACCGTGCCAAGCCTCCGTTACTCATGTACTCAGCAAGCGCTCTCGTCTCAGCAGTCATCCCGTCAATTATGCAAAGAATCATATCTCGGATGCTGTCTTGATAACCCCATGAATTCCGAATGTCAACTCATCTCTGCAATCTAATAAGATATTGGTGAAAGTTCTCACCTTCAAACTGCAACAACCACAACATCTAAAAGTTAGTAGCAAGAGTGTTATGAACCGTAAGATAGGTTCACAACAAGTTAGTTATATGCACAAAAATTAATAAATACACAAAATAAAGAAATAAACTTGATTCCCCGACAACGGCGCCAAAATTTGACAGGAGGAAACAGTCGTTGTTCCTATCAAAGTATAACTCAAACCTACAAACTAGTATAGTAAGCAAGTAAGAGGTCGATCCCACAGAGAATCAAGTATTTCTAAGCAATGTATATTTACCAATTAGTAGAAAAGATGGATTTGGTGATTGAAGTAGATAAAAGAAACTATAAACAAGTTAGTAGAGATAACAATTGAGAAAATAGTTTCATCTACAAATATCCACTTTAGTTTGATTAGTTGATCCTTGATTCTTCTTCAAGTTCTCTTTTCATCCTATTATTGGTCCTGTCCTAATCTTGTGTAAATTACTAGTCCTACGAGTACTAGTAACCCTTACTAATTAGATAACCCTAACACGGTCAAGATTTAACCTAATAGTAGCATTAAGATTAAGGATTAACCAAGATACATGCAACACCAAGCTACGATCAGTATTTAACATATAATTGATTCTCTACACACCAATTTAGTCCTACGAGTCCTAAAAAGGCATGCTTGCTACTATGGATTAAGGTTCGCTACAAGGAATCTACAAAATCCTAGCAATAATCTCAACTAGTTGTACAAACTAGAAGAAATCAACAATATTCGCAAAAGAATCAATACGAATCAATAGGAATAGGACAATAATAGAAATCTCACAACTTTATTAAACCAAAGCTTCAATCCATAGACGAAACGGAAGAGTTTAGCACTCCATGGCCATGGAGGCTTCCCTCTAGGGTTCTCTCAACTGATAATCTCTAAAGTGTATTAAATAAGGAATTAGATCTTTAAAATAAAACCCTAAAACGTCCTTAAAAAGCATCAAAAGAGTCGGCCAAATAATAATTCTAAAAACCTAATTAAGTTGATAAAAAGTCCATTCAGCAGATTCGGCGTTTTTGCAGAGGCCGCGGGGCAGCTAGCCCAGGCCGCGGGGCGGCCACGCGATTGCGAAATCGTCCGTCAGAGCTTCGAGCCGCGGGGCTGCCTTACTGTTCACAGCACTTTTTACAGTCCGAATTTGGTCTCGATGTCAACACAAAAGTTGTAGATCTCGGAGAGAGTTTCCAACGCATGCTTATAATAGTCAATCGGACTACTGAGGCCTCCAGAAAGTGCATTACAAGTTCAGCTTGTCTGGCGACAACTTCTGCTGACTTGTTCTTCACTTAGGCTCTCGAAATTCGATTCCACTCCCGTGCTCTTCACTTTTCCTCCTCCTCTTCATTCTTCCTTCATCCATGAGCTTTCTCATTCCTCGTCAGATTCACATCTACCTGAAATAATCCATAAAACCGTGTAGATTCCGACTCTACCAACAAAACAAGTATAAATGCAAACCTAGCTTAAACTATGCATTATAAACATCTAAATCATACTAAATGCAACCTAATATGCCTACCTAAATGTGTGCTATCAAGCAGCCATCGGGATAAAAAAACGGCCCCTCGTCTATTGAAATATCAGATCTCACAAATCTCGTCTCCTTCGACCTCGCCGACCATGGTCGCCTTAACATCTCACAAATCCCGTCTGAATGCTTCCAATTTCTCAGATCTGATTGCTCCAATTGATATTGTTTTTCTCTTCCTTTCAATTGCTTCCTCTTTCCTTCAATTTGCGTTAATGCAGGTGTTGCCATCAGATATGTCTTTCGCTTTCTTTACTGGAATGGAATGGGTCGACACTGGCCATGGCATGGCAGCGTTCACTTGTCACCCTAATCCCAAAACCTGGGAGTTGCGATGGAAGCTCATCAACGGAAGGCACAACAACTGGGGATTTGCGATGGAAGCTCCAATTGTTGTTCGTGTGAGGCTGTCGTCGTCCTTGAGGGAGCGATTAGGTTTGATTTCAGCAATTGTGTAGTCTGTGTGAAGATGAAGTGGCATGGATGCAACTGTGCAACTGCGCCATCAAGGAAGCGAAGCAGTGGCGAGGAAGCGGCGACGCTGGGATCGGTTTTGTGGATGCAGAACCGATGGAGAAGCAGAACTGGATGCAAGTTGTTTTTCTTATTTTTTTTTAAACAATTTTACTTTCATCATTTTATTTTGTTATAAAAAATTAATGTAGTCATGAAATTTAGGAACAAGAATGTGAATTGGAATTTCGGTAGGGAGATTGATTGTTGCTTAGTTGCGGTTTGCCAACGAAAGTATGAGCCATGACTAAATATTGCAGTAGCTTGTATGCATAACAATTTCACCAGTGTCAGCAATAACCATTTCAGCATCAACAACGTTGCTGAAATCGGAGTTTCAGCGTCAACAAAGTTGATGAAACCGGGGTTTCAGCATCAACAACATTGCTGAAACCGAGGTTTCAGCATCGACAACAGTACTAAAACCTCAATTTTAGCAACTCCGATGTCAACAACCCCGGTTTTAGCAACTTCGGTTTCAGCAACACGAAAAAAAACTTGTTAAAAAAAACTTGCTGAAACAAGAGGGGGCACAGGGGGGAGCACACGGGGGCCACAGGGCAAAGGGGGCAAGGGAAGGGACGTGGATGTTTTGCCAATTTGGATGCATGGGTAGACATTTTTCTAATAAAGG
This sequence comes from Persicaria maculosa, assembly GCA_963922045.1. Classification (NCBI taxonomy): domain Eukaryota; kingdom Viridiplantae; phylum Streptophyta; class Magnoliopsida; order Caryophyllales; family Polygonaceae; genus Persicaria; species Persicaria maculosa. Next base: position 18,141,493 of record OY998257.1, on the reverse strand, counting down.
ACCTAATTATGGCCTATCTAGTAAACACCCAAAAAAATATATCGAATGGTGGAATAAATTTGTAATGAAGGTGATTGAAAGAGAAGGAATTCCAAGGAAAGCCACATATCTTGAAAAAAGTTCCCTTATGGCTTTTTCCAAAATAAACACTTATGGTTAGAAAAATCTAATGGTCGGGAAAGTGTTCACAATCATAGCTAGGTTTTCCTCTTTGATTATGTTTTGTTTCGGCTTGTTTGATTAGTTTTTACTACGTATGGTTTACTTTTTTGTTAGATAATATGTTATTTGGTATTTTGGTCGAATCTAATTACTTAAAATAGGTCATAGCAAAAAAAATTTACTTAAAATAGGAGTAGTCTAACTAGCAGAAGAATCAAACGAGTGTAGAATCAGGATCATTCCTAATATTTATTTAGGTCCCCCCCTTTTTTTAATGTTGGGGTTCTGAGGTTGTCGACTAATCCTCCACAGGTCCGAGTCCTAACTTGAAAAGAACATGAATTGGTAAGTCAGACAGTAAGCCACCAAGCAGGCTCACCCAAGCCAATGAAGGCTTGAGTACCAACTAATTACACATAATGTCCACAAGCATGCCCAACATCTTCTCTAAAAAATTCTCCAAAATAGAGAATTATAAATCATGTATTCTTAATTTTTTGGGGCTAAATTCCAACAACTTCTTCATTATGAAGTTTACCCCAAAATATATAGAGTTTTCTCCAAATTTAGAGAATGATCTTTATTTTTCCCTTCATTCTCTATTTTGGAGAATGTTAATATTCTTCAAAAACTTAATATGAAGAACCTTTTGGGGTTGCTCTAAAGAGAATGAGATTTGAACCTTTGACCTCTTACAAGGGTTAACTCTCCTTTACCACTAGAGCAATGGGTCATCCTTGTATAGAATTAAATTAAGTTCCCTATATAATTTTTTTATGGTTAATATCAACATCACGTTCAACATTTATTTTTGTTACATTGAACATTTGAGAGTCAATTGAGTGAATGAGCACAAAGGGAAAAGATAATAGAAACATACTATAACACTAAGTCTATATTTGGCAAATTACCTAGCTTTTTACACCTTTTGTTTTTGATATTACATAGTTTTAAATGAATAAATATAAGATTTTAATTTAATCAAAGTTTTTGAAATCAGAGATTTTTAACAACTACTCATCCAAACTTTTCAGTGCTTTTTATGAAGATTATCCTCTTAATATCATCTCACAGATCTTCTTTTGATCATTTCTTTATTATTATGATTAATGTCTCTCATTGACCTTTATATGTAATTTCTTTTGTCCTTTTGTTAGTATGTAATAAGCCTCTTGGGGCATCACTTTCACGTGACTCTGGTGGTCCTATATAAGGTCACTTGTCACCTCTTCTACAGTAGGATTTTGGGATTTGTGATGCAGCTCAGCTGCCTGCCGTTTCTGGTCACATTTCCTCCTTCATCATAAATGAAATAGTGACTGTGCTACACTGCATTTTACACTATTTTTCCCCTTGTTTACTTGATCACTGCTATCTGCAGTGTGGTTGCTAAAAATCATCAGATTCTTCACATGGTATCAAAGCTAAGGCTCACGATCTGAGATTTGTCATTATGAAAATAGTTAAAGAGCAAGATGTTTAGTCCTGGCAATAATCAGTCACCTGGTGGAGGGTCTACTGATGGAAACAGTCAAGGTAACTTGAATGATCCTTTGTTTTTGTCTAACTCAAATCTTCCAGGATCTCAGTTAGTTGCTGTGCTTTTTGATGGAACTAATTTTATGACATGGAGTAGAGGGATAACAATGGCTTTAGGGGCAAAATGCAAGCTCGAGTTCATTAATTGCAGTGTTGTGAAACCAATAGATAATGGTATAGAGTTGCAAAGGTGGATTAGGGTCGATTATATGGTTAGATGTTGGGTGTTAAACTCAATGAGCAAGAATATTGCTGAAGTGCTAATGTATGTTGATTCAACTAAACAATTGCGGGATGAAATAGTTGAAAGATATAGCTAGACTAATGCACCCGTGATATTTCACATTAAGAAGAAGCTGAATATATAATGTGAGTCAGGGCAATATGAATTTGTCAAATTTTTACGATGCTCTCAAGAAGCATTGGGATGAGCTCCAGATGCTAGAGAAGAAACCAAAGTATTCATGTGGGTCTATGAAAACATGCTCATGCGATTTATCTAGGCGGATAAATGAAATGGAAGACAAAAATCGGTTAATGCAGCTGTTGGCAAGCTTGAATGATGGATATGATGGGGCTATGAATTCCATTCTTGCTATGGATCCTTTGCCCATTGTTAGCAAAGCTTTCTATATCTTGCAACAGGTTGAGATGGGACCTGAAGCTTCTGGTGGAACCTCAAGTGGAATGACTGACAGTACTGCCTTTGCAGCTAATAAGAATCATGTTCCTGCTCAGGGAGGTCAATCTTACTCTGGGAATCAGTCTTACACAGGACACAATAATGCCTCTTACGGAGGGCAGGGTCAAAAGAAAGATTGGAGAGAGTTGAAGAGGAACAAGCAGGCTTCTATATGTTCACATTGTGGTATGAAGGGTCATACTACTGTGCAATGTTTTAAATTGCATGGAGTGCCTGATTGGTTCAAGGAACTCAAGGAAAGCCAGAGGGATAGATCAGGTGGCAAGAGTTCAGCAAATGCAATAGGATCCATGAATGGACCCTCAATGAATAACCCTCTGGATGATGCACCAACAAATGCAAAAGAACAGGTTGACAATGCTCTAGTCAATGCTGTATATCAAGAGGTTATGAGAAGGATGAAGGGCAAGAGCCAAACTGAAAATGCCTTTGCAAACTTTGCAGGTAAATTGCCTAATCACACTAGCTCTGCTAATTTGTCTATGCAGATAGGAGTTGAGTGGATTGTAGACATAGGGGCAAGTGATCATATGATGCCAATTGAGCAATTTTCTCAGTTGAGAGTGAGGCTTGAAAAGCCTGTGCACATAGGGTTACCTGATGGAACAATTAAAACAGTTACAGAGTCAGGGAAACTGCATCTAACAGATGCTATTTGCTTGCATAATGTTCTATTAGTTTCTGACTTCAAACATAGTTTATTATCAGTTGGGAAATTGCTAGATGATAATGAATTGATTGTAGTTTTTAATCGTACATGTTGCTATGTCCAGGACCCTGGAACTAAAGAGGTGCTATTATCTGGACAAAGAAAACATGTATTGCAAAAGATGATGTCTGCAGATTAAGAAAATAGATGGGATGCTGAGAAGAAGGGGCTTGTTTCTACTTCAGTTTTCTGTAATAAAGCTAGTTGTGATCTAGATTTAACTCATGCTAGACTTGGACATAGTTCTGTGTCAAAGATGAGACATTTGCAATGTGTTAAGCAGACAGATTTGAGCAATTTTTTTGTGATACTTGTGCTTTGTGCAAGCATCATAGACTTCCTTTTAAGAGAAATTTGAGCAGAGCAGTAAGGCATTTTAATTTGATTCATTTGGATCTATGGGGCCCATTGAAGCATCTTACTTACCATGGTTTTCAATATTTTTTAACCATTCTTGATTATTGTTCAAGGATCACTTAGACTTTCTTGCTCAAAAACAAGATGCAAGTTTACAAGACCATTGCAGATTTTCTGGCCTATGTTGAATAATCAGTTTGATTGTTCTATAAAGTGCATAAGAACAGACAACGGCACAGAGTTCACATCAGGGTAGTGTCAGGAGTTATTTGCTAAGAAGAGAATTATGCATGAAAGAACAGTGACATATACACCTCAGCAAAATGGAAGAGTTAAAAGGAAGCATAGAAATTTAGTGGAGACTGCTAGAAGCATGAGGTTGCATGTTGGATTGCCCATTAATTTTAGGGGAGAATATATTTTATCTGCCACCTATGTCATCAACAAATTGCCTTCTGAAGTGTTCAATTGGAAATCTCCTTTTGAGATACTTTTTGGCAAGCCTGCTGAGTATGATGAGCTCAGAGTAACTGGTTGTTTATGTTATGCTTCCATCAATCAACCAGGTCGAAAGAAAATGAGTGCAAAAGGTAGAAGATGCATCTTTCTAAGTTATCCTCATGGGCAGAAGGCTAACAAAGTGTGGGACATAAAATGAGTGCAAAAGCTAGAAGATGCATCTTCCTAAGTTATCCTCATGGGAAGAAGGCTTACAAAGTGTGGGACATTGAGTCTAGGACCACATTTGTTAGCAGGGATATAGTTTTCCAAGAGAGGATTTTTCCTTTCAAAGAGTTGCAGATACCTTCCTCTAACAGACTTGTGACAGAAACTTCTATCTTACCCCTTGTTAATCCTGCTGCAGAAGATCCTCCACAAATTCATTATCCATTTCCACCTTCTCCTATGTTTTCAATATCCAATATTTCATCCCATCCTTCACAAGAAATTGCCCCAAACACTGAATCATTAGACACAACCTCAGAAACCACCCAAAATCAAACCCAAACACAAAGTCCACCTCAAACACAAAGCCAAACACATACCCACACCAACTTTCTAGATGATGAGGTTGAATTTCCTCCATTAAGAAGATCATCTAGAATCATATCCAAACCAAAACACCTGTAAGACTATGTCTGTCAACCCACAGATAGAGCTTCCTCCCTGTATCAATCTTTTCTAGCTGCTTGCTTGAAGGATTCTTATGATGAGGATTGGTGCGGGGCGAACATCGTTGGCACTTTTGCCCTTTGCCAAATAGTAATAATATCCTAACTCAAAGCTCAAAACCAATAGATTAGTAAATCAATGAATTGATAAACCAAACAACTACTAGTATAGCGATGAAGTCCGGAGTCGAACCCATAGAGAGAAGCGGAATACTATGCAATATCTCTAACAATGATTCTTATGACAAAAGCAATGACTTGTGACAAATTGATAACAAAGGAAAGTGAATAAAACTAATGATTGCAAAGTGATTGATAATAAAGATTGAAGAAGCATTTCACTTGTAATTCTTTGACCATGGCTGAGATTCATGGTTCTAGGATTGATTCATCAATTATTCATAAGCATATGTTTACTTGACTAAAGTTGAAGGATCCGCAGGGATACAATCACCTTATTCAATATCACTAAAGAATAGCATTAACCACTCAAGCTTTTAGACCAATTGGCATATCGATTCGATGCGATTAAGACACAAGCGGAACAACCCTAATCGGCATAATCAACATCTAACGATATAGATCAATCGAAATCATCCACTACAAAGACAAAGAAATATCACTTTTTCAATACCTTTGTTTGCTATCGAGAAAACAATAACGAATTCATAGTCTAGATGCAATTCCTAATATGGTGATCAATCATAGAAAGGAACACAAATATAATCAATAAACACAAGATGATAAATAAACTCATAAATAACTAAATAGAATCAAATCCTCACAATCTATTCAACCATGTCTTCGAATCACAAGCGAAACTATGATTTTAGCAACTCATAGGCCAAAAACCTCTCTTCTCTCTCAAAGTGTTCATTGTCTTTACGCCACACGTCACACACACCACCCACGACTGGAATAACAGAAATTGACCTTATAAAGAGTCGTGGCAAACCCTAGAAATATAATAATAATATAATAGGAATTAGAATATTCGGATCCAAATCGGGATTGCTGAACACGGCATCATGGCGGGCGTCGCCTAAGGCACGACGGGCGCAGCCTACGCAGTGACGACTTTCTTCTTCTCTTCAATGTTATGCTTCTTTGCTCCTTCGTAGCCTCTTTCTTAGCCCTCATATGCTCCAAAACATGTCTCCTAAGCTCTTCCAAGATCCCATCCAAGGTCGGAATGTAAAACTATAGAATAAATACTAAAAAGGCATAGATTTCGAACTCGAGTACTTCACAAGAAAGATATAAAACTAGACTAAAACATATGCAAAACTCCTATCTAAATGTAATAAGAAATGCCTATAATGCCTATATGAAATATGCATTATCAAGGATCCTTATTTTGTAACATCCTTTGCTCTCATGACAGTGATGCATGAGCCTGTTCATTACAAACATGCAGTGAAGGAAGATCACTGGGTAATAGCCATGAACAAAGAGCTTGAGTCCCTTGAAGCAAATAAGACACTGGAGTTAACAGAGTTGCCTGCAGGGAATAAAACTATAGGAAGCAAGTGGGTTTATAAGATTAAGTATAAACCAGATGGGTCTATTGAAAGATTCAAAGCAACATTGGTAGCTAAAGGCTACAGTCAAATCAAAGGGAAGGATTATAAGCATACCTTCTCTCAAGTTGCTAAATTCAGTATAGTGAGTATTTTGTTAGCCTTGGCAACTGTCAAGAAATGGCCACTACATCAGCTTGATGTCAATAATGCCTTTCTACATGGGCATTTAGAAGAAGAGGTGCATATGACATCGCCTGAGGGGTATGCTATGCCCAAGCAAAATTTAGTTTGTAGATTAAAGAAGTCCATCTATGGACTCAAACAAGCTTGTAGACAATGGAATGTTGAGTTATGCAAATTTCTTATCAGTCTAGGATTTGTGCAGTGCCTAGATGATTACTCTCTGTTTGTGAAACCAATGCAAACAGGAATTGTTGTAACATTGGTGTATGTGGATGATCTCCTATTAACTGGTGATGATGAGAATTACATCCTTCAAACTAAAGTTGCTCTTCATAATGCATTTACCACCAAGGATTTGGGAAATGCTAGATATTTCCTAGGATTGGAAATCTCAAGAAATAACTCATATACCTATTTGCATCAGAGGAAGTATGTCCCGAATATTCTCACTTATTGTAACATGATGGGATGTAAACCTGCTTCATTTCCTTTGCCTCGTGGCCTAAAACTCTCAACAGATGTTGGTGATCCGATGATGGATCCTGAAATCTACAAAAGGTTGATTGGGAGGTTGTTGTTCCTCAACCTTACTAGGCCTGATATCACTTATGTTGTGCAACATCTAAGTCAGTTTATGTCAAAGCCTAGGCAATCACATTATGATGCTGCAATGCATGTGGTAAGATATTTGAAAGGCACCCTTGCAGTGGGTCTATTTTATCCAGTGTTTTCTCCTCTTACTGTGGCAGCTTATTGTGATGCAGATTGGGGGACATGCCAATTCAGTGCAAAATCATTAACTGGCTATTGTGTTTTCATGGGGAATTCTCTTATTTCATGGAAAACCAAGAAACAAAACACTATGTCCAAGTCATCAACAGAGGCTGAATACAGAAGTATGTCAACTACTTCAAGTGAGCTCATTTGGGTAGAAGGCATTTTGCAAGCTCTGGCTATACAGGTGCCGGCTAGACCTATTCCTTTGTATTGTGATAGCAGATAAGCTATTCACATTGCTGAAAAATCTCGTTTTCCATTAGAGAACTAAGCACTTAAAGACTGACTGTCATTTCATCACACAATATCTTATTGCTGGTTTTGTTCATCCACAACACGTTAGAACTAGAGTTCAACTAGCAGATATATTCACAAAGCCCTTGGGAGAAAAGCAGTACTTGTTCTTTGCTCTCAAGTTGAGTCTTGTTGGCTTCTCTAGACGCCCAACTTGAAGGGGGGATATGAAGATTATCCTCTTAATATCATCTCACTGATCTTCTTTTGATCACTTCTTTATCATCATGGTTAATGTCTCTCATTGACCTTTATATGTAATTTCTTTTGTCCTTTTGTTGGTATGTAATAAGCCTCTTGGGGCATGACTTTCATGTGACTCTGGTGGTCCTATATAAGGTCACTTGTCACATCTTCTACAGTAGGGTTTTGGGATTTGTGATGCAGCTCAGCTGCCTGCCGTTTTTTGTCACATTTCCTCCTTCATCATAAATGAAACAGTGACTGTGCTTCACTGCATTTTACTCTATTTTGCCCCTGGTTTGCTTGATCACTGCTATCTGCAGTGTGGTTGCTGAGAACCATCATATTCTTCACATATATTTTCGATTCACAAATTTTAAAGCTTTTTCGTTGCCAATTTGTAGGGGTTTGTTCTATTAAGTATATCTCCCGAGTCGTTGAAGCAAAGAAGAGGAAGACTTCACCTCTCCTCTTTATACGTACTTTAATTTATGTTTGTCGATCTCGTTTAATTAGTGATTTCTCACCTTTTTAAAACGAATTTAATCCTCTTATTTTTTCTTAATTATTTATATTTGTGTAGAGCCTCTATTGGTCAAAGGTCTTAAGTTATCGTCTTGCCATGCCTTTTGGGTCAATCACAAGTATAGTGGTTGTAGTGCTACATCTCATACTAAGATATTCAGAGATTGAATCTTATTGAAAATACGGAATCATTTGTAAGTGAAAGGGCCGACCTCTTAATATTAATGAGTCATATAATATTCGATCTAAATATAAAGTGAAGCCTGATCGATCAAACTAATACTCAGATAAAAAAGAGTGTTCGAGCTTGATCGAACTAAGACTAAGACAAACGTAAGGCGACAACATATATACATTTATAAGAGCAATTAATTGTGTCAATATGCACATTTTTACAAGGTGTGAAAAAATATACATAATTTTTTTACATTTTTTTCCATTTTTTTGAAATATGCATTTTTAATTTACCAATACACATGTGTAAGTGTAACAACCTTACTATAAACAGTATAAAGAGTACCCGATGTAGCATATATATAATGCCCTAAAAAGAGATGGAAAGAATTGATTAGCTAAGACCTTAATTGGAAGATTGAAATGATATTTAGAAACATTGAGCGAATACTTGGACATTTGAATATCGGTTTGACTAATCTATGCCATTGAAATAAACGAATCTTAAAATAACTAAATTGGTGAATCTAATGAAATATTTTTCAATTTAGCTAGTATGGTTAATCTAGCTACGTCATAAATCGTTAGAATACAACAAATCACAAGTTGGTGTAATAGTTGTGAAGCTACACTCTATATCAAGAAGTTTGAAGTTTGAATTCCCTTGGAAAGATAAAGTCACTTGTGAGTAAAAGAGTCAACCCCTTAAATGAGTCACACAATATCCGATTCAAGATAAATAAAAATAGTTAGAATAGAGGTTATGAAATCTATTTTAATGGTAAGGATGTCTTGGGTAAAGTTCACTCGTTCGAATTCTTTCCTAATAAAAAAAAACTTCGAAATGGAAGTCAAAGATGAATTAATGATGAATTAATTAATGTTGCTTCGTATTTCAACACGATTTGTAACAACACCGGCCACGAAATTATTGATTTGAAGTGAATGGTGGGTAGTGCATTTGCAATCGCTCTCTCAATATTGAAATGCAAAGATTGTTTGGTTTCTACTGAAAATGGATATTGATCGATATCGAATCGACCAACGATAGTTTTGAAATATATACTCGACAAATAAATAGTCACCACAAAAACAGAAAAAGGATGAATGGTGTGGTAATCTTCCCGCTTCAAGTGGCAAATGTGACAACTTAGATCGGAGCTAGTTGGCCTCACCGCCACATGTATTTTCACAACTTTGATTGGATAGGCGGATTGGAGCTGCTGACATTAGTCAATTTCAGTATTCAAGCAGAAGACCCTTCAACCACTCGATCAGCTTCATTTTTATATTAATTAATTTGTCACACATCAGCACGTGTCGAAGCTAGTTTAGATTCACACCGAAAAAAGGCTACTTTAGGTTTTGTTCGATCGACAATTAAGTAATCGACGTTTAAACTTGTAAAAAATTGACTCCACTTGGAAAATTTGATTCGAATGGTAAGACATTTTTGGATTTAAATTCGATGTTTTTAGACGTGACACACAAAATAAGAAAAATGACATGTACTCGAATGATTTGAAAATTTTCCGATCAAAATCTAATATATGATCCCGTTTAGTTAAAGTTGATCTCATGAGTTAATATATATATATATATATATATATATATATATATATAATGGATCAATTCTGCACACCCCTTAGGGTGTACTTTGTGCACAATTGGTGGCCATTGATCGGATATTGATGGATGGGTGAGATTAAATGGGAATTTTTCTTTTTTTTTTAATCTAAAATAAGTGGGCCCCGCATGGAAATAAAAAAACCAGTGTTACTCTCTTTTAAGTGGGCGCGTGGGGGGTGGGCATGAAATCTGGTTTTGGTTATTTTTTTTATTTGGGGATGAAATCTGGTTTTGGTTATTTTAAAACGTGGGACCCATTTTTTTATTTGGTAAATCTGGTTCATTTTTTTATTTGGAACGATTGTTTTTTTATAAAAATAATTGTCAAATACTTTTTTAATTGTTTAATTAGATGTCAATATCCCATATCTTTCATCGATTATGATAAAGCGTTAAAAACCCCTTTTCTTATTCTCAAAATTACGATAAACGAACGGTTTCGGTTGAATTGATCGATTTAACGCATATAGTGAATGATAATTGGGAGATTATTCGGTGGAATTCTTATTTTTATGAGGTACACAAGTGCGATGAATAATTGCATAACCATTGTGATTAAGTAATTTTTTAGAATTATTCGATCGAATCGATCGATTTAACACGCACATTGATCGATAATGGGGAGATTATTCAGTGAAATTCTTATTTTTACGAGGTACACAGAAGCGACGAATAATTGCATGTGATAAGTAAATTTATAGAATTATTCGGTTGAATCGGTCGATTTAAAGCGTACATTGAACGATAATTGGGAGATTATTCAGTGAAATTCTTATTTTTACAAGATACACACAAGCGATGAATAATTGTATAACCGTTGTGAATAAGTAAATTTCTAAATTATTCGGTTGAATCGATCGATTTAAAGCGTACATTAAACGAAAATTGGTGGATTATTACGTGAAATTCTTATTTTTACGAGGTACATACAAAAACTCAAATCAAAAGATCCCTAAATCTGCCGAATAACCCTAAATTCCTAACCAATTCCACCCAATTTGTCAGATGGTTTGATTTTCCTCAAAGTATCTTCTAATTTCATCCTAAATTCACACATTCAAACACCAAGAACAAGTTAAACGAAAGGAATCGGTTCATAATTTCACCGAATAGACAAATATGAACATAAACCCATATTTCACTCAATCAATCCAACAAAAAAAAACCTAGAAATCTCGGTTACTTACCCATCTCAATTCGAACTCAAGGAGGGAGGCCGCCGGAGTTACAGTTAGCCGAAGGCTTGGGATGAAGGCAATTGGCAGTAAGGAGGAGAGAGACGAGAGGCGACAGTCAGATTCCCCAAAATCGGTGAAACGAGGAGAGCGCCGCCACACTGGGGAGAGAGGCGATACGCCGCACTGGACGCCGGTGAAGCCGCAAACGCCGCGAATGGGGGACCGACGATTGTGCTTTGTGGTTGGTGTCGATGTTGACGGGGGAGGTGGGTTTCGAAGCTTCCAATGTACGTTTTGGAGTTTTGAGGTTGAAAGTGAACGTCTTTGGTCTTTTAGGTTTTATTGGAGATGTTATGCACGCGCCCAGATGCTTACATGAGAAAGGCCGGCCTCCCTTTTTTTATTTTTTTTTATTTTACAATTACACGTGGCGTGGTAGAGGCCATCCGATCCATCCATATCTACGGCCAGGATTCGTGCACTAGATATACTCTAAGGAGTGTGCACAAGGGAACTACTCCCTATATATATATATATATATATATATATATATATATATATATATATATATATATATATATATATATATATATATATATATATATATATATATATATATATATATATATATATATATATATATATACATACATATATATATATATATATACATACATAATATATATATATATATGTATGTGTATATATATATATATACATATATATATATATACATATATATATACATATATATATATATATACATATATATATATATACAGATATATATATATATACATATATATATATATATACATATATATATATATATACATATACATATATACATATACATATATACATATATACATATATACATATATATATATACATATATATATATATATACATATATATATATATATATATATATATATATATACATATATATATATATATACATATATATATATATATACATATATATGTATACATATATATATATATACATATATATATATATATATATATATATATATATATATATATATATATATATATGCACCACATATAGAGATCATATACAAATATATCATGTAATTGTATTCGTAAAGCAACTATTAGATTTATATAGAGAGAGGGTGGTTCGGATGTATTCACATCTTATTATGCTAAATGTTAACAAATCAGGTGCATTGGATAAAAACGAATAATTCTTGATACTCAAATGAATAATGACTCCCAAATTAAATTATCGAATACTAACTCTAAACTTGTCAAATAATCGATAATTCATTTACTTCTTATTTCAAATGAGCAATTTATCAACGAATACTAACTCTGAACTTGTCAAATAATCGAAACTTGACAGACAAAATTTGCAACTATTCAAAACTCGCAAAAGCGTGAGTCAATTTTGCAACTTCGTTAAGTTGAGAGTAATTATTTGCTAAATTGATAGTAATTATTTGTTAAGTCAAAGACCAGCGATGCGACCCATAAGGCGCGTGAATTTTGACTGTCAATTATTCACTAACTTGCAAAATGGCATGTATAATATACGATTTCTCCTTTATTATATTCACTAACTTGCAAAATGGCATGTATCATATACGATTTCTTGTTTATTATATACTCCTTATTTTAATTAAAACTTGATGTTATACTATTCACACACGATTTTTTAGGTTTTAAAAACTATACTCCCTCCGTCCTAAAATACATGATACTTTAGACCCTTGCAACTCAATTAAGGAAGCTTATCTATACTTAAATCTCATTATTATTATAGAGATTAGAACTCTTTAATTTTACTTACTATTGTATATTTTAGGGGTAAAAATTACTTTATAAACCTAAAAACCCATGTAGTTTTGACAAAAGTTCGAAGCCTAAAAGACCATGTATTTTAGGACGGATGGAGTATAAAATATTAACTTTTTAAATATTTTTTTAAATAATTTCAAACTTATTACAATTAAGTATGAATTTATAAAAACACATATAACAAAATGTTAATATTTTATATAGTTTTTACCATTCTAAAAACACGCGTTAATAGTAAACGACGCATTTTAATTAACAAAATAAAACTGAATTTATTTTATTTTGATACAATTACATATGGGATCTCTCCTCTCTCTAGAATTTCTAGAGAGAGGGAGGTCTAATCCGGCTCCGGCCGCCTTATATATTGGCTCCGCCCACCTTACTTCGGTTTCGGCCGCCTTAACCCGGCTTCAGTCGCCTCAACCCGGTTCCGGCCGCTTCTGACCCATTATGGCACCTTAATTTTGGCGTGGTTCACTGTTGAGGAAGTTGAACGTGGAGAACCCCAATTTCATTTTTCGCCATGTCCAATTTGTCCATCTAGATCTCGTATCTCAATCCCTTGTTTCGAATGTGCTCTGGTTCTCGAGCCTCGATGCGAACGCTCAATCTACTACCAAAATCGGTGTTGTAGGAAGAGATCCTGCCTTTCTCCTTGCTTCTCCTGCCGACTACCCGATGGGGGCGCTCTGCCTCCCGTTGCTCCGGCCTTGTGTGCCGCGCCACTGCCTCCCATAACCTCATTTCACTGCTCGTTTTCTTGGTCTTTCGGAGGCGCCTCCCCCCGCCTGGGTTGTCCGTCGCTGACGACGGTGCCCAGTATCCCTCCTTCGGCTGTCCTCGACGGCGCCTCTGACTCCTTCGATGGAGTTCTCGCACCTTTCAATTTGCACCGTTGCACGCCAAGCTTTTTGGCCTAATAATAATAATAATAATAATAATAATAATAATAATAATAATAATAATAATAATAATAATAATAAGCAAAAAAGCAAATCAAATCAAATCAAATAAAAAATTCAAAACAAAATTGGTTGTGCACGCCTCTTTCTTTTGCAGACTTTGCTTACTTATCCACGCCACTTGTTTGGTATGTTTGTTTTCAATTTTTAATAATAATAATATTAATAATAATACTTATTATTATTATTATTATTATTATTATTATTATTATTATTATTATTATTATTATTATTATTATTATTCTTCGAAGACATCATTGAGATATAAATATTTATTAAAAATTTCGTAAGGGTTTCGATAAAATTCCGAAAGGGTTTGATCAAATCTCGCAAGAGCTTGACTAAATTCTTGTAGGCGAAATATTGTTGGCGTTTTGTACGAGCAGCGTGTAGCTTTGCTTTCGATGTTTCTAGGAGGTCTTCTGCTCGGTTGAGGGGGCGTGGAGTCTGGAGTCGGGACTGGCTGGGGTCGTGGTGGTGCGCTCAGGGCGACTCCGTATTCGGGATTGAACTTCCTTGGAGTTCGTCTGCACTACCCACAAGAGTTAGTGTCCTGTTGTACCGCTGGCCCGCAGTGCCACTGTTTGGTGGTGCTTGACTTCGTTCTTCGCCGGTATCCTCAACTTTCTTGGGAGTTGGTCTTCTTGGGCCGTCTTATTGTAGATCGAGTTTATTTCTACTTGTTTCATTTCGCTTATTGTTTATATTTCTGGCTTTTTAGGTTGTATATTTGACGGTTCGTCGTCTACTGACTTTGTCGACCTCTCGAGGAAGTATATTTCTGGCTTTTTAGGTTGTATATTTCTGGCTTTTTAGCTTATTGTTTATATTTTTTCTTACCTTATAAAAAAAAAATATACAATTACATATGGCATATTTCTCTTCTTTGATTTTTTTATTTTATTATGATAAAACTGAATTTATTTGCGTTCACATGAAATTTCTGGAAGCCACCTCATCACTCGGCACTCAATACGTGCCACAAAATGATGCATTACACTATCATCACACTTCACTGCAACTGCAAGTATAATATATAAGAGAAGCACTTAAGCTGTATCTGCAAAACGCACAACTTGACTGCAGGAACCCACAACCACAAGTGTTTGTGTAACGACTTGAAATGGCAGATCAGCCTACAAACTCCACTGCCGGGAAGCCCATCCGCTGCAAAGGTAAGCTTAATTTTTCCGACAACTATAGAGAATTATATATATCGATCGCTCTCGAGATCCGACTGTAAACGATGACGTACGTGGCGGTTTTTGCAGCGGCGGTGGCTCGCAAGGCCGGCGAGCCATTGGTGATGGAGGAGGTGATAGTGGCTCCTCCCAAACCCCACGAAGTTCGCATCAAGATCATATGTACTTCTCTATGTCACACTGACGTTACCTTCTGGAAATTAAACGTAAAACTCCTTTGTCCTTTAGATTATTTTAACTTTTACGTTATCTTTAAAAAAAATTTATATTCATGTTCGAAATATATATTTTTATCGGTTTATGAAATTTTATTTTGGAAAATCATATTTTATAATTTAAAGAATATATGATTTTTCAAGACTAAAGTTTATAAACATGTAAAAATATAGATAGTTAAGAGTATGAATGTAATTTTTATAATTCTTTTTAAAAAATAAAGCTTAAAATAAATTAGTATGAGCTCTTTATCCCTTGCACCTTTTTCCAATCAAATCTCTAGACTTTCTTTTAAAAGTTAATTTATTTTAGAAAAATAACTCAAAATAATAAGAACTTTAGTTTTAACTAATCTATTCACGAACTATGCTCATGAGTTAAGAAAAAAAATATTTTCTCAATAAAATTTTAGTGTGCCTTCAAATTCTTTTTACCATTTTATAGTTTTTTTCAATATTGTTGTTTATAGTAAACAAAAAAATCCCAATTTTTTTTAGTATGCCTCCATTTTTGTTTTTATCGATTTTTTCAAAAGAAATTGCATATTTAAACTAGCTTTTTCAATATTTTTTTTAAAATTTTTGTTCTTGATAAACAAAAAAATAATCCAACAACGACTCTGCGAGTCTAGTGAAATAAAAACTCATTGAATTAAACTGTCAAAATGAGTACTGATTCAGTTGATTTGGTTGGAATGTGTTGTATATAGGAACCTCCCTCTGTTTTCCCTGTGATCTTTGGACATGAAGCTGTGGGGTAAGACCTGAGATATATCTATATGATTTCTTTCAATTAATCCCTCCTTAGCTAAAAAAAAAAGAGTACATATCCCATGCTTTAATTTGTTATGTTTCTGGTTGCTACAAGAATTGTTGAGAGCGTGGGTGAGTTCGTCGACGAGGTTGGTCCAGGCGACTACGTGATCCCCACATTCTTAGCCGATTGCCAAGAGTGTTCCGGTTGCAAGTCCACGAAAGGCAACATCTGCTCGAACCAGCCATTCGAGATCGCCCCTTACATGCCAAGGGACAAGACCACTAGGTTCACCGACACCAACGGCGAAGTTATACACCATTTTGTGAACATCTCCAGCTTTAGCCAGTACACGGTCATAGACGTCGCGCATATAGCCAAAGTTGACCCCGCCATTCCTCCTAACCGAGCCTGCCTTATCGGTTGTGGGATATCCACCGGTGAGTTGAGTTGTTGCCATCACTTCTGTGTTTGTTGTCCTTATTATATCTGATGTGGGATAAATTGATATCATGTTGTGTTTTTGTTTGTAGGGGTTGGTGCGGCTTGGAAAGCCGGAGGCGTCGATAAGGGGTCCACGGTTGCGGTTTTTGGACTCGGTGTGATTGGGCTCGCGGTATGTTCTCGTTTCGTATCTTTTTTAATTCGTATGGTCGACTTTGTTATTCCGCGGATCCATCGATGAATTGAAGTGTTAATTTGTTGAGATTTCTTGAATGTCATTTGGAATGGTAGGTTGTGGAGGGTGCAAGGATATGTGGAGCTTCTAGAATCATTGGTGTGGATGTGAATCCTGAAAAATTCGAGATAGGTAAGCTTTTTTTATTATTTGATGCAAAATCTTTAAATTGTTTTAAGCCTCACACACTAGGAGCTGATTTGGATTTTGGCCTACATTCAACATAATAAATAATTAGTGTCTTGTGGCCATGAATAAATCATAAATTAGTGGATTTTCTTTTTAAAAAGGACATCAAATTAAAGATAATGTTGTGCAATATATATATATATATATATATACTCCCTCCATTTTATCATGCATAGTTTTTAGAAGATAGTTTTTGTTTCAAAATAGATTGTCTTTTATATTTTCTATGTAGAGAATTGTAATGATTTATATTGATTGTGTGTTGTTAACTTTTTAAAAGATTTAATTTGATTTGTTAAAATGTGCAGTGAGTATTAAAAAATAATAAAATTTATGAAAAAAGTTAGTGGAATGATGACGTTTTTTTAAAAGATGAAGTATTTTATTAAAACTTGTGTCAATAGTTAAAAGCTAATGTATTATGGAACGGATGGATTATGTGATTTCTTATTATTGATGAAAGTTATAAATGGATTTATCAAAACTTTTTTTGGTCATTTAATTAAAGTAATTAACTTTATATTTTGGTGTCAATATAGTCCTTCAATTAAAGTAAATGGGAAAAAAAATTTCAGGTCCATGGAATTTCATGAACTCATTTATCGTCAAAAGATGCAGGATTTTGATAGGAAAAAAAAATGTTCAAAGGCTTGTGTGACTTTTTTTTTAAAAAAAAAAGTGTAGGAACCTTAATGAAAATAATTTATAACCACATGTCTAATTTCATATGGATTTTTCATGATAAGAACTCATCCTTATCTTGCTTTGTATATTTAATGAAAATAATTTATAACCACATGTCTAATTTCATATGGATTTTTCATGATAATAACTCATCCATATCTTGCTTTGTATATTTATGCAGGAAAAAAATTTGGTCTTACAGACTTTGTGAACCCTCTAGACTGTGGAGATAAATCTGTGAGCCAGGTCCTCAATCAACCCTTCAAATTAAACCATAGCCACTTATTGATATACATACACGCCTATCTTCAACAACACCAACAAAAGCGACAAATTCATATACATAAAATATATATATACATAGTGAAAACGACATTAACAAATTGGTTTAAATTACTGATCTATCAATTAATTCAATTTGTTGGTACTTGATTTAATTTGCTCGTCGATCAAGCAGGTGATTGTAGAGATGACGGATGGAGGTGCTGACTTTTGTTTCGAGTGTGTCGGTTTGGCATCGCTGGTTCATGACGCTTATGCCAGCAGTAGAAGTGTACGTCTTTTAATTCATCCTCCGTCAAACCAAAAAACACACTCATAACAACTTTTAAAATTTAAAGAAAAAATTTAGTTTGATTCATTTTTTCAACTTCATCTAGATTATAAACCCGTCCAGATTTTATTAGCTCAAAATCATTTACTATTGCGTCCATTAAGATTCATATGTAACCTATTTAATTATGTGAACATTTGAACTTTTAGGGTTGGGGAAAAACGGTTGTATTGGGAGTGGACAAACCCCAATCGAACCTCACCTTCAACTCAATCGATGTGTTGTTCAGCGGTAAGACCGTCAGAGGAAGCTTGTTTGGAGGTCTGAAGACCAAATCCGACGTGCCCACTCTGGTGAAGTGGTACCTGGACAAGGTATATATACTCTCTCCGTTTTCTTTTATGTTTTTCAAGTCAAGCACGTAGTTTTAGAATGGTAAAAATTATATTAAATATTAATATTTTAATAATTTTTTTTAATAATATTATACTTATCAACAATAAATATGAGATTATTGAAAAAAATTATTTACAAATTTATTATTTTATATAGTTTGTTATACCTTAAAAACCGTGCATAAATAGTAAAAAGTCACTTAAAACAAAACGAAGAGAGTATATTGTTTACTTTTGATGTGGAATGATTTTCATACATGGCCAAGTCGGTCAAACGATCAGACTTTTCTAATTAATATCCTCCTCAATTGGCTCGAAAACTCATAAAAAAAATCCTACTCTGATACCATGTCAATGTTTAGGCAACTAATAGCGTGGGTCGTGGGTTCATATTCATATGTGCACTTAGCCCAACGTATATATGCAATATTAAGGGTAGGGTTCATCCGGGGAAAAAATTATATGAATGGTAGATGATAAACATTTCAATCACAAATTCACGAGTTCAAACTTAAATATATCAATTTTTGCTCATATTAAAAATGAAGTGTTTAATTAACTCGCAATGAATGGAAATTTTGGCTCCGCCACAAAACATATATCTAATTTAGAACGTTTGGAATATATTGATTCACAGGTGATGCAACTTGACGAATTTGTAACTCATGAGATGAAGATAGAAGAGATCAACGATGCTATGGATCTCCTCATTCAAGGCAAGTGCCTTCGTTGTGTCATGTATATGGACTAAAACACCGGATTCCTCTACACTCTCAACTCCCACAACTGTGATCGATCAAGGCGAAAAATTATTATAAGTTCACTGGTTTGATTTTAATATGCAATTGTAATTGTAATTACCAATAATAAATAATCATGTGGCCCATGTGTGATTTTGTTGTTGTTTATTTGTAACCTATGTCCGAATAAACTGTTATATCCCTGATTGGGGACCTCGTGGAATTGCAAAGTAAAAGGGAAAGATTAGGGGATTGAGAACCAGTCAACCAGGGGATGGAGAAAGGTTAGGAAAGTACGTATGCTAGCAAATAATAATACTCCCTCCGTTCGGCAATTCGGCAAAACAGGTCATTTTACTACGCGCGTTTTTTTAGGAGATAAAAACTATATAAAATAGCTAGTTTTTTAAATAATTTTCTTAATAATTTCGTAGTTATTATTAATAAGTACAAACTTGTTAAAAAAATTTATTAAAAAAATGAATATTTTATATAGTTTTTATCATTCTAAAGAAGCGTGCGTGAATAGTAAACGACATGTTTTGCCGAACGGATGGAGTAATAAAATAATATAATGTTGTCTTCAATGTTGTGTCAGACAAATTGTTTCATCCTTTTTTTGGATTGGTGAGAGATATGAATGAGACCATAAAGAGTCCCACTTCGAAAGTTGAACATAACGAGTCTTAGTATATTAGTCGGTGGACTACTCCTTCTAACACCAATTAATTTTAGAATGGTACTTTACTCGGCTTGTGTACATGTTACTAGCGCATGTGCACTAGTGCACAAGACCACATTCAATTCTCAAAAACCAGCTACAAGTTTGATGCAAGAGTGGGTGTACATGTCAGGCTTCTGTTGGCTTGTAGAGAAGGTGAGCGGATGGCCAAAATAAAAATAAAAAAATTACCACAATACTAGATTCATTTTTCTTTACATATAGACATCAATTTTGCATATGTTTGACTATATTTTATAAAAATGCCATTTCTTTTGGATATAATTATGTACAATAATACTCCAAAAAAATTATTAAGTAATGATAATTATTAATGTTATGTAATATTATATTATATTAATTTCAATCATGAAAATAATACCCATGTCTTCAATGTATTTTTTATTTTTTAACTAATAATTAGTACAATAAAAATATTTTAATGATAAAAAATGAATATGATATTAATTTAATCATAATAATTTAATAATAATAAATGAATATAATAATATAATCGAGAATGAAAATAATGATTGTAAAGGGTATATTTGTAAATTGAATTGGTAGAAAAATATGAGTTTTATGATGCTAGGGATGCTATTGGTAAAATGTGAAAAGTAATAATAGGATGCTAAGATGATGTGATGGAAAGAGAAGAATAAAATAGTAGTATTTCTAGTATCCCTAACATCCCTTGCTAAACATGGCATAATCCTTTACAATGGGTTTAATCCCTTATTTATACTAAAAGCCCATAAACATTATATATACTATTAAGCCAAGGGTATATGTAAAGCAGCTGCAATTGCTCCAACAATCTATAATCAGGGAGCTGCAATAGATGATCTTCTCGGGATTACGTGAAGAAGAAGAACGCCATTTTGGGAAATTTTCTAATATATTCTTATCTGTGTGAAATGTATAAAATTACAAGTATTTATACTACTGTAAACCTACTTCTATCTGCGCACTCTAGCTACTCTACTGAGGTTACCAACTATAGTGCACCAACTAAGCTAATTATAGCTAACCAAGCTAACATATACTCTATATCCCCCCTCAAGGTGGACTTGGGGAATCAGCCACAAGACCAAGCTTGAGAGAGAGGAATTTTCGCTACTGAGCACCAAGAGGTTTGGTGAACAAACAGCCAACTGAAGCGTAGAGGGAACATGGATGGTGTATAAGAACCCACTTTGCACCATGTCTCTCACGAAGTGACAATCAATGCGTAAGTGTTTTGTGCATTCGTGAAAGATGGGGTTCAAAACCAAGTGTTGGGCTGCTTTGTTATCACAACAATAAGGAATGAGAGTAGGAACATGGAAAGATAAATCAAGGAGGAACCCTTCAAGCCAAACGAGCTCACTCGCGGTTGTGGACATACTCCGATACTCGCTCTTAGTCGACAATTTGGACACTGTCTTTTGCTTCTGGGTTTTCCAGGACAGTAAAGCTTCGCCAAGAAAAACACAATATTCCGTAACCGATCGACAAAAGAATGCACAACTTCCCCACTCCGCATCACAATAACCCTTTAACTGAACTTTGGATGACCTGGGGTAAAACAAAGACCAGTTGATAGCCCCTTTCAAGTACCGGAGCAAATAACCTGCAGCTTGCCAATGTGGTTGACGATGGGATGATGTGAAAACTGGCTGTGATGTTGGACACTGAATGAGATGTCGGGACGAGACATTGTCAAATACAACAACTTGCCAATTAATCGACGATATCTCTTCGGATTCTAAAGCACCTCCCATGTATCAATACTCAAATGAAGCCCACGCTGCATAGGCAACAATGCCTCTTTGCAATTCAGCATTCCTGCATCAATGAGCATATCAACTACATATATACTTAGGTTGGTTCAACCGAAGACCATCAGGAGACCGAGAAATCTCCATACTAAGGAAATAACATGCCAAGCCTAAATATTTGATCGTGAATTTGTGATGCAGAGCATCCTTGGTCCGCTTTATCTCCGGAATATCATCTCCTGTAATAACATGTCGTCGACCTATACAAGGCCAATGGAGATCAAGTTGCCCCGAGTCTTGACGAACATAGAATAATCTTGTTTTAATTGACTGTCACCAAGCCCCACTAGACATTTAGTAAGTTCAATATCCCATTGGTGACTTGCTTGCTTTAGTCCATAAAGCGAGCGCCAAATTCGAGAAACTTGGCCATGTTGTGCTTTAAGATACCCAAGAGGAGGAGTCATGTAGACTTCCTCATTGAGATAACCATGAAAGAAGGCATTGTTTACATCTAGTTTATGTAAAGCCCAAGAATTGGCCACAACAAGAGCCAACAAATTTCGAACAGTAGCGAATTTAGCAACCGGAGAGAACATATGCTTATAGTCCTTTTCCTTTTCTTGATTGTATCCTTTTGCCACGAGCCGAGCTTTATAGCACTAGACTTCACCATTTGGCCTAAACTTAACCTTGTAAATCCATTTACACCCAGTGGCCTTTTTCCCATTAGGAAGATGAGTGAGCTCCCGTGTGTTGTTACGTTCTAAGGCATCAAGTTCTTTGTGCATATCTTCCTGTCACTAAGCTTGTGTACTAGCATGAGCATAAGTGAAGGGTTCAAACGTGGAAAGAACGTTGAACAAAGAGGCAACATAATCTTTGAACCGATAAGGGATGTTGATCTGTCGATGAGGATGAGTGGGATGAACAGATGGCCCTGAAACTACTTTAGAATGCATAGCAAGGTCATCGTGAGGCCGATCGGTTCTCATAGAAACATCATTGCCATGGCTAATAGGATTGCTATCAGAAATGATCTCAGGACTCATAGAGTCAAGAGCAATGTTATCAGAAACAACCTGATAGTTTGCTTTCAATATTAGAAGAACCATTAGGGACAATGTCTCTGATAACTCCACTCCCTTGATGAAAATCGGAACTGTTTTCAAAGGCTTTGACACAAAGCTTGTGTCAAAGGTCTTGAAGCCAAAAGTTGCATTGATGAAATTCAAAACCTGTATTTTTAGTTATTGTCTTATATATATTATCCATGTATGGTTTCCGAATATTATTACCATACAGCAAAGATTTCGAAGAAATCTCCTTCCTTAAAGCTGAAAGATATGAAGATCAAATCAGGTGGATGGTGGCTTTGCAGTTTCCCAAAGATCTCAAGTAGTTGTTGGGTGAAGATTCTTGGTGCCGATTTGATCAAGAATAAAAGGAGATGAAGAAGAAAGAAGAAAGAAGAAGTTGAACACTGACGATCATTGAACTACATTGCACACTCAGCCCTCAAGTCAATTTTTCTTCTACGTGTACTCTCTGCTAGGTGTTAAGTGTTTTATCTTTTGTTTCAAAGCATTTGAGAGTTACACAGTGAGCTTATAGGATATATTCTGAGAGAGTGTTATACTCGAGAGTTTATAACTCAGGAAGTGTGCACTAGGTTATTGATTCACGAGTGTAAGAGGATTGTACTAGATAGCTGAGAGAGGTGGGGCTCTTCTAGATTGGTCTAGGACTCCAAGGGAACGAGAGTTGACTAGATTGCAATTGTATAGGAGAGAGGCTTCTCGGTGAGCTATTAGGATCCTAAGTTTTGTGAATCAATAAAGCCTGTTGAATCCTAGGGTTTTGGAAGAACCCTAGGCGGGGACTAAGCCTTAAAGGAGCCGAACCTTGTTAACAATTCATCGTGTTCTTTACTTATTGCTTTACCATTATTTCCGCACTTGTTTCGAATTGTATAACTTTGTTGTGCTTCAAGTATCCTAATCGAAAGAATTGAGTTTACTCCCAAAGGTTTGGAACGCGTTTCAAAAGTCTTGAGATTGTCAGCGAAAAGTTGGCATACTCTATTCAACCCCCCCCCCTAGAGTATCTTTATTCTACTTTGTTATACATTATCGAACCTTCAATTGGTATCAGAGCCTTACTCACTGCTTTTGATCTAACAATCTTGTGAGTTTTGATCATGTCTGGTGAAGCAAGCGGAGGATTTGCACAAGGGAGGTCTACCAATAGACCACCACTCTTTGTGGGAAACAACTTTGTCCACTGGAGGTCCTTGATGAAAATGTTCATTATAGATCAAGATCTGGAACTTTGGAACATTATAGAGAATGGTCCAAAGATTCCTGAGAAAAAAGGACCAAATGGAAGCAGAGTTGCGAAGATTGAGGACGAATACATCCAAGCGGATCTTCAACTCGTTTCCAAGAACTATAAGGCCATTAACTTACTATATTGTGGTCTTAGTACTGATGAGTTTAATCGTATTTCATCTTGTAGGTCGGCTAAAGAGATTTGGGACAAGTTAGTTGTCACCTACGAAGGAACCAGTCAAGTGAAGGACACCATAGTTTTGTTAAAGTTGGTGGAAATATGAACTTTTCAAAATGAAGCCTAATGAGTCTATCAAGGCCATGTTCACACGATTCACGGAAATCACGAACAACCTCAACTCTCTCGGCAAGACCTTTGAAAATGTTGAGAAAGTAAGGAAGATATTGAGGTGCCTCCCAAAAGACAAATGGGGCCCTAAAGTGACAGCCATAGAGGAAGCCCAAAATCTCACCACTCTACCCCTTGATGACTTGCTTGGGAAGTTGATCACACATGAGATGATTATCAATGAAGACGATGGAGAAATCCCAACAAGCACTAAGAACTTGGCACTCAAGTCTAAGAAGGATGAGCCCAAAGATGTGTCTGATTCTGAAGATGAGGATGATGATGAGGATGATCCCTTTGCTCTCATTATAAGGGGTCTTTCTCGAATCCTCAAGATGAAGAAGCAATTCAACAACAAAGATGGATCAGAGTTCTAAATTTCGAGGTAAGTCTCAATACAACAAATATGACAAGAAGACTAAACCTTTGTCTTGTTTTGAATGTGCTGAAACAGACTATCTAGTGAAAGATTGCCCTCAAAATAAGAAGAGCCAGTTCAAGAAAGGTGATAGATGGAAAAAGAAAGCCATGGTGGCAGCTTGGAGTGATTCTGACTCAGGTGACTCAGATTCAGATGATGAGAAGGCCAACATTTGTCTCATGGCCTCAGGAGATGAATCCCACGATGAGCAACTTGAGGTAACTGTAAGAGAACTTATGGCAAGTCCAAAAGAGGTACTATCGGAATTCCTTTCTAATATGATTGCCAATGAAGAGAAGCTTATTGCCCAAACCAACACTCTTATTAAGAAAACCGTGGACCAGGAAAGAACTATTGAGGAACTATCAATGAGGGTCAAAAGTCTTGAAACCTCTTATTCGGGTCTTGACATTAAAGTCAAGACTCTTGACTCAGAGAAATCTGAACTCAAGCAAGATCTCTCGTCTCTAAGAAGTGAACATCATGACTTAGAGAGCGAGAAGATCTCCCTGAATAAGAAGATTCAAGACCAACAGACAGCCCTCATAAGTTTTACCAAGTCCAAGGGCACTCTTGATAGGATGTTGGGTGAGCAACAAAGTTCTCTAAACAGAAGTGGTATTGGTTACAACCCGAGTTTTTTAAAGAAGCAACACATTACCACTTTTGTAAAGGCAAAAGGAAGCAGAACCTCTCCTATATGTCACCACTGTGCAAGAAAGGGACATGTAAGAGAGACCTGTCCCTATAGAAGAAAGGATACTCATATTATTCGCAATACATTTCCTGTTCACTTGAGAAAAGAACGGATAACACAAGTTTGGGTCCCCAAAGGCACTATTTTACCAAATATGGTTTATCCCAATAAAGGATCTAAATTTGCTTATTGGTCTAGCCACAAAGGTTGATTTTTGTTTTGCAGGAGATCATCAAGGTGAAAGAGCAAAAATGGATTATTGATAGTGGATGCTCTAGACATATGAGTGGGAAGAGGTCTCTCTTCCATGAACTGAAGAAGCAATCCACTGGAACAATCACTCTTGGTGACAAAGGAAAGTGTGACATCGTTGGTATCGGTAGTGTTGGGAGTGATCCTAACCATATTATTAAAAATGTTTACCTTGTTGATGGTTTGAAGTATAATTTGCTTAGTGTTTCTCAACTATGTGATAATGGTAATGATGTTGGATTTAACAAGAAAAGATGTTTAGTGCGCAGAGAAGATATAGGTGAAATAGTTCTAATTGCCTATCGTTATAACAACATCTATGCCGTGAATGCTGAGCAAGTGGCACAAGGAAGCTTAACCTGCCTAAAGGCTTTGACGGACGATCCAAAGCTCTGGCACAGGAGACTCGGTCATGTAAGCCCACATACACTACAAAAGCTTGTGTCCAAAGGGCTTGTAAGAGGACTACCTGAGATGGACTTCAAAGGTATTGATATGTGCAAAGCATGCACACGAGGTAAACAAACACGCAGCTCTTTCAAACCCAAAAAGGTTGTAAGTACTTCTAGACCCCTTGAACTTTTACATATGGATTTATGTGGTCCTATGCGAGTCAAATCTCCCAATGGTAAAAAGTACATGCTTGTTGTTGTTGATGATTTTTCGAGATATACTTGGGTTGCATTTTTAAAAGAAAAATCAGAGGCTTTATTTGAGTTTTCAAAACTTTGTAAGGAGTTGCAAACTTTAAGAAACGAGCCCATAGTGTCAATTTGAAGTGATCATGGTAGGGAGTTTGATCAACTTCAGTTTGATTTGTTTTGTGCTAAATATGGCATCTCCCATAATTTTTCTGCTCCTAGGACACCTCAACAGAATGGGGTTGTGGAACGAAAGAACCGCACCCTAGAGGACATGGCCAGGACTATGCTTTTAGAAAATGCACTGCCTAAAACCTATTAGACTGAAGCTGTTAACACAGCTAACTATATTTTGAATCGTTGTCTTATTCGTTCCATCTTAATGAAAACTCCTTATGAAATTTTCAAAGGCCGCAAACCCCTTATATCATATTTCAAACCCTTTGGCTGTACTTGTTTTGTTCATAACAATGGAAAAGATAACCTTGGGAAATTTGATGCGCGTAGTGATGAAGGTATATTTCTTGGCTACTCCACAAGTAGCAAAGCATATAGAATCTTCAACAAAAGGACCAAGATGGTTGAGGAAAGTATTCATGTTATATTTGATTAATGCAATGACGGTTCTTTAAGTGAAAGTGTTGCAGATTTAGATCTTAACAGCCATACAGAGAATGAGGATGGTGATGATATTGCTACTAAGAACACAGAGAAGAGGAACATGCAGGATCAGATTCTTAACACTGAGGAGTTGGCTCAAGGTCTTGAAGCTCAGTCCAAAGCTATTGAGACGTCAGATACTGCAGTAACTGAGCATAATGTATCCATGGAGTCAGATGGACCTCAAACAAATCCTGTTGATGTGACGAACCAGGGAGCTGAGACTAGCAAGAGAAAGTTCAAATACTCCTTGTCACACCCATTACAGGATATCATCTCTGACCCTACATCTAGTGTTCAAACTCGTTCTAAACTTAAAAATCTCTGTGCTTTTCACGCTTTTGTTTCACTTGTAGAACCAAATAAGGTGGATGAGGCCCTTCAAGAGCCAGACTGGATCATTGCTATGCAAAGTGAGCTTAACGAATTTGAAAGGAACAAAGTCTGGACCTTGAAGCCTAGGCCAAAGCATCAATCAGTCATTGGCACACGTTGGGTATTTTGAAACAAACTAGATGAGAATGGTAAGGTCGTGAGGAACAAAGCAAGGCTTGTTGCTCAAGGCTACAATCAAGAGGAAGGTATAGACTACGAGGAGACTTTTGTTCCCGTAGCTAGGCTTGAAGCCATTCGCATTTTATTAGCATTTGCATCTTTTATGGGCATAAAATTATATCAAATGGATGTCAAGTGTGCATTTCTTAATGGTTTCTTAGAAGAAGAAGTTTATGTGGCTCAACCCCCAGGTTTTGAAAGTTTGGAATTTCCTAATCATGTTTACAAACTAGACAAAGCGCTATATGGTTTGAAACAAGCCCCAAGAGCTTGGTATGAGCGCTTGTCAAAATATCTTTTAGAAAATGATTTTAAAAGGGGGTTGATCGACAAGACTCTTTTCATCAAGACCAAAGGAAAGGACATATTGGTTATCCAAATATATGTTGATGATATATTGTTTGGTGCTACTAACACATCTTTGTGCAAGGAATTTTCCGATATAATGTGCAGTGAATTTGAGATGAGCTTAATGGGAGAACTCAACTTCTTTTTGGGGTTGCAAGTTCATCAATCTAAGAGAGGGATCTTTGTCAACCAAAGCAAGTACACTAAGGATCTCTTGAAGAAGTTTAAGATGGATCAATCCAAAGCAGCCAAGACACCCATGAGCTCAACCTTGTCCTTAGATCAAGACAAGAACGGGAAGAGTGTCAATCAAAAGGAGTATCGAGGGATGATTGGATCTTTATTATATCTTACTGCTAGTAGACCTGACATCATGTTTAGTGTTTGCATGTGTGCTAGGTTTCAAGCTGACCCTAAAGAATCTCATCTCGTGGCTGTGAAGAGGATCTTTCGATATCTAAATGGCACCAAGGAGCTTGGCTTGTGGTACCCGAAGCAAAGAGATTTTACACTAATTGGGTATTCTGATGGAGAATTTGCAGGCTATAAGGTGGATAGGAAAAGCACGTCGGGATGTTGCCAATTCTTAGGGGCATCCTTGATTAGTTGGCACTCAAAGAAACAAAACTCAGTTGCTCTTTCCACTGCCGAAGCTGAATACATAGCTGCTGGAGCATGTTGCTCCCAAATCCTTTGGATTGCTCAACAAATGAGAGATCTTGGCATCGACCTCAAAAACATTCCCATTAAGTGTGACAACACAAGTGCCATCTCCATTACAAAGAATCCCGTTCAGCATTCAAGGACCAAACATATTGATGTGAGGCATCATTTCATTAGAGACCATGTCGAAAAAGGTGATGTGTCAATATCATTTATATCAACTGATTATCAATGCGCTGACATTTTTACTAAGCGTTTGGCAGAGGAGAGGTTCACCTTCATTAGACGTGAAATCGAAATGCTTAACAGGGATACACTTTCCCTTTACGAAAGAAAACTTCTACTCAGTGTCAAGACCTTTGAACCTCATTTCAAAGGTTGTGAACTGAACAGTAGAGCACATATAACGGATCATATATTTGGTTGGTATCTTTTTAGATATTTGATCAAATATTTTCTAAAAAGGAAGTTTAAATATCTTTACTTCATTGTTACCTTCAGGAAAATCTTTTTATTGCATATTATCCGATTATATTTTTATTTGTGGAAATTTTTTAAAATCGGATAAACATCTTGCCTTAACCATTAAGATTCAAACGGCTCTTTGTTCAAATTTTGAAATTGTTTTGATAAAACTGATTTTGAAAATATGGCAGTGATATGATGAGTTAGAGTTATTACCTTGGAAACTACCACCTTGTCCCATCAACTTACCTCACCCGCTCCCTTTTTAAACCACACAATCTTTACCCCCACTATTCACATCTTCAGAGCCCACCGATTCTCTCTATTCTCTCTGACCTTTAGACCATCTTCTTCATCCTTTCTCTGAATTTTTTACCGTTCGTATCCATGGCACCCAAATCCAAGAAAACCTCCACCCCCAAAAGACTTGGCGCTACCTCCAAAGGTCGTCAGATCCCCCTCGTGACTTCCCCTCAACCCGAACCTACCCCTGAGACCACTGTCCCGAGCACCGTACCTGAGAGCACCCTTGCCGAAATCAAACAGTCCACGAAGCGCTTGAAAAAGTCGCCCCTCAGTAGGAAGCTTAAGGGAAAGAAAAAGGTCATTGCTGAGGAAGAGGAGGAAGAGGAAGATCTTGAGTAAATTCTAGAGAGAGATGCTGAAAAAGAGGCTGAGGAAGAGGCCCAGAAAAAGAAAGAGGTTGAGGAAGAGGCCCAGAAAAAGAAAAAGGCCGAGGAAGAGGCCAAGAGAGAAGTAGAGAAGGAGGTTCCAGCAGGAGAGGAACCAGAGGAAGAGGAAGCTGAGGAGGACGACGAGGTTGATGATGACGAGGAGGCCGAGGGAGGTGAGGCTGAGGAGTCTGCTGAGGGCTCGGGGTCTGAGGAAGAAGAGGAAGAGGAGCCAGAACCTGTTCCCTCTCCTACTCCTCCTCCTCCTCCCCCGTCCCCGAAGAAGCACAAGGTCGCTAAAGCCAAGACGTCTCCACCTCCCAAGCGCTCGAGGAAAGCCACTCCCAAAAGATTTGAAGCGTCCGTCAAGTCGACCGCTCCAACAAAAGCCCGAAGAAAGAACGTTGAGCCTGTCGTCGATCCCCCAGCACTTATCCAGGTAAACCAATCCTTACCCTCCTCCTGGTTTGAGAATGCTGAGATGGCTGGCAAATGGGTAGACGAGTTCAAAACTCATAGGGTTTGTTGTTCTGATTTTATCGATTTTAATTTTTTAGAAGCTTTGAACCTACCCTGCATCTCCCTTCTCAAACAAACCCCTGCATGGACCCTGCTGAACTTTGAATCTGAGTAATACCCCCAACTCACCCGTCTCTTCTACATAAACCTCAAAGTCAAGCACACCGATGAAGGCTGGACTCTAGAGTCAATCGTCAAAGGGGTTAGAATCACGTTCAACTCCCTTGACTTCGCTGAACTCCTTGGTCTTCCCAAACCAAGTCCACCCTCCTCTCAAACCCCCACAAAAGACCAGTGTGTTACTCTTTCCCGTGCTAAATATCTGCTCCCTGAAGCATCAAGCAGCACCTCCAAACAACTCACATACTCGTCCCTCACACTTGAAGCCAAAATCATCTTTAACATTATTGTGAGATGTCTTTTACCCCGAATCAACTCTGACTCCCTCCACACTGACAATGCTATGGTCCTCCTATACCGCATATTGAATGGCCATGATCTTGATCTGGCCAATACCATTTTAGGATCCATTGCTCACACCCGAAAAGCCAGAAAAGGAACTCCCCTCCCATTCGCAAACCTCTTGACCCGTGTCTTCAAAGCTTCTAAAATTGATTTTGAAAATGAAGAACAACAACATCATACGGGAAAATTTGACTCCAAGAGCTTTGAGAAGATCGGCATAACTCAGACCCCTCAAGGGACTTGGAGCCTTGCCTCTTCTTCTTCAAAAGCTCTTCCTACTAGCTCTGCCATCGATGAATGCATGGAGAACCTGGAGTTGGGTTTGGAGGAAGTTCGTCTGGACGTCAAGGAGTTGCGCCACAAGTTGTTGGTTGAGATGAGAGAGATGGACAAGCAGTTAAACGAGTTGAAGATTCTGATCAAGGATAGTGCTCAAGATGATGAACCCTGAACCCCTATCCTGACCCTTGATCTAACTCTCTAACACTGCTGACCCTGTTTTCAAAACTTTTGGTGACTGTTGTCATACTCCTCCCTTTGTTGAAAGACAAAAAGGGGGAGATTGGTTAGACTTTAAACTTGCTTTACACTTGGTTAGACTTTAAACCACTTTGAAGTATAGGGTCTTGGAAGACCTTATTTTGCCTTATTTTGTTGGATGAGTTTATCATTGGTTTTGAACTTATATGATCCAACATTTGTCTAACCCCTGCAGGTACTTAGTCCGATTTTTTTTATATGATATATCTGCTTGACTAAGTTACAGGGATGCACAGGTTTTGTCTTTCATCAAGGTGGAGATTGATAACTCCACTCCCTTGATGAAAATCGGAACTGTTTTCAAAGGCTTTGACACAAAGCTTGTGTCAAAGGTCTTGAAGCCAAAAGCTGTATTAATGAAATTCAAAACCTGTATTTTTAGTTATTGTCTTATATATATTATCCATGTATGGTTTCCGAATATTATTATACATATGTTATACTAACCATACAGCAAAGATTTCGAAGAAATCTCCTTCCTTAAAGCTGAAAGATATGAAGATCAAATCAGGTGGATGGTGGCTTCGCAGTTTCCCAAAATAGAAGATTGCGAAGATCCTTCCTAAGCCATGATCTCAAGTAGCCGTTCGGTGAAGATTCTTGGCGCCGATTTGATCAAGAATAAAAGGAGATGAAGAAGAAAGAAGAAAGAAGAAGTTGAACACTGACGATCATTGAACTACATTGCACACTCAGCCCTCAAGTCAATCTTTCTTCTATGTGTACTCTCTGCTAGGTGTTAAGTGTTTTATCTTTTGTTTCAAAGCATTTGAGAGTTACACAGTGAGCTTATAGGATATATTCTGAGAGAGTGTTATACTCGAGAGTTTATAACTCAGGAAGTGTGCACTAGGTTATTGATTCACGAGTGTAAGAGGATTGTACTAGATAGCTGAGAGAGGTGGGGCTCTTCTAGATTGGTCTAGGACTCCAAGGGAACGAGAGTTGACTAGATTGCAATTGTATAGGAGAGAGGCTTCTCGGTGAGCTATTAGGATCCTAAGTTTTGTGAATCAATAAAGCCTGTTGAATCCTAGGGTTGTGGAAGAACCCTAGGCAGGGACTAAGCCTTAAAGGAGCCGAACCTCGTTAACAATTCATCGTGTTCTTTACTTATTGCTTTACCATTATTTCCGCACTTGTTTCGAATTGTATAACTTTTTTGTACTTTAGGTATCCTAATCGAAAGAATTGAGTTTACTCCCAAAGGTTTGGAAAGCGTTTTAAAAGTCTTGAGATTGTCAGCGAAAAGTTGGCATACTCTATTCAACCCCCCTTCTAGAGTATCTTTATTCTACTTTGTTATACATTATCGAACCTTCAGTCTTGTATAGAATGAGGAGACGACAATGTGTCTTCATCACTCATAAAAACTCTTGGAATAACAAGAGATTCATCAGTTAAAGAAATGGTCATGTCTTGCTTAAAAGGAAAAATACCTTCATGAAAGGTAACATGACGTGCCACAAACAGTTTTTGTGTAGCCAAATCTAACACCTTATACCCTTTCTGAGCAGGTGGATACCCCATAAAGCACACTTGGTGGCTTTAGCCTCAAACTTTTGATGTTGAGACTGAGGAATCGAGGCAAAACACAGACATCTCAGTACTCTGAGATCATAATAAGAAGATATTTTATTGAATAAAACCGCATACGGAGTCTTCCATCTAATGATGGAAGAAGGAAGAATGTTAATCAAATGGGTAGCAGTCAATATGCACTCGCCCCATAATCAAATAGGCAAGTTAGCATACAAACTCATAGCCCGAGTAGTCTCCACAACATGCCGAAGTTTCCTTTTGACTCGGTTGTTCTGGTATGGGACTTCAGCAACCGAACGTTGATGAATAATCCCTTTTCTAAGAAACAGATCACGAACATGTTGATTTACGAATCTAGTACCATTATCTGATCGCACAATCTTAACCTTGGTACCAAATTGAGTCTCAATGAATGCCAATAAACTTCGAAAGAGCTTAAACACCTGATCTTTTTGTCAAAGCAAAAAGGTCTAAGTGGCTCGACTATGATCATCAACAACCGTGATAAAAAAAATGAGCTCCACACACTAAGGGAGTCTTGTAAGGCCCCTAGATGTCCATATGAACCAAATCAAAATAATCAGCAGCATGCGAAACACTTGAAGGAATAGGGAGTTTATGAAACTTAGCAAGATCATATGTATCATACATGAAAATTGTGTCAACCATAGACTTCTAACAACCCAAATGTTGTAATTTAGAAACAGAAACATGTCCTAATCGAGCATGTAACAAGGGCGGATCATGAGCCATCTACATCTTATTAGAACAAAAGGAAATCTTACTGACATTAGGTAAACGAACTGGAGACTTGTACCCTGTAACTTGAGCATCTTGAAAACAATTGAAACTATTGAACTTTTATAATCCTCCATTTTTCTTGCCATCAGCTATCACGATCTTAGTTAAAATGTCCTAAAGGACACAATATTGTGCAAAGAAAACAAACATCATAGAATCACAATCCGAAAGGTTAGGGATAGATATCAAGTTTTGCTTGAAAGATGGTAGATATAACACATCTTTAAGCGTCAATTGACTGCCCAGATTTACCGTTTCAGCATGAGTCACCGCTTATATGTATCCATCAGGCAATCTTATCAAGATCGGTTTACTGAGCTTTTTTAGATCCATAAAAACACCTTTATCAAATGCAATCTAGTCCTTGGCTCCCGTATCAATAATCCATATGTGAGACTGATTCGATAGAGTACTATCAACAAAACAGTGAGACAAAATACCTATAAAGTTGACAGCACCAGATCCTCCATAAGAAAGACCTTCATCAACCTTCATCTTCCCTTTCATCATACGAAAAACCTCCTGGAATACAACAATCACGAGGACTGAATCAGGCTTGACATCTCCACTCTCTGAAGCTTCTTTGTTGTTAATCATCTCAAAATCAAATGAATTGTTACAAGCCCCAATGTCCTGTGCATTTCCTTCAAAATTTTCATCATCACCATTGTTATTCCTTGGCCCTTTATACCAGTCAAGATATCCTATCAACTTAAAGCAAGTATCCTTCACATGGCCTTTTTCATGACAGTGATCACACTTCCTGTCCACTTCCGCTTTCTTGAAGTCCCTTTTGTAATCACCTCATTTAGATTGTCCACTTGTACTCCCACCAAAGTTCTTTCTAGCAGCCAGAACTTCATAAAATGTGGAACCACCGCCTTCTGTAATCTCCTTTTGACGCTCAATTTGCATCACCACATGGTAAGCCTTATTAACCAAAGGCAATGGATCCATCGAAAGAATGTTGATCCTCACAGTGTCATATCATTCTGATAGCCCCATTAGAAACTGCATAAGATAAGCTACAACTTTCTTCTCAAGCATTTTCTTGATTATAGCACAGCTGCACTTCGACATGACTCCACACCTACAGATCGGATAACCTTCAAAGACTTGCAACTCATCCCGTACCTTCTTCAATTTACCATAGTACACAACAATTGACAGATTCTCTTGCTTCATTCTATCGAGTTCTCTATGAAACTTGTAAATCAAAGGCACATTTGATTCGTCAAAACGCTCTCTGATTTCTTTCCCAAGTTCCTATGCAGTCTAAACATACATGAAGTTTTCTGCGATTTCACTTTTCATAGAGTTAAGGATCCAACTCATCACCATATAGTCGCAACAGAACCATCTTTGAAACTCATCCAAAGTCTCATCCGGCCTCTTGCAGCCATCATTCACAAAGCCTAATTTCATTTTAGCATTGAGTGCCATTTGGACACTCCTACTCCAACTCAGAAAATTGTATCTTGAAGATGTAAATAAATAGATGGATGGATAAAAAGCCAAGAGGTTACAAAAGGTAAGACCAAACCACGGGTTTTACAAAAAACTAGAACACACACAATTACTACCACAAATTACTAATCTCAATCGCTACATCACAACACTAAACTAGCCAGCCACAAACTACTCAAACCACAAACTGCTTCCACAAAAGTGAACTACTAGATAATACCACTTCCCTTTAGTCACTTTGACACAACATGCTACCCCACACTCAAAACCCCAAGCTGCAAAAGTAAAAGCACAAGGCTGCAGTTTTAACAAGAGCAACAAGGGGGCCCACTTAAGAGTTGACCATACAGAACACACACCAACATCCATCACTTTTATCTCAGCGGAAACGCACAACCCAGAAATGCAGGCACCACCGGAGACCCACAGCACCACCAGCCCTACCACTGGAAGCTTGCAACGTGTTCAACCCAACACCTAGAATTGTAGGAGACCAACAACCAGGGACGGTGGGCGCGGACCCGAGCACCTGAGCTATGAGAGAGGAAAAAATAGCATCAAACCAATGTGCCACCATCGAGCAACCACGCTTGAAGAGCCCAAAAGGCCGAACGCACCTCCAAACTCACCCACCTCAGACCACCATGCGTTCAACCCATTCTCAAATTAAAGGGATCCGAAGACGGGGAAACAAAAAGAGAGCCCACAGCACAAACACCACAAGCCAGCACTACGAAGCACAACCATATGTAGTCGAACCACGCACCATGAACCCCTCCCTAAAACCAAGAGCACAAACCGCAGTACACCCCGCATAAATGACGAAAGGAAGACAAGGGAGGGAGGACTCATCCAGAAGGCTATATCAAGCCACCCAAGACCCCGGGGCGCTAAAGCTGCAGCACCAAACTCTTTGGGATCACGCCCCTAGACCACTAAGCGATGGAGCCATCGAATCAGTCCTCACCATGCCACCCGTAGACGCCATGAACACCACAGAATGAGCAGCCAACAACCGGACAAAACAGGGCAAGTACCCAGCCATGAACCCATCCAAGCGAGTCACAAAACACGTCTAGAGCAGCACCGACCCTCAGCCACAAGGTCAGTACAAGATCACAACAACAATCCCACCAAAGCCACGATGAAGGAGACTTTAAGCCAATCCAACCTAAGCGAAGAGGACAAACTCGATTGAAGAAGGCCACTGAATTTGTTAGAAATTAATCCCATAAAGCTCAAGAACAAATCTAAAGGGGATGAATGGATGATACAAACAAGAGAGAAACTCAAGAGGAAGGGGAAGAACCCCTTGAGAGTTTCTCTCTTTAGGATTCAATCTCTAGAAAATTGTATCCTGAACTGAGTTGCAACAAGTTGCATACCAGGATGATCGGAGTTAGCGAGGAACAACAAATCAAAATTATTCACGCGCAGCTCACGATCTCCATAATTCTTCCTTCTAGTTTTTGTATTAGCATCAGAAACATCAATATCATCCATCATCATCAATGAGACAAGCAAAACAAAGGCAGGACAACACAGATCAATGCAAGCAAAGCAGAGGACAGATCAAGCAAACAAAAACGAGAATCACATATCCCTAACCTGCGGGCTCTGATACCATGTAAATCAGTTGCAATTGCTCCAACAACCTGCAATAGGGAGCTACAACAAATGATCTTCTTCGGATTACGTGAAGAAGAAGAACACCATATTGGAAAATTTTCTGATATATTCTTCTCTGTGTGAAATGTACAAAACGGAAAAAATTTATACTACTATAAATCTACCCCTATATGCGCACTCTAGCTACTCTTTTGAGGTTACCAACTAAAGTGCACCAACTAAGCTAATTACAGCTAACCAAGCTAACATATACTCTATATTATACAAGATAGATCATTGCATTGCCCTCTCCTTACAAAGCCTTGTCATAGAGGCTTAGTAAAAGTGTCCTACTAAACATGGATCAATTCCAAGAACTAGTAATGGAAAAAAAAAAACTATATGATGTCAACTGCTCACTAGACAATGCAAAATCTACACTTCCGAGAAGCACCTTGCATATCCCATGTGTGCACCACCCAAAAACAAGGAGCAATCTCTAAGTTGACCCATATTAGAGGCTTCACAAAGCATTCTTAAAAAAAAAAAACAGGAGCACTTTATTCAAGGAGTCATATCCTCTGTCCCCTTCTTATCGATCCCCTCCCTCGTCTCCTCTCACACAACACAATTTAAAAATAAAAGTAAATTATATTAAAATTAAATAGAAAAAGAAAAAGAAAATCAAAAGATTTTGAGGAGGGAGAGGAGAACGGGACAAGGATGGGGATAGATCATTTGGACCAGGCCCGTGCCTAACCCCGTTCGGGTGGTTCAACGGAACAAGGCCCCAAAAATTTTGAGGGCCCAATATATTTTAAGTTGATTATATAATGAATGTATTCCATAATTAATCAACTAGTCATTATATCCTACTGGTAAGGAATGAAACATTTAAATTTATGGGGCCCTTCACCTTGGGTTCGATTCCCACTTTTCCCTAATTTGGCTTCATTTCGCTCCTTTTCCAACCTAACTTCTTTATTTTGAAAGCAACATTTTCATTTACAATTCTTTTGGTTAAAAAATTGATTAAAAAATATATAAAATTATCTCCTCATCACTTAATTTTTTACTTGACTTAATTTTAAAAAGTTGAATTTGTTAAATACATAATATTTTAGTGCAATGACTTTTTCACGCTAAAAATTTGATTAAAAATATAAAATCATGGCCCTATAACTAAAATATTTAAAGTGATTTAATTTAAAACAAAAGTGAATTTGGTATAAACATAATATTTTAAATTTTAATACAAGTATTTTATAATTTAAAAATTTTGTAAGCATAAATGGATTTTTGGTCAAAATTTTAAATTAAATAGTAAAAGAAAAAGAAAATCAAAAGATTTGTGAGGAACATGAGAATGGGACAAGGACAGGAACAGATGATTAATTTGGACCCTTTATTCAAGAGCGAGTATTTATCTCTACCGGTCGAATCTTTGCAAGCAATTTCAGAATCCGTTACAGTAGGAGTTCCACTTGTATTTTCAAGCTTCTTTTGCACAAGGATGCTTGCTTAATTTCTTTGAGTTGAATCAACATATTCCAAACCCCCTTCTTGACAATCTTATGAGTGAAGGTCCTCTACCTCAGTGGCAACCATGTTGTGTACGTGTAACGGCCCGGGATTATAATTCCTGGGTTACGTTTCGAGGGATGAAAACCCTCGTTGGGATCGTGCGCCCCGAGTATAGGTTGAAGGTTTGAAAGCCTAATCTAATGTTTCCAAAGTGGGATTTCATACCCAAAATTCGAAACGTATCGTTGAAATCCTCGGGGAAGTCCCCTGTACCTATCGTAAGTCTATGCGCGGAAAACCAGTAGTCATGCAAATATCGAAATCAAGTGTAATACAATAGGGTGCCACGGCAGAGCCGGGTCAAAACGGAGTCTAAAAGTATAAATCCAAAACCATGGTCAGAGTTTGGTGAAGTAGATAACTCCAGCGCTCGCTCTCCGCCGAACAAAATGACCCGCGCAATATGCAAACAGCACCAATGGGATGAACATAAATAATACCTAAAAATGGTAATGGTGAGCGGGATCAGAATGATGCCCACCTGCTGCATCCCGGCTCTAAGCACACATATACGCTATACCTTATAAAGATGCTTCTAGATGCAAGGCATAATATTAACACACTAGCATGTCCCTAAGATCAAGTGCTTATTAATAGATAGGGCCCCAGCAAAGAATACCAAATGGTATGTCCCTCTCCTACCTCCACCCCCTTCCGATAGGGCGGAGACTGGTCAGTTCATGAATGCATTCCTTTATCATCGGGCGGTCCGCAGACCCAACCCGTATCCACAATAAATAAAGCCCGCAGGCAGCTCATAATATAAGTAAAGGAAGTTCCATGACTCGATCGACTCAGGACGGAACCCGATGGACTGGGCCATCCTATGACCCTAGCAAACTAATTACTTCACAGATAACGGCCGTTCTGTTTACATACGCATAAAGAAATAGAATGCTCAACAGTCAATGCAACCTAGCATGATACTACATGGCATGCTGATCATGAATGCAAGCACCTAGTATATCATGCACATAAAGCAGGGAATATCTCTCTATCAATCTGAGTAAGCTCCGAAGAGACTTACCTGGTAAGCAGAACAGCAAAAGGCAATCAACCAGGCAATATGAAATCCGACACGTCACAGATGGTCACCTAATAAGTATAAGCACATGAATGAGTCTATCTCTAAGGCACACAAAGCATGAAAGTATCACACACACAACTACACAACTTAACACAATAACCGTCACATCATCATTTTCATCATCTTAACTTTATCTCGTAATCCATCATCTCACAACTCATACCATATTCCATATAATTCTCCAATTCATCATCTTCATAAGTATCCAATATTTAATCTCTTTTAAAAATCACCGCAATATCATGCTATTAGTCACACATATCATACCGTTAGTCAAATGATCAGATTATCATGCTAGTTAGTCATCGACTAAGTCTTATTCCCAAGTTAGTTCCAAAACCGTTTAAAAATCCGAATTAATCAGTTAAGAATTCCGACCTTGAAAATACTTGCTAAAATCCTTTTTCAATTATTCAATCCAAATAATATATTTTAAAATCCCAAATAATATAATATGATATTTTAATTACCCTTTATTATTTAATAACTCGAATAATATCATAGTATTTTAAAGACCGCAACCAATTAAATAAATAACCGATCAACTCGACCGAACCAAACTCAACCGAACCAAACCGATTTAATATCATTATAGGATCCACTATCCTAAGACTTTTCACATCAACTCAAGCTATCCTAGAGAGAGGAAGGTGGAAGAGAGATTACCTAGGCAAATGGAACACAAATGGCTCGAAAATTCTCACTTTAGGGACCTTGGGGACACCTCCAAATACCTTGCAATATATTTTCCAAAACCCCAAGCAAAAGGGTCAGGACTTTGTTTAGAAATGAGGCAAAGAAGTCATATAAAAGTTTTAAACTCAGTTTGGGAAGGAAATAATGGAGCTTACCAAGAAAACAACGCAAAACCTCAAGATCCCTCAAAAGACAGTTTCTA
The DNA here is from genome assembly GCA_963922045.1 of Persicaria maculosa. NCBI lineage: Eukaryota > Viridiplantae > Streptophyta > Magnoliopsida > Caryophyllales > Polygonaceae > Persicaria > Persicaria maculosa. The sequence continues at coordinate 18,101,138 of OY998257.1, read as the reverse complement.
CAGCCTCAATGATGGACGATTTTGGATGGGAAAACGAGCTTGGATTTTGGATTATAAGTATCCAAGTGGTTTCAATACGGTTCTAAGGCCACCGAGTTTGCTCAATTCGGAGTAGTATTGAGGGAGATATGGCTTTTCTTGTGCAAGGTCACCAAAATGGACCTAAAATGGTGAAGGCTTCTTCTCTCTTTGGTTTTCTCTCAAAGTGACGGTGGGGCTCTTTGTGAATGAGTTCTAAACTGAGCTTGGGTCAGTTATAAAGGAGATAAAGGAGTGGTTCATGTGTTAAAGATGGGGAGTGATTAAATGGAAGGGATGGGAGTGGTTGGACACCTATCATCACAAGCAAGCCACAAGTCAAGTCAAGTCAAGGAGTGGGTGGTGATCAATGTTGGTCAAGTTAAGTATGGACGACTGGCCTTGTAAATCAAAGACATAAATCCCGAGCCCGAGATGCGTTAAAATCCATTAAGTTCATAAAAGCCGAGAAAAGGTGGCTCGGAAATGTGTTTCTATCATTAAATCAATGTAAAGCCGTGCATAAAAATTTTATATTTTTCGAGTTTTCATAATCATAGGGGAGGATAATATTCGGATTATCCTAAGGATATTTTATAATTATTGATTAAATACCGGTATTTACATCATCCACTTCTAAAAACAAGTCTCGTCCCCGAGACTAAAATCAATTTGAAAACGGGGATGAAGTTTGAAATTTTCGAATCCAAGGATCATGCCCTTTATCCTGTCAGTACCTCACAAGTGCCCCCATGAGGCCCTCACAGTATCATTGTCATGACCATAATATTCCCAATCGCTCGGGCAAGAATGTGGTAGAGGCCTTTACCACATCCCCACTCCGACTCCTCGGGCATACCATAACTCAAAAAGCATCATGACATCTCTATCTAGGTCTTAGCAAGCGATCCACAGGTGCCCCCATACATGCTTGTATCCACTTCGTGGGACGTCATAATGAAAACTCGGGTTGTAATAAATTACTTTAAAAATCTGAGTTCCTTTTAAATCACCGTTCAAAATTCTTTATTCTCGACGTTAAACAAGACATCCCCAACTTCCCAATCAACTAACATCCACCTCTAAGGGCTAATCCCATATTACCTTCCTAGGTTCCGAGTCAGATCATAATTCAACATTTCAATCTCTAACATTTCTAATGTCATGCATCATGGATATAGAAGAATGATCATAATCTCGAGATAAACAGCAAATCATAGCACATTAAAGACAGTCACATACCATAATATCTAGCACATCATCATATCATCGAGGCTCATCACATCATATCACCAAGGATCTGCACACAACTACCAAGCATAAGCACGCAAATCAACGAAACACTACTAACCAATCCCATCCAACTAACTAGGCATACTCACCGCACTCGAGAGGTCAAGGTAATGTCTATGCTCGGCTCAACATAAGACGCAAGCAGCTCATCTAGGACATCCCCATAGCTAGCTCGAATGCTCCCCTCGGTCTCCCAGGTGGCCTCCTCAGGACTCCACCTAGACCACTGAACTAGAAGCAAACGGACCTCCCTGTTCCTAAGCTTCTTGACTCGACGGTCAAGGACCCTCACTGGACGCTCCACAAAGGTATGGTCAGGCTCGATGCAAAGGTCTGAGTGGTCAAGGACATGACTAGGGTCGGGAATATACTGGCGGAGCTGGGAGACATGAAAGACGTCATGGACGCCAACCAAGGATGGAGGTAAGGCCAAACGGTAAGCTACCTCACCGACTCTCTCTAGAATCTCAAATGGGCCAATGAACCTCGGACTCAACTTCCCCTTAATGCCAAACCGTCGAACTCCCCTGGTGGGTGAAACCCGAAGCCACACATGCGAACCCACCTCGAACTCAATCTCTGTTCTACGCATGTCTGCATATTTCTTCTGACGATCCTGAGCGATTCTCATATGCTCCCGAATGCAACCCACCTGATCAACTGTCTCTCTAACTATCTCAGGTAACGACAACACTGTATCTGCAGGCTCGTCCCAACAAACTGGCGACCTATATCGTCTCCCATACAAGGCCTCATATGGAGTCATCTCGATCGATGCATGGTAGCTGTTGTTGTACGAAAACTCCACTAGCGGCAGATACCTAACCCACTGATGACCCCACTCCAAAACACACGATCGTAACATGTCCTCCAAGGTCTGAATCGTCCTCTCACTCTGCCCGTCTGTCTGAGGATGAAAAGCTGTACTGAAATGTAGTCTGGTCCCTAGGCTCTCCTGAACCTGATGCTAAAACCTCAAGGTTAACCGTCCATCTCTGTCAAATACAATCCTCTCAGGTACTCCATGAAGTCTCACGATCTGGCGAATGAACTCCTCAGCTAACCGCGATGCTGGCCATGTCTCCTGAGTCGGAATGAAATGAGCTGACTTGGTCAACCTATCGACCACAACCCAAATGGCATCGAAACCTCGAACATCTCGCCTCAGTCCGGTGACGAAATCCATAGAGATGTCCGTCCACTTCCACTCAGGAACTGGAAGCGATTTGACAAGTCCTCCCGGTCTCTGGTGCTCAATCCGAACCTGCTGGCAAACCTGGCATCTGGCTACAAAATCTACGATGTCCGCTCTCATCCTCTGCCACCAATAATACCTCCTCAAATCCTGATACATCTTATTCGTCCCTGGATGGACAGAATAAGGAGTGGAATGAGCCTCCTGCATGATCCTCTGCCTCAGGTCTGATGTCGATGGAACTACAGCTCTGCCCTGAAAGGTGAGCATCCCATCTGTTCTCTCTGCAAGCTCTCTGAATCTGCCCTGAGCCATCCGCTCCCTCAGAACTGCGATCTCGGGACAATCTGTCTGACCTTGCCGAATCTCTGCTAACAGCTCTGACTGCACTTCTAAGAATGACAACTGTCCACTATCTCGCTGAACCCACACCTCGAAGCAACACCTCATCAAGTCCGTCTGCAAATCCTTCTGAGCTGTAAGTCTCGCCACTGATGCCTCCTGGTGAGTCTTCCTACTGAGTGCATCTGCCACTACATTGGCCTTCCCTGGGTGGTAGACTATGTCCAAGTCATAGTCCTTCAGAAGCTCTAGCCACCGCCTCTGTCGCATGTTGAGCTCCTTCTGCGTGAAAATATACTTCAAGCTCTTGTGATCCGTCATCACCTTGCATGAAGTACCGTACAGATAATGCCTCCAGATCTTCAAAGCATGGACAACCGCTGCTAATTCCAAGTCATGGACGGGGTAAGACACCTCTACAGGCTTCAACTGGCGCGAAGCATAAGCGATGACTCGATCCCTCTGATGCAGAACGCATCCCAAGCCGGAACGCGAAGCGTCTGTATAAACGACGAAATCCTCAGTTCCATTAGGCAAGGCTAACACTGGAGCGGTCGTCAGCTACTGTTTCAGAAGCTCGAAACTGGACTGGCACTCTGGACTCCACTCGAAGGGAACGTCCTTCCTCAGCAACTGTGTCATCGGTCTAGCGATACTCGAGAAACCCTGTACGAACCTCCTGTAGTAACTGGCCAAACCCAGAAACGAGCGGATGTCTCTGACGTTCTTGGGCACCTCCCAAACAACGATGGCGTCAATCTTCGCCGGATCCACGGCAACTCCATCAGCTGAAATCACGTGGCCCAAGAAAGCCACCTCTGTGAGCCAGAACTCACACTTGCTGTATTTCCCATACAGCTGATGCTTCCTCAGCGTCTCTAGCACAATCCTCAAGTGCTCCTCGTGCTCCTCTCTACTCCTCGAGTAGACTAAGATGTCATCGATGAAAACGACGACGAATCTGTCGAGGTAGTCAATGAACACACGGTTCATGAGCTCCATGAAAGCAGCTGGCGCATTGGTCAGCCCAAACGGCATGACCACGAACTCATAGTGTCCATAACGAGTCTGGAAAGCAGTCTTCTGCACATCCTCTGGCTTCACCCGCAACAGGTGATAACCCGACCTCAGATCAATCTTCGAGAAGACAACGGCACCCTGCAGCTGATCTAACAGATCGTCAATCCGGGGGAGAGGATAACGGTTCTTCACCGTCGCCCGATTCAGCTCCCGATAGTCGATGCAAAGCCTCAGCGACCCATCCTTCTTCTTGACGAACAAAACTGGCGCTCCCCAAGGTGATGCACTAGGGCGGATGTAACCCTTCTCAACTAACTCCTCTAGCTGAGCCTTCAGCTCGGCCATCTCCTTCGGCGCCATGCGATAAGGGACTCGCGAAATGGGCCTAGTGCCCGGCTCCAACTCAATCGAAAAGTCGACCTCTCGCGGTGGGGGAAGTCCCGGCAGCTCCTCTGGAAACACGTCGGCGAAGTCTCTGACAATGGGGACATCTGATATACTGGGGTGTGCTCGATCCACCTCTACAGCGTAGCACCAATATCCAATGCAGCCCTGATCGAGAAGTCTGGCAGTTCTGACTACGCTAATGAGCGCCCCGTTCCTCTTGGGGTCGCTACCCCAAACCTGGTGCTCAGTCCCGTCGTCTGCCAAGATGGACACCGTCCTCGTCCGAAGGTTGATGATGGCTCCGTAATGGTCCATGAAATCCATACCCAGAATGAGATCTTCCATCCTCAACGGCATGACAATAAGGTCGGCTGGCCACTCACGCTCACCTATACGGATGGGGCACCCTAAAATCTCCCGACTCGACCTAACCTTTGCCCCGTCCGCCAGACCAATAGTAAGGGTGAACCACTCGTGCAGCTCAGGCTCAGCCTAGCAACGCACGCCTCTGCTATAAAGCAGTGAGTAGCACCAGTGTCAAACAATATAGACAAGCACTCATCATGGAAGTGTATAGTACCTGCGGAAGTAGGGGCAGTACGGTCATCAGCTCTCATCTGGAACACGCGGGGCGGTGGGGGTAATGCTGGTCCTCGACCTCCAGAACTCTGGCCTCGATCATACCCAGACCCCGATGGTCCCGCTGAAACTGATCCTCCACCCTGACCTGACCCAGATGGTCCTCTACCTCCTCGTCCGAACCCTCTACCTCCTCTACCTCCGCCTTGACCTCTACCAGAAGTATCTCCTAGCCCCTGTCCCTGGGGATATGTCAGAAGTGGCGGCTGAGGAGCCGCAGGAAGTCTCAGTGGCTGTGTAGACGGTGGTGCTCTCCTACTATGGGGACAACGAGCAGCTCTGTGTCCCATTGTGCCGCAAGCGTAGCAGACCGTCGAACGATCTGGACAAGAAAAAACATAATGACCACTCTCGTAACATCCATGGCAAGTGACACTCCTCACTCGCGCATCTCCTCCGTACGCAGCTGGAACTAGTGGCTGGGGTACCCTCGGTGGAACTCCATGGTACCCTCCTCTGAATCCTCCTCTAAATTCTCCTCCATAGCCACTCCTCCGGAATCTGTCCTCTCCTCGGACCTCCGCTGACCTCGCCCTCTTCGCCTCGGGGCGGGACGTGGAACAGGCGGTCTCAGACAAAATCCTCTGCTGGTCGTAAAGAAGAATGACCTCAAGGAATCTGTCAAAGCTAACAACTCCTAAACTGGACGCATGCAAAAGCACGGGAGACGGCAGCCTCATCGATAACATGCGAATACGGCTCTCATCGGAAGGGCACAAGTGAGCACAGTAGACTAGCTCCTTCTTGAACTGGCAAACAATGGCAGAGACAGAAGCTGATCTGTCGTAGCGGCCACGCAGAAAAGATACCTCTCGGGCTGTCTGAATCCCAGGAGGGCAGTACTCTCTCATCATCAGGTCTCTAAAAGCATCATAGGTCCACTCTGTCTGGTCCTTCTTATATACTAACCATCTATCAAATGCATCCCTCCGCAGCTGACCGGCTGCAAGCCTCTGTCGCTCAGAAGCTGGTATGGCAACATGGTCGAACAATCCCTCCATCTCACGGAACCACCTCTCAACGTCCTCTCCAGCCTCTCCAGCAAATGTCGGTGGGCGACACTGAGATAGCGTCTTGACCCAATCGATGCGCTTCTCGGGGTGCGCATCAATCACGGGCTCGGCTGGCTGCTGAGCTGGAACCTCTGGCGTCGGTGCCGTAGATCGAGCTCCTCCTCGTAACTCACTCAGAATGTCATGAAGTGTCGCCTCTAACTGCCCAATCCTAGTCTCTGTGGAAACTGGAACTCGGTCATCAGCTGGCGGTGGCGAAGCTCGCTCCTCAGTATGGTCGTCAGCAGCGCGCTCCTCGGCGTGATCGTTAGCGGCAAGCTCCTCGACTCTCTCAACAGCAACTCGGCGAGGGCGTCCCCTGCCACGACGTGCCTTACCCCCATGCCCATCTGAACCGCGTCTAATATCGACCATGATGGCTACATGAACGATTAATTTAAACACTCAGCACAGAAGCACTCAACGATTAATATGATCCTCTTCGAGGAGGATCTCCCTCAGGCCCAATTGCATATATATATATATATAAATGTAAGCATAGAGACGATCTATGCCGTCCTTCGAGGGACGGCTGACCGGAGGGGCAAAACCTCACGGCCTCCTAACTCGACACTCCAACCTCCGTGGTGTTCCTTGGAGTCTTCTAGGCCCATCTGTAAATAAAAGCTAGTATTTTGCCTACCGTTCCCCGAGTTCTACATCCATAAGGGAGGTCTATCGCTTTGGTCTCTACCCACGATATTGTTTCCCCTTAATTCATTTAAGTTTTAAGTCCAATTAAATTCATTTTGCCCTTTAAACATTTTTCAAAACCAATTGAAATCATTGGGTGATTTTCAAAACCATCTTCAACCTATTGTACTCGGATTGCAAAACCCGGCTCTGATACCACCTTTGTAACGGCCCGGGATTATAATTCCTGGGTTACGTTTCGAGGGATGAAAACCCTCGTTGGGATCGTGCGCCCCGAGTATAGGTTGAAGGTTTGAAAGCCTAATCTAATGTTTCCAAAGTGGGATTTCATACCCAAAATTCGAAACGTATCGTTGAAATCCCCGGGGAAGTCCCCTGTACCTATCATAAGTCTATGCGTGGAAAACCAGTAGTCATGCAAATAGCGAAATCAAGTGTAATACAATAGGGTGCCACGGCAGAGCCGGGTCAAAACGGAGTCTAAAAGTATAAATCCAAAACCATGGTCAGAGTTTGGTGAAGTAGATAACTCCAGCGCTCGCTCTCCGCCGAACAAAATGACCCGCGCAATATGCAAACAGCACCAATGGGATGAACATAAATAATACCTAAAAATGGTAATGGTGAGCGGGATCAGAATGATGCCCACCTGCTGCATCCCGGCTCTAAGCACACATATACGCTATACCTTATAAAGATGCTTCTAGATGCAAGGCATAATATTAACACACTAGTATGTCCCTAAGATCAAGTGCTTATTAATAGATAGGGCCCCAGCAAAGAATACCAAATGGTATGTCCCTCTCCTACCTCCACCCCCTTCCGATAGGGCGGAGACTGGTCAGTTCATGAATGCATTCCTTTATCATCGGGCGGTCCGCAGACCCAACCCGTATCCACAATAAATAAAGCCCGCAGGCAGCTCATAATATAAGTAAAGGAAGTTCCATGACTCGATCGACTCAGGACGGAACCCGATGGACTGGGCCATCCTATGACCCTAGCAAACTAATTACTTCACAGATAACGGCCGTTCTGTTTACATACGCATAAAGAAATAGAATGCTCAACAGTCAATGCAACCTAGCATGATACTACATGGCATGCTGATCATGAATGCAAGCACCTAGTATATCATGCACATAAAGCAGGGAATATCTCTCTATCAATCTGAGTAAGCTCCGAAGAGACTTACCTGGTAAGCAGAACAGCAAAAGGCAATCAACCAGGCAATATGAAATCCGACACGTCACAGATGGTCACCTAATAAGTATAAGCACATGAATGAGTCTATCTCTAAGGCACACAAAGCATGAAAGTATCACACACACAACTACACAACTTAACACAATAACCGTCACATCATCATTTTCATCATCTTAACTTTATCTCGTAATCCATCATCTCACAACTCATACCATATTCCATATAATTCTCCAATTCATCATCTTCATAAGTATCCAATATTTAATCTCTTTTAAAAATCACCGCAATATCATGCTATTAGTCACACATATCATACCGTTAGTCAAATGATCAGATTATCATGCTAGTTAGTCATCGACTAAGTCTTATTCCCAAGTTAGTTCCAAAACCGTTTAAAAATCCGAATTAATCAGTTAAGAATTCCGACCTTGAAAATACTTGCTAAAATCCTTTTTCAATTATTCAATCCAAATAATATATTTTAAAATCCCAAATAATATAATATGATATTTTAATTACCCTTTATTATTTAATAAACCATCTCTTTATAAAATCCCCAAAATAATATTTTATATTTAAATCCTCGAATAATATCATAGTATTTTAAAGACCGCAACCAATTAAATAAATAACCGATTAACTCGACCGAACCAAACCCAACCGAACCAAACCGATTTAATATCATTATAGGATCCACTATCCTAAGACTTTTCACATCAACTCAAGCTATCCTAGAGAGAGGAAGGTGGAAGAGAGATTACCTAGGCAAATGGAACACAAATGGCTCGAAAATTCTCGCTTTGGGGACCTTGGGGACACCTCCAAACACCTTGCAATATATTTTCCAAAACCCCAAGCAAAAGGGTCAGGACTTTGTTTAGAAATGAAGCAAAGAAGTCATATAAAAGGTTTCAACTCAGTTTGGGAAGGAAATAATGGAGCTTACCAAGAAAACAACGCAAAAGCTCAAGATCCCTCAAAAGACAGTTTCTACAGCCTCAATGATGGACGATTTTGGATGGGAAAACGAGCTTGGATTTTGGATTATAAGTATCCAAGTGGTTTCAATACGGTTCTAAGGCCACCGAGTTTGCTCAATTCGGAGTAGTATTGAGGGAGATATGGCTTTTCTTGTGCAAGGTCACCAAAATGGACCTAAAATGGTGAAGGCTTCTTCTCTCTTTGGTTTTCTCTCAAAGTGACGGTGGGGCTCTTTGTGAATGAGTTCTAAACTGAGCTTGGGTTAGTTATAAAGGAGAGAAAGGAGTGGTTCATGTGTTAAAGATGGGGAGTGATTAAATGGAAGGGATGGGAGTGGTTGGACACCTATCATCACAAGCAAGCCACAAGTCAAGTCAAGTCAAGGAGTGGGTGGTGATCAATGTTGGTCAAGTTAAGTATGGACGACTGGCCTTGTAAATTAAAGACGTAAATCCCGAGCCCGAGATGCATTAAAATCCGTTAAGTTCATAAAAGCCGAGAAAAGGTGGCTCGGGAATGTGTTTCTATCATTAAATCAATGTAAAGCCGTGCATAAAAAATTTAAATTTTTCGAGTTTTCATAATCATAGGGGAGGATAATATTCGGATTATCCTAAGGATATTTTATAAATATTGATTAAATTCCGGTCTTTATAGTACGTGTCTTGCATCTATGCCCAACAAAGTATTTATCCTCACACTTTTAACATAATTCGGGGGATCGTCGAGGTTCAATTGCATGCAGGTTCCTCATAACCCTAGTTTGATTTATGCTCGAGCTCACATTACTAGTATCTGGTGGTGGACTGACGTCTGACTTGGCTACTAGCACCAGTGTGCCAATTCAAGAACCATAGCCAAATCTGTTAGTCAACTTAATTTGACCAAGGGCTTAATCTCTACCTGTTAAGCCACTTATATATAACTAGACAAAATAGGATTCAGGCAAATGAGGATCATAGGTCAACACATAAGTTCACAACTCCTCAATTTTTTTTTTTCATTTTATCTCCTCTCCCTACTCAACCCCACTCAGCCATTCTCTCATCTCCTTCTCACGCTCAACAACCCCCAAATTGCCCGAAACCCTCAAATCTCACAAGTGCTAATTCATCCACTTTTATTCAATTTAAATCATCCAAATCGAAGATCTATCAAAGTTAAAATACACTTTTTTTTTACATTTTCATTCTGATTTCGGATTATTAAATAATGTTTTAAGGATTTTGGTGGTTTGATTTTAGGAATTGAAATATGGTGTAAAAGTGATTAAAGGTGGTGTCATTTTGTGTAATTGTATTCAAAATAGTAGTATATTGATATCCATTATCAGATCTATGCTTACAAAGGTCGAAACTTATGTTTTGGTTGGGGTTGGGGAGAAAGGGATTCGATAGTGGAGGAAAAAGATGAAGAGATCGCAACGACCATAGGCGATACTCGTCGTTGTGACCAGAGGCTGAACTGGTCACTGCGACCAGCTTCCAAATAATCGTTGCAACCATATGCACTCTGGGGTAGGATTTTTCTCGTTTTATCTAAAACGGTGTGGTCGCAAGTCACAACGACCAAAGTGCACTTTGGTTATTGCGACCATGGTTATTGCAACTTTGCTCTAAAAGGAAAAAACGCTCTAAACAGAACCCATCTATATATAAATAGGGAAAGAGTGAGAAGATGGAAAAAAGCTCTCTTCTACCCCCAAACCCTCCCACCTAGGGAAAGAACCCTAGACAAGGAGTCGCCGCCACCAGCTATCCCACTCAACCATCCCGGCAAACCGGACCACCGAGCAACGCCCCCAACTACCAAAGCTCATCCTTCCAAATCAGAGAGGTGAAAATAAAAAACCCAGATCGAGGCAAAATCGGCTCCAAATCGGATACCACATCAAAGCTCAAAGTCATTTGAATCGATTGAAGAAAAAGATTTGTAAACCCCTTTGCATACATAAAAAAAAAAAAAGAAGAACATCGTGGTAGCTAGAAGCAGAGAAAGGAAGAAGAGAGAATAGGTCAAAAAAAGAAGAGATAAGATGGAAAGTAAGAAAAAGAAGAGGAGAAGTGGTGTTTGCGCTTACGGTTGGATGGCGATGCCGAATGGCGAGATTCATCCTCGAGTGGTGGCTGGTGTCCTTCGAAGTGGTCTTTCCCCTTCTTCTTCCCCTCCACACACCCTTCCTCCTACCCATGGTGCACTATCCCCTGCAGGATAGTCTCCGATGTCGTGGATCTCGGGTTCAAGGGTCGTCAATCGCTTTCGGGGTCCCTAGATCCCCATATCTGAAATGGTTTGCTCGCTTCTTGTACAGGAACATCCAGGAGGAAAAAAAACGCACACAAACCAGACACTTTGCAAAAGAACAAACAAAGACTGGAGGTCCACCAACGACATGAAAATCAAGTGTTTTCTATCCTTACTCGCCCCCTCCTCTCTCCGGCTTTATCTCTTTAAGCTCATGAACAAGAAAATGTTCGAGAAAAAAGTGTATTTTAAAAAGGGTTAAAGATCCATGAACAAAAGGAAAAAATCAAACAAAAACTCTAATCTCAAGCAAATATCAAACTCTTGGGAAACTGCAAAGAAAGAAAATGAACTGAAACTAGAACTCTTTTCAACACTATGTCATGGAAAAGATCTAATTGTGATTTGTTGGTCCTCCGTTTCCTTTTGGCTTTAGCTTTCTAGGAGATTGCCCTCTCAATCCTGTTGGCTCAAAAACTTTCATTTATTTAAGATTAGAAAACTTCAGATCAGGAATACTGAGAGAATTTCTTTTGTATCTAACCGGATGAATTTCTTTCTATCATTTGATGCACTGACCTTCCTTACGAACTTGGCTTGGCTTGAAAGGAGCAAAATTTTAAGATCTCAACTAGTCAACCAATGTTTTCTAACAGATGGCACAAATACTCAATGTAGAATGAGCTACAATGATCAAACAAAATCTGCTGTTAATTTGGTTGTTTGCATTATTTGAAGGGACTTAAAATGGCCCATTTGGGAAATGAAGAGGAAAAATATGAAAATCAAGCTGGAATTTCAACCACAAGAAGCAAGCAGGAATGAGCAACAACGTGACGAGACGAGAACCGTCATGACATTATGCTATTTGTAGGTATGGATCCAAGATCCGATACTGTTGAAATGGTGGAACACTTATTGAACCGTAATGAAAATGATTGATTATTCTTGAAATGTTTTCCTAGTATGAGTGTACGTTAAATCTTTTATGATTTGCTTTCTTTTTTAGCTACCCCCTTATATGAATTGAGTCTTGCTTACACTATAGCTGAAACTGAGATCTCTCTCATCCTCGTGGATGAATTTGATGATTTGAACAATGAAACTAAAAGAAAACCCTTTCAACCAGAATCTATGACTAGAAACAGCCTCCTGAACAGATGCTCACTAACAGCTGGTTTATCTTCCGAAATGGTTGACTATGTGAGCAAGCTGGTTGTTTCTACCAGCAACCATGAACAGATGGCACAACAACCATCTTGTTTGCCTTCTTGTTGGATATTATGTGTGTATCCACCATATAAGAATAGGCTCCTTTATGGAAAGTTGGGGAATTGGACAATCAATTGGAATAAGAAAGTGAATTTCAGAGGAACTGGACAAATCTTGCAAAAAGGGAAAAGATACTTGAATCTAGCTTAACAGAAAGTATGCAATTTATGGTTTCATAGGTATCGAGTTCTTGTGAACCAAAGACCAGATATTAGAGGCTTCACACAAGGGTAAGATTTAACAAAGAATTTGTTGTTTGGAGGAGACAATAAGGATGTCTCTCCCTTTTTTAAACTCTATGAAATGACATGCTTCCTTAGGTTGAGATACTACAGGAAATGAAATAATATATACACTTATTATTGGCTTGATCTGAATTCCGCTAGCCTGATCGACATTTGTAACTCCTTTTTCATCAATTGGTTTGACTTTAATTTCTTCTCTCATGGAAAAACTTTTGGTGTGATTCCTCCTACTCGTATCACGAACAAATACTTGGATCCAAGAAAAGTTTATGGAATAGAAATCCACAAATCAAATAGGTTAATATAAGATTATGCTCATGGAACATATGCGGGATAGCCGCAAAAACCTATGGACGGAAATAGACTCATTCTGTAAAATTGAGAAAATTCAAGTAATTGCTTTGCTAGAAACAAAAACTGAACGACAACCAAAGGAGATAGTTTGAAAAAAAGTTGGGTTTGATCATATGATTTGGGCCCAGGCAACAGGAAGGGCTGGAGATTATGTGTCCTATAGAAAAGTCATAATCTTCGGAATGAATCACTAGAAATGGTACATACAGATCAAAGATTCATTGTAATCAGATACAAAAATAAACATAGAAACATTACTATCAACATCGTCTTCATCTACGAACCCCCTCATGAGAACGAAAAAATCAAACTTATGAACCAGACTACAACGATACGTCCAAAACATGGACTACCCATTCATGATCACGGGAGATATAAATGAATCCAAGATAGCTCAGAAAAAAAAAGAGGGGTGGAACCACACCCGAACAGATATAGAATTTAACAGAATTAAAAGATATATGTTTCTTACAACAAGTGCCTACGATTGGAAACTCTTTTACATGAAGGAAAAATAGATCCAATAACAATAACATCATGGAAAAACTTGACAAATTCCTAATACAAGAGCAAATACTCACCTGGTTCCCCAACATTACAACGAAAAATCAAGCATTTACATCTTCAGATCACTGTCCCATTGTAACAGAATTAGATAACCAAGAACAGTTCAAATCCCAACCATTTAAATTTGAAAAAATGTGGACTACACGAAAAGACTACCGACATTTGGTTCAACAAGCTTGGAGATCACATATTGTGGGTTCACATATGTACAATTTGATGAAAAAAACCCAAATACTAAAGCGACTAACTAAAGAATGGAATAAGAAAACATTTGGAAATATATTTCGCCAGTTATAGGAAATTGATGACTCTCTCATCACTTTACAGAGTAGGAGCGGAATATCCCAAAATGGAAACAACAACCAAAAACAGAATAGACTAATAAATAAAAAGAGATAAAATCTTATCTTACCAAAAAATGTATTGGAGCCAACGAGCAAAAATAAAACACCTCAAATTGACAGACACGAATTCAGGCTATTTCCACCTATGGCATCAGGAAGGAGAAACGGAAAATTCATAAAGGAATTCCAAACTACAGAGGGAACACTAATCTCAGGAGAAGAAAATATCAAAAGAGCGATTAAAAAAAGATTTTGAAAAAAGGTTTAGGATGAAATCCATCAACTATAATCTTCTAAATGAATACCTCTCACTCATCAACATGGAAATCACTGCCGATCATGACGATAGGAAGCAAACTGAAAAGATATCAAACCAAGAAATCAAAATGCTTTTTTTAATTGGGAAAGATAAATCCCTAAGTCTTGACGAAATGACAACAGAATTCTACCAGAAATAATGGAATATTATAGGCCCACCAATCATTAAAGCAATAAAAGGATTCTTCCACTCTGGTAGAATCCTAAAACAGATCAACCACACCTTAATCACATTGATCCCAAAATGTGACAACCCGACAACTACAAACCACTTCAAACCAATAAGCCTATGTTCCACGATTTACAAAGCTATAGCCAACATCATTGTAGAAAGGATGAAATCAATTCTACATAAAATTATTCACCCCCTCCAAAGGGCCTTTGTATCTGAAAGGGCTATCAAGGACAATGTCCTAATAGTTAATGAAATTTTTCACTCATTCAAGAGTAGACGCGGAAAAGAAGGTTAGATGGCTGTCAAACTAGATATGGAAAAGGCATATGATAGAGTGGAATGTGACTTCCTACTCAAAGTTCTAGAAAAATTGGGCTTCTGCCAAAAATTCCGGACATGGATAGAACAATGTGTCAAGACTGTCTCCTTCTCAGTCTTGGTAAATGACATCCCAACGGACCCTTTCATACCAGGGAGAGGCATTAGACATAGAGACCCGCTCTCACCCTATCTATTCATCATAGGAGCATAAATTTTTGCAAGGAAGCTACAAACTACATCTAACCAGACACACAAATTCATCGGCTTCAAAATATCTAGACCAGGAATGGAAATCCATTTCCTATCCTTCGCGGACGATATGATGATATTCGCCAAGGCGAACCAAGAATCATGTCGAGTGGTAAAGATCATTATTGATGACTATTGTGCCATATCAGGACAAAAGATCAATTTCCATAAATCGACCTTTTAAACTACCCCAAAAGTTTCGAACAGTGCAAAACAATTGATCCAAAGTACGATCCATATAACAAGCCAGATAGCACTTGATAAATACCTCGGTTGTCCCATTATCAATGTTCGAGTCAACCGAACCACATTTGAAGAAACAGTAAGCAAAACCAGGCAACAACTCACGAAATGGAAAGCCAACTCCCTCTCATAAGAAGGAAGGGCGACCCTAATAAGATCAAACCTAGCAACTAAGTCAAATTATATTATGCAAAATTTTATGCTCCTCACAACAATCCATAAAGAACTTGACCAAATAAATAAATGCTTCTTCTGGAACAAAAAATAATCCTTTTCTCCCCTTTTTCGTTGGGATAAGGTTTGCAAGCAGAAACGATTGGGAGGTGCAGGAATAACAAAAGATATGAACCAAGCACTACAAATGAAATTGCTTTGGAAAATCTTGGCAGAGCCATGTAACCCGTGGGTCCAATTGATCAAAGAAAAATATTTGAAAGAAACCCCCTTCCTTAAATACCAACAGAAAGGTACTTCATCTTGGCAATGGGCCAAACTAATGGAACTAAAAGAAGAATTCTGCAAAGGATTAATATGGCAAATAGGAAATGGAAAGACGGTCAATTTGTGGAAGGATATCTGGCTAGACGACAAACCACTACAAGGTCGACAACATCCCAACATCACAATCAACGAAGATGACAAGGCATAAAAATACATCGACATCAACGTACCAGAAATGGAATATTGATGAACTATTCAACATCCTCCCGACGGATGTGGTCAATAAGATCGAGAACATCTACATACCAGAACACGAAATACAAGACAAACTATACTCGAAACCAAGTAAAAATGGTTGGTTCAGTACAGCAAGTGCCCTAGCACATATCACAAGGCAAAACACAAATGACACCAGTGACACGACATGGATATGGACCCTAGACATATTCCCAAAAGTTAAAAACTTCATCTGGAAACTTGCACTAGATAGAATCTTAACGAAAACCAGACTAGCAAGCAAAGACATTCATGTTCCACTCACTTGCGCTTTGTGTGATCGGACGGATGAAAGCCCAATTCATCTCTTTACCGAATGCATCCACACCCTACAACTGATTTCACACCCTACAACTGATTCACAAAATTGACCCAAACATTGAAAAAGTGATTCGAGACATCGACACTAGAAACACATCGATTAAAAATATTGGATGCGAAATTTTTACGAAACTCAACCATGAGCAAAAAGGAAGACTTTTGACGACATGGTGGAGCTTATGGACAAGCAGGAATCGGAAAGTATTTGAAAACCCCAATACAATATCCATCCATACTATGGAGAATTATACCAAACAACAAATACAAAATTGGGCTGACTCTAAATTGACCTTTGAAGAGGAGCCCACATACCACCACCAAAAAACTCGAACAACTGAGTCACAGAGAAGAAGAAATTTGAGATGGAGCAAACCAGATGATGGATCGTTCAAAATTAATTTCGACGGATCTAAACTGCCTTCGGGTGAAGCTTCTTTAGGTTTCATTATCAGGGACCATTGCGGGGCAGTCATCGACTGCGGCAGCTTCAAATGTGGCCATATTTCGGCTTTGGCGGCGGAGGCTCTGGCGATCAAAGGAGGCATCGCCAAGGCGAAGGAGCTCCAGTTAACCAGCATCATGATTGAAGGCGACAACCTGACCGTCATCAATTGTTTGCAAGGTATGTGGTGCAGCCCGTGGTAGATCGAGAGGCTGATTTTTGACACCCTGTTCCTACTCCAATATTTTGAAAGAGTGCAATTCGGTCACGTTTTGTGGGAGGTAAACTCGACCGCGGACATGATCGCGTGACTGATCCACACAACGTCCACGTGGGACATCCTCGCTGATTCCGCTCTATACGTTCTCATCCGCAAGGATGCCCTTGGGTGGTGGTCTAGCAGCCCCTGACTCCATCCAAATCTTTACCTTATTGAAAGAAAAAAAAAGAGTGCGATAAGTGTCCTCTAATGAATTTACCCCTCGTTTGTTTTTTGGTAGAGAAAGGTAATGATTACCCTTATGAATATAGTCCATATTTAAGTTAAGATTCATTGATCACTATTCTAATCATTCCCCTTCTTCTCCCATTTTTCATACAAATTTGTTACCCTTCTATTCCCTAATTTGAAGGAGGGTAACTAATACCTCTAGGATGGGCTAATAATCTCTCCCACCCTCTCCTCCAAGCTCACAAAAAATCATAATCATATACATTTTATATGTAAAATTTAATATCTTACCTTTCCATTCCCCTCTTATATAAACAAACGAGCCCTTAAAGTGATAAACAGACCTGAATTCAGTGAACCCAATACGGCCCAACACGGGAGGCGCTCGATCCCAAAACCCGCCTGCCGAATTTTAATTTCAGGAATCAAAATTTTCGTCAAGAAATTTTTAGGTTCAGATTCGCAAGGTGGGGGGAAATTCTTCGTCTGGTTCGTTGTACAAACAGACCCGAATTCGTTTCAGACGAAGATCCGATCCGATCCCCTCCCTCCGTTTGTAATTTCAATCCTCCCCGGCGACGCCCTCAAATCCGCCGGCTTTTGGCTCCTTTCTCCGAGATCACTTTACATTCGAAAATCACAGGTCGTAACGGGCGAGGGAGAGGGATTCGACGATTAAATAGGGAGAATAGGTGAAGAAAAGCGACGCAATCGAGATGATAACTCGGCATAATTTGGCCGAGCAGCTAAGAGAATACCAGATACGATCCAAGCATGATTGGGCGTCGGCCTCGTTTTTCTCCGCTACCACCAATTTTGGTTCTAGGTTATTTCATTTCCCCTAATTTACCTTTTTCATTTTTACGTTGGTCTCTTAATTCTTGAAAGTTGGATCTGAATTGATTGGATCGTTGCTTGCGTCAATGTTTTCTTGATCAATGGGGGCTTTGATTGTGCGATTTTGTGAGCTTGGATTGATTTGATGCCGGTTTCTTTAGTTGATTAATTGAATAATTAGCCTGGAAAATTGGACTCTGCGGAGAATTATGATTTGTTTCTTTTGCAAGCTAGGGCATGAATTAGCACAAGGATGGTTGTTTATTTGGTAGAGAGAATTGGGAATTAGAGGAAACAAGTTCATTTCTTTGATTTCAGATCTAAAGAGAAATTTGGATCCTAGATTGGCTTACTGGAAAAGGTTTGAAAATGTTTTAAGCTCAATTTAACCTAATTATTGATTGATTACTTCCCAGTAAATGCTTGTTGATTGCCTAGAGTGTTTGGCAGCCTGGACATTCAAAACTTCAATATTAGATGAATAGAGGGAAATAGCCATGAGCGAAGGGGCAAAGAATGTAAAACACACCCTTTCAAATTTCATGTAAACTGAGAGGGAAACACAATGTTTGTATGAATTTAACTGGAAGGTTTGGATGGAAATTGTCTAGTTGCCAGATTGGGGATCACACTATGGTTTTACAAATTCTTTTTAATGTGTCGTCTATCTTACATAACTGTCCTTTTCTCTCTTGCTGTCCGCTCTTTATTTTTCTCAAGTTTTGAATGTTGATAGAACTACTTTGAATGATGTCTACATCTCTTTAGCTAGGCCTAGAGTATTTGATACAAACTTGTTACATACAGATATACAATGTCATTTGCAAAAGAAGATTGCTTAAACACGTCAAAAAGTTTAAGTTATAATATAATATCTATGGTTTCACAAGGGTTTTTTTTAGTGTGTCATTTAGTCTGCATAATTGTCCATTCACCCTTCCTGTCCTTGCCTTAATTTGACTCAGGTTTTGAGTGTTGACAGCACTGTTTTGAATGACTAATAAACAAATTCTCTTAGTTTTTCCAAGCATATATAATATAAAATTGGTTTTCCTGCTATTACACAGCGGGAAACAATGTGTTTTGCTAAAGATAATAGCTTAAGCAAATACTTTTAGTTGTGACATGGGATCCTGAACATTCTGCCATTCGTGTGGGAGTATATTGATAATTGTGCCTTCTTGGTATGTATTAGAATTCTCAATGGAATGATTTTAGCCAAGCTGTAAGGTTCTTAGACCTCCATCTTGTGTCGTGTTACATGGTCAATGGAAGTAGAAATAGTGATTCTCTTCTAGTCTTCTATTGCTGTAGCATGGTAATCAGGCTAGTCGATCTCTTGCTGTTTGCCCTGTTGGCTATTTTATGCCCATGATACTTTGCTTTTGAACTTAAGCTTCCCTAGATCTTGTTGTTTTGACATGTGCACTTTATGATGGACCTAGCCTGACATTTTCAAGGGAAGGCTGACAGAAAATAGCTCCGATTGCTTCCCTGATCATTCTAACCTTGATATTTGCCTTTGCGATTGCAGGGCGGACATAGTGATCTTCGTAATATGGGAACTCGTGATACTTGCATTCATTGTTTTGTCGGCAGTTTCTCTATATTTCAGGCATATGAGACTGGCATTTATCTTGGTATGCGTCACTATGCTATTTCTTATATGCATGAAGATTGTGAAGCAATTGAGATTGGCCCGGAAGAAAAAGCGAAGGATGCTTCTTCCCTTGTCTATGTAAGGGTGAAGTAGTACCCTTCTCTATATGAGAGCTTTCTGTGGAAAACACAAGCTTTTTGAGGCATTTTCTGGCGCTCCTTAGAGATTAGAATACATGAATCTCACAGCAAGTGGTGATAAATTTACAGTCGGTATCATCTTCATCACTCATTAGAAAAATCTGATTCCATAGGAAGAATGACCTGGCATGCGTCCTATTATCCTAGCATGATATCCTTGGAGCCAACTGGATGCAATTGGTCATCGTCGTCATCTTGCAAACTAGTGCGGTTATATTTACTTGTATTTGGTTGATCTAGAGGTGGATCCTATGTTGGTTTGGCTTCGTTTTCGCATCACCCATACCTATTCTTGCTGTTTATGGATACAAACTGTACTTGCTATAGTTTAGTTGCTGCTTACTGGTTCTGGGGAGCAATTTTCATTGTTGTATGTAGTAAAGACAGGCATGAAACATCTCAGGCAAGCCATGATGGCATCTTAATTAGTTAACTAAGTTGCTTATATGCTTTTTTTCTGTGCAGATTGACACATTTTTATGTTTACCATGTGTAAAAGTTGCCATGGAGGCATCTTCAGCTAATTTGCTTTTAGTAGAGGATTAGTAGTAGTGCGTTGTAGAGTTGAGAAGCTTATTGAGCATCAATTGACAGATTTGCAATTTGAAAGACGATCCTTTACAGGGGATAGAGATTTGAAAGTCTAGCCTTTAGAATGAAATAATCACCCTTTATCAACTAGATTAAATAAATTATTTATATTGAGAACCAAATAAATTATTTATTAAATGTTCTTTCACTGGTAAATATATATAAAAAAATGTATATTTTGATTCGGATTGGAGCCATCTTTGTTGGCCACCTAAATAATTTGATCCTAAATAACTAAAGGGATCCAAATTAAACCAAAAATCATTCTCCAACTTTATATGACAAATATATCCTAAATAGTTTGAAGTAACATGAGCATACAATAAACATTTTAGGGCAAATTGCAAAAAATAGCATAAACTTTAAGGGTGGTTGCATCCTATAGCACGAACTTTTAAAAATTAAAAAATAATCACCAATTTTAATGGGTCATTGCATCCGTTGGTACGAACTTACGAAATATTTAAAATAATCATCAACTTTGATTTGGTTGCATTCAGTAGCACATCTATTTTTGTTTTTTTAAACATCATCTCTTATTAACATTCTTTGCAAAAATACCACCCAATTTTCATTTTTTTTAAGATGTCCATATTTTATATTTAAAAATAATACATTTTCATTATTCAATTTTTTAAATATAATTTATTTTTGAAAGTACTACTTTTTTTCCTTTTTTTAAATACCTTCATTATTTAATCCTGGTTAAAAAAAACTAATTTTATTTACTTCATAAAATCACATTTTTTTCAAAAATTAAATACAAGTAATGTCTTTAAAATGAAAAATTAGTTTCTTGAAAATATATAAATTTAAATAATATCACATTTTTTAAAATGTTGTTTTAGAAAAAAAATTGAAATTGAGCTTATAAACATGAAAAATGGGTTTTTAAAATTTTGAAAATTATGAGTGGGTTAAAAAAAATTAAAAAATGTGATTAAGGGTTCGTTTGGTTCAATGTGGGAATTGAAATTCCCGGGAAGTTACTTCATGGGAATTGAATTCCCGGGAAATCCAATTGACGGGAATTCTAAAAATATATTTGGTTGATTTTTTATTCTAGGTGATTAAATGAAGGAAATGAAAATTTCCAAGTTAAAAATGGGGAAGTTGAACTTACCTAGGGGGGACTAGGTAAGTTAACTTCCTCCATTTTGGGGGAATTCAACTTCCCGAGAAGTTGAATTCCTGCGTTTTTTAATTTCAAAAATACCAACCAAACACATGAATTTCTCCTACTTCCTGTGAAGTTCTACTTCCTGGGTTTTTGGGTTGCCAACCAAACGAGCTCTAAGTTAGCAAGGGGCAGGCATAGACCGATGGTCATGCTGGGGTCCGCTCCAGGCCATCCCATTTTAAAAAAATAAAATTATAGGTACAAAATTAAAGGAAATTAATAAAAAAAATTATCTAATTATTTGTTAAATTAAGAGTTTTATTAATAAAAATTATGTGTATAAGAAAAATTTAGCCTATCTAGCCCACCCGAATTTTAATTTCTAGTTTCATGCCTAACAAGGGGTGATTTAAAAAAAGGGAAAAAATTAGTATTTTTCTAAAATAAATTATATTTTAAAATTGAATAATTGAAAACGGATTATTTTTAAAAATTAAATATGGGCATCTTTATAAAAAAAAATTGGGTGATTTTTTTGCAAAGAATATTAATAAGAGGTTATATTTAAAAAAATGATGTGTTATTGAATGCAACCAGATCAAAGTTGATGATTATTTTAAATATTTCGTAATTTATGTCAATGGATGCAATGATCCACCAAAGTTGGTGATTATTTTTTAATTTTTAAAAGTTCATGCCATAAGATGCAACTACCCTTAAAATTCAACATTTTATTATCATCATGTGAAAATTAAGGGTTTGTTTGCCTTTGATACCTCTTACAGTCTTACTTATGCCATACAAGTCATATAAAGATATATAAGCATGTTTAGCACCACATTTGAATGGATACAAAGTTTAAAAAAAATAAGAAAATACAAGCACCAATGACGTTCAAAATTAACACATGCTTTAATGATTTGTGGAAGCAATAAATTATTTACAAAAAATAAAATGTAAACCCATAGTATTTCTCTGTTCTGCTCATTTTTTCCCATTTCTTTTCCTTCTTTTTTTGGCTCTTTTAAATTAACCAAATACACAACAATATAAACCTCATTCTCTTTCTTCTTTTTTTCTCGCCATTAACACAAAATTAAGGCAAACAAATATAATATGTGAAATGAATCGATCTATGTATGCTATCAATTGTCAAGATTTCATAGTAACAAAACCAAACAAGGCCTTATATGTGAGTGAGGACGTTTAGGAGCGAAACTCGAGTACTGATGAGACTCCTAAACACCCTCTCACTCCCTCCCTCCATCCCCCTCACACACTCCTCCATCTCCTTCATTTTCCTCATGACGTCACCCGCCCCTTCCTCCACGTCACCCTCCCTCTTCCCCTTCTTATAAAACCCGAGCCCGGCCCAGCCCGAGCCCGCCGACCACGACACGGACCTCCTCCGGGCCGGGCCCAGCGCCCTCATCGCCCCGTCGAACACCGCCGCGGACACCGCCCCGGTGACCTCGTGCACGCCGCGTATTGCGCACGCGATCTCGTCGTCCGCTCCGATTATCGAGGCCGCGGGGCACTCGATGGATCGGACGGCGGCGACGAGCTTGGCCATCTCCTTCGCGATCCTCTTCTGCGACTTGACGTGCAAGGCGAGGTTCGATCCGTCTCTCCGGCGGGCGGCCATCTGAGCGGCGGAGAGCTCCTGCCTGAGGGCGAGCACGGAGGTCTGGAAGATCCCGAAGGCGTCGACGAACTGGAGGAAGTTTTCCAGAAGCTTCTCGACGAAGCCGGCGCGCTGGGAGAGGGCGTCGTGCGTTTGGGGCATCTGGAGGACGTCGTCGAGCGAGTCGAGGACGCTCTTGAGGCGGGATAGGCCGGCGAGGAGCCAGGAGGAGTGGGAGGTTGCTGCGTCGCAGGGGATCAAATCGGGCCTAGAGTGTTCCCAGGAGCGGAGCTCGGCGATCTCGTCGATTAGTTGGGGGATCAACGGCTGAGATCTGACGCAGGGGAGACTGGAGGAACGGACGTGGTAGGATTTGGCGGGCTTTGATGGACGGTCAGGATTGGGGTGGGGAAATGATACTGTACGGCGGTATCTATCTGCGACCATTTTTTTGTTGCAGTTTAGAAAGAGATAGATAAATTGGGATAGATTGGGTTTGAAGGTGGGAATTCAATTGGGGTGAGATGAGAAGGTATTTATAGAGAAAGGGAGAGAGAGCCAACACATGAGAGAATGGAGAATGAATGATGGAGTAGTTGTAGGCGAAATTTTTTTTTTATACAAGAATAGAAGGTAAGAATTTGGGTGAAATTGCTCATCTATATCTATCTATATCTATATAAAATATTAAAATCTATATAAAATATTAAAACAAAGGGCTGAAACGGACTCTGGTGCGATCTCGCATCCACGGAATTTTCTGGATTAAAGCGGGATTATTTTTGCTTACGTGGCATTTTCTGGATTAAAGTGGTATTATATTTCTGGCCCACATCAATTAATAAACGAATATAGTTAGCTAAAAACTTATCTTTTTATATCAATAATCTATCCAATATAACTTGAATTAGTTGTTATGCATATTTATTATTTTCATGCTTTTGTTAATAAATTATATTATTTATTATTTTAAAAGATGAAAAAGAAATATTTGGTGTGTTATTCTACTTTTAGATCAAATTGAATATAATATATTTATATATGGTTTTATTTTTGTGAGCCACATCAATTTGATTTTTTTTAAGCCACGTCAATTAATTATCTAATATAATATTTTAATATAATTAATATAATAAAATATAATTTATTAACAAAACGCGCAACCGCGCGGGTAACGAATACTAGTAAAATACTAAAGCAGATGCATGAAACGGTCTCTGGTGCGATCTCGCATCCATGGAATTTTCTAGATTAAAACGGGATTATTTTTACTTACGTGGCATTTTCTGAATTAAAGTGGTATTATATTTTTGGCCCACATCAATTAATAAATGAATATAGTTGATAAAAAAAACTTATCTTTTTACATCATCTATTCTTTTTTTTTAAGCAAATCATCTATTCAATAAAACCTTATAACTTATATTTTAATTAGAGTATGTGATTAAGATATTTATCTAGAGTATCTACGTACGTGTCAACTTAACCCTAAACTGGTTGGTTACCTTAAGCGATCCCTAAAATAATTAGCCGCTTCAAATCCAGATTTGCCGCAACCTTCAAAAATATATCATCATTAGCAAAGTTGCAATCGAGGTATAGTACGTAGTTTTGACAATTTATTCATCATATCTATCTATCTATCTATATATCTATATAATCTATATAATCTATCTATATAAAATATTAAAACAGAGGCCTGAAACGGGTTCTGGTGCGATTTCGCGTTCATGAAATTTTCTGGATTAAAACGGCATTATTTTTGCTTACGTGTCATATTATGGATTAAAGGACATCAATTAATAAATCAATATAGATAGGTAAAAAACTTATCTTTTTAGACCAATATATTAAGTGGCTATAAAACTATAAAACCTATCCTTTAGTTAACATAATCCTCATCTTTTAGCCATCAAGCTAATTTTTTTCATCAAACCTTGAAAAAGAAATGTGGTAGGCAATTTATATCTTTTTTTTTTGTCAATCCGAACTTAAAAAACAATTTATATCAATAACTATATTTTACCATTTACAACTAATCCAATAAAATTTTATCTTATCAACTACATTATAACTTCGTTTTTTTTCATAATTAATAAAACATGATATTAATTGATAACAATTCAATAAATAACGTGAGTTCCTCCACTGATTATGTATTATACAAATTAATAACAAAAGCTAAGAGTTCCTCCAATGATTATGTACAAAGTAAAATTTATAATTTATGATAAGTTCACATAATAATTATTTACGACAATTTATACTAAACAAATACTAGCTCAGATCATGTCATGTTTATTTATTTTTAAACTAAGCCTACTCTTAATTACTATTGACGGTAAAAACACTTGAGATCCTCTAATATATATCTATATCTATATCTATATATAATATATTAAAACAAAAACTTGACGTATCCTCTTATGCGATTCACCTATATATGTGTCATTTTTTTGGTGTAATCTAACCGGGTTTTGATATGCCAATTAATGATAATCCAATATATTTAAGTCATGTCATAATGGCTCCACGTTTTTTTTATCCAAATGTCATTCTATTTATCCACCTTAATTGATATCTACAATTTATTTTTAATATAAATATTCAACATATTTTAATTTGTTATAAAGTCTATAATTTTACCTTAAGTTACTTATTTTATTTTGAGTTATTTATCTTTAATCATTAAGATTTATTATGATAATTCATTATATTTATATCCAGGGTTAAGATTTCATATATTGTTCTTAAAATCATACTACACTTTCTTCATTTAAAGTAAAATAGTGATAATTTTGAAATTCAAAGACATAATTCCAATTAATAAAATTGAAATAGTAAAAAAATCACTATTTTTTTACTTTATATTATTAAAACACCTCATTAGTTCCAAATTTATAAAATTATCACTATATTATTAAAACACCTCATTAAATTGGGACCTACCTTAATTAATAGAAAAGATATAAAATTGAAATAAATAATGTATTTTATTTTATATATATTTTTTTAATAAATCATTCATAATACCCTAATAACTAAGTATATATTTATTTAATATACGAGATATTTAAAAATAAACACATGCATTTATATCATAACTAAAAAATAGAATAATAAAAAATATTACTTTTATTTTATTTATAATAGTTCCAAATTTATAAAATTAAATAAATTTATCAAACATAATTTATTTATCTATTATATATATAATGTGTTATATATTGATTTGAACTAAACATACTCTTAATTTTGTTTAATGTTATTAAAATATCCAAAGATTTCAACTAATTAAACTATCATAACCTTCAAATTTCAGAAAAAAATATAAATTAAACATTATTTTGTTTATTTAAAAACCGCACAACGGGCGGGTAGTATAACTAGTAATATACTAAAACAGAGGCCAGAAACGGGCTCTGGTGCGATTCGCATACGTGGAATTTTCTGGATTAAAACGGGATTATTTTTGCATACGTGTCATATTCTGGATTAAAATGGTGTTATCTTTTTTTATCTACATCAATTAATATCGCATATGTGTCATATTTTGGATTGATACGATATTAGGTTAGTTATTAAGATAAGAAGTTTTTGATTTTTTTTTTGTTTAGAAAAATTGATCCCTCCTTTATTTACTTACGTGCTTTGAGATAGGAACATTTTTATTTTTTTTTTATTTGTTTAGAAAAAAATGATCCACCCTTTATTTACTTAAGTGTTTCTTCTAAGATATGTTTTTAGATTTATATGTTTTTTTAATTATTGCTTTTGAATTTTTATAACAATATTTTTCATTTATTTTGTTACGTACTCTCCCAAGGTATGTTTTTAGTTTTATATGAATTTTTTTCTAATTATTCCTTTTGAATTTTTTATTCAAAAGTTGAAATTTTATAACAATATTTTTTAAAAAAATTGGGTCAAAAATAATATTTTTATACAATCTACCAAGTATCGGTGAGCATTTTGCACTATTGGATATATATTCTTTGATCCCCCTACGTAATAAAAATAGGTCGGATCATTAATTGAGATGGAAAAATTATATTACGTTATTGATGACGTGGCTAAAAAAGATAACAGATAAGTTTTCTACCTAATTAAGATATAAAGTTGAATATTTATAAAAATATATCAATTTCATCTAAAAAGATAGAATGAATGACAAAAATTCTACGGAGCACTATATTAGATTGAACGATTTGATTATTTTATATAGCATTATAGATAGATTATTTTATTTTATTATATTACATTAGATTTTTTAAATATATAAATATGTATCATGCCGTCAAGATTCTAAAATATGAAGAAGGAATATTTGATCAATTATTCTACCATTTAGATCAAATTGAATATAATATATTTATATATAGTCTTATATTTTTGTGAGTCACGTCAATTTGGTTTTATTTTTTTATTCACTTCAATTAATAATCTAATATAATATTTTAGTATAATTAATATAATAAAATATAATTTATTAGCAAAACGCGCAACCGCGCGGGTAACAATACTAGTTAGGAATGTAAAGCAACACTTTGACAAAAAAAAAATGTAAAGTAACACTTTTTACAACATTGTTTTAATTGATTAAATTTAATCGCATGTTGCACTAGACACCGTGTAAAATATCTCATATCTCATATAATAAAAAACTATTCTAGCCTTTATTTAAAAAAAATATTATAAAAAATACATTTTTATTCTAAATATCTATTTTTATATGGTTAGAAAATTTTATTTTGAAAATTTTTATTTTATCAAATATCATCTTTTGAATTTTGGAAAAATAACCAAAAATAGTACTGGTTAAAACCAAATTTTATTTTGAAAAAATAAAATTGATATATTTTAGTAAAATAATACCTCTTTAAGACATCTTCTTTTATATGTTTATAAAAAAAATTTAAACTAAAATTGATATACTTAACCCAAATTTTATGATATAATTTTCTCTTTTTTTCCAAAATATTCTTTGTGTTATATATATAATTTTAATATTTTTTTTTGTTCTTATCAACTTTTTAATTATAAATAAATAACAATATATGTGTTTTTTTTATATTTTTATTTTTTCTCAAAATTTTTAAAACTTTTTTATAATATAAATCTTTAAAAAAATCCCAAAATATCGTTGTTGTCTCTAATCCTGCTGCCGCAGCTGATTATCCTAATGGGTTCGTATGAGATGAGGTTAATAAACTAATTAAAATTATAAACAGGGTAAAATTTATAAATTGTTGGTAAAAGTAGTTAAAAATTTAAACAACAAGATAATCTTTGTATGGGGAGAAATTTGTAAAAAGTGGAGTTTATTTGGTTGTTATTAGAGATATTTTGGTACTTTCATACCAAATAAGATAAAAGGGAGAATAAACACTCAAATAACCTCAATTTTGTAGCTTATTTTTTAACACAATTTTTTAACACGTTTTTGTTTATTTTGGTCATCCAAACAAACAAAAAAAGCTGTTTAAAAATTAAACACCAACAAATAATTAATTTTTAACAGTTTAGTTGTCCATACACACCAACTAGTTCAGTACCCGCACCATGTGCGGTTTTTTTACAATTTAAATAAATTTAATATAAATACCCGTTTAGAGAGCTAATTAATTTATTTCAACACTTTTGAATTGTTACACAATTTAAATAAAATTACCATTTCATTAATATATTGAAAGTATTATCAAACTTTTATATGATTATTATCAAAATCTTACAAAATTGGATAAAATCTTTCCAAAATATTCTATGTCTAAAACTTATGGAAACTATTATCTTAAAATTGATTAAGGTGGAGATAATTTTTTTTGATTGGTTATTACTATTAAGATAAGGAGAAGATGTCATATGTTACATACGACTTATCATTTATTATATCTATTATATATATCTTCTAAAATTGGTTACATATGTTACATAGGCAAAATCTTATCTTATATAATAGGTAAACTCTTATCGTATATAGTATTTAAAATTCGTTAATATCTTCTAAACATATATCCATATCTAATCAAATTGAGTCAAATTTTATCTTATTAATATATTGATATATTGATTAAATAGATTTAGAATAAAATTTTATCTTATGGATATATTAATTATTAAATCTTATCTTAAATAATATTATTTAAAATTTGGTTAATATCTTCTAAAAATATATCCACATCTAATCAAATTGGGTCAAAATTTATCTTATGCATATATAGATATATTGGTTAAATAGAGTTAGAATAAAATTTATCTTATGCATATATAGATATATTGATTGATTGAATAGATATATCTAATTTTATCTTGTATATATATTAATTATTTCTTTTAAAAAATGTGATTGGTTCATACGACTACTTTTAAGAAGAAGCCGCCATGTGTCTCAACCGACTTCTCCTTTATTATATATAAAATTGATGTCTCGTTTTTACATTGATAACAGATTTAACAGAGGTTTCTTCAATCTTACGCGGCTACGTACGGTACGCCTTATAAAAAAAAGCGAAGAAACAGCGAACCGAAGTGAACCCAGATTTGGCGGTCTAATTAAATGAGATGGGGACATGTGGGGGGTATGGTGTGAGTTGGGGAGTGCAGGTGTTGTGGCGCGTAAATTTAAGGAGAGAGAGAGAGAGAGGGAGTTCCATTTTCGGTGGAGAGGGAACACCACGTTTATGGACGCCCTGGCGTTTGTTACCCTTTGGCTTTGGGTGCAACTGTACGCTGGTATATGTGGTCCCCTTGTTTCGTGTGGGCCCGCCTAAGCCACATGGCCGAGTTGCCCCTTGTTCTATTCTACTTACTTTCAAATTCAACAAATAGTGCTACAAATCATTCTACTGTTTTTTCTATTACACGGAGTATCTCTTTGAGAGATGCATATTAACAAAATTACAAGATATTTATAAATCCAACTAATAGCTAATGAAACTTAATTTGAATCTTTTCATACACTAATAGAAACAATTGAGGCATCCGTAGTTGTTTTTCAGAAGCATATCCTGTGATGTTTTTTCTATTGGTGACCGTTTCTGATATTCTTGTGTCTCCTCGATCTTCAGCTCATCTTTAGTGTTTTGCGATGTCTGCTTGCCTTCTCCTAGTTGCTCGGTGACTTCTCATGATGTTTTTGGCCATCTTCCGATCTCCAGCCTCTTGATTCATTAGACATAGTTTTTTGATCTACTAAATTGATCCTTACCTTTATAAAAAAAAAACACAATAAGGATAATCATATTAAGTAATGTAATATAACCTTAATTGATAATTATAATTAATTATTATAAAAAAATAATATAAATATTTAAAACTTTATTAACCATATCTTAGAAGATATCTTAGAATGTTATAAGATTTTTTATATAATTTTTTTTACCAACAAACACTAAATTATATATTTAACCATTTAAGTACTAAAAATTAATTAAATATATACTTAAATTAACACGAAAAGAGATGCC
Source organism: Persicaria maculosa (assembly GCA_963922045.1). Taxonomy (NCBI): domain Eukaryota; kingdom Viridiplantae; phylum Streptophyta; class Magnoliopsida; order Caryophyllales; family Polygonaceae; genus Persicaria; species Persicaria maculosa. The sequence continues at coordinate 18,070,650 of OY998257.1, read as the reverse complement.
AAGTCAAGTGGGGAAATGCAACAGTAGATGAAATATAAAGGCCAAAGTGCCAAACTAAAACACAAAATGTAGATTTAATATATATATATATATATATATATATATATATATATATTATTCCTTTTGTTTCTTCCATGTCTATTCTCCGAACAAAATGCGGTTTCAATCCACATTTTTTCCCACTCTAACAAAAATGAATATTTTGGGAATAAGTTTGGAAAGATAAATATTTCATTAAAATTTTATTTTACAATGAATATTTAGAAAAAAAATAAAAAATATGAAACATCATAAAGAAATAAACTTTATAAAATAATCTATATATTAATTAAAACCAAAGCACCTACGCCAGGTGTCGCTCCCTCACGCAAAGTTATTTTTGGCAACATTTATATTGAATATATTTAGAAATAACTTTTTTTAAACAATGAGATTAATTCAAAACTTTTTTTAAAAAAAAGTTAATATTAACTATACAATATTATTTCATTCTATATTAACTATACAATATCATTTCAAGCTATTTTCTTTAAACAATGAGATGAATTTAAAACTTTATATATATAGTACATTCCAAATATATGATTTTTTTGGAGCAACCAATCTATATATATATATATATATATATATATATATATATAGATTGGTTGCTCCAAAAAAATCATATATTTGGAATGTACTATATATATATATATAAATTGAAAACTATTTTTGTTTTTATCATAACCTTAATTTTTTGTAATTTCACCTAAGCAACCTAATCTACACAAAATTTCACATGATAAAATTTTTAAATGTTTTTTTTTACCAATGGGATATATTTATTCTAACTATTAAATGATAAATATTTTTTATTAATTAGATGTCATAATCACTTTAATTTTACAATTTCCTCCCAATCGACTGAACCTAGAAAAAAATCCAACTATTAAAATTTTGACAAGTTTCTTTAATTAACATATCTATATCTAACTAATAAACCGTAAGCATTTTTTATTAGGTGTTATAACTTATAAGAACCTTTATTTTAGAATTTTCACTCAACCAACCTATTCTACTGAAATTTTAAACTAATGTAATTTTTACACATTTTTCACAAATATTAATTTTTTACTTACTTTATCAAATCAAATTTTTTTCTATTTTATGTTAACGTATGGTAATAGTTTATTTCATTTTATAGCGGTAATTTAATTTTTATACTTACAAAAATCTATTTTTAACTTTTTAAAAGAAAAATACACGCCATGGCGTGGGGACTATACTAGTTAAACTTAAAAGGATTCAAGTTTACATCTACTCAATCTTTAAAGTCAAAATTATTTAAAATTTCAATTTTTATGATTTTTTTTACATTTTTTAAAAATAAATGTATAGGAATTATCCTTTATAAAGCAAATATATATTTTTAAAAACCCATTTTTAACATTAATTCGAAGTTAAAATATAATATTGTGGGACGATAGTTTGAATGGTTTGCTACTCCCTCCTTTAATTAAAAGCATGCTACTTTATTTTTTAACATGTTTTTTAAAAAAGTAAAATAAAATATTATTTTTTAAAATAATTTTAATACTTAATTGTAATAAATATAATAAAATTTATGAAGAAATCGCGAAGGACACGAGTAATAAGACTAGTATATACTCTTAAAACATAATACTTTCTGCCTAGGTGACACTCTCTCATTAAGAGCAACCCCAACCGCTCTTGTAAAATAGAGAAAGTTAAAATTTTTAGAGGAGGATATGAGTTTTTTAAGTCCAATAGCTCCTCTATATTCATCTCTAAAATAGAGAAACCTTAGGAGAAAGAAAAAATTTCTCTAAATTTAGAGGAAGATGGCAAAAACTCTAAAATTTAATTCTCCTCAATACCAATGCAAATTCATTGTAATTAATCAACAATTGGACAAGTTTGTTATATTTATACAAAAATTAAGTTAGGAGTATTTGTTATAATTAAATTAAGTTGAATGTTTTGCTAGAATTAACTCGTTATTTAATTTAAACATGTTAGTTTCAAGTTATGTTAAAACTCATGTTATACGTAAATGTCAAACTTATGTAGTTTATATTAGAAGTTATGTTGAGCTTAAATGTACGTTAAAGCTCGTATTTCAATTAAACTTATTTACGTTTTTGAAAATTTTAACTTAAAATTCATGTTCATCTAGTTGTATGAAATTATTTAACAATTTGCATAAAGTTTAAGAATACCTAAAATTGAAATTGTTTGAAATAAAGAGTATATGTAGTATGTAATAAATCCAGAAATTTGTAAAATAGAGAAGCTGTTGGAGTTGAAGTGTAAATTTTTTAGAGATTTTCATATTTTTTCCTCTATTTTAGAGAATTTTTAGAGGAGCTGTTGGGCTTGCTTAAATCCTCTCATTTCCAACCATCAAGTTTTTTCTCCCTTCTTTAATTATTTATTTCCTTTTTTTTATTCTTTGCTTTATCTCTTTAAATTAATCACATTTTTCTTTTATTTTTAATATATTGACTAACTATCTATATATCTATATCTATTTCCTTTAATTTTTTTATTCCTTTCTTTATCTCTTTAAATCAATCACATTTTTTTCTTTTCTTTTTAATACATTTACTAACTATCTATATCTATATATCTATATCTATATGTATATCCACACACACACACACACACACACACACACACACACACACACACACACACACACACACACATATATATATATATATATATATATATATATATATATATATATATATTCTTAAGACAGAATACTTTATGGCCTACGTCTCTCCTTAATCATCTCCACCAATCAAGTTTTTTGCCATTCTTTAATTATTTATTTTCTTTAATTTTTTTATTCATCTTTTTATCTCTTTAAATCAATCACATTTTTTTCTTTTCTTTTTAATATATTTATTAACTATCTATATCTATCTATTCTATATATATATATATATATATATATATATATATATATATATATATATATATATATATACTCTTAAACAGAATACTTTTTGTCTACGTGTCAGTCTCCCTTTAATCCTCTCTTTTCCACTAATTAAGTTTTTTTTGCCCTTCTTTAACTATTTATTTCCTTTATTTTTTTATTCCTCTCCTTTAATTTTCCTTGAACTTATATTCTTATCTATTGCCTCTACTACTTACTTTCTACCAAGTAAGCTAAACAATATCATAATAATAAGTGGAGGATTCAGAAATACTAACATAATAATAAGTGGAGGATTCAGAAAATTTTCGGAGAGGTGCAAAATTATATATGTGTAGCATCGTCTTAGATTAAAGCGACATAAAACACTATATAATACACCAAGAAATGATGTCATTTTAGGATAAAACATCTTTATTTTATGATAAAATATCATAATTTTTTACCCTTAAAAATATAAATAAATACATAAATAAAATATTTAAAGAAAAAACTATTAAAATAAAGATAGGAAATATAATAAACATTGAGTCAGTATGTAAAACTATTAAAATAAAGATAGGAAATATAATAAACATTGAGTCAGTATGTAACTTGTCGTACTCTTAATATGTAATAATATATAACTAGATATATAAAATTTTAAGGTGCATAACTTCTTACCTAATTGTCGAAATAAGTAATATAATTTCTCGTTTCGAAGCTCTTGAGATGAATTATAGTATGTGAATGTCAATCTAAATAAAATGTAAAAATATTAATAGTTTATTGAAATAAAATCAAACTGATTAATATAACTTTAATTTTTAAAAATTCATAATTTTTTTATTCGAATATCCGATTCGGACGTATTATAAATCAAAACAAAGTTATCAATAAGGAAAATACATATAGGTCGTTTGTCAGATGAGATGACCGACACGTGTAGTACCCCATGCTCACTTAGCTCCGCCGCTAATAACAATCTCTACAACATTGTTTTAATTATTTGAATTTAATTTTTATATTAACTTATTTATAAATAAAATAGATATATTTTGTTTTTTATTTGTAAATCAATCAATGAATTACAAAATAATACACGTAAATTGAAGACGAATTACTACATATCGATCCATATAGGGGCTTGTTCGTGGAAACATGTTTTAATTGGGGGTTTTCACGGTCAACGATCTATGTCTGCAGTTTATTAGTGAAAAAAATGGCTGGATTAATTCAGTAACCAATCAACCTTCAACTACGGAGTATTTAACTAACTGCTATTTGAATGTCTGCTAGCTAGCTAGATAATGATTCATGGAGTTTTTATATTATACAGCAACATTATTAATTATTTATCTGACACCATCGCATGCATACTATATATCATGTCATCAAAATCCGACAAATTAACACTTGTGATTCATAGATTCATAACTTTAGATTATGACTTATGACAGTTATGTTTTCTCACATACGTGACTTTTTTTTCTTTTTTTTGATAGCAACATGGACGTGACTTTTGTCAGGACTTGAGGTCGGATAGTCGGAAGCTAAGCTTCCATGGAGCTTTGTGAGAGATTGATAAAGAGAAGATAGTAGAATAGAGATTCAGAAGGAGAAAGATTAGAGAAAGAGAGGGTAAATGTCTGATATTTTTCTTCATAACCGTACAACACATGAGATAGATATTTATAACCCAAAACCTATTTTCTAGTAAATTCAATTATTATCCCTATTATATTAAGAGAGAATGATGGTGAATAGCGCAAAAAAAAAAAACTTTGCACTTTTGTCACTAGAAATTGAGCACACTTAATCCATTTTTATCCAATTTTGCACAAAAGTACCGGTCAAATCTCCCCCCTTTAACCGGCTATAAGCCTGATTTTACACCAAAAAAAAGGAAAATAAAAGGATGGGAGGGGAGGCTACGTGGGTGGGAAAGAAAAAAAAGGGAAAAGGGGTTGAAATGCATCAAATGCATTTCCAATCCATGTCAACTCAACTCTATTTATCCAAAAAACGACCGGAAAAGGGAAGCAATTTTCAAGGAAGTCCAAGTGACGGTTTGTGGAGAGAAGAAGAACAACAGTCCGGCGATCCTGAAAACACAGGAGGTTGGGGACAAATTTGTCGCCGGAGAGGAGAGAAGAAGCCCACACCAGCGTCTAAGTGAAGAGGTAAGCCCCCCTTTCCATCTCCTTGAATCTCTCGATCCTTTTCTCCCTTTTTTGCGAGTGTGGAATGTGAAATCGCCGGTTAGGGTTTGGAATGAACGACGAGGGTGGCAATGGTTGGACTGGAAATTGAGATATGGGAGAGGTAGAAGAAGATTGATTGAGGTTTGGGCCGTGTTTGATTTGGTATTTGATTCTTTGAAAGAGAAATTGGGTGACAAGGGTTTAAAATTGAGTGACAGTGGTTTCGAATTGGGGTTTAAAATTGAGTGACAGTGGTTTCAAATTGGGTGTCAAGGGCCGTGTTTTATGAACACTTTTTTGTGAAGTGGCACTTTGGATATTTTGTTAAACTTGGTACTTTTTTTTATGTGGACATGAACATGTTTTGCGCTTACGACGGTGTAGGTATAAACATGGTTGTACTTGGTACATTTTCCATTCGTTGCATATAGTTAAATTTAGAAGGTAGCCACCCTATGTGACACGGTGAATCAATTCTGTGACACATTATTTTATACAGGTGACAGGGGTTATCTGTTAAAGAAATAAAAAGTATTTGCTCTGAACTTATACAATTGGTTTAAACTTGGCACATTTTGATTTGGCGAGGTACATGTTATCCACTTGAAGGTATGTATGCACATTAGTGGAGCCTAATTGATTCGATGCATATAGTTAAAGGTAGAAGGTAGCCACCTTATGTGACACGTTGAATCAATAACGTGACATGTTATTTTATACAGGTGACATGGGTTATCTGTTAAAGAAATAAAAAGTATTTGCTCTGAGCTTATACAATTGGTTTAAACTTGGTACATTTTGAATTTGAAGAGGTACATGTTATCCACTTGAAGGTATGTATGCACATTAGTGGAGCCTCATGGATTCGATGCATATAGTTAAAGGTAGAAGGTAGCCACCCTATGTGACACGGTGAATCAATTATGTGACACGTTATTTTATACAGGTGACAGGGGTTATCTGTTAAAGAAATAAAAAGTATTTGCTCTGAACTTATTCAATTGGTTTGAACTTGGTACATTTTGAATTTGAAAAGGTAAATGTTATCCACTTGGAGGTATGTATGCACATTAGTGGAGCCTAATTGATTCGATGCATATAGTTAAAGGTAGAAGGTAGCCACCTTATGTGACACGTTGAATCAATAACGTGACACGTTATTTTATATAGGTGACATGGGTTATCTGTTAAAGAAATAAAAAGTAGTTGCTCTGAACTTATACAATTGGTTTGAACTTGGTACATTTTGAATTTGGAGATGTACATGTTATATCCCCTTGAAGGTATGTATGCACATTAGTGGGGTTATCTCTAAAAGAAATAAAAAAGTGAGAATCCCAGTAGTGACACGTTACTTTAAACATGTGACACGTGAAGTCAAACAAGTGGATGCTGCAAATGTGGAAGGTGAGCGAGGCAAGAGGACTAGGAAGGCACGAGGAGGGGATGGACAAGACATGCCTCCCCCTGCGAAGAAACCACGTGGCAAAAAGGATTGACTTGGCCATTATTATGAACTTTGTTGTTGTTGTAGTAGGTTGTCATGACCTTCGATGGTTTGGATTGTCGTAGGTTGTGTGGAACTTTGTTGTTATTGTCGTAGGTTGTTATGAACTTTGTTGCTGAAAACCTATAGTTGTCTATGGTAGTTGAATTGGGTGTTATTGTGGTACTTTGCTGTGAACTTTGTTGCTCTCTATATGATGTTCGTTGGTCATAAGTTGTAGAATGTCATGATATTTTTATGATAGATGTTGGTCATTAGTTGACTAGGTTCTTACGCTCGAAACTTTAGGTATCAAAGTACCATCAAATTCAAATACGTGACACAATACATAATTCAGGTGACACGAATTTTCAAACAGGTGACAAGGCAAGGGTGATTGCCTTATCAAGTGCCAACCGCAGAAATGTCAAACATCGAATTCAAACCAGTGACACGTTACCCCTTTCATCTGACACGAGAATACAAACCGGTGACAGGGGTTATTTCCTGAAACCGTCCCCAAAAGTACCACAAAGTTCTTAATGACTTACATATAGCTTGCCATATAGTTTGCCAAGTATGTAACCCGTTCCCAAAAGTAATGCGAAGTACTTAACCCGTTCCCAAAAGCCCTACGAAGAAAAATGGTCCAACCCCTAACCCCAATCTGCAAATGCATAAGCAAACCCAGCTTCTGAGGTAAGGCGTTGGACCACCAATTTAGGAACAAAACTACAAACGACGACGCTTGACACGGGAAAATTCTCCCCGAGATGGGTACCGGGATGTCTTAGGGCGACCAGGTCGCCGCTTCACGTCCGGGGGGAGGCACACCACACTGGACATGGCTGGGGGGATTCTCCAATCAACTCTTGGAGGAAGCGAATATATCATATCCTCGTAACACGCCTTCCATGCTGCGACTTTGTAGAAGTCATTCACTAGAGAGAAGATATTGGTACCTCCAAACTTGGCAGCGGCTATGGCATGCGGGCACGGGAACTGGTCAATGTCGAACCGTTTGCATGTGCAGGTACGGGCACTCAAGTTCACAACCCAGGAGGAGAACCCTTTGCGGACATTGTACTCGTGTGGGCTGAGCGGTCTGACATCCAAGCATATTGCCATCGCATAGTTCGTTTTCAGAGCATCATCAACATAGTCGCTCACCGACTTACCCGGTTTGGTGGTGGTTTCCCGTCGCTCATAAAACCACTTGCCTATGGTTTCGATGATAGCATCAATCAAGGCAGTGATATGTAGGTCGCGGGGATCCTTGAAGACGGAGTTCAGACACTCTGAGTTGTTCATCGTCATTATGTTGTAGTGCATCCCCAAGAAGTATGTTCGGGCCTAGTTCTGGAAACCAGCCTCTTTCAGGTATTGGCCTGCAGGGGCTGAATGTGCGCAGAAATCACCGAAGAGCTTCTCAAACTCTGCCCTCGTGTATGCCTTCACCATCTTGAAGAACAACATCAGGCCCATGACCCCCTTGTATCTGCACCTCGCATTCTGAAATAGATGCCATATGCAGGCCTCTTGCTTTGCAAACACATAGTTGTCCCTCAAACCTTTGACGATACTAAGATGGTGATCAGAGACAAACATTACGTCCGGTGTGTCCTCGACAACATGTAGCATGTTCTTGAAGAAGAAGCCCCATGACCCGTGATTCTCACCATCAACAATTGCAAACGCAATCGGGTATATATACTTTGTGGTCTGCATCTTGGGTTGTGGCAAAGAGAAGGGTGCCCCTTAACTTCCCTTTGAGGAAACTCTCATCCACTGAAATGACCTGTACATGGAAGTCGATGACGGTTGGTTTGGTGACATGGGCTTCTGTATAAGGTGACATGCAATATTACACTACCGACATGGAGTTTTACCTTTCGAAGGTAGGGGATCGCCTTGCGCCATACCCCGAAGCTAACAAAGGCATACTTGAATCTTTGGGATGAGTCCAGCTCTAACCTAGTATATTTCCCGGGGTTAGTCTGCTCCAACATGTGCAAGTATGGAATAATATATTGGTAACTGTCTTTATCGGCCCCATGCTTCACCTCCCTCGCCACCTGTCGTGCCCTTTGTGCCTTCCAGTAGCTACACGTGATGCCATACTAGGACTTCATCATTGTCTGCACTTGCTCGGGAATGAGGTTCTTTCGAGTCCTGGTGAACCTAAAAGTGACAGGTTCAATTACACAAGGTGTCATATGGAATATTATCATGTGACCGAACTAAAAATGTTCGTAACTAAAGTAACACTTACGTGGACACGAGGTTCCGTCCAATCATGTTCGACGTAGCATGTCGGTTATGGTTGTGCTTCATGTTCATGTCACATGTATGCTCCTGGATATACTTTCGGATGACCCATAAGTCGAGACCCTACACATCCGCGTGCACTTGTTGTCCACACATCCAACGATATATAACGATTTCTTCGACCTCTTCGCTACAAACTCGAAGCACTTCTCCACTGCATTCCACCTAAGCTGAGTATGCACATCAGCCTTCGATGCGAATAACTGTCACATCGAAAGTTCTATCATGTTTCGTGACTCGTCGTGGGTCCTGGGTGCGAGGCATTGCTCTCTCCACCATAGCTTTAGTGTTCTCTATCGTAGTTGGGGATATGCTGGACCTCGAAACCCAATTTTCAAGTTCCCTCATCACCTCATCGGCTCATCCTCAACTTCCTCCCACTCCATCGAAGCTTCAATGTTCTTTATTTTAGTTGGGGATATGTTGGACCTCGGAACCCAATTTTCAAGTTCCCTCATCACCTCATCCTCAACACCCTGACACTCCAAATCATCCCATACTTCTTCCCGCTGCACTCCGACATCTTCGTCCTCATCCTCCTCCTGACTGCTTATGGATATGACCTCCAACCCCTGAAACATGTCACCTTCATAGTTTACCGTGTCATCTGAAGAGTTGTCCGTGTCACCCAATTGGATCACATCCAGACCCTGAACCTTGTCACCTACAAATATATGCATGTCACCAGTTTCACACCCCCTGTCAGTAATGACCTCCATCACCACACCCAAGAGGATCACATCCGGTCCCTTACCTTTGTCACCTGAACATATATTCATGTCACCCGTTTTAAACCCGGTGTCGGTAATGTCTATCACACCCAAGTGGTTCACATCCGGACCCTTACTCTTGTCATCTAAACTTATAGGCATGCCACCCGTTGTAAACCTCGTGTCGGTAATGTCTATCATACCCAATTCCTTGCCCTTTCCTACGGCCTCGCTCACCTGACCCAATTGGTTCACATCCGGACCCTTACCTTTGTCACCTAAACAGTTATGCGTTTCACCGCTTTTTAACCCCGTGTCACGCATTTCTATCACCCCCATCTCCTTGCTCTTCCCTATGGCTTCGCTACCCTCTCTTCCCCCAAATAACCCAACATCTATAGACACAAGGTTTGGTTGTGCCTTACCTTCTGCCTCGCCAATGACAATCTCACCCAAGTTGTCCACTTTTTGGGAGGTACGTGGCCCACTAAAGTCTTCTTCCCCGACGCCGGGTTGCTTTACTTCAACGCTCTCGTTCAGCAATGGACCCACATATATCGGCATGGGCCATGGATGTTCCCTACACTTCGAGTTCAGAAACTTAAATGCCTCAAGGTCGTCATCATCGGCTATCGTGATCGGATGACCCCATTCTTCCGCCTTTGCCACGTGAGACAACGACCACTCTTCATATAAAGAATCATGGCCGACCTTGAGCTTGATCAGTTTTTTCAGAGAGCTGAAATCGATGCTCTCTTCAATAATCACATTCTTGCGCGCGGTCTCACCTGCAAACACCCATCCAGCACCCTCGAACAACCACCGACCGTTGAAGATGAAAGTAACACATACCTTGGCATTTTCTCCTGAAAATGAAAAGAGGGATGAGCACTATAGATCATGGGTAGCTACTTTTCGCAAAACATGAGGAGAACCAAGGGAAACGCCTACCCATTGCAACTGAGAATTAGGGTTTCTCAGAAACACAAGTGACACGGATGTTTATGATCACTGACACGAGGACGGAATAAGGCTGACAAGTGCTCTGCAACTGGACCTTGAGGCCGACGGTTTGTCTTTAATGGTGGCCTTCTTCTCCAGGCCTTTTGTCCAGGGAAACCCCCAATTACTCCCCTCCTCTGTTTTTATACTCTGCAAATTAGAGGGAAAGCCCCTATCACATCCCCATTTTCCCTTGTAATCATTGTTGTCTTGTCACCTAGGTTTGGCACCAAAACTCCCCACCAAAACCTTCTCTCTCTCCTGTTCTTTTTTACCTTCAACCGACTGCTCCTTTCCATTTTTTATTTTGCACCAAATGACCCCTATGCTACCTTTGCCATTCTCCAAAAAGTGGTGACATTTTTGCAAAGTAAAAAAAAATGTGTCTAGTTGTGCAAAAGGCCCTTATATTAATCCCTAACAACTTTATATATCCAACCATTGTATATCTATTAACCATCCCATCAAAGCATCAAAGGTGTATAATTCATTAAAATGTGAAAAACTACATTTTGGAGTATATATGATGTGACTAGCTCTATATATCGAACAATTGTATTCCCTTTTGGAGTATATATCATGTGGTATGTTTTCAATATTGCCTTTTATACATCATGTGGTGTGTTTCCAATGCTAATAGAGAGGTAACTCATCATGGTAATTAATAGGGGTGGGGCCCGGTGGGATTTGAGGGGAAAAAAGTAAATCTCGTCCCGTATATTATATATATATAGAGAGAGAGAGATTGACTCCGGTGAAAACCTCAAATTGTGGTAAAAACGGTGAGGATTACTTTATAGCTTGGTTTATTTGAAATCCGTGCTAAAAACATCAATTACACATTGACTTTACAACTCAGTTCAACCTAAAAACCGTGCTAAAAACTCCAGTTTTAAAATAACACATGACTTTATATCTCGGTTAAACCTAAAAACCGTGCTGAAAACTCATGTTTTAAAATTACATTAGTGACTTTATAGCTCGGTTTTATTCAGAACCGGGTTAAAATATATGACTTTATAGATCGTTCTATTCAAAACCGGGCTATAAAGCTAGTGAACCGGACTAAAAAGCCGGTCCTCACAGGTTTTTACCGCAATTTTGGTTTTCACCGGAGCGCACCCCTATATATATATAATATATATATATATAATATATATATATATATATATATATATACAAAATACGCGGAATGTTTATTTTTATAGTAGTAATTCTTTATATATATATATATATTATGACAACATTACAATTTTTTAATTTACATATTTAGGTATTGTATTTACATTTAAATTTTAAATACTTGCATTTACCTACTCTAAAATTAGGATTGAGGGCTAAAGGAGGCTATTAAAACACGCACCTGCTTTCTTCCGGCTTTCAAATTCCAATCTGTATTGCAATGTTTAAGAACTTAATGGTAGTGTTTATTTTTTTGGGTATAAAATTGTGCTACTGGATCTAAAAACATTTTTTTATTTTTTTATTTATTTTTTATAGTATTTTAATATTTTTATGGGAGGGACAAGGCTCGTCCCGTCCCGTCCCGTGTGGGATAAGGCTCGTGTGGGATTAAAAAAAAAAGAGGTGAATCCCGTCCCGGTCCCGTCCCGGAAAAATTAAGCGGGACGGGCCCCATCCCGTCTCATCCCGTCCCACGCCCACCCCTAGTAATTAACATTAAAAAAAATTAACCAATTAAAACACATTACAAAGCCAATTAGGCAATTATAGGGAAAACTAATTAAAATACCCCCACCTTTGGGGGTATGATAAAAATATATCCTCAACTTTCAAATGTAATAAAAATATCCCGACCTTTGAGGATAGTGGTAATATATTAACACAGGTTTTCTTACGGGTCAAAAATGCTAACAAGGTAGTCTACGTGGATTTTTTTACAAAACATCCAACGTGGAAAGCTTTTTACAAATTAGCACTAAAATTGGGTTTTCTTGAACGGTTTCCTTAGATAAAATAATAAACCGACAACAAAATTAAATCCGAAAAACGAAATTGATTCAACCAAGCAACTAATCCGGTCAAAATTGCCGTAAATTATCGCAAAAACGAAATTGAAAGTTGAGAATATATTTTTACCATACCCCCAAAGGTGGGGATATTTTAATTAGTTTTCCCGCAATTATATCACAAATAAATAAAAGATGAGTAAATGAATTAAGATGTCAAAAGTTTAAGTCCCACTAATCCCTTTTTCTATCACTCCTTAAATAAGTAGTATAATATAATGTATTGCATATAATCACCCCTTATATAAAAAATTCTAACAAACCACCCATTATAATTAAAGTCCGTTGTCATATGTGATATGGCAATCCATCATTTTTATTTTGTTAAGTTGCGATTAATATATGTAGGATTACGATTATATCCCTTGTTTTGTTATTAACGAAGTCCCAAAAATATGGGCTCACCAATTGAGGGGCTCCGGATTAGCCCGGATCGTTCAGATCGGGTCAACTGGCTTACTTGAGACGCAGAGTCGCTTTTGGACCCTTATGTCCTAATATGGACCGTTGAACTGTAGTTTGTACTGCGCGATCTTTTCCTTTTCCAGCATGAGATTAACTATGGCTAGATGAAAAGGAGAGGTTCTGCTTGTGACCCATCACCCAGACCCATTACTTGCCCTTTTTCTACTTCCCCTTCACTAATTTAAGCGGGCTTTCTTTGCTGAATACTAGAAATGACTTTCAAGGCCAGTTTCCAGACGCGGACTACTGATATTCGTGGGTTTACTCTCAAATCTCTCCTCGCCAAAAAGCCTCTCTCTCTCTTCGACCCTGATTTTATAGGGTCAAACATGTATACTCATTTGGATGACAAATGTCCAAGTTGGGTCGCCACGTGGTATTGCCTTGGCGACCCGTGGGTTGTGGGTACGAAATCCACTTGGCATTTTAATTAGTCGGGATGAATACCATATAGCCGCGGACGATAGGGCCTTATCACTGCTTATCACTGCTTTTATTCATCCGCGGCCGTTGTCTTTTGTTTTAAATAGGGGATTACATCAATTATATTTAAATATAAGAGATAACTAAAATTCGTTATCATATAGCCAACCATCTTTTTTATTACCAAAAAAAATAGCCAACCATCATGTGATATGAGTAGAGATTGAATAACTTATAAATCACTTTTAACATTCTTATTATATCCGATGTGGGACAAGAGTGTTACAAAACCTCACTTGGCTTATGCGCTAGGCTACTAATACACAATGCTATTGCACACGACTCCCAATCATGAGTCCCAATTGACTTTAATATGGTATCAGAGTGGTAAAGCCAAATAGTTCAACTATCGAAGGTAAAAAAAAGATATTAGATCTGTTGTTCAAGTATTAACTAGAGGAAACAACCCTAGTTGCACTTACGGGGGCGTGTTGAGATGTGAATAGACCAAAAGAGTCTCACATAAAAAATATGAAGCCTAGTATATAAGTTGGCCTACTATCTGCCAATTGGTTTAGGATGAAACCTTACTTGATTTATGTGTTAGGATACTAGTGCACAAGCACCCGTGCACACGACCCCCGATCACGAGTACTAACGGACTACAATAAGGATGTAACCTCTTTGTTTTATCATAATTCTTTGATGTTGATGGTATGAATCGTTAAACATCTTGGGGGTGGTGGCTAATGTTGTTGGCCAAAAAAGATTTTATTCCTTAATTGCCAAATGATCCATCACATCACCGCCATAGTCTCATCTTCTTCTTTCCTTAGTCTAGTACTCTAATTCTCCCATCAAGTCTTGTATATTTTTATTTTGGGTGTCAAGATTCCTCAAATTTTAGGTTAAGTTGATTCTAAACATACTCATAATTTTGAGGAAGTAATTAAGGGTATTCGAAAAAGAGATGGATTGAGTCTTCGTACGGATGCTTGCATAAAGAACATTCAAGGGGCACTCCAATTCATTTTTGTTTTAGTCTTACCTACATTGGAAGTCCTTTTGTCCATAAAATAAATTAATAATTTTGGGATAGGTATTGATGTTCTAGATCCATTCAGACTTCTTTGGTGGGAGAGCTTCTATTTTGCTAATCAATTTCATGGTGCTAGATGTGGTAAACTAACCATATCTATTTAGCTACCAATATAGCTTGTCTTGCATCTCATTAATTATCTGGTATATGTATTTGGAGTACTTCATCCATAAGTTCTCTGGGAAGTACTTGGGGCATGTTATTTTCCTCCATTTTTAATTATGGTCAGTGTATAATTCGCTAACCTTTTGGTTGATTTGAATATCATTTCAGCGTACATTTTTCCATAATCGGGGTAGTCGATGCCTATCTATCTGTTCAAAAATTAATTGACTCTCCATTTCCCACATTCCATATTAATCATTTTTGAAAAGTTTTTCTTAGATGAATGAGTTTAATCCATTGTCATGAGACATTGGCTTTTTTCTTATAATCAAGAATGGGGGTAGTTTTGAGGTATTTTTCCTTGACAGTCCTAACCCAAATGATATCTAACTAGTTCTTTTAGAATTTTTCAGAGAAGTTTCATTTGAAGTGCTTCATTCACATCCCTTGACTTTCGTAGTCCTACTCCTTTTTCTTTTGATTTACAGATTTTGTCCCAACTAATAAGCGGTTTGTGGGTTAGATCCTTATTCTAATTAAAGAAATTTATATTGACTTGAACTAGTTCTTGATGAATGCTTTTCGGAAGCATGAAACTTTGCATTAGGTAGCTTGGCTTTGTAGCTAGATTTGCTTTCATGTTTGCTCTACCTTCTTGAGAAAGGGAGTTCGCCATCCATTTACTCAGTTGTTGTTTTTTTACAAACATCTTCAAGACTTTTCTTGTTTACTCGTCCATTGACAATGGGGCATCCTAAGAATTTCTCGATATTAAGGATATTTTGAATTTCTAATTTTCTTTGATTTCATACTATTTTTTGGTAACTTGTTTGCAAAGGTGATTTATGAAATTTTATTTTTTGTCCTAATATATTACACATTATTCATCAATGATTTGTTTGAGTCTTATGCATGAAGAGTGATTTGCTTTGGCGAAGATCATAATGTCGTATGCAAAAGCCAAAAGGGGATTTTAGGGCCCCCACCTACAACATTGAATCCAATTTGACTATTAGTTGACATACATTCAACAGCTTTCTTGTTAGAATTTCTGCTTCGATGATAAAGAGGAAAAGGGATAGAGATGAGGGTCTCCTTGTCTAAGACCTCGCTCAAGTTTAAACAAGTCTGTTGGTCCTTTGTTGACAAGTACCAAAAAAGATACTATTGAGTATTTGATCTAAGATCATGCGTTCACTTATTATCTTTTCTCTTTAATTGGTTGCTTTTTATTTATTTATTTATTTTTTCTTCTTAAAGTTTACCGATTATTTTTTACAGTAGGCAAACAGTGGGAGCTGCTACTAATACAGCAGCCTAACTCCCGGATCATCCTGAATGATGTTGTTACAAAGATCCCTATGGTAGGGGATTGATTGTAAATTACAAATCACTCCTCTTTTGGCTATGTAATCTGCTGAATTGTTCGATTCTCTAAATATATGTCGGATTTCTGCTGAGGAAAATTCAGATGCAAGTTTGTGAATCTCTTCAATTTGCCGCAATACTTCCCATATAGGCAGTTGCTCTCCCTTAATTGCTTTTACCAGAATCAGGTTGTCACTTTCCAGTATAATCTTCCTTAGTCCCTTTTGTCTTGCTCTTTGGAGACCTAAAATCATATCAGAGGCTTCTGTTTGGATGATTGATCCAACATTAGCTTCATAATAAAAAAATATCAATAATCTGCCCTTCAGAATCACGAATGATTCCCCCAAACTGGCTCTTGCCAGAATGTGTAAAAGAACCATCTACATTAATTTTGTAGATAGTTCTTGGAGGTCTGGTTCATTTGGGTCTCCCTCTTCTATTTCCTTTCTTTTGCACTTCTGTTTTGTCATCTCCTCCCTTGATCCAGTCCGTTATGCTTTGAGTAACTTTCTGAATCATGATGGTTGCCCCTATTGGATCTTTAGATATGAAAATCCTGTCATTCCTAATATCCCAAATAGATTGCCAAATAAAGGCTAAGTCTACAAATCTATTGTTAGCATTCTTAATTTTACACAGATTTGCATGCAAAGGGCCTTGGAAATTAAGGTCCTGAAAATACATACCCGATTTTTGTTCATATTGTGCAATAACTTCCCTGGTAAACATACATCTTGTGAAGAGGTGGGCTGCATCTTCTTCTGCATGGCCACAAAGGGAGCATTGACTTGGAACTCTATTGACATACATGTTTAGTCGGCTGGCCGTAGGGAGACCATCAATTTTGATCTTCCATAGTATGTTTTTGATTCGTGGAGGAAGCTTGAGTTTCCATATCCAGCTCTGTGACTCATAGTCTTGGGGTTGAGTGCTCGGGATTTTCTTTACTGATCTAGTTGTGAATATTCCTTCTGGATCGGGTCTCCAAATCAATTTATCTTGAGTCTGCCACTGGGGATCTTTAGCTCTTAAGATCCTATTGATGATTCCTTCCCTACCGATTATTTGATCTCTCGAAAATACTTCGAGTCTTTTTCCTTTTCTAAAAATTACCCTTGCACGTAACGCACTTAATTATTAGAAGATCGATGCAAGTTAATTAATCATAAATTGGTTCTCCAAACATTAATTCATTAGTTGTGAAAATTAAATCTGTGTTTGGATAGCTAATTAGTTAATGATCGATAAGTTGAGAAATGCCGATAATAATGATAGATCGAATCCAATTATAGCTAGGGTAGGAAATTAGTTTAAGACCCAACTGAATGAAACAGCTAACTGAAGCTGGAAAACAAATTATGCATCAATCATTTTCCAACATATTCTCCATTTATACACCCATTTTTTAAGCAAGCAAAGATTTTGTTGCTTTCTCAATCAGATTCTTTGATTATTTTGTTTATTTAATTTCATCTATCAAAGCTAATTATTAATTAATTAGTTATGTATATACTGATAATATCCGCATTAATTCCATTCCTTGTAATTGTATTAATACTCCTGAACATGTATTATGTGTATATAAATTGGATGTCATGCATTGATCATCATGCAGACCTCGTAAACCAGGATATGTTTGGAGTTCATTGCAAAATTTGGCATATTGCAATATGTTTGTAATGTAATTATAAACTTAATACATTTATTTATATAATATATTGTTGGAGTGCAAAACATATCTTTTATAATTTATATTATAATAGTAGGATTGAATTCAGGGCCGGTCTTGAAATTTTTAAGGTCCGAGACATATAAAAAACGAGTTTTATGATCAATAAATATATGCATAATTTTTTTTAAAAAAATCATCGAACAATAAAAATTTTCAATAACCATTATTAAATTCGAGTTTTATTTTTATCACTAAGAGAAAATTTACATATTTTCGATAGTATATGAGTATGACGTACTAATTAATGCAACAATCTCTCGGTATAATACAATAAAAGACTACGATTTTCAGATTTACCAATATATTTATTTACTAAATTTTATTATATTTTTCCTTACAAGTCCTATTAAAAAAGCGTGAATTTTCGATCTAGAGAGAAATAAATGTGAAAAGTGTTTTTTTTTTTAATTTTCTATTTTTTCCCACGAATGTAAAACGTACAGTATGGTTAAAAATATATCGTTACTTAACTTACTTTGCCAATTCATCCAAATAAGATACTATAATCACTTAAATAAATTTATTAAAGTATGTAGCAAAAGTTGTTATTAAAAAACACCCATTTTGTGCATGCATAACGAAAATTGAAAATCGGAGACCTTCTTACACTCTTTGTTGTTGACTCGAAATTTTGAATAAATTAATAAGCTTTATCACAAATGAGTTTTTTATGTATAAATTTTAATAAACCGTTTATTACATATAAATATAGTAATACATTATCCCTTAATTATATATATAACGTATTTTTTTTCGGAACTACTAGCCCACATACTATTGATGAGAATGAAGAAGAGCAGCCCAAGAAGATTCAGCCCAATATCAAACCCAATTCTTGAATGTCATCTTCTGCTAACCGTTTGTATAAGGACAAAATAGAAACATTCTAGAATAGACAGCTGTAGCATTCTAGGACCTCCTTTTCCAAGGAACAATTTGTATATATGGAGACGTCTGTTTCTCAAATGAAATCAAGGAAGAATTTTAAATCATCTCTCAATCATTATCCAATCATGTTTCACTATGGTATTAGAGCCTAAGGCTGCAACCACCGTTGCTTAGTCATGGCAGACATTGATCCTCATATTATCCAGCAGATTCAAGCCTCCATGGCTTCTCTAAATGTATCTCCTTCATCTTCCTCAACCTTACCAAATTTTTCAGCCCTAAACACTATCAAACTTTCCCCAACAAATTTTCCTCTATGGATTCGCCAAGTTACCCCTTATCTACGCTCTCAGCGTCTTCTTGGTTTTGTTGATGGCACAAATCTGTGCCCTGTTCCCACTGGCGATAACGCCACCTCCATTGAAGAATGGACTGCTAAAGACCAACTGGTCGTAGCCATTTTGACAGCTTCCTTGACTGAACAAGTCTTAGTTCAGGTCCTAGACTGCGATTCTTCCCAGCAAATCTGGGAAAGGCTCCATTGTCTCTATTCAGCCAGATCAAACGCTTAGATCATTCAAACGAGGCTTGCTCTTTCAAGTCTCAAGAAAGGAGAAGAGTCCGTGACAGAATACTTCAACAAAGCAAAAACCTTGGTTCAACAAATACAAGCGGCCGGTCAAGCAGTGTCGGATGCAGAGTTTGTCACCTACCTTCTTGGTGGCTTGGGAACTGATTTTGACGCCATGGTTATGGCACTCTCAACTCAGCCCATACTTCCTTCCCCGGAACAGGTACTATCCTTCCTTCTTCTTCAAGAATCACGCATTTCCCGACGCAACTCGTCCCTCACAAACAACAATCCAGTCTCAATGAACTTTACCAGCACTGGAAATCAGGAGCAGCAACCTGAAATCAACACCACCTCTGTTCGAGGAAGGGGACGAGGTGGTCGTGGCGACTCCTTCAGGGGATGAGGTAACAGAGACGACCGAGGTGGTCGTAGTGGATGTGGCCAAGGAGGCCAAAACTCCACCTTCAATGGCGCTCCAGACAACCGGCCTATTTGCCAGATTTGTGAGAGAAGGGGGCACTCAGCAATTCGTTGCTGGAGTCGCTTCGACCAAGCGATTCAAGCTCCACCCCCAAGAAATTTTCAGGCAAATCACACATCTACTACTTGGTACCCAGACACTGCTGCAACTCATCATTATACCCCAGATGTGACGAATCTCAGGTTTGATCGAACACCTTACGAGGGTACGGATACAATTGCTCTTGGCGATGGCTCATCCTTACCAATACATCATCACGGTTCTTCTTTTCTCTTCACTCCATCTCGAATGTTTCAGCTCACCAATCTCATTCATGCTCCATCCCTCAACAAAAATCTCATATATGTCCAGAAATTTTGTGCTGATAATAAAGTTTTTTTTTCAATTTCATAACAATTACTTTCTTGTGAAGGATTCGGCGACGGAGCTCCCTCTTCTCAGGGGCCACGTTGAAGGCGGATTGTATGTTTGGCCGTCGACTGTCTCAGCAAATTCATCCAGCACCACCACTTCTTCCCCATCCCTGAATGCTACTGCCTTCACCACTGCTTCCTCATCCTTCTGGCATGAACGATTAGGTCACCCTGATTTGGATCTCACCCGTTCTGTAATAACCCGATTTGGTTTATCCGGATCGTCCAAGTTGTTCCCTTGTGTTAGCTGCTCATGGGCCAAGGCCCACAATTTTCCTCATCCAGCTAGTCCTAGCCGATCCAAGGCTCCCCTTGAACTTTTGTTTTGTGACTTATGGGGCCCTGCCCACACCTTATCTTTGAATGGAAATAAATATTATCTTTATATAGTGGATGATTTTTTCAAGTTTATTTGGCTTTTTCCCATCCAATTAAAATCCCAAGTGTCAACCGTTTTCATCCACTTTACCAAAGTTGTCACAAATTTTCTTGGTCGAAAAATTATATCCGTTCAAACGGACAATGACACCGAATTTAAGCCTCTTGTGCCTTATTTTCAAAATTTGGGGATCCACCACCGCCTCACATGCCCTTACTCCCACCAACAAAATGGAAGTGTCGAATCTCGACATCGCCGGATAGTAGACATGGGTCTTACCTTGCTCAAGCATGCCTCCTTACCTCTCCAATTTTGGGACCAAGCCTTCCTAACGGCTACATATTTACTAAACCGATTACCTTCTCCTATACTTCAACACAAATCCCCCTTTCTCAAAATATTTAATCATGACCCGGTTTACAAATCCCTAAAAGTGTTTGGGTGTTTATGTTTTCCCAATCTCCGCCCTTACCATACACATAAACTAAATTTCTGCTCCACTCCCACAATTTTCTTGGGGTATAGCTCCAACCACAAGGGATACCTTTGTTATGATTGGGTGAACAAGAGGATGTATACCTCCCGAGATGTGATTTTTCATGAATCAATCTTTCCATATACCATACCCAAACCAAACACCTCCTTTTCGTTTGCCCAGCATATTCAATCTGGTGCTTTCTTGCCTCTTTTGACCAATCCAAATACACAGGATCCAAATACTAGCCCACCTCCTACATAATCCAGCCCAAATCCACCAAACCCCAATACAGAGAGCCCAAACACAGCCCACCCTCCCAATTCACCCATAACACCCAACACATCTTCCCCTATATCCCATCAGGCGTCGTCTGTGCCGCCATCACATCCCATGACAACTAGGAGCAAGGTCAACATCTTCACCCCTAAGCTCCGAACTGATGGAACCATACCTTGGCCCCAATGTTCCACAACTTTGCTTGTTCCAGAAGAACCAAGTTACTTCACTGAAGCTTCTCGATTTCCCGAATGGAGAGAAGCCATGGCCTCAGAATTTCGAGCTCTGCTCGACACCAAAACTTGGACTCTTGTTCCTCCCTCTCCATCATTCAATGTTCTGGGGTCAAAATGGGTCTTTAAGACCAAAAGAAAGTCGGATGGAACCATAGAAAGGAAGAAAGCGCGCCTTGTTGCCAAAGGATTCAATCAACTCCCTGGGGTCGATTACAATGAAACCTTTTCGCCTGTTGCTAAACCCTCCACAATACGCCTTCTTCTTCTCTTGGCTGCGATGAATGACTGGACGACTCGACAACTAGACATACAAAATGCCTTCCTTCATGGCTCTCTAAAAGATGAGGTATACATCCAACAGCCCCCTGGCTTTTCTAATCCTTCCTTTCCCTCCTATGTTTGCAAGCTAAATCGCTCTCTTTATGGTTTAAAACAAGCTCCACGAGCCTGGTTTTCCCGCCTAAGTGATGCTCTTATATCTATGGGTTTTTACTCTTGCCCTGCTGATTCTTCTCTTTTCTGCTATCGCCATGGAATCAATTGTGTTTTTATCCTCGTATATGTCGATGATCTGTTAATCATCGCATCTAATCCTACACTCTCTACAAGCTGTTTGTCTTCTCTTAGCAGGATGTTTCCAACCAAGGATTTGGGTCCTGCAAATTTTTTCCTTGGTATTGAAATTTCAAGGGATCCCTCAGGCTTCTCCCTCTGTCAGTCTAGACACATTACGAATGTGTTATCCAAAGCCGGGATGATGAACTGCAGACCTATAAACACATCCATGGCTTCCAATTTTGACCCATATGAGAAATCACCATCATTCAATGACCCAAGTTTCTATCTCCAGATTGTTGGGAGCCTGCAGTATCTTGGTTTCACCCGCCCAGATGTCACTTTTGCAGTTAATAAAGCATCACAGTTTATGCATAACCCTTCGGTTGTGCATTGGAAAGGTGTTAAGCGAATTCTTCGCTATCTAAATCACACCAAAGCATACACCTTCAAGATTGCCAAGCATCAGCAACATCACCTCTCTGCCTTTTTCGATGCAGACTGGGGTGGTGATCGGGGTGATCGTCGATCTGTCAGTGCATATTGCATTTTTCATGGGCCAAATTTAATATCCTGGGTTTCAAAAAAACAATCCACTGTCTCTAGATCCTCTACTGAAGCTGAGTACCGAGCCCTAGCACTTGCTAATTATGAGACCCTTTGGATACAATCGGTCCTGGCTGCCATTGGAATCTCCCTACCATTTTCTCCTACATTATGGTGTGACAACCTTGGAGCAACATATCTAGCTGTGAATCCTGTTCTTCATCACCGAATCAAGCATCTCTCCATGGACTACCATTTCGTCAGAGAAAGGGTTGCTAACAAATCCTTACGAGTCGCCTTTATTTCGTCTAAGGATCAAGTGGCTGATCTTTTAACCAAGGCTCTTAGCTCTGCACAATTTCAGAAAGTTCGCTCCCATCTGAACATAGTTCCGCTGGAAGCGCGGGGAGGTACTAGCCCACATACTATTGATGAGAATGAAGAAGAGCAGCCCAAGAAGATTCAGCTCAATATCAAATCCAATTCTTGAATGTCATCTTCTGCTAACCGTTTGTATAAGGATAAAATAGAAACATTCTAGAATAGACAGGTGTAGCATTCTAGGACCTCCTTTTCCAAGGAACAATTTGTATATATGGAGACGTCTGTTTCTCAAATGAAATCAAGGAAGAATTTTGAATCATCTCTCAATCATTATCCAATCATGTTTCACTAGGAACCATACTCAATAAGGGGTCCTAGACACCCGTTCTTGGACAGGGATCGACCCTGGTTCAATTGGATAGCCATGCATAATGAGTTATAATACTTGATATAGTATTACATTATAACACAATATTATATATATTACTGTATAAGTCATTATGCATGGTTATCCAAATTAACCTACAATTGGAATCCAAACGCAATTGTGACAATATGTAATAGTACGTACACTACAAATCCGTACAGAGCACACTATATATATAGTATATTTTAAATAATATGCTATGAATAAAACATGCAAGTATGTAACTGCTATGTACGCTTTTCACTAGGAGAAATTTGGACTGTTAAAAACGTGTTGGCAGACCTAATCAACATACAGTACGTGTTCAAAATGGTCATTTTTTTTTTATTTTTTATATAAGATAAGAGTTTGGTTGGTGTTAATCGTTGTTGTACCACCAACAAAGAGAAAGCCGTCTAAAGCTAGCTAGTGTCAAAAGAACCCCTTATTTTCTAATGTAGGCCATATGAAGTAAGCGGAAAAATTGAACATATAAATTAGATTGAAAACGTAATACCATCTATTGTTCATTTCCATTTGTTTGACATAAAACCTCATTGAACTTTTTGACATAAAACCTCACAGAACTTAAGACAATAAATATGGATTTTCATTACCTTATAGACTTTATAAGGTAAAGTCATAGATGCAAGTTGTAACCTGAACCTTAACGAATGAGATTGGAAGGAGTAACCTAGTAATAACCTCTTTCCCTTTTATTTTATTTTTTTTGATTTTCTTTTATAAAGACATAACTTAACTTCATAATTTTGGGCAAGTTTTGATAGGGATCGTGTGTCAATTATGTTGGTTTGGGGTAATGCATGGTTGCATATATGTCTACCACTATGCCCTCCCATATATAAGCAATGGCATATTGGCATCCCCATTTGAAGACAATAATTATTCCCGTCATCATCGCCGTTTGGGGATTTAAAAACAAATCTTTTGTTCATGTTCCATCAAGAAATTTTCATCCCTTTTTGTTTATTCTTTTAATTTATATATTTTCTTCATTACTTAAAACATGTCATTACTAATAATTATAAAATTATATATACATATAAATATAAAAATTAATATTTTATATAGTTTTATATTCCTTAAAAACTTACAAAAATAATTAAATAACATGTTTTGTCGAACAAGAAGATTATTTGTTTTTATGAGATTTTCCATTGAATTTCCAACTTTAAATTTAGGAGTTTTTTCGATTACTGGTTTAAAATTGTGTGGGCTTGGGGGTACCTTTATTCCCGTCCTTCAATTATCTCCATCTTTATTTTCGTGTGAAGAAATATGCATATTGTTCTAGTCTTGGAGACAAAAATTGCCAACACTTAAAAAAATGCCTCATTTTAATCCTAATTCCTAGGATTGATATTTCAATTAAGCCTCTATTTGATAACACATAACTGTTGTGATAGTGGAAGTTAATGAGGTGTGTGAAAGTTGATGGGTGAAGAGTGTAAATATATGTTAAATTGAATTGCTCAAAAAAATTATAAGTTAGTAACTAGTAAGATATTAATTTGGCCCCTAATTAATAGGATAGGTGACACATATTAGTTGATGAGATAGGGAAAATAATATGTGTGTAAATATTGAAAAAAAAACTATGAAAAGATTGTGATGATTAGTTGTTGAAAATCCATTTACAAAAGCAAACAATTTTATTTCCACTTCATTTAAAACTTTATAATATTAAAAATCAAAAACTCTAAAAAAACTTCCAACATTACCAAACAAAGCCTAATTCCATTGATTGGGAACGGTTTGAATGTGCTTGTATTGATTGACTATCACTTAATGTGTTTATTCCTAAATATATATAAAAGTTGAATTGATCCATTTAAAATTTCATTTTGCCAAGAATTTCACATTAGTTTTGTATTGTATATACATTACTCCCTCTCCGGTTACTCCCTGTGTGTGACGATTGTGTGTGACGATTGTCAACACCATTCCAAAAAAGTCTCTCTCTTCCAAAAAAAAAAAAATCCCCGCCGCCACCATCCTACTCCATCTCCGGTTAGACTTCTAATCGCCGTTTAGTATCCGGCCAAATCTCTCTCTTCGTAGAGTCTAAATCTCTCTTCGGAGAGCCCAAATCTCTCTTCGGAGAGCCCCGACTCCTCTTCTCAGAGAGTGTTCGATCCTATAGGCTGCTCCACCCATCCTCGGGCTGCTCCTACTCGACACCATTGGCTCCGGCCACCCTCTTTGCTGGAGTCTTCTAACCCCTCTCGCAGGCCTTCTTCCTCTTGGGTCGATTTCCTTCGTTGGTTGGCTTGTCGACCTCCTTTTCCTGGTTCCCTTGGATCCGGGTGGGTCTTTCGTTGGTCCTTCTAATTGTGAAATTAATTTGGGGCTTTCACCCTGTGTGATCCTCTTGGCTCGTCGGCTCTTTGGGGGCTTGCGGTTCCTTCCGCCCTCCGCTGTCCAAGCCTTCATCTCCTTCTTCCACCGGTTTCTGCCGCTTCTTTTCAACCCCTAGTTCGGCCTCCGTCTTCCCTCGCCGGTGCTTGGGCTGGGCTGTGTTGGTTTTGTGTGGCGCCGTGCCCTACGCCCGTCTCCGCCCCCCATCCTTATTTGGGGCTCCCGATGGCTTTTCCAAGCCCTTCAACCGACGCCGCCGGCTACCAATTTCCGGTGCCGATGGCGTTCCCTTTCCGTCGCTGCTCCTGTTCTGCCCAGCACGACCCCTTTTCGTTGCTGCTCCTGTGCCGCCTTGCAACAGCCTCTTTCCTCCTTGCGCGGCACGCCTGATTCCGATTTTTCCGGGATTGTGTTGTTGCTCGTGCTGTGCAAGTTTCTGTTGCAAGGTGGGCTATCACTTGTTGGGTCCAAGCTGACCCATTTACATGAAAATATTAAAGCAATAAATATGGTTATGTTTAATTATTTTTAAACATATATATGTTTATATTTACATATATAAATAATCCCCGGTGTGGGTTGATTTATCTCCCGTTTGGGGTTTGGTGCGTTATCGATTCAGGTCGTGTTGCTCTGCGGTTTGGGGGGATTGACTTTTCTTCTTCGGTTGATGGGGTTCTGGTTGTTCGGAGTCGGGTCAGGCTGGGGTCGTGGCAGTGTGTATCGAGGCGTCTCCTTTTCCTGGAATGCTGCTTCCTTGGAGGTTCGTCTTCACTGCCCACAGGTGTTTCCTGATGTACCGCTGGCCTGCGGTGTTGCTGTTGGTAGCGCTTGGCTTCGTTCGTTCGTCTACGTCCGCATCTCATCCGATTTAGTGGAGCTTAGTTTCTCTTTATAGAGTTCTTGTGCTTATTTCTTGCACCCTCGTTGTATTTTGTTTCTTTTGACGGTTTTCGCCTGCCGAATTGTCGGCCTTCGAGGTCCAGGTTTGTTTGGCCTCGAATTATTTCCTAATAAAAAAATATATATACATTACTCCCTAATCCCATCATTGAGAAGAATTGTAAATACTACTATAATATATAGGTGGACTTGAGAAAATAATGACATTATCGATCATGTGTGCAATGATCAAAATTCCTAACTAACGTATGGATATGATTAACTAGAAAAAGCATCTCATGTAAAGATGTCCGTTAATACTCAGTATAATTTTAAATTCATTTTTGGTAAAAAGTACAATATTAATATTAATTCTATACCTAGTGTCCACCCTAATACTTCAATCTTTCAAAATATCTTAATCTCAATCTCAATCTCATCCTCATCCTCCTCATTCTCATTCCTCTTGGTCGTATCCTTGTCCTCATCTTCATTCCTCCCTGCCTTGTCGGGACACGACAAGGCAAAGAGGAAATCTCTTAACCCAATTGTGTCTTTATCCTGCACTATGGTCCTCGTCCATGCTCCATACCATATAAAATCTCCATCCTCGTCCCATTGCAAAGAACCACCGCCTAATTGAAATCCCTACTAATATTGTGGTTCCTCAAAGTTTAAGATCGAAACAACTTTAACTTGCAACACACGTGCTCAACCCGTCATAATTTAATTTGATTGGAACTCATGATAAGAAAACTAACTTGATCTTAACCGAAATTGTCCCCGATAAAGATTCTCTAATCCATCTTTATAGCATTTAAAATATACTAGCACTAGCATTTAATTAAACGCGTCATCTAATTCCACCACAAAAGATTTCGGTTGGGCACCCAAAAAGATTTTGTATTTCCGTACCCTAAAAACGGAAGTGTAACTAGGATATTAATTTATACATTTCGTGTTTGAAACACGGGAGTTATAAATAGAAATTGTACTTCCGTTTTTGAAAAACGAGAGTACAACTTTTATTTTTGCCTTCCGTTTTTAAAACACGGAAGGCAAAACTGGGTTGTACTTTTATATTTTAAAAACGGAAGTACACTTTTAATTATACCTTCCGTTTTTAAAAAACGGAAGGCAAAACTGGGTTGTACTTTTATATTTTAAAAAACGTAAGTACACTTTTATTATACCTTCCGTTTTTAAAAAACGGAAGGCAAAACTGGGTTGTAATTTTATATTTTAAAAATGGAAGTACAATTTTAATTATAACTCTCGTGTTTGAAAAACGAGAGTACAGATATTTTATGCCTCCTGTTTTTTAAATACGGGTGTACAATTTTTAAGAAGATTTTAACTTGGTTTTTGTTATAAAAAATTGAAAATCCACATAACTTTATTAAAAAAAATTGTAACGGTTACCCATGCCCTTGCACGTTGTGTTAATAAATTATATTTTAGTATATCATATGTAAGTACTCTTATTTACATATTGTTTAATATTTTTTTTTACTTATTTATCCAATAAAGAGTAAATAATCAAATATATTGCATAAGTTACATTTTGATATCATTTAATATAATGTTTTATAAAGATTTGATTTGTTTTCTATAAAAATTTGTTGATATAATTAATAAAAAAAATCAAATAATAGTAGAAAATAAATAATAACTAAATATATTAAAATACTTAAAATTAAATTAGTTACATTTTGATAATGATTTGTGATACTTTACAATAACATATATATTGATACGAACAAACACAACCAAAATAGTTATATAAAAGTATATGTGATATAAACTGATATATTATAAAACAATTAACTTAAACAGAACATAAAAACTAAATATTTTAGAGGTCGTATAAAATAACGGGGATTCAATGTTGCTCACTAAGTTAAAGTCATGGTAAAGAGGAAGAAAAATAAATAAAAAATAAAACCAATCAAAACTTTAATTTTAAGTGAAATTCAAAACTTATCGTTGAATGTAAAAGAAAGGTTTATTGGTTTTGCGAGCAAACATTCAAAACTTTTGATTTCTTGTAGATTTTATTACATCATGAGTTTAGAATCAAATAAACTCATCGGTCAACAATACTAAACCATATATATATATCATTTCATCAACATAACAAACTTACTCACAAACTAAAGAGACAAAAATAAACTTTTCATAGAGTTGCAAGTTTAAAACATTCTAATAAGGACGTTGAACAAAAGAAATTTCAAAACAGACAACGTCCAACTAATAGGTCTACATACTAAACTACAAATTTAGAGTAATCAACATAATAAACTACTCTTAGGAGTAGTAACGATGCTGGTTGGGTCCTACTTGCTGATGTTGGGATGGCATCCACTTTGGGGCGACACGCGGCACTGGATCATCACCCATCAACACACGATGCAACAAAGCTATCTCATCTGCGGATGCACCCTCCCCACGCTCATGTAGCTCAAGCACCATGATAACAGCATGTTGACGATGCTGCATCAAAATTCGAATGAATGACAAAAAAAAATTAATCTATGTGTTTATATAACATTACAGATACGATATTTATGGGAGAATGAATTTAAACTTTACCTCCTCAAGGTCTATCATCGGGAGGGGGGGGGGAATGGGACGCACAGGGGGATCTGATATGTATGAGCTGGGTAGAAGAAATGGTTTACCATGTCCAATGTGATAATCAAAGTAATCATCAGAAACCTCCCATGGAGCCAAAGACAATGGGCACATATCTGTCATAAAAGCAATCTGACGAGCCCATTCTAACATCGATTTTCTATCCTTCCAGTAATAGTTATTCGCAAAACAAGGCGAATAATCGAATCCAACAATGTTCATTCTATCAAACTGAAAACAATTGAAATAGCGTTGAAAATAATCAAATTTCACAAATTGAATCTATTTTTATCATTAAATTCTATTATAAAAGAGCATAAATACCAGAATATTATTGTTGACTTCTTCATTACCATTGAATACATGGTTCGACATTCTTCTATGAAAATCGACAGCAACTAGGGCAAAATACTGTATGGCCGCATAGGAATTCGTCATATTAAAAAGCATAACCTTCCGTTTTTTGAATACGCAAGGTATACAACATTTTGTACTTCCGTATTTAAAACACGGAAGGCAAAACAACATTTTGTACTTCCGTATTTAAAATACGGAAGGCAAAACAGCATTTTGTACTTCCGTGTTTAAAAAACGGGAGTTGAAAAGCAGATCTGTACTTTCGTTTTTTAAAAACGGAAGGCAAAAAATAACTTTTGCCTCTCGTGTTTAAAAAACGGAAGGCAAAATACAGATTTAACCTTTCGTGTTTAAAACACGGAAGTTATGTATAATATTTTTAAAAAAATAAAAAAAAGAAATAAATAAAATGACTTAACTTCCGTTTCTAAAAGATAGAAGTACATTTTATTTTTTGGTGCCCCACCCAATTTTTTATGGTGCGCTTAACACCGTCCTAATTAAATATATAAGAAATAAATCCACACAATCCAATCAAAATAAATGAGATGTAAGATGGACTAAGAAAGTAGACTAGAATATCCTTCCTGAATTTTCCAATATCCGAAATTATAAGAACTCGAATTGATCCAAATTAATTAGAATCCAAATTCAATTTTTTTTATACCCAACGGGCTCATATTCAAATGGGCTAATCCAATAATGAAAAGGGTAATTTTTATTGGATCAGCCCATCCTGAAGCGTTAACGTCGGGCTGATGGAGCCCAATATGAAATCTCCCGTTGTAATGCTCGAATCATATTAAAATTTAATAAAAATATTTGTATTTTATATACTTCGGTAGTTTTTACATCATGAAAAGCATAAATAGAAAAGTACTCCATATTATTTCAAAAGAAACGGAGGAACTACTATATTACACGATATGTTTTTATTAAAAAGTTAAGAGGAAATGAAAATGAAAATGAAAATGCTAAAACAATATATACTCTCAATTTAATTAATTTATCATTTTTTTACACGTACAACATATTCCCTCTGTTTTAAAATATAGTTCATTTGAATTTTTGGTACTCTTTTTAAAAAAACTTAAAACACTATAAAATATTATTTTTATTCATTTTTTTTTAAAATAATACTACTATTTGATAGTATTTTTAACTTATTAAAAAGCTTATAAAGAAAATCTAAAGAAAATCAAACTACTTATACTTTGAGACACGGTAGTACATGTTCCCTATAACCGGGTGTGTTTGGATTCCATTGTATTTTAATTATAATACAATTATTTTATCTCGTTTTATGTGAATGTATGGTTGTATAAATAAAAATCTTGTAAAACCCAGGTAAAACAGTAATTTAACCAACTAATCACATAAATCAAGTTGAAATAATTTTATCATATTTAATACATCGTGCAATCCAAATACACACTGAAATTAAAACACCTTAAAAATTATGATAACCAAACATCACTTTATATATATGCATTATAAACCTAATACAAATTTTTTTTTTTGATAAAACGACAATACTTTATTACGAAACCTTTAAGTCTCCGAAAACAATATCAAATAAAGCAGGAAATAAATCGTCCTCAGACGTAACAAAGAAGGTCACCGAAGGTCTTAGCTTTGCTAGAAAGTCCGCAGCCATGTTCCCATCCCGCTTCACTAGACTCCATTCGCATCTTCGGAACCGACGAGCCCGGCGTACAATCTGATGGAGCAGATTACCAACAACCCCCCCTGAAAGAAGGGATATTCCCCTTTACTAACTGGACCAATTGGCTACAATCTGATTCCACCATAACACTATCCATGTCCAGCTCGTCCGCGATCTGAAGTCCCCACAAGACTGCTTCAAGTTCTGCAACTAGCGGCTCCGACCCCGCTTGAATGGCCTTTGCTACCGCCCAGACCAGTGCACCATCCGCATCCCTTGCTATCGTACCTACCCCGCCCCCTTTCGCTTCACATGAGGCTGCGTCACAATTAATCTTTATCAGACCCCCTTCAGGTGGACACCAGCGCGCCGTGCTCGCCATTGTCGTGTCCGTCCTCCGCGCAGCAGTGCCAGCTTCCTTTCTCTCCCATTTGGACATCTCCTCCCTAGCTTCCTTGACAATAACTCCTGCCTCCGTGCCTACACCCTCGAACACTAGTCGGTTCCTGGCATACCACACTTTTCCAACCAACGTCGCCCATAGTGACTGTACTTTACTCGTTTGTCTTATGAAGATCCTCTCCATCCAGACTTCGAAGCTGCCGCATCCCTTCCCTGTTCCCTTGAGTTCGGGTACCAATCTCCACACCTCTTGTGCAGCGCCCTACACTCGTAGAGGGCATGAAGAGTGGTCTCCTCCCTACCACACAATCCACAACAAGGATCTTCCACACTTTTCTTTTTGAACAGCGCACTCCGGCAGGGAATGATGTCCCTACACGCCCTCCACAGCAGATTTCGGACCCGAGGAACCACCTTTACCTTCCACAGATGCTTCCACTGGCTCGACCCCACAACCGTAGATGACGACTCAGCTCCTCCCTCTCCCAAGAACCTCCTCTCCATAATGGCGTGGTAGGCTGATTTGACACTAAAGTTGCCGTCTTTGGTGTAGTGCCACACCAAGGAATCAGGCGAGGTCGGGCACACAAGGTGAATTTTTAAAATTTCCTCCACATCACATGGCAGGAATAGAGCACGTAAATCAGCCTCCAACCAACGCCCGGATTCCCAATCAATTAGCTCTAGAACCCTTGCTGACTCATCCTGACCACTTATATTAGCAATCGGCCGAAAAGATAGTGGTCTTGGTATCCACCGGTCCCTCCATACCCTTATGCTCTCGCCATTCCCGACTGCCCAAAAAGAGCCCTCTTCTATAACATGTCTCGCTTTCCAAATGCTTCTCCAGGCATAGCTAGGTGAATGTCCCAATTCGGCTTCAAAGAAGCTTGATCGGGGAAAGTATCTTGCTTTTAACAATTTAGCCAGGAGAGAGTCGGGCTCTTGATAAATCCTCCACCCTTGCTTAGCCAACAATGCAAGATTGAACGCTTCCATATCCCGGAAGCCTAACCCCCCATTCTCCTTCGACCTGCACAGCCGCTTCCAAGACATCCAATGAATCTTCCTTTTACCTGCACTATCCCCCCCAATAGAAGTTGCACATCATCTGCTCGATCTCCTGACATAAGTAACCCGACCAAAGAAAGCAAGACATCGTGTACATTGGAATGGCCTGAGCCACCGCTTTGATCAACACCTCCTTCCCGGCCCTTGAGAGCGTCTTTTCCTTCCATCCTTTTAATTTCTTCCAAATCCGCTCATTCACACTATTAAATATAACCTTTTTCGATCTCCCAACCATAGTTGGCAATCCCAGGTACTTCTCATGCTTCTCGACTTCAGCTACCCCTACTCTCGCCTGAATCTCATCCCTTAAGCTTTCTCCCACATTCTTGCTGAAAGAGATCTCCGACTTTGCAAGATTAACTTGTTGACCCGACCCTTCTCCATAGCGACGGAGGATATCAACTATTTCAGAGCTTTGTTGACAAGTAGCTCTTGCAAAAAGGATGCTATCATCAGCAAAAAAGAGATGAGAAACCGAAGGAGCCGATCTGGCGATCCGAATCCCTTTCCATCGACCTTCCTCCTCGCTCTTCCTGATGAGGCCTGAAAAAGCCTCACTGCACAGCAAAAATAAATAGGGCGACAATGGGTCCCCTTGGCGCAGCCCCAGCTCAGGTACAAATGTCGAGGATGGTGTACCCCCCACCAGTACCGAGAATGACACTGACCTAATGCACCTCATGATCAAATTCGTCCAGTTACGGTGGAAGCCAAGTCTGTCCATGCAATGCTCTAGGAATACCCACTCCACCCTATCATATGCTTTCGCCATGTCTAGCTTGATCGCCATATACCCCATCTTGCCTTCCTTTTTATTCTTCATAAAATGAAAATTTTCAAAAGCCGACAAGACATTGTCTGTTATCAATCTGCCTGGCACAAAAGCACTCTGATTTGGCGATATCACCTTACTCAAACAAACTTTCAAACGGTTAGCCAAACACTTCGAGATGATCTTAAACAACACATTACATAGACTAATGGGTCTAAGATCTTTCATCCTGAATGGATTCGAGACCTTGGGAATTAGTGCTATGAATGTGTGATTAAGATCATCCGGGATCTCAGCCCCAGAAAGAATATCAATAACAAACTTAGTAACCTCAGGCCCGACAATATGCCAATATCGTTGATAGAACAATGCTGACATACCATCAGGCCCCGGTGATTTTGTGGGATGCATTGAGAATCGGGCTGAACGTACCTCCTCTCCCGTGAACGGACGAAGGAGCTCTTGGTTGTCCTCCTCCGACAGAATGTACGATATTCCTTGAGAAGCCGAATTAGGAACAGCAGGCCGGTTTGATTTAAATAATTCCCCAAAGTATTCCACAGCCACCCTCTCCATTCCCATCCTGCTCCGCCATTCCATTCCTTCCTCATCAACTAACCTCATCAGTTTGTTCCTCCTAGCCCTTCCACTAGCTTTTTGATGAAAAAATTTGGAGTTTCTATCCCCCCACCTAAACTCATTTGCTTTAGCCCATTGATACCATAGCACCTCCTCCTCCTCCATTAATCTCGCCTCCTCCCGTTCGAGTTCATGTCTCCTCTCCACTAAGGAGCCTGTCATGCCATTCTTTTGAATATCTCTAAGTTGATCCCTCACCTTTCGGAGCTTCTGCAAAATGTCCCCAAAAGTAGTTCTGTTCCAGTCCTTCAAATCTCTTAAACACCTTGATAGCTTCCCCATCATCCCCTCCCCTCTCACCGATCCACTCGGGTTATCCCACCCACTTCTCACCACCTCCACACTTCCCTCATGTTCAGCCCACAGAGCCTCAAATCGAGAAGGTCGAGTCCCTCTCCTCTCCTCTCCCCACTCTCGTTCCACCTGTAATGTGTACACCATGACGGGCACATGATCCGACCCCTCCCTTTGTAAGTGGACAACACTCGTCCTTAGGAACATTGTCCTCATTTGATCGTTTGCTACTACATAGTCCAACCTCTCTTGAATGAAATCAGCACCTGCCCTTCCATTGTCCCACGTAAACTTATTACCTTGGTGCGGAACAAGGGTCATTTCACACACCTCAAGAGCCTGCCTAAATCCTCCCATCGCTTCCACCCTCGGCATTATACCCCCCTCCTTGTCCGCTACACATAGCACCTGATTGAAATCTCCCATTCCAAGCCAAGCCCCATGAGGTTCACTAGCCAGATGCGTTAGAAGGGTCCATGAATGATGCTTGTCAACTCGTCTCGGCCAGCCGTAGAAGCACGTCAACCGCCAATTGCCCAGCTCCCTGTTCGTGACTTCTGAATCAATATGATGACTCGTGTATGATTTGATTGTAAGCTCCACCTCCTCGTCCCACAACAGACTCAGACCTCCCGATTGACCAATGCAATCGATTGTAAAGCAATTCTGAAAACCCAACTTACTCCGCACCACCTCCATTCGCTTCCTATCGCATTTTGTCTCCATCAAGAAGACTATTTTGGGGTCCTCCCTCCTCACCAGATTGATGAGTCTAACAACCGCACGGGCCTTCCCCAATCCCCGACAGTTGTAGCTTAAGAGACTCATGTCTCCCGGCAGGAGAGGTCTCCAACCTCTCCCGCCGATACTGTCATTGTGACATCCTCTTCCAGCCTCCGTCTTTTGTCTCCCACTCCCTGTATTTCCACCTCCATTTCAGTTCTATCCCCCCCATCCCCCTTTCTCTTCCTTCCCGGACTTTCCCCTCCCTCAGTTCTCATAGCCGTCTCTCTTGCCATCCGTTTCCACTTTTTATTTCCTTCCTTGCCTCTGACCAGCTCCCTCATTAGCTCAGACTCTCTTTTGCCTCCCTCATTCTCCCTCCCTCCCTTCTCCTTTTCTAAGTCAATTAAAACCCCTTCTGGGCCCCTCACCCTCTCCTTGTCTTTTCCAACTCCCTCCTCTCCTTTTTTCTGTAATCCAGTAGCACTCAATTTTATTGCCATGGAATTAATTAACTCCATTTCTTGCATGATTCGATTATCACCTCCCTCCTCTCTATAATTCTCGGTCTCATCATTTTCTTTCTCCTCCCCTAAAACACTTGCAAGAGACCTCCTTACCTCCCCACCCCTATGTTCCCCTCCTTCCTCATCCTTCCCCTCTCTATCCCCCCTCTCACCCACATGCTTCCCTTCCCTCTCCCTCCGGACCTCCTCCCTCTCCGTGCTACGTTTCATTGGGGAAGCTCTGAGCCAATCCCCATACTCATAATGGTCAGTCGCACCTTCCCGATCACAATCCATCTCCACATGGTTCAGCTCCCCACATATGTAGCAATAATTCGGGAGCCTCTCATATTTGATGTCCACCCAAATTCGCTTCTCGTTCGACCTAATCAGCAGGCCCCTCCTCAGAGGTTTCATTATATCCACCATTACCCTAAGTCTGAGATATTTCACACACATCATCATCTCCTTCTCATCCACCTCCAGACTCCCCCCAAACGTCCCCCCAATGGCGGCTGCTGTGTCTTTTGTCATCAAATTGATCGGAAGATCATACACTCTAATCCAGAATGGAACCCGGTCAAAGACGATCTTCGATAGTTGATCAGTGCCTGGCTCTTTCAGCGCAAATAGGGCCTTATCAAATGCCCATGGTCCCCCTTTCATGACCCTCTCCTTGTCCGCTACTATCTTGAATTGAAACAGGAACAAGTTTTGACGCAATTCGCGGAAACCGAACCCGTTCTTGAGCCTCCACGCTCCTTTCATCGTAGCTTGAAGCGCATAAACATTGAAAGGTCTAGCCGATTGCAACGATCCGACCAGTGTCATTGATCCCATTCTTTCTTCAGATACTTTGTCCCTTATTTCCACCATTACCTCCGTTTCCTCCTCCTTCGACAACACCATGTTTCTTCTACTCCTTTCTCCCTTATTCATGGCTAAGGAACTTTCGGAGAACCAAGAAAAGCAAACCTGGAACGACTGCCCTAACTCGGTGAACTCGCACGCTGCCGGCGAGGAAACCCTGGCTCCCACGGCCGTAGACCGGAGAGAAGGAGAACGCAGCGGCAACCGTCAGGGGACAATCGCCGTCAAGCGTCCTTCGTGCCCTAGGGTTTTTTTTTTAACTAATTAATGTGGTGATAACCTAATACAAATGAAATCCAAACACACCCGGTATATTTCTTCTATCCGTTATTGCATGTGATTAAATGGTCATGGTCATACTATTTGAGAAGTCCTTGTTTTCTACACTTTTTACTGGTTGCTCCTTATCTTTTTGTAGGGCCTGTTGTAGAATGTGGATAAGGGTACGTGTTGAAAGTTAGCCAGTTAACTAAAATTTCAATTAAACATTAATCAACTAACCATAGTAAGAGGTAGTTGATGAATATTTGAAATTGAGAGATTAAATATGTTAAGTATATAATAAATTATACACTTTATAAACTAATAAGTTATTTAGTAATTCCAATAGATAAGATAGATAGGCCTCATTTGGTTAGTCAGTTAAAAACACAGAAAGTTAAAAAACCCAGAAAGTATGATATATTCCTGTGTTTGGTTGACAGAATGATACAGGAATTTAACTTCCCATAAATTTCAATTCCTCCAAATCGTAGGAAGTTCACTTACCTAGGGGGGACTAGGTAAGTTCAACTTCCACCCTTTTTAATGTGAATTTATTTATTTTCCTATTTATATTACTAAAAACTAAAATTCAACCAAACAACTTTTTTCAATTCATGGGAAGTGGATTTCACGGGAATTCAATTCATGAGAAGTAAGTTTCCGGGAATTGTACTTCCCGCATTCAACCAAACGAGCCCTTAATACAAATTAGCTGATAAGATTTGAGAAAATAAATAGATTTGGAGTATAAAATAAAAAGTTATGAAAAGTTAGGAGTGAGTAGCTCTTAAAATCCAATTTTAAAATTAATTAAAATAAATCTTTATTTTTATCTTATTTAAAACTATATAATATTAGAACAAAAAATCTTAAAAAATAAAAAAGAGAAGAAATTAATCACAAAATAATTACTTCATCCGTGTCAAAATTTAAGTCGTTTTAAGATTTTGCACAAGTTTTAATAAAAACACTTACCTCTCAATCAACATTATCATTCCACTAACTTTTTTATAATTTTTTTTTGCTTTTTTAATACCCACTATGTTTTTAACCAATCAAAATTTTTAAAAAAATCAACAATATACAAATCAATACAAATTATTATTAACTCCTACCTAGAAAACCTAAAATGACATTTATTTTAATATAATAATAAAGATCTAGAACGATCTAGACAAATGGAGTATTAAGATAAAAACTCCCCACTCATTTTCGATTTATTGATTTGATCTTTGTAGCGATTACAATTGGACACCAGACGTTTGAAAAGGCAACACAAATTGTTTGTTTGTGAACTTGTGAAGGAGGTGAAATTGGCCATTGTGCCTAGTAAGCAAATAAAGCAAATGTTGCAAACTGTGACTCGGAACTTATCCACAACTACAACAACAACAAGTCTAGAACCATCTTTATTTTTTAAAAAATAAAATAAAATAAAATAAAATCAAAATTCTTTTGGCTCCGGTTTCCTCGTCCAGAAGCAAATCTCTAAATTGGCACCTTTTTGTTTTTCTTTTTCCTGACTGTGTCTATATATTTCGTCATCTTTGACACGTGGGCGCCCATTTCGCCGTGTGTGTTGATATAATGATTTGCTTTCCACGTCATACACATTTTACACATCGGCACTTTGATTTTCAAATTTGAAGGCCTTGGCTCTTGACGTCCGAGATGTAGGACGATCCTTGGGTGGATGGGATTATTGGGTTTCAACTTTGAATCCGGTTATTTTGATTGTCGATTCATTGGATGATAATGACTTCTTTTTTCTTTATTAGGAAAGAATTAGGAAACCGCTATTCCTAATGAAAATAGCTTCATTTTGGAGCATTTTTAAGGATGAAATCTTGAAAAATTGGATCATTCAGCAGCACTTCGTTAGCAGGGATGCTGTAAGTCAGGTTCGTCGTTCGCGACCCTATCTCCAACAACATTATATTTCCTGCAAACATGACGAATAGAAACAGAATTAAAACATGAAACTAGGAACCTAATGTCTGATTGCATGAGGTCGATATTCCAGGGACAATTCCAATCTCCAATCTCCCAGAAGGGGGATTGGAGTGCATTAAAAACGTATAAATTTTTTTTTATCTCATTTCAACCTTATTAGTAATAAGTTTGAAATTGTTTTTAAAATGTTGATATTTTAGAGCAACTCCTAGAGAGATATTGAGAGTGTTTTACTCTTAGCATAATTTTTTGATTAAAAAAAAATGAAAAGAAGTACGACAGAGAAACTTGATTTGGATTGGGGGAAAATTAACTGAAAAGGAAACTCATTTTGCCTAGATTCTAAGAGCATATTTATTGGTGAGTATAAAGGCTCACCAATATGCCAGTTCATCCGGAAAAAAAAGGGAGCAAGTGGCTTACCTAGCAGTATTTCCTCTCGCAGATGAGCCCCGAAAAGAAAGGCTCATACATGCAGAAGGTGGGCCATGGCCCACGTTTTTATTTTTTTTGGCGAAATCCGGGTATAAAACTCGTCGTTTCATCAAAAGGGGGAAAACACATCACTTTTCTTTGTTTTGAAACAACACCTCAGTGTGCCACGTGGGTGCGCCATGTGGCACGCTGTGTAATTTTTTAAAAATCTGTTTTTGGATATTTTTGTTAATGTAAAAAAAATATTTTTGAATGTAATTTTTTTATCCACCCATAGACACCCATTTTGCATATGTTTTTTTTTTTAAATTCAAATATATCAACACTCATTTTTCACTTCTTACCCATTAAAAAATTCATTTTTTATCCCATTTTTTCCTTTTAAATTGTTGACCCCCAATTTGCATTTTTTTTAAATTCAAAGATATCAATATTAATATTATTACTACTACTACTAATACAACAAAAATATGATTATTATAACTAAAATATGACATAATGAATAATAATAATAATAATAATATCTTTCTTTTGTAAATTTGAAGAAAAAAAATAATAGATTAAAAATGAAGTTAAGAGCTTCGGAGCGGGCTCACTAATAATTTGTTGAAAATGTGAAAAGTTGTGTTGAAGCTTTTAAACTAACGTGACAGTTAAAGAATATATTAAGAGCCTACAACGGGGCTCTAAGGTCGATTGGCAGATCTGCAAAACCATCGAGAAGATCAATCTGCTGAAAGGAAGTTTTGAAAAAATTGAGTTCCGACATTGCTACAGAGAATGAAATACAGTAGCTGATTATATTGCTAAGACTAGGGAGATCTGTAATTTGTCAACTCTCCCCTTGCATGGGGATCTTATTAACATCATCCTGAAGGATGATAAAGAATGAACCTTGCGTTGCCAGGGCATTATATTATGGGTCAATTGAGTAATATGCCATAATTAGGGCATTTATTAGGAAAATGTCCATCCTTCCTTCCAAATTGGCAAAATGTCCACCTTCCTTCCCTTGCCCACTTTGCCCATTTGCCCCCCACGTGTGCCCACTGTGCCCCCCTCCTGTTTCAGCATATTTGATTTCAGCAACTTCTATTTCAGCGTTTTTTTTACGCGTTGCTGAAGCCGAAGATGCTGAAACCGAAGTTGCTGAAATTGTTGAAATTAGTTTTTTTTCCGCGCGTTGTTGAAACTTGAAACCTAAGTTGTTGAAATCGGAGTTGCTGAAACCAGGGTTGCTGGAACCGGAGTTGCTTTTTTTTTCTTTTTTTTTCGCGTCACCACTTCGACACCGGAGTTGCTGAAACCGAAGTTGCTGAAATTGTTGTTGTAATTGCTGTATTTTTTTTTCGCGCGTTGCTGAAACAGAAGTTTGTTTTCAAAAAATGCTGAAATACTAAAATGCCGAAACATATGCTTGTGTGCAAGATATAGTAGCTCATACAATTTTATAAGATTTAATTTCAGCATTTCAGTATAACGAATTAATTTCAGCATTTCATCAATTCATTATATTTTCAAGCATATCAAAAGTTTACAATCACAATCTTAATAACACTTGCATATTCCACATTGTATTAAACTAGCTGAAATCTTATTGGTTGTTTTATGGAATAATTAAATTCTAAATAAAAATAAAAAGGAGCTTGAGTGCTGAAAATAACTATTCATATAATTTTTCATACTTGTGAACATTTTTTTTCACATCTAGCAACTTTCTTTCTGCAAAATAATGTATGATTGGAGCCACCAGTATAAGCATTAAGCAATCACTTTGTACCTGCAAAATATGTATGATTGGAAACCCCGTCACGATCGATTTTAGCAATCCATGGACATCCATTGTACTGATTCAGCATGACCGATTCCTTCCTAGCCAAAAAACAGTGATTGACATACTCTCTGCAGACATCAAAAACGAAAGCAACAAAACCACAATTGAAGATTTCACGAAACAATCGCATACGGAAACCCTAGCTATCAAAATACGCTCAAAATCATCCGCAATTACAAATTTACCAGAAACAAAATCCCAATTGAAGCAGCGGGGAGAAAAATTGGGGAAGAAAAAAAAGTACCTATTGGAGCTGCTCTGTGTAAGTGGAGAGGTTGGAAGCAAACTCATCTATGCTAAGCTCTTCGCTGCCTTGCGTTGTTGATTGTGGATTCCTTCCTAGCTGCCAGATCTGGAGTCGGCTCATCATCGGACCACCAGAG
The DNA here is from genome assembly GCA_963922045.1 of Persicaria maculosa. NCBI lineage: Eukaryota > Viridiplantae > Streptophyta > Magnoliopsida > Caryophyllales > Polygonaceae > Persicaria > Persicaria maculosa. The sequence continues at coordinate 18,029,149 of OY998257.1, read as the reverse complement.
AGAGCGGATTCGGAGCGGATCCGAAAGGGGAGAAAGAGCGGATTCAACGAGATATGGAGTCGGATCTGAGATGCGAGAGATGAAAGCGGGAGATTAGGTGAGGGAGCAATGGAGCCGCCGACGATTTCTTCCTTGAAGCCGGATCCAGCCCCTCGCTCTCTTCCTCGAAGCCGAGGCGACACTTCATCGGAGATCTCAGATCTCTCTCTCGCTATCTTCCTCACCGTTTCAGATCTCTTGCTCTCAGCAAATTAATTCATCTTCAGTTTCATCTCTCGCTCTCAGATTTCAGGCTCGATGAAATCAGAATCAATGAGGGAGGAAGGGAGCCGGATCCAATGAGGGGGGCACAGGGAGGAAGAAAATGGGTCGGTGGACATTTACCTTATTTTCATGGGCCGGTGGACATCTATTTAATTTGATCCTAAAAATTGTCCTGTATAGCAAATTTTATCTTATATTATTTGCCTACTGTAAAAAAAAGAGCCTGCAATAGGGCTCACTAATAAACATGTTCTAACAAAACCTTGGGTCCATTGGAAGATGTAGCACACTTTGTTTTTTTTTAACATTGATATATACTTCAATACCTATAAATTGAATATATATATAAACAAAATATAATAAAAATCTTTTATTAAATATAAAATAATTTTAACTATCTAGATACTCATTTTACATTTTTTTTAAATTTATTTATATTTTTAATTAATAAAGCGTATAGTAAAATTTATTATTGTTATTTTATTAAAATTCTTATAATATTTATTTCCAAATTGAGAAATAAAAATAATAGTTGTTCTTTTAATACTACATATCCATTTATAATAATAATTATTTTTACTATTAATATAACATTTATATAATAATAAATGTTAAATAGGTGATAAGTTATAGGTTCTATAGGATGATGTAAGTATGAGAGTTAAATAAATTTTGATTGAATATGTGGGATATATGAAAAGGAGCATATATTAAAAAGATAATAAAAAATGGTATAAGAAACTTTGGATTGGAATAAGGGTTGTGGATGTTCTTGTAGATTTTTTAACACGTTAAAAAATGTGTTAAAATTAAAATAAATCAATCAATATTATAATACTAAAACAGAGACATGAATTCCTATGTGGCGGGCTTTGGTAGAATTCGCTTATGTGTCATTCTCTAATGCAATCTAACCTGAGTTTTTTGACACGTCAATCAATGATGTTCTAATATATTTAAGTCACGTTGAACAATGACTCTATCTATTTTATCCATATGTACACCTTAATTGATTATTATAATTAATTTTTATATCTTACGTGTTTACAAAACCTATCATTATACTTTAAGTTATTTTATAAATATTTTACCAAAAAATCTACATAATCTTAAAAGTTTAGATTAATTCATATAAAAAAAGTTAGATTAATTTATCTTAAAAGGATATATACATACATACATACATCCATATATATATATATATATATATGGGAGGGTTCAAGTGAGAAGAAACTCTCCCGGTAAGAAGGAAAAAAGCAATTTAATTGGTGGAAACGGATCTAATTTTTAATTAAAATAAAAAACCCTCACGCGCTTTACTGTTAGTAAATCAGATCTACACATTTCTCCTCCCATTGAAGCGTTCGTGGAATTTCATCTCTACTTATTACCTCATTATGACGACAAAATGACTTAGAAATACCTGCAAGCCTTGATCGAAAAGGGTTATGATTAGATTATATGATTATTGATCCAAGTGATGGGGTGTTACGTTCGGCTCGCGAGGATTTAAGTCGTTCTCTCGCGGACTCGGATGGTGTTGTTGCAGGAGGATTGATATGTCAAGTAATTACAAATATAAAGATGTAAATAAACGTAATCCAACTCCTGGTCTAAGCAAATAATTACAAGACTTCCTCCCGTTGTAGTGGAAGGGTAGTCAGGATCGATCCACGAGGAGGCGTGTCAGCGGGATCCTAGTAGCGTTGGAAATCTCACGTCTGTGTCGACCAGAAGCCTCGATTTCGACCTTGGGCCTCGATGTCGACCTCGGCTGTCGATGTTCTTTGCAACAGAAGACCTGCAAAGACAAAAACAAGTGGTCGATATCGACTGGTGGGGGTCGATATCGATGTCAGTCCACGAAATCGACTGGCTCAGAAGACTGCCAGTCGATACAGAAGGGTCGATATCGATGTCTGGTGTCGATATCGATGCTTGCAGAAGTTTCCCAGGAGTCTCGAGATCGACTCAGAAAACCGTCCATCTGTCAGTTTTGGTCGATATCGACCTCTGCTGTCGATATCGATGTCTCCCTGCAGTGAGTTAGTGGTTTTGTCGGCAAAGAAAAGGCCGAAGAATTAAGGATGGAAAGAGAAGCAATGAATAGAAATAACAGAGGGTTTTGGTGTGTATAAACTATGTAAAAAGGCAACTCCTAGGATTAGGGTTTACCACAACGTTAACCAATGCATGCGATGAGATAAATAAGACGGACAACTGCGCTATTTCACCCGAGGGACGAGCTTTCGCCGTACACCAACTCTTAGGATTACTCTTTCAAATAAACCTAATTGTCTCTACCAATTTTATGTTTATAACTCAAGTTGTTAACATGAATCCCTTTTCTTTCGATTAGGACTAAACATAGAATCGTAGGAGGAGAGATAGACACAACGATATCAACATCAAATACTTACCTCAAGCGCGCATGGCTAACGTCGGGCTCACCCCGACCCTAAGAGCTTTGGGGAACTACTCGCTTCTCATCATGGGATTCATTATCATTTGAAAAGAAGAAACTTGCATTAAACTAAACTTCGAAGCTTTACAACTCAACGTCAACTTTCGCAAACGTCAAACCCTAAAACTTCTCTCTAACTCTAACTCTATTGTCTTGGGTTGTTCTATGATTGGATGATTGAAAGATGATTCAAAGATCCTTGAATGCCAGCCCTAGGGCTTTATTTATAGGCTATTAATCCTCGCTATCCAAGGATTGTAACTCCTATCTAAACTATGAACTCTATCCGAACAATTAGGATAGGTCTTTTATTTTGATAAAAACTTTAAATAACTTAAAGGTAAAAGATAAATAAAACTTCAGCTACCATCTATCTTGAAAGTATGAGATAATTCCGTGCCTCTTTGAAGATATAGTTCCAATCCGCATTCGAAATCGAGTCTATCTTCTGTCGAGATAAGGGGTCGATATCGACACCAGAGGTCGATATCGAGGTCTCTGTTCCTGCTCGACTTGTTCAGCTCTTGTCGATTTCTATGTTGAGGTCGATATGGGGGTCGATATCGACACTGGGGGTCGATATCTACCTCTTCTCAGCTTCACTTGATGTCTTCGTTTTGACTCCGTTTTCGCTCGAATTCCTGCATGGTTAGCTCAAAACTTGTGTAGACTCTATTTCTTGCATTTTAGCCCATTCTTACTCAAGTTTATATTCTTTTGAACCTTTTTCTTTGGAGATCGAATGAAATACGAAGTTAAAAGATGCAATAAAAGAAGGTGCAAATGCGTACATCAGATGGAAATCAGATGATGTTCTTAGTTGGGCCTCCGATCGCAGATCTCAAGAACTCAACTCCGGGGGTTTTAGGTCCAGGGGATTCTTAGAGCTCTTTCTTCTTATCTTTTGAATCGGATCCCGCATTTGTGATTGAAAGGGGGTATTTATAGGAAGGCTAAGCGAGCAGCTGGTTGGCGACCTCGTGGTTCTATCTAGGACACGTGTAAGGCATGCCCTCGTGCTTAGGGGTGTAGGTAATACACGTGGCGCTGTTTAGAGATGAGGTGCTAGAACCAGCGAGCTGCTTTCTAGGGTTCTGGAGAACCACGAGGTACTTGAAGGATCCTCCCTGGTCGTTATGCGGGCACAGTTAATATTTAGATCGTGAGGAGGGTTTGGTTGAGATCCGAACGAGTACTTTACTCGCGATGGATCCTATAGTGAGGTCAGATGTCTTCTTGCGTTGGGTGACCTATTTATGATGTTATATCTGTGTTATTTGATAGGTCCATTTTCTATGGCATCGTCATATCTCCTCGTAACCGGGTCGTGAGTGATATGTCGTTCGCAATTAGGTTTCGATAAATACAATGCTTCTTGTTAAAAGACCAGTTTATTTGGGTGGGCTTTAGTTGGGCCTAAAGTGCATTTCGGCCCATTGGGCGGAGTGGTCCCACAGAGACCTATAAGTGGGGTTTTTTTTACTCAACATTTTCTTATTCCACATTTCTGAGAACACAAAGAGGAGAGAGAGAGATTCCAAGGGTTTTCTGTGTCTTCAGAGACGAGATCGGAGCTTGGTGGCGGTTCGTTCTTCGATTTTCCAAGTTTTACTGGCGTGTTTCATCCATATTTCTCAAGTGAGTCTTTCTCGGCCTTTCTTCTGATCTTTTCAATTTCTGAGTTTGTGTTTTCCTTTTGGGGGTGTTAGGGCAGTCGGAGACACCGAACCTAGTGGTGGAATTACCCTCTCTAGGTGAAGTGTTTGGCGGTTATGAGGTGGGAACCGGGGTGTGTTCCGGTGCCTCACTCCCCGCCTCCTCCGCTGCTCCACTGTTTCATCCTCTACCTTCTCCTTTGTTCTCTTAGTCGTAACTGTTTTTTTGGAGGGGTAAGGGGACATTTAGTAACAATGGGGTGGTGCTGGGATGGGGTAGTGTTGCTTTTTGGGTTTTTCTTGAAAACCTTCGGCGGTCTATTTGGATTTTTCCGAAAAATCTCCGATGACTTAGGGGCGGAAGAAACCTTTTCGTCTCCCTTTCTTGCCTTTTCCATAGGCGATTTCTCGAAAATAGAGAAATCTTTATGGAGGAGACGAAAAGGCGTCTCTTAACCGTCATCCGACGGAGGGGGGGAATGTCTTTTCAACGTCCCTTCGGGGGGCGCGTGAGGTGCCAACTTGGGCCCACAAGAGGGCTTTTTGGCGCCAATTTTTGCTTCATCGCAATGTTGAAAAGGTAGTTCCCCCTTGCTGATTTTTCTTCTTGCTGCATCTTTTCCAGGGGGTTTTCTTCTTGTTTTTAGAATTAAGATGTCGCAAGCGAGTGATAGCCAGAACCGTAGCGCGAGCTATAGGTATGAAGAGGTAAGTTCCTCGCGAACCAAATCCCGGGCAGATGTTGACTTGGATTCTTCAGTAAGTCCAGCTCCTCTCCCACCGAGTAAAAAACCTCGCGATGAGAAAAGAGAGAAAGTGAACCCTAAGGTCGGTTCAATTGCGAAGAAACGGAAGATGGCAGGAACCATCAAACGTCCTTTGAAGAGGGATAACCCTGAGTACTGCCATACTTCGGAGTCTATAAATGATTTGAGAAAAGGCGAGTAGTCTCGCGTACCCAAAGAGGCTAAAAGATCGGTCCGAGTGGTCCCGGGTGACCTTGCCTTGCCTCCTTACAACCGGTCAGAGGTAGATGACTGCAGTTTCTGTGAAAGTCATGCTTTTGTGGCACCTCCTCCATTCCCAGCAATCTTTTTGGAACGCGTAGCTCCTACCGTAGTGAAGACACTGGGTGAGGAGTCGATGCTAAACGCCAAGCATCTAGAGGAGGTGGCGAGGCTTTACCCATGGCCGGTTGGGATAGAGATAGGTCTGGCTACCGCGAATGGGGGATGTTTGAACGAATACAAAGACCATGTTGTTGTCCATTTGGGTAGCTTGCTTCAGGGGTTTCGCCTTCCTCTTCCCCCACTATATTCAGATTTTTTGGCATGCATAAACCAATGCCCGACCCAACTTGCTTTTAACGTATGGATGTACCTGGCGGTATACGTCATGCGTTGTGCCACCGTTAATCAAACACCATCATTGGACCGTCTTTTCTCTGTTCTTTCTTTGAGTCATAGTGAGGGACTAGTGTTCGCTTCTTTGGCTGGAAAGATTGTCGAGAGGTTGTCCAGCAGTCCAGGATGGAGAAGGAAATGGTTTCTCGTTCGCGATCCCACAAAGACTATTCTGAATTTTGTGATTAAATCTGGCAAGTACATCGCGCCTAAAGTCAAGCATGTTGAGGCGAAGAGATGGAGAGCCGCGTTCGGGGAAGGGGTCGTATCGGTACGGGGTTATAGGAAAGTTGTGACTCTGGTTCGTCTAGAGATGGCCGGACTTAGTCTCCCACATCGACCGGGTCGGTGTCCAAGAGTTTTTTCTCAAGTATCTTGGTATTTTAATCGTGATTTTCTTCTATTTTGACTTGTTTTAACCTTCTTTCTGCAGATATGTTAGTTGATCAGTCGAAGATTGTCGCGCTCGCGAAGAAGAAAAGTGATACCCGAGGCGGATCCAGACCTGCCCTTGCTGTTGCCTCGTGATCGGGTGATGGTCGCCAAAACATTCCCCGCAGATCTCCTTCTGTGAACAGGAGCTCTAAAGGGAAGGAGCTGGTTGACGATCGGGAAAGCATATCATCGGATGAGCAGCCACTGGCTCATCGCGGGCGGAAACGACCAAGGGAAGGGACAGGGGCCACTATGCTCTTAAGCTCTGAGCCGATTACCCAGGCGGGGATTTCTATGACGGCTGACCGGCTGTCTGGGTTTGACCATATTGATTTCAAGAAACTGGAGATCCGTAAGAAGAGCTGTCCAGCTGAACGAGATTATCTTCATCATCTGACGGATGAAGAATTAGTGGAGCAAGGTCAAAAAAGCAGAGGTTGGGTAATTTTCTTCGCGATCTATGCTTTCCTTCTTTCTTTCTTTACCTGTTTTACATATGTTTTGTAACTCTTCATGCGTTGTTGTAGGATAATCTGCAATGGTCTGAAATGACCGGACGTTTGAGACATTACAATGACAAAGTGAGGGAGTTAAGAGCGATAGTTACTACTCTGAAGGTGAAAATGGAAAAGCTGAAGGACGCGGAGCTTCATGAAATAACTATCGAGAGTCTTAAAGAAGCTTTGACGAAATCCCAGAAGGATGCGGAAGCAATGAGGAGCAAGCTGGACCTGTCGCGAGTCAAACTTGCGAAGGCCCAAGAGGTAGGGGCTAAACATGAATTAGAGGCCTCGTGCTTGAGGGGTCAGCTTGTGGATGTTGAGCATGAGTTAGGAGCAGTTCGCGAAGATCTTTCTGGCGTGAAGAGTCAGTTGGAGCGCTTTACTTCTGGGGAAGATGTTGTTCTCTCCAGGAAGTCACTTCGCAAATTTATGCTCAATGATGACGGCCAGGGGTGGCTATCTGATTTTCTGGGGGACGCTGGCCGAGACTGGTTAGATCATTACCTTGAGACGGACGGGCAGGATGTCCTTTACGACAGGGTTTTTGACGCGTACATGGAGGGGGTTGAAGGTGGGATTGTCCAAAGTGTCAATCGCTTCGCTCATCTTGGTGACGACGTAAGGGTCTTTCCTCCTAGTTATGAAAACGAGGACATGAAACTTAAAGACCCTAAATGTGGGCCGCCTTCCTTGATGCTTCAATTGATGATGACGCTGCCCTCGATCCTCCCTTTGTTGGCGAGAAGACCCCTGAGCCAGCTCGTGATGACAACCCTTGCACTAATGCTTAATTGACCGCCTCTCCCCGTCTTATGAACACTTGTGAAGTTTTATTTTGTGTTTGAGAATTTGCAAACATTTTTACCCGTGGTGAGAGCCTCGTGCTCTGCCGCGGTCTGTGCATGCATTTATTTTGGATGTTTAGACATTATGGCCCATGACAAGCGATGTCTTGTTATGGTATTTTGTAAATATTTTATGTTTAATATGCGACATATTTCTGCTTGTCTTTTGCTTGTTTTTCTTAACGGTTTCTCCTGTTTGGACAAGTGAATTCGCAATACCCTTACCCATCTCCTGTCATTGATCGTTTTATGAAATGAATCGTGAGATCACAAAAAGTAGGGTTCGCGGATATATTAGATATTATACGGATGATAGGCAAAGCTCTAAATTATTAGCGATGAAATATAGTAGAGATGGATTTGTATCTTTTGTAATTATATTTCTTCGTAGCATAGGTAGTCGGGCAAAACATCTCTGTTTTCTTCTGGGCCTGGTTGCTCTACTGCTACATCGAAGTGGGATTCTCCTTGGTATTCGAATGTAACCCGACTCCCTATTCTGAGGTTGTTAATATTCGCGAATGATCTCCATCCTTCTGAGAGAGAGAACCAATCGTCTTCATCTTTTTCGACTAGCACTAGGAATTCTTGGTTTGAGGGAGAGCATAGAAAGATTTGGTCTAGAACTTCGTCCCCGAATTCTACAAAGATATATGGTAGGGGGAGTCTATGTAATTGGCTTTCCCTAAGGATTGTCTTGGTGAATTTTGGATTTGGAAAAAAACATCGTGTTCATAACGAAAGTTGGTGGTGGGATTTGTGGTGGAGAGAGCTCTCCTGAAGCCATGTCAAAGCTTGGCATTGTGCTCCGATTGATTTTGTTTGTCCCTGCCTACTATTTTCATTTTATACTAGTTTTGTATATGGCGGATATGGACGTTGTTCTACGAAGTCATCTGAATTACTATGAAGCAGGGTGGTGCGTGTTATCAGTAGGTTGTTCGTGCAGATCGTTGTATGAGGTTTGCTTGTAATTTTCCTCGCTGCTTGGCGAGGGGTTTGGCTTATCAAACAATCTTTGTTGTGTTGTTTGATATTTGTTGACCTCGTGGTAGACCTGGGTGGACTGCGGCGCATTTTGTTGCTTCCTTTGTATAGATTGATATAAAAAAGGTAAGAAGAGTAAAGATTTATTGTAGTTTTTCTTGCGAAAATGATGCCTGCAACACCAGTTGATATTCCAAGTGTAGTATTTCCTCGCGTTAGGGGTTTTACTCGGGATATTGCTGTCGAGGGGCATTTATATAGGCTGGTAAGCTATGTCGTGCAATTTTATTCCTTGATAAGTAAAGCGTTTGTGATGTATTTGTTTTTGTTGCAGCCCTTACCCTCCATATATCGTGATTATGGGTATGATGCACTTGGGTTTGTCCATTTATGGACGCGGGTTGAAGAGGAATTTGTGGTGAGGGTGGAACCGTTAGGGCCCAACCACTATTGGTTTACCACTGGGTGGCCCGCGTTCGTCGTTTCGAATGAACTTCGAATTGGGACACGCTTGTTTTTTGAGTATGAAGGGCACTCTTGTTTTGATGTTGTTGCTGTGAATCATGGTCCCGATCAAAATGGTGACTTAGATTTCACAGTTTGGGTTTGAACTTTTCGTTGTTGTAACTTTTCCTGCGGTTATATCGTTTACCTGTTGTTGGATAGTTTTGCTTGGTGTATAATAAATAGACCAATATCTTGCTAGAGTTTGTCGCGAAGAGTGGGTGAACAGAGTTGTAGTTCTTTAGTTATTGGTTTTTATATCAACCAATCTTTACTTTGTTGATCGTGGAGGGGATATATCCTTTGATGTAGGCGAAACTGAGCAACATGTCTATTCGTGATAAACAGACCTACCTAGCAATCTCCAGTGCCTTTGGGTGCCGGGGAGGTTGTTCAAAAAGTTTAGTCTTAGGCTTGGTATTTGTGATAGAGGGACGTCCTTGTCCATCGTTTGTGGATGCTGAGGAGATTCAATTAAATGTCAAGTAATCTCCAGCTAATTGATCGCGATAGCAAGATGTCTATCTCCAGCGTTATTGGGCACTGAGTAGATTAAATTAAAGATCAAACAATCTCTAGAGAGTGGATCGCGATATAGAATCGTCTATCTCCAGCGTTTTTGGACGTTGAGGCGATTGAATTAAATACCAAGTAAACTCGAATGAATGGATCGCGATAAAGATACATCTATCTCCAACGTTTTTGGACGCTGAGGAGATTGAATTAAATACCAAGCAAACTCGAATGAATGGATCGCGATACAGATACGTCTATCTCCAGCGTTTTTGGACGCAGGGATTTATTGGTCGAATTTTTAGATAGAGAGTAACGATAATATAAATCCAAGGAAACGGTTTTTTTTACTGATAATCCGAGTTTCATTGAATAAGGAAAAAACATTTAGAACATTGCTTACCACACTGGTCCTGGGATCTAATGGAAACCATTTGATGTTGGACCATTGTAGTCGTTATTGTAGAGTTCGTCGTCGATGTAGTAACCTTCCTTTTCGAAAAAATGGACCTGAACCCTTGTTTCCCCTAGGTGGGTGAACTTTATTGATGTTTCCAACTCGAGTCCGTGCGTTTCGACAAAGTCCCTCCATCCGCGTGCTACCCAGTGAGATCCGTAACTGCCCCCTACGATGTGGATAGGGAAATCTTTAACGACGCGAGTGGACAATAAGATTTGATCGGGAACATGAGGTTGGAAATGTTGGGCGAACTCATAAGGCAACATCATGCGTATGTATTGTTCGCTTCCTACTAAATAGATATCAAAACAAAGGGGTTGTTTGGATTTTGATCGTTAGTATTTGTTGCCATGATTCTTTTTGGAAAGATTTCTGATGAAAAAAGGTTGTGCCCTTTGTGCCGTAGAGAAGAAATCCTTTCATTGTGGTTTTGATTTGTAGGCAAAATTTTGTAATAAATGACTGTTTTCGGATTTGAAATGTCTGTGTATCTGGTCGGGTTTTGAGATGACCGATGCCAACTGTAATACATGCAGAGTATCTCGTGAAATTTTAATTTCAAATTCTCTGTCTGGTTCCGATGCATGTAATAAATGCCTTTGCCGAATTTTTTAAAGCATGTACAGTCCTCTTTTGGATATAAGAAGGTGTGGCGTTTGTGACAATTGTAGTCATCCATTTGTTTTGTTAACTACTATTATTCTGGTAAAAAGATGGCGTCTCCTAACCCTGTGATGCGAGATTTTTTTCGTTGTGTCGACGTAGAGGGGAGGATGCATCGCCTTGTAAGTTATATACATTGGTTGTGCTCTATATCTTTGTGCTTGAATTTGTTTATAAAGTAATGCTTTTTGGTTTTGTAGCCTCTCCCTAATGCTTTTGAGAGGATGTATGGTCATGTTGTATCTGATCATGTATGCTTGGTCTCTGCGGCCGGTGAAAACTTTCGTGTCGAGATTTCCAAGGATGGTTTGAATCGTTGGTGGCTATCTGAAGGTTGGAACAGATTTACGACCAATAATGACGTTAAGGTTGGAGCATCGATGGTATTTTTTCAAAATATGGGATGGCATCGCTTCAAAAATCTTGTCCTTGAGGATGACGATGAGTAGGGTTTGATTGAATTGTAATGGCGGTGTTATAAGATGTCCGGTCTTCCGTCGTGCTTTCGTTAACTTTATTTATGCGGTTTGTTATGTGTAATCGTGAAGATTTTATGTAATAATATCTCTATTTAATGTTTTAAGTTTTTGGTTTTTGTCTCCCTACTGTATATCTTTCTGTCCCAGATGTGACCACTCTTGGTCCTGACACTGGGGTTTCATGTTGCATAGATGCACTCTGTGGTTCTGCCACTTGCTTGGCATGCAGTTCCTTCTGAGAAAACTGTTTTGGATGGATGTGAATTACTTTCTTGTGATGTGATAATACTACACTCGCTTTTTTTGTTAATAAATAGCGGATGTTTTGGATAAAATCTGGGCCGTCGTACTTGTATTTTGTTTTAGTCGTCCGTGAACTGAAGTGAGGAATTATGACTTCTCCCCATCCTCGTCGGCGTGATTTTTTCCGTTCCATCGATTCTGAGGAAAAGATGGAATATATGATAGTTGTTTCTACTCTCTTGTTTGTGATTCTCGTGTTTTTTGATATCTGATTTTGCTTTCTTGCAGCTTTTGCCTGAATCTTTTGGCGCTCAGTATGTTCGCGAGGGATTGACTCATGTGTGCTTGGTGTCTCCCACTGGGCGAGAGTTTCAAGTAAGGTTGTTTCGAGATAGCCAAGATCATTATATCCTTACTGAAGGTTGGCGTGCTTTTGCTGTAGACAGTGGTTTACGCGTTGGGGAGTCTCTTATTATTTTCAAATATGAGGGGAGTAGCCGTTTCACCATAATTGTTCTAGAAGCGAATGAGTGAGTTCGCGTGGATGAGCTCGCGAGGATGAGTTCAAAACTTGTATTTACCTGCTCGTTATTCCACCTTTTGTGCGACTCCTGTTATGTTTAATCGTTTTTGTTTCTCGAAATGTTTGTAGGGGACGTATTGCGTTCATATCTTTTGGGGTTCTTTTTGCATGCTGGTTTGAATATGTGCTTTGTCGAACTCTCTTTAAAATTTATTAAGGTTGGAAAAATAGTTTACACAACTTACCTTAGTGGTCTATTTTAACAACCTTTTGATTAAGACTTGAAGAAAATAACCGACCAAACCCATGTTGTAAACAAAATAGAATAAAATATATCGCTTTTATTAAATTTTCAGAGATCAATGAAACATCCTCGTGAACCTGTGTTCAAAAGGTATACGATATTTAGATTTATTCTCCTTGGAGGCTTACTTGCATGCATATCCGTATTTAAAACACACGCGATAGCTAAATTTATTCTCCTTCGAGGCTTACTTGCATGCATATCCGTGTTTAAAACACACGCGATAGCTAAATTTATTCTCCTTGGAGGCTTACTTGCATGTATATCCGTGTTTAAAACACACGCGATAGCTAAATTTATTCTCCTTGGAGGCTTACTTGTATGCATTTCCGTGTTTAAAACACACGCGATAGCTAAATTTATTCTCCTTGGAGGCTTACTTGCATGCATATCCGTGTTTAAAACACACGCGATAGCTAAATTTATTCTCTTTGGAGGCTTACTTGCATGCATATCCGTGTTTAAAACACACGCGATAGCTAAATTTATTCTCCTTGGAGGCTTACTTTCATGCATATCCGTGTTTAAAACACACGCGATAGCTAAATTTATTCTCCTTGGAGGCTTACTTGCATGCATATCCGTGTTTAAAACACACGCGATAGCTAAATTTATTGCGTGTTGGCAATCTATGAGGTTGGGTTTGGAACTTTCATTTATGATATATGAAGTGGTGTACCCAATTGGGAACCCTGATGATCCCTATACATAGAAAATCTAAATCATCAGACTTCTTTCTATGCCTAACCTATTATGCAAAATAAGCCTTGAGATTATTGGCGTTCCATGCCTTTGCGAGTGTGGCGCCTTCTGTGTTTTGAAGTTTAAAAGAACCCTGGCCTACTTCTTTGTGGATAACCTAGGGTCCTTCCCATTTAGGTTCAAGTTTTACCCCAGTTGTTGCTTGTCGTAGGACCATGTCCCCTTTTTGTAGCGGGCGTATGAAGGCGCGCTTGTTGTATCCTTCAGCCAACCATCGCTGATATTCATTTGCTTTGAGATAAGATGTGTCTCTTCTTTCTTCGCGCATGTGTAGCTCTAACTCGAGAGCTTCATCATTGGTATCTTTACTGAAATCAACAATTCTAGCCGATGGGATGAGCAACTCGACAGGGATGATCGCGTCAACACCAAAGGCCATTGTGAAGGGTGTTTCCCCAGTTGGACTCTTTGCTGAAGTCCTATATGACCATAGTACCAAAGGTAAGATCTCGGCCCATTCTCCTTTTGCTGTCCCTAGTCTCTTTTTGAGGTCATTCAGAATTTGTCGATTCGTTGTCTCGGCCTGTCCATTGGATTGTGGGTATGCTACTGATGAAAAACGGAAATCGATGTGGAGGCCGGCACAGAAATCACGAATTGCTTCACAGTCGAACTGGGGACCGTGATCAGTGATGATTGCCTGGGGGACTCCAAATCGGCAGATCATGTTCTTCCAAAGGAATTTGCGTACCTTTTCTTCCGTGATAGTTGCCATAGCTTCAGCCTCGACCCACTTTGTGAAGTAATCGACAATTACGATGATGAAGCGCAGCTGGCCTGGTGCTGTTGGGGATGGTCCTAAAATGTCCATTCCCCACATCGCGAACGGACATGGTGCAGATATACACTTCAAAGGATGAGGAGAGCGATGATTGAGCGATGCGTGCCTCTGGCAAGGATCACATATGTGAATAATCATTTCAGCATCCGCTCTGAGAGAGGGCCAGTAGTAGCCTAGACGTGTGATTTTGGACGCCACAGCTCTCCACCCCTGGTGGTTGCCACAGAGTCCCGCGTGTAGCTCTCGAACGAGGTCAAGGCCCTCTTGGTCCGATACACAGAGGAGATCCGGAAGGTTAAATCCTCTTTTGTACAGTCAGCTGTCTCTTACTCGAAAACGGGCCGCTCTTTTTCTGATGCTCTGGCCTTTTGTGATTCACCTGACAAAATCCCTTCGGTTATGTATTCTAGGAGAGGTATTCGCCAGTCTCCGAGGTTGGATATTCTGAATACCCCCTGGTGGATTCCTCGAGCATGCTTTTGTTCGATCACTACACGATCGCTTAATCCCAAAGGTAAGGTAGCCCCCATTCTGGCCAAGGTATCGGCGCGTTCATTCTGATTGCGAGGAATAGATGAAATGGAACACTTTCCGAAGGCGGCAGTGAGTGTCTGCACGCGTGCTAGATATTCAGGTAACATTCCCGTCTTTGTCTCATATTCACCTTTAACCTGCCGTGCAACTACCTCTGAATCTGTGAAAATCTAGACTTGTCGAGCCCCGTTGATCAGTGCTTTCTCTATACCTGCGATCAAAGCTTCATACTCGGCTTCATTGTTGGTAGCCTCAAACAGTAGCTGGAAAGAAAGATCGGTTATCTCCCCACTGAGGCTTGTGATGGTAACCCCAGCTCCACAACCCCCTGTCGATACTGACCCGTCAACATTTATGACCCAGTCTTCTTCATCGCGATCCTGAGAATAGGTGAAGACAGCTTCTACTACAAAATCGGAAAGGGGTTGAGCTAAACGGGCCTTCCTAGGCCTGAAATGGATGTCAAATTCAAAAATCTCTACCGCTCATTTGACCATTCTTCCAGAGAGTGATGGTGAGTGTAGGATCTGATGGAGGGGTAGATCCGAAAGCACCTCAATGGTGTGAGCCTGAACATAAGGCCTCAACCTTCGCGCAGCGAAAACCACAGATAGAGCCATTTTTTCTATTGGGGTATATCTGGATTCAGCGGGTTGTAAGACTCAGCTGGCGAAGTAAATAGGAAGCTTGGACTCCCTAGTAAGCACCGTGCTAATAGTTGTGGACCCGACGACGAGGTATAACTGCAGTGTTTCGTGCTCGTGTGGAAAATGAAGGGTGGGCAAAGTGGCTAAGTATTCTTTCATACTTTTGAAGGCTTCATCCAAAACGACGTTCCACTCGACCGGGCCCTTCTTTTTAAGCTGCTCGAAGAACGGAAGGGAATGATAAGCCAATCGCGAACAGAACCTGCTTAAGTAGTTAACTGATCCGTTTAATTTTTGAATGTCGTTCAACGTCTTTGGTGGGGCCATGTCGATGATGGTCTCTACTTTTGAAGGATTCACATCTATTCCTCGGTGGCTTATCATGAAACCTAGGAATTTTCCTGAATCTACTCCAAAAACACATTTTTATGGATTCAGGCAGATGCGATTTTTTCTTAGTGTGTCGATGGTTTCTTGTAAGTCTTTGCAATGGTCCTCTTTGGTGAAGCTCTTGAGTACGATATCATCGACGTAGACCACCACGTTTCTTCCTATATGAGCAGCAAACACTTTTTCTATCATTCGCTAGAAGGTGGCACCCGCATTTTTTAGCCCAAACGGCATTACTTTATAGCAAAAAGTTCCCTGGTTGGTGATGAAGGCGGTGCTTTTTTCATCATGAGGGCTCATTCTGATCTGATTGTAGCCGGAGTAAGCATCCAAAAAGCTTAGAGTGGCATGTCCTGCCGTTGTGTCGACTAGCTCGTCGATGGATGGAAGAGGGTAGCTATCTTTTGGGCAGGCTTTGTTCAGATCTTTGAAATCCACGCACATTCTCCATTTTCCACTGCTCTTTCTGACTAACACTATATTTGATAACCAAGTCGAATCGTTAATCTCACGAATAAATCCGGCTTGTAGAAGCTTATGTACCTCTTGTTTTGCTGCCTCCGACTTTTCGGCGGCCATTTTCCTCTTTCTTTGGCATACCGGCTTTGCGTCGCGATTTAATCTTAATGAATGTTCTGCAATTTCTCGGGGGAGTCCCTTCAAATCTTGCGGCGACCAGGCAGAAACATCACGCGATCTTTTTAACATATCTTTGAGACGCTCTAGGGCGGGGCCAGTCAAACTGTGACCGTGGTACAGGGCTTCGACCTTGTTTGGGAAAGGAAAGAAGGGGATTTTTTCCTCCACAATTTTGTCAGCTATTTTTTCAGGTCGAACTTCTAAGTCTGCATACTGTTGTTCGGATGTTGCCTCTTGCTCGCATTCATCAATTGCTTCTTCCTTTAGTGACCCTTGGGCGTTTGTCTCAATCGCGAATATTTGGTTGTGGCCTTTTCTTAGCAAGGATAAATAGCAAACTCTACTTTCGGCTTGTTCTCCCCGTGCTTCACCCACCTTTCCGTTGGTACATGGAAATTTAACGTTGAAATGATATATGGAGCAGGCTATTTGGAATTTGAACAGACTTACGCATCCCATGATAGCTTTGTAGATGGATGGTAATCGAACCACTGTGAATTCGATCATGTGCGTTCTCCTATTCGGCGCGGTCCCTAACGTCAGAGCCAATTCGATGGTCCCAGCTACCTCAACTTCGTCCCCAGAGAAGGAGACCGGTTTTCCTGTGTATCGGCGCAAGGTGCTTTCAGCGATCCCGAGTTGTTCATAAGTGTCCCAGTAAAGGACGTCCACAGATGAACCTATATCGATCATGACTCATTTAACAGTCTTGGTCCCTATCTGCACATGAATGACCATAGGATCTGAGTGTGGCATTCTTAGGTCGCGAGCATCACGGGTATCTGAAACAGAAAAACTAAGTATTGCGTGCGCGGTGGATGCTTGTTTGATACTGGCCTCAGACGGAGGGTATCTAGCTTCTCTTTCATAATTTTTCCTCTCCTGCTTACTGCCACCAGATGTCACAGCCCCCCCCCCCCCCCCCCCCGCGATGGTATTAATGCACCCATTAGGTGAGGGAGGCTTTCGATGATCCTGGTTAGGGTGATCGTGTCTCTTGGACAAGGACCTGGCTTCCTAGACATTCCTCATGTCCCTTGGAGGAGGTCGGTAGCCTCCGCCTCTATTTTTATTCCTCTATCCCCTGTTCCGGGGGTAGTTTCCCCTTCCCCTTCCTCTGGCGGCATACTGAGGATTATAAGGCCTTAGCGGAGCATTCGGTGGTTTATATTGTTGGGGAGGAACCACAGGGGGTAGGCGCTGTTGTGGTGTTGCGATGGGATGACTGGGATTCGTCGGTGGTGGACAAATTTGAAGAGGTACCTCTTTTTGAGGGAGGGTTGGAGGGACCCCATATACAAGAGGTGACATGTAGTCAAGATGAGCCATCATCGCATTTGTCGGGGCACCGAGAGATCCTGGAACTGACCTATGGTTGTATTGGACCTCTTGGACATGAGGTCGCGGGGGAATGACTGGGTATTGCCAGGGAAAATTGCGGTGATGCTGGTCCCCGAAATTCTCTCTTCCTTGATGTTTGTTAGGCGCTCGGTGGTAAGTTGGCGACATAGATTCGATGGGTCGCGAGCTAGAGCTTGCTGCTTCCATGGCGTGGATCTGCTTGGTTACGAGCTCTCTCAGAACATCGTAGTTTTTTGGCTCCTTTCGGAATAGGCAGATCTTGAAATCGCCCTCGACCAAGTTGACCATTAGTATCGTGCTCGCGGACTCTTGATTGAATCTCGGGATCTGAACCACCATGTTGGTGAATCTGATGAAGAAGTTTCCCAGTGATTCAGTCGCACCTTGTTTGATGGAATTGAGGTCCAGCATGGTTCTTTTCCTTGTGCGAGCACTGCCGAAGTGGGCGACGAATGTGCCTGCTAGCTGCGCGAAGTTGTTGATGGAGGATTGAGCCAAATTGGTGAACCATGTCAATGCTACCCCGCTCAGTATGGATGGAAACGAGCAACAATACATGGCGTCATTGTCCTCGTTCATACCCATTGCCGTGGTGAATTGGTTGAGGTGATCATTGAGATCGGTATCTCCTTTGTACTTGGCGATGGAGATATCCCTCCACCTCTTGGGGACCGGTGCTTCGCGTATTTCCCTGTAGAAAGCGGATGGGAAAGTTGGTTCATCTTTGCGTGTTTGTCAGGGTGCTCCAGGGGAGTTCGAACGCGACGATACATCCCTGGGGCTGAAGACACGGGCGATCTTGTTAGCATTTTCATCGAGTTCTGGGCGGACGTTGAGAGGGTCACCAGCAGGGTTAGGGAAGTGGTTGACCGTCACAGGTATAGGACCCTGTTGTTGGTAGTAACTACGAGGGTCATGCTGGATTGGTACCTCGCTTGCCTGGTGGTTCAAATACGCGCTCTGCAGATAATTCCCCGTGAAGAACCGGTACGGGGGGTAACCACCCCACATTCCATAGGGTACGAAAGGGGGTGGTTGAGCGGTGTCCCAGGGAGGTTGTTGGGGATTGCCCTCGTTAGTGTTATGTTGAGCTACCTCGTTAGGAGGTATGTTGAGGTTGAGGAGGTTGGTCTCTTCGGCATCATGATGTTGATTCCCAAACTCTTCCCCGAACAGCGTAAAATTCATGATTTCCTGCAAATTTTATTGGTATTAAAAAGGGAAGTGAACAATGTTTATTTATTACTTTAGATAGGATTAATGTAGGACGAAAAAAAGGAGTAAATAGCTGAATGAAAAAAATGATATATTGAAATGAATTAAGGGAAACGAGATGTGAAGGAGCGTATTGCTACGCGGAACCTCTCGTCGTGAAAGGTTCCCACATACGGCGCCAATGAAGCGTTCGTGGAATTTCATCTCTACTTATTACCTCATTATGACAACAGAATGACTTAGAAATACCTTCAAGCCTTGATCGAAAAGGGTTATGATTAGATTATATGATTATTGATCCAAGTGATGGGGTGTTACGTTTGGCTCGCGAGGATTTAAGTCGTTCTCTCGCGGACTGGGATGGAAATCAGATGATGTTCTTATTCCAGGAACGTTCTTCTCCGATCGCAAATCTCAAGAACTCAACTCCGGGGGTTTTAGGTCCAGGGGATTCTTAGAGCTCTTTCTTCTTATCTTTTGAATCGGATCCCGCATTTGTGATTGAAAGGGGGTATTTATAGGAAGGCTAAGCGAGCAGCTGGCTGGCGACCTCGTGGTTCTATCTAGGACACGTGTAAGGCATGCCCTCGTGCTTAGGGGTGTAGGTAATACACGTGGCGTTGTTTAGAGGTGAGGTGCTAGAACCAGCGAGCTGCTTGCTAGGGTTCTGGAGAACCACGAGGTACTTGAAGGATCCTCCCTGGTCGTTACGCGGGCACAGTTAATATTTAGATCGTGAGGAGGGTTTGGTTGAGATCCGAACGAGTACTTTACTCGCGATGGATCCTATAGTGAGGCCAGATATCTTCTTGCGTTGGGTGACCTATTTATGACGTTATATCTGTGTTATTTGATAGTTCTATTTTCTATGGCATCGTCACCCATGGCTCCGGTTGTTGGAATCCAAAGCTTGCGCCTCCTCTCTCCTCGATCATCCCTTCGGTTGTTGGAATCCGGCACCAGTGACTTCGACTTTGGTTGCTTGGCTCAAGTCGAGGAGAGTTGCAGATTTCGAACTCGTCCAGTCCTCCGGCATGCCTTGGCCGATTTCGGGCTCGTCCTGCTCTCCGCCTCCATCTTTCTCGTGGGAGCGGTGAACTTGTGAGGGCGACTGCGGCGGCGGGAGCTAGGTGAGGTAGAGGAGAGGAGGAATGTGAGGATGACAATTGCTCCTTCGGCTTCTCCTCGACAGCGACTCTCGATCAGATCTGCGGCGGAGGTGAGGTAGATGCTTTGTTATGTAGTGTTTTGTTGCAAAACAAATGATTGATTAATTTCAGAGGAAGAAAGTAAAATAAATACATGGAGGGAGAAAGGAAATAAGGTAAGGGAGGAGGGGAGGGGATAACTGTTGTCTCACTCCTCCAACGTACAATTTCCATGGAAACTTGAAGATTATAAATTATAAAAAAAAATTATAAAATTTGTAAAATTTACCTTATTGGTTCAGTGACTAAATAGAGATTGGTTCAGTGACTAAATAGAGAGTGGTTCAGTGACTAAATAGATAGTAGTTCAGTGACTAAATAGAGATTGGTTCAGTACTAAATAAAGAGTGGTTCGGTGACTAAATATAGATTGGTTCAGTGAATAAATAGAGATTGGTTCAGTGACTAAATAAAGATTGGTTCAGTGACTAAATAAAGATTGGTTCAGTGACTAAATAGAGAGTGGTTCAGTGACTAAATAGAGAGTGGTTCAGTGACTAAATAGAGAGTGGTTCAATGACTAAATAGAGATTGGTTCAGTGACTAAATAGAGAGGTTCAGTGACTAAATAGAGATTGGTTCAGCACTAAATAAAGAGTGGTTCGGTGACTAAATAGAGATTGGTTCAGTGACTAAATAGAGATTGGTTCAGTGACTAAATAGAGAGTGGTTCACCGACTGAACCACTATGAATAAAAGGACTGAACCACTAAGAGTAAAAGGGTTGAACCACTAACAGTAAAAGGGCTGAACCACTATGAATAAAAGGACTAAACCACAAAGAGTAAAAGGGTTGAACTACTAAGAGTAAAAGGGCTGAACGACTAAGAGTAAAAGGGTTGAACCACTTCTTGGTAACTTCATGAACCATTTCTTTATAACTTGTGAACCACTTTTTTTTTCAACAAAACATATACAAAGTGGGTGTCTATGTGTAGATAAAATTAAATTACACCCAAAAATATTTTTTTTTATATTTTTTTAACAAGTGAAAATGCCAAAAAATAATTTTTAAAAGTCCATGTAAACACTTTAATATGTACGTACATTGTCTAATTAATTAGTAAGTTTTGTTGATTGGCACGTACAATTAATTAGCGTTACCTGTGAGAGTGGGGGTGTTACTAATTAATTTGGGTGGTTGTTACTAATTAATTAAGGAAATCCGCGTCTCCTATTTTTAATTTATTTTTGGACACGTAGACCAATCAGATTAATTCTTTCCTTCTCACTGGTTCACCTCTTCTCACCTGAACCCGACCCTATATATATATATAATAACTTTCCTATGAGGACACCCCTTACCATGTAACGGAGGGACAATTGTGGACCCTTGGATCAAAAGAAATGAAGGGAGGAGATTGATTTAAAAAAACACAATTAACCGTATAACCAACTGTTAGTGCAAATGTAGGGCCGCTGACGGAAAAACCAAGTTGTGAAAGCCGTCGAGAAATTGTGTTTTAGAAAACCAGAAAGGCTGTGGCGTGGTATATGCAGAACCCACTGCCTTAGAACCGAATTTGCCCCGACCGTAGGTGCAAGTCGGCAACTGGCTTCGCCCCCCAAGGTTACACAGCACACCCTCGTAGTCACGCACTTGAAACAAGAGTTTGGAATCACGAAAGACTTTGCTCAGAACTAAGGTGAAAGAGAGAGATGGTTTTCTGTATGTAAAATGATAAAGGAGACGTCTGGTTTTAAGGAGAAAGAAGACGCTCCTCAATCAGTAGTGCAGGCGAGAATCTCGGAACGGTTACAAAGCTCCGCATTCAAAACGTGACGGAAATGAAGGAGCAGTTACAACGGAGGGATAAATACGAGAATTAATTCGAAAAACAAAAGGATAAGTCACAGAAATCTCAACAGCTATTTTGTGACTTATCTGGCCCAAATTAATAAAACGTGACCCAAAAACAGACCCCACCTCACCGCGCACGTGTCACGCACACGGACCGGACCGGCGGCGGCGGTGGTGGTGCGCGCGTGTGAGACTCCACTTCCATCACTCAAACCATGGTTGGATAGGAGACACTTTTAAATCAACCCCTGATGTCCCTAGAAATCAATGTGGGACAAAACTTTTCACCTTCTCTCAAATTCAAGCATTTACTCCAACAGTCCCCCACAAATGCGAGGAACTGAGGTTTTTCATAACAAAACTTGAAAACAGTGTTCTGAGCAAAGTTTAGGAAAAAAATACTTAAATGCTGGTGTCTTGCGATTGAACCAACACATAGTGAAAACTGAGCAGATTCTCAAATCAGATAGGTGAATGAATCGTGAACCTTCTGAGTCAAGAGCTGGCATCAGTAGCACATACCTCTTCCATGTTCTTTAGTGATTCCGCGATAATACCTGCAAAATTGGTAGTCATTTCTGACCTTGGGTGCTAAAGAGTGCTCTAGAAAGACTACCCATGTCTTTCATAGAAGGAGACCAACCCTTCACACTCTCGTAGGTGGTTCCATCAAATCTATATCATATAGACCACCCTTGTAGGGCTATAGAACCATTAAGAGCATTTCGCTCAACCTCTACAGATTTCGGTGAATCCATCAAGTCCTTCTCAATAGGACCACCCAACTCTAGGCTATGGACTCATTAAGAGTACATGACTCAACCTTCTTCCGATACACCTGTCCTGGGGAATGAGATGTGGTGTATCTCTCATCGTATGGGCTTGAGTCCCATCCCCCTAGACGAATCGAGAACCAACCTCCTTGTCAGTCCTTTCGTCAATGGATCCGCCAAAATTCTCTCAGACTTCACATACTCTAGACAGATCACACCAGTCACCATTAGCTGTCTCACAACTTCATGTCGAATCCGGATGTGTCTCTTCTTGCCATTGTATGTATTGCTGTTAGCTACACAGATAACAGACTGTGAGTCACAATGTAGAGAAATAGATGGAGCTTTGCGCCCCCACAAAGGTAAATCAGCCAGTAAGCTTCTTAACCACTCAGCCTCTTGACCAGCTAAATCTAAAGTTATGAACTCAGATTCCATAGTTGATCTAGCTATGCATGTTTGCTTTGATGATTTCCACGAAATAGCACCACCACATAATGTAAACACATAACCACTAGTGGAGCTAACCTCATCATTATCAGTAACCCAGTTTGCATCACAGTAACCCTCCAAAGCTTGAGGGTACCCTACATAATGTAACCCCCAATCCATTGTACCTTTCAGATATCTCAATAGTCTGTGAAGTGCGGTCCAATGATCACTACTAGGGTTATGGGTATATCTACTGAGTCTACTTACTGCATAAGCAATATCAGGCCGAGTGTAGTTTATCAAAAATATTAAACTCTCTATTATTTTAGCATACTCATTTTGTGAAACACTATTCCCATAATTTTTCTGCAATTGCATGTTAGCATCATAAGGGGTTTTTACTGGCATAAAATCAAAACTATCAAACTTTTTCAACATTTTCTCTACATAATGAGGTTGAGATAAAATGAAGCCATTTTCTTTTCTAGTTACTTTAACACCTAGAATCACATCAGCTTCACCCATATCTTTCATTTCAAATTGAGAGGACAGAAATTATTTGGTTGAATTTATAGCATTTATGTGGGTACCAAAAAGCAACATATCATCCACATATAAGCATATAATCACACAATCAGCACCAAACAATTTTGAATACACGCAAGCGTCAGATCCATTTACCTCAAATCCAAAGCTAAGTATGGTTTGATGAAACTTTTCATACCATTGCTTCGGCGCTTGCTTCAGTCCATACAATGACTTCTTCAGTTTGCACACCTTTTTCTCCTGTCCTGGAACCACACATCCTGGTGGCTGTTCCATATAGATTTCCTCGTTGAGATCACCATTCAAAAAAGCTGTTTTAACATCCATTTTATGTACAAGAAATTTATAGCTAGAAGTTAAGGCAAATAATGCACGAATGGTAGCAATCTTTGTAACAGGAGAATATGTGTAAAAAAAGTCAATGCCATATCTTTGAGTGAATCCTCTAATGACTAGTCTTGCCTTATATCTATCCACTGAGCCATCCACCTTCTTAAAGATCCACTTATAGCTAATGACCCTATTTCCTTTAGGCATATCAACTAGTTCCCATGTGTGATTAGACATAATGGATTCTATCTCACTATTAATAGCATCTTTCCAGAAACTAGCATCTAAAGAACTTATTGTCTCCTCATAGGTCTTAGGATCATCTTCTATCAAATGAAGACTAATGAACCTCTCATCTAGTTCATTTAAATCACTAAGTTCAACTATAAATGCAGTCACAAAATCAGGACCAAAACTAGTTTCTTTCCTACGCCTTTTACTCTTCCTAGGTTCATCATGATCAGCATGAGCATTAGGCACAACAGTATTAGGCATGGATGAAGATGCATTATGAGATGAAGAATCATTAGCAGGCAATGCAGATTTCTTTAAAGGAAACACATGCTCAAAGAAAACAGCATCACGATATTCACACAAGGTACGATCACTCAAACACATGAAACGATAAGCAGCACTATTTTCAGCATAACCAATCAGAATTGCATCAAAGGTCTTAGAACCAATAGTATCAACTTTGAACGAAGGTAACCCCACCTTAGCTAGACACCCCCACACTTTCAAGAATTTTAGATTAGGCGGATGCCCTTTCCAAAGTTCATAAGGTGTTTTGTCAAGCTTCTTATGAGGCACCTTATTCAAAATATGATTGGCGAACAAGACAGCTTCCCCCCACATATTGACAGGCAAACCAGAACTAGAAAGCATAGCATTCATCATTTCCTTTAAAGTTCTGTTTTTCCTTTCAGCAATGCCATTTTGTTGTGGGCTATAGGGAGCTGTAAATTCATGAATAATGCCATTTTGTTCACAGAATTCCCTCAGAGAATTAGTGACATATTCACCGCCTCTATCTGATCTAAGCCTTTTTATTTTGCGATTCAATTGGTTTTCTACTTCAGCTTTATATACATAAAACATGCTTTCTGCTTCATCTTTAGACCTAAGCAAATATACCTTAGTATATCTAGAATGGTCATCTACAAATGTGACATAGTAGCGCTTGCCACCTCTACTTTCCGTGTTCTTAAAATCAGCCAAATCAGAATGGACTAACTCCAGCAATTCAGTTGTCCTTTCATTCACCGTTTTAAAGGTTGTTTATGAAATTTGGCCTCAACACATATTTCACATTTGCTATGGTCATGTTTGGATAGGCTAGGAATCAAACCCATATCATGCAACCGACATATAGATTTCGCATTCACATGTCCTAGTCTAGCATGCCATAAATCAACAGACTCAGCAATATAAGCAGAAGTAGATGCATTCTCATTATTCTCAATCATGGTCTCAAGCACATACAGAAAATCAGCCCTATAGGCTTTTCCTACAAATTCTCCATTTTTGGTTAAAACCATTTTTCCAGCATCAGTCACTTGCTTAATACCAGTTATCTCAAGCAAACCACATAAAATCAAATTACGGCGCAGAGAAGGAACATAAAGCACATTCACTAGGGTAAGAGACTTCCCTGAGGTGAGCTTGAGTGTTACCTTCCCTTTGCCAAGTACTCGAGAGATGCTCGAGTTGCCCATGTAAACCTGGTTGATGTCTGAAGTATCCTCAAACTCAGCAAACAGGTCCTTGTGTGGCGCAAAGGTGTCGAGTTGCTCCGCTGTCCAGGAGCCAATCGACCTGGCCACCCACATGGTTGACTTCGGTGATCATGGCTATCAACTGGTTGTTATCCTGGACAACATTTACTTGCTGTTGGGCTGGAGTTGCGGGCTTGTTCTGCTGCTGTCCTTGGTTTTGGAGATCAGCCCGATTGCGACACTGCCAAGCATTATGGCTGACTTGCCACAAACATAGCAGCCGATCCCAGTCCCTCCCTGTTTCTGCTGCTTGTCTGGCTGATTTCCAGACTTCTTGAAATTCTGACCCTTCCATGGCTTCATGTTCGGCTTAGAGCCACCAGTTTTGTTACCCTGTTTGGACCTATCAGTTTTCACAGATGACTCAACCAGATTAGCTTTCACAGAATCAGTAGATTTAGGCTTAGGTTTGTCCTTAAGGCGATTTGCCTCCTCTATCTTCATGTGTCCGACAAGCTCCTCCAAAGTCAGATCCTTCTTCTTGTGCTTCAGATGGTTCCTGTAGCCAGCCCACGACTCTGGCAATTTTTCAATGACAAAATTTGCCTGCAGCACCTCGCACATCTTCATACCCTCAGAGAGGATATCGGCCACCAGATTCTCGTACTCGTGGACTTGCTCCATGATTGGCTTATCATCCACCATTTTGAACTGCATGAATTTACCGCAAACATATTTTTTCTTTCCTGCATCGTCAGCACCATACTTTTTCTCCAATAAATCCCAAATTAGTTTTGCAGATTTATGAATTGAAATTAAATCGAAGATAGGGTTTGAGACATGGCTGAGGATGTGACCGCGCACTATTTTGTTGTCCTGCTTATACTTCCTCAGCAGCGTCGGATCAGGCTCCTTTGTGTCCTCATCGTCCTTCTTGCCCTTGCCCTTCTCGGTAACAACAGAGGCATCAGCAACCACATCAGGAGCCGTTTTTGCCTCCGCTTTCTCCTCTGCAGCGGCGGCGGATCCAACAGGAGCGGCTTCAAGCAGGACGTAGTCAACCTCCAATTGCTCAAAAAAGATGAGCATCTTCTGCGACCAGCGTTTGTAATTGGTTCCATCGAGCGGATCCAACTTCGACAAATCCAACAGCGGCTTGAAGAACTGGAAAGCCATTGCACGAACAAACTGTAAAATTCGCTTCAAAATTGTTAGTGCAAATGTAGGGCCGCTGCCGGAAAAACCAAGTTGTGAAAGCCGTCGAGAAATTGTGTTTTAGAAAACCAGAAAGGTTGTGGCGTGGTATATGCAGAACCCACTGCCTTAGAAGCAAATTTGCCCCGACCGTAGGTGCAAGTCGGCAACTGGCTTCGCCGCCCAAGGTTACACAGCACACCCTCGTAGTCGTGCACTCGAAACAAGAGTTTGGAATCACGAAAGACTTTGCTCAGAACTAAGGTGAAAGAGAGAGATGGTTTTCTGTGTGTAAAATGATGAAGGAGACGTCTGGTTTTAAGGAGAAAGAAGACGCTCCTCAATCAGTAGTGCAGGCGAGAATCTCGGAACGGTTACAAAGCTCCGCATTCAAAACGTGACGGAAATCAAGGAGCAGTTACAACGGAGGGATAAATACGAGAATTAATTCAAAAAACAAAAGGATAAGTCACAAAAATCTCAACAGCTATTTTGTGACTTATCTGGCCCAAATTAATAAAACGTGACCCAAAAACAGACCCTACCACACCGCGCACGTATCACGAACACGGACCGACAGCGGTGGTGGTGGTGCGCGCGTGTGAGACTCCACTTTCATCACTCAAACCATGGTTGGATAGGAGACACTTTTAAATCAACCCCTCATGTCCCTAGAAATCAATGTGGGACAAAACTTTTCACCTTCCCTCAAATTCAAGCAATTACTCCAACACCAACTAGTATTCATATTTAACAATAAATATGAATACTAGTTGGTGTAACCCTATCTTTAATGGGTGTAACCGTATCTTTAAATATGAATAGTAATATGCAATAGTAAATTTGTACTAGTTTATAAAATATGAATATTTAATAACTTAGATTTGAATAATTATGTCATTAAATATGAATATTAACATATTTGGTGAATAATAGTTGTTGGTCACAAGATTTAAGGGTTTAACCAACTAATATTCATATTTAACACTAAATGTGAATAGTAGGTAGTTACACGCTCCTTTCAAAACAAATGTTGACCCTTGATTCTTTTAGATCTAATGGCTCAAATTTGTCACTCTGTTACATGGTAAGAGTTGTTTCACTAGAAAGAGCATATATAGAGGCTCTTTCCGGTGAAACAATTCTTACCATGTAACTGAGGGACAAATTTGAGCCTTTAGATTTAAAAGAATCAAGGGTCAGTATTTGCTTTGAAAGAAGCGTGTAACTACCAACTATTATTAAAAGAATCAATGGTCACATTTAGTGTTAAATATGAATACTAATTGGTTAAACGCTTAAAACTTGTAACCACCAACTATTATTCACCAAATATGTTAATATTCATTTTTAGTAACATAATTATTCAAATCTAAGTTATTAAATATTCATATTTTACAAACTAATACAAATTTACCATTGCCTATTACTATTCATATTTAAAGATACGGTTACACCAACTAGTATTCATATTTAATGTTAAATATGAATACTAGTTGGTTATACGGTTAATTATGTTTTTTTAATCAATCTCCTCCCTTCATTTCTTTTGATCCAAGGGTCCACAATTGTCCCTCCGTTACATGGCAAGGGGTGTCCTCATAGGAAAGTTGTTTTATATATATATATATAGGGTTGCGCTCCGGTGAAAACAAAAATTGCGGTAAAAACCTGTGAGGACCGGCTTTTTAGCCCCGTTCACTAGCTTTATAGCCCGGTTATAAAAAGAACCGATCTATAAGGTCACATATTTTAGCCCGGTTCTGAATAAAACCGAGCTATAAAGTCACTAATGTAATTTTAAAACATGAGTTTTCAGCACGGTTTTTAGGTTTAACCGATATATAAAGTCATGTGTTATTTTAAAACTGGAGTTTTTAGCACGGTTTTTAGGTTGAACTGAGTTGTAAAGTCACTATATAATTGAGGTTTTTAGCGCGGGTTTCAAATAAACCAAGCTATAAAGTAGTCCTCACGGTTTTTACCGCAATTTGAGGCGCGACGCGGCGACGAGAGACAAGTGAGGCGCGACGCGGCTCCGAGGGCTCCTGGGTAGCTTCTGGGTTTGGGTCGTCGTCGTCGGAGAGTCTGCTGGTGGCTCAGGCTCATGATCAGCCCCGTCTAACCTCGGATTTGCTCCTCTTCGGCGTTCCTGGGCTCGTAGCGGTGGCTCCGTCTCAGCTCGGAACAAAGAAGCGGCCATGGTAATGGTGTCAAGGTGGAGTTGTGGTGATGAATTGAAGCGGAGCAGAGGAGGGTGGTGGTTTGGGAGGCTTGGTGAAGGTGATGCTTTTGGTGGCTTGGTTTGTGGTTGCTTAACGAGACAGGGCAAGGAATGGGGGTGCTCGGCGGCTACATCAGAGGAAGAGGAACCCTTCTTGTGGGTTTCTCTTGGGTTTCAGAGAAGAATTGGGAGAGAGAGTGAGGGAGGAAGTTGTGAGGGGTGGGTGTTTGAGCAAAAATGGGAAAGGGTTGCTGCAAGAGGTGTGTGTGTGAGCAGAAGAAGGCAAGGAGGGTAGGTGGTGTGAGCTGGGTGGGGACCCCAATGGGAGAGAGAGAGAGATAAAATAAATAAATAAATAAAATAAAATAGAATGGTCCCCACCCACAATAGGCATTTGAATTTCCGACGCTTTACCTCAATCCCGCTCATTAAAACGAAATCCCGACACTAGAAATTTAAATCAAAATTTGAAATCATATTGGAAGGAAATTAATTTTTCTCAAACTCAGAGCTCGAAAGCGGAATCAAATTCCGTAAAATCCAAATTCTAAAACGATGTCGGAAGGATTTTAAAATCGAAACTTGTACTAGGGGACGAGTTTTCTCCTATTTTTACCGATCGAATAAAATAATAAATTTATTTAATCAAAATAATAATAAAATAATATTAAAATATATTCGGCCTTTATACATATATATTAGGTATAAAACTTGATTATAAAATTGTTAAATTAGTAGTGGTAGTGTTAATTCAAGTACAAACATATAAGTTTATTTCCTAACTATGTCCATATCTTTGTTTGTCAGAGTTATTGTATCTCAATCCGTATCATACCGGATTATCGGATCTCATGTCGTGTTAGTATTGCGCGCGTTGGCCTAATTGGAAAGAGAAATCAATAAAAAAAATTAATTATGCTCATATATCTAGGCCTATCTACGAGTCAAGTTGGGTCCATGACCCGTTGGGTCCGAATAAATGAATTTAACTTAGGGTAATAATTCGAGGACCAGACATACCTGACTCCTCGAGAGGCTGACAAAGTCGGTAGACGGCGACCGTCACGAATACAACGAAAATAAAACACGGTGCAATACAAAAAAAGGGCAAACAAACAGCCCCAATCGAACAAACGAGCCTAATCCACAAAAGCTGAGGACAACGTAGACTAAATCCGGAGCCAAGCATCACCAAGCGATGACACCACTGGCCAGCGGTACATCAGGAGTCCCTGTGGGCGATGAAGATGAACCTCCAAGGAAATTTCTGGAACACGGAGTCGCCTTGATGCACACCGCCTCGACCCCAGCCAAACCCGACACCGGACGCCAGAGCCCTAACTCAGACTAGGACCGCCAAGAACAACCGGAAAAGCAGCAGAGAACCAACCTTGTACAAACACACCAAAAACCCTTTCGGGATTTTTTATCAAGCCCTTTCGGGATTTTGTCACCCTTTCGGGAAGTGGTACGTAATTAATTTTAGTTATTTTTATTTTTTAATATTCATTTCCTACCATTGCGTGCAAGTAATTCCAAACTTGCAAGCCAAACTTTGTGACAAGACCTCTCCTTGACATGCAAGGAGAGGCAAAGTTTATTGTCATCCCGGAAAACCAGGAAACCAGCCAAGCATGAGCAACCGACGGAGTCGAAACGGCGACTGGTGGGCGGTGGATGGCTATGGGGAGGACGAGGCGGCTGCGAATGAGGGGCCTGTCATCGGGGGAGTGCCAATAATCGGGAAAACCAAGGCCGAGACGAGGACCAACATGAGCGAGGATGACGATAGGGTCGAACCGAGCCCAGGGATTGAGCCAACGCCGCTAGACAGCCCGGCCGGAGAGAAAATTCGGCGCCGGGAGATGAATCCAACGACGAGGTAG
Organism: Persicaria maculosa; assembly: GCA_963922045.1. Lineage (NCBI taxonomy): Eukaryota > Viridiplantae > Streptophyta > Magnoliopsida > Caryophyllales > Polygonaceae > Persicaria > Persicaria maculosa. Next base: position 17,998,465 of record OY998257.1, on the reverse strand, counting down.
AGGCTGGAATATAGGAGGAAACAAATGGTTGACAATGGCGCGGCGAGGACGTCGGAAGCTGAGGACAACGTAGACTAAACTCGGAGTCAAGCATCACCAAGCGATGACACCGCTGACCAGCAGTACATCAGGAGTCCCTGTGGGCGATGAAGACGAACCTCCAAGGAAATTTCCGGAACACGAAATCGCCTCGATGGACACCGCCTCGACCCCAGCCAGACCCTACACCGGACGCCAGAGCCCTAACTCGGACTAAGACCGCCAAGAACAACCGAAAAAGCAGCAGAGAACCAACCTTGTACAAACGTACCAAAAACCCTTTCGACATTTTTTATCAAGCCCTTTCGGGATTTTGTCACCCTGTCGGGGAAGTGGTATGTAATTAATTTTAGTTATTTTTATTTTTATTTTTTAATATTCATTTCTTACCATTGCGTGCCAGTAATTCCAAACTTGCAAGCCAAACTTTGTGACAAGACCTCTCCTTGACGTGCAAGGAGAGGCAAAGTTGATTGTCATCTCGGAAAACCAGGAAACTAGCCAAGTAGGAGCAGCCGATGGAGTTGGAACGGCGACTGGTGGGTGGTGGATGACTACGGGGAGGACGAGGCGGCTGCGAAGGAGGGGCTTGTCATCGGGGGAGCGCCAATAATCTGGGAAACCAAGGCTAAGACGGGGGCCAACATGAGCGAGGAGGACGATAGGGCCGAACCAGCCCCAGGGATTGAGCCAACGCTGCCAGACAGCCCGACCGGAGAGGAAATCCGGCGTCGGGAGATGAATCCAATGACGAGGTGGAGGCTGGAATATAGGAGGAAACAAATGGTTGACAATGGCGCGGCGAGGACGTCGGAAGGAGACGGCGAGCACTGTATCAAAGGAAGGGTCGTGGGTGTAAGGGGAGAAGCCGAGGGGGCCGGTTGGGAACGGCGGCACCGTGGTGGTGCTAAGATGGATTAGCAGGTTGGGGTAAACTAGAGAGAGAGGCAGAGCCTCTCACTCTGATTTTCTGCACATGTAGATTTGTCCATGATATGTCTAGGGTAGGGGTTTTTAAACCTACTGGGTTGACCGAATCAACGTTTTTTTTGAAAAAAATATTTTTTAAAAAATAAATTTATAAATTATAATTATTATGTATATTATTTCTAAAATAATCTATCCATCTATCCATAATAATATACAGTATAAATTGTTATATAATGAATCGTGTCTTGTCTCTCTTTACTCATGTCCTTTTATATCTTTGAAATTTTGTATTTCATCCTTCATTTTAAGCGCGGGACAAAAAAAAAACCACATTCTCTCATATTGACTTAGGTTTATTTTAGACCTGGGCAAATGCAAGCACGTGCCGAACTTTTTCCCAATTCTAGTCCCATTATTGCGGGTGCAGGCCGAGTTAAACCCACTTTAAGGGCTAGATTTCATGTTAAAGCCCACCCAGTGTTGGGCATGGACGACCTGCGGGCACCCAGTGTAAATTATGTTTGAAATGTGAACAAATTGAGATCATAGTTATCATTATAATTATTAGATTGGTGTAATGTAATTATGTACGAATAATCATGTTATTTCAGACGGACAGTTTTGCTCAACCATATATGCATTGATCTTCTTAAACATACGGGAGACATGAACAACACATAAAGCCAACGTGATTCCATCTCAAAATCCATTGTCAATGAGAGGAATAGTCCGCCAATCTTACATGTTGTTCAAGACATCTTAGTATTTTCAATGTGTGACAACCTATATTTCAATACGCCCCTCAAGTGCAGTGGTTTTAGCCAACGAGTTGCACTTGCTACATGCGCTTAAATGAGAACCAATGCTCGTGACATGTCACTAAGTCAACAACCCCACTAATTCGAAGCCCATACCGAAACTAGCTGAATACGGTTCTGATATCATGTTAAAGTCGACTGGGCTCGATGGAGTCAAGACAAAGCTATAAGGGGGTCGTGTGCTGGCCCATGTACGAAAAATACGAATAACACATAAATCCAACGGAGTTTTATCTCCAAACCAATTAATAATGAGAGGAGTATATATTTCCACGTTTTCTAATGCACATCGAAATTTGGTGAAGGAATAAAGTGGAATGGAGATTGATATACATTTTCTATCTTACATGGAATGAAGGTATAGTGATCCAACGGATCGACCAATGATTCGACATATCATATATTCGGGTTAGAGTCGAGATATCTCTACCTGGATTCGACCCGCAGGGTCCAACCCAAAACAAGTCTATTCTCTCTCTATATATCCAACCAACTCCGTCATCCATACGTTCACCCACCAACCACTTTTTTTTTAACCAATATATGTAGCTATTTTCAATTTTAACCCACTTTCTTATAAACGTGATTGAAATTATCATCCCTAGAATGCATACTCTTTCATCCATTTCCATGACAGGCAATGCCAGGTGGCACCCATGATTATGTCTTTGGAGGATTTCTTGTTGTGCCAGCTGCTAGATGAATGATGGAAGGGACGACTAGTGCTTGGTTAGATGATGATCAAGCTAATAATGGTTCATAGGAGTATATGGAAACTATACTTGATGACACGTTGTTGTATAAAAAATTGTCATAAGTAAACTAATTAATCATGATGATAAAGGGAAAATAGGTAATTATAACTTTTTTTTTATTAACCCTTACTAGTTTAGTTGGTAAAGATGACACGTAATAACCAATAAATCATGAATTCGAATCCCTTTCATCATATTATAATGAGTCTAGTGCCTATCTATAAAAAAAATACTATTTGATGATAAATTTATTATGTTGATGTAAATATTGATAGTGTTTGATAATAGATGTATGTCTCATATCTACAAAATTCATAAAAGGGACGATTAACTTAATTTAAAAAAACCTCCCTCTATATGCTCTCTTTTCAAAGCGCATTTTTTTGGCCTGCCGCCACTATCCTAACCTAGGTTTGCACCGCCGCCCTCGATTGCCGCCACCTCCACCATCCTCCTAGCTATCGCTGGTATCCCTCGGCTCACCACCGCCACACGCAGATCTCCACCGCCTCATAACAGCCTCCATAGCGTCCTCCCCCTTTGTTTCTATAGGGTTTCGCTTCAATTAACCCACCACTTTTTCGGGCCTTCCGCATGCTTTGAACATCCTCCTCTGCTCTCTCCGGCTTCTCCATCTTCATCTCCGGTCGACGGTTCTTTGGCCCGGGAGGCCATCGCTTCTCCCAACGTCGTCGGCTCTACCGCCATCATCTGATTCCATCGCCTCTGGTTTCCACCGCCTCGGAGTTGCCTTCGGGTGTTTGTTGGATGTAGGTCTGGCCTTCCTCGACCTCGTCTGATTCCACCGCCTCGGCTCCACCCTCCCTCTGCCCTCTTGTCTACGGTTGTTGCGGTGGTGTGCTTCGCCACCCCCCGTGGTTTCCAGCCTTCACCTTGGCCCATGGGTGATAGCGTTTGACCAACGCTTCTTTCTTTTCTTGGATAAAAGAAAATAAAAATACAATTTTCAATCCTTGCTGGCCTTTGTCCTTTTTCTTTTGATTGTTGTTTATTTTTCTCCTCTTACTCATCTTGTCCATCTCTAATTTGGCTTGCCCTTGTGCAGCCTATTACGATCTTGTTTTATCGTCCTCGAGGGGTTAAGATGGGTTTTTGGGGGGTTTGAATGAACAATGGTTTGGTTAGGATTTGGGCTTATAGATTGGTGTGCAGTGTTGTGCTTTTTGTCTTGTAGGCTTCATGTGAACGGTGGTCGATTTGCTATGTTCGTAGACGTCGGGGAAGTGCGATCGATATCTGAAGGCTCTGTTGGAGTCCATAATCTGAGATGTTCGCGAGGTTACCCAGAGTTCTCTGTGTGCGTCTTCCCTTTGGCCGATCGGTTTGTTTGTTCTGCTAGCTTGTAGTTTCAGGATGACTTGTACGTTTTTCATTTTTGTCATTTGCTTTATGTTTTTCTTTATATCATTTGCTTTAGTCATTTTCTTCTGTAAGTTTTTTCGGTTGTACATGATGGTTAGTCTATCTACCGACAGATCCGGTCTCTCGGTTTCTCTAGGCTTGTCTGGATAACCGAATTCTTATCTTGCTTCAAAAAAAAATTCATAAAAGGGCTTTGAGCATAAATTAGAAATTAAAAAAAAGGAGAGAAAACTTTTAAAATTATGTGTATAAACTCTGATCAAAGACGAATGAATAAAAAAAATATTTTTGATATATAATTTTTTACAAAATATAAGTTTTATTCTTTACTGTGTGTTTTTGAGTAAATATTTGAAAATTTCTCAATAAGTTCTTTATTTCTCTTTGTTTTGACATAAACAAATACTCGAAAATTTTCAAAAAAATAAATTGTCACTACTAGAAATCTGTCATTTAACATCGGGTAATAAATGATGTATTTAAAAAACAATCATGTCTATATGGATGATGTAAAAAGTCAAATTTTTTCCACATCGATCAAAGCCGGATGTCTATAAAATTTATAACATTGTTTCTAATTATAAAAATGATATTCTTAATATCTTATAACATCGGTTTTATGTTTAATACCAACTTAAATTAGATATAAACTTTTATGTTGATATACTCATCTATTGTTAAATCCTTGTTATTTTGTATTTTTAAGCCGATGAAGATACGGATCATAACATAATTTAACCAATGGACGTCAATATTTTCAAATTACGCGACGTGTTCATGTGAAATAGACATCGTGTATGTAGAAATCCTACATATATATATTCGTTCATTTTCTCTCTATAATTTGTAATGTTATGTTGACACACAAAATTTGGCTATATGGAATAAATATAAAAACAGATGTTATTACATTTATTAAAATTATTTTATGTTGTAAAAATGTTGTTTTGGATTATAAAACATCATTTTATTTATTTATAAACATGCAGATATTACCAATATACATCCCTCCCTTGATGAATTTGTATTGCATAAGCAATGTAAGGACTACGCTTTGCACGACCACTAACTGTAAATTTGATGTGTTTAGTTCGTAAATTACTGATGTATTTAGTTCGTTAAGTTGATGTATTTAGTTCGTAAAAAATGATGTTTTTAGTTCATAAAACTGATGACTTTTGTTACAATAATTCATTGTCTTTTTTCCTTAAACTCGATGTGCTAGCTTATGAACCGAAAGCATTTTGTTCATAAACCCAATATCCTGTCTATACATACACCACACCATAGTAACTAATGACAACATAAAAAAATTAGGACATGTTTTGTGACATCAAGGTTAAGGCCACAATACACTACATTTGACTACTTACAAAATCAAAAAAAAATGGCATGTTTGTGACACCAAGGTTAAAGGCCACAATGCACATCCTAAATACTTACAAAATCAACAAAATAGGATATTCTTGATGGCAACAAAGTTAAAGGTTAGGCCTGATCTAATTAAAAAATGAAAAATGACCATCCAACTTGGAAAAGGAAAGCAAAAAGAACGACTCAAAGCAAAATCAAGACCTGGAGCCTCTTGGAACTTTCGAATTCTCTAGCCGCAGATGCCATCTCGTGTGCAGTAATGTCATTATTAGATGGAACAATCAAATGCGCATTTTGGTGAAATAAAGTTCCGATTTCAATAGTTTAATCGCATTAGAATAACAAACCCACTGCAAAAACGGATTTAAATTATATTAGTGTCCATAGAAGCACCAAATAAATTATCTGTTTAGTACAATATGACATTTCCAAATTATAAATGAATTGATGATGCACTAATGACAGATGGATGTTAAAAAGTCTAGTTTCTAACTCAACTTTAAACATAAAAATCACTAGGGTTCGTTTGGAAAAATAAAAATCCATCAACTAGCTTATTAAACCATTTGATTTTGATATTATATAATTGTAAATAAAATAAATATAACATTTTAGTTTAATTAGTTTTTCAAATGAGAGTATTCCAACCGCTACTCACCGAAACTTTTCAGAGCATATGATTTTCTATTCACAAGTTTTCATCAGCTACTTCAACAGTTAGGTTTACTAAACATAATACTAGCTTATTAACATATATTTAACACAAATAATCCATCAGCTTCAACTACCCTATCAACTAGTATTTTGTCAAACGAAGCCTAAATCACTTGACCAAGTACATGATGCAACATCAAAAGCTATTTCGTATAGAAGTCCAATGCTAGAAACAAGTAATATCGCTACATAAACGGTCTTATATATATATATATATATATATATATATATATATATATATATATATATATATATATATATATATATATATATATATATATATATATATATATATATATATATATATATATGTTTCTATAAGAGTAGTTATTCTTATAAGATATAATTAGTACAGTTCTCGCGCCACTGCGCGGTTTATTTTTTCAATCATAATAATATGATAAATTAATATTGTAAAATTTTATAAAAGCTAGTATAAAATTAAAAGTGTATAATTTTATTGGTTGAAAAAACTACAATCAATGTAAATCATTTGGGGTTGGTTCAGCTGAAAAGTACCTTCGAGAAGTACCCAAAGGTTCCCGGTTTGAATCCCGTCTCGGGTGGCCACTGGAGGGCTTACCTAGTTGTTAACTTCAGGGCCCATGAGATCAGTCGGGTGCAAGTAGCCCCGGATACCCATGTAAATTCAAAAAGCTACAATTAAATGTAATGATAACACCTCATTACAAATGATTCTCACTTAAAGAAGTGTATAGATATAGATATTTTAAAATAATCTTATTAGAAAGAAAAAAAAACTTACTATCACTATAATATTATATAAAAAATTGAACTAAAGATAATTTTACGAAAATCTCTTAGATGAAAGAGAGAATTTATAGGATATGTTCTCGTGCTTTTAATTTACTATTGTATATAAAGAATTACATATAGGTATCGATTATTTATTAATTCAGTATTTTGAACTAAACCCCTTAGTTAGAAAATATAGAATATATTAAGGAACAAACTAAACCCCTTGGTAGTAGGATTATGGGTTTCATATATATATATATATATATATATATATATATATATATATATATATATATATATATATATATATATATATATATATATATATATATATATATATATATATATATATATATATATAGAAAATTCAATTTGTAGAAATGAATATATTTTATTAATTTAAAACAAAAGACACAACTTCTATTATTTTATTTAACATGTTAATTTTTCTTTTCTAAAAAACTAAATAGGTTAGAAGTTGGGTAGATATAGAAAGGAAGGTAATGAAATAAAATTCATGTATTTTCTTTAAATGATATGTTAAATGAAAACTTTAATCTATAATCGTTAAACCAAAATCATACTTTTGGATAATTTAATAAGATCATTACATTTTGATGTATATAAACCAAAATTTTGATTTTTTTGTGTATATAGATAAATTAATAAAATTTAATGGGTATATGAATATATATCCAATTATGCCTTAAGAATATTCTCTAAAGTTAAATAGAATAACCTATAATAAATTATAGATATATATAGAACGATTGAGATATATGGATGAATAATAAATAAATTAATTTATTTTACCCTAATTAATTAGATTATTATGGAAATACACTTACCTAAAATAACTTGGCATAAAATGATGACATGTGGCAAAATTGCTTCTCATTTAAAGTATAATATAGATATAGATAAAATATAATTAATTAACAAAACGCGTAAGAGTGTGAGTAACAAATTTCACGCTTTTACAGTTTTACGTGTTTTGTTAATAAATTATAGTTTATTATATTAATTATAATAAACTTATTTTTTTTATTAAGTTTTATGTGAAGATTAAAATAGTTTATTTAAATTTTTTTAATAAAATATTTAAGCAATTATAAAAAATAATAGATTTTGTAACAACTTAAGATATAATATTGATAATTAATATAAATATTTTTATGATAATATTTTATCGTTCAATAGATAATTACTTGGTAATGAAATCTTATAATTAGATATAATGAACTAAAATAATCCATCTTAATGATTAAAGATAAAATAATTTAAGGTACAATATTTATAAAATAACTCATGGTGAAATAATAGATTTTGTGATGATTTAAGATATGAGATGAACATATAGAATGACACATGAATAAAATAAATGAGATAATTGTCTAACATGACTTATATATATTGGAACATTATTAATTGATATATAAGGTTCATGTTAGATTGCTCAAAAAAAAAAGAGAATGTAGGCAAATAACCCAAAAAGTTGGAAAGTTTGCAAAACTAACCCTAGTCCTTGAAAATTTGCAAAAGTAACCTAAATGGACAAAAAATTGCATGAAATAGCCGGTTGCCACCACCGGTTTAGGGGGTAAATGGAGAAAAAAAAAAGAAAAAAGAAAAGGAAAAACAAGATTTATGAGTGTATACCCACCCAAAAAAAAAAGAAAAGAAAAGAAAAAAATGAAGCATTAAATGCTAGGAAAAAAATAAAAAAGAAAACTGAAAAGGAAAACTGAAAAGTCTGCTACATTTAATGCACATCAAATCAAATGAAATGTGGAAAAAAAAAGCGGGTGTAAAAAAGAAGGAGAATCTGGGTTTCAGTTTTATTTTGGGCGACATGGTGTTTAAGTTTGGGTGACACGTGAAATCTGGGTTTCAGTTTAAAGACTAATTTTTTATAGGTCGGTAATGCTGAGGTGGTTAATGAGAGTAACTCAAGGTGGGGAGAAGCTCCCATAAGGAGAAGCAATGAAGGTAAGATGATCCGCCTCCTATGAATTGAAATCTTTGCTATTACTTGAGATTTTTCATTCCCGACGTAGTTAGTGCATTTGTAGTGGATTTTGATTTGGTTTTGAATTTTAAATAGAGGTCGTTAAGAGGTTGTCTTACTAGTTTAAAACCCTTGCCGCAACACATGGAACAATCATGTTATCTTCTGCATAAACAGATCACGAAGAGGGGCATCAAGGTTGGACATCGAGTTGTTGTTGTGGACACCTTTTGGGCGTCGTTACTTGAGAGGGGCTGTCAAGGATGGGGGAAAGTTGGGAATGATGCGGACAATAATGTAGAGGTGGTAAGTTTTCTGTTAGGTAACATGGTATTTATGGTTAAGTGACACGAGATAAAAAAATTATGGGAATGTCGATTATGAATCTGTTTACTATTAATTGTTGTGAAAAGGTTAATGTAGTTTGGCGACAGGATTTATTTAGTTTGGTGACATGGGATAACAAAATCTAGAAATGTCAATTATATGAATCTTTTTGCTATTAATAAATGTGACAGGGTTATTGTAGTTAGGTGACAGGAATCATTTAGTTGGGTGACACGGGATATCAAAATTTATGAATGAGAGTTTAACCTTTCTAAACGTTTGCCAGATCTCTAAGGCTGCAAAAGTGGAGGGTGTGCGAGGTAAGAAGACTAGGAAGGCTCCAAGAGGTGATAGAGAACAGACACCTCCCCCTACGAAGAAACCACGGGGTCAAAAAGGGAATGACGATGTCGTCAACGCGGACGCCACTCAACTGTGATTTGTATCCGTTTTCGACAACTATGGAGCTTTCGTGGGCAGGGCGTACTTTTCCTTGCACTAGGTTGTTATGAACTTTGTTGGGGTTGTATGTTGTGAACTTTGTTGCTCAAAACTTGTAGGATGTTATGATCTCCGTTGGTCAGTAGTTGTAGTATTTTATGACATTGGTTGGTCAATAAATGTTAGTCGTTTATGAACATCTTATGCACTTGGGGGTTCTCTTTATGATCTTTGTTGGTTAGTAGTTGTAGAATTTTATGACATTAGTTGGTCAGTAAATGTTAGTCTTTTATGCTCAAAACTTTGTTTATGAACGTACTTGGTTTTCAAATGTTTCGATGAAAATGCCGACACGTTAAGTCCTTCAAGTGACACGGCCATACAAACAGATGACATGGTATATTTCAAAAACAAATTGAATTTGAAACTCCAAACTATGACACGGTAATTCTTTCAGGTGACAAGGCCATACAAACAGGTGACAGGGGTGATTTCTTAAACAAATTGGCAGACACACTCAGAAATGTGAAACTTCAAAATCAAACAAGTGACACGGTAAATCCTTCAGGTGACACGGCCATATAAACCGGTGGCATGCACAATTCATATTGCTGACATATACGATTTACAGATTAAGAAACGTAAGATAACACCACCTCTTCACATACAACACCGTCGGCGACCTTGATCATATCAGGTTTTTTAGCGATGCAAAGTTGACACTCTCTTGTATCACTACATTAATCTTGTGCGCGTTTCGACCCGCAAACACCCCATCTGCCTCCCTCAAACACCCAACAACCATCGAAAGTGAGAGTGATGCAAACCAAGTCTTTCCCACCTGAAAATAAAACGGTGGATGAGAAAAAAGGTTCTTGGAATTGTATTTTTCACCATAGATGAGAAGTACTACGGAAAATACACTTACCAATTTCATCTGAGAAGAAAGGTTTCTGGGAAAGAAAAGTGACACGGAAGATTATGATCACTGACAGGGACACAGATTAAAGGCGACAAGTGTTCTGCAACTGTAACTTCAGGTCGAGAACTTGTCTTCCATGGTGGTCATTTTCTCCATCTCTTTTGTCTTAGATTATGCAGGGGAGGAAGAAAGTGAGTAGCAAACACCCATCCGCCTCCCTCGAACACCCAACAACCTTCGAAGATGAGGGTGACGCATACCAAAGTGTTTTCACCTGTAAATGAAATGAGGGATGAGGAGAAAGTGATGCGGGACCATCTTCTACACCTCCGGACACGCCGATCATCTTAGGAGACGGACCTATGACTCGAGCCCGAGCCAAGAAGTTGCAGAGAGACTCATTCCTGTTTGTGAGTCATGCCTTATTCTCGAGCGCGGTTCAACTCCCCGAGCCTTCATTGAAGACCTACATGTGCATTGGGATCAAGATTGTCGAGTCATCTTAGTCACATGATAGGGCCGAAAGTCCTAAGCCTTGAACCTTGTTTTATTTCCTATTTTAGTAACTTTTCTACTTAAGTTATTTTAGGTAATTTAGGGTATTTTAATTATTTCTTTTATTCTTTAATTTGGGCCGAAATTCAGCCTCCTTAGGGTTAATATAGGCTGATCTCCTTTGTTGAAAAACAGACGTTCAATTCTTATGAAAATTTCTCTCTTTTGGTGAAAAACACAAGAGTGCAAGTCAATCGATTCGAAGCGTTGCTCATCGATTGCAATTGGTTATAGATCCTGCTTGGTTTGCTTTGAGTTCGTCAACCTCGCGAGAGTTTGGTGATCCAGGTAATCACAAGTCCCCTCCTTGTGCCTCCAAGTTGTCCGCTTGGTTGTGTAAGGTTGTAGAGGCGGGCTTTGTAGTCGTTGATACTTGGCTCCTACCCTCTTAGGAGGCCTGGAGTCTTTATCTCGTTCTACCTTAGTTCGAATCACCCTTCTATCGGTCTTTCTTTCATTGTTTTGTTGAGTCTTTGCTTCCGTTCTTGTCTTTTGAGTCTTGATTGTCGAAGATCGGGCCACCCTGCGGCTAACCCCGTATCAGAAAGGTTCGTGGGTATCTAGTTGTCGTCATAGATGAGGAGTTCTTTGTCAAAAACACTTACCCATTGCGGCTGAGAACATAGGTTTCTGGGAAATCAGGGTGACACGGAGATTTTGAACACTGACAGGAACACAGAATGAGGGCGACAAGTGCTTTGCATCTGAAGCTGCAAGCTCTCGGCTTCTATTCTATGGTGGAACCTTCTCCATCTCTTTATGTTTCAGAAAATCTAAGAGAAGGGAGAAAATGAAAAGCTTTTTCCATCCTCCCCTTTATATCATCCACATGGTAAAAACTATTACAACATCACATCACCCCATCATATCACCCATTTGGCGCCAAAACCCAATCCCACAAAACCCCTTCCCTCCCTCACATGCACCCTCCCCCATTGCAACTTGCAACCGGCTAGCCAAGTCACATTTTTGGTTTTGCAAAAGTAACCCATGGTCTACTTTTGCCATTTTCACAAAAGTGGAACATTTTTGCAAAGTTATAGGAAAAATGGATTAGTTATGCAAAACACCCAAAAAAAAATATAAGCGAATTTCACTAAGAAGACTTCATGTCTCTCATTTAGCATATTATATATATATAGATGATAAGATTAGAATCCAAACACACTGTAATTGCTTTTATCCATTTTATTAGAGAATCCAAACACACCCTAATTAGTTTTATCCATTTTACCAGAGAATATCCCTGTTGTGAAAAATAGATCTGAGCGAAAAGTTGGTAACAAAGATGGCTGATAGGCGATTCTGATCGGATGGCAAACATGGCTCACCTCCCGAAACGTGTGATGAGGGGAGTGGGCCCATGAAATTTCATAAGAGAACGAAAACTGGGGCCCACTTCCTCCCCCCACCCCCAACCCCCCACTGTCTTTATATCCCTCCCCTCCGCCTTCCGAAATCCACCTCTTTCACTCACCCCGCACACCTCCACCTCCACCGCCACGCCCCACCCCTCTTGCTCCGCCACGAGTGGGAGCGCGATTCAGACTTCAGAGACAGAGGAACGCAACCAAACAACCTCTCTCCCCCCCTCCTCTCTTCTCTGTTGTCGAAAATCACATTTCCCGAGTATCCGAATCTCTCTCCGGCCACCGCCGTAACCTCCGCCGAAGCTGAATGCCATTTAGGAAAACCAGGACTATTGCAAAGATCTCCTGTTGTCCCCCAATGCGATCCAGATTTTGATCCAAAACTCCGTTCTCCCTCCCGAATAGGTTTTATGCCGGTTCGGATGGCGGCTTCGTGAACAATGGCCGCGACTTCCTCCGGCGTCGTTACGGCGCCGTTCGGCCGTACCTGCCGCTCGCTCAGCCATTTGTCGCTGTTGCTACCGACAAGGAGAGCGAATCTGTTCAGCGGCGGCGGAGGCGGTGGTCGTCGTGGCTGTGGAGTCAGCTGTTGCTGTCCGGACTCGGCTGTTCCGCTCCCCAGGAAGAGGCACGCTGATAAGGGAGAGGAGTTGCGGTTCGATCTCACTAAGATTCCGCGGAGGTTGAGGAATCAAGCATTGCCTTCTCCTCCTCCGCTGTACGTTTCTCTTTTGCTGTTTTTATCTGTTTACATTTCCTTGTTTCTGAAAACCTGATGGCAGAAACGCCGCGCTGGAATCCAATTACTTCTTTTCTGAGATTTGGTTATACGATTGAGATTAAGATCATCACTTAATTGCAAAATCTGTAGATTGTTGATAGAATTGATAATAGAATTTAGAGTTCTGATTGTTTTATGTTGTCTTTAGATAGTAATAAATGAATTAATTGAAGTATCGTCCCACATCATTGTTCCAGATCTTTCTTCTTATTGCCGATTCTCCATTGGAAAAAATCATTTTTTATGTGAAGATTTTGATGTAAAATTGGGAAAATAGCTTTACCTCTACTCATCAGTATGCAACACCAAAACACTTTTGTATATACCATGTCTGATATAAAAGTTGAATCACTTTTTCTTTGAAGTTACGCTATTTTTTATTTTTAAAAAAAAAGCTGTTGGAAGTGAGTGATTGTTGCTCCCTTAAACCAAAATTAGCTTGTTCAGCTGTCCTTTGGAGACATCTGATAAAATTGGAAACATTATGAAAGCAATAAGCACGCATTAGCAGACAGTGCTTGATTGTTTGTTAGTATGATTTGCCACTCATATCATAAACACCATTAGTTTTATATTTGAGTTTCAGATTACCTCTTTTGATTACTTGACATCTTGAGAGCTTCACTCGTCTGTTGTCTACTTTGATACAAGTGTCCTCTTACTCTTATTCCTGTTTGTGACTCCTATAAAAGTGAACAAAATGTGTATGGCCTCTTTCACTCAGTATCTTTATCAAGTCACTGGTATTAACCAATTGAAAATTTTACTTTTCCTGTTAGAAAGAACATTCAGAATTTCTTAATGATAATCGATTACTTGTAGTGATGTAAAGACCTAGTCTTTTGTGTATCCAACCATTTTAGCTATCTTTAAGATGAGTCCTAAGTTGAACAGAATTAGATAATAGTAGAATGACGGACCTCATCCTTACTCTTGCTTCATGATGCCTGTATTCTTGTACTCTGGAAGGGATTTATTGTTGGTTTATACATGAATGAGGCAGAGTGGCTTAAAAGGGCTTGCTAATATTGTGCACGACAAGTCCACAGTTACTTCTCTCATATAAGTATTTCGTTGTTCTAGTTCCTCTACTTTTTCCTTGCTTTTGGGTTATCGCCTTATGTTACAAATTCTAGTGATATGACAATCTTTATTAACTCAGATTTTATATCAAATTGCAAGGCTAATTAGTTGTATCATTTCAGATCTCGCTATCAGTCTAAACATTATTCTCGTTGTGTCCCCCGAAGTATTGGCCCCCAATCTCGCGACACCCCCCCACAAAGAGGTAATAATGAGTTGTTAAGTTCACTCATATTTCTCATCCAAAATGTTGCATGTATTTTATTTTATTTTCCTATTCTTGTAATGTGATATTGTTTATTATAATTATGATTTATGAGTTATGATGTTTGACCTTGTTGCAGATACTGGTATAGCAAATGAAAAAGACTGGGGCATCAGCTTGTTACATGAAAATGTGAACGAAACTGGCACCAATGAAGACGGGAGCACCTGGTATCAAGAAAGTGGGGAAGACCTTGGGGAAAATGGATATAGATGCCGATGGACGAGGATGGGTGGTTGTTCAAATGATGGCTTATGCGAGTGGAAAGAAACGGTAAAGCTACTATGTTTGTCTTGTACAACTGAACTGGGTAGTGGGAAATGAAAAAATAATAGTCAGATTAGCTGTTGGAACATGCAATTAAGCAATTCGGATGGTCCCTTTAACTGTTTCAAGTTGTAGATTATTTGTTTCCTTTCATTGCATTGATGGCATTTCTTGCTTCTTATTTTTTACCATTAGTTAAAAATTTATGTACTTTACATTGCTCCGTAACTTGATAAAGATTGTCGTAGGTGGATGCTTTTAATGGATTTGTTGTTCTTCTCTACAGTGGTGGGAGAAAAGTGACTGGACTGGATATAAAGAGTTGGGTATGTATTCAAGCTCTATTGTATTGAACTCGGATAGCATTGTCTGTTGTTTTTTTTTTGCCCCCTGGAAATTGGCCCTCTATATGAAATTGTTGTATGGCTATCTAGAGCAGACTTGTGGTGACACTGCAGTACATGCTAATATACAATATCAGATTCTAAACTTCTAATCTCTTTTCCTGAGTATGATCACTTCAGAGTTTACATATTTTAATTCATCTGGTTTATAATTAGTTTGCTATACATACTCTTTTTGAGCAGGGATGAGTTTAATTTGGTCCCATATGTGCTAGGTTGGTAAAAAAATTGGAAATGCACAAATAAATTCGGATATGGAGACTACACAAGAATTTTGTTAGAAGAATCCTAAATTTGAGGGTAAAAGTACTTCTTTTTCTACCTTATCGTCTCAAAACAATTTTTGTTGCTTTGGACGAAAATACCTCTACATTTGCTTGGTTGTTCTGCTTCTCTTTTTGGACAGCACGATAACCTTAAAGCATGAAAGAGGAGATGTGAGCATTTACCTTATGCAGACAAATAATCTAGATGAATCGATAACTCTAGCATCTTCAGAGATGTATTATTTTAATGTCTTATAAAAACTCTTTGTTGATGAGGATTTCCTGATACATTGACCTGCACATAGGGGAATGCTGCTAAATCACTGCTCATCAGTTCTTAAATCCCGACTCCAATTGGCTGTCCTTGAGCTTTTGTGGAAGATATTCATTTTGTGCTTGTTCCAGTCCACAAGCATAATCTGCTATTTCTTTTATGTATATACTATTGCTTGTGCATTCTACATCTTCACCGGGTATTTCCATTTCTTTATACTATAGGTGTGGAGAAATCTGGAAAGAATGCTGAGGGAGATTCTTGGTGGGAAACATGGCAAGAAGTGCTTCATCAAGACGAGTGGAGGTGTGATTTGTCTTCCTTTTCGTAGATAGTTGATTTCTCCTACTTGCTGATTATTCTAGATGAATGTACCTGTTCGGAAAAATCAAAATGGGTTGTCTTTATATTGCAGTAATGTAGCGAGGATAGAGAGAAGTGCTCAGAAGCAGGCTAAGTCAGGCTCTGAAAATGCTGGTTGGTATGAGAAATGGTGAGAAGATCTTAACCTTGTAGAAACATTGTGCTAAGATTTAAAGTTTGCATTTGGTGAATTATATATGCCTTTTACATGCCTTCAGGTGGGAAAAATATGATGCTAAGGGCTGGACTGAGAAGGGGGCACACAAGTATGGTAGATTGAATGAGCAATCTTGGTGGGAAAAGTGGGGCGAGAATTACGATGGAAGAGGATCTGTTTTAAAATGGTTATCTATCGCCTTTCACTATCACAAGCTCCTGCATGAACGTTATATTAGAGTACTATTTTTGGTTTATAGGTTAAATGAAATTTTGTTATGTGCTTAAATGCTAGTCAGATATATCTACTAATGCGTGATGCCAGTTTATTATGCAACTATCCTGGCTTTGTTAAGCATATCTGTATGGGAATCTCTGAATCTTGCACTGACCTAGTTGACGGATAATTCTTGCTCTTGTATTTTTTTAGCATTAGCTTTAGTTTATTTAGGCAGTTTTGAACTGACAATGCCCTCTTCATTTCCAGGACAGACAAATGGGCGGAAACTGAACTTGGGACCAAATGGGGAGACAAGTGGGAAGAGAAATTTTATGCCGGAATTGGTTCACGCCAAGGAGAAACATGGCATGTCTCTCCTAGTGGTGAACGTAAGTGCCCCTTGATCCCTTCAATCTGAATAGTTGTGGTTTGATCGATAATTTGCTTTATAAAGATGGAAATACAACAATCGTTGCTAAAAAAGAGAACAAGATAACAGAAATGACAGTTTTTAAACTGACTACAACCGGTTTTGGAGTTTTCTAGATAGGCAATTGTCTCTTCCCTCTTGAATTGGTGGTTTTGAGTTTAATTGTGCTAAAAATGAATGACAAGTTGTGAATTGAAAACTGGCTAGTTGTTCGTGTAGAGGGCTGGACAATATCTTTGGAGTAAAACTCTGCCATACGATGATACATTGCGTTTTCAATTTTTTTCTATCATCTTGTCATATGGCTTCAAACCCAACTCCCCATGATCGCATGAACCCTTATATAACATATGTTGTTGATCAGTAAAAGTAATCTCATGGTGGATTTGCGTTTTCAAATTTGGTGGTAGGTTGGTCGAGGACCTGGGGAGAAGAACATTTTGGAAATGGGTATGTATCCATCAAACTGATTTTTGTTTGGGCCGATCTTTCATATTTTTGTATTAATAATGAACTCGTATCCTTTGATGCTTCCTCACTCTCTCAGCAAGGTACACAAATACGGTAAGAGCACAACTGGTGAAAGCTGGGATGTTGTAGTTGATGAGGGCACATACTATGAGTACGTATAGAAATTTTTTTGTGAGCTTCAAAATGATAGGTCAAATTCTAAGAATAACTAATTTGTTGAAATGCTATTTTGTGAGCATAGGGCTGAACCCCATTATGGGTGGGCGGAGGTTGTTGGCGATTCAACTCAACTACTATCCATCGAGCCCCCGGAGAGGCCACCCGGTGTATATCCAAATCCTCCATTGCCTCCTATTGATGATGATGATTCGGGTTTGTCGTAGGAATTCTCTAATTAGGATGTACTATGTAGAGCATTCCTGCGCATGCATTTGTAATCCTTAGTTGTCGGTTTGTTGTCCAACAACTTGCAATTTGTGTTTGTTTGGCTTCTAAAAGATTCATTTTTTGTAGCTGAATGTTGCAAACAATGGTCCCTTTCATTCATTTGTTCTCGCCAATTTATTCGGCCTTTGTGCTTGGTTTGCAAATGGCAATTTTTGTAGCTGAATGTTGCAAACAATGGTCCCTTTCATTCATTTGTTCTCGCCAATTTATTCCGCCTTTGTGCTTGGTTTGCAAATGACAATCACTAGTTATTAGTTATTACATAAAACAGTGTCCTTTTCATTCATTTGTCCGTGCTTGGTTTGCAAATGACAATCACAGTTATTACAATGTCCTTTTCGTTCATTTAACACACAGAGGATAACTGGTGTCCTATCTTGAGTCTCGTCCTAAAACCAATGGTAATAGGAATAGTAACCAATGAGTAATAGGAATAGTAATCGCTTTTTTAAGAAACCATTTGTCCTAAAACCAATGGGTAATAGGAATAGTAGTCTCTGCTTTAAGAAATTCTTCTAGACTCTGCCTAGACCTTGACCCTAGCCTATTGCCAAGTACTCGCCAAGCGTTTTTTAGAACATTGGTAGTCAACCGACTTATATAAAATGCTTGAATTCGTCAAGTACCCGCCAAGCGTTTTTTAGAACATTGGTAGTCAACCGGCTTATATAAAAGGCTTGAATTCTTTATATTATCAATGTGGGATATATTGTATTTGTTCATATGTTCAACATGTCACGCAATATCTGTCAGTTGACTTGACAACATATTGTCTTAAGGTCGACGAGCCCACTAGACCAGGAACCTAGACAGCATCACTTTGATACCATATGAAGTATCGGTGGGCCATATGATGTGGATCCACACGTCTGAGTGCACCTTGCAATAACCAAGCCGAGCCACCAATGAGGTTTCATTTTAAAATCAATTGACAATAGGAAGAATAGGTTATCGACTTATATACAAAGTTTAGATTCTTCATATTATCAAGGTAGGGAAACATTTGTATCATTTCCCATATTCAAAAGATCTTATCAAGCACCCTATTAAATATCATATCAACATTTTATTAACAGTCAATGCATCATGCTAAACAGATCATTGATAATAACTAGACTCGATTGCAATGAGACCATTTTTTAAGTTAGTGCTATTTTTCAAAATTTTATTCATCTATTATTGCTAACTGGAGAATACAACATTTACACAATGAAATACTCGGTAAAGAGCTTATATGCTTTGTATGCATGCATGGTGTCAGACTCAATGAAATTAAAAAAAAAACTTGAATCTCTAGTTAAGGGAAGAGTCTCAACCAACTTACCTCGCTGTCGCGAGTTTATGTGAAATATTATAATTATTTGCATATTGTAAATCGTTTGAAAAAATATCTCAAGTAGATTTCAAAGAAAAGTTTAATTCACATAATTTAATTTCATCTGACCAAACCGAAACATTAAAATCGGGAAGAAACTAATTTCTCTAGACAACAAAGACAGATCACTCTTTTAATGAAAATGAATTATTTTCAAAATATTCAATAGAGCCCGATAATGTTTGGGTAACGTTGATTAAACACAAGTACTTAAGATCTACTTCCATCCTTGAGTACAAGAAAGGTGGGGATATGTCCTGGCAATGGGCGAAACTAACCTCTCTAATTGACAAATTTAAGGCTGGTCTTATTTGGTCAGTTGGAAATGGAAAATCTATCAAATTTTGGACAGATAACTGGATTACAACTTCCGCCCTACAGTCTTGGGAAGACTGTCCCCAAAACTTTAACGCAGATGAAAAAGTTAGCGACTACATTCTGGGTGGTAGATGGTGGTCGCCTGGTCGGAGAAACTTCACTATATGTTACCCACAAACATCGTCACACAAATATTGGACGTCTCACTACCTTGATCCTCCTTTGAAGATCGCTTATATTGGTGGCCCGATAGAACTGGTTGGTTTCACAACGTCGAGTGCCTACAAGCTTATCACTTCGCAATCAACCTGCATAGCTGACAATAATGCCTGGATTTGGAAAATCGACGTTCCGCCAAAGATAAAAAAAACTTTTTATGGAAAATTTGTCAGGATGGTCTCCCTACTGCTTCTAGGCTTGCTTCAAGAGGTGTTTCCGTGCCCTCCACTTGCAGCCTCAGTAACGGTGCGACCGAGGACGAGGTTCACATCCTAATCGAATGTCCTTTTGCCCGTTCTCTTCACCAATTCACTCAACGAATTAACTCGACTATTGATAACATGATCTATCAAAGTCGGGATATAAAACCTATTATCTCTTTCTTAGGAAGCAACCTCAGTACTGAGGCTAAAGTGGAGCTAGCATTCGTGTGGTGGAGTAGTTGGTACACTCGGAACCAACTCATTTTTAGGCAGATTCCTATCCCTCAGAGGGCTACCACACTACAGTTCATTAAAGCTCAAATTCACAATTGGAAAAAAACTTACCAACTAGAATCTAGTATAGAATCGGATCATACATCACCTACCCGAGAAAACATGCACTAAGGCAAAAGGAAAAAGAGTAAGAATACTAAATGGCGTAAACCTCCATTTGGAATCTTCTAGCTCAATTTTGTTGGTTCTTCGCTATCTAATAAGGACAGCTCAGCGGGAGCAGTAATCCGGGACTGGGAAGGTCGACCTATCAACATAAGCTTTCAGAAACTAGGCATTCAAAGTCCTCTCAAAGCCGAAGCGCTGGCGTTAAAACTAGGAATCCAACGGGCCATTCATCTCCGTATTGAGAAAATCCACATTGAGGGTGACTCCTCCATAATAATAAATCATTTAAATAAACACACTACATGCCCGTGGGAAATTGAGCTCCTACTTTCAGATGTGAAACTATTACTATCGACTATGAAAGAAGGAAAGTGAAAGAAGTTTCCTTCTTTCATGTTCCCCGTTTGGGCAATAGAGTGGCGAATAAGGTTGCACACATTTGCCACTCTGCCCGGGGTGTTCATATTCACAACAATTCTGGTCTTATTGACCTCATTCGCAAGGATGCTGCCGGATACAGCGTGCTCACCCGAATTCCTTCCTAATAAAAAAAAAAGATATGAGGAGGACTATAAATACGTTTCAAATATGAAACTGAAAGTTTTACTTTAGGTAAATTACATAAAAGCATAATCAACATACGAGACTTTTACAAAATTACGCACATTTATGAAATTGAAGCAAATCACCTATAAATTTGAATTACTTTTACAGAACAATTTACATCCTTTTACTAATATAAAATGATTATGTATGTTGTATTGTAATTTCTTATATCCTAACTTGGTAAAGTATCGCCAAGCGCACAATCACAATATTGACTTTAAAGTTGATAAACATTTTCGTCAAAAATAGTTTACCGATACCAACTTTTCAAACACAAAATCCCAGTGATGAGCGCATTTGTTTAGATTTTTAAGAGCAAGTCCAAGAGATGTTGTAAAATAGAGAAATTTCAAGAATTTAGAGAAAATGAGTGTTTCATAACCCCAGCAGTCCCTCTATATTGATTTGTAAAATAGAGAAAGGTGAGAAAAAAGAAAATTTTTCTCTAAATTTAGAGAAAGAGAGAAACTGTAAAATTAAATTTTTTGGGGGAATCTAGGCAAGAAAGGCCACCGATTTATCAAAGTGTTGATTGAGTTGGTTGAAGGACTAGAAGAACCCGTTTTTGCAACTTGTTACTGAGCTAAGATTGAAGATGGGTGCAAGTCAACTTGAATAATGTCATTTTGCTATTTCAAATGTAATTTTGCTTAATGTCCATTATATTTGAAACAACAAAATAAAGATAAAAGAGAACCTTGTTGTCATTTTTTGGTAAATGTCCATTATATTTTTGTTTCATAATTTACATGAACTTTAACAAAATTAAAAGTAAAGTTGCTTTAAATACGTAGTATTTATAGCATATAATAAATATGAGAATTTATAAAATAGAGAAGCGGTTGAGATTAAAATATAAATTTTTTAGAGATTTTGATGTTCTGCTTCTCTATTTTAGAGAATTTTTATAGCATCTCGGGCTTGCTCGGTGTATGTAATTTACTAGTGTAGATCCCATTCCGTGTACGGGGAGAATACATTAATACAATATTATAAATAATTTAGATAGATTCCAATAATAAAAAAAATAATGATCTAAATATAAATCATTTTTCCACCAAAAATTAATACTATGAAATATTTTTTATTTATATTTATATTTTTGTCAATTAACTAAAATATATAGATAGATAGATTGTGGCTTATATACTTTCTACAAATTATGATAACATATTATTTTATTAATTTTTTTCTAGAATCAACCACAACATGTCACATAAGATTTTTTGCCCTAGAATCAATCATAATGCGCCACATAGGACGCTATGCATCGATTTTAGTATATGTATATAGATAGGAGTAAAGATCCTCTACAACACAAGTTGTGTGTGACACTAAATTATTTAGGCTATAAAATTATATTTAAAAAAATTCAAAAATTATAGTTATGTTTTAAACAACTATAAGTATATATTTACAAAAAAAAAATTGATAAAAAATCATGATTTAAATTTTAATAAATTCATATTACAAATAATCAATCTTTCATTTATATAAAATTTTAAACATGATTTCAGTAATTTTTTTTATAAATATATACTTATAATTGTTTAAAACGTAAATATAATTTTTGAAATTTTTTAATATAATTTTATAGCTTAAATAATTTATTTAGTTTCACACAATGGTTGAAACCTCGTGTTGTGGAGGATCTTTACTCGATAGATAGATTAGTCTATTTTACTTTTGTTTCCTTTTCCTTCCCGGTGATGAGCGCATTTGTTCAGATTTCCTAAAACAAAACCCGTAGCAGCTCCTATCTGCTTTCCGGCTCCAGAAAGAAGACCGGTCAGAGAACCGGGTATCAATCGGCCTTCCATCTACCGACCGATTCCTCTCCAATTAAATTTGCCTCCGGCGTCAAAATCTCGGGTCTCTTTTCCTCCTTGTATGCCCCAATCCGGCGCCTGCTACACGGCGAAGCACTTCTCTGACGCCGCTACAAATTGATTGATGCGAGGTATGTTTCGTTTCGACTTCATCTCCCATGTCCTTTCGAGGCTAAAGCTTTCAGCTAGATCTCAGATTTACCTCTTTTGCGTATTCGATTCGGCTTCTTTTATTTTCTTCTTCCTATTGCTGCTTTTTGTGCAGACCTTGTCATTCAAATCCAAAGCATTAAGGGCTCGTTTGGAAAGGGAATATAGATATAAGATCTAGGCTATGGATATGAGATATAGATATCAAGATATCGGTATTGGGTATGGGTATTAGATTGGTATTTGATATCTTATATCTGTTGTTTGGAAATGGTATATAGATATTAGAATTAAAAAAACCTTGATGAAATAACCCTAATGTAGAGGAAATAGAGGAATTGAACAGTTGAAGCCGAAGCCGAAGCCTCATGAAAGGCTGCAGCCGAAGCCAGCAGTGAAGGCTGAAGAAAAGCCTCATGAAAGGCTTAAGAACGTTGCAGATGCCCAAAGCACTTTCAAAGAAGAAGAGAGGATCAAGATTGAGAAGAAGAAGCCTATTCGAGGAATAACAAAAAATAAAATAAAATAAACTACAATTGAAAAAGCCTATTTGAGCAGCCATAGAGAGGATCGAGATTGAGAAGAAGAAGATGAAGAAGTGCCTTCAATGGAGTTTCAATGGAGGGAAGCCCTTTTCGCTGTTCACTCGTCCGCTCGTTCAATAGGGGAGGCAGTGAATATCCCCCAATTTTTGCAGATATACAAAACTAAACAAAACCCTACAATTAGTATATGGAAGATATAGGATTGATATCCATATACTGATTTGTTAAAATATACCAAACAAGGTATATAGATATTGAACCTCCTATACCCATAGCCTATATCTATATACCCATACCAAACAAGCCCTAAGCAATGAAATTCAGTATATGCTACTATATCGGTAAAGACAAGATGTTGCTCTAGTTATCTATTGGAGATTGCATAGGTTGGGAAAAAATATTGTTTGTTAAAATTTGTTTTGGATGTAATTTACCTATATATGCGTATGATGACTAGATGTAAGCTGATTTTCAAGGAACCAGCCTACAAATTCCCTCAAATCATAAATATACTTGTTTGTTGTTGGTAATGTTCTGTTGTTGCTTAGAAACTTTCTAGGTTAAGCTAAATTATGTTCTGAATATGGTGCTTTATTGGATGATAGCAAGGTAACTAGGATCCAACAAAATTGGATGTCATGTATTTGATGCCTAGTAGGCAAAATTGGGATGTGTTATTCATTTTTCTGCTCGTGTTTCGATTTAGTGGAATTAACAGCATTCTGCAGCCATGTTGCTTTTGCTTCTGTGGTTGATGACATGATTATGAATTTATGATACATACTAGTTATGTAGTGCCAATAATGATCCTGTTGACATGATGATCTGTTCCTCCTCAGAGATCTATGCATTTGTTATGTGATGTTGTAGTTTCACCCCTGAATTCCACCATTTAATGTTGGGTCCATTTGAATGTTGGAGGCATGGTTGAAACTTGACCCATCCATTAGTCTATTGCTATATTGTGTACATAATGTTTGATGTTTCATTCGGTGGAATTCATGAATGATGTGTGTTTATATATCCCGATGTAAAGAGAAATAAACTTGCGTGACATGTCCATAATCTCCTTTTTTCAGAGGCTGTGGTGTAGCATTCTTTGGACTATAACTTTCTTCCTCTTGGACAAAGCCATAGAGAGCTAAGTAGAGGCATGGCAACATCATTGATCAATCGATTTGCAACAAGCCTTGCTTATCGAATTCGTCAGAACCAGAGAGTTCTCAGCTCTTCTTCTACGTCTCCCTTTTCCTCCTCTTCCACTTCAGCTCTCCCAGAAGATTCTCCTTCTCCTTCCACTGAAGGAGTTCAGTTGACAGATAATTGTGTTAAGGTACTCTCTTTGAGCCCCTTTTTGTTATTGAAATCTCTACCTTGGCGATTTTTCCCATTGGCTTTTCTCATCTATATATTAATTAAAACCAAAGCACATATGCCACGTGTCGTCCCCTCACGCAAATTTATTTTTGTAAGGTATTATTTACACAATATCATTTAATTATGGTAATTAAACTATCTAATATTATTTACAAATTATTAACATAATATCATCTCATAATATATTTTTAACCATCTATCTATATATTAATTAAAACCAAAGCACCTATGCCACGTGTCGTCCCCTCACGCAAATTTATTTTTGTAAGGTATTATTTACACAATATCATTTAATTATGGTAATTAAACTATCTAATATTATTTACACATTATTAACATAATATCATCTCATAATATATTTTAACCAATCTATATATTAATTAAAACCAAAGCACCTATGCCACGTGTCGTGCCCTCACGCAAAGTTATTTTTGTAAGGTATTATTTACACAATATCATTTAATTATGATAATTAAACTATCTAATATTATTTACACATTATTAACATAATATCATCTCATAATATATTTTTAACCAATGGGATTAATTCAAAACTTTTTTTAGTAAAGGTAATATTAACTATATGAACTATATAGTATTATTTCATTATATATTAATTACATGATATATATTATAGTAATTAAAATATCTAATATTTTTTTGAATGCAATCTAATGCCTACTATTAATCTATGTGTAAAACTTTATATCTATACCTATATCTATATATTTATTCTTAAAACATAAGAGTTTTAGCCTATGTTATCCTTGCCGTTTTTTTTTAATTAGCTATTTAAACCAATCAAATATTTTTTTCTTTAATTATTTCTTCTTCTTTCATTTATCTCTTTAAATTAATTTTTTTCTTTTATTTTTAACACATTTACTAACTATCCATATATATTCTTAATACCAAATTTACAATGATATTATTTTTTAAAAAAAGTTACAATGTTTTTATCATTTTTCTAACCAATAAGAGTGATTTAAAATTTCTATAAATTTTTATATATGCTAATTTAAATGAGTTTTTTTTTTAAAATATATAAAATTATTTCTGTGATACTTTTATGGTAATTATTTTTAGGGTAAATTGTAACTAATATCCCAACCTTTAGGGATAGTTGCTTTTAATATCCTAACTTTGTAAAATTTCACAAAATATCCTAACATATACTATTAGTTGCACTTAACACCCTGGATGAGATTCTTAAATTTTAAAAATTACCCACATCATACAAAAATTACCAAAAATCACCCATATTCATAAAATGTTTTCAATAAACTCCTAATATATTTTAAAATTTGAAATTAAAAAATCTCTTACAATTTCAGCCCACCCAACCCACCATCCAAAAATAATTATAACAAGTATACAATATCTACTCCTTTCAAAATATAATATAATTATTTTAGCATTTACTCATTTAATATTTTAATATAATTACTCAAAATAATTAATTATTTATCTTAAACATAATACTTTTACAAAAATAAAATAATATAGATTTTAATAAATAAATGGTATGAGATATGATAACCATTTGTAATAAATAGTTACATAATAAAGATATATTAAAAATAATATGGTAAAATTATTATTTTTTACCATATTATTTTTAATATATCTTTATTATATAATTATTTATTGCAAATGGTTATCATATATTTTACCATTTATTTTTTTAAATCTACTTTATTTTATTTTTGTAAAACTATTATGTCAAACATTTCTTATAGAATCATTTTTGTAATACCATGAAATTTATGTGTGATACATTATAAGATGTTATGTATTAGTTTTAGTATATATAACATAATATTAACCAAAAAGACAGTATATATCGTATCAAATAATATACAGGGAATATATAGATGCACAAATCGACATGTATCGAGACAGACTTATAGTATAAATTTAGATTTTAATTATAATGTATGTTTTTTAGATAAATAATTAATTATTTTGATTGATTATATTAAAATTTTAAATGAGTAGATGCTAAAGTAATTATATTATATTTTAAAGGAGTATATTATATATATATATTATAATTATTTTTGGATGGTGGGTCAGATGGGGTTAAATTGTAAGAGATTTATTTAATTTTCATTTTTTTAAAAATGTATTAGGGATTCATTGAAAATATTTTATAAATATAGGTGATTTTTTGTAATTTTTGTTTGATGTGGGTAATTTTTTAATTTAAGAAACTTATTTAGGGTGTTAATTGCAACTAATTGTATAGGTTAGGATATTTTGTGAAATTTTACAAGGTTAGGGTATCGAAAGCAACTATCCCTAAAGGTTGGGATATTAGTTGCAATTTACCCTTATTTTTATGATTTTTATCCAAACTTTTATTAATATTTTATAATATTATTTTTTTTATATTTTTTACAAAATCGCGTCATGGCGCGAGTACTGTACTAGTGTTATGCTTATTTCCATTCATCTTTGGGTCCAGAAGTGTAAAACCGTGGACTAGTTTTTGTATGAACTGTGATATTGTGCATTTTATCCTTGCTGAATAAGAACAATAAGATTGCCTAGTGTTAAGGGCCCAACCTAACATTGCCAAAAGAAAATGAGGAATCAGATTGGTGGTTTGGGATCTTTTGGTGTGGTCTATGGTAATCCTTTCAATAAGAATCTGCTTCTGTGGGTGATTCTTTTCTTTTCTTTTATCTGCTCTCTTCTATGCATGTGTATTAAAAATTGAGGTCTTTTATGTTGCCAATGGCGCTTCTAGAGAATGAAAGAGTTGCATACTAGTGAAGCTGCAGCAAAGGATAAAAAGCTTAGACTGCGGGTAGAAGCTGGTGGATGTTCTGGATTTCAGTATGCATTTTCTCTTGATGACAAGACAAATTCAGATGACAGGTATTCTTTGTTTTTTTTTTTGTATTGAGAACATTTTCTTTGCTTCCACCTTGTAGTTGTTGCTTGATGCATTTTCGATTGCTCTGTGTTGTAGGATTTTCGAGAAAGATGGAGTGAAACTGGTGGTGGATAATATTTCATATGACTTCGTGAAGGGTGCAACAGTGGATTATGCTGAGGAGCTCATTCGCGCTGCATTTCAGGTTATATTCTATTCCTGCTTCTAATGTCATCAGCTCGAAATTTGAATATCAAACTACTCAATTGTAGGATTCTTTTTCTATTTCCCTCTCCATAGTTGTTCGTGTGATTCTCAGTTTTCTGATAATAGTCTTTTTTTAAAAAAAAAATCAAATAAAAAATTGAATGGGTGTGCCCCCATGATTATTGTGTCTTGTTTGAGGGAGGTTCTGCCATGTTTAAATCTCATGCCCGTCAAGTCCCGTTGCTGTCAAGTTGAGTAATGACATTTAACAGAAGCTGGTTTCAACATTGATAACGCAGGTAACTGCAAATCCAAGCGCTGTAGGCGGTTGTAGCTGTAAAAGTTCATTCATGGTGAAGTAGTCGGTCGGTCAATCCAGGCTACAGCTGAGATCTGCATATTATTTTTACTTCAACATCACATAACATAAGATGGGATGGGTCTTCATTCCCATTTTACATACTCTGCATTCATTAGTTGGAATCAACTCTGAAGATAGAATTATGAAGATCTCATATATAACATAGTGAGCATCATTTTGGAAGACTTTTGATAGGTTAGTCATACTCATTGATTGCTACTTGTAATACTTACGTTTGAAGACTCCATGCCCTCCTGCAGCGTTTGCTCAAAACAATAAAAAGGAGGTTCCATTCTTCCATAAGAGAGAAAAGAGAAATAAATAAAGGATGTTTGTTTATATGTATGTTTTGAGTTGTTGTGACTAAATTATCATTACCAGATTGAGTTCTTATCACATCATTCATTATCAATATCAGCTACTTAACGAGAAGTTAGATTTTGATTAGGTACCATTTTGAAACTTGATTTTTCAGTGCATGTTTTTTAATTTATATTCTAGATTAGAATGAGTAGTTTTCATACCAAATGGTTTGGAATGACCATGTTGTGTTATCTAAGATAGGACAAATCAAGTTTTTTTAGCTAAAGTTTCACTTTACCACCCTTTACATAGAGCAATTGCACAATACATAAAAATTGTCAAAATTTGGCATTTTTTTTTATTTGAGTAAGAATTCGAAATCAGGCAATTCTCGAGAGGCCGAATAATTGACAGGCGGAAATCGCCTAAACATACAATAAGAACAGAAAGCGGCGCTATGAAACAAGCAAAATTGACTCTACAATAAGAACGATCTAAGAAGAACTTCTCCCAACAGTTGCGGACGATGGCGAAGAACGTAGCCAAGCACCACCGAAGCAGTAGCACCGCGAGCCAGTGGTACAACAGAAATCTATCTCTTGTGGGAAGTGCAGATGAAACTCCAAGGAAGCTCCTTCCCGGATACGGAGTCACCCTAAACGCACCACCTCGACCCTGCCAGTCCCGATTCCAAACTTCACGCCCCCAACTAAGCAGAAGACCTCCAAGAAACGCTGAAAGTAGCGCCACACACTGCTCGTGTAAAAACGCAAAAAGATTTAACCATCGAAATTTAGTCAAACCTTTACGGGATTTAGTCAAGCCATTTCAAGCCGAATTTCAACATTACCCTTTTGGGATTTTTATCAAGTTAACTTTCTATATAAATAAACAAATAAATATTTAAATATATATAAACCCCCTATTTTATTTAAAATTTAATTGTTGTGCAATATAACATTTAAACGTGCTCTTCTTTTTAATTATAACTAGACTAGGTTATAAAAAAAAATATAACTAGACTAGATACAATTAAAACGCCGGCTAGATTAGATTTTTATTTATTGAATGTGGTGGTTAATGGGCCCGAAGGATCCGTGCAACTTGGGCCCGAAAAAGAAACAAATCTTCTCGGGGTTTTTTGTATATATATATATATAGAGAGGTTGGATCCCGTGTAAGTAACCTTTACGGTGTAATTTGTGAGCAGAGAAATTATTCGCAGGTACCAAGCGATTATTCGTGTATAATAATGTAATTATTCGTATGTATGAACAAATGTAATTATTTGTAAGTAACAAAAGATTATTCATATGTATGTACATACGAATAATCACTTCGTACCTACGAATAATGTTACTGTTCACAAGTTACTTTTAATCTCATCCGTTTGATCTTCTTAATCCGACGCTCTAGATTTGCTCACAAATTACACAGTAACACTTGCTTACACAGGATCTATCCTCTCTCTATATATATATAATAGTGTCGGGCCAGCTTTGGGCCCAAGACTGGACGAAATTCGGGCCGAGGTAAGGAAACTGCACCATCTGCTACTCCTGCTAGGATGTCGACAGCCAAAGAGGGGTTTAATCTTTAATTAGTTTCGCAGATCGACCACCAACGCTGCCTAGACGGAGGGCCCCGTCAAGGACAACCAGAGGGGGCCGACCCCAGGCACCATCGATAGCGATGGGCACCTAGGCAGATGTTAGCAACATCCCGATCGGCCAGGAACGAGCGGCGAAAGGGAAAGAGGTTGTGGGATACAGTGGCACCGCGCTCCGGGCCGGAGCAACGGAGGCAGAGGCGCTAAAGCCGGCGTAGTCGACGGGAGAAGCGAGGAGAGAGGACAACCCGCTCCAAAAGACGACTCGGATTTGGATGCAGGTTGAGCGAGTGCGAACCAGCACGAGGACCACGACTCCACGAGCACAAGCAAGACAAATGCCGGAGAAGGGGGGTTTAAGTGAAGAAAATTGGACAGTGCGAATGGTGGATTTGGGGATAGGAACCGAAAATCAACAAATGCCCCATCTTGATTTTGGTTTTGAACAAACTTCGAAGATGTGTATTCAGAATGGGTTTTCAAATTCACATTTTTCATAGATGAGCCACACTGAATCAAAGGATTGGTGGCGCCACAGCAGATCGGAGGCGGTCGAAGTCGGTTGAAGCGGCCGGAGTCAGGATGAGGTGGCCGAAGCCAGGGTAAGACGGCCGGAGTCGAATTAGACCTCCCTCTCTCTAGATTTCTAGAGAGAGAGGAGAGAGCGTTTTAGGCACTGTTGGAGTATTGAGTTAATGTTTTTGTTAAAAAGATGCGTGTATTGGTTTTTTTTAGGTAGGGCAACATCTCAATCTTTTACCAAAAAAATTATTCTTATTATGTTGTGCCCATACCTCCCAGTTTTTCCATTGGCATTCCTCTTATCAAATGACTAAGGGTGTATTTGAGATTTTTTTTTAGATTATGGAGATTTTGGAGTTTGAGATTTTTTTTGTAAAAAAATCTTGTAAAAAAGTTGAATGATGTTTGATGGTTATAAGATTTTGAAGAAGTTTTTAAGATAGAAATGTCAAAAATGCCCTTAGCTTATTACCCTCCCTTCCCTCTCTACTCAGACAAAACAGGCAATCCTCACATTTGACAGGGTCAACGTTCTTCCTCCTTGCTCATTTTGTTGTGACTGATAATCGTCGTCGGGCTTCCAATCTCCGTTCGGGCCTTTGAAGTCCGGCGCCTAGAGACCATCTTTTGAGGGCGGTCGAGCACTTGCAACTGCTCATGAGGCGACAACCCATGACAAGAGCAGTCGACGACGGTGGTTGGTAGTTGGGAACACAAGGCTGGAGGCGAGAAGGAGAACACAATGCCGGTCGGCGGTCGAACACATTTGAGAAGGGCAAGATTGGCCTTACGAAATGGAAGATTGGCCTTTCGACTAGATCTTAGATTTACCTCTTTTGCATATTCGATTCAGATTCTTTTGTTTTTTTCTTCCTATTGCTTTTTGTGCGAACCTTGTCATTCAAATCCAAAGCATTAAACAATGAAATTCACCATATGCTACCTATGTTACACGGACACGGGTACGGAGATATGATACGATATGGATACGGCGGGGATACGAGAATCCAAAAAATACAGGATACGATATGGCAATATAAATTATATGTTGTCTTAAAGGTATAGGCATAAAATAATAGATATATATTTTCAAAACATATATAAATGAAACTACACTAAAACTATTAGGCGAAACTAATTAAAATAACCCAACCTTTAAGGGGGTGTTAAAAATATATCCCTACCTTTCAAATGTAAGATAAATATCCCGACCTTTTTAAGGGATGGTAATATAATATCCCAAAATTTTCTCCCCACAAAAATGCTTACATGACACATATGTGGCAAAAAATAATGATCATATTCACAAGTGTGCCCTTGGATCTTAATGCTCGAATTATACAAAGTATAGTCTAGATTGTCATGATAATTTTTTTAAAAATAAAAGTCTCTTTTGTAACCAAAAAAAAATCATTCAATTTAATACGTTTTGATAGATTATAATTAAATTTAATCAAAACAAATATAATAAAACAAGTAAATATTTAAAATATAATTTTCAATATCTTGATTGTGTAAAATATCATTCAAGTTTATTAGATTAAATTAGATTGGTTTTTAAGTTTATCTTAATTTTTTTATTTTGGATTTAAGAAAAAATAAAAAAATACATTCTTTTATATATTTTTTAATAATAATAATTTACTTCTTATAGTATAAATGAACACCATTGAATAATCTAAATAATTAACTTTTCATTTCAATTTCGTAGTAACATAAATTTTATAATTGGCAAAATATTCTTCAGTTTTGATAAGTTAAATCACTAGCTAATCATTTACTAATTGAAAATATGTTATTTTGCTTTACATTTTTTTTATTTGGCTTGTTATAGATATTGATTTAAAAAAAGATATAAAAAGTTAGGTACAAATTAAATCTAAAACTACGAAAGTTTATTAAATAAACTTTTAAACTCAACTAATTTAATTTTATACAATATGTTTTATTTGAATTGAAAATACATGAGTAATACAATACAAAAAATAAGAATTTTATTGGAGAGAAATCATTGGGATATTATATTATCATCACTTATATAGGTCGGGATATTTATCTTACATTTGAAAGATTGAGATATATTTTTAACACCCTCTTAAAGGTTGAGTTATTTTAATTAGTTTCGCCAAACTATTATGATAAATCTTTAATACCGAGCCTAGAAAAGCAACCCTCAACACTTCTCTAATATATATTTTTTTGGCCCAATTATAACCTTTCTTTATGGGCCTATCTCATATAATATTTTTTGGCCCAATACAAACCCTTGTCTGCAACCCTCAACACTAATAACTTCTCTCATCTTCTAACCCTCCCTGCCGCCACATTTGTCCTTCTCTTCTTCACTTCTTGTTATTCAAACCAGCCAGATCCAGAAAAGCACTCCGGCGAGGGCGACAAATTCTCTTAAATCAATCATAAATATACTTCTTTGTTGTTGGTAATGTTCTGTTGTTGCTTGGAAACTTTCTAGGTTAAGCTAAATTATGTTTTGAATTTGGTGCTTTGTTGGATGATAGCAAGGTAACTAGGATCCAACAAAATTGGATATCATGTAGTGTTTAATGCCTAGTAGGCAAAATTGGGATGTGTTAATTCATTTTTCTGCTTTATGGGTTTGGATTCAGTAGAGGCATGGCAACGTCATTGATCAATCGATTTGCAACAAGCCTTGCTTATCGAATTCGTCAGAACCAGAGAGTTCTCAGCTCTTCTTCTACGTCTCCCTTTTCCTCCTCTTCCACTTCAGCTTTCCCAGAAGATTATCCCTTTCCTTCCCCCGAAGGTACTCGCTTTGAGCCCCTTTTTGTCGCTTAATTCCATTCGTCTTTTGATCCAGAAGTGTAAAACCGTGAACCAGTTTTTGTCTGAACTGTGAAGTTGTGCATTTGATGCTTTCTGATAAGACCAATAAGATTGCCTAGTATTGAATTAAAATGAGGAATCAGATTGGTGGTTTTGGGATCTTTTGGTGTGGTCCATGGTAATCCTTTCAATAAAATCTGCTTCTGTGGCGCTTCTAGAAAATGAAAGAGTTGCATAAGAGTGGACCTAAACTAAAGGATAGAAAGCTTAGACTGCGGCTAAAACCTGGTGATCGGTATGCATATTCTCTTGTTACCAACAGAAAACCATATGATAGGTATTGTATTTTGAATCGAGAACATTTTCATTGCTTCTACCTTGTAGCTGTTGCTTGATGCATGTTCGATTGTTGTGTTGTAGGATTTTCAAGAAAGCTGGAGTGGAACTGGTGGTGGATTATCATTCATACCCCTTGGTGAAGGGTGCAACAGTGGATTATGCTGAGGATCGCGCTGCATTTAAGGTTATATTCTATCCCTGCTACTAATGTCATCAGCTCGAATATCAAACTACTCAATTGTAAGATTCTTTATTCTATTTCCCTCTCCATTGTTGTTCGTGTGATTCTCAGTTTTCTGATCATTGGGTCTTGTTTGAGTGAGGCTTTGCCATGTTTGAATCTCATGCCTGTCTTGTCCTGTACACTTCAAGTTGAGGAATCAAATTTAACAGAAGCTGGTTTCAACATTGATAATGCAGGTAACTGCAAATCCAAGCTTAGTACCAAAGCCCCAGGAGTAGTTGGTCGGTCAACCTAGGCTACAGCTGAGATCTGCATATTATTTTCTCTCCAACATCACATAACATAAGATGGGATGGTCTCCATTCCCATTTTTCATGCTCTGCGTACATAAGATGGGATGGTCCCCTGCAGCGTTTGCTCAAAAACTATAAAGGAGGTTCCATTCTAATGGAAAAAAGAGAAATAAATAAAGGACGTTTGTTTATGGGTATGCGTGGTTGTTGAAATAAGTAGTTAAAAATTAAGTAAAAGTAGATGTTTATTTTTTAATTAGGTTTTATGGGTGTATATAACCCTATTTTTAGGTAAAACTAGTTAAGAAAAGGTGTTACTCCGTAAAAAAAAACAAGTTAGTGAACGGAGGTTATTTTGGTGTTTATTTTGCAAAAGTACTGTTTTACCTCTTTCTTTTTATCTTATTTGGTTTGAAAGTATCATAATATCCCTACTAACAACCAAATAAACTCCACGGAGCTTCGACCTAACAGAGCTGCCGATCGTATTGCTCACCTGGCCCTGGATTCTGTTTCTTCCCCATGGAGCTCCGACCTTGAGTTTCATACTCTCGTCCGCAAGGACGCTATTGGGTGGTGGTACAACTGTGGTTGACACATTCCAAATTTTCGCCTTGTAACAAAAAAAAAAATCCACTTTTTACAAATAAACTGTTTTTCGCTATATACGAAGATTATCTTGTTGTTTAAATTTTTAACTACTTTTACCAACAATTTATAAATTTTACCTTGTTTATAATTTTAGTCAGTTTATTAACCCCGTCTATGTACGTGTTGAGTTGTTTTGACTAAATTATCATTATCAGAATGGAGTTGATATCACATCATTCATTATGAGCTACTTAGCGGTAAGTTAGATTGATTAGGTCCCATTTTGAAACTTGAATTTTCGGTGCATGTTTTTTTATTATCTCTTCTATACAGACCTGTCATTTGGGTCGGGTTATTTCGGGTTCCGGGTAAAACGGGTCCCGGGTATATTCGGGTTGACTTGAATCCGGGTTTGACCGGATTTCGGATTCGTCAATTTTAACTTTTTTAAATTGAAAAAATCATGATTTGCTAATTTTGCGATAATTTTAAAATGCTAAAATTGAAGACGTGGTTCATAAGTTATAGTGTTTGTAATTATATACTATATTTGATCTAAAATATTTGATTTTTATTATTTCTCTTAATTTTTAATAAAATTTAAAAATATATAAAATTTGAAATAATTTTTTAACAACAATTTCATTTGATTGGTAATAAGTATAGAATTGTTTTTATATTTTTAGAATTTTTATCTTCTTAAAAAATGTGATAAAAAAATCAAAAATCAAATACTATTGATCGGAGGGAGTATTACACAATACAAATAAATATAAAAGTTGATTTGAAAATGAAAGATCAAGTGATTGTAATTATAAAATATAATAAATTGGAATCTCCATAAAAAAATTTAAGCATATATAATTATAAATCAATCGGGTTAATGGGGTCAATTGGGTCACCGGGTCAATCGTGTTAAAATTATCGGGTCAATCGGGTCACCGGATCTAAACTTAGATGACCAGGAAAATTACCGGGTACTTTGAGTTCGGGTCCAAAAAAGTTCCCAGGTCGAAAAAACCGAGTCTTGACCCAAAATTTACCAGGCGTACGGGTCAGGTTTTTCCATTCGGATTGTGATTTGACAGGTCTACTTCTAGATTAAGGAGTAGTTTTCATACCAATTGGTTTGGAATGATCATGTTGTCTAAAGATATGACAATTTCCAAGAGTTTCAAAAATAAAGTTTTTTAGGTTAAGTTTCAATTTACCACACGCCTTGGATAGAGCAAATTGCACAAAACATAAAAATTGTCAACATTTGGCATTCCTCTTACTCCCTCCCAAACGAAATAATTGGGCTTTTAGCCATTTTCACAGTTTTTAAAAAAATTAAAAGTAGAAAGGGGAAAAGAAAAACTAACATTAAATACAATCATTATCTCCCTCTTTATTAAATACTGTAATGAATGTTTTACGTTATTTTATGGCTTCAATTAGCCTATCTTTATACTCCCAAGGGGAAGAGGGAATGCTTTTTCCATTTCATTAACTTAATTAGAAGTTTAAAAGTTTTGACATTTAATAACACTTCACTACTTACCTATACAATGCATTTAATCTTAGTGTAAAAATGAAAAGGTTCAGTAAAAAGGACAATTAATCTATTGCAAGAAAAATGACTCAAAAAGCCAATTATTTTGTTTTGAAGAGAGTATTAAATGACTAACAAAATGCTTGATTTTTTTTTTGAAAAGTAGAGAGATTCGAGCTACTCCTAGACAATTCTAGTTGTTCTAGAGACTGAAAAATCAGTAATACAAAATTATTGGATTTTTTTTGATAAGGTAAGAATTCGAGGGTCAGACAAGCCTGACTCCTCGATTGGCCGACAAAGTCGGCAGACGGCGAACCGTCAAAACATACAATGAAAATAACAAAAGGTGCAAATCAGGTAGTGACAAGCAAACAATTCCGGACGACCTAGCAAACCTAATCCTAACACGTTGGGAACAATATAGACTACGAACCGAAGTCAAGCGCCACCAAGAAGCGACACCGCTGGCCAGCGGTACATTAGGAGTCTTTGTGGACAGTGAAGACGAACCTCCAAAGAAATTTCCGGATCACGGAGACACCTCGATACACACCGCCTCGACCCCAGTCAGACCCGACTCCGAAACATTAGAGCTCCAACTAAGAAAAGGACTGCCGAGACCAACCAAAAGAGCAGCCGAAAACCACCCAAGAACAAAGCACCTGAAAACCCTTTCGGGATTTAATTTGGGCCCTCTCAGGATTTGATCAAGCCCTTTCGGGAATTAGTTTCAACCCTTTCGGGCGGGTTTACTCAAAGAATTTATAAGTATATGAAAATCTAAATGTATAGAAACATAAACACAACTTTATATAAATAGATAAATATATATATATATATATATATATATATATATATATATATATATATATATATATATATATATATATAAAGACGGTTGTTTCTATATATAAAATTAGAAACACGTACTAGATTTGTTTCAACCTATATAAATAAATATATAGATCGGGTTTTTTTTTTTTTTTTAAGTACCTTGTGGGCTTCTTCGGGCCCAAGTAAAAAACTTGAGCCCAAAGAATAGCACCGGGCTGGGCTACCCAACCAAGCCTTGCAAGGCAAGGATGGGGACCCACAAGACGGGGAAACAGGACCAAACCTTGCGGCTCAAAGAGAGGCCGAAATACACAATAGTAGAGCGCGGAGCGACGACCAAGCGCCAGTGGCGCCAGGAGAAGACGACGGCGGAGCAGGGGCGGAGACAGAAGGCAAAAGACCACCATCGACTCCACCAAACCAACACCGATGGACCGAACCCCGCCCGACGGAGAGAACTTCGATGAAGCCGGAGGACAACACCGATGGACCGAACCCCATCCCGCGGGGGAAACACACCACGACTCTGCATGGAGAGGAGGCGTGAGTTCCAACGGAAGGAGGAGGAGGACGAAGCGAAGGGGTAGTCCGACGGGAAACAAACAACCAACGAGGTTGATGCCCCAAAGGATGATTCTACAGTCGAGGACAACCGAAGAGGAGGCTCGACGGAGAAGTTGACCAGGGAAGCGGGGGCCGGAGGCCCGAAGCTAACGTTCCTTGAGCGAATTGATCATCGGAAGTGTGTGATCGATGGAGCAAACCCTCCCGTTTTCCACCGGATTGTTTGATCGATGCTGGATGGGCGAAGCCGGCGACGGACAGCCGCCAGACTAGTTTTTCTAACCCCGGAGGGTAGTTTGTACGAAGAGCTTTTTTTAGACCTTTCTCAACAAAATTATTGGATTGATTACATTGTCTATTTTTTTTTATTAGGAAATAATTCGAGATCAGAAATACCTGAATCTCGATGGCCGACAAGTCGGCAGACGGAAACCCATCAATACATACAAACGAAAACGAAAAATAAAAAGCGGTGCAGTACAGCAAGTGGAAACGCACCCTACAAGAAATGAGCCAAACTAAATCTAAAACGAAGGGGACGTAGACTACGGACGAAAGCCAAGTACCGTCCTAAAACAGCACCGCTGGCCGGCGATACATCAGGAATCCCTGTGGGTAGTGAAGACGAACCTCCAGGAAGCTCCTTCCCGAACACAGAGTCGCCCCGTACACACTACCTCGATCCCAGCCAGACGCGACTCCGACTGCCAGAACCCCAACATAGAAGAAGAACCCCAAGCCGCACCATAGCAGAGACGACCACCACCCAAGCAAAGCAAACCGCGAAGGACCGATCACAACGGATTGATCAAGCCCAGACGGGATTTAATTCAAGCTCTTTCGAGCGGTGTATCGAGCCCTTGCGGGAAAAACCCAACTAGGAATTATTTATTTTAAAAGTTATTATTATTTATCCTTATTAATTTTACTTTAATAAATATCAATTTCCATCGGGCCAACTTTGGGCCCAAGGCAAAAGCCTTGGGCCCAAAGGATAATCTTTGGCCTAAGGAAACAGTGACAGTCAGACGTTTAGGCCACTCCCAAAACCTAGCACCGCCGAACCAAGCAAGGGCAAAGCCGCACCTCAAGCAGCTGTAACGGCCCGGATATAAATATCCGGGATATGTTTCGAAGGTCGGATACCTTCGTTTAGATGTTGCAATTCAGGTACGGGTCACGGTTTCAAACCTCTAATCAGTCGAAGTTTCATAAATTCAGTTTAACGAAAGTAAAGCGGAAATATGATTTAGATACAAAAGCCACGGCAGAGCCGGGTCAAAACCAAACCAAAGTGGGTGATTTGCCATTTGTCAAGTTAGAATATATTAGCCGGATTATTCGATTCGCCAAAAGATTTCCCTGTCACAGAAGCATGGAGCAACAAGAGCGGTACCTAACACTATCCACGAAGTCAGGCCTGGTGATCGCCTGCGGGTCCTCTGACCGCGCCGAGGCCACATAACATGCCTATGCCTAAATAAAAGATGACTAATGCGGTACAAGATTTAATTCACACTATCATGCCCCTAGTATATATAATATCCAAAAAAGAACTGTAAAGGGCCCAAGACAATGCCAAGTGGCATAACCCTCTCCTACCTCTGCACCCCTTCCCGTTAGTGCAGAGACTGGCCAGTTCGTTGCTATAACATAGCATATCCTCGTGGTGGTGCACTCACCCACGGTATCATCATATCATATAAAAAAAATACGTAAATCTTGCCCGATGGTGCTGGGCTATCATATCATGCTCATATCGACTCGATAGACTCAGGGCACCCGATGGGGCTAGGCTACCCTATGAACCTAGCAAAGACTCTAGGACTATCACAGATAACGGCCGTTCTGTTTCAAACACACCAAGTAAACACATGCTCAGTTCAATGCAATCCTAGCATGATACTACATGACATGCTTTAATATGCAACAAAACTACACATTACATGACACATCAGGCAGGAGGTCCAGGTTACTGAGTAAGTCCCGTGGGATACTTACCTGTTGATGCAGAACAGCAAGATAACACAAGCAAGGGCCCAAATGTAAGTCCAAAGCAATCCAAAAGCAATACACACCTATCATCAAGTCATTTCCATTAGCTACCGGTTCACATTCATACATACAGGACCCAAGTTCTCAACATCCTCAAAACCAACCGATAGTAAAACCATTTTCTAAAACCTTCCCGATACGATCAAATTGACCAAAATCATTCTTCAATCAAACCCCTTGATAAAATCATACCAACCATATTTTCCAAAATCACATTATAGAAATAATTCCGGCATGTTTCTTATTTCAAAGACCTTATATAAATAAATTCCAATATTAAATCATCAAAATAACCTATGCTCAAAATCGTATTTATAATTCAAAACCAACAATTCACTTTAAAATTCCTAACTCACATGTTTAAATCCTCATAAAATGCATCAATTAAATAATCCAATTAATATTATTTTTAAAAAAACAATATATAGAGATTAATTTCCAAAATAGTACAATTATAACCAAATTCCGAAACTATAATAATATTCAAATATTTTACACTTACTATCCATATAATCCCAAAATAATCCATAAATATATTTATAACTCCATATCAGTTAATATTACTTTTAAAACCTTTTAAATATAAATATTAATAATCTCAGAATATATAATTATATATTGTCATTTTCCTAAAATCAGAAATATTAAATAAAATAACATACCAATATACACTAATATAGCATATAATATAAATATATACAACCAAAAACAAGAAAACACAACCCACAATTTCAGCCCAACCCTTAACCTCAACCAGAAGCCCAAGACCTGGATCCTTGGCCCAAAACCCAAGCCCAGACCCGCAAGCCCCTATCCGGATCCGGGAGGAAAAGAAAGAAGGCTAACCCGGATGAGCATAAATGATACACAACCCAAACCCAGCCCATCCGAAATAGGCCCAAAACCACTCTTTTTTATATAACCCAACCCGATACACAATTAAAAAAAAGGGGGGTCCACAGGTGACATGGCGGATGAGGTGGACGGAGGGGATCCGAGTCTGAATGTGATATAACCCGTAAGGAGTGGGTGACCCGGCCCAGCCCACTACAGAAAGGAGGGACCTTTCTTCAAGCTCAGGTCGGGCTTACTGACGGAGAACAGAGAGAGGAAGGAGGAGAAATTGCTCAGGCCACCGGGGTCCGTTCGGTTCGAGGTTGTACCCAGGTGATCGGAATGGGATCCCGAGCACAACCCGACCAACAAAAACGAAACGAGGGCAATGAGGAGGGAGGAAGAGAGAAATTACCGTGGTCGAGCTTCTCCGACTCCGATGGCTCGACGGCGGCGCTCCGGCTGCAATGGCGAGGAAGGAACCTTGCTCTGGGCCCTAGGAGGGGTAAGGGATGAGCAAAAAAATAGATTTTTTGACAAGATTGAACCGGAATCGAATAAAAAAATGGAATCGACCTTAAGG
Source organism: Persicaria maculosa (assembly GCA_963922045.1). Classification (NCBI taxonomy): domain Eukaryota; kingdom Viridiplantae; phylum Streptophyta; class Magnoliopsida; order Caryophyllales; family Polygonaceae; genus Persicaria; species Persicaria maculosa. Next base: position 17,957,117 of record OY998257.1, on the reverse strand, counting down.
ATGAAACAGGGGAGGGGGATGGTGTCTTGTGGCTCCGAAGGTGGCTCCGGCCTCCTGGGTGGCTCCTGGGGTTCGTCGAGGCTCATGGGTGCTGCTGCTACTGCTCGGAGGAAGGAGGAGGGAGTGGAAGCTGTTGGAGCTTGGTTTCAAGGACGACGACGAGGACATGGGTGATAGTGGAGCAGCTGGGAGGAGGAGAGCTACAATGGTGGCTGGCCGAGGGGTGCTGCTCAGGAGGTGCTGGTGATGGCTGCAGCGAGGTGGTGGATAGGCTGTAGCAGAGGAAGGGCGGTGGCGGCAAAGGGTTACTTTTGGAGCTTGTTCTCTTGATAAAAGAGGAGAAAGTGATGGGTGTGTTTGTATGGCTGCAGCAACGAGACAGAAGAGGGAGAGGGTTTATGCAGGAGGGAGGGTAGGATAGGTAGCAAGAGGACAAGGTGGACTGTGGGTGAGGAGAGAATACAAAAGACAGGAGGGACCAGTTTCAGAAATTGTATGTGAAAGGGGAGGTGGAGAGGGCCGAGAGAGAGAGAGAGAGAGAGAGAGAATAAAGAAAAAGGAGAAAGAATATAAATAAGAGTGGTCCCCAAAATAAAAGGCAAAGATTTTCGAAATTCAAAACTCGAAACCCGCTAATCTCGACGCTCGACAATTTAAATCGAATCATTAAATCATTATCGGAATCAAATTAATTTTATCGATAATCCAACTCAAAAACAGAATTAAAATCCGCTACAACCCAATTTTTAAAACGATGCCGGAATCTACTTCGAAAAGATTAAGAATAAAACACGAGGCTCGAGGACGAAATATTCAAAATTTTCCGAATTTTCAAATCTACTCAAATGTAGTCAATTACCTTTCCAAAATAATAATATATAATAATATGAATATATTCAGTCTTTACAGCAGCCACCAGGCACCACCCAGGAAGGGGGAATAACGGGACAACCGGAGAGGGGCGAGGAACCAAGCAGGAGCAAGCGCCGAACCACACACCAGCGACAGGTGGGAGAGGGATAACGGGCAGACATATAGGTGGCCGTCGGAGAGAGGGACGACGGCTGAGACAGAGACTGAGCAAAAGTCGATTGAGTGAGGCCAGTTTGAAGTGGCGGTAGCGAAGGGGGAACTGAAACGAACCCGAGCAGGCAACCGAAAGTGTTAACGAGACAACACCACCCGTCCAAGTGCCAGGAAAGCATCTGGCGATAACAGACCAGAGGAGACCACCGCGCCGGAGTCTAAACCAATGGAGAAGACAAACAACAAACCCAACAGCCGAAAATCGAAGGCCTTGAGTTTGAAAAGGCTGAGAACAATTATGGAATTGGGATCCACAACAACAAATAACAAAAAACCCAAAAAATTGAGATTCACTGACTAGCAAATTAATTTTCCATGGAAGGGGAGGGGGAACGAGCCAAGATGGAAGAGCTCGGAAAAGAACCGGCGGCACATGAGAACGGACAATCGCCAAGCAGGTGATGGGATTAGGCTGTCGGCGGAGACCAACAGAGGTATCTGAAGGCAAACCAACGTCGCCGGAGGCAATCAAGACACCCGGATGGGGTGGGTTAGGGCTCCCGAAGGAGATTTAGGGGCTCCCGAAGGAGGGTTAGGGGCTCTCGGAGGAGGATTTGGTTTCCCGGAGGAGGGGTCGGTGGATTGTTTGTTCCGAACTAGTGTCGCATCTCTCTCAGAAAGAGAGAGTTTTTCAGACCTGATTGTTCTCAATGTTTGTGCTTTTTGGGTGTGCTTTTCTGCAGCCTTTCTCTTTTTTTTTTCTTCCGTCTGTGCCTCTGATTACATTGTCTATGCTGGTACAAGGATATTTTTGTTATTTTGTTAAAATCATAATGTTTTTAAAATGGAAGGGTGATTTTGTGCAAATTAGCATTCTAAGAGGATTTTTTTTGAAATATTCATAGAAAATTAAAAAATTACAACAATATTCACACTTTGAAAGATATTACAAAAATATTCATTTTTTGAAGAGATATCAGAAAAACGCGGTTTGAGACCGCGTTTTATGTGTAAAAGGCAAAATGGATTTGGCGCCCAGAGGAGGAGATTTGAATTACTAAAGAAACGCAGTTTAAAACTGCGTTTCTATAGCCACCTTTCCACCTGGCGAGGGAGCAGATGGGAGAGGCTGAGCTGGCAAGAGAAACGCGGTCTCAAACCACGTTTCTCTATGGATTTTTCTGGAAAAAAAAAGTTTTATTCGTTGCATTTAATGAAACGCGAACCCAAACTGCGTTTTATATATGAACCCTAAAAACACACGGAACCGCCCCCTACCCCATTAATTACATATCTTCTCCGTTCATCTTCAACCTCGGCGCCCTCCATTCCTCTTCCAATCTCCTTCTTCCTTTTCCATCTGATCTCCAGTTGCCCCATGTCGTCTTCCATCCGTCCTTCCTCTGTAAAACCGATAATACAGAGGTTAGTTTTTTTTTTTTTTTAATTTAGTTTCAAAATTTTTTTTCCATAAATTTAGTTTCGAAACTGATAATATAGAGGTTGGTTTGTGATGGATGAGTAATATAGATGTGAAATTGTGGTTAGGTTTTGTGTTATAATATAGTTTCGATTTTTTTTCCAGAAATATAGTTTATTAGATAGATGTAAGTTTATCTAATAAAAAAAATAAAATTGTAAGTTTATTAGATAGATGTAAAATATAGTTTTGATTTTTTTTCATTTTTTCAGAAATAAAGTGTATTCAGAAATATATTTTTTCAGAAAGAAATTTTTTTCGAAATATATATTTTTTTCACAAATATAGATGTAAACTATATTTTTTCAGATTTATAGTTCGTGGTTGTTTTTTTGTGTAGTTAGATAGATGTAAAATTGTGGTTGGGTTTTGTGTTGTAATGGAATTTTTTTTCAAAATATTCACTAAGAAATAAATATTTAACAAAATATTTACAACTACAAACTATTTACAAAAATATTCATTTTTGTTGGGTAAAACTGGAAAAACGCGAACTAAAACCACGTTTTACTGATAAAATCTCAAATTTGAAGTTGGAAAAAAATATACGAAAAAAAAGCAGTTTCAAACCGCGAGTTAGAAATAAAACGCGGGTTAAAACCGCATTTGTTTTCATTTTTTATTTCTAAATTAAAAAGGAAAAAAAGAGAGAATAAAGCATACAATTTTATTTTATTTAAAAAAAAAGGAAAGAAAAAGAAGGCATCCTCCTTCCTCATCCTCTTTCATTCTGCTCAACTTTCATATGGCGACGTCGACTCTGCCATGGCTCCTCTGCTCAACATCCGCCATGACTCCACGCCTCCTCCGTCTCCAGCACTCGTCGGCGACCTCGACTCTGCAGTCGCACCTTCCCTTCACCTGTGACCACGACGGCTCCAGCGCTCGACGGTTCTAAAGAAGCTGGCGTCATTGTTAAAAAGCTAGCTGCAAGGCAATTCAATTATTCATAATTGATTATGCTTGATTTCATATATATGACAAATCTACACGAAATAATGGAATCCAGTCCCACAGAACATCCCCTAGGCAATGCCACATCTACACCGAAAGATAAGGAGAATCAGATTCAGCAATATATCAAAAACATAAATCTCACGGTCGGGACATAATTATCAATAGTTTGCCTGACTCACGTAGGTGATTGATGAACTAACAAAACTCCTAATAGCGCGGTCTGAGAGGGCGCTTTATTTAATTTGTTTTGTTTTTTAATTGAAGAAAATAAAACGCGGTTTTAATCCGCGTTTTATCCCGATTTGGGAAAAAAAACGCGGGTTCAAACCGCGTTTTTTTCATTTTTTTCTTTTTTCTTCCTCTCCACTTTTGAGTTTGGGATTTTGTGAATAAAACGCGGTCTTAAACCGCTTTTTTGAGATATATTTGACAAAAATGAATATTTTTGTAAATAGTTTAAAATTGTGAATATTTCGTTAAATATTTATTTTTTCTTGAATATTTTGAAAAAAAATTCGTTGTAATGTGGTTGTTGTTTTGTGTTGTAAGAGCAACTCCAACAGGTTCTCCATAATGAATTTTTGGAGAATATTAAGGTTGATTTTGGTCCAACAGCTTCCCCATTACATTCTCCAAAATAGAGAATGAGGAGAAAAAATGGAGATATTTCCCTAAATTTGGAGAAAACTCTATATATTTTGGGGTAAACTCCATAATGGAGAATCTGTTGGATTTCAGTCCAAAAAAATCCAGAATATGTGATTCATAATTCTCCATTTTGGATAATTGTTTAGAGAAGTTGTTGGGCATGCTCTAATATAGTAGAATTTGCGAGTATTAAAATGAATAGATTGTGAAACTTGATTTCATTATAGTTGTTGTAGAAACTATTAGGTATTGTTGTTGTTGAGATTGAAGAGTTTTTATAAATTTGTGTAAATATGTGATGAATAAATGTGAGTATGATATATGAAATGAATGTGATAGATTAAATTTGAGATAGAATTTAAACAGAAATGAAGGGATCTTATATGAGAATGAATTTTGAATACAATAAGGTAATTTATACTCAAAACCTTGTTTTATCGGTTTCTAAAAATTAATTTATTTGTCTTAGGGTGTTTAAAATGGCGATGCAATTGAATCCTGGTCCATTGGTGAACGAGGTCCTCCACAGACAACATTTGCATAGGTCAACTGATGTCTGGAATCGCGAGGAATACGTAAGTACATAATATAGTTCACACTAACTCTGAAAAGTAAATTGAATGGATGAAATAGACCGGAGACCTACTCCTTTCACTTGACTGTTGGGGAGGCGACAATCACCCTACATGATGTCTCAGTTATATTGGGTTTGTGTGTTGATGGGCTTGCAGTTACTGGATCTCCATGGTACGATTGGCTAACTGTTGCAGAGACATTGCTCGGGCAAAGACCCCCAGCGAACCAGATTAGGGGTTCATCAGACAATTTCCAAGAGTTTCATAAATCAAGTTTTTTAGGTTAAGTTTCACTTTACCACCCCTTGGATAGAGCAAATTGCACAAAACATAAAAATTGTCAACATTTGGCATGCCTCTTACTCCATCCGCAACGAAATAATTGGTCTTTTGGCCATTTTTACAGTTTTTAAAAGACCTAAAATTAGAAAGGGAAAAAGAGAATCTAACATTAAATACAGTCATTATCTCCCTCTTTATTAAATACTGTAATGAATGTTTTACGTTATTTTATGGCTGCAATTAGCCCATCTTTGTACTCCCGGGGGGAAGAGGGAATGCATTTTCCATTGCATTAACTTAATTAGAAGTTTAAAAGTTTTAACATTTAATAACTCTTCACTTACTTACCTATACAATGCATTTAATCTTAGTGTAAAAATGAAAAGATTCACTAAAAGAGACAATTAATTTGTTACAAGAAAAATGGTCCAAAAGGTCAACTATTTCATTACGGAGTATTAAATGACTAACAAAATGCTTGATTTTTTTTAAAAGTAGAGGAATTCGAGCTACTCCTAGACAATTCTAGTAGTTCTAGAGACTGAAAAATCAGTACAATAAAATTATTGGATTGATTACATTGTCTATGCTGGTACAAGGATATTTTTGTTATTTTGTTAAAATCATAATGCTTTTAAAATGAAGGATGATTTTGTGCAAATTAGCATTTTAAGAGTTATGTTAAGTGATTTTCCATATGTATGACAATGAGGCGGAATATTGTCATTCATCATGGAATATCCCTTCAAGTGATAACATTACTCAAAAGACATTAAGACAAAATGATTTAGGGTGTGTTTGGATTCCTAATGCATTATTCTTATAATCCTAATTACTTTTAAAGTGTTTGGTTAAAAAAAATTACTATAAGGTATTTAAAATAACATAATTTTAAAATACAATACCTTATAAATTGTGTAAATTTATTATATTAAGTTTATAAGGTAATTACAAACTTAACACAATATTGAGTATTTGATTTATACAATTTATGCAATATTTTATTTTAAATTCATATTATTTGAAATACATATAATTTGCTTAAATAAACACTTTGAAAGTGATTATACTTATAGACATAATGCATTGAGAATCCAAACACACCCTTAAACTTGCAATAAATAGTCACTCACTAAACACCTCATTTATCGCAATCCAAATCCTCTACAACACTCTCTATAACACTCCCTACACCACTAAATTATTTTCACATTTATTGAATGTTAAAAAAATTATAAAAATTACATACATATTCTAAACCTCCATTTTAATATGTTTATAAGTTTTTATTTTGAAAAATCATGTTTTCAAAATTTTTCAAAATTTAAAAGGTACATTATTTTATAAAATATAATTATAAAACATGATTTTTCAAAAATAAAATTTATAAACATATAAAAATAGATGTTTAGAATATGTGTATAATTTTTATACTTTTTTTAACATTAAATAAATATGAAAATAATTTAGTGACGTAGGAAGGGATGTAGGGATTGTTATAAAGAGAATTTGTTAAAATAATTTTTTTAACATGATTCGCATTTATCGTGAGTTGGTTTGATTTTCAGTTATATCATGACGGTTTCACCCTCTTAATTTACTACACTTTTGTCTAATATTTCGAATTTTTAGTCGTTAAAAAACACTTTTTTTTCTAAACCCCCAAAACACACTACCAAACAGGGCCTAAGTTTTCCCAAAAACACTGGACTACTGGAGCTGGAAAGAACGAAAGCCCTTTTCGGTTTTCAATTTCAACTGCTTCGCGGAAGTTTGGTTGAAGTCTACAGAGAAGGGAGAGAGAAGATGGCGCCCGGCGACATCTCTCCAGCACCGGCGGTTCGCCGGCGACTGGTGGAGTTCCTTATCCGGTCAGCGGATGAGTTTCAAGTACTCCACATCGTCAAATACTCGGCCCTCTCTCTCTTCGCCGATCGATTCTACCCTACAGTCTCTCTCTCCACCGTCCCACTCCCCGATCACTGGCTTCTGAGACGGCCTATCAGAGAGAGCAATCTCCACCTCTTCGCTCTCATCTCCCTCTGGATTTCAAGCAAATCGCATGGATCTCGACCTCTCCTTCTCCGATCCTTGAAATCGCACGGAGACAAGCTCATCTCGGAGCAGGTATTCACCAAGAGCGATTTCGTCCAAGCAGAGTTGGTTTTCATCCGAACACTGAAATTCGAGATCGGAACTCTGACAACGCCGTTCGTTCTTCTCGAAGAGCTGCTGTTCAAATTCCGAGGAGTCGCCGTGGCCGGAAAGCTCCTGAGCGTAGAAGCTTGCTTGGACATCATGGACCTCTTGTATGAAACGGATGAGTTCTCGGAGGATTTCCGGCACCCGATCCTTCTCGCCGGATCAATTCTGGCGGCTGCGTATGCGATTACAGTTCCAAAGCAGCGGTCGGAGTTTCCGGTGGTGCCTTGGGTGAAGTTCATCACTTCTTGTACAGAGGAGGAGATTTTGGCCGCTGTTAAGTGCATTCTCCATCGTGTTTTGGAGCCGACGGATTGATTTGAGAATTTTTTTATTCAGAGCTCGAATTAGTCGCCAAGGGCTCAGATCTAGAGGCGATCTGTGAAGGAAAACCTAACGTCTGTTCCATTTGGTACCGAAAAAACCCTAATGAACCATCTGCAATTGTGCAGTACCTGTTTCTGTGTTCAATTTCAAGCACATTGGGTGTCGGAAATGTTCGGGTCGGAAAATTTTGGATTTTAGATGTTGGAGTTCGGAAATGTTCGGGTTGGGTAATTTGTTTTGGATATTCGCATATCAGGTGATTTCGGTTTTTGGAATAGTGTTAGGTTGATCGATTCGGATATAATCGGATTCAAATTATTATCGGATTTAGATTGCTGTTGGGTCCAAGGGCAAACTTGATTAGGTCGGGTCCTTCTTGGGTGCTCAAACCTTTCTCCATTTATTTGAGTGTCAGTCGAGTTCATTGTCAAGATTGGTTTTCTCGGATCAGATCGAACATTGCTAGCTCTAAGTTCGATAATAACTTCTCCATTGAAATTTCATAGCGGTGTTCATCTCTGTACAAAATCGATTGCTCATTATCAATCCTTTTTCACAAAATGTATTCATTATACAAATATTTTCACTTGCTAGAAACCGATGGGGAAAAAACTTGATCTTCAAATAAGAAGTCTCTACTCGAACTCTGTTAGTTTGTTGTACATTTTTCCAATTTCCCTCCATCGCTCCACCTCCACTCTGGGTTTCAAATTCAAGGCCGTAGTGGGCCTGTATCTCGCCGGGGTTGAGGAATTGGGCTGGGCTTGGGCCCACCAGGAGGGCCAGGAAGAGTAGTTTTGGGCTTTTGATGGGCCTTTGGTTTTTTGGGGTCCATCAAAAGGGTACTAATTCGTTCTAAGATGACCAGGACATCAGCCATGGAAGGTCTGCTCTTGGGGTCATTCTCAAGGCACCTGAGTATGAGCTGGACCAGCTTATACACCCCTTCTGGAGGGTACTCTTCCATTCTCGGGTCGATTATCTTCTTAACCTTGGCGCGGTCTTGGAGAATGGGTTTGTACCAGTCTACCAAATTGTGCTGCGCAGTTGGTCGGTTCATGTCCAATGCCCGTAGCCCTGTCAACATTTCCAGCAGCACCACTCCGAAACCATATACATCACTCTTCACATATAAATGACCTGCTCCAATTCAAATAAGCAATCTTTAGTCTAATTAGGAGCTTCGGTTATGCTCCCTTCAATGTAAAGCTTCTTATCACTAGTGTACAACATACCGGTTGCTATATACTCGGGAGCTGCATAGCCATAAGTACCCACGGCCTGGGTGCTCACGTGTGAAGTTCCTTTCGATGGGCCTATTCTTGCCAGTCCGAAATCTGAGAGCTTTGCCCCAAAGTTCTGATCAAAACAAAACATTACACAATTACGCACGCATTGATGACAATTACAAGTCATACTGACAAATCTATTTAGTTACAGTATATATATACCAATAACAGAAATGAGCTGCAATTTCAGACCATTGTAGTTTTACCTCATCTAGCAAGATATTTGCTGTTTTGAAATCTCGGTAGATGACAGTATTCTCTGATGTATGCAAGAAATCTAGACCTTTTGCAGCATCCATTGCTATTCTAATGCGTGTTCCCCATGAAGGAGGTTCAACACGCTCTGCATTCAACACCAACATATTCATCCAATGTGTGGTTAGATTCCCATGAATAGATGGTATGGATCCATCACCAGATCATATATATAAGTGCATTTTATTTGAAGAAAAAGCACCACAAGTGATGATTACTGATGGATATATATGATGCTTACTGTTAAATAGATGACTTTCTAAGCTTCCCTTCTTCAAATACTCGTATACAAGAAGGAGGTCATTCTCTTCACAGCAATAGCCAATTAACTTAACAAGGTTAGGGTGTGAGAACTTCCCCAGGAAATTTACCTCCGTCTGCACCCAAAGCATGAGGCATGATTAGAATAACATGAAGAATGCAATAACTTATAACAGACTTTAACTTGTTCAGTTGTTACAAGTCAGTCTGATTTGTTTTCTCTCTCAATGTATAACAGACCTTCAGATTTGCAGTTCATATTGGAAATCATTAGCAATCAAAGCTGAATCACGGTATTCATCCTTATTGAACATATAGATCTCCATATCAGGTAAGAATTTTCATTACCACTGCAATGCCATGTTCATCCTATATCTTGTCCCACCACATTTGACTGATTCAGAGTTGCTTGACGCGGTTTAAGTTGGAAAAAAATGAGGAAATTAATGCTATGGAAGAAAGACTGATCATTGATCAATACCTTCCATTCTTTGATCCCCTGGGTACTATCAGGGCTGCATTTCTTGACAGCAACGGCCATTCCAACTCCGTACTTGGAGGGTGCCAAAGTTGTTTCATCCATCCAACCCTTGAATACAGTTCCAAAACCTCCCTCTCCCAACACTGTATCCGGCTTAAAGTTCTTCGTCGCGCTCCTCAAATCAGCAAGAGTAAAGACCTTTAAATTTGGAGTTATGACCCTTCCAACCGAAGAGGACGAGCTAGCTGATGGCGGGGGCGGTGGATTCCTCGGCAAAGTCTGAGAGGGGACACCTGCAGGCCCTTCAACACCATTGAACCATTAACTTACTTTAAAAATTAAACTCTAGGAAGACTACAAACAGCAAAAAAGATGTGAATTGTCAAAGTCTCATCTCTCACAGGCATTTCATCAAACACCTCATCGGCAAAATCCACAATTCCAATTTCACAGATCACAATCAATGCAAATAAAAGAGGAATATATAGAGCATACCGGGTTGTTTATTGGGCAAGGCGGTGGATGAGTGATGAGGTTGTTTAGTGGGCAGGGCGGCTGATGGTTGATGATCAACTGGAGAAGAACCCCAGCAGCAATTACCCATTGCTCTCAAATTCTCAAAACAAAACAAGAAAATCTTGGGGGATAATTAGAATTTAGATGTGTGTTTCATATTTCCTTTCAACAGGAAAAAAGGGGAAAAAATCTTTGCAGGAAACAGAGAGGAAGCAGCAAATGAAGTGTTTTCTTGGTTTCGCATCTGAAAATTGGCTCATGATCCAATCCATATTATTGTGTGTGTTTATGGTTCTTTCATGGTTGAGCAATACTTTGACTCTGCTTCACCCAATTTGATTAAATTACAGAAATTCTGCATAGTACCCCTAATTTATTGTAAATTTCATTTGGTACCCTTTTTTAAATAATACTCCCTCTGTTAATTAAAACTTGTCGTTTACTATTCATGCACATTTTTTTAGAATGATAAAAACTATATAAAATATTAACTTTTTTTACATTTGTTTTAATAAATTCATACTTAATAGTAATAAGTATGAAACTATTAAAAAGGTTAATATTTTATATAGTTTTTAACACCTAAAAAGGCATGCGTAAATAGTAAAACGTCAAGTTTTAATTAACGGAGGGAGTATTGTAATAATAATATGCAAGGAATTAGGGGTGTTATTCGAGCCGATTGAGCCGAGCATGACATGTTTAAACTTGGTTCGTTTATTAAACAAGCTTGTGTCGAGCCAAGCCCAATTTTTAAACGAGCTTTTTTTTTATCAAACTTGACTTCTTTAGAAAATGAACGAGCTCAAGCTAAGTTTTTTTAAGTTTTAAGCAGTTCTATTTAGTCATAACATATTAACTTAAAAGAAAATTTTAGAAATTCCATCAAATTCAAGCTTAAGTCGAACGAGCTGAGCTTTCAACCGAGTTTAAAATTTGGTTCAAGCTCGACTTGTTTAGGTAAGTGAACGAGCCTGAGTCGAGCTTTTTTCGAGCTGAGCTCGAATTGTTCAGTTCATATAACAACCCTACATGGTTTGAAGTATTTTACATGGCCCTATGGTGTCCTAAAATATTTTCAAAATCTAGCTAGTACTTACATTTGGAATAATGTTGTTAATTTGTGCTTGTTTTTTTTTTTTTATAACGTATAATCATTATCAAATGTTACAACGGTTTGTCTATTTTGTGTCTTAAGAGCATATATCAACTTTTCATTAATACTTAGTTAAATATATATATATATGTGTGTGTGTGTGTGTGTGTGTGATATCGGAGTGAGAAATATATATGTATATTATGGGGTAGTGTGCAGAGGCGGATCCTCTTTAGGGGCAGGGGTGGCAGTCACCCCCTCCCCCAATCAAAAATAAAATTTAACATACATATTCCTCTCATCGATAACTTCGATTTGATATATTATAAGCTCAAATCCGATATCTGAGCAAAAAGTTACAAACATTTCAATTTTCAGGACTGAACATATGTAAATTATTTCTTACATCATTTACCAAACTGTTATATTTTTATCGTAATTATCATTTGTTAAACTTCATGCCTTAATAATATAATTATGCCCAAAAACTTCAAATTAGGAGGTTATATTGAAATATTTGAAAATAATGACATAAAGCATGCACAATTTATGTTTTTTATTCTAGTTATATACTCATAATATTTTTGAGTTTTTGAAAAAGAAAAATTATGGTTTAATTTTATATGAAAAAAATTTTATGGTAAATTTTCGCCCCCTCAATCAACAGTTTCAGGATCTGCCACTAGTAGTGTGTTATTAAAACTTAAATAGGACTAAGAAGAAATACATCATTTTGTTATAATTCAGGGTAGGGGTATCATGTTAAAGTTTGAAAAAATAATGGGTGTCAAACGAATTTTTCAATACTTTGAGAGACCGTACGGAATTTCCATCAAATCACAGAGTTAATTAATTTAATGCTTAGTTACATAATTTACATTAATTAAATCAAAAGTACAGTTCAAAGATATGCAAAGACGTGGGACGTGAAATTACACGAAGGACAAAAACATAAGTAGATCCCAGCCTCTCGATTGCTTGTTAAGTTGTTACTCGTGGCAGATTCAAGACTTTATTTAGGATGGCTTTATTTGTTTCCAATTTTTTTAAATGTATATATGACCGGATGGACTAAACCACCGGATGTCATCTGCAAAGTTAATGTGGATGGCTCAGTTAGAGCCCCTGATGATTATCATGTTGGGAGCATCATTAAGAACAATTCGGACCAGGTGATCGACATATTTCACCAGAAAGGAAGAAAGGGTTCTATTCTTCAGACAGAAGCCGAGGCCTTGCTCCTGGGAGTCCAGCAAGCCATTGACAAAGGGGTTACAAAGGTGATCATTGAAGGTGACAACCTAAAAGTAGTAGATGCAATAAATGATTGCTCCAAGGTCGACTGGGAAATCTGCAGATCCATTGAGAAGATCAATCTGATGAAAGGAAGATTTGAACACATTGAATTCAGGCATTGTTTCAGAAAATCAAATGCAGCAGCTGATTGTATTGCTAAGACAAGAGAGATATGTAATTTGTCTACTCTCCCCTTGCATGGGGACCTTGTTAACATCATCCTCAAGGATGATCAAGAATGAACCCTGCGTTGTCAGGGCATTCTATTCCTTACCTACTGTAAAAAAAAAGGTATATATGAAAAAAAAACTAGGGGGAGTTTGAATTTTGAATCCATAATCTCAAGTTTTAAATATACCATAATTATTAATTAAGCTAAGCTATCTGAGGGTTCGTTTTATTGATATTTAGATATCTAATATTTAGTGTTTGGTATAGATAAATATTGATATTGAAACGGACCCATAAACTCATTGCCTGTGATTACTCAATTCGAATAGGCTAGATAATACTTGAGTGACTACGACGATTCGCGATATGAGGATTGTGTTTGCGATGGGGTTAGATGTAAAGCAGAAATTCACGTGTAATATTTTACTGTTCAATCGTCTTTTTGAGTTTACACTTCTGGATGATCTTGTTATCTGAGAGTCATTTCTTTACCGTTAAAAGATTTAGAAACTCAAGTTCCTAGGTTTTTACTCCGAGAGATAGTTGTAGAGCTTTTCTTTTTTCCCTCTCTGATTTTCAGTCCTTCAGAGTGAGGTTGAGTGGGGGTATTTATAGGGTTAGAAGGCCAATAGTCGATGACACCTCGTGGGGGCACTGTGAAGCGAGAGTCAATGGGGAGTTGCTAGAGCTACAACGCATGAGGCTACCCTAGTAGGGACAGGACTAGTGACAAAAGTGCTCCTGTCGTAGGAAGCTGACATCAAGGTAATAGGATGAGGCTGCTCGGGTGGGAGACACTGCAAAGTGTTGTTTAATGAGAGCTTGATAACGAGACAGTCAAGTGGTTTAGTCACTTGACGTTCGCAAATAGACAGTAGGAAAAATAGTTCAGTCAATGGTCTTCCTGAATGGTTAATTATGATCGCGAGCAAATGAAAGTTAGGTGGTTGGGCTAAGCCGTGCCTCTGGCAGAGATCGCGAGTAATTGTCTAGTATTGCATTTTTGTGTGGGGTGAGCAACTTATGACGTATGAATAACGACTTGTCTATTTTCCAGGATATCGCCAGATATCACTTAATATGATATTTGAAATCTAGTGTTTGATATAGATAAATATGATATTTGACATCTAGCTCATTAACCATGTAGCTTTTCTGGCCGCGACTCATTAATCATATAACTTAGCTAGTCGCAAAGCTAGCTCATTAATCATGTAGCTTTGCTGGCCACATCTTATTAATCATCTATCTTAGCTAACCGCGGAGCTAGCTCATTTAATCATGTAGCTTAGCTAGCCGCGGAGCTAGCTCATTAATCACATAGCTTAGCTAGCTGAGAAGCTATCTCATTAACCATGTAGTTTTGTTGGTCGTGATTCATTAATCATATAACTTAGCTAGCCGCGGCTCTTAGGGGTGTGCAGAAAAACCCGACACGACATGAAAACACGACACCAACTAAGAAAACACGATTGTAAATGGTTCATGTTCGGATCGAGAATATCACCTTGTCGGATACCCGACACGAATCGATTTTTTTTTTAATTTTTAGATCTAGTAGTATAATACTGGTATAGATAGGATCCCCTAAGTAACAATAAACTCCGCTAGCTTAGTTAGTTCAAGGGAAGCGCAAGGAATGGGCTATGACACTATGTGCCAATAGATCCGAGTTCGCATCCTCCTTGCTCCTCTCTCTCTATCTCACTATATATATATATATATATATATATATATATATATATATATATATATATATATATATATATATATATATATATATTATATATGCGCCAATAGACTTGTTTATGTTTTTATTTTTCTTTCTCGACAGTCGACCAAACAAGTGAACAACGAAGTGAATAACGATTCTTTCTCAAATCTTAATCTGAAATTATTGTTCGTGTTCGCCCATCAGCATTCTCACATTCCAAATCGGCAATTGTTGTTCGTGTTTTCCCTTTTAGTCTAAGACTCTCAGCAGATCTGAAATCTACATCTCTCGCCTGTCAAAACCATGGTAAGTAAAAGATTATTTGAATCGATTTGGTTTGTTTTTGCTCTTTCTTAAGCCTTTGATGCGTATTTGTGACGATTTTTTGGTTGTTTTTGCTCGAAACATGGTTGATTTTATGCTATTTTTGTTGTGATTGTTGTCTGCATTTGCTGTTTGGGTCTTCAAAATTTCGATGCTCAATTGGTTTGTTGCGGTATGAAACTTTGAATGTTGTGTCTATGGGCCATGGCCATTGTCTCGCCCTTACAGTTACAGGCTTGTTTCAGTATGAAGGCTTTGAAAATTTTCCCTTATAAGCTTACAAGTTAAAACTCAATGCAGTGGCAGCAGTGTTGCGTTTTTGTATTTGGTGTTATGTTTATTATGTAAACTAATTACAATGTTCACTTTATGGATTTGTGTATGCATTTATGTATGGATTTATTTTATGTATGGTATGAAGTATGAACTTTGTGTAATTGTATTTATGTTAGTGTATTGTATTGTATGCACACATAAGGTAATACAGATTATGGCTATGAAACAGGTCAACAGCAGCACTACAGGCTACAACAGCCACAATGAACAATGCCACACGCCCACACAATGCCACACATGACACGCCCAGAAAAAAAGGGCTAACGGTTCGTGTCGGATAACACAGGTATCTAACACGAATCCGAATAGCTTTACCGTGTTGGATACCCGGTTCATAACAGTTTGTGCATAGTTCGACTTTTTTATGCTAAACAGTTTTGGGTATCCGACATGATTATATGGTTCGTGTTAGATACCCGGTAATGCCTACCCCTAGCGAAGCTAGCTCATTAATCATGTAGCATAGCTAGCTGAGGAGCTAGATCATGAACCATATAGCTTTGCTGGTCGCGGCTCATTAATCATATAGCTTAGCTAGCCGCGAAGCTAGCTCATTAATCATGTAGCTTAGCTAGTCGATGAGCTAGCTCATTAACCATGTAGCTTTGCTGGCTGTAGCTCATTAATCATATAGCTTAGCTACCGCGGAGCTAGCTCATTAATCGTGTAGCTTAATTGGCCACAACTCATTAATCACGCAGCTTAGCTAGCTCATCAATCATATAGCTTTGCTAGCTCTATGGAGCTATCTCATTAATCATATAACTTAGCTGGCTGTAGGGCTAGCTTGCTTTTTGCTTGGGTGGTTTAGCTAGTTCTTTGCAAACATACAAATAAGCCCCTTGACGCTTGAGTTTTTGCTTGTGGAGGGCCTCCTGATTGTAGCCTTGAGCTCTTGAAGCACCATTTCGAAGATGTTTGATAAGCCCCTCGACGCTGGAGCTATCGCTCGTGGAGAGCCTCTTGATTGCAGCCTTGAGCTCTCGGAGCACCACTTCGAAGGTATTTGATAAGCCCCTTGACGCTGGAGTTGTCTCTCATGGAGGGCCTCCTGATTGTAGCCTCGAGCTCTCTGAGCACTACTACGAAGATATTTGATAAGCCCCTTGACGCTGGAGCTGTCGCTCGTGGAGGGCCTCCTGATTATAGCCTCAAGCTTTCGGAGCACCACTTTGAAGATATTTGAAAAGCCTCTCAACGCTAGAGTTGTTGCTCTTGGAGGGCCTCCTAATTGTAGCTTTGAGCTCTCGGAGCACCACTTCGAAGATATTTGATAAGCCCCTCAACGCTGGAGCTATCGCTCGTGGAGGGCCTTTTGATTGTAGCCTCGCTCTCTCGGAGCACCACTTTGAAGATATTTGATAAGCCCCTTGATGCTAGAGTTGTCGCTCGTGGAGGGTCTCCTGATTGTAGCCTCGAGCTCTCGGAGCACCATTTCAAAGATATGTGATAAGCCCCTCGACGCGAGCGACCTCTTGGAGCACCACTTCGAAGATATTTGATAAGCGCGTCGATGCTGGAGGTTTCGGTCACGAGGGCCTCTTGATTGTAGCCTCGAGCTTTTGGAGCACCACTTCGAAGATATTTTACAAGCCTCTCGACGCTGGAGCTGTCGCTCGTGGAGGGCCTCCTGATTGTAGCCTCGAGCTCTCAGAGCACCACTTTGGAGATATTTGATAAGCGCCTCAACGCTGAGCTTTAGTCCGTGGAGGGCCTCCTAGAGCCACAACAAGTGCTCGAAGAACAACTCTGATTGAGTATAAAATAAGGTCCCTTATCACTGAAGCCGATTTAAACTTGTCGCCCATGGGGCCTATGGGCGTGCCATTCGCACAACTCATTTTCGCAAAAATAATGAAGGGTCAAAATACTCGCGTTTGAACTACGAAAGGCTTGATTCTCCCCTTGAGAGATGCGTAGGCAACCCAGACCAACAAACTTGCTTGAAAATTTACACTAAAGGCCAGGTATATCGAGTACTCCTTCGCGAACGAATATGAGAGAGATACAAGTGCATATGATGCATCGTTTTAGTCAAACCCTAGTTAAGCCATGACTTAACTAAGGGTTCCAAGAGCTATGACAATGCACTAATAATAATATTGGTATGCGGATTGAGAGGGATGAACCGAAAACATCAAAGCCGGTCTGCGAATGGTAAACATTGCACGACTCTTTGGACACATGCAAACGACATGTGGCATCCATGCCCTCGTCCCACATGTCGTGGGACATGGAACACTTGGCAATGTGTGGTGTCCACATGGCGAATCATGCCCATGAGACTCCTAGAGTATAAAATAGGAGGAGGAGCGAATATGAGAGAGACTTTTGGAAGGGGGGCGAAAGACAAGTACAAAAATAGAGTACGATGGCTTCGCGGACATGGTGCTAGAGGTACGTTCGCATTCCCCATTGAATGAAGTCGACTTGATGAAGTTCGAGGAAGGAAGGTTTTGTCTGCGATCAGCTCGAGACTCGAATCGGCCTAAGTAGTGGTGCGCAGATGATAATCTCGTCGCGCATATCAGGTAAGCCCGATCACCCGGTGTCCTCCGCACTCTACTCGATCAAATCCGCAACCATGGGATTCTCAAACTGGACTTCGTCAGAATCGATGTAAAGTGTTCTTTTATTGGACATCCCCATCTCAACGTTAACATTTATTGACTCATTTGATAAGGATAAACTTCTTTTTTTTAGAGAAATATTTTAAATATAAGATTTTATAATGTGTGCTTTAGAGTATGCATTAAACAACCTCAAATGAAAATATTTATATTTAAAAAGTTTTTTTCTTAAGTTTCAATGAGTTAATCATTAGGATCAATGTATTAAAATTAGGACATCTTTTTCCTTTTAGATGTCTAATGGATGATAAAAGCACACATTAGAATAACAGGAGATTAAGGGCTTGTTCGGTGGTAGGTTATAGGGGATTATTGGGGGTTTTTTAAAAAAACAAGAAGCCCCGGGTGGTGTTTGGCAATGGCTTCTCGAGGGTTGGGAATTGGAGAGATGGGGATTATGCAGGGTTGGAGAAGGCTCACAATCCTACCCTTCTCCATGAGGATTCTCGGGGTTCTCCTATCCAACAACCCCTTTCTTCCTCCCTTGCCCCTAGTCACACCATTCTTCTTCTTCCTTGACCCTCGACAAAGCAAATCCCCGGGCGGCGGACAACGAGCACCACCCGATTGCACCTCCACCTCTACCGAGCTCTCTTCCGGCGCCCCTCCGCCTTGCTCAACGCCCCATCCTACTGTACTTCCCCCTAATTTTGTTTCGATATAAGTGAAATTTAACGCTTGCCATATGTCGAGTGGTTAGCTTTAGGGCTTGATTTCGTTCGAATTGAGAGTCTGTGAAATCTGCGAGAAGAAGAAAGCCAAACTGTCAGGGGCATGGTGCTTTGGTAGAAGAAGAAGAAGGTGGAGGAGGATGGCAGACCCACCAGGAGGTTGAAGACAATGGCATCTGGCTTCAAATGAAAATAACCGATATGTAAAAGATGGGGGCAATTTTGTCATTTGATTGTTTTTTTTTAAATAATCTTCTACCATCCAAACATCTTACCGGAATTATTTTTTTAAAAAAAATCTCAATCTCTTCCATCCTCATAACCCATACAATAATCTCCACCTCATATAATTCCTTAAAAATAATCTTCACCTCTTAAAAAATAATTCATTGCAAAACTCGCCCTAAACCCATCCAAATTCCAAACCTTTATGAAAAAAAAATCAACTTAACAAAAAATTAAATTCTTACTCGGTAAAACAGAAAGGGGGAGGAAATTGTATTTGGTGAGATAACTTAAATTAAAAGAAAAGATGAGCTGCCCAGCCGCGCGTATGAAGTTTCAAATATGAGAGGTGGGGGTAACTCATTATTTAATTGTAACGACTCAGACTACGCGGTAGCGACGACGGATTCGTATCATCATGTTGTTATATGCTCATAACAAATTCGTTACATTCTGATTTGTTAGAACCGTTACCATATCAAGGTCTTACTAGTAAGGATGGCATGGCGTATTTTCTTGGTGGAACAAAAATTATTTAAACTTGTAATGAATCTAAGTGATTTTCGATGTTTCAAAACAAAAAGAGTTTATGAAGTGATGCCATGACAAAAAAATTTTTTTTATCGCCGTATATAGGTCTAATTCCCATTTTATTGGCATAATATAGTTGGCAGGGACGAAGTCAGAAAGTTTTGAGTGGGTGTCACCACAATAGTAGACAATAAGATCGAGAAAAAAAGTTGTAAAACACATAACGTGTTCGATAGTACAAACTAGTGTCAAACGATAATACAAACTAGTGTCAAACAATATTATAAACTACTACAAAGATATAAAACGAAAATAAGGATATAGAACGCAATAAATAAACATTGTATTCTTAACATGTAATAATATATGTATAACTAAATAAAAAATTTAAACTTGTGTAACGTCTTACCAAATTATCAAAATAAGTAATATGGAGTATAACATATGGTTTCGAAGCTCTCGAGATGAATTATAATATGTGAATGTCAATTTAAGTAAAATATTAAAGTATTATAGTATATTGAAATAAAATTAAAGTGATTAATACACCTATAATTTTCAAACATTCATAATTGTTTACTCGGATGTCGGATTAAGGCGTATTATATATCAAAGCAAAGCTATCGACGAGGAGAATACATCTATGTAATTTGTCGGATGAGGGGAGGGTTATGTGACCCCCCAGGACCCCCTAGCTCCGCCTCTGATAATAGGGTCCAACGAGTATTGGAAACTAAGAGAATTATGTGTAGAGTTACATACTGAATAAGTCCAATTAATATATTTACAGCTTTTTCTAATCTATCTCCCAACGACAAAAGTTAAGAAGCATAACTGAGAAAATTTTTGCTAAATAATTTATTTTTAATTTTTTAAAATATTGATTTGTTAGGATATATCGATGTTTTAGTTGATAAATAATCTTTTTCAATTAGACTTCTTAAGAGTATCGATTAGAAAGACCGGTAAACATAAAAGAGTTTCATCTCAAAATTAACAATTAGTAGAGTAACTCATTTACCTTTCTATATTATTCATCAACTTTTTAATGAGTGGAATAACTCATCAACTTTATATATTATTCAATACTGCCTTTCTTTAATTTATTTTTTGTGAGAAGGTCATGTGCAGATCACATAGATGACATAATTTATTCTAAAACGTCATTTTTTTATTATATGTAGACACTCAGGTGATTACAATAAAAAAAAAAAAAGAGGGGATTTTGAACTCCTATTGATCATAGTGATCAAAGAAAATTTGTGTACACTATCCTAACCAACTATAAACTTCACCAAATATATAGCTATTTCCTTAAAATATTAAAAGAGCAACATTATATGTATAACTAGTACGGTACAATAAACAAATTTATGATCAATAACTCAAAACTGTATTTATAAATTGAAAATATTGAGAAGATATTTGTTTATCTAGTAGCCATACACATAAACCGGTATACCCAATGGTGTTCAAAGCATATGGAGCAATTAAATCCCATTTCCCACAAAAATAGTTTTCCACTTAGTTGCCAATTTGCCATCCCTATTTTCCAATCATCACCCAACCAAACAAAGCTTATGTAAATTGTATATAGGGCCAAACAACCACCAAAGCTTATCAGATGGCAAAAAGGAGCAAAAATAAAACCTCTTGATGTGAGATCAATCAAGTAAATTTGCACTCAAAATGCATTACAATGTCATCACAACTGAGACAATGAACCAGAAGCACTACTTGCTTGCTCTAGGGAGGCGCTGGGAGTGCGAGAAGGCGACGGGGTTCCGATAGATGACTCCTTAGATAAGTACTCGAGTGCTACCACAATCTCACTTATAGGAGGCCTTGCATTGGGGTCTTCCTTTAGCAACATTGATGTCAGGGCTATTACGTGCCGCGCTGTACGCTCTGGGAACTTGCCTTCCAGCTTCGGATCCACCATCTCCGTCGATTTCTTCCTATCTTTGATGAAGGGCCGGCTCTGCACCAAATAAACTTTGATCCATTAGGGTGTGTTTGGTAAGACTTACTTATAATGTTAACAATTTTATAAGGGAGTGCCATGCCTAAACTCTAGAAGTAGTTGCAGAAAATAGTCTCATCTTTCAAAGTTGCGAAAATCATCATCAATTATGGGGTGAGTTAAGCATTGCTGACAACGAGTTTTTTTTTTTTACCATTAAAACACGCTTACTATTGTCATAAAAGATCATAGAATAATATCTTTGTATAGGAGTATAGGACATTTAAGGATCTCTCTTGAAAAGATATATTTTTATAGTAATAGTATTACAAGATCCATAGGATTTTGCTAAGGGCTCGTTTGGTTTAACATAGGAAGAACAACTCCCAGGAAGTTATTTTACGGGAATTGAATGTTCACAAATTGCATTTCCCGCGAACTGAGAAAATATATTGTATTTGGTTGGATTTTATATAGTAGGAATTAAAATAAGGGAAGGGGAAATTTCAAATTATAAAAGGTGGAATTGCAACTTATGTAGGAGGGAGTAGGTAAATGAAATTCCTTTAAAATGGAGAAATTTAAATTCCTGATAATTTAACTTTATGAGTTTTTTTGTGACATTAAATCCAACCAAATGCATATACTTGATCTACTTATTGGCTTTTTCAGTTGCCAACCAAACAAGCCCTAATTTATCGCTTAGGTTTGTGTATATTAAGATCGTTTGTATTGGCTCATATCAATAAATAACATTACACGTTCAAATTCAATCGTGTATCATGGTATCAGAGCCAATACAAATGATCTTAATATACACAAACCTAAGCGATCAATTTTAAACCATTTAATTAAGCAAAAGAAATAGCATCAAGAGGTTTGGAGATTAGGGTTTACCCAAGCAACTAGACTCTGTTCACCTTGCTTCCTGGAGATGTCAAATGCCTTCCTGCCAGTAACCAGCTCCAGCAACACCACGCCGAAGCTGAAGATATCCGACTTTATAGTCAGCTTTCCGCTCATTGCATAGTCCGGAGCACAGTATCCATAAGTTCCCATAACCCTTGTCGAAACGTGAGTTTTGTCGCCCACTGGTCCCAATTTAGCAAGTCCAAAGTCGGATAGACTAGGATTGAAATCGTTGTCCAACAAGATGTTAGCAGACTTCAAGTCGCGGTAAATGACCGGTGGATTTGCTGAGCAATGGAGATACTCTAGGCCCTTTGCTGCACCAACAGCGATCTTCATCCTCGTGTTCCAATCCAAGACCGGTCCTCCATTGTTATCTGCAACACAAATCCGCAAACACAACAAGGCCAAGATTCAGCAGGATATAGTATCAGTGTTGAATAGGAAGTTACTTTCCTTTTCTTAGTTACCTAGCAAGTGATCCGACAGGCTGCCCATTGGCATGTACTCGTAGACAAGAAGCCGGTGATCTCCCTCCGCACAATACCCAATCAGCTTGACGAGATTGGGGTGGTGTAACAAGCTTAACATCAAAACCTCTACTATGAATTCTTGGTTACCCTGAAGGCCATCTGAATTCAACCTTTTCGCTGCAATCTCCTGTGACAGTTATTTAGCGAAATGATCAGCAAAAAGGCTAAAACAAGCAGTGGGTAAAAAACTATGATAAGCAATGTCAGCAGATAACATGATTGATTGCAAAGATAATCTTGCCTCGCCGGTATCAATACGACCTCTATAGACTTTTCCAAATCCCCCTTCACCAATCAAATTAGCCTCCCTAAAGTTCTTTGTAGCTGTCGCGAGTTCAAGAAATGTAAAGCTACGGGCATGATCACCACCCATGTTTTCCGGATACCTATCCAACCCTGCTGAATCACAGATGTATAGAGAAACATTGTTTTGAAAGGGTTAGGGATTGGATTGATGGAATCATCATAAGAAACCCCAAATTCATTTCATAGGTTTCAATTTCAGAAAGTGCTTACCTGAACAAAATGAATTTGATCTCTTACAATTTCCTGCAAAATAGTCCAGCTAAGAGTTTGAACACAAAAACAAACAAGCTAGTAAGCTACATAGTACATACCCAAGCAAAATCAAAATGTCTACTACTAAGGGCATGTTTGGTTACAAGAATGGTGTATCAAATATCGGGTTGGGAATGAACCTCCCCGATACCTGGTTTTTGGCATATCCGTGTATGGGTATCAAACCCGACTACTACTACAGCAAATAGGTAATTCTAATTCCAGACATCCAAAGTCATTGATCCATTTGTTCAAATTGTATAAGAGATCTCCAACAGTTTCTCCAAGTTCTTAAAATTCTCCATTTTGGAGAAGATTTGGGGTGTTTTGCTTCAATAGATTCTCTAAAACTTTCTTCAGAACGAAGAACACGATGAAAGAGGCCATTTAATTCTCTAAATCTGCCACATTCTTCATATTTTATTGAAGAATTTAGGGACTATTTTGAAAATTTTAAATTAGAGAATTTGTTGGAGTGATTGAAGAAAAATTAATTGAGCATTGATTTTAATAAATAACTTAAGGGGAGTGCTCAAATCCAGCATTTTTTGCGTGAATAACCCAATACCTGGATTTTTTTTTGAAAAAAAAAAAAAAGCAATACCTGAACCATGGTGAAAAAACTATATAATTTGCCCTCTCAGGATGAAAAAAAAAAAACATGTTTATATAACTGAATTAAAAATTCAAGAGTCTCTAGATAGCACCAAATCAAGAAAACAGAGAATACACAACCACATTATCATCTGAAATCCCTCAGCCGGCAACAAAATGACATTTAGACTATGAAAATCAATTTCCAAGGGAAAAATAATCTGTGCAAAATGATCATCTGCATTGCTAAAGAAGAAATTACCAGGTTGATACAACAATCAAATGAAAAAAAAATGAATCCGAAAAAGAAAGACAATAATACCTGGAGAATCGGGGCCAATGGGAGTGTCAGGCTGCATCAACAAGGCGTCCTCATAGGCGTAGCGCTTTCTGTGAGGGTTCAAACAGGAAAAGCACTTCATCTGAAATCAGAAAAGAACTCGTTGAAAGAACAAAGAGATTTGAAGAAACAAATCCCCCCAATCGAGTCTTTATCTTTTCTTGGAGGCTCCTCCAAGAGCACGATCAATCAATGGGTGAACCCAGATGGAGAGGTGTGGCTTTGAGAGGGGATGAAAAAAAAAAGAAAAAAAAAGGAATTTCCCCTCTGAGGAACAAAAGAGGGCAAATGGGTGGAAAAAAAATCACCCAATCGAGTCTTTTTTTGGCTAGTTTTTTGCCCCCGACGAATAGCAAACCCGAAAATTAACCCAAAAAATGAGATCTTTGGTCTTGTTTGCCCTCTTTTTTTGGACGAAATGCAGATGAAATTGGGTGTAAAATTAGGTGGAAGGTGGGGTGGAAAAAAGGGGAATAGATGTGGAGGTGAGAGGTGTGAAGATCAATGGATTGGTTGAATCAGTTGCAGAAGAAGAAATAATGGAAGATTAGATTAGAGGGGTGTTGTTGCTTTCGAAGGATTTTCGCCATTTTCAACGTCCCCGCTAAAACGGGGTATGGTGTGTGTGTGTGAGAGAGACTGACTGGCCGTCCGAGCGTTTTGTGTTCTCCCACCCAAAATTTAAAATTGAAGGTCCATCTACATCAACAGTTAACAAATTGGACATTGGGACTAGAGATATTGGGGGATGTTTGGCTGGAAAAAAAAAGTTAGTTGTGTTTTCAATTATAAAATTGGTTTTTCTAATTTACTCCGTATTAAAAAATTTGTATTTGAATTCCAATTGTAATGGGTTTATAATAAGTGAATAGATAAAGGTAGTATTCGGTACTCAGTGTGTTCTTCTTGGCTTGTCTGTGCAGCTATCCAACTTTCTCTTCAACACTTCTTTTTTCGCACAATGGCTCACAAGCCTCCTTTGATGATTTCCTTGGATATTCAAAGCCCTACAAGGCCTTTTCAAAACACCTAATGGGATATAAACATCATTCTGTACTCACTAAGTTTATGTACCATGACCAAATATTTCCTTATAAGCCTTACCAGGCAAAGTATGTGCACCAACATTACTTTCTACAAACTACTCAAATTATCTCGACACATATAACATACTGTCTATATGCTCCAATGCATACTTGCTCCAACATGCTATATTACAAATCCCTTTATGCCACATATTTTCTAAATGATCAAATACATCATTGCTCCAAGCTTCGGTATTACATATTACTTTTAACAAACTATGTTCATTATATCTCCTACACTTATGTATGTGATCAGTCTTGTAAGAACTTTACTCAGTTACACTATAATTCAAATGATAACCTTATTTGTGCTCGCTCACGTAACATTCGGAAATCCTTCGGTCGAAGGACAATCACCAATGGTTCCTCGGTTTGGACTATTCAAGTTTATTTGCACTTCTATGTGTTGATTTTGTTATTCGTGCTCCTGCAAGATACAAAGGGTACCTTGAATAAATCTTCATATATTCACCAAGGATTCTTATCGGCTATTGCCAATAACTTAAGCATACAATCACCAATCTTAAAAGGTTTTCCATGAATATCTGCTCTTGGAACTGTTGTGGTATGATAAAACGCAATTTTTGGACTAATACGGAACTGTTCTGTAAAAACAATTACATCAACGTCTTAGCCCTCATTGAAACAAAAACTAATATTCCTCCGCCAGATTACTCATGGAGAAAATGCGGATTCTCCAATATAGCCTTTGACCCGGCCATTGGCTTCTCTGGCGGGATTTGTCTGTTATGGAAAGATCTCTCCCCAGCAGAGGGGGAAATATCGCTCGTATCTGTCAACCATAGATTTATTCATATAAATTATCATGACGAGGTTCTGAACAGATCGTTTGCTATTATATTTGTTTATGCTCCTCCGAATCTTGCCGCAAAGGATGGTTTCTGGGACTCTCTGATTATGTATACCTCCCACCTAATCGATCCATTCTGTCTAATGGGTGATCTAAATGAAATTGCCATTCCTGAGGATAAATTGGGTGGTATTGCACCGGCTCACACCCGATTCACAAGAATCCAACACCTAAAAAATACTCTCTTGCTTCATGACATACCCACTCACGGGGGCAAATATACCTGGCAAAGGAAAAAAACTGGATCCCCGAATAACAGTTTTGCTAAACTGGATCGTCTGCTTGCGCAAAGTGACATCATCGATCTATATGATGGCCTAAGGGTGAAAATACACCCCTTCACAAACTCGGATCACGCTCCGATATCTATTGATTTACGGTCCCAGACGCATTTACACAAGAAACCGTTCCGATTTGAATTGGCTTGGACCACAAGACCTGATTTCAAAAATATTGTCAAACAGGCTTGGCGCGAAAACCCCGAGGGTTCAAACCTATTTAAATTGGTGAAAAAAACCACCTTGCTTAAGAAATTGGCCAAAAAATGGCATAAGAAAAACTTCATTAACATTCACAAACAAATCTATCAAACCGACGAGGAGATCATGCGCCTACAACAGATTTTGATTAAGGAACACATGCAAGACATTTTTACACGATAGAACAGATTACAAAATAAAAGAGAAAGACTACTTGATTTTCAGAGGCGTTATTGGAGTCAAAGAGCAAAACTCAAACACACAAAACTAAATGATACAAACTCTGCTTATTTCCACCGGATCGCCTCAGCAAGACGGGGGAAAAAAATTATTAAACACCTAACCTCTGATTCGGGTTTGCACCTCACGGATCATTGCTTAATTAGAACTGAGTTCGTCTCCAGCTTCCACGCACGTTTTAAATCTTCGTATAACCATGACATCTCTTTTACCGACGACCTCGATGTCATCGGACATGAAATCTCAGTGGAGGATAATTCAATCCTAACCGCTGTAGTTACAAACGAAGAAATAAAACATGCCCTATTTTCAATAAAAGCTGATAAGACTCCGGGTCCAGATGGTATGCCGGTAGGTTTCTACCAAACATACTGGGACGTGGTCGGACCATCCATCATAAGGGCCGTCAAGGCCTTCTTCCAATCGGGGAAATTGCTGCGACAAGTTAACCATACATTCATCACCCTCATACAAAAAATAGATAATCCTGAATTGGTTAATCATTTCAGACCTATCAGTCTATGTTCTACAGTTTACAAAATAATATCAAAAATTCTGACAAACAGATTATCAAAAGTTTTCGACATGCTCATTCACCCTCTACAGAGTGCATTCACGAAAGGCAGGGTCATTCAGGATAACATTCTGATCGCGCATGAAATCTTTCATTCCTTCAGAACCTCGAAAGCAAAGTGTGGCTACATGGCAATCAAACTGGATATGGAAAAAGCGTATGACAGAGTCGAATGGCCTTTCCTTTTTGCAGTTCTGCAAAAGTTTGGGTTTGATGATAAGTTCATACTTTGGATTAAAGAATGTGTACAAACAGTTTCTTACTCTGTCCTTATTAATGATGAACCATCAACACCTTTCCAACCATC
This sequence comes from Persicaria maculosa, assembly GCA_963922045.1. Classification (NCBI taxonomy): domain Eukaryota; kingdom Viridiplantae; phylum Streptophyta; class Magnoliopsida; order Caryophyllales; family Polygonaceae; genus Persicaria; species Persicaria maculosa. Next base: position 17,929,371 of record OY998257.1, on the reverse strand, counting down.
CAGAGGTCTTAGACAAGGTGACCCTCTATCTCCTTTTCTTTTTATCCTCGCTGCAGAGGTGCTTGCCAGAACACTACAACGAAAGGCCGCAATTTCAAAAGATCTTGGGTTCTGCCTGAGTAAACCGGGGATAAGGATCCCGTTTTTGGCTATTGCATATGATATTATCCTTTTTGGAAAAGCTAACCACACAACATGTAACAATCTTTCGAACATAATCCAACGATTTTGCCTTATATCGGGCCAAAAAGTGAATTTACACAAATCTAGCTTCCAAGTGTCTGCTGCAACTACTACTACGGCCATCCAAACTATCTCGACTTCACTTGGTATCCCGCAAACAAACAACCTTGAAAAATACCTTGGCTGCCCTATTGTCAATGGAAGAGTAAATCGCGATACATTCGCAGATGTCGTTCTGAAAGCTAAACAACAATTGTCCAAATGGAAAGCTTCATCTCTTTCTGCTGAAGGCCGAAAGGTCCTCATCAAGTCCAATCTCAGCGCCCAACCCATTTTTATTATGCAAGCATTCATGCTTCCGCAGTCGATTCTGCGGGAATTGGATAAAGTCTACAGACAATTCTTTTGGAATAAAGGACCAAATTCTTCGCCTCTTGTCAGCTGGGACAAAATCTGCTCCGACACACTAGAAGGTGGCTTAGGCTTATACAAAGCAGAGACTATGAACTTAGCTTTACAGATGAAATTACTGTGGAAAATTATTGCTGAACCCGACAAAATCTGGGTCAATGTTATTTCGGCAAAATACCTAAAAGGTACTCCATTGATGGATTATGAAAAGAAAGGGAACACCTCGTGGCAATGGTCTAAAATGGTCGCCATAAGACATCTGTTCAAGCCGGGCCTTCGTTGGTCTATCGGTGATGGACGATCGGTCAAGTTCTGGAAGGACAAATGGGTTCTCAAGACACCCTTAATAGACTCAACGTTAGCACCAATCAATGGTACAATTGAGAATTGGTCGGTTGACCGCTTCATAACAAATGATAAAAAGTGGGATGTTGACTATATACAAAATGAGTTACAGAACATGCTCACTCCGGCCACCATTAAGAATATCATTGACACTAAATTACCAGAAAACAATCTCTCTAACAGACTCTATTGGGGCCCTAGTAGAAATGGTTGGTTCTCGTCGAGCTCAGCCACTTCTATCATCAGGCTGCATGATGGTGATGCCAGTTTCGATTGCCAGTGGCTATGGAAACTCGACTTCCCCCAGAAAATCAAACATTTTCTTTGGAAGATTTCTCGCGATGGCCTACCGACGACCGAAAGGCTACAACGAATCCATGTTGCAGTGCCTTCGGGCTGTTGCTTCTGTGACTGTACCACGGAATCTACTCACCACATTTTACTTAAGTGCCCCATGGGCCTTGCTCTACTCGCGGAACTGCGCATTGTTATTCCGACACTTAATGGTATAGACAACCATTCTAAACCCAATACTATCCTCTCTTCCATCTATAATGCTGTAGGCAAGGATAATATGTGTTTTTTGGCCTTTTCTTGGTGGGGCCTTTGGTTCTTTCGTAACCAGCTTACCTTCCAACACACTTCGTCGACATCTTATCGGGAAATCGCCCTCTTTTGTCTGTCTAGTCGTAGTACTTGGAAGGACCATTTTGATGCACAAGGCGTCAGCAAAATAAGAACGTCTGCATACTCCTCGAGGGGAGGTGCCGTAGGGGAAACAAACTATAGAGATTCACCGGTTCTAATGCAAGGGTGGGAAAAACCCCCACAGGGCTATCATAAACTAAATTTCGATGGCTCTCATTGACAGTCAGGGGAGGCCTCCTATGGATATGTCATTCGGGACCATTTAGGTCAGTTGTTTGCTTTTGGATCGGGTAGGTGTAACAACACGTCGGCGGTTTTCGCAGAAGCCTTGGGCCTACACATGGGTGTGTCTAGGGCTAGAGAGCTCGGAATTCAAAATCTCCTTATAGAGGGAGATTGTTTGGTCGTCATAAAGGCTCTCCTGGGTGACTGGTCGTGCCCTTGGAATATCGAGCTGCTGATGGCTGATACGACTTTAAATCTCCGTTCAATTTCTAATGTCGCTATTCGTCATATTTTCAGGGAATCAAATGCAGTTGCTGACAGGATTGCGCGTCTGGCTTACTGCTACCCTGCCGATGATAGCTTGGCTACAGATCAGGATCTTCGGGTTCTCGTCCGCTCGGACGCTCTAGGAAAGAAGCCAACTCGTCGGCGTCTCTCCTAATTCTTATCCTGCTTCCAAAAAAAAAGATAAGGGTAGTATTTGATTAAGGGTATATTTGAATTTCATGATGTATTAATAAAAATGTTACGGAGTAATTATTTTATCTCGGTTTTTACGAGATTTTTAATTATACAACCAAAGGCTAACATAAGCCGATGTAAAATAATTGTATTATACTCCCTTCGCCCTAAAATAGATGTCCTTTTACTATTCATACACGTTTTTTAGGAGTTAAAAACTATATAAAATATTTTTTTATTAATTTTTTTAATAATTATAAACTTATTGATTTTTTAATAAAAACTAGATAATAAGTTTGTAATTATTAAAAAAAATAATATTTTATATAGTTTTTAGCTCCTAAAAAAATATACATGAATAGTAAGAGGACATCTATTTTAGGACGGATGGAGTAATTAAAATGCAATGGAATTTAAACACACCTTTAATTTTTTTATATAGGTAAGAATTTGAAATATCAGACAAATCATTATCTGGTAAATTGCGAGAGTGAAAATCGCCAGATGGACTGACCGTTAAGATATGAACCTAAAGGGAATAATTTGTAACTAAACTTAAAGTAAGACCATTGTCTAGTTAAGATTATATAGCATGTTAACGTTGTGTGGTTTATTTACTTTGATTGGAGAAAAGTAATAAAAATATATACATTTAAAGTCATCAATACTTAGATGAAAAAGTAATAATCAATTCCACTCACAAAATATATAAGAAGACTAAGGGCTCGTTTGGTTAAACGTGGGAAATAGACTTTCCGGGAAGTAACTTCCCAGGATATATAATTCCCATGAATTCTATTTCATGGGAAATGTAAAAAAGTGTTTGGTTGGAAATAATTTTTCATGAATTCAATTCCTATGTTTTGTTTGGTTAAACATGGAATTTTCATAGTAATTGGAGATTTTTTTAATAAAAAATAAATTTTATAGGAGATTTGAGATAAGTGAATGGAGGAAGTAGATCTTACCTACCCTTCATGGTAAGCTAACTTCCCTCATTTCATAGGAATTGAAATTCCTATGTTTTTTCATTTTCAAAAATTATACCAAACACATGTATTAAAGCTTACTTCCTAGGATTTTGGACTTCCCAGAAAGTAGGAAGCTAACCAAACGAGCCCTAAGATATGAAAGATCCTCGTTGACATCCTTATTGTGATCACAATTCACAAAATACCACAGTTCAACTCAAAGCAACCTTCATAGACTCAAGAGTTCATACAAGTGGGCTTATATTGGAATTCAGATCAACCTCCTATTCTAAATATGAGTCTTTTTTTTTAATATAATTTTTACTGATTTTCTTTCCCAATTACCTTGCTAACAAAGCAACTATATATACATCTCTCGTATGATCACATCGTATAGTTGGCATATTTAAAATATGTCAGTTATAGATAATTAATTCACTGTCTGGCTGTTGGTTGTTTACTTCATAGGGAAAGACTTATTATATATACGTGCCTCATGCCCTCACAATCCTCTTTCCTGCCATTTTTTTCGCACAATATATTGAGTATATATCACACTATTCCCTTTCGTTAAACAAAACATATCATTTTAGATTTTAATTCTTGTTAAGTAAAATATTTCATTTTAGGTACATATTTTGATATTTACTTTACAAAATTATTCTTGTAAATAATTGATTATAGTTTTCGAGAAAGTAAAAAATAAATTTACAAATGAGGATATAATGTATATTTGTCAGTCTCCTAAAAAATTGTATAAATTATTAAAATCTCATATTTTGTTTTAACAGATGAGGTACTAGGATCCATCACATTAAAAAAACCCCTAATAACGCTCTCTTTCGAGTGTGTTGGTTTGCCGCCGCCGCCGAGGTTTTCAACCTCAATAGCACCAGTGCTCTGCCCAACCATAACCATGGCCGTCCCTGCTTAGTCTTCACCATCGGAAGATATCTAGAGCTACCGCCCACCGTCACGGCCTCACCGGCATGGCCACACCGGCTCAGCTTCACCGGCTCACAGCGTCAATGGCGCCTGCCTCCAGGCTCCAGCCCTGGTGCCCGTCGCTTCCCGCAATTGGCGCGTTGCCCTCGGTTCACCCTCCCATCGATTATCCGTCCTCCGTCGCTACTCAGCGACCTCCGTCGGCCCCACCGCCATCTTCTGGTTCCACTGCCTTTGCGTGGCCCTCTGGTGGTTGAGGGTTGTTGGTCTGGCCTTCCTCGACCTCGCCTGTCTCCACCGTCTCAGCTTCCAATGGTTGTGTCTCCACAGACTCCACCTATGTCTTCAGGCTTGCCAACGCTTTTTTTTAGGAAAAAAATAAAATACAATATGGGGTTGTTTTTTAGTCCGCTCATTCATTCGCTTTCTTGTTCATTATTGCTCTTCTTAGCTTCCTTGTATCGTTTTTTATCGCCTCTTTTAGGCTTTCCTTATGGTATCCTGCTTACGATTTAGTTATCGTCCTTGAGGGTTGAGATGAGTGCTTGGGGTTTGTTTTGAGCAATAGTGTGGATTGGGGCTGAGTTTGCGGGTTAGTGTACTGTGCTGTTCTTGTTGAGTTGCAGGCTTCTTGTGAGTGATGGTTGATTTGTCATGTTCAATGACGTCGTGGTTGTGCGATTGACATCCGACGACTCGCTTGAGTCCATAATCTGAGGTGTCCGCTGCTCCCCAGGGTTATCTATGTGCGTTGTCCCTTTAGCCGATCGTTTCGTTCCTCTTTTGACTTGTATTTCTCGGTGTAAGATGGCTTGTACGTTCTTTGTATTTTATTTATGTCATTTGTTTTTGTAATTTCCTTTCTGTTATGCTTTTGTAATTTACTTTCTGTCATTTGCTTCAGTTTTTTCTTCCAGTTGTACATGATGGTTAGTCCATCTATCGGCTTCTCCGGTCTCTTGGTTTCCCTAGGCTTGTACATGATGGTAGTATATATGGGAGTCTTGAAGTGGTAGTATACTACTGACTAGTAATCTAGTATATATGGGAGTCTCCCCTACGGCTACGGCTATAGCGTGTACTTTGCTAGGAATTTGCAGGTAAACACACATCTTTCTTAGAATCAATGTATAAAACATACTGTACGTGCTTTTTTACATGAGTTCTTTCGTCCTTTTTTTAGTTTGCAACTTTTGTGCAGATAAATAGTGCTGGATTAGGATATGAGCCGAATCACTACGTGCTAATTTGTACATAAATGAGTTAGGTGATGGGAGTAAAAGAGCTATAATAAGTGTATAGAGGACCACCCCATTTAATAATGTGTAATTAGCTTGTACGGACCAATCTATACTGACTTGTCTCCGAATTTGCCACATCTCTGGATTGATATGACCAAACAATCGATCCGGTCGAACTCAATAAATCCTACTAATCGAAAGCGGGTTAAAACAAGAAAAATAAAAAATAATACTCCCTCCGTTTTATAATAAATAGACTTTTAGAAAATAGTAGTTTTTTTTTTCAAAATAGATAATCTTTTTATGTTTTATATGTAGGGAATTGTAATGATTTATAGTATTGATTTGTGTGTTGTTGACTTCTTAAGGTATTTTGATTAGTTAAAATGTGTAGTGGATATTAAAAAAGTTAGTGCAATAATGATTTTTTTTTAAATATAGTGTTTTATTAAAACTTGTGTCAATAACTAAAAACTCATGTATTATGGAACTGATGGAGTATTAAATAGCGGAGTACCTCCCTTCCTCTCAAACGATCTACTCCTTCCATATCAAATTAAATAGGGGGAATTGTGCTATAGGCCATAATTAGGGCCTTTATTAGGAAAATGTCCACCCTTCCCTTCCAAATTGGAAAAATGTCCACCTTCCTTCCCTTGCCCCCTTTGCCCCCCCCACGCGCGCCCCCTGTGCCCCCTCCTGTTTTAGCACATTTGGTTTCAGCAACCCCTATTTCAGCGTTTTTTTTTCCGCGTTGCTGAAACCGAAGTTGCTGAAACCGAAGATGCTGAAACTGAAGTTGCTGAAACCAGAGTTGTTGAAACCAGGGTTGCTAAAACCGGAGTTGCTTAAATTGTTGTTGCAATTGCTGAAATTAGTTTTTTATTTTTTTCGTCAGCGCTTCGACATCGGAGTTGCTGAAACCATGTTGCTGAAACCGGAGTTGCTTTTTTTCTTTTTTTTTTCTTTTTTTTTTCGCGTCACCACTTCGACATCGGGGTTGCTGAAATTGGAGTTGCTGAAACCGTATTGCGGGATATAAAATTTAGCCTATGCGGGATTCGAACCCACGTATTTGCGCATAAGCACATCGCTCTACCATTGAGCTAAGAGGTTTTTAAAGGAGATTTAAAGCAAGGAATATCAAAATTTATTGCAGTCCGCATTTCAGCAATTGCTGAAACTACCGTCCGCATTTCAGCAATTGTTGAAATTGCTGAAATTGCCAATATCCAAACTCAACCCATGTAAGACATTAGATAACTAAAATTATAACAACAATTTCGCGCAATTTCAGCAAGTCATTTCGACACCGAAATTATTTTTTTTTCACGTCAGCACTTCGACACCGGAGTTGCTTTTTTTTAAAAAAAAATGCTGAAATGCTTAAATTGTAGCATATTACTTTCATTATACATTACCACTAAACTGTAGCATCGTGTCATTACATTTAGTAATTCATCTATATACACATAAGACTTGCAACACTGTCATAGCTAAATTCATATATATGACAGGTTGTTCAACACTTAAATAAATAAAACACTAAATAAGTGCAGCAATAACTCATAATCAAAGAAAAGGGATTAGCACATGAATTACCAAAATATACATTTCAACCAGAAACCCCTAATTGCATATATTTTATTTTATTTTGAAAAAATGGAAGCTTTTTTCTATAAACACCAAGGAAAATATGTTCAAACAGAACACTACATATGTTCTAAACAAATAGAAGATAGCTACTGCATTTGGTTCATGCCACAATTAAAGTATATCATGCTCATAAGAAAAGCACAAATTTATCAATTCCTACTCAACTCAGTCAATTACAAAGATTCCTCCATTCCATTAACGAACTCAATCTAGAACTTGAAGGCTCGAAATTACCTTCAGTTGGGGTGAGAAAGACTCGTGAGCCATGAGCAAAGGTAAGTGACTGCTGTCTGTCACAAATTGATTTCTTCCTTTTGCCAGTCGTTCGGTAGAAAAGCACAAATTGATTTCTTCCTTCTGGATTAACTATTTGGTACCATACTACCATTGATATAAAGTATCATCGTCAATCACAAAGATCTAAATGCTTTAAAAGTATAAAATAATGGGCAAATAGATGGATAATGCATGTCTAAAGAGAAAGCAAAGTAGAACTTGTATGCCTTCACACCATCTTTCAATTAATTGACTATATATAATGCAACCAAGATTATTTATTAAAAAATAAGAAAGCAGGGGCAACCTATATGCCTAAACTATGATAAATGGATTGCTTGCTAGCTTTCATAGATAAAAATGCAGGCCTCTGCTTTGCCGTTAAATAAGTCCATCAAACCGATAGTACCTGCAAGGTTAACTTCTTCTTTGGCCTTTGCTTCTCAATCCATCAAAAAAACGCAGAGCTCGAACAAGCAATTTCAGCAACCTCTCTCCCATCTTTCTCTCTCATTCGCTTCGCCGTTAGAGGCCTCCTACTCCTTCGCCGTTAGAGGCCACCACATCGCAACGTTCAAGAGGACAAAGCCACTAATCTGGATGAAGATGAGTAGATGACTGTTTGAGTGTATCGATTTAGCCTACATCAGGAGAATCCTACATTCAATTCTAATTAATCTTAAATCCTAAGAATTAAAGCGTACCTCACTCGATCGACGATGAAGAGATCAACGACGAAGAGATCTGCGCGGTTGTGGCACCTGGTAAAAGGAAGATGCAGTTCCGAAGAAGAACCAGGCGGATAACTACTCCGATTGAGAGCGCCGATGCTGTAATTGATCAGATCTGTGCAAATCCGACGGAAAGAAGGCCATTGAAAGCACTGATCTCGCCATTGAAAGCACTGATCCGAGCAGGACCGGGGAGGACTTCGGCGGTGCTCCTTCCGATCCTTCGTCTTCGAATTGGAATCAGAGATCCGACGGGAAGAAGGACAAAGAAAAAGAAAGCAAATATGAGATCCGACGGGAAGAAGGCCACTTCGGCAGTGGAGGTTCCTCGATCAGGTTTGGGGGGCACTGATTTAGGGAGGTGGACAAAATCCTAATTTAATAAAGGTGGTGGACATTTATCCAATTTGAGCCCAAAAAGTGGCCTGTTAGGCAAATTTTTTCAATTAAATATCGTTTGGACTTTTGTGCACGTTTTTTAAAGAGATAAAAATTATATAAAATATTATTTTTTAATCAATTTTTTAAGAATTTCATACTTGTTAGTAATAAGTATGAATTTATAAAAAATCATTAAAAATAATATTTTATAGAATTTTTATCTCCTTAAAACACGTGTCGAGAAGTAAAGTAACATTTACTCCCTCCGTCTCAAAATACATATCTTTTTAGCCCATGTAATTTTGTCAAAAGTACATGTCTTTTTAGATTTAATCATTACACTAAACCTACTTTTTACATCTAATCATTACTCTAATTTTTACATCACCCCTACTCTCCTCCTTACAAATTGAAAAAAAAAGAAACAAATACTCTAATACCATAGTCTAATCATTACACTTAACCTACTTTTTACATCTAATCATTACACTTAACCTACTTCTTAATTCTCGTGCATAATCCTAAAAAGACATGTATTTTGAGACGGATGAAGTATTATGAAACAGATGAAGTATTTGTCAAAATAGGTCATTTTATCATATTTTAGAAATTTTAAGTAAATCAACAAGTATGTTATTATACCCTTATTTATTATACTTTTTTTTCAAAAATTACAATTATCAATGTACTTATTATTACAAGGGTATTTTCGTAAAGTAGAAACCAAAATACCTACAATGACATTTTTTTTAACACAATTAACACTATTAAATGATATGTTTTGCCAAACGAAGAGAGCATTATCACTTTTCTTTTTTAACATGTTTTTTTTAAATAAACTACAAGATTATATAAAATATCAACATTTTTATTAATTTATTTTATAATTTCATACTCATTACTAACAAGTACTCCGTATCACATTATTTTTAAAAATTAATTAAAAAAATTAAAATTTTATATAGTTTTAAGCTCCGTAAAAAATATGTTAAGGCAAATATAACCTTTGAATAATAAAAACTAATACAAGCTTTATAAATGGTAAGTTTATATACAAATTATGCTTATGATATATTTAACAAAAAATAATATTATTTTAAAATTCGGTCAAAATTAGGGCTCATATATGAGAAAAGTAATTCGAGTTCATTAAAACAAATGATCGACTCCATCTCATTCAATTACCCAAAAACCTTAATATGAAAATATTTTCAAGCACAATTTAAATTAATACTCGACTCAAACTTAAATATCTCGAATTCTGTGGAATTTGAATTTTTTATCCTAAGTTACTACAATATCATGAATAGATAGAACTAGTCTAGCTATACTTAAATAAAACTTGGAAACCAAAACAGACCGAATGCCTTGCAAAAAAACATGGAGAAAATCGGGGTTTGATTCTAGGGAATGGATACCTGCGGAAGGTAGAGCGGGCAGAATATGTGTACTCTGTAAAGAGTACCAAATGCATAATGAAAAAGTGGAGATACTTCAAAAAGAGAAATGATTCATTTCACTTAAAGTCTCAATTTCTCATCCCCTTTTTCCTTCATAATTTGCTTTGTCTATGGCCCTCCTAATGAGAGGGACAAATCTGAATTTTGGTATTACTTTACGGAATACATTAAGCAACTCACTCTCCCATCCGTGGTAATGGGAGATCTTAATGAAATAAAATCTTCATCCGAAAAGAAAGGGGGTTGCAACCCTTCCCCAAATAGATTTCAAAGACTCGCGAAGTTTATGAACTAATGTGAATTGCTGAAGATCCCTACGAAAGGAAATGAATTCACGTGGAGGAAAAACAAATCTAACATCGACAATATCTATGAAAAACTTGACAGAACTTTGGTAAAGTCAGAAATCTTGCACAAGTTTCAAGACTTAATAACAACAAACCATGCTTTCTCAACGTCAGACCATTGCTTGATTTCATTAGAATTCAAAACTGATAGTAAGTATAAAAGAAGACCATTTAAATTTGAGAAGATCTGGCTGGCGAGGCCGGATTATAAAAACATCGTCAAGGAGGTATGGAGAACAAACTTTCCAGGATCACGAATGTTTAACCTTGTACAGAAAGCTCATCGACTAAAGAGACTCGCAAAAGAGCGGAACAGAAAAACTTTTGGGAATATTTTTACCCAAATCAAAGAGGTGGCCAAGAAGTTATTAGAGATCCAAAAAGATACAACAATTAACAGAACCAGAGACGATACTATTCAAGAGAGACTAATCCAAAAAAAAGAACACCTAATACAATACCACAAGATGTATTGGAGTCAAAGGGCAAAGTGTAAACATTTAAAGTTAGTTGACACAAATTCGGGATACTTCCATCGAGTGGCAACCGGAAGAAGAAATAAGAAAATAATAAGAGCAATAACGACAACAGAGGGGACCCAAATTATGGGGGAAGAAAATATCACTAAAGAAATTAAAAAAGATTTTGAAAAAAGATTTAAAGAAGAGAACATCAACCAGCAGCTCCTCAATGACTACCTCGAACTTATTGGAATGGAAAGCAAGGGCTTGTTAAAGTGAACTTTTTGTCCTAATATTTGGCAATAATCATCTATGGTTTTCTTAATCAGTGTACATGATTCAGCACTTGCTTTTGCAAAGATGATATATATATATATATATATATATATATATATATAGGGGAGGGTTCAAGTGAGAAGTAGTTGGTCTGGTAAGAAGAAAAGAAGTAATCTGATTGGTAGAAACGGATCTATTTTTTCTTAAAAAAACGGCCCACGCGCTTCTCCTCTTGAACTTTGATTCTCTGTTTCCGCCGCTTCTTTGTAATGCTTCTCCTTCTTCGCTTCTTGTCTCACGCTAATCCGCTGAGTTCCAGCTCGTTCATCCCGCATCACAAAGTCTGCCGGAGAGAAGTCGACGGCCGCGCAGTACATCGCCATTGATCTCGCAGTACGTAGAGACGTCGTAAAGCCTGCCGGAGAAGTCGACGGTCTCGCAGAGGTAGTTGGTCTCCGCAGGGAAGTTGGCGGCGACTCTTTGGCAGCTTGGATGGATTCAGCTTGGATGTACCTTAATTTCTAAACGCCCCTAACAAGATAGATTGGAAACTTACAATTCCAAACCATTTTTTTTGTTTTTAAATAATAGGAGTTGGAATTGATTTTCAGGAGGAGAACATGAAATTGAAGAGGCAAAAGGCAGAGGAAGGAGAGGAGATTTCCTGGAGTGATTACTCATCGTTGCCATTTACCCAGACAGTAAGAAATCAAAGCTCTCATATTATTATATATTATATATGTTTCAACAGTAAATTAAACTGTTGAAAAATAAGTTGACATTGAACCTCGATCAATATCGGACTTATATATATATGTAAGAATTGAAATGGCCAGGTGATAACGGGGACATTGAGGCTGGGAAACATAATAATAGGGGTGATGAGGAAGGCAGTGAGAGATGTAGAAATAAAAGGGAAGTTGATACCGAAAGGATGGTGTGTAATGCCTTATTTCAGTGACTAAATAGAGAGTGGTTCAGTGACTAAATAGAGATTGGTTCAGTGCTAAATAAAGAGTGGTTCAGTGACTAAATAGAGAGTGGTTCAGTGACTAAATAGAGATTGGTTCAATACTAAATAAAGAGTGGTTCGGTGACTAAATAGAGATTGGTTCAGTCACTAAATAGAGAGTGGTTCAGTGACTAAATAGAGAGTGGTTCAGTGACTAAATAGAGATTGGTTCAGTGACTAAATAGAGAGTGATTCAGTGACTAAATAGAGATTGGTTCAGTGACTAAATAGAGATTGGTTCAGTGACTAAATAGATATTGGTTCAGTGACTAAATAGAGATTGGTTCCGTACTAAATAAAGAGTGGTTCGGTGACTAAATAGAGATTGGTTCAGTGACTAAATAGAGATTTGTTCAGTGACTAAATAGAGAGTGGTTCTTCTGTGTTAATATATACTGTATTACTATTAACTTATAAGTATATTAATTAATTACGTGTTCACTTTGTTATATTGCTCTGTGTTATGTTTGTTATATTGCTCTCTGTTATGTTTGTTATATTTTAGGATTCTAAAATTGTCCATGATCGAGTTTTTTGATATGATGATCAATTTGTTACCACGGATGTATTTGCATGACAACATATACATAGAATGTTATTATAATTAATCAGTTTAGATTATCAGTTCTAGTTGTTTGCACTGGTACGGTGCAAGACATTATATATACAAAACATATATTAAGACGACTAGTCACTTTAAATATATAATGAAATTAATTGAAGAAATTTAAGTACTGAAAATGTACCCAAATGATTGTAGTTTAGCAGCAAAGCTGGTGATTTTCATTAGGACAAATATATATAAATATATTAAAGCCTTAATTAATAAGTCAGCTGTATATATATTTTTCAATCCATGTTGTTTGAGCATACAAAAATTAAAAGATGAGACAAAAGGCAAAGACACAAGAAATTAAAGCCAAAATTGACTAAATAGAGATTGGTTCAGTGACTAAATAGAGAGTGGTTCAGTGACTAAATAGAGATTGGTTCAGTGACTAAATAGAGAGTGTTTCAGTGACTGAACCACTATGAATGAAAGGACTGAACCACTAAGAGTAAAAGGGTTGAACCACTAAGAGTAAAAGGGCTGAACCACTATGAATAAAAGGACTGAACCACCAAGAGTAAAATGGTTGAACCATTAAGAGTAAAAGGGTTGAACCACTTCTTGGTAACTTTATGAACCACTTCTTTATAACTTGTGAACCACTTTTTTTTTTCAACAAAACATATACAAAGTGGGTGTCTATGTGTAGATAAAATTAAATTACATCCAAAAATATTTTTTTTATATTATTTTAACAAGCGAAAATGCCAAAAAATAATTTTTAAAAGTCCATGTGAACACTTTCATATGTGCGTACATTGTCTAATTAATTAGTATGTTTTGTTGATTGGCACGTGCAATTAATTAGTGTTACATGTGAGAGTGAGTGTGTTACTAATTAATTTGGGTGTGTGTTACTAATTAATCAGGGAAATCCGCATGTCTCCTATTTTTAATTTATTTTTGGACACGTGGACCAATCAAATCACTTCTTTCCTTCTCACCGGTAGTATATATATATATAAGTATCAAGCATACAAATCAAGCGTGCAAATTAAGCTTCAAGAAGACCTAGATGGTTTTTAATATGGGTTTCATCGGCATGGTGACTAGGATGTGCAATCTTATCCGCTACCATATTTGCCTTCACGGAGCACATGAGAAATCTGGATTGTATGAAAGAATCGCAGGTTAAAAAGGGAATCAAAGATGACCATCTCAATCTCCCAAGGATATTTTCATTCTCCTTTGAGGGAGTTGATAACAGTGAGGTTTTCACCCTCAATGTCGATTTGATTGAATCCTAGTTTTTTCACAACGTGGATACCTTTTTGAAGGGCAATCGCTTCGGTTTTTAGGAGTGATTGATAACCACACTTTCCATGTCATACGTTGATATTGTTCCCTAATTTATTTCTAATGATGAAACTAAAGGTACTTTCTTCTGAATCGCGTACCGAGCCATCAAAATGTAGTTTAACAAACCCATTTTTCGGGCTTTTCCATCTTGTTCTATCTACATGCTTGATACTCAAGCTTTGATTATTTAAAATTGAAAAAGTTATATGAAAAGTGCTTACTAAAGAATCGAAAAGAATATCGAAACTTTTAACCAAATGATCTAGTTTGTTTTTGTCCATTATTTTTGCTCATGGCTCAATTTACTTACCTTGGTGGACAGTGGCAGATCTAGTGAATAAAACTTAGGTGAGCGAAAAACTATTGAAGTTAAAAGAGAGCAAATTTTGCCAAGCTCCCAACCTCTACTCCATTACTGGTGGGTTTGTGAAGAACTAGATGTTATTTTAATCACTAAACAATTAAACCTAAAAAAATAGGTAAATTGTGTACGTATAAAGTATAAAACGAATTGGAAGTGATTTGGGCTTGTAAGGTTTGGGCCCAAGTTGGTCAACATAATAAGTGCAATTTTATTTTAACCCAGCAAAAAAATAATTAGCTATGAACATAAAGTTTGACCCGACAATTGTTGGGTGTGCTTACTAAAACATTCGCCCCTGTTGGTGGAGATCTGGAAGAGGTTGCAGTTTCGTATATGAAATACCCCAAATTATTTTTGGGTTATTTCTTATTTTTATTTAATTAAATAAATCTATATTATATTAAACTATAGTATATATCTTGTAAATTTGGTCATTTAATAAATTCACATAAGATATATGGTATGAATTAGAATAATTAAATTATTCTAAAGAGTAATGATATAGAGTTGATTTAATTAGATAAAATCTCTAGATACTCTTATTATTTAATTTATAAAGTTAAATTAAATAATATTCATTCCCCTAAAGTGGAGAAACTTATCTTCTATCTCTATCTTTATCCGCTTCTTTTATTTATTTTCATTAAAATCTACCTTTTATCTAAACCTAAATCAACCATGTAGATACACGTCAAGCCTTTAGGGTTTCTCACAAATCAAAAAGCTCTCGCCATCACCGTCTCTCATATCACCGTCATCCATCATCCTTTCCTCCTAATTCAACTCGAGCCGCCCCGTCCTCCCTCTCTCTCAGATTGATCGGGAGCAACCACCGTCGGACCACCGCACTCGCCTCGACCGCTGCCTGGCCACTGTCCGAGCCACCGCACCCACTGCAGCCCACGACTGCCAGCAACCGAGCCACCACCGCCAGCAACCGAGCCACTGCAGCGCACCTTGCCTGTCGCCATTGCCGGCCGAGTTCTGGAATTGCTTGCGTCTCGGATTTCCGCCACCATCACCGCTACTGCCCATCGACCACCACCGCGCCGATTGCCGCCGCCAATCCCTGCCCGAGCCGCCGCCAATTGGAGCCCTTACCTTTGCCGTTCCAATTACCGCCGAGAAGTTCGTACCTCTGTTTCAGTTCGTAAGTTCAAAGAGAAAGAACGCAGGGATTTTGATTTCTTTTGAAGAAATCGCAGAAACGTCCCTTATTTTCATACTAATTCCGTTTCTGGCCCTAAGTTAATTATTTATTAAGTTATGCGGCCAATGTTTCTAAACTATTCAATTCTTGCCCGTTTCAGCGACACCAAGAAATCTCAAAACACCCACGCCGGATCCCGCTTCCCGAGGAATTCATATTGGTATAGATTTTAACTTTATAGAATTAATTCAATTTTAAATTGAGTTAAGTAAAGTTAATTGTATAAAATATCAATATTAAATGTTCCTTTTTCCGTTGGATTCAATAGGTGCTAAAAGCTCGTCTTGTTGTCGTCAAACGATCGTCGAAGGTTAAGGCAAGTGATTTCGTTCAATGCCCTTTGCATGTTTCGTGATTTTCTTTTGGCGTGCCTTTTTATTCTTCTGTGTCGAATGCGGCTCTGTGGCCAATTTCCTTGCCAGTTTCGATAAATTGCATATCCGTCTGCTTGATGTAATTTATCTCATTATTCATAAATTGGCATGAGTATAAATAAATGGGCAATTATTAATTTAATTATAGTGATATGTGTATTAAATATGTTATTTGTTTATAACTCCAGATAAGTGAAAATTGCCCATTTTCATCTTCCTAATTGCATGAATTTCTACTTGTTTCTTTCATTCAAATTAATAGCATGTGATATTAAGATCCTTTGAAATATCCGTGCTTGTACGTCCTCGTTGGTTTAATGTCGTTATTATGATCACCTAATATTAAATGTTAAAGCTGTTATAATTAAAATGTGCATCTCACGTGGTGTGGATTGACTTAAAGTCAGTGCGAGAGCTATCTCGCATGTTGGGAATAGTGTAAAGCCCAGTCTAAAAGGTTCCATGGAATATCTAGACTTCAAACAGTCTCAGGTCGCAGTCCTAGTTGAGTCTGGACCCGTGTCCCTACGTACGATTAGACTTCAAAGTCTCAGGTCGTAGTCCTAGTTGAGTCTGGACCCGTGTCACTACGTTTTATATTGTGTTATATACATATTTACATTATTGTTATTATCGAGGTTATTAATAGGTGATCAATTCAGTTTTATTATACTTCATTCTTATTCGAGGTATAATTCCTTTTCTTATCATATAATCGATCGTTATGATCATCTGAGTCATGTTACGAATCTTATTTCTTATTCAGCTTCCACCTTAAATACTCGTGTCTTTCCCTTAACCTATGATATACCGTTTTATGGTCATTGTATGGTTAAAGTCTGAACATTTTCCCTATCATTTGCTAGTCTTAATTGTACTAACCATCCTATTTATTGGATGGCTGGTGTCTTTCGTACTCACGAAACACCAGGCCATATTCCACAGGTTTAGCACGGGCAGTGGAGCAGGAGAGAACTAAAGAGAGGACTATCATCCATGGATTTTTAAAACTGCAGTTTATAAACTTTTACAGTTTCCGCAATGCTACGTTGGTTTTAGCTAGTTTGAATGTTTATTTAAAATTTATGGTTTTGGCATTTTAAGCTATGTTATTTGGATTGAATAGTTCAAACTACGATATTTACTTGACTTCCGCATTATTTTAATCAATTGTTCAAAGTACCGTCTTGTTTATGGGAGCATGGTAGCATGTCCCTATAAGCCTCAGGTGAATGCAAAGACATTAAAGTCTGCGAATTCACTGGCGCTGTAGCCCTCCCTTGGGATTAAAAAGGGGTGTTATAGTATACCCTATTGATCAAGAGGATCGTGATAATATTAGTGACTTTCGAAGATCCCTCATCTAGGTGGGGGGAATGTCGTTGGTCCACACTACTTCATGAGATGTTACTTTTCTGTGTTTATACTCCCGTCTCCCTGAATTCGAGACGCCGCGAACGGATACTAACTTTTCTGTGTTCTCACTATTCGTAGTTCACCCCACAAGTTACTTCTTCTTGCGCCGAGTTTTTTCATCATCATGGTCAATTAGGGTCCAGACTTTTGTGTTTTATCATTCATTTCCTTTATTTGCTTGTACTATGACAGTTAGTCTATTTGTTGATTATTTAACTTCTCAATTTACCTGACTAAAGTGATGTCATGTATTTTAAATCCTTACATATCCCCCCCAAAAAAAATTTCTAATGTATGTCATGTGTATAGAAAAATCAGAGGAGCACAAGCTAAAAGGGGAGTACGTGCCTATCACGCGCTCCCTTTCTCCTTTGTCAAGTTCACCTCTAATCCCTAATTTGAGAAATTGATCTCGTCGACCTCTCCTCTATCAAACCCCCATGTCCAAGGCGACGTTTCGGCACCGATTGTATCCGGTCGTTGTTTCATCCCTCCCAAATCGACCCTTCCATGGCTGTCTCCGGGTGTTGCGTTGTTGTTGCCTTCGGTCATCCCTTCTCGCCTCCGCTTGATGCGTTGTAGGCTGCTTCCCCAACTCCGCTTGCGTATCCATCCCATGTCCTTCAACGTCAATCGGATGTCTTGCTTGGATACTCCGTTAAAAAGAAATTGGTGAAGGTCCTGTTGCCTTCACTTTCCACCCCCCGAAAGGGCAATAATCAAGCGTTTAGATTAATGGTGTTGTGGGTTTCCTTCACTCTTTGTTACCCTACACCCATGGTTTCGAACTCCATTGGAGCCTTGCACTTCCTTTGTTTCTGTTACTGTTTCCATAGTCGATCATTGTGCTGAATCTTTCGGCTTGATGACTTCCCTGGTGGAGTCCTTTCGGTTGCTTCCACCATTGACCTGGATTCAACGTGTTTCGATCTGCGTCCCGTGTTTTGATTGCATTGGATTTGCCCCGTCCTTGACGATATACTTGCATCGGTGTTTCGTCGGGCGTCGGAAGCCAACAGGCAGTTAGGCTGCTGTCTCACCGCTGAGTATGTCTCATTTCGCCCCAAGCTTGTTCTCCTTTGGGCCCAAGCTTGATTTCTTTGGGCCAAAGTTGTTCTTTTGAATCCCAAAGATATTAATTTGTACTGAAGTAAAATAGAAAGATAAACATATATATTTGGTTAAAATCCCGCAAGGGTATAAAATCCCGCTTGTTTGAGCGTGTACTAAATCCCGTTAGGGTTTCTGGGCGCTTTACTCTCACGGTGTGCGGCTCTGCGGGGGTGTGGTTTGGCGATCTTCTCCGTGGATTTGATTCTGGTTGTCGGAGTCGAGATAGATTGGGATCGTGTAGTGTGTATCGTGACGTCTCCAATACTCGGGTTGACTGCTTTCCTGAAATTCGTCCTCAATGCCCATAGGATGATCTGGTCTTGATGTATCGCTGACCTACGATTCTGCTTCATGGTGGGACTTGGCTTCATTCGTTGTGTTCGTCTGCATCCAGCTTGATTTAGATCTACTTACTTCCGTTTTTTTTAGAGTGTGTTTGGTTGAGTTGGCACCATTAGTTACTGTTGTATGTTATGGTTTTAGAAGGTTCTCCCGTCTTCCCGCCTGGCCGGCCGAATTCTTCCCTAATAAAAAAAGAGTGTATAGAAAAATCCTATTTTGTAAAAGTCACTTAAAAATTAAAATTAGAAATGAAACGGAATCGCATGACTAGCTGAACGAATTGAACGAACAACGTCCAACGTTTAATGACACACCTTTCACAGGGGCCAAGGCCATAAATCAGACATCCAAAAAATGGAAAGTGGAAGTGGGGAACAAACTTGGAGAGAATAAATCAAAAAAGGATACATCACATTTACACCAAAGTTTCAAAATGAATGCTAAAAATATCAAAGATACAGCACGGCCATCGTCTTAGTCATGGAAGAAGAAGCGTCAAGATCGTTAGCCACCCGATTTTTCGAGATGTGCCTCCAGCTTATTGCCTTGTCGCTGTCAGACACATCACACACAGTGAAGAAATCCAAGACCTGGCCGAATATCTTGAACATCTCCACCCCAAATAGCAAACCCTTCTCGGCAACAAACACGGCATTCCAATCCATTGGAGCGTCAGGATGGGTCGACACCTCAGCCCAGGTGAGACAGAAGAGATCGAGCTCCCACAGCTTCCGGATGGCTTTGTTTCGCCTGCCTATTTGACCTTCACCTTCACACCAGGATACTGAAAGCATGAATAGCCTACCGTTACCTGAGACCATTTTTGGGTAGTATCCGTGGACACGAGGAGGTGGAGGAGAGGTTTGGATTCCGACCCAGTAGCCCCTTGCAATGTCATATCCAATGAGCCTGTCGGTTTCCGAGTAAACGAAGAACATTCCTTTGCACATGACTCCACTGCAAACAATGCCGAAATCCACGGGCAGTTTCTGGATTTCAATCCATTTGTTTGATGCAGAGTCATACATTTCTCCAGTGTCGAGCGGTTCATCCCAGGATCCATGCCCACCCACAACAATTAGCACGAATCTCCTGCGATCTTTGCAGTTATTGATATCATCATTCTTTTGTCTCGTAGATTTGATTTGCTTTCTGAAGGACGTTGATCCGTCCTCACTTTCATTGATCCCATTTCTCATATGTCGTCTCACAGAGAGTCTGTGAGGATCCTCGTACACTTCTGATGCCCCGCCTACCCGGGACCTAAGAACGCGTCTTTCCTGCTGACCATGCTGAGAGTGAACAGCGAAATCAACGCTGACCTCTGAAATGCCAAGAATGGGAGATGATCTAGAATACTTCATTGGTGGTGCTCTGTGCCATGTTTTGCTTGCTGGGCTGAACACCAACACACTTTTGTGTGTTTTGAATGCACTTCTATCTACCTTCCCGTAATTACTCAAGCTGGTGCACCCTCCAACGATATAAATTTCATCGGAAAAACCAGCAACAGAGAAGAGAAACCTCCCTTTAAGAAACTCCACTGCCAGCCTATGCCATCGGTTGAGAGCTATATCAAATGCATGAATTTCCCCGGAACAATAACCATCTTTCACAGCACCAAACAGAAACAGCCATGGTGTCTGGTATGAACTTTCCCTTCTCATCTGCATAAATCTAGGTGCTGTACTCAAGTGTCTCCATTTCTTGCAAACAAGTCGGGCATTCATAAGGCTTGTCAGGGGTAACCTCATCAAACACATTTCTATAATATCATCTGGCAGCGAAGGATCCGTCTTCTCGTGTCTCACATTGTCAGGTTCTGGATCCCTTCCATTGCTCCTCTTTCTAGACCTGTCCTTCCTTGAGTACGAAAAACAATCCATACTGATTTCTTCGGATCCACACACAGACCTGAATCCCCTCCCTTCTTCAGAGGTACTTGACCTCCGACTATTTGGATCTGCAGACTCATCTCCTGTATCAGCCCCTACTTTGCATCCAAAGCCTCTACCATACAAATTAAGACACCTCAAAGAAACCCCCTTTCCAGTGTCTTCGCTGTTTCCTTCATTCCTATGATTTTTTTTCCTCGGCTTCTGACTGACACTTCTGGCAAGACACTTTGTGACACCCTGAGCCTCAGTATCCTGAGCTAGGAGATCTTCCCCAGAATATCTGTCAGGAAGCATTTGGCATGCTTTTTGCCTAAACCTTACAAAAAGTGCATTTGCTGCTCAAACTAGAATGCAAACCATTCCAGAACCATGAGCCAACACCGAAGAAGACGAATCAATCACCAAATTGTTCAAATGATAATGTTACCAATGGGATCCTTTGTTAAAAAATAAACCCATTTCAATCGAATTTCAAAAGACCTGATAAGAGAAGACAATCAGGGATCAAATTGCAGTAACGCAGAGAGAAATAAAAAAAAATTAGGTTCTTACAAAAATGAGGCTACAATGATTATCACAAATTACCAGAAAACCAGGAAGGAGTTTGCTGAAGGACAAACACAATGCTGAAATTCAATTATACCAAAGAAGGAAAATTACTATTCCTTATCATCAGAAAAATGTTTCAAGTATAAAAGGCACTAAAAGAAAGAAGAAGATCTTCTTATTCCAAAAGAAAACAACATACAAAGAAGCATGAGAAGCAACTGAATACTGACATTCTTCATTTCAAAGATTAACATAAACAAAAAGAAAATGAGAAAACATTCAATTTTCCAAAAGCCCACACAATATCTAAATAATCAGACACAGAAGAACCAGAGACACATGGCAAATAAAGAATGAAATTACACAGATCATCAGATATATCTCCACGAACATAAAATCCCATACATGAAATTGTTTGTGAAACATAAAGATAAGGAAGCCTGACAAATGAAAGAATAAACTGAGCAGGTATGCCATTCAAATAAGCACGCAATCTAGGATAATAGATCATAAACTGTTATACAGGTACTGGCGGGTGGAAAGCAATCTACGGTTTGATTTATTTGCTTCTGCTTATTACCTATATAACTGAGTGCTATAATCTACTACTTAAAGATGAAGCAATAGTTTGTATAGTAAACCAACAAGAAAACTAAAATCAGACACTGTGCAATGGTCTCTCAAATGATCCAATTTCTTATGGGACTAATATCTGGGTGTGTAACCTTTTTCATCCCTCGCTGACTAAAGTTTCTTAAGACAGACCTCCAGATGCTAGGAGTCTGGGACATGTAGCACGTAGTTTGGAGACTATTTCCTTGTTCTATATTCAAGTTCTTCAAAATACTCAACTTTCTTATAAATTTATTTCCAAAACAAATGACTGCCTAAAGTATCAAGTTTCAATCTCCTTGGTCAACGACTAGACTAAGCTATAAAAGGCCGGTATTTGAAACTGAACATACATCTCTAGTTGACCCGATGTCAACGGTTAAGGAAACTGAAATACAAATCCCTAATGCCGAAAGGTTATTCAAACTGTAAAGGAAGCGAAACCTACACGGGCTACATCTAATCTGAAATCTCAACACCTCTCCAAGTAAGCCACGGATTCGGATTGGAAATCGCATAAAAATGTCATTGTGAGCCTCAAAACAGAAATGGTTGAATCGATTTAACCGAATAAAGTTAGTATCAGGCACAATCACCAAAAAAATCAGATGAATCTCGCAAAATACACGACATCCAAGTCCAACAGTGAAAGGAAAGGTCAATAGAGGGCTTACCCGAAGAGGAGGAGTACAGAGCTGAGCGGCGACATGTGAGCGACGATGGGATGTCATCGGAGAGGAGAGGAGAGAGGATGTGGATGGAAGAGGAAGGGGGCTAGGGTTTGGTAATGGTGTGGTACGGACTCCCGATAATGCAATTAGGCAACAAGGCAGTGTAGGGAGAGAGGCTGAGAGTGGTGGTGAGGGTCCGAGGGAGGGAGGAACCGGTTCAATGGGTTCATCCCCAAACCCGATCCCATTTTAAATTTAATGTCAGCCTACGCAGTCGATCTGTCAGTCCATAGTCGTCTTTACCCGGAAAAATAGACAACAATTAAAAATGGAGAAATTGTAACACATCATTGTCTCATCTCAACCTTTGGAGCTGGTCCTAACCTTTTTTTTATATCTTTTTTAATTAAAAAAAAGTTCATTTTTATTAATTAAAACACGTTGTTTTAGAAATTTTCACATTTTTTAAGAAAATAAATAAAATACATTTATATCTCAAATTATTACTCTACTGTATTTTTTTAATTTCTCGAAAACTACAACTAATATCTACGTAATCAATGAAACGTTTCTAGAAAATTACCTCAATTTATTAGCTCATTATGACGACTTGTATTTTATATTTACCCGTATAAATGTACACATACTGGAAACTATTTTACTCTGATTCGATAGGTTTTGTTAATGGATTACGTGCTTCGTGACCAGTTGGGATCGCGGTCTGATTCTACTGTTCAATCGTCGTTCTTGAAGAAAAGTTGTGAGATAACTGATGCTTTCTAAAAGTGTTGTTCTCCGATCGAGAGATTTAAGAACTCTACTTCGAGAGTTTTTGGATCTTGGAGCTGATTTGCAGAGCTCGCTTCAGCCTCTCTAAAATCGGATCTATATTTCTGAAGCGAAGATGGGTATTTATAGGGTTAAGTGTGGATGGCCGGTGAGACCTCGTGGTTTATGAGTTGATACGTGTGTTGATAGAGTGTTGTGAGTGAGGTGATGCGTGTCACCTATTCATACCTTGAATTTGGTAAATAAAGAGCGGTCATCCGAGGTTCGAACTGGGGACCTTTGGATACTACCCACAAGTCTTTTTCGGTTGAACCATTCCGGAATTGTTTAAAATTAGCACATATAAGATGTCACCTATTCATACCATTATGACATAAAATATTACCAGCGAGGTGATGTGTGTAACATATTCATACCATCATGACACAAAATGTTGCCATCGCGACAAGAGGTCGACAATGTGGAACAATGTCGTTTTGATATGACTGGTGTTGTAACGGCCCGAGTTAAGGAACCCAAGCTACGTTTCAAAGGGTTGGATATCTTCATTCGGATCTTGCAATTCGAGTACGGGTTGAGTTTCAAAACGAAGTGTTAGTCTTTCAAAGAAGGGATTTCGTACCCTAAATTACGCGATAAGTCCATTGGGGACCGAACCTGTCCTATTTCTAAGTCGTGTAAAACAAGTTTTTATCAAAAACGACAACAAACACAAAACGATACATAGTTGCCACGGCAGGGCCGGGTCAAAACCAAAATACGAAGGAAATATAAAGTACGAAATATATATATATATATATATATATATATATATATATATATATATATATATATATATATATATATATAAAGGTGAAGTCCGTAGTGAGTCTCCCTCTCTCTAAATGCGCCAATAGGGTATCCCCGCCAAACAGCACGACTCAACACAAGGGAAAGGGTACCTGAATTATACCACGAGTCAAGGTCAAGCCACTCATGCGGGCCCTGAAGGCCTCGCTGAGGACATCTAATATGCCTATACCTAAATAAATGATGATCTAATACAGTGTGAAAATATTAAACACACAAGCATACTGACAAATATATAATATGTAGAAAAACTGTAAGGCGCCCACAGAATGCCAAACGACATATCCCTCTACTCCTACACATACCCATAACCCCATCGAGGGCATCTGTGGGCAGAGGCAACGGAGGCCAATCACGTACCCATAACATAACGGTCTATGGGCCGAGGCAACGAAGGCCAATGACTCAAGCACGCACCCACAACAGAATCGTCTATGGGCCAAGGCAACGGAGGCTAATTTCATCATGTTCAATATTCTATCTCATATTATCTCCATTTGACTCAATAAGGTACGAACCCGATGAGGCTAGGTCGTCCTATGACCCTAGCAACAACTCTAGACTCACGACTTACGACCGTTTCTACCAATCACATTAAGAATACGTATGCTCATTTGTTAATGCAGAACCTAGGCATGCTACTACATGACATGCTATTATAATGCCTACACTAGCATAATGCATTTGGATCAGTTTTAGTATATTTTTCTCAATAACACAAATAAACACAAATAGCTTCAAAAAATTTCAACGACCAATTTTATTTTTATTTTTAAATCGAGTTTTTTTTGGATCAAGGTAAGGAGTTCGAAATTTTAGACACCACAATCGTTCAAATACAACAAGAAGGAAACACCGTCTCGTACACAACATGAAAGAATCCGACAATGATCAAAGGTAACAGACATGTCGATCCACGTGGAAGCATGGGACGATGAAGGAGCGAAAAGTAACAACAATAGCAAACAAACAAAAAAATCAAATTGGATTTTCACAAGTCAGCGATGAGACGTTGACTTCCATTTGGGCTAAAACTGAATACGTGGTTAAGATGGGGTTGTTGGGCTACTGGAGGCCCAATCTAGATTCTGAGGTAACTACATTTCGCTGCCTCGCTCCGCCGTGGACGGCGGGGGTCGATCTTTGATTAGGTGAGTGACTCGCGTTGCCGTGACTTGTCAGGGATCGAGATCGGGGAAATGGCCGGCGAAAACACAAGGATGCAACTTGCAATCCTCATAATCTTCGCCTTGTTATCAATTGCTTCTTCCATCGACGACAAATGCGCTGCTTGCAACGCCGTCGCTGTATTACACTCCTCTTTCTTCCGTTTTCTTCTTTACTGGATCCATCGCTTCGCCCGTGTCGATTGATTTTTTGTGTTTTTCAGTCCATTAGGATAAGATCCGGATCTAATTGTTCTCATTTTTGTAAAATATTGCTTGGCCAATTGTTGATGGATTTTGATGGCAAATGCTCAATATTGGTTTCTCTGTCTGTTGTTGTTAATCTCAGGAGGAGCTGGAACATGGTCTCGCCAACGTGAGCATTCACATCCCTTCTTAATCTCTATATCAGTTAACTCGATTGATTTGGAAATTGGGAGAGTATAATCATTTGTCTGTTGAATTTTTCATCCATGGATCCTCCTTGTGCCTGTTTGATTAAGCTTTTCATTCGTATGTACAGGAAAAACCAAGGAATCATTTGGACATGAGACATCGCTTGGATTCAACAGGTCAGCGTAGGGGAAAAGTTATTGATTACAGGTACTGCTCAATTTTGTTTTTCAGCTCTAAAATTATGCAGATATGTGCCTTCTTGGACGATTTCCAACTAGCCAGCTGGGGATTGAATGAATCATTGATATTTTGCCGAAACCTTTATAGTTGACTCTCAAATGTTGACCATCTCATTACCATTAGCAAGGGCCTTTTTTTGGTTTTAAAGGTGTAGTGATTAGTGAACTTAGCTTGGATCTCGTGTTTTGGAGACACTTCTATAGCAACCTCTGTTACCACTCAATGAAAATTCCTCCATCATATTTTCATCTTGGGTTAGTTCATGGCTGAGTCCAAGCATGTAACCTGCTCGGTTCATCCCCTTGATCATAGAGTACTGCACTACTGCATTGTTATTTGTTCGCATACTAGTTGCCTCTATTTGCTGCTGAGTGCTGACTAACGCTTTGGTTTTTCATTTCTCAAAGAGTCAGTGAACTGAGGGTGGTTGAACTCCTGGATGGGCTCTGTGAGAAGATGCAGGATTATACTCTGACAAAGGTGAGTCTTGATACTGATAATAGCTACTAGTTTTATGTGCTGGTTATAAAGCTATCAAATATTCAAATGCATCTGGATCATGTTTACGGGAAGAAAAGGCAAGTGAGAACCTAGCCATGGAATTTAGGCAGAAGCATTTGCCTAATCTTGCTTGCTTGATAGTGTTTACACATACTGAATAGCGGAAATGCTGACATTCGGAGTTCTATTTTTGTAGGGAGGGTCTACTGGAATGGAATGGGTCAGAGTAAAGAGTTGGGATAATCTTACAATCAGTAAGCATTTCTGTTACTTCAAATCTAGAAATAGTTGGTGATCTGCCGATGATTCCGATGAACCACAATCACATCTTGTGTTAATTTCTTTTTTTTTTTCTCTTTACCTAATGAATTTGATTAGTGTATAATTTCTTTTGGTTATCCATTTCGTCCCTGATTTATAGCTTGAGCAAATTAAGCTATCATTTCGTCTTCATCCATCCATCACCAAATTTTCCTATCTACTATGCTATGCATGTTAAACATTAACCTTTCCCATCCACTTATTACTTATACGATGAAAATGTGTTGTATAAATCGAATGCTTTGAGGTTGAAATAAAAACAAAAGCAAGTGGAGATTACTCGTTAGATTTGGTAAGCAATTTCAGCTTTAATATGTTCAAGAGTTACTGTTTTAGGTGTCAGCTAGGGACACAGATTGATTACTCTTCCATGATAAGTATGCAGAAATAGACCACATTGCAGGTGACTTTCTGTATAGCTCTTTTGTTTCCTGTATACAGTGAAAAACAACATACTAACAAAGTCTGAAAGTCATAGATGAGGACAGCTAATTGGTCCACGATTGAACTTTTTTTCTGAGGAGGGTAAACTAGCTATGTTGCATGGAAATGGAAATAGAAATGGGGAAATGTCAATTCTTTTGGCATTTCCATAATTTTACATAAGAATGTGTCTTTCTGAGTTTCCTTAAGAAATGGAAACAGGAAACGCCATCCATTTGGAGCTTCCGTGTAACAAAGGGGTAGAGTTACATGATTTTTATTTAGTAGGTTTCTCCAGTTGCAAATTAATCGACACTGAAGCTTGATTGACGAACAGATAATCCCAAGAGTAAGTAAGATATGATCGAATAAGTGCTTAAGGAAAACATATGCTTATCTAGTTTGTTGGAGGAATAAGTGATCTTAATTGCTTTACCTCATCACTTTGTGTATTTTCCCAAGAGTATGTTTACGGCTTCACGTGCTTTTAGCTTGGGATGTGGGATAACTGGGCAGTAGTTCTTGTTTGTGTGCTATCATATTAATATGATCTTCCGTAGATTCACTAATCACAAGTGATGTGAAATTATGATTTTGAAACAAGAAAACTTTTGATCACCCTATTTTCTTTTTGTGTTTGATTTCAGACAAGCAAGAAGCTCGAGCCTATTCAAAGGATATATCATCCTACTGCGGAAGGTGATAACACTGACCCAGCATCTATTAATACGATGTTTTAGCTATTACCGTATGCAATTTTGACACAGTTCTAAAACCATACAGGTTGCTTGAGGAAACAGAGGATGAGGCAAGTTTCCAACTCTCAATAGATTCCAGTGGCCTAAGCTGAAATATTCCGTGATAAATAACAGACTTGATTCTGAATGACATTGCAGCTTGCAGAAAAGATCAAAAGAGGGTCTGTGAAGCCAGGAGATGTCAGCAAAGTTTTGTGCCAAGATATCAGCAAGCACTGCAAACAAACAAGGTGAGCATTTCATGAACTAATCTCTTAAGATTCGGAAATATAATGTGACAAATGTTTCGTTGTTAGGGAATGCGAATTTTGGCATCTATCCTCTTCACACTAACATTGTTTACATCTCATGTGCAGTGTCACACACGGCACAGACAGTAGTGATGACGATGAATCAAAAGAAGAGCTCTGAAAACCTGCGACATTGCTCACGCGACAAATTTTTATACTAGAAAGAAGCAAACTTCGGCATTCCTTGAGGATAATTGCTATTGAGCGACATCAGTTTTGTCCCAAGGGCATTACTGTTTTATATATATAGTGAACATTTTATGTTTACCACTAGTCCAAAAGTTTATGATTCTCTTAGTTTCCTTTAGGTCTGACATGAATGGTTGATGGTGATTTCCCCGTCCTAACTCCCCATGTCCCAACTAGAACAGATTCGACGATCGACTATTGCAACAATACCATCTTGTTGCTTTGGTATCATTCTTTCATGCTTCTCTCTCTTTTATAGTTTCAACGATAGGTGATCCTTAAGATGTGGTATGGTTAAGGGGAGGGGTTCCAATCAATAGGTTCATAACCAAAAGCCTCCTAGGTTGTCATTGGTATTGCTTGTCGATAAGGCAGTTTTGTGGCTAACGTGATGTGATAACCATTCCCTGAAAATGATTTGCGGGTAGTACCCAAAGATCCCTGGTTCGAACCCCGGATGACCGCTCTCTATTTACCAAAATAAAGGATTTGCGGGTAGTACCCAAAGATCCCTAGTTCGAACCCCGGATGACCGCTCTCTATTTACCAAAATAAAGAATTTGCAGGTAGTACCCAAAAATCCCTGGTTCGAACCCGGATGACCGCTCTCTATTTACCAAAATAAAGGCTAACGTGATGTGATACTGTAGAAAACGATTTTTCCTAGATCTAAACTCAGAGATCGAATAATAAACATGCAAAGTGGAAGCAAGAACACATAAGTTTGGTGACGCAGTTCAGTTGCCCTACTCTGCGGAGCCTCAAGAGGGGGAGACTCAAACCCAATAATCCACTAAGTATGAACGAGTACAGATCATGGATACAAGTGTTGACGAGCTCAAGGAAACAGATCTAGGTCAAGCAACTCAGAAGCGAGAACAGACAAGGAGAAAAACATAAAAGAGGAACATATACTCCCTTCACTTCGAGGAACACTGAAGCTGGAAGGTAGCAAGGGAAGACGACTCACTAATGGTTGAGAAACCAGGCCAGGAGGTCGTCTTCTTCCTCTCTTTGTGTGAGATCTCCAATGGCGCCGCCGAAGACCTAGGGTTTCACTTCTCTCTCTCTCTCTCTCTCTCTCTCTCTCTCTCTCTCTCTCTCTCTCTCTCTCTCTCTTTCTGTGTGTAAACGGAGAATAGTGAAGCAGCTCGTGAATTAGGGTTTCTGAGAAAGAGGCTTCTTATAGTGAGCGTCATTTAGGCAAAACGCTGCGTTTGGAACAAGGCAAGCAAAGAGCCGTTATGATCTCTCCAGAAGGGTTCAGTGGGCTGGGCCTCAGTTGGGTTGGCCCATGAATAGAATGAACTGGGTTCATTCTATTTTGATCCAACGTCGTATCCGAGTAAGCCCAACCACCCAAGTCTTCAGGCTTCAACTGGCTAGTATGAACTGAGCCATCCTTGGTCCAAGCTCGAGCCACCTGTGACCTTAGTCCTAGTCCTTGAGCTTCTAGTCTTTACAAGCATTCACATGACCTAGGGTATACATACATCTGGATTATATGAGACATTACAATTTGCCCTCCTAATCCAGCCACTATGTATAGTACTCGTTCATTTAAATAGGGTTCTTGGGTTCATGTCTTCAATCCGTCCGTCCTCGGCTCAGGTACCTGCAGTTTAGTCTACATCAAGGATGTGAAGAAAGTTCCTGCAAAAGTAGAATTTGCCAGAAGGAGCAATCTTTGTGCCAAAGTCAGCTGGATTCAGCTCTCCTTTGATCTTCCTGAGGCTCAAGGTCTTGTCTTCAACCCTGTGTCTTATGAAGTGGAACCTAACATCGATGTGTTTGGTTTTCTCATGATACATAGGGTCTTTGCACAGATATAGAGCACTTTGACTATCCATATTGATCACAGGTACAAACTTTCTTCTGAAAATCTCACCAAGTATTCCTTTCAGCCAGATGGCCTCCTTGGCAGCCTCTGTAGCTGCAATGTACTCAACTTCTGTGGAGGACAAAGCTACTACAGATTGCTGTTGAGACTTCCAGGAAATGCAGTTGCCAGCCCAGGTGAAGTAGTATGCAGTGGTGGACTTCCTGGTGTCCTTGTTGCTTGCATAATCAGAGTCTACAAATCCTTGAAGTTCACTGGCAGAGCAATAGCTAGAATAAATTAGGCCTAAATGTTTAGAACCATTCAAATATTTTAGCAAATACTTCATAGCATTCCAGTGAGAAGTTCCAGGATTAGACATGTATCTACTTAGAACACTTATAGCAAAGGCTAAGTCAGGCCTGGTGCAAAGCATAACATACATTATGGAACCAATAGCCACATCATAGGGAACATCAGCCATTTCCTTTTTCTCATGATCAGTTTTAGGGCATTGACCTTTGCTCAAAACAAGGTGCCCTCCTAAGGGTATGGGTGAGGACTTAGAGTCAAGCATGCAGAATTTGTCAAGAACTTTTTCAATGTAATCAACCTGGGATAGCATGAGTGTTTTCTTAGTTCTATCTCTGATAATTTTAACTCCCAGAATTCTCTTGGCTTTACCAAGATCCTTCATATCAAAGTGATTCATCAGATTTCTTTTAGTATCATCAATGATTTTCATGGATGCACAAACAAGGAGAATATCATCAACATACAGCAAAATGAACAGAGGAAATCTGGTGGTGACACCTTTGATATACAGACAGGAGTCACACTCACTTCTAATAAAACCTAGAGTTCTCATGCAAGAATCAAATTTTATGTTCCATTGTCTTGGAGACTGTTTTAGACCATAAATAGATTTTCTAAGAAGACAGACATGATCAGGTTTCTTCTTATCAGTAAATCCTTTGGTTGTTTCATGAAAATAGTTTCATCAAGATCACCATGAAGGAAGGCTGTTTTAACATCCATTTGTTCAAGTTCCCAGTCAAAGACAGTAGCAATAGCAAGAAGTAATCTTAGAGTTTTGTATTTTACAACTGGTGCAAATATGTCATTATAATCCAGCCCCTCTCTTTGATTAAATCCCTTAGCTACAAGTCTAGCTTTGAATTTGGGTGGTTCATCAGATTTAACCCCTTCTTTAATCTTAAAGACCCACTTACAGTCAATGGCTTTAGCATGAGCAGGTTTGGGAACAAGAATCCAAGTTTTGTTTGTTTTCATAGACTCAAGTTCTTCAAGCATAGCTTTGTACCATTTCACAGACTCAGAGGATCTCATAGCAGATTCAAAGGTTTCAGGAGGGTTATTTTTAATGATTTCAAAAGCAACAAAGGCAAACTCAACAATATCAATATCATCTGTGTATCTCCTATTAGGAATCCTAGTTCTAGGACTCCTATCTCTAACAAGTTGATAATCATTAGCAGTAGCAACAGTGATGTCATTGATAGGCACAGAGGAGTTCAACACAGAGGCAGAAAGAGAAGAAGGATCAGAAGAGGAAGGCATAGAAGGCACATAATTGAGATCAGATGCAGAGTTGGAGGGAGAAGAAGAGTTAGAGTTACTTCCCTGAGGGAGATTGGCATCCTCTTCATCTGCTACCTCTTCATCTGCTGCTCCAACTTGTTCCCCATTAGCATGTTCTCCTCCTAATTGTTGAGGTTGCTGAACTGTTGTATCAAGAGAAGTTCTTCTCTGAACAGGAAAGAATGTTGGTACATGTCCTGTATCAAATTCATCTTCCTCTGCTGACTCGGTAACTTGGGTTCTGAGTTGGTCATCAGGGACAAAAAACTTGGAGGACTCTTCAGGTGTACCTGCATTCTCATTTCTGGGTGTGAGGATATTTTTAAAGTGAAAATCATTCTCATTAAAGGTAACATTACGAGCAACAATAACTTTATAGCCACCAGGTTGAATGAGAAGTAATTTATATCCCTTAACACCTTCAGGGTAGCCTAGCATCACACCCTTAAGTGCCCTGGGTTGCAACTTACCTTGGGAGATTTGAGCATAAGCTGTGCAACCAAAAGGTTTGAGGTATGACAGATTAGGTACCTTACCAATCCACAGTTCTTGTGGAGTTTTGAAGCCGATGACAGAGGAGGGGCTTCTGTTGATCAAGTATGATGCAGTGACAACAGCCTCTCCCCAAAGGCTGTGCTTCATTCCTGCAGTGAAGAGAAGGCATCTGGCCTTCTCTAACAGTGTCATGTTCATCCTCTCAGCAGTACCATTCTGCTGAGGGGTGTCAGGCACTGTGAGTTGCCTTTTGATCCCATTCTCCCTGCAAAAATCATTGAAAGAAGCATTGCAAAACTCAAGCCCATTATCAGTTTTAATGCATACAAGTTTATGACCTGATTGAAGCTCTACCTTTGTTTTCCAAGCTTTGAAAGCCTGAAAAACTTCATCCTTAGATTTAAGGAGAGTGAGCCATACCTTCCTAGAGAAATGATCAATAAATGATATAAAGTATCTCTTACCACCAACTGTGTCAACCTGTGCTGGACCCCAGAGGTCTGAGTGTACATATTCAAGTGGCTTGGTAGTTGTGTACACAGATTTAGGGAACACCTGTTTGGTAGCCTTTCCAAAGATACAATTCTCACAGAAGGAAAGGTCAGAAAGCTTATCAGAAATTAAACCATGTTTATGCAAGTAATGCAGGCCCTTGTTTCCAATGTGTCCTAATCTGAGATGCCAAAGTTTTGTGAGTTGTGAAGCCAAATGTGAAGTATTAGCAAGACGATTGCACTCATTTTCAGGAGTAATGACATGATATAAACCATTTTTCCTAACAGTTTTGACAATGCATTTACCATAAGAGGAAACAGTCTTAATGCCACAGTGAGTATTAATATGAAATTTCATGCAATCAAACATAGATTCAGACATGAGGCTCCTCCTTAAATCAGGAACCCATTTGACATCTTTAAGAGTGACAACATTCCCGTCAAACATTTTCAGAGGAACATCACCAACCCCCTTGATGGCAAGTGTGTGATGGTCACCAAGCTTGACCTTCCCACACCTACTCTGATCAAGGTTAACAAAGCTAGCTTTGATGGGTGTGGCATGTGTGGTGCACCTTGAGTCAAGGATCCAGGTTCCTGGATCACCTTCCTCAGTGGTGCACATGAAAAGTTCATTGGGATATGCTCCACTGTCAGACTCAAGTAATGAAACAGAAATATCATTTTTGAGTTTATTTTCATCAGCTCTTTTCTTTTTTCCTGCAATCCTTAATCCAATGACCTAGGTGACCACAGTAGTTGCACTTAGAATCTTTAGGCACTTTAGTATTGGATTCATGTTGTTTAGTATTAGAATTCTCATCTTTCTTTTTCTTGTTCTTATTCCTGTTACCTTTTGGTTTGTTAGAGTTTGCAAATAAAACTTCAGGTTTTTCAGTGTTGTCAGTTTTAACACCAGATTTTGATTTGAAAACCTTTAGCATCTCATTCTTCTCAGTGATAGTCTCCACTATTCTTTCCTTAGTGAAAGGCTCCCTTGAGAATTGAATGACATCCTTAAAGTGATCAAACTGTGAAGGCAGAGAATTAAGCAACAAAATAGCCCGGTGAGAATCCTTAATACTATCATCACATCTCTCTAACTCTTGTGTCATCTTTAAAAACTTGTCTAAGTTGTCATTTAAAGTGATATTGGTGTCCATTTTAAATGTAAACAACATGCAGAGAAGTGAGATGCGACTAGGCAAAGATTTAACAAGAAAAAGATCCTCCAGGGCTGACCAGAGAGCCCTGGGGTCATCTACCTTTACAACCTGTCGTGCTATATCATCAGTGAGTCTGAGCATGATCTCAGCATGAGCCTGTTCAGACATTTCAGGTGTGATGGTAGGAGCTGGTTGGACTGGAGGGTCTCCCTCATGTGTTGGAGTAACAGAGATGTCCAGTGTAATAGGTGCAACTGCCCTCCAACATTTCTCTTTGATAAGAATCGCTTTCATCTTGACTTGCCACATGGCGAAATCAATTTTTCCATCGAAGGGTCGGATTTTGACATAGGAGTCAGCCATGGTACATGCACAGAAACTATGAAGGTCAGATAGCTCAAAGCAAATCTAAGAGACAGTGTCTAAGATAAGTTAAGGGCTAAGGAACTAGAATCATAGCACAGAAAAACAGTTTTTGAAAACGAATCAAAATACTAGTTTTGAAAACCTGGCTCTGATACCACTTTGTAGAAAACGATTTTTCCTAGATCTAAACTCAGAGATCGAATAATAAACATGCAAAGCGGAAGCAAGAACACAGAAGTTTGGTGACGCAGTTCGGTTGCCCTACTCTACGGAGCCTCAAGAGGGAGAGACTCAAACCCAATAATCCACTAAGTATGAACGAGTACAGATCATGGATACAAGTGTTGACGAGCTCAAGGAAACAGATCTAGGTCAAGTAACTCAGAAGCGAGAACAGACAAGGAGAAAAACATAAAAGAGGAACATATACTCCCTTCACTTCGAGGAACACTAAAGCTGGAAGGTAGCAAGGGAAGACGACTCACTAATGGTTGAGAAACCAGACCAGGAGGTCGTCTTCTTCCTCTCTCTGTGTGAGATCTCCAATGGCGCCGCCAAAGACCTAGGGTTTCACTTCTCTCTCTCTCTCTTTCTGTGCGTAAACGGAGAATAGTGAAGCAGCTCGTGAACTAGGGTTTCTGAGAAAGAGGCTTCTTATAGTGAGCGTCATTTAGGCAAAACGTTGCGTTTGGAACAAGGCAAGCAAAGAGCCATTATGATCTCTCCAGAAGGGTTCAGTGGGCTGGGCCTCAGTTGGGTTGGCCCATAGAAGCAGGATACGGGACACGGCTATACGAACTCCGAATCCGATACTTCGTGTCCGATTTGGACCGATACTCGTATCAATACGGTAAATCCATCGAATCCCGGCGTGCCGCTTTGATGGATGAAGAATTGCAAAGAAGCCGAGGCGGCGTGCTGTTGCTTGAGGTGAAGGCGGAGAAGACGAGGCGGCAGAGCTGAAGCCCCCGTTTGAAGTGAAGAAGATGAATGAACATGTATTAATTGCTTTGTTTAATTAATTTTGTTGGAGCAACAACATGGAAAACAGCTAGAGGTATTAACTGCTTTGTTTAATTAACGGAAAAAGTGGTCATTTACTTTTTTTTTAGAAATAAATAAGATTACAATTATAAAATATAATATTATAATTACAAAAAAGCCATATTTTCTGTAATTTTTTTTACTATTTTTATTTATAAAATATAATATTATAATTACCAAAATACCCCCACCGTATCCATCGTATCCGATTCGGACGAGGTAGCGAATCCCGTGTTCGTATCCGTGTCCCGTTTCGAATCGAATCTCGTATCGTGCAACTATGGGTTGGCCCATGAATAGAATGAACTGGGTTC
This sequence comes from Persicaria maculosa, assembly GCA_963922045.1. Classification (NCBI taxonomy): domain Eukaryota; kingdom Viridiplantae; phylum Streptophyta; class Magnoliopsida; order Caryophyllales; family Polygonaceae; genus Persicaria; species Persicaria maculosa. The sequence goes on along the minus strand of OY998257.1, from coordinate 17,893,660 downwards.
ATTCTATTTTGATTCAACGTCGTATCCGAGTAAGCCCAACCACCCAAGTCTTCAGGCTTCAACTGGCTAGTATGAACTGAGCCATCCTTGGTCCAAGCTCGAGCCACCTGTGACCTTAGTCCTAGTCCTTGAGCTTCTAGTCTTTACAAGCATTCACATGACCTAGGGTATACATACATCTGGATTATATGAGATATTACAGATACAATAAATGGAAATTAATTATAGTATCCCAACTTTCATATAGGGTGAGCTAAAATTATCAACGTTATTATGTGAAATGATAATCATAATATTCTCTTAATTATAGTATCCCAACTCTGTTGTAGTACATGGTATACAATTTTTTTTAGGTCAAAATTATTAATAAACATTTTCAAAAAATTATAATGATATTATAATTGATGATTCAAATAAATTTGGGAAAAATATTTTTTTAAAATCATGAAAATTAAAATGAGTAGAAATCACAAAATAACACTATTTTTGTCTTCTCACTCTACTACTTGGGTCACTAGTTTCGTTGAGTGTTTGTATTTCCTCTATATTGTTCTTATGGTTTTGCAGTTCTGTTGCTACATGATGGTTAATCCATCTGCCGTTTTTTACGGCCTCTCGATTTACTAAACATTAGTGTGTCTGGTATCTCGAAATCTTACCTTTATCAACAAAAAAAATCGATATAATTTGTTGATTTTTTTATCAACAATTTTGATCTAAAATAATTTTGTGCAACATTGAGTGTGACATGATGACGAAGCATATAATAAGTATCCAATAAAACCAGACTCATTATTTTACAAAGGATTGTCAGAAATGTACCCATCCATCTTCAATTGATTTTACTGATGATTGTCCGAAATGTATCCATCTTGGATTATTGGCATCTGCCTCAGAACACACACCGGCCTTATACAACACACAAGCAGTTTACACAAGAACTACACAGTAACTAATGGATCATCTCCCATCAAAACACTTCATGGAAAATTTTGGAGGGAAAAAAAAAACAGGTGGTGCAGTTCTAGTTCTCATAGACCTTGCACTCCTCATCAGCTGGGTTTGTCTTGCAGAAATCCTCGAGCGGGTCCCCGCTTCCTGGACTCGGCGTCGCACCTGGCCACTTGCTTGCTACCAAGTCCGTCAAGTCCACCACCCTTTGGCTACACACACATACAAAACAAAACCATAGTTCAGCTCACAACCAAACCTTTTTTTTTTCAACTTTTTGAATGTTGATGACATTAACTGTCATTCAAATCTCACCTGTATCCCCATTCGTTGTCGTACCAGGCGACGACCTTGACCATGTCGTCGCCCATGACCATTGTCAAGGAGGAGTCGACGGTGGAGGAGACATCGCTGCACCTGAAATCCACGGAGACCAATGGGATGTCGCACACTTCGAGTATGCCCTTGAGTGGCCCTGCAGCTGCCTTTCTGAAGGCATTGTTGACGTCTTCAGCAGTGAGCCCTTTCTTCGCAACGTTGATCACGAGGTCCACGACTGAAACGTTTGGAGTTGGCACTCGGAGGGCTATCCCGTTCAGCTTTCCCTTCAGCTGCGGCAGCACCAGCGACACTGCCTTTGCAGCTCCTGTGCTGGTTGGCACTATGTTCAGTGCTGCTGCCCTCGCTCTCCTCAAGTCCCTGTGTGACGCGTCCAATAGCCTCTGTGCATATAATAACGCAAAAGCTTAAGCCAATGTGTAGAGGCATCACCCTCTGTTATAGTCGACGTGGGATAGGCCATTTTGGATTACCTGGTCACCTGTGTAGGAGTGTGTGGTGGTCATTGTGCCCTTGACGATTCCTGCAACCGGACATCAAAAAGGCATGAGTGTGATTCACTAAAAGGATTTACTTTTACGAGTCTTTTGGATTGATGTCTCTTACCAAACTCTTCGTCAAGCACCTTAACGAAAGGAGCCAGACAGTTTGTGGTGCAAGAAGCGTTGCTATAGTTCAATGAATGAAAGCAAAAATCAGTTTCTCAAACATATGCATACTCTTATATGAAGAAAATGGCTCCAACAATTTCGCTTACCTTATGATGTTAGCGACGTCATGGTAGTAGTCCTGCTCGTTCACCCCAACAACATAGGTGGGAATGTCCGCACCCTTTGCTGGGGCGGTGATCACAACCTTCTTTGCACCTGCTTGGATGTGTTTGCCAGCACCTGGTCCATCAACAAACACTCCAGTTCCCTGCAGAACCATGGCATACCATTCAATTAAGTACCGACGAAAGACAAAGCAATCTAACAAAGGATCAAGTTTGATAGATAAGCGTCTGAGGTATACCTCGATCACAATATCAATGCCAAGCTCAGCCCATGGGAGCTTCAAAGGGTCCCTGCTGGAGACAACCTTGATGGGTTTCCCATCAACACTGATGGTGCTATCGTCGACAATTTTCACATCTGCCTTGAAGGTGCCAAGGATCGAGTCGTACTTCAGCAGGTGTGAGGCCTAACATTCTCAAAGTAACACCAAATTTATGTTAAAAGTCTTGTTTTTTTGTACACCCTTCAAAAGGTATAGTAGCTAATGTATGTGGATTGTGCGAAAAACAACTCACGTTCCTAACACCACCGCTGTCATTGACAACCACAACATCGAGAGGCGAGTTCTTGCGGCCATGCCAGCATCGGAGGAAGTTCCTACCGATGCGTCCAAATCCATTGATCGCCACCTTTAGTTTGGCCACTGGAACTCCCTTAACAGGAGTTGCCACTGCAGTCTGGTTTCATAAATAGAAATTTACCAGATCATCAGCTATCTAGCTCGATTTCACACCATATAACATAAATTGATATCGGTTTGTTAGGTTTATGATACAAGATCTTATGGCTGTAGGTTGTCATACAACACAATTCACTCAAATATATAACTAACACAACATTTACAAGCAACCTTTGTTGGATCCCAAGTGGCAAACATCATATACCTTGAGTTTGCTATCATCAAAACTCAGTACAATTTATAACCAACAATTTTCAATGGTAAGAAGGACCAACCTTCTTTGTAAGCTGGGACATCACTACGGATTGAAACGACGCATCGCGAGCACCATTCGCGTAAACCACGCAGTCGCTCGACCTCAATCCAGAGAACCCCATATCAAGCTTCTGCATTGACAAAAGATCACAAAGACACTTATGTTAGAACTCCTAAACTTATATATAATAATATATCAAGTGAGAAATGCAAACCTTAGAAGAGAAGCATGGAGTGATGGACTTGTAAGGAAGCCTAGTGTTGGTAGGGACTCTGGAGGAAGCCAGAGCTGCATTGGTGGCCATGGCTCTCCTTTGGATGAAGGAGGGGTGATCAACTAATAATAAAAAGGTTAAGAAGTGTGTGAGATATATAGTTGAGAAACACCCAAGTATCAAGTGGTTATTTGCAAAGGGATGATCCAATCCACAGAGATGAATCCCTCTAAATATAAAAAGATTAATGGCTGCAAGAGAGGGTGAAGAAATGGGTGGTCAAGATACTACACAAGAGGATGTGATAAGATGGTGTTACTCAAGGTTCACTTTGAGCCACAGATGGGTTGCTAGTTGCCCCATGAAAACCTTAAGTATTTACAGGAATGCCCCTGCATATCTTCTCTCACTCAAATAATCACAAACAATTCTATTTCTAAAGAAATTGGATGAACCCTTACCTTAAGGGTTCCGATCGCCTGGTTCTTGGGGATTGGTGGAGATGTAAATCGCAGGATGTGCCAAGTTGTAGGCTTTATGGTCCCTCTCTGTAAATTGTATGGAGTATACTGCATGGGATTGTTATGGTATGGCTTGACTGCTAATAAACTACAAAAACAATATTTGAAGACATGTTTGGCATGACACAAGTTTACATTATACTGTCTATTTGTCAGCCATCACTCAGAAACCTTGGCTAAGTTATCTTAACCTGAGATTATCAAAACTGTTTATATTACATGTTAACAAACACATCCAACATAAGCTACCTTATCAAACAGTTATAACTTATAAGCACCTAATCAACCACCCACCAGCTACAAGACAACTGACATGTTGTTGAGATGACTAATTTATAAATTCATTTTAGTAGATAAATTTCAAGATCAATATGCATGTGATTGTGAGCAACTCCCACAACTTCACCAGCACAATGGTGTTTTGCATGCTGAAGTAGCAGAGGAATATTAAACCAGCATCGACACCATCGGCCACAACTGATGCCTCAATAAAACTGAAATAACCTGGAAAGTAAATCTTCCTCACGACACAGAACACGCAGATGAGCAGAGCGTGGGAGGCGATGAAAGCTAAGGCTGTGCCCACATACCAGTTGCTTACCAAACTTGGATTGTCACCGGATTTTCAAAATAACTGGAATATGGGTGGGTTTCAAGTAACAGCTGACGGATCCTTTTGAGTTTAATGGAAAAATCAAACATCTTTATATATCCTATTACATGATCCCGAAACACTATCCACATACAACCACAAAATGCCACACAATGCAAATTGTCGAGAACAGGAAAGAGACTAGATATTAGGATTATTTCCTGGGAATGCCAAAGATATCTGTTACAGGAACCCTTCGAAACACCTGAACAACTCGCCTCTTCTTAGAGTGTAGCTTCCATTTCGTCTGTGTCTACAGCTTCTCCATTGGGGGCAGTATCTGTGCGAAGCTGCGATGAAACGTCATCAATAGCAGAGTTCAGCTGCGCAATCTTTTCAGTGAGAATCTTTCTAGTTCTCTGTCAAACACAGTGATCATAGACCATCATCAGTGACATCCTAAGACTAGTTTATGAGACCAAAATAGAGGAGCAGATAGCAATCTTCCTTAAACAACCAGAGAGCTTGCAAAAAGTAATTATGCAGAAGGTATAACTGAAAGGGCTAGTCAAAAGAAGACACCAAGTGCAGAGAAAATTGAGTATACAAAAATGTCTACTAACAAAACTCAAAAACTACTAACACACCAAAGCACCATAAACCCATTCTTAATAAAGATATTAACTTAAAGCATCCAAAATGTTCTTAAATATACTAGTATATTACAATATTACAATGGGTGGTGGTAGAACTTTGTCTTATTCATAAATCTTTTAAAATAAGAGCTAAACTAAAGAAATCATTTACAGAATAGTAGGACATATGCAAGTTAAAAACCAAGGGATATGAACCTTCCCTTGCTGGAATATCAGACTCATAAGCTATCTATCAGCATAATTTAAATCACTTGCAATCTTGACAATGTAAGATTTTTGATAAGTTAAAAATCACTTACAAAACTGTCACATAAAACTTTAGGAAAGGTCATTCAAGCAATCCAAGAGATTGTAGTTAAAGAAACAACCACTGAAAGCTTGAAGCCAATTACTTCAGATGAGTAAGTTTGGCTGACACAATAAATGGGGATGCATGGCACTATGGCAGCTCACAGATAAAGACAACCTTCATATCAGCGTAATTGAGTTGAAGTAGTTTCATAAATTTTTTTTAAAAAAAAAACAGGAAAAGATGAAAGGTTAGTTGTAGTATGTTAAAACATAAGAGACAAAGGGTGAAAAAGGAGAATATCATCTTTAAATCATATTGCTAGAAGGATATGTTTGATGTAGAGCAAACTACAAGGCCCATCTCATCTATATTAATTTCATTATTTTCCCTTCGTGTTTTTCCATATAACGGATAGTTTGTATTAAATGGCCTAAACTACTGTTGATTTTTTTGTTAATTACCCATATTATACACTTAAATCTGATCTTTGGCAACTTTGATCATGATTTGTACTATGCCATCAAATGAGCATGAAACAATGGATTGAAACAAGATCTAAATACAAAGATAACTTCACAATTTGTCTTGTGGGCCATTCAAGGTTTGCAAGGTTATGGATGTAGGCAAAGTACACAAAGACAATGAGATTTAAGAAATTGTAGGCGATTAGTGCAGCTATCTACATAGCAGAAACCCCATACAAAATCTGAGTATTTGCTAGTAGACAAGCAAATGCTTACCTCCAAAGCTTTCTCTTCATCATAAATGAATTTGGGCAACTTCCTCATCAAATCTTTTCTATCTGTTCCAGCCAAAGCTTTGCTTATCTATACACGAAAAAAATGAACACAGTAAAAGCATCACAATAGACTGTAGCAAGAAAATAATGATTGAAGTCATACGACTAGATTTTATAAAATTGAAACTACTTATAATTCTGGAGCGTAAAATCAGTACCTGAGGTGCATATACTGCCCCTAGGGTGCCAACAACTAATCCTCCCAGGATAAAACCCCCTATGAAGACACTGGAACTGCTAAGCCTACTATCATCACTGTCAAAGCCATAGGTAGATATACATTAGTCTCCAATTCCAAAAGTTCAATTTTTCCATGTGATTCGAAAATGCAAACATATAGCATATTTAATACTTTCTTCGCAGAGCTATAATAGACAGAATGCAACAAAAGTGACCTGTATGCAGCATGAACAACCAGCCGTTTGTAACCAGCTTTTCTACTGTAACTAGGAGCGATGGACAAGGTTGGGGAGCAAAAAGTCCTGATACTTTGATCTGAAGAGTTGAAAAAAGAACTAGTAGGTGAAATAAGTAACAAAATCTGAACAAAAGATTGAATTCAAAGCACGTAGAAAGACATCAAAACCTCCGTAGACAAGTGTAAAGCACTACAGGAAAAATACATTGATTCGGAAACATGAGATTCTGGAAATTAGCGTGCAAAGAATACAATCCAAATTCACTCTTTCGCTCAAGGAGACAGCAATTCCATGGCCGAGTCAGTAGATCGGTGAATTCTATAATCCTCCAAACACTAGGATCCCTAAATTAACAATCGGCTTATCCATAAAAATAAAATGAAAAAGCAACGTGAACAATCATCATCAGACAGCTAAATTCTAATCAGCCAGAGAACAAATCGACAAGAGATGGTTGACCTTCAATCTACGAATGGTACAGACAGCATCACGAAGGCGGAAGCACAAACAATTGCAGCAAAAATTCCAATGATGAACAGAAATGGCGAACAAACAAGGAGGAAGCAGACGAAAACGGATGAGCGCCGAGAATTTCGGTTAAAAGCAGGAAATAAAGTAGAGAAAACAGGAGAGCACTGACCAGAGGAGAGCTGGATCGGAGAGTTGCTAGCGAGAAGCAGCGAATTAGGAACGGCAGCCATGGCGCTGAGTTGAACCGCAGTGACGAGAGCGAGGGATCGAAATGATCTCGATCACGGTCGCGGAAGTGAAGACGGTGATAAGAAGTCAGCAAGAAAATGGAGGCGAGAGAGAGAACGTGAAGAGGTTGGGAGTGGAGAGAGAGAGCAGAGCAGTGAGGAAGCAGATGAGAATGGAGGAGAGAGAGGAAGAAGGATCGATAATGACGATGCTCTCTCTCAGCGGTGGAAACGAGGTGAGTGAGCCGAAGCCGTACTTTTGTTGCATTGCATTTGCATCCATTGGTTTTGGCCCATTAGGGATTGTGTCATTTGGGCCGAGATGGGCTGGGTTGGGCAGGTCTGATACGATCCAAATGCCCATATATGGTCCAGTTCATGTTAGGCATTTTCAGAAAAATAAAAAAAATTATTGACAAGGTAAATAGACTAAGACCATCCACATCCCTGGGCTAAAATGTTAAAATATACACTCCCATCCAAAATATGAGGTTACACTCCATATATTTGGGCTGTCAAAAAGACTAAAAAAATTTAGCCCCGTTCATATACCCAGACTTTGTTGGGAGAGTGCAAAAAGGGTGGGCCCCACCTCTGTCACAATCAATTGCATCACATTTTCTCCTTTTCCTTTTTTACTTTTACCAAAAAAATTGTTTTGCAATTACGTTCACAAAAAAGGATGGGCCATCCAAGCAAATTTCAATTTGCAAGTTTGCAACGGTAAAATTTCAAACAAATACCCAACGGTAATATTTTGGATGGGCACCGGTAGTATTTATACGGAGCAGTAGTTATTTGCTTCATTTCAATACTATCAGCCAACTTTATGTGAAGCATGGGTTTCTATTTCCGAAGATGGTGCCGTCGGGAATTATCAAGCGTCCGACTCTTTTTGGAATAGAGTTTTAACCTTATTTACTCAACACTCGACAATTGGGGTGTCTCGTAGTAGAGATTCAATTGAATCTCGTTTCAAGGTCATTAATCATCAATGCTCTCTTTGGAGGGCAAGCTTGAGGAAGGCAAACGCCAATCCGCCAAGCGGTGTTAACCAACTCGATGTGGTTAGTATTTATTTCGCTCCTACTATTATATTATGTATGCACATTCATATTCCCCCCAAATTATACATTATGGAGTCATACTTGTGTGTGTGGGTGGGTATATATAGAGTGATTGCATACTTATTTTTGTAAACAAATGTGTAGTCTAATTTGGCACGTGCGATATTCACCAACGATAACAAGGGGAAGCCGTTCAAGTTTGATCATGCTTGGTCTATACTAGAAGGTTGCGCAAAGTGGAACAATCAATTCACATCGCCTATTTCTATACCTACGTGTCACATTGAAGACTTAACCGAAAGTGGCTCCCCCATCAGAACCGGTAGTTCTAACTCAGAAGCCGGAAGCAGTCGTATCAATAGGCCCGAGGGTCGTAATAAACAAAAGCTAAGTAAGAAAAGGGCCAACTCTATTAGGATTGATCCAGAGGCTTTCGAAAGTTTTATGGCTAAAATGGTGAGCACTTCTGATGACTACAATGTAGAGACACGTGAGAAAAATGAACTTGAGAGAATGACGATCCAAGTGGAAAAGGATAAGGTTGAGGTGGAGAAGAAGAAGGTTGAGTCGGAAATCATGCAAAGAAATGTCGACTTAATCACGATGGACCTCTCAAGATTTTCTCCAAGGAAGAAAAATTGGCTACGACACCAACAAAATCGTTTGTTAGGAGAAGACAATGTAGATGTATCGACGCCCTCCTCAAGCGACCCCAATTGCTATTATCCCAACCTTGCAAGTGATGATAACTTTTAATGTAAAAGAGTATGGACTTTATTTTATTTAATGCAATGTGGTTTAGTATTGTTATAATTTCTCTTATGCATAATTCATTATTATTATTTGATGAGAAACAATTATAATAAAATACAGCCACATACTACATAAATTTCAAAGTACACTAGCTTAGAGATACTAATCAATCAAGGAAACTACATTCTATTTCCATAAAGCGACCATAGATGACTAATTAGATCGTTCCTAATGGAATGATGCGTTGGGACATCTCGGATCCTATTATGACTTTGCATATACTCTGTAATAGTAGGTCTATCACGATAAACATCAAAAGAAACACTTGAATCTATTTCATACTCAGCCGAAAGAACTACTTCATGATCTTCATCTTCAACATATTCATCTTCTACGATGATATTATGGAGAATAATGCATGTGAGCATTACTTCACCGAGAGTTTGTGTATCCCACATTCGAGCAGGGCCACGAACGATAGCCCATCTTTCTTGTAGTATCCCGAAAGCCCTTTCGACATCTTTACATTATGCCTCTTGCATAGTTGCAAATAATTTTTTTTGTGGGGTGTTTGGATGGCTAATTGTCTTGACAAATGTCACCCATGAAGGGTAAATTCCATCAGCTAAATAGTATGATTGATTATAGACTTTGCCATTTACCTGGAATCGAATAGTAGGCACTTTTCCTGTAACAACTTCATCGAACAAGGGGGAGCTCCCTAGTGTATTGAGGTCGTTGTTGGATCCGTCAGTGCCAAAAAAAGCATGCCAAATCTAAGTATCATAGGATGCAACAACTTCAAGTACAATTGTTGGCTTCCGTTTATAACCAGTGTATTGGCCAGCCCAAGCGGTTGGACAATTTTTCCACTCCCACTGCATACAATCGATGGATCCAATCATTCTCGGAAAGCCTCTAAGAGAAGCCTTAGTAAGCAAACGGTGAAGATCACCGGGGTTTGGTGATCGTAGATACACAACACCATATGTGTTGATTATGGCTATGGAAAATCTCCTCAAGCACTGTAATGATGTGTTTTCCCCCATTCGATAATACTCATCAAAGGAGTCTGCCGAGCATCATAGGTTGGGTTGGGATCAAAATAATCCTTTCATCAACCTAAGATGTCCTTCTTCTCTCTCACAGTTTATGTATTTTCGTCGTGGACGAATGCGACCACCTTGTGAAGAACTTGAATCATCATTCATAGATGAATCTTGCTCCATCATCATGCCCATTGCACCCACCATGATAGTTGTCATATGTTTAAAATGAGCATCGATCTCATCTTCCCGAATTCGAGATGAACCCATGGTTAATTTTGGTAGTGAAGAGGAAAGAAAAGTGTAGAGGGATGAATTTTAATGTGTTTGAAGTGTATTTCATATTTATGATTTGGAGATGGAGTGAGGAATTGCATTCATACAGAAGCAAGGTGAAATTTAATATGTGAAAATTATATTTAACATTTACAAAAGTGGTCAAGATATAAGATTTGATTTGATATGAATTGTCACTGCACTTGTTGGCATATAAATAAGATAAGATTCGATTTTGATGTGAATTCAATAGATTTCTTGGCATAACAGTGAAGATTCGATTTTGAGTATTATTTTGATGTGAAATATTACTATTATATCCGATTTTTTTAAAAAAATATCAAAATGTGCGTAATAAAAAATATAATCATCTATAATAAAATTGTGATTTTATAAATAAATCATATAAGAAATATTAAGATTTTATTTATTTGTAACAAAAATAAATTAGATGGATTATATTATAGACGGAGTATGGGATGTGCCAAAAATACATATAGACGGAGTGTATACACAAATAAGTGTATAATGGTGGTGTATAAATAGGATTATAGACTCCTAGGGATGTGGATGGTCTAACAGTCTAATACTTGATGAAATTGATTGTTTTTTTAGGAATCAACCCAAGTTTGGGCATGTCAATGTGGTGTTTTAAAAAAAAAACAAAAAAAAAATTGAAGTTTGGGAGCAATAAACGCTCTCCGTACAAAAACCTCTCTTTGGAGAGGGAGAAGCCGCCGGTATTCATCTACCACATTGGCTCCTTTGGGAGCACCACCCCCTCCTCCGGAAGGCCTAAAATCTCCTCCGTGAGCCCCAAAATCTCATCCGGGAGCCACCAACCCGCCTCCTCGGCTGGAAGAATCTCGCCTCGGCCGCTAGCCACCAATGATCCAGTCCGGTGGCACCGTTTGTTGTGCGTCGCTCTCACTTTCGCCTCTGATTGCGTGCTGCTCCGACCATCTCTTTCTTGGTCCGAAGCCCTCCTTTGGGAGCCCGATTGCTCGTTGTAGTCTTCTTCCCCTCTGTCCTTTGGTTATGGCTTTCCACCCCGTTGCCCTATTCCTTAATCGATGTCGTTCTCGCCGCCGATTGCATGCATAGAGGTTGTCTCGGACTTTCCCATCCCTGTCTCTGGTTCCGACTTTGGGATTGAACTTCCGGGGTTCTCCTGTCTTGGCGTTTCTCGATGGAGATTGATGTCCTTGGTCGTCTCAGTTTGCCGAGGCACCTGCTCCTCCATTGTATGGTTGTGTCAGCATCACTCCCACCTTGCGTCTGGGTGGGGTTTAGTTGCTCCGCTTTGGGCTTGGTGACGCAACCCCTTTCTGCCTCCCTTTCGTCAATCGAAGCTCGTCCGTCGGATGCCCTTGAATCGAACCCATGGCGTCTCATGCCGGACACGCCCCCTATACCCCTTGACTTCCCCGCAGCTAGCTCTCCTGCCTGGCCGGCTGTGCGGCGCCGTCCTTGCTGTCCCTGGTCGGTTGTACGACTCTTCTGTCTGCCTACCCTATTGGGTTCTTTTTGGCAGCGGTTTACCATCCCTTCTCATTGGGCCCGTGGAAAGCCTTGGACCCAAAGCTGATGAAATACCCCAGTTTTAATGAATATAAATAAATTCTCCTTACATTAAATTAGTCAAAAATAATTTGAAGTTAACGTGATTAGTGAAAATAAAATATATAACATAAAGTTTTGGAATAATTATATTAGTTGACATAAAATAAAAAAAGAATTGATTTAAATAGATAAAATATTTTCTCATTAGCAATATTTAATTTAGGTAATTTAAATTGAATAAAAAACGGGACTATTATTGAAATAAATAACAGTTTCACAAATAATATATATATATATTATTTATGAGTAAATTAGAGGATAACTAATTATATATTCATATGTACTAAGTATACTTATAAGTATAATATACATGTATAGCGGTAAAAATACACACATATATGTACTCAATCCCACACCAGCCATTCCGAAGTGAAGCAGCCCACAACGGCCCATCCCGAGTCTGCACGCGGAGGAGGAAGTGAAATCAGATCTTTTTTTAAAAACAAAATTCTATCTTAACGAAGTGATAACTAAGGATTTTTAACCTAGTCTTTCCAACCTAAAATCCCTATCTTTAGGGGATCCGATTATGTAAAATTGAAGAGGATATTGCAGCCTTCCATTCTATCTATCACGTTCACTCTATTTACATCTTCATCATTCTCTGCAAACCCACAAACATCAGCCAAACATCACAAACCATCGCTATCTCCGATCACCCTCGACCACAATTCCGGTGAAACCAAGGCCGACGATCACCACCACAAGGCTCCTCAAACATCCAGGAGGCCACCGTGCAAGCCCCGACGCAGCAGCTCACCGGAAAGACGTCCAAATCGACGTCGGAAGTTTCTGCAGAAAGTGATCGACAAGCCAACTTTCGGGAATCGCCACCACCAGCACTGTGGTTCTAAGCCATCAACTCTGACTGAATCACAAACCTTGCAGCACCCTCTGTCGAACCCATCTTCCCTCTCCCTCATACCTACTTCGAGGCACTCGCACGACAGCCCCGAAGTTCACTAGTGAGCAGTTTTTCTGCACAGCAGAAAAACGTGATCTTTATACGTTTTTCTCTCTTTTTTGACCCATGGCCTGTTAATTCTTATAAATCATTTTTTTCAGATTCATACCATACCAAGGGATCTTAGGTTCGAAATTTGGACATTTTCGAGTCCCGTTTGGGTAAGATCCACTCCGTTTCTCGCGAATTACCGTATTTCGATTAGGTGTTTGGGCTCATTCTAATCAATCTACTATATTGAAGCAGTTGGCCTTCATTTTGGCTCCTGAGATTTCCTTGGGTACATATTTGGATTTCTTTCGGAAGAAATCAAGGGTATGTTTTCACTTTTTAAAAGTTACGGGGCCGTTTCCGTGATTTATGAAAAGTAACTAACCCCTTTTTAAATTCTGTAAAATCTCAGGTCCAATATCAAATTATTTTCCTCAACCACGAATAAGCATTTTGTCGGATTAAGGCAAGTGGTTTGGTTCAATCAGTGCACTTTTGCAAATTTCGTGCCTTTTTCGCAATTATTGTCTTTTTGTGTCTTCTATACATTCCATGCTATGAATTTGTGATAAATATGCAAGTTAGTTCAGTTTGTTGCTATTTATCAACTCCAAAATCTCACATAGCATGATAACTCGGGTAATTATAATTTGATTCCATGATTTGAGGAAATTATATTAAATGCCCGATCTTCCTAAAAAGCATGATTTGTTCATTTTGTTTCCTTCATGCTAGTTAAGTATGGTATATTATTGGTTTTTAATATCCATACTTGTCAGTTATATTATTTCGTGCACGTTATTGATCTAAAGTGTACATTATGTCTTTTGTGGTCACCTATGATGTAATTATGATTTGGTAATCATACCATGTGTATTATTATTATTATTATTATTATTATTGTTATTGTGAGGTGTGTATTAAACAATGGAAAATGGTAAAGTCAGGTCAAGGTTCGGTTATACCTTGCACTATAAACGTCTCATGAGATGCCCCTTTGAAATTGCAAATCTCTCGAATGGGTACATCTACCTATGGGTAGTAGGTCATCCGCTCAGTATATGCGGCCGAGACCAGTATCACTTGTCCTAATGAAATGATAACGTTGTTATAAGTGTATTGTTATGGTTGTGTTGTACATTATTTTACTAATAGGTGACCCATTTTCAGTGACGTTATATCATATTCTTTCCGTACTCTGAATATGATTCCTTAGGGTCTTCGGATCCGCATCCCATTCAAACACTCGGTCCTTGTGGATCTTCCTGTTAATTTATTTTAATTTAATCAAACGAGTCAGGTTCCACATAAATATTAATTCCTCATTTTTATTTTAGTCTACAATCACCAATACCCTTTTATGGTCAATAGGTGGTAGACGGAGTTTTGAACATTTTACTTTCTGCTACTTGCTAGTCGTAAAAAGACTAACCGTCCTATTTTTCTCCTTTGGACGGTTGGGGTCCCTGGTTTTCATACTATACCTCAGCCACTAATCCGCAGGTTTAGGTAAACGGTCTTGAGGCACTGACGAATAAAGGAGTCTATCGTTTTTCATTGTTTAATGTTTTGTATTAAGGTACAACCTTTTTAAATTTATGTAATTGAATTTATTTAATTCCGTTGCAACTATTTAAACATTATTTCCGCTGCTACTACTCCATTGTTTTAGGTAACATTGTTTTAGAATATTATATTATAATTTTATGTTTTAAGTCTTCCGCTTATTTAATATTTATTTATTATCATCTTGTTTATGGGAGCATGGTTGCATGTCCCTATAAGCCTAAGGCGGTTACGAGGACATTAAAGTCTGAGTAATTGCTGGCGCTGTGACATCTCTTCAGTGTTCTTAGAAGGGGTGTTACAGAAGGTGGTATTAGAGCTTATGGTTTTTAATAAAGTGAAAATATGTGTTTTATAACTTTAAAAGGAATTTAAATGTATTTTAAAATGTATTTAAAAAGGTTTGTTTTATAAAATAAAAAGAAGTTATTATAAACCTAATCTAAATGTATAAACATCTTTTTATCACAAGAATTTAAATGAAATTTTGTTAAAAAATCCAAAACTAATTTAAATGTATAAATATTTTTTATCACGAGTATTTAAATGAAATGTTATTTAAAAAATTTTATTTTATAAAATCAGTACTTAAAGGTGTTTTAAACTTTATAATCATGATATTAATAAATAATGATAAATGTATTCCATAAATAATGATAAAAGCGTTTAAAATTTAAAAATGTGTGCATTTCATATCATGGTGATTTAAGTGTTTAAATTTTAAAATATTCTAACCCTCAAGTACCTAACCTGTAATCTTAGAGTCATTAGTATTCCGACCTTAAGTTATGTCAACTTGGGTATTGACACTCGCTTAATTCATTTTCTAGATGCCTTCAATCCTGTCTGAAGAGAGTGCAACCAATGGGAGAGAAGTTATCCCCTTAGCTGCCTCGAGGCCATACTACAACTCGATCAACTTTTCCATGACTCGCCTCGCAATTCAATCATGCAATATGGAACCACGAGTCTACCTTTCAGATTCTGCAGAGTGGATTCACCCTTATAAGAGGTTTTGTGATATGGAGTTGAGGAAGTGGGAGGATTTGGAGATTAACCTTCGAACGGACACTCATCGGCTTATGCTACTCATGCGCCATGCGGTTGATGCCATCAACTATTGGCGTTGTATGATACACTTTGGCCCGAACTATAAGTTTGAAGGAACGATGGTCCTACCTGATGATGTGCTTCCACCAATGGATGTCATTTGCTACACGATGGAGCCGCAACCTATTTGCCATGATCATTGGGATACTTACAACTTGGTAAGAAAGACCATGGTTGAAACATCACCGATCTCTACTTATGAGAAGCATTGCTTTGATCGCATGGAGGCCGGAGAAAAGAGGTGCCTTCTACTAGAACACCTCATTTGTGAAACATTGGATCACTTTAGTGAAGTGAATGAGCATGTAAGAGAGTGGAGGTATCAGATGATCCATGGTCTACCTTTAACAAGTGATGTACCAACCTCATGGCAGATAAAGTGGCAGACAGAGAAGTTACAAAGGGTTGCAGAGCTAAAAGCACTTGACAAGAGAATGGAGGAAGATTTGGAGTATGACATCAGTCGTGGTGTCATATTTAAGTATTTGAATCCATTGTCGGGCATACGCCGTGGATATTACTTTCCTGTTTATGGAAACCCTCATTATTAAAGAAAAGCTAGAGGGACTTAAGACAATATTTCAATTCAATAATGGGTGAAGGACCTGCGAGTCCCTAGATACCCAGTAGCCATTTCTAAGACGTAGTATTCTCCGCAATTGAAAACTTTGAGACTCCTCGTAATGTGTTTGAAGTTATGACATTATATAAGTATGAATTGGTTTCACTTTGGTTTTAGGGGTAATTATAATTGAGTGAAATTATGGATGTCATATAAGTGAACAGGGTATAAACGACATCAGATGTTATCTATACGGTAAGGTCTTTCAGAATATTATGCGCACCAATTAAGAAAGGTTGCACATTACTGCTTTATGCCAGGAGGATAAAGTTGGTGTGTGGTAGAAAGTTCTTAAGTGACCTCAAGGAGGCAAGCCTTCAATTGGTCCCTCGCAGACAATTGCGGTACAACTTCTCTAAGGAGGGAGAAGAAAGGAGAATTCTGGCTCATACTCATATATGGATGGAAGCAGTTGAGTAAGAGACGAGATATTACGAAGCTCTCACTAGCCTCACAAGAATACAAATGTTGCAAATGGATTACCCTTCCTTATACACCTATACGGACATTGAGGGTGAACTTAATATAATTGGACCATTTAAACCAGAAAAGGGTATACATGTGATGAGGTAAGAGGTTGATGTCAATGTATCAATAAATCAATGTACTATGTACTACCAAATTGAGTTAATCGATATTCCATTCGATTTGCGAGCTACTCATTCTTGTATGGCTTAGAGTGTTGTCCATAGATTTCAGTTAGGTAGTGTGCCTTTAGACGAAACGTTTAGGGTCGAACTCTCAAAAAAAAAAGGAGAGCAATGATAGGAACAAGGATGTATAGCCAATTTCCTATCACGAATGGGGATCGAGAATTCGACTCTGGGTTAGTGGTGATTCCGCTTATGCCGCTGGATATCATCTTAGGAATGGATTGGTGAGTGCAACATGGCGTGCGTGGTGAATGACTACGAGCGAAGGATTGTGCCTTGGTACCCGATGGCATGTGTTGCAGATTCCGTCGACGCGTTCCGGTAGAGAACAATCGTGTTATTAATATGATAAATATATCAAGACTATAGTGATCGAGATACATTAATTGGTTTGTGTGCTACTTAAAAGACTCGGAGTCCAAGGCTATCACAATCTCCGATATATACCAGTGATCCGGGAGTTTCCCGATATAATTCCTTATGACATTACCGAGTTACCACTGCACCGCTTTGTTGAGTTTATCATTGGTCTAGAACCAGGGACGTTTCCACTCTCCATAGTTCTGTATCATACGTCTCTCCTTGAGATGAAGAGCTGAAGTCTCAATTAGAGAATTTGTTGGAGAAGGGTTATATTATGCCACGTGCGTCGCCTGGAGTAGTCCAATGTTGTTCATGAAGGAGAAGGATACATGCATCAATTATTATGAGTTAAACTGTGTGACGATGAAGAACAAGTATATGTGGTCGTGGATTGATGACTTGTTGGATTAGATACATTCGATTAGGTTGTATTACAAGAACGATTCCTAATCAAGATATAATCACCTACAGATTTGTGAGAAGAACATTTTGAAGATTTTGTTCAGTACTAGATACAGGGATGACAAGGTTGTAGTGAGGTCGTTTGGTTTGATCAAAGCCCTAACTATGTTGTTGGAGATGATGAACAAGTAATAGTACAGGGACAGGTTCGTGATGGTGTTTATCAATGAGATATGGATTTATTCTTCAAATAAGGAGACTACAAGAAGTATCTTCGGACAACCCTGTCAGTGTTACGAAAACCTCAACTTACGTTAAATTGTTTGAACTTGACTTGCCGATCAAGCAGGTGACTTTTATAGGTCACATCACATATGAGAAGGTAGTGATGATAGATCCTTATAAGATTTTAGCGATGAAACATTGGGTTCAAACAAATAATGTGAAGGAAGTTTGATATTTTCCAAGACTTGTGGGATACTATGACAGATGTATGGAATGGTTCTCTAAAGTTGCCCTGTCATTTGCCTCTTGTTGAAAAAGAGAGAAGCTTGTTTGAAAAGAGAAGTGCGAGCAAAGCTTCCAAAAACTGAAGAAAATGTTGACCACTGCGCTGATTCTAACATTGCCGAGAGACGGGGAAGAATACATGGTGTATATTGTATAATGATACTTCTAAGCAAGATCGATCTGGGTGTGTGATGATGTAAGATGACAGGGTGATAACATATGCTTCCAAGAAACTCAAGAAGTATGAAAAGAATAGCTAGTGCAAGATTTGTACTTGCTTTGAAAATCTAGCGACAGTATATTTACAATGGTCACTACCCAATTTTCACAGCTCATAGAAGTTGACGTACATTTTTACTCGAAAGAATCTCAACATGATTAAGAAAATATGGCTGGAGCTCATTAAGAACTATGGCATGGAAAACCAATGTTGTAGCAGATGCTTTGAGTCGAACGCCTAATCAAGAAGCTATGATCGCAAGATGGACAAAGAGATCTATTCCGCAAAAGGATTTGATAAAGTTAGGCATCGAAACCCATCTCATATTCTAGGGATTATCCCTGTTTCTCTTATACACATGCACACATAGATTGTTGAGTTAGGGATCGATTATTTATTTCGTGTTTTACCTGATTGGTGAGGTAAAACTCTATTCCTTCAATGTGTTTTTTTATCCGTTGTGATTCCATATATTCTTCACCCGATCTAGCGGTAATGTCGTGAGGACATAATTGTGATCGTGATCCAAACTCTTTGGTTAATGTCTGAGGAAGAAATCTCAAAAAAAATTTTAAAAAAAAATACATCGTGCATTCGTCTCATAAGAACACGATCGAAAGAAGGCGACGAAGATCATGAAACATACAACACACTGGACAACGTGTCAACCATCGAAGACAAAGAAGATCAACAGATGAACCGTCCAATAACGAGCAAGCACTCATCACATACGAAAAGGGTTGGTTAGTGTTACCTATAGTGGCCGCCTTCAAAACCTATCCGGCCGGATCATTTGGTAACCTGGAAAAGGGAGCCAAATGAGGTTGAGACGAAAGCCAATGGTAAGCTAAAAGACCATATTCGTTGTGTGGTATGAGTTACTAACCCTTGACAACGACAACTTAACTACGATCGCTTTTCAACATATAGTATTAGCATTACATCAGTTATATGTGCTTAGGTATACATTAAAAGGATTTTATTTTATTATGAAATAATTCTCAGACTTTGACCATGATGAGTTCGGTGGACAACTAATTATGTTGGATGTAATTAAGTTGTTTTGATCTTGCAATAACGAGCTAAGATCATACTACTACAAATATCCTCATAATATTTCAAATCTCATCTTCTAACTACTCATAAGTGTGCCATGTAACGGTCCGTATATTTCCCTTTTTCCTCTTTATCTACACTTGTGCTTCACCTGATTCTACCAAGGAAAAGACGCCAATAATGTATTTGAGTTACGTTTCAATACATGGCTTACCCCCTCTCCCTGATCTTAGCAATCCAAATACAAGTTGTATCATCATTATCTTTAGCATATAACCCCTTGAATATGTCTTTCAAACCATTGAAATAATTTACGAAGTCCATTAGGAACCGAGTGTTTTTGCAACCAGTAGTTGCCATATGACAATGATAGTCAAATTGTCAAAAGGGAAAATCAAGGTTAACAACTAAACATAGATATTTCTGTTAAGATTTGACAGTTGAAGATAAAATAAAATGGTCTAAGATCACATTTCATTACTTCAAATGAACTATAAAAGTTAGGTCATTACATGCCAAGTTAGCTAATGATGTCGACCCCTCCAAACAATGTCATGAACTCATTCGTACTCTTACTTGAAAGAATATCAAGTTTATTGCTCTTTCTATCATTTCTCTCTTCCCTTTTCGTTGCTCTTTCTATCCTTTCTCTCTTCCCTGATCGTTTTTCAAGTTTCGGGACGAAACTTATTTTTAAGGAGGGAGATATGAAATACCCCAGTTTTAATGAATATAAATAAATTCTCCTTACATTAAATTATTCAAAAATAATTTGAAGTTAACGTGATTAGTGAAAATAAAATATATAACATAAAGTTTTGGAATAATTATATTAGTTGACATAAAATAAAAAAAAAGAATTGATTTAAATAGATAAAATATTTTCTCATTAGCAATATTTAATTTAGGTAATTTAAATTGAATAAAAAACGAGACTATTATTGAAATAAATAACAGTTTCACAAATAATATATATATATATATATTATTTATGAGTAAATTAGAGGATAACTAATTATATATTCATATGTACTAAGTATATTTATAAGTATAATATACATGTATAGCGGTAAAAATACACACACATATATGTACTCAATCCCACACCAGCCATTCCGAAGTGAAGCAGCCCACAACGGCCCATCCCGAGTCTGCACGCGGAGGAGGAAGTGAAATCAGATCTTTTTTTTAAACAAAATTCTATCTTAACAAAGTGATAACTAAGGATTTTTAACCTAGTCTTTCCAACCTAAAATCCCTATCTTTAGGGGATCCGATTATGTAAAATTGAAGAGGATATTGCAGCCTTCCATTCTATCTATCACGTTCACTCTATTTCCATCTTCATCATTCTCTGCAAACCCACAAACATCAGCCAAACATCACAAACCATCGCTATCTCCGATCACCCTCAACCACGATTCCGGTGAAACCAAGGCCGACGATCACCACCATAGGGCTCCTCAAACATCCAGGAGGCCACCGTGCAAGCCTCGACGCAGCAGCTCACCGGAAAGACGTCCAAATCGACGTCGGAAGTTTCTGCAGAAAGTGATCGACAAGCCAACTTTCGGGAATCGCCACCACCAGCACTGTGGTTCTAAGCCATCGACTCTGACTGAATCACAAACCTTGCAGCACCCTCTGTCGAACCCATCTTCCCTCTCCCTCATACCTGCTTCGAGGCACTCGCACGACAGCCCCGAAGTTCACTAGTGAGCAGTTTTTCTACACAGCAGAAAAACGTGATCTTTATACGTTTTTCTCTCTTTTTTGACCCATGGCCTGTTAATTCTTATAAATCATTTTTTTTCAGATTCATACCATACCAAGGGATCTTAGGTTCGAAATTTGGACATTTTCGAGTCCCGTTTGGGTAAGATCCACTCCGTTTCTCGCGAATTACCGTATTTCGATTAGGTGTTTGGGCTCATTCTAATCAATCTACTGTATTGAAGCAGTTGGCCTTCATTTTGGCTCCTGAGATATCCTTGGGTACAGATTTGGATTTCTTTCGGAAGAAATCAAGGGTATGTTTTCACTTTTTAAAAGTTACGGGGCCGTTTCCGTGATTTATGAAAAGTAACTAACCCCTTTTTAAATTATGTAAAATCTCAGGTCCAATATCAAATTATTTTCCTCAACCACGAATAAGCATTTCGTCGGATTAAGGCAAGTGGTTTGGTTCAATCAGTGCACTTTTGTAAATTTCGTGCCTTTTTCGCAATTATTGTCTTTTGTGTCTTCTATACATTCCATGCTATGAATTTGTGATAAATAAGCAAGTTAGTTCAGTTTGTTGCTATTTATCAACTCCGAAATCTCACATAGCATGATAACTCGGGTAATTATAATTTGATTCAATGATTTGAGGAAATTATATTAAATGCCCGAACTTCCTAAAAAGCATGATTTGTTCATTTTGTTTCCTTCATGCTAGTTAAGTATGGTATATTATTGGTTTTGAATATCCATACTTGTCAGTTATATTATTTCGTGCACGTTATAGATCTAAAGTGTACATTATGTCTTTTGTGGTCACCTATGATGTAATTATGATTTGGTAATCATACCATGTGTATTATTATTATTATTATTATTATTATTGTTATTGTGAGGTGTGTATTAAACAATGGAAAATGGTAAAGTCAGGTCAAGGTTCGGTTATACCTTGCACTATAAACGTCTCATGAGATGCCCCTTCGAAATTGCAAATCTCTCGAATGGGTACATCTACCTATGGGTAGTAGGTCATCCGCCCAGTATATGCGGCCGAGACCAGTATCACTTGTCCTAATGAAATGATAACGTTGTTATAAGTGTATTGTTATGGTTGTGTTGTACATTATTTTACTAATAGCTGACCCATTTTCAGTGACGTTATATCATATTCTTTCCGTACTCTGAATATGATTCCTTAGGGTCTTCGGATCCGCATCCCATTCAAACACTCGGTCCTTGTGGATCTTCCTGTTAATTTATTTTAATTTAATCAAACGAGTCAGGTTCCACATAAATATTAATTCCTCATTTTTATTTTAGTCTACAATCACCAATACCCTTTTATGGTCAATAGGTGGTAGACGGAGTCTTGAACATTTTACTTTCTGCTACTTGCTAGTCGTAAAAAGACTAACCGTCCTATTTTTCTCCTTTGGACGGTTGGGGTCCCTGGTTTGCATACTATACCTCAGCCACTAATCCGCAGGTTTAGGTAAACGGTCTTGAGGCGCTGACGAATAAAGGAGTCTATCGTTTTTCATTGTTTTATGTTTTGTATTAAGGTACAACCTTTTTAAATTTATGTAATTGAACTTATTTAATTCCGTTGCAACTATTTAAATATTATTTCCGCTGCTACTACTCCATTGTTTTAGGTAACATTGTTTTAGAATATTATATTATAATTTTATGTTTTAAGTCTTCCGCTTATTTAATATTTATTTATTATCATCTTGTTTATGGGAGCATGGTTGCATGTCCCTATAAGCCTAAGGCGGTTACGAGGACATTAAAGTCTGAGTAATTGCTGGCGCTATGACATCTCTTCAGTGTTCTAAGAAGGGGTGTTACAGCTGACCCGTTGGAAAATGGTATAAATTAATTGCAATTATAAGATGTAAATTATAATAAATATCTAAAAATAATTATCTCCCAGTGGGGTTTGCGTTAATCCCACTTGGACTTCTGGTGCGTTCGATTCAGACGTTTTGTGACTCTATGTTTGGCGTGACTGAATTTTCTTCTCCGTTTGATGGGGTTATGGCAGTCGGAGTCGAGATAGGCTGGGGTCGTGGTAGTGTGTATCGAGGCGTCTCCTTACTCTGGAAGAATGTTTCCTTAGAGGTTCATCTTCACTGCCCACAGGTGACTCCTAATGTACCACTGGCCTACAGTGTTGCTTCGAGGTAGTGCTTGGCTTCGCCCTTCGTCTACGTCCTCGTCTTGTTTCGATATAGTTGTGTTTAGTTTCGCTATTGTATATTTCTTGCCTGTATTTTGCACCTTTTTTGTATTTTTGTGTTTGCTTAGACGGTTATCCATCTGCCGACTTGTCGGCATTCGAGGTTAAGGTTTGTCTGACCTCGAATTTTTACCAAATAAAAAAAATTGTGGTGTTTTTGACAAGCATCAAAGTCCTTCAAACAACTTTTAATTAAAAATGGATTGAGATCAAGAATATCGACTTGGATGGCGATCCAATTGATATTGGAATGGGCAAAGTTAATGGGATGGTTTCCCAAGTGGGATGGGAGGCTTATCATGCTGGTTTAAATGGGAGAAGTCTCCTCGTGGGTCCATCTAGCTGAATTTTGATGGATCTAAACTTTATCTACGGAATGTTGCTTATGGTTTTGTAATTCATCAATGTTGACATTATTTGTCTGTGATGGGGACTTACAATAATAATTCTATTATTTATTATAGAGATTATTATAAAGATATGAGAAAGTTTTGGGTTTCATTGATTGATGATGATAAGGGTACATATACAATTACATTAATTGGTAAATAAGGGTTTCCCAAAACTAAAGATACACAATATACAAAATCTATCCATTAATAACAACCAATAATTATCTTAATACCCTTATAAGCTCATATGGGAGGGCACACATGACGCTTATCACGAAATGTTTTGAACCGACCACTTCCTAATACCTTGGTGAAAATGACGACAACTTGATCCAAAGCATGAAGGTGACAAACAACAAGGTCCCCAACCTCAACTTATTCTCAAACAAAGAAGTAGTCGATACGAATGTGCTTGGAATGTTGATGGAGAATATGATTGGCAGACATATGAGTGACATTAAGATTTTCAAGTAGGACAATAAGGGGATCCATCAACTGGAGCTTGCAATTCGGTTAGGAGTTGATAGAGCCAAAGAAGCTCAACGATAGTGAATGCAATGGCACGGTATTCCACTTCCGTTCTTGGACAAGAAACCACCTTCTACTTTTGAGATGACCAACTAAATAGATTGACATCATAGTAAACAGCGAAGCCCTGTTAAAAGTGACAATCATCCATGTTAAAGGCTCAGCCTGCATCGGTGAAAGAAACCAATCAAGTGTCTGTAGCGGGCTTAAAACGAAGACCATGAGAAATGATACCTTTCAAATAGCACATAATTCGTTTGATAGTTGCCCAATGAATCTTAGCGGAGTTATGCATGAATTGACAAACCCTGTTGATTGGATAAGCAATCTCCGAATGGATGATAATAACATATTGAAGAGTGTCAACAATGCTTTGATACAAGTGTGGATTGAGGATTGGATCGCCATCTTGAATGAGGCAAGAGCATGGTTCAACCAGAGAAGCAATGGGACGAGCATCAAATATTGTGCTACGGTGAAGTAAGTCCTTGATATATTTCTGCTGAGTGAGCAATAAGGTCTTCGCAAAGGGGTGTTGAGATCTTAAGAATTGGGTATTTGGGTATTGATGGTCGTTTAATTAAAGGGGGTAATTTGGGTATTAAAAGCAATATATGGAGATTAGCAGTATCCACGAAACATAGAATTTTTACAATCGGATGTAAAATTGGACTTAAGATATTTCTATGATTTTTCTATTCATTATATTTTCAAGTAAGCTAATATTGTTACATATTATTGCTTATCCCATGTACAGTTTCCCTACCGATGGAGGTTTGGAGAAAAATACGAAACTTCAAGTTCTCATCCTCAATGATGCTCTAGGAAGCAGCATCACCATCATCATAAGGCGATAGCTTTTGTTCTTATTTACTTCATGGCTTCGACGTATTTTTTATGTTTGAAGGCCCCACTGACCCGAAGTGATTTAGAAAGATTCTTCTTTATCCCAAAAAAAAAAGTCGAGTAAAACCAGTAAGGATCATCTAGTCCACTTTTGTAGTCCATTGATTTTGATTGGACATGGTAGATTTGTTTATTATTTTTCTAATAAATGCTAGCACTTTTTAATATATTTTAATGATTCTCTACCAATCAAAACAAATGGATTACAAAGTGGAGTATAAAGGTGGTTTACCTCTAATGTAAAATAAGGAGTTGGTATGCCGATGAAGAGAGTATCTAATATCCAATAAGCAACCTTAAAAATAGTTTTGTATAACAGGCTCAAACTTGAACTTTTTGAAGAGATCGCAAGTTGAGTTTAAGCATAAAAATAAACTTGATGATTTTGGGCTCAACTCAAAAAAAAATTTAAAGTATAAGCATATCAAAGTTTTGTTAGAGATTGGGTAGGGCACCCAGTTGCTATGGGGTGCTAGAATGTAGGAAAACAGAATTCTATTAAGGCTGAAGCTCTTGTTTTATTGCTAGGGGTGCAGAAAGTTAAAGAACTTCATATTTAAAATCTCCATATTGAAGGGGACTCTCTAATTATAATTAAACCCCTGCGAGATAACTCTCGCTGCCCATGGGAGATCAAACTTCTCATGTCAGATATTAAACTGCTTCTTCAAGCAGTTGACAACATATCTTTCTCTCATGTGCCCCGATATGGCAATAATGTAGCTAACAAGGTTAAACACATTAGCCGCTTTGCAATGGGGCGAGAGGTTTTCAATGTTCTAGATTTATTGAACCTCATCCGAAAGGATGCTATCGGGTAGGTTCGTTTCTGCCTGAAAGTTTACCTAATTTTTTTTATTTCTTTTTGATAAGGTAAAGATTTGAGTGGGGTCAGACCCGATTGGACCCCCACCCAAGGTCATCCTTACAAATGAGGACACGTAAAGCCGAGTCGGTGAAGAGATCCTGTGTGGATGTTGTATGGAGGAGACTCGCAATCTTGTCGATGGTCGCATTGATCTCCCGGAAGACGTGGCCGAATTGCACCCTTTCAAAATGTTGGAGGAGGAACAGGGTGTCAGAAATCAGCATCTCAATCTCCTACGGGCAGCTCCACAGTCTTCGCAAGCAGTTTATAATTATCAGACTGTCACCTTCGATCATGATACTGGACATGCCAAGCTCTTTCGCCTTGGCGACGCCTCCTTTGAGGGCAAGAACCTCAGCTGCTAAAGCGGAAATGTGCCCACATTTGAATCCACCACAATTGATGATTGAACCGTGGTGGTCCCTGATAATGAAACCTGCAGAAGAAGCCTAGTTCTGTAGTTTTTTATTGGTATCATTTTCCATATTTTGGATGGATGTTGTATTTTGGTTATCGAATATATTTCGATTCCTTTTTGTCCATATACACCACCATGTCATCACAAATCTCCCTTTTTGCTCAGGTTTGAGTTTGTTGAATATTTCGCAAACGATGTTTTTGATCGATGTGTTTCTAGATATTTCGAATCACTATTTCAATTTTTGGGTCAATTATGTGAATAAGTTGTAACGTGTGGTTGCATTCAGAAAAGAGGTGGGTCGGGCTTTTATCCGCCTGATCACACAATGAGCAAGTTAGATGAACATAAATGCCTTTGTTTGCTAGTATGGTCTTAGTTGGGAATCCGTCTTGTGCGAGCTTCCAAATGAAGTTTTTAACTTTTGAAAATGTGTCAAGGTTCCATATCCATGTCGTGCCGGTAGTTCCTTCTATGTTTTGCCTTGTGATGTGCTCTAAGGCACTTGCTGTACTAAACCATCCGTTTTTGCTTGGTTTCCAATATAGTCTGTCTTATATGTCATTTTCTGGTATGTAGACGTTCTTGATTTTGTTAACCATATCCATCGGAAGGATATTGGATAGTTCATCAATATTCCATTTCTTGTTGTTGTCGATGAATTTTTCCACCTTGTCATTTTCATTGAATGTGGAGTTGGGATGTTGTCGGCCCTTTATTGGTGTGTCGTCTAGCCAGATGTTCTTCCAAAAATTGATCGTTTTTCCATTTCCTATTTGCCATATTAGTCCTTTACAGAATTCTTCTTTCAGTTCCATTAGTTTTTCCCATTGCCGGGAGGCATTACCTTTTCTTTGGTATTCAAGGAGGGGGGTTTCTTTCAAATATTTTTCGTTAACCAATTGGACCCAGGGGTTGCATGGTCCAGGTAAGATTTTTCATAGCAATTTCATTTGTAATGCCTGGTTCATATCTTTTATTTTATGTATTCCAGTTCCTCCTAGTTGTTTCTGCTTGCAGACCTTGTCCCAACCAATAAGAGGTGAAAAAGATTGTTCTTTGTTCCAAAAGAAACACCTTTTTATTTGGTCAAGTTCTTTATGGATTTTGGTAGGGAGCATGAAGTTTTGGATAATGTAATTCAGCTTAGCCACTAGGTTAGATCTAATTAGTGCTGCTCTTCCCTCTTGTGATAGAGAGTTAGTTTTCCATTTCGTGAGTTGTTTGTCTAGTTTTGCATATTGTCTCTTCAAAAGTGATTTTGTTGACTTGACGATTGATAATGGGGCATCCAAGGTATTTATCAAGTGCTATCTGGTTGTTTATGTGGATCGTACTCTGTATCAATTGTTTTTGATTGTTTGAGACTTTCGGGGTGGTTCGGAAGGCCAATTTATGGAAATTGACCTTTTGACCTGATATGGCACAATAGTCATCAATGATATTTTTCACCACCCGACACGAGTCTTGGTTTGCCTTTACGAAAATCATCATATCGTCTGCAAAGGAGAGAAAGAGAATTTTGATTCCCAATCTAGATATTTTGAATCCAATGGATTTGTCTGTCTGGTTAAAAGTGGCTTGGAGTTTTCTTGCTAGAATTTCTGCTCCTATGATGAACAAATAAGGGGAGAGCGGGTCTCCTTGTCTGATGCCTCTCCTTGGCATGAAAGGGTCAGGGGGTCCATCATTAACCAAGAATGAGAAGGAGACAGTCTTGACACATTGTTCAATCCATCTCCGAAATTTTTGGCAAAAACCAAATTTTTCCAAAACTTTGAATAAGAACTCCCATTCCACTCTATCGTATGCCTTTTCCATATCTAGTTTGATGGCAATCCATCCTTCTTTTCCGCTTCTACTTTTGAATGAGTGGAAAATTTCATGGGCTATTAGGACGTTGTCTTGGATAGCCCTTTCAGATACAAAGGCCCCTTGGAGGGGGTGAATAATTTTCTTTAGAATTGGTATCATCCTTTCTGCAATGATCTTGGCTATAGCTTTGTAAATCGTTGAACATAAGCTTATTGGTCTAAAGTGGTTAGGAGTTGTCGGGTTATCACTTTTTGGGATCAATGTGATAAAGGTGTGGTTTGTGGATCGAATCACAACAAGGTTTGTGGATCGGATCGTAAGATCCTTGAAATATAATTAAATAAAAAATAAAAAATATATAAAAATATATATAACAAAATGGCTTAAATTAAAGTTCTAGAATGAGGAAAAAAATATTAGTGACACAATATAATTGTGTTTCAAGATATAAAAAGCTACATTTACGATCTTAGACATTGTCATAATGGTTAAAAGACTCGAAAATAGTTATCCCTAAGCCATTTTTCACGTTTCATACATGAATGTGTACAATTAAAAACTCTAAAATCAACCAAGGAAACAAACAAATGTTTAAAAAATACACATTGTTAAAAAAAAAAATAGGATCGCATCGGATCGTAAGATTCTATCGATCCATTAAGATTCTAAAGATCCCATAGTAGATCCTACACAAAAAGAATTCTATGTATAGATCCGGATCGGGCTCCTGAGTAGGATCGTAGGATCTTAAGATTCTAAATATCCGGATCTAGATTCTAATAATAATGATACCTCCCAAACCCACCAATTAGTTGCCACCATTGATGACATTGTAAAGTGGCAATTGGGTGGATTGAGTCGAATTTGAATTCAGTCATTCGAGTTGCGAGTCATTCGGCTTTGAATAATTTCAATGATTTAGTTATTTGGGTTGGGGCTAGGTTGGTTTGAATTAGGGTTCGTTTGGATAGTCATTCATTATGACTTATAATGTATAATATTGTATTGTAATATATATTATAATGCATATTGTGTATTATAAATCATAATAAGTGTTTATCCAAACAAACCCATTGTTTTATGCTTATTTCGGATTTTGATTATTCCAATATTTATATTTAAAAATAATTAGGATATCTTTTAACTTAAGTGGCGGAACCTCTTTGGGGCAGGAGGTGGCGGTGGTCCCTCTGGACTGGAAAAAATTAATGTAATATGTAATATGTTTTTTTTATTATATTTGGAAGTAAAATGATATTTAAACAATCAATTTACTTATTTTAAATGGTAAGTGATTAATATTTTAACTTAGAAGTCAAGGGTAAATCCTTACATCTTCATTTAAGAATAATATTTTTTGAAATTATTGTGAATTTGACATAAAATAACTAAAAAAATCCAAAATATTTTTTTTCGGCCCCTCTGAATATATAGTTCAGGTTCCGCCGTTTCTCGACTTCGAATTTCAGTTATAACAGGTTCAAAAATTGAATTGAGTTTGATACATTTGATCGAGTTTGGATCTATGAGAGTATGAATTCAAGTTGTATTTACTTTGATAATACGATTACAATATATAGCCACTTACAATTCTATCAATAAGAGATCAAATCATATCTTAAGATTAAATCATATCTTAATAAGATAAAACTAAATCATAACAGGATAGACTCATATCATGAATAACTTAGCAACTAAGACTAGGTCTTATCTAATATCCCCTGCAAGCTGAAGGACATGGAGTGAGCAGAAGCTTGGGACGAAGAGCTCCAAAGAAGAGACCCGTGAGAGCTTGGGACGAATGTGCTTGACAAAGAGCTCATTAGAGTCTACTTGTTGTCGAACATAATGATAATCCAACTGAATGTGTTTGGACTTGGTGGTGATAACAGGGATGTTTATGAGAAAAGTGGTCGATTGATTGTCACACAGAAGGACCAGGGTGCGTGTGATAGGGACACGAAGCTCACGCAACAGCTGGCCAAGCAAGGCAAGCTCAATGGCGGTGAATGCAAGAGCATGATACTCAGCCTCAGTGCTAGAGCGAGCGAGAGCTTTTTGTTTGCGACTCGACCAACTGATGAGATTGCCGCCATATAACACCACGAAACCATGCTGAGAACGTAGGTCAATAGGGTACGTTAGTGGCTCAACCGGCATCAGAGTAAGCGACGAGATCAGCCTAAGGTGATGCAGTGAGAGTCAGACCATGACCAAGAGACCCCTTAAGATATCGCAAGATCCGCTTAACATGCTGCCAGTGAGAGGTTAAGGGACGATGCATATGTTGGCATGCTCTATTGACAGCAAAACTAATCTCAGGGTGGGTGATCAAAGCATAATGTAGACTGCCGACAACATGGTGGTAGGAACTTGGATCGGCATAGGGTAAGTCAGAGGCAGAGGGAGCTAGCCTTTGTAACTGACGCGTCTGCAAAGGAGGAGATTGATTTTTCTTCCAACATGTTACACCGCTCAAGCAAATCATGAAGATATTTCTGCTGGGAGAGATGAATAGAGGAACCAAAGTAAATAATCTCAACACCAAGGAAGAATGATAGCCTACCAATATCCTTGAGAGCAAACAGTTGATTCAACGCAATGATGAAGCGAGCAATGAATGCAGAGTCAGAGCCAGTAACAATAATATCATCCACATAGACAAGAATATAGGTTATAGATGAAGCCGTCTGCAGAACAAATAGGGAGGTGTCTCAAAAACATGCCTGGAAGCCACAAGTGTGCAAGTACAGGCGAAGTTTATTGAACCAAGCGCGGGGAGCCTGTTTCAAGCCATATAGTGCCTTATATAACCTGCATACATGAGTTGGAAACTGTGGATGAACAAACTCCCTCGGCTGGGACATATAAACCTCCTCAGTCAAGTCACCATTTAGAAAGGCATTGTTGATATCAAGCTGACAGATACCCCAACCTCGAGACAGAGCAATACACAAAATAACCCAAATGTATGTAGGTTTGACGATAGGGTTAAATGTGTCAAAGTAGTCGACGGCTTCCTCCTGATGAAAGCCCTTGGCGACAAGACGTGCTTTGTACCATTCAATGGTGCCATCAGGTTTCCGCTTAATGCGAAATACCCATTTGTGTTGCCCACAACATTAGCATAAGGCGGACAAGCGACAAGTGACCAAGTTCTATTTGCTTGTAGGGCATCAATTTCAACCTGCATATCTGAGCACCAATTTTTGGATTTGATTGCGGCAACAAAGGTGATGGGTTCCTTCTCGGTGAGGAGACAAACCGGGGAGGGGTGTCGTGTGCTGAGGAAGGTGCAAGGTTTGAGGTCTCCTGTCTGGGCACGAGTGGCCATGGGATGGCGAGAGTCCTCAATAGGTCGAAGGTAACCAAGTAAGGGTTGATCAGTGGGGATAGGAGGAGGAGGCTGTGCATCCATCGAAGAAGCCGAAGACGATGAACTAGGGGTAGGTTGAGGTGAGGCCGTCGAGCTGTCTGTGGGAAAGGGTGAGGTTAGAGGTGTTGTGACCGAGGTGGCCGGAAGGTGTCGTGACCGAGGTGGCCGGACTGATGATGGGGACTGAAAGAGAGGTGTCGGAGGTGGCGAGGCTAAGTGTCGAGAGAGAGGGTGAGACGGGTGAAGAGACAGACGGCGAGGGTGAAGGGGATGGTGAGGACAGTGAATCTGTAGCAAGGTGAAGGGCCCAAGTAGGGATGACAATGGGTCGGGTTATGGGTGGATGTTCTACTTTCATCACCCGACCCACCACCCAAAACCCTTCACCCGACTCTACCCATCACCCACCAAATCTTTCACCCACCCCGTCCACCCATCACCCACCGGGTGATCGGGTGGATCGGGCGATAATTCGAGTGAAATACAAGAGACATCAAATTCAATGAAAAAAAATTATAGAAAACATTCGTCAAACACATCGATGAATAAACAAGTACCAAATATAGTCAAATGCGTGTAAACATCCACAACTTTCAACACTTCAAGCTAAGAGTGTTAGAAATAAAAAAAACATTACAACAATTATGAATAAAAAGAAGAGCAAACATAGTCTTCACCAACCAAAAGCTTCACCAACCAAAAGAAGAGCAAACATAGTCTTCACCGTCCACAACCTTCTACATTAGCATCATCAAAAGGTAAGTAGTGTTCCTTCAATGGAAGGATCCTGAAAACATAAATATGAACAAGATAAATTAATATGCAAATGTATACTCTTATATATAATGAACATGCATACTTGTATGGTAGATAAAAAACAAAACAAAAATCATACATACATCAATAACTTCATGGTTAACGGTAACTTCTTCCAAATCTTCATCGTCCGTACAAGTACCACACGCTTGTGGATTTTGAACATTATATCCTATCACAAGAACAATTATTATTGATTGAATTGTAATTACTGAATCAATATTAATTAGAACTTGGAAATATGAACTAGAAGAAATAAAAAGTGAGATGAAACTACCTGCGAAATCTTCAAGCATCCAATTTTGTAAGCACATCAATGCTTCAACGGTTTTAGAATGAAATTTAGACCGATGAGGGCTCACCAATCTACCACCCGAGCTAAAAGCACTCTCAGAAGCAACAGTAGATGCAGGAATGGCTAAAATATCCTTAGCAATTTTACGCAACGTGGGATACCTCAACTCAGTCTTCCAATGTGCAAGAACATCAAAATCATCACAAGCTGGTAAAAGATCTTCATCAAGATAGCTATCTAACTCAGATATGACGGAAATCTTCTTCTTCCTATTTTTCTTTGCCATGTCCCATCGAGAGGATTTGACTCCCAAAACCTTTTGAGAAGGATCACTAACTGCATGTTGTTTTCCACGCACATCTCCCTCGCTCGGAGCATAATCTTCTTGATTTATTTCCTCTTTATCTTGATACTCAGACAATAGATCATACAACAATGATCGAACCCCCTCAACTTCATCATCAGCCGAGTCACCATAAATATCTCTAAAATAGAATTCCACGCATTCTAATGTAGAGTTCCATCTTGTTTTGCACTTTGAAGGGAAAAGCACTTTGAAGTATCAAAAAGGTAGAGTTCCATCTTGTTTTGCAATCAAGAATTAGCTTTCTTGAACAATCAATTTTCATCTTCAAACTTCTCAATCCTTTTCGGAGTTGCAGTCCAAAACAATACACAATTATGTACATTCTCAATACTAGGAGCAATCACATTCAACCCATCTTGAACAACCAAGTTCAAGATGTGTGCACTAGAACGCATATGCAGAAAATCACCATTCAATAAAAGTGAGCTTGATTCAAATTTCCCTTTCAATACATCCATCAAAGCATCATTTGTAGTACAATTATCCACAACGATAACAGAAATTTTTTCAGCAATGTTGTACATATTGCAACAATCAACCAAAACTTGGGCCAAAGTTTCTTTTGTGTGTGGACAAGGAACAAAAGCAAACCTAATCATATACAAAAAAATCAACAACTAATTAAGCACCTAAAAAACAGTAACAGAAAAAACAGCAACATAAAAAACAGCAACAGAAAAAACAGCAACATAAAAAAAACAGCAATAAACAGGAAAAAAACAGCAATGAAAAACAACAAAAATTTAGCAAATAAAAACAGGAAAAAATCAGCAATAAAGTGAGTAGTGATGCTTACCTCAAAGTTCTATTATGCAAAACCCATTGATCATCAATGAAATGAGACGTGATAGCCATGTAACCCTTCTTTTGGTGACTTGCGGTCCACATATCGGTTGTGAGAGCAATTCTCCCACTATGACCCTCAAATATCTTCTTAAGAGCTCCTTTGTTGGTTGCAAACATTTTCATGATATCGCTCTTTAAAGTGTTGCGAGAAATCAATTTGAAGTTTGGATTCAACCCGGTGACAAATTTCCGAAATCCAATATGATCCACAATAGACATTGGATACTCGTGCATAGTAACCATATTGGACAAGTCCTTCCTCGATACTTCTGGATTGAAGTTATAGTTTTCCAAGCTTGCTTTGCCATCCGGTTTAGATGCGCTATGATTGAGCAACATTTGACGAGGATCAAGCATGGTCCTCATGTTTCTTCTCGGGCACCTATTTGTCATGTGATCCTTCAAGTGTGAAGTTCCATTTTTCCCCCATCAGACATCAATTTACCACAATGCATGCACTTTGCTTTTTGTTCACCATTGACGATCTTCTTCTCAAAATGATTCCATACCTCCGATTTCAACTTCCTTTTATTTTGAGAAATCGATGCTTCGACTTCTGGCACATCAGATTTAGTGGTAGGTTCGGAAGAAGGTATGTTAGATCCTTCTGGAGTAGGTGTAGGATTGGAGGGTTCGGTTGATATTGGCGTATGAGAACAAGAAGATCGATCCTCCGACCTCTGCTCACTAGACAATGTAGCCATACCTACGAGTAAAATTTAAAATCAATAAACAACTAACCAAACTCAATGAATAATACATTAACTTAATAAACAACATCTACCAGATAAACCCATCTTATACATAATATTACAAAGGAGACAACCCATATTCTGTTTGTATTTCCGTATACTAATTTTTATTCCAAACACACAACCCAAATTCCAAATAATGCCTCATGAAAACAATCAATACAGTATATACATACATATATATATATATATACATATATATACATACTAATTTCATTCTACGTAGACCTTATTCGGAATTGGACAAGGGATGTGTATTTGGACTAAAAATTGATGACTAGATGAGTATGAACACTCATTATTCAATCAATTAAAAACCTAATTACCAACCATCGATGAGTATATAGCAACCTTTGGAGTATTTTCGAACATAGGGATTACAGGCTTAAAATTGGACGTTTTAAACAAATTCTTGCGACAAGAGAGAGAGGAGAGAGGAGAGAGAGAGACTCACGGGAGATGGCGGTGACTGGAGAGGAAGGTGCTACATGGGAATGTCTGAACTATTGAAGACCCAAGAGGTGCTCCCTCATACCTCAAGCGGCGGCAGAGAGAAAGATTGAAGAGAAGATCGATTGAACTGGAAAGTGTTTGATAGGGTTTAGGGGGTATATTGGTAATTCTACATATAAAATATAATTATATAATATAAGTCGGGTGACAGGTCAGGTGATGGGTCGGGTGACGGGTGGGGAATGTCTTCACCCGAATCTGACCCGACCCATCACCCGTTCACCCATCACCCATTTAATACCCGCTTTGTTTCAGATTTTCACCCACCTTTTCGGGTCGGGTGAGACGGATATCCATCAGGTGCGGGTGAAATTGTCATCCCTAGGCCCAAGAGGACGTCGAAGATGGTGCGATAGAGGGAGACATGTGTTTGTATGGGAAATAGTCCTCATTGAAGACAACATGAGCGGAAATATAGATTCTACCGGATGGTAAATGCAAACAGACATAACCCTTGTGTTTGGAATTGTACCCGAGGAACAAATGGGGTTGGGATCAGTAGGCCAATTCGGTGGAGTTGTAAGGCTTAAGATAGGGAAAACTTCGGTGGAGTTGTAAGGCTTAAGATAGGAAAAACACAAGCACCTAAAGGTTTTAAGGAGAGTGTAGTCAGAAGTTTTATTGTAAAGAAGTTGATAGGGTGAAGCATGATAGAGAAGGGGAGCGATGGTGTGATTTGACAGATAAACTGCGGTGTGAAAAGCTTGTTCCCAATACTCAAAAGGAAGGCCGGAAAGAGCCAACAGAGAGAGACCCTTTTCCTGGACAATGCGATGACGACGCTCTACAACACCATTTTGAGAGGGAGTATGAGGGAAGGAGAAGCGGTATTGAATACCATGCTGACGGAGATATGAGGTTAAGGCAAGAAACTCACCACCACCATGTTTGAAGTTGTTTAATGGGTTTATTGAATTGTGTTTGTACCATTTTGTGAAAGAGTTTGAAAGTTTGCAAAACCTGTGACTTTAGGGACAAAAAATAGATCCAACAAAACTTGCTATGATCATCAACAAATTGGACAAAATATTTATTTCCATGAAGCGAAGAAACAGACGCAGATCCCCAAACATCAGCATAAATGAAAGCAAAACTAGAAGGGCTAGACTCATGGACGGTTGTAATAGGTAAACGACGACTTTTGCCGAGTTAGCATGACTCACAAACACTATAGGAAAGTGTTTATTCGACACCGGTAACTGAAATTTAGACAAAAGACTTTTGAGGATAGCAATGTGAGGATGAGCAAGTCTATTGTTCCATCCTTGAAGGGTGGTTAGGTATGTCAGGAGAGCTCTGGAAGGACTTGGATTGGGGAGGAGGCAGTAGAGTCCATCTTCAACGGTTCCCTTCAGGATCCGCCCCTGCAAATCCTTTACAAAATAAGAATCATTATGGAGTTCAATGAAAACATCATTAACCCTAGTAAGGGAGGTTGCACTGAGTAAGTTTTTGGAGATTTTAGGGACAACAAGAACATTGCGCAAGGATAAAGAGCGACCAATAGAAGAGGAGCCAACATGGGTGATAGAAATAGTTTTACCGTCACCGAGAGAAAGATGATCAGTATTGTCATATTCAGAGCGAAAGGACAAGTTCCTCATGTTGTTGGTGACATGATGAGAGGCGCCGGAGTCCACAAACATGGAGGAACTAGGGACAACGTGATTGGTAGACTTCGAAACATAGGTTGATGGAAATCGGGTAACATCAAGCCAACTGAAACAGTTTCTGGCGGGGTGACATACCGATCACAAATCTGGTAGACAGGGCGGGATGAGGGATGCGAGGAATTGGTGGCATCTGAAGAGGAATCAAACGAGCGACCACGACCCCGTCCTTGACCACGATCATCGCTGCCACGACCGCAAGATGAGGCATCCGACCGTCTCTGGGAGTTGTTGGAGATGGAGTTGGCAACAGGAGGAGGGGTGGAGGAGGAGGCGGTTGGAGGAGGGATAGCCACACTGTCGATAGCAGCAGTAGGAGCGGACTCATGGTGAAGGCGCTCTTCCTCGTGAAGCAAGAGGCCAGTGAGTTCATCAACGGTGACCGGTTCAACCTGAACTTCGACAGCCGCTTTGAATGCACCATAGGAGGCATCCAAGCCATGAAGGAGAGAAGCAACGAGATCATCATCCTATACAAAGTACTAACACTCATCAAGAGCATCAACAATGGACCACTTCTTCTCTATGTAGTCCATCATGGACAAGGAACCCTTTGAAAGATTCTGAAGTTGACCTTTCAGATTCGTCAGACGAGCAAGTGTTTGGGATTGAAACATTAAGGAGATCATAGCCCAGGCATCATAGGAAGTGAATGCCTTGGCCACATAGCACAACAGTTTCTCGGACAAGGTGGAGTGGAGCCACACCAAGACAAAACGATCCGTCTTTCGCCAAGCGGTGTACTCAGCAGTAGGAGTCGCATCATCAGTCGGGACAGGGAGTGGTTTCTTGAGCACATAGGGCTCAAGTTCATAGGCCTCAAGGGTGGAGAGAACAACGCTTCTCCAAGAGTAGTAGTTGGATCGATCAAGCTTGATCGAAAAGTTAGGAAATTGCATGTTTGTGGAATTGCTAGTGGAAAGGATGATTGTATTATTGGATTGGGAGGTCAACATGATGACGGATGAAAGAGGCGGCTGAACAGGGAGAGGTCGATTTTTTTTTTTTTTGGTGAAAGACCTAAGCTCTAGATATCATATGAGAGTATGAATTCAACTTGTATTTAATTTGATAATACGATTACAATATATAGCCACTTACAATTCTATTCTATCAATAAGAGATCAAATCATATCTCAAGATTAAATCATATCTAGATAAAACTAAATCATAAGATGATAGACTCATATCATGAATAACTTAACAACTAAAACTAGGTGTTATCTAATAGGATGATCGGTTTGGACTTTGGATTATCGTATTGTTCGGATGTCTAGTAAAAATGGATCGAGTTTTCGGGTTGAAGTTGGAACTTCTCGCTCTAGCGGCAAAAAAGCAACGGAACAAGGAGCATGCGGAAAAAGCAAAATTTTGGAGGCAAACGGAGAGAGTGAATTAAAGGGAATGGCGGCGGGGCGCGCAAATCTTTCCCTTGTCCGCTGTGTAGACTCGTGTCGACTGTCCCATGGATTTGCATACGGTTAGTGTTCGTCATTTCCATGAATCCAAAATCGTGATTTGGATGGCCACAATTTCTCAACTTCCTCAATTCCTCTGCACGAATACAATTCCCCAAATGTCTTTTTGTGCAAAATCCCTAACTCCAAATCAAACCACAAATGTCTTTTGTTCAAATCCCTAATTCAGTCCACCAATTGATTCAATATGCTTTTCCCGGATACTGCCTGCAATTCAGGTTGTAGTTTGTAACAGGAATCCATTAGAGAAGAAGGAATATGACAGGAGGTGGAGGTGGTGCCGGTGAAAGGCAACTCGATCAAACGCCCACCTGGGCAGTTGCTGCCATTTGCGCCAGCATCGTTATCATCTCCATTGTTCTTGAAAAGGGTCTCCACCATGTTGGACAGGTTAATTTCATCCACTTCCTTTGTTTTTGTTTTTGTTTTTTTAATGACAACTAACAAGAAAAAGGGAATTTGCCTAGGGTTTTGATTTATCTTGTGGGTTTGTGGTTGTAAAATTAGCGCTAATTTTGTTGCTTGATTGTGGGTTCGTATGGGACGGGGTTAATAAACTGACTAAAATTATAAACAGTGTAAAATTTATAAACTGTTGGTAAAAGTAGTTAAAAATTTAAACAACAAGATAATCTCCGTATGGGGAGGAAAACAGTTTATTTGTAAAAAGTGGTTGTTATTAGGGATATTGTGGTACTTTCAAACCAAATAAGATAAAGGGGAGAATAAACACCTAAAAAAGCACCGATTTGTAGCTTATTTTTTAACCCTTTTTTAACAGTTTTTACTTGTTTTTGGCCTCCCATACACCCATTTAAACTACTTATAAAAAAAAACATCTGTTTGTACTTAATTTTTACCTATTTATAATCACACCCATATCATTTGCCTCTTCCACATGACAGAAGCTCCAACCATTGAAGCTTTGTTACATGATAGAATGACAAGTGCACAAAATCATTGTGTGAAATCATTACAACTATATTTGAAATTGCCTTTCCCAGTATCTGTATCGTTTCTGTTTATGTGCAACATGTACACCATAAATATCGATTGAATATATTTAGCTCTTTCACCTCTTTGTTATTATACGGTGTATTATTATACACTGATATTCCTTGTCAATTCCTTTTTAGTTCCACTGTTCATTGTACTTAGCATATGCTTTCTTTGATCTTGAATTGAAGTGCTGCTTGTGGAATGTTGTTGTCTATTATCTTCATTACTTTACGCTTTGATATGAAGAAGAAGAAGAGTTTCAAGAGTGATTTGCCTTTCTTACAGGTTTAGGTTTCTGAGGAATGGGAGGCACACTAGTTTTTGTGGCCTAAGATTTTTTCAAAGTTATTTAGAGAATAAACGCCAAAATTTTGAAGTATTTATTTCTTTTCTGACACCTTCTTCTACATATGCAGTATTTCGAACGGAGGCACAAGACAGCTCTGTGTGAAGCTCTTGAAAAGGTGAAGGGAGGTAAATGTACAAGAAATTGTTACCTCTTACATGAATCACTTGTGACTCCCCTTATCATAGTTTATCAATAATTGTAAGTTTAGTGTTGCATTTTGTTCTTCAGAGCTGATGGTTCTAGGGTTCATCTCACTTCTCCTGACATTTGGGCAAAACTACATTGCAAATGTCTGTATACCCCATAGATTTTCAAACACAATGTTGCCATGCTCTAAACTTGGCAAGCGAGGAAAAGGGGTTGAGCCAATAACAGAACATGAACCAGTGGCAGAGCATAAACGAAAGCTCTTGTGGTATGCTGGTAGAATATTGTCTACTGACAAAGAGCCTACTGGGTGCAAAGAAGTTAGTCGATTTTTCTAAGCCTGGCTCTGTCAACTTATAAAATCTTATCTAGCTAGCTCATCGATTTGAGTTATGTTGATAGGGCGTTCTTTGTTGACAGGGACAAGAGCCGTTTATATCCGTTGAAGCACTGCATCAGCTGCATATATTCATTTTCTTCTTGGCGGTTTTTCATGTGTTTTTTAGTGCAGTTGTAATGACGCTTGGCAGGCTCAAGGTGTGTTTTGTTATAGTTGTATGAATGATATTTTCCTTCTCTCTTTTATTGTTCTTTGCATTATAGAGCTCAACATGTGAGTAGGTTCAAGTGCGACATTTGGTACTTTTGATGCACTTTAGGACTTTCTAACATTTGGAACTTCCAAAAATTTGCTACATATTGCTTGCTAGTTTTTTCTAGTAGCTTGAAGTGTTCTGTATTTAAACTCACAAGTTTAGAACATTAAGTTGGTATTTCATTAACTAATATATGCTTATTTTGACCATAATTTATGCAGATTCGTGGATGGAAAGATTGGGAACTGGAAGCCCTGCATAATGAAGAATCTTGTAAAAAATATACTTGAAACCTATATGAATATCACGATTTACCACTTTTTTATGAGACTAATTTTTAACTTCATATCAATGGCTTGATGCTACTGAACATGCTCTTAGTGATCTTTTCACGTATTCTTCATTATGTTGTGTCTGCAGTTATCTATGCATTTAAGCCATTGCCGCTAATTCTCA
This sequence comes from Persicaria maculosa, assembly GCA_963922045.1. Lineage (NCBI taxonomy): Eukaryota > Viridiplantae > Streptophyta > Magnoliopsida > Caryophyllales > Polygonaceae > Persicaria > Persicaria maculosa. The sequence continues at coordinate 17,852,695 of OY998257.1, read as the reverse complement.
TCCATGGCACTGAACGAAAACTGTTGCAAAATCTGCAGATTCTTCAAAATTGAGACTTGCTCACGAGACATCTTTTGTCAAAGAAAACACCAGTTTTTGGACTAGAGTGCCCATTCTCTTTTTAATTGTAAGATTTGTTTCACCATTTCAGCCTGTTGATTTATCATTGCTAATTTCAGTTTAAACTGAAACTTTATGTCTGTGAAGTTATAACATCACTCTATGATCTCATTCTTATTGTCTTGTTATTGAGCACTATCAAGTATCAAGTATCATATCAAGGATTGTTACCCTTGATGTATTTTTCTCTGAAGTACTTGCTAGTCTAAGTTGTCAAACATTTGGGGTTTTAACAGGTATGCTTCTTCCGACAATTTTTTAGGTCTGTTACTAGATCTGACTACTTAACCATGCGTCATGGTTTTATTAGTGTAAGTTTCTTGCTCTTGATTCGGAGGTTAGATTTCTTTTTCTATTTTTCCTATGGAAAACTAAAACTGTATTTCCTGATAGGTTCACTTGGCCCCTGGAAGTAAATTTGATTTCCAAAAGTACATTAAAAGATCACTGGAAGATGATTTTAAGGTAGTCGTAGGGATCAGGTACATGAAAATTTATTGTTCCTGAGATCTACAACGTTCAAATGGCTTTGTGTTGCTTCTTTGCGGATAAATTACCTCACTCTTTTTTTGTTCACAATGACTACAGTCCTCTATTATGGGCCTCTTCTGTCTTCTTTTTGCTTGTTAATGTACATTGTAAGCTAACTCACTTTTCTATTCTCTTTAGCTATGTAATACAATCAAACTCAAAACTTATTTGTGCTATTTGTTTGTTCCAGCTTGGGATTCCCTGACTTGGCTATCCGTAGTGCCTCTGATTGTGAGATATTTCCACTAGTCAATGATTTATTTTCCTTGAAGGTCAAACAGTATCTAGTGCTTACCATGCTTGTGTTGGTAGGTGATCCTAGCAGTTGGTACAAAGCTTCAAGCAATTATAGCACAAATGGCTGGTGACATTGCTGAAAGACAAGAAGAAGTTAAGGGAACGCCTATTGTTGAGGTCTCGGACAAATTTTTTTGGTTTGAGTGGCCTCAGCTAATTCTTTATCTCATCCATTATACCTTATTTCAGGTAATTGTATGCCTTTTTCTTTGTAAGCATGGCATATGAGCTTACATCTACCAAAAAATAACATTATTAGCTGTTCAAAGACTTGAAATTGCGCAGCTAATTTTACCTGATACTTCGCTTTGCTGCTGTTTACAGAATGCATTTGAGATTACATACTTTTTCTGGATATGGGTAATGAGCTGCCTTTTTATGCCTAATTTTGTATGTGTTATCATTCTTTTATACACTAACGTGCCAATGCCTTGAAATTGCAGTATGAGTTTGGGTTGAGATCTTGTCTTCACCATAGATTCGACCTCACTATCATCAGAGTTGCACTCGGGTAAGCCATTATATATAAATACTAAACTGATAAGAATACTACACCTGATCTTGTTCTTTTCGGGTTTTTTTGCCTGTCATGTAATGATTTCACCTTATATGGCAGGGTTGGAGTTCAAGTTTTGTGCAGCTACATCACCCTTCCGCTATACGCCCTTGTAACTCAGGTATGGTGCAGTACTATATATAGAGTGCGGAAATTGGTTCCAGTGTTCAATATCTTACCTCTCGGAAAATGTGGAAACTGAGCAGATGGGCTCAACCATGAAGCTAAGCATATTTAACGAGCAAACGTCAAAAGCGCTGAAGAAGTGGCACCAGAGTGCAAAGAAGAAACATGGGGAGGGTAGTTCACGGCGTTCATCAACCTCACATCATTTACCAAGTGAGGGCTCACAACAATCAACAAGTGATAGATCAGATAGATCACAGCATACACATAGCTGAGGAGGGCTCATAGCATTTAGCAGCTGAGGGATCCTAACATTCAGTAGGTTGAACAAACAGAGATTGGAATCAGATGATTGATTAGAGCGTTGATAGAACCTAGTTCATTAAGGGCATTTTTGGCATGCCAAAGTTGAATCTAGATTAAATTAAAATCTAGCTTAAAGTTATAAATCTAGATGAAATTTTATAAATAGGTTAAAGTCTTAGCCTTGTGGATAGATTAATTTGGTAAGTTTTTGTTTGGTATGACAAACTTCATAATGTTTTCGCAAAAAGCTTTTTTCTTGAAAGTCTCATTAAGTTTTCCCATGCCGCTTTAAAAATTTCTGCCAAACAAGCCTTAAGTAGCAGGTGACCAACTTTCAACTATTACAGCTAGAATCTGATGTTTTGAAAAAGAGCTTTGATTAACTGTAAAATGTGATTAAGTTACTGATATCATATAGTGTGGGCTTTGGTACTTGCAGCTCTCCCGTATATATAGTCTTTTATGTATATAGTGTGGTCTTTGTTTCACAATTTCTGTTACTGTCATATGTTTTGACTTTTGAGTAATAGTTAGATTTGGATTTTGTTTTATTTTAGGATGACAAAATTTGTCGTTTGACTTTTGTGCACGTTGTTTAAGGAGCTAAAAACTCTATAAAATATTATTTTTTAATCAATTTTTTTTAATATAAATTGATACTTATTAATATTTTCAAACGGAGGGAGTATATTTTAGGAAAATTACAATAAATATACCCAACTTTTGGGATAGTTTCGGAGAATAGCATCAACTTTCAAAGTTGCGAAAAATAGTACCAACTATAGCATTGTTGTAAATGTTGACCCCGTTGATCTTTTTAGAACACAGTTTTGATAGAAAAAGCCTCGTTAAAAAGTGTTCTTTGTCTATATTGCAACTCTTCAATGGGTAAGAATCTTAGATGGATGGATGAGAAATTGAGAACAAAAATATCACTGGTGATAAAAATAACATAAGGAATCTCTTGGTAAAAAAAAACCCCAATTGGTCTCGATGTAAACCTCAACATTTGAAGTTTTACTAACTTGTGTAGTGCTCACTTGAGATACCATCATACCAAGGTGTATTTGTATTTCATATGATTAAAGGTTGTTTCTTGTTTGGTTTATATTTTCGAAAGTTAAAGGAAAGGAAATGAATGTAATCCATTTATAGTTTAAGATACATTGTTAAAAAAATTTATCATTATATATCCTCCAACTTTTCATACAAAATTGGTTTTATTCTTCCACTCAGTTGAACAAAGGATAACCATATCTCCTATACCCCTTTAATTATTACCCCTCTTATCTTATTTTTCATACAAAAAGTAGTATTATTCTCTTATCTAGATATATTTTCTTATACAAAATTTATTTTTATTCCGTTTACCTTGCATGTTTATACCAAACAAGCCCTAAGTTTCTAATATACTTATAAACATAAATACTTGGAGAGTGTTTGGTTAACAATGTATAATATATTCAAAATAATCTGAATTTAAAATTAAACACGTCAAGTGTAAATTTTATAATTACATCATAAATTTAATAGAACTAATTAATGCAATTTAAAAGAATTAAATTCATATTATTTTAAATGTCTTATAAATTGTGTTGACGAAATACTCTCTCTAAGGGATTTTTTGAGTTTTTTTTATAAAAATATGTGACATTTTTTTTCTAAACATAAGTAGAAAATTAATTTAATGAAGTTACTATACAGTCCTCCTGCACGCATCCCTTGAAAATTCTTTATCTCGATTAATACGAGTGTTTATAGTTACACATATTACTGAGATAAAATAACAATACAATATATGTTGGGATTATAAATGTCCCACATCGGTGGTGGACTAAAAACAACAACAAAATATAAGGAGAGGGGAAGTCCCTACACAATGGCTTAAGCTTTTGTGTTAGAAGGGTGGATCCCGACCTTATAATCAAAAACAAAAAGTAAACCCGACACGACTCCCGATTTCTAACGACCCAACCGGGTTTCTCGGAATCTCACAATATACTATCAAATACCTGTGTAAACCTATCTGTGTACAATATACTATCAAATACCTGTGTAAACAGTGGCGGATCTAGGAATTTTCCTAAAGGGGGCTAGACAAAAATTTTCTCAATTTTTGTCACATATATGTATATTTGAGAAATAATTTTTTATATAAATATATTAGAAAAAATCTTAAATTTTTTTATTTAAATAGTTATTTTTTGTAAGAAAAACAAAAATATTTTTTTATATTTATATATAGGACATAATGTTTTTGTTTAAATATATTGGGAAAAATTTTACATTTGTTATTTAATTAGACATTTTTAGGTGAAGAGAACAAAAATTATAAAAAAAAATGATGCTAAAAGGGTTTTTGAACTCATGACCTCAAGGTAATAAATACACTTTTTAACCAACTAAGCTAAATTTTATGTATGATTTTTTACTCATTTTATACTGTTTTATCTATAAAGTTAGTAAAAATTATCAAAAAAATCCAAAAAATATATATATTTTTTACATTTTTCTTCCAGGCTAAATCGGTTTCAACTACCCCAAACTCCCACAGATCCGCCACTGTGTGCAAACCGAGATATAATAATTAGATTATACGGGTCGCATTCTTTTTTCTTTTTTTTGACATATATATTACACATCTCTACCATATGAATATGATGATCCGCTCCTTCCTAGTGTGTGCTTTATTCACATCATTTAATAGTTGCTTTATATAGTTTATGACTCACAGTCACACTACATAACTCAATCTTCACTTTTTCCATCCATTTGCTTTCTTTATATTGTATTCACGTTATCTTGGATTGATTTTACATAATCATCAATCATCCATAATTCGGTGTGCTCTCCTTTATTGCATGTTTTTTCATCCACACTTCTTCAATTACCTCGTTATTTTGTTGGCCACTTCTTTTTTCCTATTTAACCTTCTTATCCCTTCAGCTTTTGAAGAATCAACCTCTTCTTCACAATACTTCATTTATATTATAAGCTCCTTAATTATTAATTAGCACAAATAATTATTTTGTCAACATAATTAGGCTTTATATTAACCATCTACTCATTACCAATTTTACATTAGAAAAAAAAATCCAAACATATGTTTTATAATATGAGCTGAAATAGCATAAGTCAATTAGAGTAACTGAAGCTGATTTGAATGAATTATTTTTTTTAAAAAAAAAATAGTTACATGGACATTTGATAATTATAGCTGATGAAGTAGTCAAGTACAATATAAAATTATCAAAATAGGTACATAAAATCAGAAATGAGAGAGGAGACCACAAAAGAAGATGAATGATACACTTGTAAATACTTCGAATGAAATAAGAAGGTACCAAAAATTCTCATAAGCTTGGTATGGCCATATGCTTTTAGAATTTCCATCAACTTAACTCCTCCAAAGGTTACTTTTTTTTATCAAAACACCCATCCAATAATTTTTCTTCTTCAAAAACTACTTTTTAGCTAGTGTTTCCTAAAGACAACCTATAACTGCACATCATAAATCCATATATAATGAATGTAATTAAAAAAAATTAAAATCTTGCATATGAACACAACATTTGAATTATGTGGAAGAAAATTGAGGTTATACTAATGGCAAATTGACATATCTTTTGTTTTCTTTATATGATCAACAAGGATTTAGGCTCAAAGTTGTTTTAGGCATGTTTGTCTGGGAAAAGATAAACATTTTCTCTTGTTGTTTGATAATGTCAAGAGTTTAGAAGATTGGACTTTGTTATGTGGATTATTGTAAAAATATCTTTTGAACAATTTTTTTTATGTATATATATATAAATCTCTATTAGTTAATATTAATTTTTTTTACTAAAACATGTCATTTTAGCTTTTTACCTTTTTAAAAATTATAACTAATACAAGAGTATTTTTATAAAATAATGATTAAAATATTAAATAATATATTTTCAAAATAAAACTAATACCCTAATTATGTCATATTTTGATGAAAATGGAATAAAAAATATACGTGTGAACAATGAGGCAATGAGCCATTATCTCCAATCCATGAGCCGCCATGGCATATGTATGTTTAGCTAAGTAAAGTTTGACTTTGAGATGTTAAAAATAAGACCTCTTATCTTTTACTCGGAACTAGCTAAGCATAATCCATAGTACTGACATTATCAAAATATTTGGAACTATATGAAGATTTTTTTTTAATTCGAAAAAGTATTTGAAGATTTAGAATCTAACTTTAACATAAAGAATAAAAAGTAGAAATATACTTCATTTTCATGACTATGAAAATCATGATTTTTTTATTTTTTTTTATGTTTGGTACAAGCTTTCAATTGGAAATTTATTAATAGTGAAAACATATACGGTAAATAGTATCCATGTTATTTTGAGATTTATCTTGTTTTTAAAAAAATATACTTATAACAACTTTTTACCATTTATGATAAAATTTATATTTTTAAACTTCACTTATATTATAAATCCATCATATACACACTCATTAATTAAGTGTCTGATAATAAGTATATATATTTGAAAGACTCTAACATTTAAATGAGGTTAATATATTATTGGAGTTGTTTATTCACCAATTATGGGAGTTACTCATAACAAACCTTTAAAAACTTGTGAAAAATATTTACTTTCATAACCATAATGAATAGCATATACTTACTCTCCTAACCTCCTCGTACATATTTTACAATTTTATATTCACTACGTCTCAAAATATAAGTTGCTAGACTTTTTAAAGAGTTAAAAACTATATAAAATATTAACCTTTTTTATTAATTTTTTAAAATAATATTATTTTAAAAAATTAATATTTTATAAAAATTTTACAGTAACTTATTAAAAACATATCAAAAAATAAACTCCCATATCATTATTAAGTAACTTAATAAGCTAATATAATTAATCAAACACTCAATATTAAAAAAACAAACTCATTTTAACTACTACTATTTTATCAATCGATTAGTTACACAAGTCAAATCAACTTTAAATACTTAACAAAATTTAATTTACCAAACATAAGTACATAACATTTTAAAAAGACCAAAAAGAGACTTTTGACATGAACTTTAAATAGTAAATAATCTCATGTAATACAATCTAAGTCCTCCTAGGGTTAGTTATGACTTATGATCAAATAATTTCCTTACCTAAAACTAGCCATTTTCTTGCACCAACTTTAATTTTTTTTTTAATTTCCTTAAGACGTTTCGCATGCCATCTCATATCGTGTGACTTATTTAATTATTCCTAGTTCCTACTACTATAGTGTATAAATTATTTTTTTAATTGGGCCGAAAAAAAAATCTTTTTATATTATATATCGAGAGTACATGTAGTAGCATCAAGACAAACGTGTCCTCTCTCTTTCTCTCTGTAGTCTGTATCCTCTCTCACAAAGTGTCGACCCTAAATCCCCCTTTCCGCCATGACTTATCCTTCCAGATTCCTCAAATCCACTTCCCCTCCGGCCGCCGATGCGTCGTCGGCCAACGAGACCGTTGACTCCGACTTCGTTGTCATCCTCGCCGCGCTCCTCTGCGCCCTAATCTGCGTCCTAGGCCTCGTCGCCGTCGCTCGCTGCGCTTGGATCCGCCGCCTATCCGGAGGCGGCGGCAGCACCGCCCACTCCTCGGCCAATAAAGGCCTCAAGAAGAAGGTGCTTCGCTCGCTCCCAAAGCTCATCTTCTCCGAGGACCTCGCCAGCAAGCTCGCCGATTGCCCTATCTGCCTCTCCGAATTCGTCGCCGGAGACGAAATCCGTGTCCTCCCTCAGTGCGGCCACGGCTTCCACGTCGTCTGCGTCGACACCTGGCTCGGATCTCACTCCTCCTGCCCCTCCTGCCGCCAGATCTTGGCCGTCGGGAGATGCCAGAGGTGCGGCGGCCTCCCCGCCGATACCTCCCCGGCTTCCGAACCTCCGGTGACGGAGACCGCCATCGAAGTAGGCGGTGCCGGCCTGAACACCTTCTTGCCCTAACTGGAAAGGGTTGAAGGGCGAGGGTTTGTGAATTAGGTACTCTTCGTACTTCTTTCCAATTTCCAATTGGTAGGTAGCAGCTGCAATGGTAAATAGTTAAATAGTTAATACTATAGTCAGTAAAAATCATGGGTAAAATTTTATTTTAGTTTGTTGTTTCTGGTGGTAAAATTTGTAATATATGTATTAATTATCTGTTTCTGTAAGCTTTAATTTTTCTATTTATGGTATCAATTCTCAAGCTTTACAATTTTAGTAAATGAAATTATCATGATTGGAAGGGAAAATGTAGTAATTTTGATAGGTAAAAATCTCACTTGTTTAAGTGGGTAGTAGAACTGAAGTGACAAGCTCTTGTTGCCTAATGTCCTCTGTTTATGAATCTTAAAAGTTTATTCTGTTTGATTGTTGAATGGAAGATAAAAAATGAAAAAAAAGAAGAGGTTTGAATGAATCAACGGAAAGGAAGGGGTGATTGATAATTTGATACCGTGATTGAAATGGAGGAATGGAGGATTATTTAGTATGTGTTGCTTTCGATTCTTTCTACATTGAGGAGTTGCGAAGTTGGTTTGTTTGGTTTCGTTTTTCTACTTTGTTTTTCAAAACCGCGGGTGATCGACTTTGCAATCCGTGGGCTCAACAAGGATGTAAAGAGTTGTTTCACATGCTACACTTGATGTAGTGGGAAAGTGAGTGATCCCAAATGAGTCAATCACTAAAAGAGAATGTAATCTTAGCAGTGAACTATTTCACCTCTAGTAGTTTTGTAGTTATTCGATCAGGGTAAATTCCTATTTTTGCCCTAACTTTTTACCTTCCTCTGATTCAAAATAGGCCTCTTGACTTTTTGTTCATTTCTCATTTTGTTGCCTAGCCGTTTTTTTGTAGTTTAAGGGCCTTAAGGCTATTGTAATTGATGGGGATGGAGATATATATAATGAAATTGAGTAATATCTTGTCTTATATAGATAATAATATATCGATATCTAATGAAATTGTATAAAATATTATATTAAATATATAATACTATATTGATTAAATAGAGTCGGATAACAAGTTGGTAAAATCTTATCTTTAACATAAATATTTAATAGAATTGGGTAAAATCTAAATCTTATCTTTAACATAAATATTTAATAGAATTGGGTAAAATCTTGTAAAGGTATAACAATATCTATTGAAATTTGACAAAATCTATCTTAAGGATATAATAGTAGAATATTGATAAAGTAGAGCAAGATCAAAATTTGATAAAATATTATCTTTAGCATATATTACTATATTGTATTGATTAATGAGAAAATTTCAGTTGGTTAAAAATATTACGATTAAGGAGAAGTCGACATGTGGTATAAACGACTTCTCCTTTATTATATACGTAATAGAATTCACGAAAGATATCTCCATCATCCCCATCAATTACAATAGCCGATAAAGTGGTCAAGCTGTGACATTCTTGTGATTTGGCTTCCATCTTGTCTCATCTAGACTTCTTGTCCCTCATCCAAAAGATATTTTTGGATGATGGATTAGTAGAGATTGATATCATTTAAATTCTTGCCTTGTTGTCGACAAAAAAAAAAAAATATTTCTTGCCTTGTTTAAAAAAAGACAAGCAACAAATTCAGTGACTACAATTCTCTAATTCGATCTTCAATTTGGGCAATTTGAATGTTAATCTCAAAATTTCTCATCTCAAAATCACCCTCCTCACAGGCTCCCTCATCTGCCTCAAATTCAATAACTCCGACGACACCTCCGTCATCCACCACAACAACCTGCTCTTAATCTTCTGCACTCATTTCTAGACCTGTCAAAGCATGACCCGACTCGAAAAACCCGATCCGTACGCCCGGTAATTTTACGGGTTTGGACCTGATGTTTTAGACCCGAGACCCGAAATCGATCCGAACCCAGACCCGGTGACCCGTTGGGTCGAAATCGACCCGGTGAGTCAGCACCATGTAGACGCCACTCAAGCACTAAATTGAACCCATATAGATTCGTCATGCAATTGTATTCGTTAAGGTCACTCATAAATTAAATAATTTATGTATTTTACAATTATAGTATGTTTAGAACACTTATTTATATAAATATGATTTTTTATGCTTAAAATATTAATATAATAATATTTATAAATTTAATTATAATATTATTATTTAGTTTAATTTGACATATTTATATTACAATTTAATTTTGATATTATTTTAATATTTTTAAAAATTCTTCAAAAAGTTCGAGTTTTTTTGACCCGGTGGGTCGACCCGAACCCGGGACAAACCCGGTTTGGCTCGACCCAGAACGATCGGTAACCTGAATTACCCGAAAACCGATTTACCCGGGATCCGAATGACCTGAACCCGAACCCGACCCGAATGACCCGATTGACAGGTCTACTCATTCCCCTATTCCTCCCTCCCCCCGTCACCTCCTTGTCGTCGTCACCTCCTTGTTGCCGCCATCAACAAATGCAAGGATTCCAATGCTGAATTGAGTTAGCGATCTTAAATTCACTCGATTTGCAGGTAGATGCGGTTGTCTAATTTTTAGGTATGCTTTTTGTGTTGTGGGTGTCAATGTGCTTAGTGAGGATTGCGGCGCCGTCTTGAGGAGGGCGCTAGGGAGCGTGGAAGAGGGCGTCTGGGTCTTAAAAAAAAAAGATAACGGGGGCAAACGACGATTGACAATATCCTTTGGCTTCGACAAGGAGAAAAGAAGTTCTTAATTTCTCCATCCTCACCTCTCAGAGTGGAGGTGGGGGGTGGAATACCCCAAATCCACCCTGCTCCACCCATTCCTTTTCACCTCTCCCACCCCTGCCAAACACTACAGTGTAACCCCTAAAAGGAACACCCACCCCATTCACCCCTTCCGCCCGTGTCAAATAAAATCTAATGGTCAAAAGTTAATTACCAAAATTGAAATTTATACTTTTTCGACACCCATAGAAAATTCATAATTTTACCTAGATGAAAAAAAGAATCTAACCTGATGACTGAGTTGATAGAGATTTTATTAGGAAAATAATGGAAATAGACTGTAACACCAAGTTACCAACCATGAACCATGGGCATATACTATGTCAGATATTAAGTCATATAATGGAATGAAAACATATATTCCATCACTATTCGAATAAATGACCATCTGATCAATTCATACTTTAAAAAAATTTAAAAAAGAAAAATAGCTAAAGTTTTAACAAATAAATGATGTAAAAAAAAATAGACCAATAAAAAAAAATATAAAAGTTTGGAGTATATATTATATATATAATAAAGGTGAAGTCGTTTGTACCAAATGACGCATTCTCCTTAATTATAGTTTGGAGTTGTGGATAAACTCTACCATGTAGAGTTAATATTTCATTCACAAAAAATAATTGAAAAAGAAATTTAGATTGGTGGGGCCCGGGATTGGTGGGGTTGGGGAAAAGGAGGGGGCAAGATCTTGTCCGTTAATTTTTATTTTAGCGGTCAAGATCTTGTCAAATTTACCCATAGAGTTTTTTTAAAATTCTATTGGAACACAACAACAACAACCCAGTATATCCCGCAAAAACAGGGTATGGGGGGTCAGGATGTACGCACTCTTTCCCCGAACAAGTCGAGAGAGTGTTTCCGATAGACCCGAAACAATAGGATCCAAGAATTACAAGAAAACAGGACTCATAGAAAGGGAAACAGAATCAGAATCGAAGCAGGAAGAAGACTGAAATGAAGCAAGGACAAAAGTACAAAACAACAAGGCCCAAAACTCCATACATGCGCAGCCCGAATGCACCCCCTCCAGCGGTCCTTATCCGAAGTCATATCTTCCGACAGGTTCAACAGATTGAGATCATGGCGAATGACCTCCATCCAGCTCTTCTTCGGTCTACCTCTCCCCCTATGGCCATCTCCGAGATCCAAGCTCTCACACCTACGAACTGGAGCCGAAGACGGTCTCCTACGCACGTGCCCAAGCCAACGCAATCTACACTCCCGCAGTTTGTCCACAATACTCGCATCTCCCATCTTGCTCCTAATGTCTTCGTTTCTGATTTTGTCAAGTCTCGTGTGTCATCCAGCGCAACATTCTCATCTCATCAACTGACAACTTATGTTCTTGAGCTTTAGTTGTAGGCCAGCACTCCAAGCCATACAGAACCGTCAGTCTAATAGCCATCTTGTAGAATTTCCCTTTCAGTTTTGCTAGAACTTTTCTGTCACATAACACTCCCGACGCTCTTCTCCATCTTAGCCATCCTGCCTAGACTCGATGATCGATATCCTTGTCTATACCCCCATTGCTTTGAACGTACGAGCCAAGGTTCTTGAAAAACTCTTTTCTAGGGACTAGATCTTCCCCCAATAAAACAGAAGTCTCTGCATCCCTGCCCTCTCCAAAACTAACATAAGACTTTCTTGGAAACCAATCCTTAAAATTGTGTATATATATTGACTCTATTTAATCAAGATAGCAATATATGTTGAAAATAAGATTTTACCCAATTTTGTTATATATTGATATATTTTTAGAAGATATTAACCAATTTTAAATATTATTATATTAATTGAAAATTTTGTCCCGACTCCACTTTATTAATCAATCTCGTAATATATACTTAAAATAAGATTTTACCCAGTTCTATTAGATATAAATATATTTTTAGAAGATATTAATTTTATCAATCTATTATATGGTCATACTGATTAATAATATTAAAAAAATCAATTGCATCATCATTTAATTTGTGACAATATTATATTGGAGAAATTCATGAAACTCCCAAAGATATTGAAGAATATGAAAATCCAATATTTTGTAGGAATAAAATCATTTTGAATATTTTTTAATAGTTGATACCATGCTTTAATAGGAAAATAATCCCAACAACAATCATTTTATACGGTAAGAATGACTAAACTATTATCTATTAATTTTTGAAATAAATATAAAAAATCAATTGCATTGTAATTTTAATTTATGACAAGATTATATTGGAGAAATATCAGGAAGTTTCCAAAGATATTTGTTAGATTGGATAATCCCCCTTGGGGTTGTCTTGTATTCATTGTCAAATATATATGGGTACAGAGTTTTGTAACGGAAGTTAAGTCAATACAATATTTACATAAATATAAGATATGCTATCAATATTGAAGAAATATGAAAATCGCATATTTTGTAGAAAAAAATTATTTTAAATATTTAGTAATATTTAAATTCATGCTAATAATCCCAAAAAAAAATCATTTTGTCCAATAAGAATTGCTAAAATATTATCTATTAATTTTTTTTAAATATTTTATGGAGTATAATGTTTTTTTATCAATAGATATCTCATATGTTTTATGGGAACCCCTGTATCTACTGATCAACAATAGATTCAAGGCATATTAACATGTATTAATACCAACATTATTTAAATTGAAAGAATATTTTATATCAATGGATATCTTCTACTTTGATTATCATATTTAAGTTATTTAGTTTGAATTAAATCCTAATTAGATTTGAAAGATATCATAATAATTTATTTATAAATTTATATGACTTAATGAGATATGGGCAATTTTAAATTTTACATTAAAAATAGAATAAATTTTAATACTAAGAAACTATTTTTAAAAATACTGTACCTTGTAGGTACTGAACTAGTTAATAGGCTATTTTAGGAGACAAATTAACAAAAATAGAGACTTTTATTATTAATATTATTACAAAAATTAATTACTTTATTTAATAAAAAAATATTAAAAGACCAATTATACAAATACGATTAGTTAAATTAAATAAACGGGTCGCTTTAAAGTTTAAAGGCATATCCTTGTAGGTACTGAACTAGTTAATAGGCTATTTTAGGAGACAAATTAACAAAAATAGAGACTTTTATTATTAATATTATTACAAAAATTAATTACTTTATTTAATAAAAAAATATTAAAAGACCAATTATACAAATACGATTAGTTAAATTAAATAAACGGGTCGCTTTAAAGTTTAAAGGCATATTTGAAATAAAGGAAGACTGTCAAATGTGTTGCCGACTATTGTGTGCCCAACAAGCCAGTAGTAGGGAATATACTAGAGATCATCTTATCAAATTAGGTATGCCCACTACTGTACTATACTCCTTCATTACAAAGATCAAATACTATGGACCTGTGTTAGGCTGTGTTTTCTTGGTGGGAAAATTTTAAGGGATGAAGATTATTTTAGAAGGTGGAAAAGGTGAGAATTATTTTCGAAAAATATTTTCTATGCTGTTTGAGTGATTGAAGATTATTTATTGATGGTATATGGTGAAATATCAATTTTACTCTGATTTTTTTTAATTGAACACATGAACGTCTACTTCCTAAACTGGTAAATGTATAGATGTAAAGTCAAAATGTATAAAGGGGATTGTGAAACCACACTCACGGTCGCAAACAACACCTCCAATCTAACAAAAACCAAGGGAGGAACATCTCCACTAACCCATGCATAGGCCCCAAATCTCTACTAATTTATTACTACCCTATTTACCTCGTGATTTGCCTAATTCACGCCCGGTCTCTGGGTGTTTTGCCTTTGCACCTCATGGAGAGATTCGGGTTTTACAATTCTCCATCACATCTGCTTGATTGAACTTACAAATCAGAATGAATAGTGAACATCTGCTTGAATTGAATGAAATACCAATAATTGGTTGAAATTCCTTGAATTGAATGAAATACCAATAATTGGTTGAAATTACAAATAGTGAACAACTCCAAATCACTTGAATGAATGCAAAAAATCACTAATAGAAGTTCCAAATCAATTGAATGAAACAAGGATGACGAAAACCGACCTTGACGGATAGATCTGATCAGTGAACGACGGCGACAGAGCGACCACAAGGACGACGACAACAGAACAAGGTTAGGGTTGAAGACGAAGACTACGGCGACGGCCTACAAGGATGACGATGGGGCACGACTATTACGATTAAAGACTTGAAGTCAAAAAGCTTACAATGGAAGCTGAACAAAAGACTCGAAAAGAAGAGGAGCATTTGTGGATAGAAATCTCTTCCACCCCTCCACCTTGCTTCTACTGGGTGGGAAAAATTGCCTATCTCCATCCCCTTCCATCCCCGAATCCGGCACCACCTCCACCCCGTCCATCCCAAACCAAACGCACATCCGCCTTCCACCCCCACCCCGTAAAATTTGTGAGAAAAACAGGGCCTTAATGTTTATCTATTTCTAGAGGCAGGATCTCTTACCACCCACTGTGCACCCCAAGATGCACCACTAAATTATTTCGAGTATAATTTTACATTGAAAATTTTTTTAAAAAATGTGCACATTAAAAACATATTTTTTCAAGTAAAACGAAGTCCGATATAACCAAGCACGGAACCAGAAAATAAAATTTGGGTATGCTGAATAGACTAAAATTTTCATATATTTGTAATTTTCATTAACAAAACTTTTATTCTAATAAACAAACACATAATTTTTTTTATTAATTTTTTCTTTTTTTTACCTATTTTTTTATATATTTTTTAAAAATGGGGCGGGCTTTAGCGGATTTCAACTCACCCCTAGGTATGTGCCTAGATATAAACAGTGAAAACCACTTGCATACTCCATGCATAATAGTAATCCGTGAATATAATGAGAGGATGAACGATAAGGGATGCGAGTCATCTCATATTCTTTTTCGTGTAATTTTTGCGAATCAAGATGAGATTCACATTGTTTTTGAGAATCTATCAAACTTTGTGTCTAGTTGGATGAGATGGATTTTGTCATTCAAATACAAAAAATAAAAAAAGCTTAAATCCCATTAAAATAGAGAAAAAAACAAAGATTGACAGATTTAAAGTTTTTTAACTCAACTTAAAGTTCAAACAGCAATTTAAATTCTCCTATCATAAAGGAGTCTACCCGTGCCTAATATTTATTTTCAATTTTGTTTTCCTGCTTCTATTGTTTCAGGACTACTGTCTGTCGATCCATCGACCTCTCAAGGGATTAGATATTATGTTGCTTGATCTGCTCGAATATTTTCATGTATAAAAAATGAGAGGAAACTTCTTGAGCTGACACCAAAGAATATAACAATTAGAAATTCTTGACATTGGAGTAACTAGTGTTTGGCCTCACTATAAGCACTTTTGTTTTTTTGAATACAAGGAAAGATTTAGGATAGAGACCACATGCGGTCTAACCCAACCCTAGAGCGTCCTTTCGGACGAGAACTTGCAGTTCTTCATCGACCTCCAAATCTTTGTCGGCAGGGATACAATAAGCCAGATGCACAATCCAATCTGCAACCGTATTAGCTTCCCTGAAAATATGACAAATTGAAACAGAATTAAATTTACATAATAGTAGCCTAATCTCCGTTATCAGTATCTCGATAATCCAAGGGCAACTACATTCATCTAAAAGAACTTTAACAACCGTAAGTTTATCTCCCTTAATAAGGACATTATCCAAATGCATAAAGTCAGCCCTTAGCAAGCCATTACGTAAGCCAAGAACTTCAGCATAGATTGGAGGCATACCACCACAGAAACCCCCACTAAGGGAGATGACAGAAGCATTCGTGTTCCGAATAACAAAACCAAAGGATGCCTTTCCACAATGCAACCTAGAACCATCAAAATTTAGTTTTACGTAATTAAAAGGTGGTTAATCCAATATCACCCGTCTTTTTCGATGGTTAGATTTATAGTAACTAGAACGGTTATAAACCGGCGGTCTCCTGTTAGGGTTATCATCCCAATCATCCAATTTTAAGTTGAAAAAGATGCTTGAATCCAAGTTTGCTGTGTCGTAAGGAGTAAGACCTTAATACAGTTCAGATTCGGAGTTTTCGTAGGATTAAAAACGAGGTGGTTCCTGTGAGTCCAAAGAGCCCACCAGCAGAACGCAAGGTTTGACATCAGCTTAGGACCAATATGGTGACGAATGCTTTCCAGAGCTATATCATTCATTTGGTTATTAAAGTTATAGCTCAAATTAACTAGTAAGGAAATATTAAGAATAGCTAGAACATGTTTTGTCATCGTGCAGTCTAGTAGAATATGATTGGTCGATTCTAAAGTGCAGTCCCCGAACATACATGTCGTAGCAACTGAGATATGCAAACGATGTAGTCGTTCCTTAGATGGTAACCCATCCCAAGCAATCTTCCAAAGGAAGTGCTTAATCTTGGGGGGAGGGGGGGACATCAAGCTTCCAAATCCAAGGACAATGAAAGTTATGCAGTTGGGAGCCATTCGGGATCATTGTAGAAGCTGACTTGGTCGTAAACCACCTAGACGGGCTGGGACCCCAATACAATCTATCAATGATGTGGAGAACCGACAAATTAACAACCAGAATCTCATCAATAACACGACCAGAAAGAACATCCACATGGTCATTTCTTAATGCAGAAACATCCCAGCAATTTGAGTCCGTAAGAAACCGGCTTACCTTCCAAGACAATTGATCATCCGAAATAGGAAGCACCAAATGGTTAAGGAGCAAACCTTCTGAGGCCCAAGAGTCTGACCAAAAGTTAATCGTATGACCGTTGCCAACAACCCATCGAAGGCCTTTCACAAAAAATTTCCGGATAGACATCAGTTTTGACCACTGTCAAGAGGTTCCACCCTTTTGTTGATAAGAAAGTAAGTCAGTACCTTTAAGATATTTTTCTTTGATTACTTGAACCTAGACATTAGTCGGTTCAGTCATGATTTTCCAAAGGAGTTTCATTTGTAATGCAGTGTTCATAGTTTCGGCTTTGTAGATCCCCAATCCACCTGCCAAAGTTTCTAAATAGATTTTATCCCAACTAATAAGAGGAGTCGGCGATGCTTGTTTGTTCCAGAAAAAGTGTCGGTAGACCTTATCTATTTCATCAAGGATAGATACGGGAAGCATAAAAGATTGCATCAGATATGTCGGTTGTGCACTAAGATTAGATTTGATTAGGACCTTGCGGCCTTTCTGATGAAAGTGAAGTAGCTTTCCATTTGGAAAGTTGAGCCTTTGTTTTTAGAACAACTTGATTAAAAGTTTCTTTATTAGCCCGTCCATTAATAATAGGGCAACCAAGATATTTTTCAATTTCCGTGGAGTGTAGAATTCCTAATCTCGAAGAGATCAAAGAAATAGCCGCTCGTCCAATATTAGGGGTTACTTGAAAATTCGATTTGTGAAAGTTTACTTTCTGGCCAGAAATCAAGTAGTATCGTTGAACAATAGTTGCAACTTTGAGAGCAGCTGAGTCTGTAGCCTTAGTGAAGATAATGATATCATCCGCAAAAGCTAGAAACGGGATTTTAGTGCCATTATTAGAGAAAATCAATCCTAATCCTTATCGATAGTACACTCTGTATGAAGCGAACGCACAAAAAGTTCATAAGCAAGAATGAATAGAAATGGAGAAAGCGGATCTCCTTGTCTACAACTCTTTTGTGGGAAGAATTGGTTTGTGGGACCATCGATCGTTAACTAGTACGGAGAAAGAAATCGTAGAAACGCAATCCTTAATCCATGCTACAAATTTTATATGGAATCCAAACTTCTTCAGAATTTTGTATAAAAAAGACCATTCAATTCTGTCAAAGGCTTTTTCCATGTCTAGCTTGATAGCCATCAATCCACTCTTTTCCTTCTTTTTACGAAAGGAATGGAATGCTTCGTGTGCAATTAGGATGTTATCATGAATAGAACGACCTTTTGCAAAGGCACCCTGTAATGGGTGAACAAGACTATCCACTATTGGTGCTAGCCGTAAAGCAAGAATTTTCGCAATAATCTTATAAACAGTTGAACACATGCTAATCGGCCTATATTGGTTAACAATAGTTGGATCATCCGTCTTAGGAATAAGTGTAATGAATGTATGATTAACCTGTTTTAAAAGCTTACCTAAAACGAAGAAACTCTTAACAACTTTGATAACGGATGGCCCGACAATGTGCCAGTACTTTTGGTAGAACCCTGCAGGCATTCCATCAGGGCTAGGAGCTTTATCTGGCGCTATGGAGAAAACTGCAGTTTTAATCTCAACATTTGACACAGGAGCAACGAGAGCGATATTAGCTGCATCAGAAACTTCTTATTGAATGACGCGTAGATCAGAATCAAAATTGGAAGAGGGGGGGGGGGTACTGATGACCGAAATCTCGATTTGAAATTTCGTTCAAATTCTTGTTTGATTAGGCTGTGAGATATAACCCATTCTAGGTAGCTAGAGTTTTTATAACCTTCCTATTGCTTTTAATAGAAGCAACACGATGGTAGTAGCCGAAATTGATGTCTGCAAGTTTAACATGTTTAACCTTAGCTCATTGACTCTAGTAAGATCGCTGGAAATGGAGAAGTCATTCATGTTTGTTCAACCAACGCTTCCAGAGTTGAAGAGTTGAGAATGAGCAGTCACATAATAATCTTTGCTGGAGACTTAGTAATTGAGCATCGTAATCCCTAATTTGAGTTAGGATATTACCAAATGTTTTCTTATGCCATTTATTGGCCATCCCCTTAAGGAGTTTTGTTTTTTGGATAAGTTTGAACATATACAAGTCCGGGAGATCTAGTCTCCAAGCTTGCTTGAAAATATTATGAAAATCTCTGCGTTCAGTCCAAGCAAGTTCGAACTTGAAAGGCTGATTTATGACCGTAACCGCGTGTCTGAAGTCAACTGAAACGGACAGTGATCAGAGGATGTGAAAGCATGGTTCTTGATAAAAAAAAAGGTTGTCAAATTGTATTAAAATATCATTTTGTACAAGACACCGGTCAATCCTAGACATATTATCTCTAGAGGGATTTTTGCGCTAAGTAAAGTTGCCCTCAACAGTAGGTAGCTCACATAGAGAAAGATCAGTAATAATCGAACAAAGACGACGAAATCGTAATTGATTTGGGACTACACCACCTAATTTCTTAGAAGGAGACGTTATATCATTGAGGTCTCCCAATATACAAATAGGAATATAAATCGAGGTTGTGTAACCTATAAGTGAGTGCCAAAATGCGTCTTTATCCCTGTTGTCAGGAGGAGCATAAGTAATAAGAATTGCAATTGTAGTTGCTTTGATAGTATCGTAGAAATTGATATGAATAAATCGATCATCAATATGAATTAGTTCGATATTCCCTTCCGCAGGGGAGATGTCTTTCTAAATAAAGCAAAGGCCACCTGCAAAACCAGAAGCGGGTGCAAAGGCTATATTACAAAAGCCATTCTTTTTCCAGAGATGGTCTGCAGGACATTTGACTTAGTTTCTAGTAAAGCTATAGCATTGATATAATTTGTTTTACAAAATGTATCCACAACTGTCCACATATTCCGACAACGTAGTCCACGGCAATTCCATGTTGTTATATTCATAATAAAACAACCTTTAAAAGAGATTTGGTATAAAAGATAAGTAAACAGTGCATGGTTAATGCTAGAAGAAGTTAGCATGAGGATACAATTGAAGCATAGGTAAAAAATGGTAGAATGAAGTACGAATAATAAGGAACAAAATAGATTTAGGAAACCGGTAAACTGTGAGTTCCATTTAATAAATCGGATGATAGTTGACAAAGATGCAAGGGTATTAGTAGCTAAACAATCCTTACACGCAAGGACACACAAGATGGCACCAAGAAACATGGTAAGAATACTACAGTATGTACCAAAAACTCGAGTAATTAATAGACAATCAGTTGTCGTTGCGAACAGTGGCCAACCAGGTTGGGGCTTTAAAGAGATTTCAGGTATGGGTGTTTTTGTAGTACAAAACTCACACCCACTAAAAAAGTATTTCTCACAAAAGCATACAAAATGTAAAGGAATAGAAAGTGTAAGGGAACATAAGAACTGAGTATAAGTCCAGCTGACCAAAATACTTGTACAAAGAAACCGGTTGTACATTTGTAGCAATAGAGCTGAGTTATTTTGTATAAAATAAAAGATACAGGTTATGAGTTGTTTTCCAGAACTACTTATATTCATGAAGTACCCCATGCTGTAAACCGATAGAACACCGCTGCCAAGGCAGTGTGAAACCATTGTTATGGCAATGACAGGAGGCTGTAAGCCAAAGTAAGATTGTGTAGACCGGATTAGGTTGTTGAAAGATGAAACCAAATGCCAATAAAAGGAAGACCGAGCTCGTCAAAATCACCCAGCAGTCGCCGAAAGAAGCCAAGACATGCAACAGAGAAGACAAGGGCAGCAATAAAACTTACCAAAGGAGTGAAGGCACCCTGAAACATCAAGCCAGACGAAAATACAAAGCCGCATAGCAAGTTGTCGATCTGAGTAGGATCTTCTACACATTGAGTGAAACCGAAACGGGTATCTAGCGCTTTGTAACAATCTAAAGGCCTTTCTTCGGGCAGAAATTAGTGCATCAAACCTAAAAAACGGAGAACACACCAACCCACCAGAATAGACATAGTAAATGCGAAAGATAGTAGCAATGAAATTTGACATGAGGTAACGGCTGTTAGGAGCCCAAAGGTGCAAATCCACACAAATTTGCAAAGTAAAACTAAAATGGGGATCCATCACAGACAATTGACAACTCCAATAGAAGGCAAAAAGAGAATAAAATTAATAGTAATCAGTCAATATCCGACAAGGGTTTATATAGATAATAGCGTATGGGTTCCAGGCAAACTGAATTGAGTATAAAAATCTAGTGAACAGAGTAACATGTAAGCCATCAAGAAAAGCGGAATCCAACACGACTAGGGCAGAGAAGACCCAGCCATGCCAACGAACACAGACCGGCGACCGCTCGAAACAACCAGAGAAACCGGAAAGAGGAGACACACCCCTCGTCCGCCGCCGTCTACCATAAGCACCAGAGAACCCGTTGAGCACCAAGGGCAAACCACCACCAGAGCCACCGAGCCACCCAAGAACACGAACCGAGGATCACCCCCTTTGACTTTCGTTTCGTTTCCCTTTAACAGATCCACTTGAGAACTTGAAAAACTCTTGCTTGTCCTTCCATTTTTCGTACCATCTTTGCAATAAATTGGTATTAGATCTAAACCTGCTCTCGTATTTGATAGGAATGAGGAAGATTGCAGGTTGATATTTTTGGATTTTGAGAGGTTTTTTAATCTCTTCCTCACTTTTATTTTGTGGTTGATTTCGAGAGCGACTCACACAAGGGATTGTGGCACTCCTGACGACCGGGATGTGCAGGTCTTATGCGTAGCTCGGAAGTCCGGTCGGTGGCGTTTGGGCAAGTTTGCTAGTGGCGGTCGGTGGTGACCTAGGGTTCGAACCCTTGGGGCTTTTTTGAACGGGAGTGTTTGCTGTCATAGTGACCATGTTTTGATGGTGACCTAGGCCTCACTACAAGCACTTAACTAAAGCTCCGTTTGGTAATGTAAATAATTTTTTAGAACTTTTTATTTTAATATTATATAGTTTTAAATGAGATAAACATTAAATTTTAATTTAATTAATTTTTAAAATTATATTTACAATAACTATCCATCCTATGTTTTTCATAACCTTTTTTTTATTTATAATTTTTTTCTCCTTTCTTTGCAACTAATTTGTGCAATTACCCTAACAATTAGGGTTATCAAATACCATATTATTTTATAAAAAGTTTAATTTAATATATTAAATACACATAATTCATCAGTTTCAGCTATCTATATTACCAAACTAGCCTTAAATTTACTTGCTTTATTTTATTTTAAGAATTCTTCTTTCAACTATTGGAAATTTATCAACTTCTTTTTAACAAGAAAAAATTTAGAAATTTATGTTTGAATAAAAGGAGTAATAAAGTTTCACTTCCTATTAAAAGAATGTGTTTGATTTTTTCTTTTGAACATGTAATACATGACTCATACGTCAACCAATAGCATTATCCCTAAGAACGAGAGTTTGAAGCTTTGGATGAATAGATAAGAAGTCGAAAGTATCAACGTGACGTAGATGAACAATACAATTCTCAACAGAGTTTGATTTTCAGTACTAACGTTTTTTTTATTAAGTAAAAATTCGAAATCAGACAAGCCTAATTCGCGAGAGACTGAGGAGTCTGCAGACGCAAAATGCATAAACATATCATAAAAAACAGAACAAAAGGCGCATCGAACAAGTATAAACAAACTCTACAACAGGACAACCTAAGCAAATCAAATCCCAACAAGCTGAGGACGCCGGCGAAGAACGCAGTCAAGCACCACCGAACAGTACATAGCACCGCATGCTGGCGATATAGCAAGAATCTGTCTCCTTGTGGGCAGTGTAGACGAAACTCCAAGGAAGCTTCTTTCCGGATACGAAGTTTCCCTGAAAAGCACCACCACAACCCCAGTCAGTCCCGACTCCAGACTCCACGACTCCAACCAAGCAGAAGATCTCCTAGACACATCAGAAGCAGAGCCACACACCGCTCGAGCAAAAACGTCAAGAGGATTCAACCAACCGGACACGAATTTTAAAACTCATAAAAACGAGTGGGTTCAATATCGCAAGGAATCGAGGCTAAAAATTGTAAGTAAAATTTAATTATTGTTATTGTGATACTTCCTTAGGGTGTGTTTGGATTCCCAATGCCTTATCCTTATAAGCATAATCACTTGTAAAATGTTTGGTTAAAAAAAATATAAGATATTTAAAATAACATAATTTTAAAATAAAATATCTTATAAATTGTATAAATTAATTATATTAAATTTATAAGGTAATTAGGCCATTTTTATCGGCAACTTACTGTACAAGGATACTAGAACATATATTGTTAAAAAATTAGAATAGTGCCAGTTGGGATACTAGAGAAATTCTTCCAAAGTATCGATACTAGGTGATAAAGTAGCGGGCCATGGGTTGCAATTTTCAGACGCATGCAGTGGGCACGCCAGGAAGAAGCTGCTCACAGGGCTACGTGTCACGCTAGGAGTGGACGGTAGGAGCTGGGCGGCAGAAGGCGACACGTGGATGCTGATGGACGGTGTGGATTTTTTCCTGGGGTGTAATTGTTTTAAACAATAAAAGCAATATTTCGGGAAACAAAATGTAAAAAAAAAAATTACCACAATACTAGATTCATTTTTATCTATATGTAGACATCACTTTTGAATATGTTTGACTATATTTTTTTTTAAATATATCTCTTTGATTATAAATATGCAAAATATAATCCGAAAAATTGAATTATAATTATGGAATATTTTGAAATAATAAATAATGCAAGAAATGAAATACATAATTATTAAAAAAAATATTTGTTAATAGGAGGAAGTTGATATGAGTAGTTTTGGCTATAAATACATACCTTTACCAACACCTAACACACACTACTTCACTATCTTCACTATCTTTACCATCTTCTCTACCATGGATCCATCCCAAAATCCTTCTGAAAATGTCTTTTTCTTTAGCTTAGGTAATATGTCACTTTCTTCTGAATAGGATCTGACATATTACTCCCAACTTCTCTCTTCAAACACAGAAAATTTTACCCCAATCACATCTAGAATTGAATATGCATAACACTCCCAGTCCATCCCAACATATAGCACCCAACCAGGTGTTGGCAACCTCCCAACAGGTGGTAGTGGCGGTTCTCGTGGCCGAGGTCGTTCTCGTGGTGGAGACCATGGTGGTGCTCGTTTTCGTGGTGAAGCTGTGGAAGGTGTTGATGAAGTTCGTGGTCCTTGCGCCTACTAGGGGGTAGAAGACGACAATCTTTTGGTTAGCGCTTTCATTAACATCTCCATTGATGCGATCACCAACACAGACCAAGACTCGCATGCATTTTGGGATAGGATTGGAGCTTTCTATGAGGAGTATAGGAAACCACACCAAGTGAAAAGAGAAATATCTAAATGTAAAGCAAGGTGGTAAAAAATCAACCTTAATGTCTCTAAGTTTGCTGGTTGTTTTCAGGAGGCAACTCGTATGCGAGCATATGGTGAGTCGGATAATAATATCCTCACGAGAGCACATTAACTCTCTGCCTCTAAGAGTGATGGGAAGAATTTCATAGAAGAACATGAATGGCAAGTGTTGCGTGATGAGCCCAAGTGGAGTGTCAATTACTTAGAAAAAACCAATCGATGCAATGCAAGCAGTGGGAGCTCCAAAAGATCTCGCTCTTCTGGTGGAGGGGATACCCCAAGTTCATATACTCCTACAAGTGTTTTCATTGTCACTCCTATAGAGCGTCCAATGGGAATCAAGAAGTCTAAAAGAAAGGGAAAAGAAGCTATGTCTTCCGATTAAGCAAATGTTCAACAGATTTATGACCAACTAGAGCAAGAGAGAGCTGAAAAGGTCAGGCAATTCTATGAGTTGCAGATAGCTAAAGAGACCCGCAAGAGGGAGAAGCAACAAGGGTATGAGAGAGTAAAACAGATGGAAGTTGAAGCGAAGAAGATGGACATGAAAGCGAAGAAGATGAAGATGGAACCGAAGAAGATGGACATGCTTACCAGCCTCATGGCACAGCCAAATCTTCCACCAGAGCTCGAGAGTCTCAAAATGAAGCTGATCAAGGAGTTGTCAGGGAAAAAATGAAGTTGATCAAGGAGTTTGTTATCTCTCTCTTCTGTTAATGCATGTTTCCTTTTGCTAATGCATATTTCCTTTTGTTAATGCATGTTTCTTATGTTGTAATGCATGATTTGTAATGTGTACTTTGATTAATGAAATTTGAGTTTCAATTTGAAAAAAGCTTTGTTTTGTTGTGGAAGGGTGTTGTCACTTCTGAGTACAGTGTTCGAGATAAGTAATTTTATGTTGACCATGTGATAATGTTTTGTTGGGTTGTGGTAGAGTGTTGTCACATCCGACTTCAGTGTTCAAGACATGCAGACTTTGTTTGCTTGTGGAATGGTGTTGTCACTTCCATTATATTTACAGTTGCATGTGATAATGGTTCGTCCACTTCTGCCAGAGAATCTTACATAGGAAGCTTGCATGTGAGTGTAGGATTCCTATATAAGATGGCATTGTAGCCTTTCAGAAATATCACAACAATCATTTGCCTCTCACAATCTCTCCCAATGTCTGATTCCAAATCAAATTCCTCAAACACAAACCCTTTTCTTTCAAGCAATAGCTCTAATGACGGCATGGCTGAGCTTCGATCTATCCTTTATGAATGGTAAGCTACAGGTCTTGCGAAGAAACAAGCGTACCAACCACCTAAAAGTTCGCGAACTAGACGTCGTCGTACCCACATTGAGCGAGGAAGGGAGAGAGGCCATGCCCAGTTGTCCGACGATTACTTTGCAGAGGTCGCAACATACCCAGATGAGGTCTTCCGTCGCAGGTTTCGAATGAGTAAGGGGTTTTTTAATTGCATTCTTCAGCGATTGGAGTCGGAAGTGCAATACTTTCAACAACGCCCATATTGCACAGGCAGGATGGGCATCTTCGCTCTACAGAAAGTGACAAGTGCAATTCGCATTTTGTCCTATGGGCTTGTCGCCGATTCTTGTGATGAGTATCTACGGTTATCTGGGGGCACTGCAAGATTGTGCTTATCACATTTCGTTGGCGGAATTTGCAACTTGTTCGGAGAGGAGTATCTTCGATGTCCAAATGTCGCGGACATCCAACGACTTCTAAGCGTAGGGGAGTCTCATGGCTTTCCTGGTATGTTGGACATCATTGATTGTATGCATTGGGCATGGAAGAACTGTCCAACTGCCTGGAAAGGTCAATTTTCCCGTGGAGATCATGATCACCCGACAATCATACTCAAGGCAGTTGCATCCTGCAACCTATGGATCTGACATGCTT
This sequence comes from Persicaria maculosa, assembly GCA_963922045.1. Classification (NCBI taxonomy): domain Eukaryota; kingdom Viridiplantae; phylum Streptophyta; class Magnoliopsida; order Caryophyllales; family Polygonaceae; genus Persicaria; species Persicaria maculosa. The sequence continues at coordinate 17,826,023 of OY998257.1, read as the reverse complement.
TCTTTGGATTCCCAGGTACTAATAATGATATTAATGTTCTTGATCGATCCCCTATTTTTTATGATATTTTACAAGGTAAAGCTCCGAATGTTAATTACACTGTTGGGGGACACGAGTACACCATGAGATATTACCTTATGAATGGGATATACCCGGAATGAGCATTTGTGAAATCCCCAAAGTCTCCCCAAGGCATGAAGATGAAGTTATTTGCCCAACACCATGCTTCCGTTCACAAAGATGTGGAAAGGGCCTTTGGCATGTTGTAAGCTCGTTTCGCAATAGTTCGAAACCCTGCAATGTCTTGGGATCCAGTGTTGCTCAGGAAGATCATGAGAGCATGCATCATTTTGCACAATATGATCATGGAAGACGAGCGAGAACATTACACTCATCATGATTACGAGATTCCTCAATTTGACGAAGGAATAAGTGGCGAGCCAATCCCGGCAGACAACTCCAAATGGACGTGGTCGACCTCGACACCGGAGACTATGTGCGAGTGTATCCAGAGAAGGCAACAACTTCACGATAGTGGTACACATTGTCGGCTTAGGGAAGAGTTGAAGGAACATATTTAGCAAAAATTTGGGGCCAATCGTGGGGGCAATTAGTATTTTCCGCTTTCCGAATTACGTTATGTTATTGAAACAATTCTAAAGTTTATGCATTGTCTTTATTGTAACGTCCTTTTGTTTATTTAATTAATGTCACTTTTTTTTATATATAGTTCACACTATTTCATTTATAGATAATATTAATTTAATATTAATATTTTAATAATAATAAATTAATACAATAATATAATCGAGAATGGAAATAATTGTTGAGGAGGGGTATATTTGTAAATTGAATGGGTATGAAAAGATGGGTTTTGGGATACTAGAGATGCTATTGATAAAGTGGGAAAAATGAGAATGAGATGCTAGAATGATGTGGCGGAAAGAGAAGAATAAAATATTAGTATTTGTAGTATCTCTAGTAGCCCTTGATAAACATGACCTTACAAACTTAACAAAATATTGAATATTTGATTTATACAATCTATATAATATTTTATTTAAAATTCATATTATTTAAAATATAAAAAATTTCGTTAAACAAACACTTTCAAAATGTTTATATTTATAAGTATAAACATTTTGAAATCGAAATACACCCTTAAAAAAGTTTGCAAGAGGTTTAACACCTCACATTGTTTTTTTTTAATTAGGTAAAAATTCGAGCTCAGACAGGCCTGAAGCTCGAGAGGCCGACGAATCGACAGACGAACAACCGTCAACATACATCATACGGAGTACTAAACACATAAACATATTTTTTTAAAAATAAAATGGGTACGTAGCTCATTTTTATTTAAACCAGTGTGACTAGTTTATTGCAGTACAAGTTTACAACCATCCGTTACTCGAACTCAGCACCGACTTCATTTTTTCGCTATTGTATCTCTCCTCACCTCTTCTCTCGCAGCACCGCTCCGCCATGGAATCCACTCCTTCCTCTTCTGCCGCCGCAGCTAAGATACAGGATGCCTATCACTCTCACGCGATCCGCCGCCTAGTGAAGAAGATCTCATTGGTCCAATCGGAGACAGACCGGCTCCAGCGATTGATCCAGCGGCAGGACACGGTTGACGCTCTCCAGACCAACCAGCGCGAGCGGCTGAGGATCGATGAGGAGCTCATGAGGCAGCTTCTGGCGCTAGATTCAGTCTCCGGCACCGATCCGGCCGTGAGAGAGGCCCGGAGGAATCTCAGCCGTCGAATCGTCGGGTTGCAGGAGATAGTGGATTGCATATGCATTCACAACCACAACGATTGGGAGAGTGGATGGATTGACTGGGATGAGGCATTGGAGCAGATCGAGGTCGAATTGTGTAGAGAAAGAGGTGGCGATGAATTGGAGAGGTTCTGCACCGAGAAGTTAGGGTTTCGGTGTTTCAAGAGATTTCTCCGCCATTAAAGTGCTGTATACCTTGAATTTTGTTGCTTTTGTATATCTTGAATTTTGATTATTTATTTGTATATCTGAACGGAAATTACCGGTCTTACATTCGAGTTATGATACGTTACTTGTAAGTTGTATGATACTTTAGACACTCTCTCTTTTCATATAAATAAAATAATTCACTTTCTTTGTATTTTTTCTTCTAATTTAGACCATCTAGATTAGGGTTAAATTAAAATAAAAAAGATTAGGGTTAAATTAAGTTTATTAAAATCGTAAATTAATGATATATTTGATGTGAAATTTCATCACATACTTTATTTGATACTCCCTCCGTTCACAAATATAAGTCGTTTGACTTTCTGGCACACATTTTTTAAGGAGGTAAAAACTATATAAAATTTTAATTTTTTATTATTTTTTTAAAATAATATTATATTTATAAATATTAAGTATAATATTATTTTAAAAATTTAATAAAAATTTTAATATTTTATATAGTTTTTTACTCCTTAAAAACGTGCAAGAAAGTCAAACGACTTATATTTGTGAACGGAGGGAGGAATATTGTTTTGGATTCCAAAATGAGTTTAAAATGAATTTCCTAGCTATTTCTCTGTCTTGTGTTTTTTTAGGACTACAATGTTACTATATTGCTGCTAGACCTGTCCAAACACAACCCGACCCGGTCAACCCGACTCGAACGCCCGAAAAAATTTCGACCCGAATCCGGGAATTTTGACCCGGAAATTTTTTCCGACCCGAACCCGAAAACCCGAAAATTTTCTGGGTAATCTGGGTTTTGACCCGGTGACCCGATTGACCCGGTAATTTTGACCCGATTTACCCATTTGACCCGGTGACCCGATTGACCCGATTGATTTATAATTATATATGATTAAATTTTTTTATGGAGATTCTAATTTATTACATTTTATAATTACAATCACTTGATATTTCATTTTCAAATCAACGTTTATATTTATTTGTATTGTGTAATACTCCGTCCGATCGATAGTATTTGATTTTTTAATTTTCAACGGACTTTTTTAAGAAGATAAAAATTCTAAAAAATATTAAAACATTAAAACAATTCTATGCTTATTACTAATTGCATGAAATTATTTTTAAAAAATTATTTGAAAATTTGATATTTTATATATTATTACATTTTATTAAAAATTACGAGAAATAATAAAAATCAAATATTTTAGATCAAATATAGTATATAATTACAAGCACCAGAACTTATGAACAACGTTTTTAACTTTAGAATTTTAAATTTATCGCAAAATTATCAAATCATGATTTTTTTAAATTTAAAAAAGAAAAAATTGACCAACCCGAAATCGACCCGAAATGACCCGAAAACCTGGTCAAACCCGTATTACCCGGGACCCGAAAATACCCGAAACCCGTATTACCCGGGACCCGAACCCGACCCGAATGACCCGTTTGACAGGTCTAATTGCTGCTATTCTACATTTGAAAGAAACATTTTGAATGGAAGATGCCATTGTCATTACTATCACCATATCAACTTCAGTACAATTCTATATCAATGCACCTACCAATTGAATCAGGATGGATAGATTCGAATAGAGTCACTTTGGCTCGGATGACTTTGCATTTTTGGTTGTGGCATGGGTTTAGGGCTCTTGTAAGTCTTGCAATTGGAGTTGGGTTCAGATTAGGTTACTCAGTTCAGATTCGAGTCTTGTACTGATCAGGACGTTTCGGTTAGGTCCTCAGTGCAGGTGATTTCGAAAAACATTAAGCAAGGAATGATCGGCATCATGACTCTTGCTAGAGTACTAGCTAAAAACTGAAAACCAAAATCATCCCCACAAATCTTTCACAAAATCTGACCAGGCATCTCTGTGACAGCTTGTTTACAACTTACCCTACGTTTCTCAACGAACGAGTCTTGAGTCTTTACTTACCACGACTAAATCTTGTAAACTTCACAGAGCTGCTGTGTCACTACCACCAGGCGCCCCTGATGCAGCACCATATTTCATCACGACCCCTTCCAGTATTCCATCAGATCTAAAAGTTGTCGAGAACAGCCTGGGGTCCACTTCACCTGGCAGTTTGAATGACAGGCTGAATGGACCCGGTGGGCTGAGTTGCATCACGTTCATCTCGTATTTGCTACCTGGGTTCTTTTTAGCCAAGTCCCCGGTGGATAGGAGTCCTTGAAGATGAAGAAATGAAGAAGAAGAGCTCCCCCTTTCAGCTCATCACTCTGAAGACCCGGATCGGAAGATCATCGCCATGGAAGCTCTTGAGGAAGACGCCAAAGGGTTCTAATGATAGAAACCCAGAATCACCATGGAAGCTTCAAGAGAGCCGCCTCGGTAGTCGTGCAACCTAATTTAGAGCCACTACATAAAGCTTCTGAAGGAGGCTATATATAATATGTATTGTAGAGGAGCTGAGGGTTTCGGAGTGGTAATGGGCTACTTAGGCAAAGGTTTCACCAATGGTATTGGGGGCCCATTAGGAGATCAAGCCTATACGGGCTCAATTCAATCCAAATAGACCAACCCAATTTCCAGGCAAATACCTTAGCCAATTAAGCTCATATAACCCATTCAACCTGTTCAAATATTACGATAGATGTTCAAGCATAAATTTACACAAGTGTAAAAGTAAATCTCTACAAATGTCCTCTTAATTTCCTAAGTCTACCCGTGGCAGACACACGTTTCAGTTGGGTCTGGATTTAGGGTAGTTGGGTCCGTCCTCGGCCCTTAGAGATAGCCAGATCAGGGAGTGGTGTTCTTGATCTGTAGGAAATTCCTACAGAACAAGAATTTATCCACTGTCACGATCTTAGTGCCATAATCAGCAGGATTGATATCTCCATTGATCTTCTTCACCTGTATCACATTCTTATCAACCTTTTCACGAATGAAATGGAATCTAACATCAATGTGTTTAGTGCGTTCATGATACATAGGGTCCCTGCAAAGATATAGAGCACTTTGGCTATCAATATGAAGAGTAGAAACATAAGACTTGCATTGAATCTCCTTAAGGAGACCCTGAAGCCAGATGGCTTCCTTGCAAGCCTCGGTGGCTGCTATATATTCTACTTCGGTGGATGAAAGAGCCACTATGGGCTGCTGTTGAGACTTCCAAGAGATGCAATTTCCAGCCCATGTGTACACATAAGATGTTGTATATTTTCTGTTGTCCTTGTTTCCAGCAAAGTCGGCATCAACATACCCTAGCAAGTCTTGAATAGGAGAATGACTACCATAAACCAAGCCAATATCTGAAGTGCCACCAAGGTATTTCAAGAGGTACTTCATAGCAGACCAATGCTTCTCAGCTGGGTTTGACATAAACCTGCTAAGAACACTAATAGCAAAAGATAGGTCTGGTCTAGTGCATATCATAGAGTACATAACAGAGCCTACATCTGCATCATAAGGCACATTTTTCATGTACGAAATCTCATCTGCAGACAAAGGAGTCCTAACTTTAGTTAGGTCTAAGTGCCCTCCTAAGGGCATAGCTGTTGGCTTAACATTAAGCATTTTAAACCTTTCAAGCACCTTGAGGATGTAATCAGATTGAGATAGAGTAAGAAACCGTTTTGACCTGTCTCTCTGAATAGATATGCCTAGAATTTTCTTAGCAGCCCCAAGATCTTTCATATCAAAGTAAGATTTCAAGTCTTTCTTTACTTCAGATATTTTAACCAAGGACTTGCAGGCAAGCAGAATATCATCAACATACAGCAGAATGTAGATAGGCAGACATGATTTAACATCCTTCATATAATCTTCACCTTCTTTTTGGGTGTAACCCTTAGCAACAAGTCTAGCTTTAAACCTAGAGGATCACTAGGATTAACCCCATCTTTCAGCTTGTAAATCCACTTGCAATAAATGAGTCTAGCCTTTTCAGGTTTCTTAACAAGCATCCAGGATTTATTAATAGTCATTGAATCTATTTCTTCATGCATAGCTTTTATCCAAGACTGAGACTGACTACATTTTATGGCTTGATGAAAAGTATCAGGGGTATAAGCATAGAAAACATCAGACATAACACATGCAAATTCAACCAAATTACTGTTGTATTTCTGATTTGGCTTAATAGTCCTAGGGGATCTGTCTCTGGTGAGCTGATAATTACTCAAATCATGCACATCAAGATCAATAGGAACATTAGAAGTAGAAGCAGAACCAACAGCAGAAGATGAAGAATTCATAGAGATGGAAGGTGAGGTCGAGGGGTTGGTAGAGTAAGATAGAGAATCAGTGGTATCACCACTACTTACCCCCTCACCAACTGGATTAATTTGCAACTCACTGTTGCTCCCAGGGCTGCTTGGAGCAGTAGATGTATCAAGGACAAGAGAAGAGCTACTGTTAAATTCATCCTCTTCATCGGTTTGAAGCTGAGAAGGAATGTAAAACTGTGTGGTGTTCCCATCACCTCTAAGTAGAGGTGGTTCAAATAAATCCTGTCTGTCATCATGCTCAGATAGATGGGTTAAAATATCTTTGAAGTGAAATTCATTCTCCTTAAATATAACATTTCTGCTAATGATAACTTTATAAGCTCCAGGCTGAATAACCAACAATTTATAGCCTTTAGACTCATCAGAATAACCAAGCATGACACACTTTTGAGATCTAGGATTCAGTTTTCCATCAGATTTATGAGCAAAAGCAGTACAACCAAACGGTCTTAGATGAGTAATATCAGGTTTCTTGTTGGACCACAGCTCATAAGGAGTCTTAAAGCCTATAACAGATGAGGGGGTTCTATTGATAAGATATGCAGCAGTAACTATAGCTTCTCCCCATAGAGAATGTTTAAAACCAGCAGAAAATAACATACATCTAGCCTTTTCAAGTAAGGTTCGATTCATTCTTTCTGCGGTACCATTTTGTTCAGGTGTTCCAGGAATTGTTAAGTGCCTTTTAATACCATGTTCAGCACAGAAAGTATCAAACTCAGCATTGCAGAATTCTAGCCCATTGTCAGTTCTTAGACATTTAATAGAAAAACCAGATTCTTTTTCAACAAGAGCTTTCCAGGTTTTAAAAATTCCAGTAGCTTCACTTTTAGCTTTCAACAAATAGATCCAAACCTTTCTACTGAAGTGATCTATTAGAGACATGAAATATTTCTTACCCCCAACAGGTTCAACCTGACTAGGCCCCCAGAGATCAGAGTGGACATATTCGAGAGGAGTCTTAGCAATATAAGCAGAATATTTAAACCCAGACTTAGCATGTTTACCAAGAATACAATGCTCACATTTATCAATAGGAACAAGTTTTTCTTTTAAGATGCCATGATTAAATAACTGTAGCATCCCCAGATTTCCTATATGCCCTAATCTTTTATGCCAATAGCAGAATTTTTAGCACACATAGTTTTGTCAGAGGATTTAGACACATCATGAGAATTAGAAACAACATGAGAGGCAACATTGCATTCAGAACTGGCAATCACATGGTAAAGGCCATTTTTCTTGATACTTTTTACTAGAACCCTACCATTTTTACTCACTGTTTTAACACCACCATAAGTATGAGAATGACAGTTTTGATCATCAAAAACACTTTCAGACATGAGATTTCTCTTCAAACCAGGAACCCACTTAACATTTTGCAAAATTCTAACAACACCATCATGCATTCTAAGGGGTACAGTACCAGTTCCTTTAATAGGTAATGCATGGTGATCACCTAATAGAACATCCCCCCATCATGAATATCCAACTTATCAAACCAATGTTTATCATGAGTAGCATGAAGAGTGCAACCAGAATCAAGAAGCCAAACATCAGAAGCATCACAGAGATTAATAACAACAAGCAATTCATGACTGCACTGACCCTCACAGAAAGCAGATAAACCAGCAGTATTTCTAGCAGCAGCTTCTTTTCTAGCCTCATCCTTTTTCCTCTTATAGCAATCTTTTTCAAAATGTCCAGTTTTAGAGCAGTAGTTGCAGGTGACATTTTTCTTATAAAAGACAGGCTTCTCAGAGGATTTTTCAGATTTAGTATCTTTGGTGTCTTCTTTCTTGTGATTATTTTTCTTATTCTGGTTCCTGTTCCTAGTTCTGGCCATTAGAGCCTCATTTTTAGTCTCCTGCTTAGACTTAAAGACCTTCATAACCTCATTCTTCTGAATAATAGACTCAAGAAGCTTAGTTTTGTTCAAATCTTCCTTACTAAATTGAATAACATCCTTGAATGTGTCAAATTGAGAGGGTAAAGCATTTAAGAGCAAAACAGCCTGATGTATATCATCTATTTTATCACCACACCTTTCCAAGTCTTGAGTCATAGTGAGAAATCTATCAAGGTTGTCATTTAAAGTCACAGAGACATCCATCTTAAAGTTGAATAACCTGCACAACAGGTTTATTCGGCTAGGCAAGGATTTTACCGGATATAAGTCAGCCAAAGCCCTCCAAAGACCTTTTGCAGTCGTGTGAGTCATTACTTGTCTTGCTACTTCATCAGCAAGTCTGATCATAATCTCACTGTGAGCTTGTTGGTCCATGTCCTCTTTTTCTGCTTGAGTGAAAGTAGCTGGATATCTTTCTTCCACAGCAGCCCAACACTTCTCCTTTATGAGCACCGCTTTCATTTTTACCTGCCACATTGCGAAATCAGTGGTGCCATTATACAGATCCTTTAGACCTATAAAGAAGAGTCGTATCAGATTTTGTAAGGCGATTTTAGAGCCTCAGAAACCTCCGTAAGAGTAACAAATGACAGTATAAAGTTTTGAAGCGAAAAACACAGAGATCGAAAGGAGTTTTTGAACGACAAACAGATCGTCTTCACCCCGACGATGCTCTGATACCAATTGTTATTAAAGAACGTTCGATTCGAGTGAGCGGAAGCGCAGGAAATACTAAACGAGCAAGTGAAGGAACGCAATCAAAACGAACAAGTCATTTGTTTACGCGGTTCGGTCAAAGACCTACATCCGCGGGGCCTCAGGAGTCAGGCCCTAAATCCACTAAAACGGAGGAAAGTTTACAGAGGACAATAAACGAGATCTACTTAATCCCTAAGGATAAAAGCTCTAAACATTCAAAGTAATAAACAAAGAAAGGAAGAAGAAGAGCTCCCCCTTTCAGCTCATCACTCTGAAGACCCGGATCGGAAGATCATCGCCATGGAAGCTCTTGAGGAAGACGCCAAAGGGTTCTAATGATAGAAACCCAGAATCACCATGGAAGCTTCAAGAGAGCTGCCTCGGTAGTCGTGCAACCTAATTTAGAGCCACTACATAAAGCTTCTGAAGGAGGCTATATATAATATGTATTGTAGAGGAGCTGAGGGTTTCGGAGTGGTAATGGGCTACTTAGGCAAAGGTTTCACCAATGGTATTGGGGGCCCATTAGGAGATCAAGCCTATACGGGCTCAATTCAATTCAAATAGACCAACCCAATTTCCAGGCAAATACCTTAGCCAATTAAGCTCATATAACCCATTCAACCTGTTCAAATATTACGATAGATGTTCAAGCATAAATTTACACAAGTGTAAAACTAAATCTCTACAACGTTCAACTTCACAGCTTAATTCACCTGCAAACTCCATACCAGCAATCTTTAACCACGGCATGTTTATTCATCAATTTCCAGAATGCAAAACCGAATAATTTTAAGTGAAAAATAAAACCCAGCTTTGACTGAGTACACATCACATAGATGGAACTTACATTTATCCTTCCTTACACCGGGGAGTGCCACTCGAAACAAATAAGCTGATTCGCTTATTCCAATATCAACATGACCAATAGGAGGTGCAAATGTTCCTTCCAGAGTAGTTCCAGTCAGAACCACAGAAGATGTGAAAGTAGATGGGTTCAGATTCTTGCCCATATCGATTCCAGCAACTCACTTTCAGCAGTTAACTTGCAGGCTCAAAGCTGGACTCCAACCTGTGTTGCAGAAGGAAGCATGGAGACTTAAGAAGTTGCAAGCTAGGGTATTTGATTTGATCACAAACTAATATTTAGGCCATCTTTATCCATGGTACTTGGAGTACCATAGCTAATTTTTAAAAAGGAAAGTAAAAAAAAAATGTCAGATTTTTTGTTAAACTAAGAAAATTATGTGAGGTGAGTATCATAGTAAGATACTCACTTTATTGGTTCTCCCACATTTTATAATATTTTATTATAAAACAATAGCTATAATACTCAACTCAAATACCACAATTAAAGATACTCTTAGAATGCTATGGAGATATTACAATTAGCATATGTCACGCTTTTATCATAAAGTAGTGGTACCATATAAAGAAAGCTGCCCTATTAATAATCATAGCATCTAAGGAAAGGAAACACGCAAATCATTTCAGCAAAACATACGTAGTATGAATTAATTATTGCGTTGAAGAGGAGAGAGAAAAAAATGAACGCAACAATAAATCAGGAGCAATGCATATTAACAACTAGTGTTTTGGCCCGTGTTATGCACGGGTCTAATTTTTTTATATAAATTATATATAAAATAATATTTTGAATTATATAATTTATATTTATAATATATATAATAATATTTTTAAGTTATAATTATTAATGATTTATCGCCAGGAAAAATGTTTTTATTTAACTATATTAAGATTATTTATAATGAACTTTAACCGCTAATTTTTTATCAAATGTATAGTTTTTCATGCTTCATACTAATATTTATATTTAACACCACACATATTATACAATTAACTTTTTTTTTGCTTCTATTGATTATGAAATTTAAGATATTGTCATTGTAATAAAGAAAGAAGATGTTTATTCAAATTTATATGATATATTATGATTTCTAATATTAATTTTAAAATGGTTAACTTAAATAAATGAGTATTGTTAATCTAAAAAGGATTTTTCTAATTGTTGAGAAAGCATTTAGTGAATGAATTTATTGAGCAAAAAAGTCTCTTTTATAAGTTCATTTTTACAATTTAATATATTGATTTTTTAATTAAAAAACAATGATGTTTATGCCAATTTATGTGATTATTAGGATTTCTAATAAAAAAACTATGATTATTATGATTTACAATATTAATTTTAAAATAGTTAATCCAAATAAATATATTTTTATTATTTTTAATCTAAAAGTTTTCCTAATTGTTAAGGATATATTTCGTTCATGCATTTAATTTATTGGCCAAACAAAATCCTCTTTTATAAGTTATATAGATTTATTTATTCATTCATTTATTTATATTATTATTTATTTAACTTATCATTATGTAAAAAAAATAATGTTTCTAATTTCTCCTCTTAGACTTATTATTATTTATAAAAAAAACTTTAAAAAACTTTTTCGACTTGTACTAATGGTTGGAGCTTTTAATTGACTTCTTATTAGAGGGTATATTATTAATCTAAATTGATATATTTTTATTGTTGTGAATCTAAATATTTTTTCTAATTATGGAGGATTTATGGAATAGAAAGTTTGATATTTCACACAAAAAAGGGTTTTGAAGCTAATTACTCTAGCATTTATTGGCAAAAAGCTAACTTTATATGTTATATATGACAGCTGTAGAGGAGGAATCTGGAAGGATTGACAACTAAAATAGTCATATCTCAGCTAAAGCACAAGCGAAGGCCTAATAACTACTCCCTCCGATCAAGTGCCATTTAGGCCTTTTTAATGTGATTCAAAATAAGTGTCATTTTATGAGAACTGTTATTAAAAACTGTTTTTGTTGACTACTTTTTGTTAAAACTCTCCCCTTATTGGTTTTAAAGGTTGAAAAATATTTAATAAGTGATAAGATTTAGAAAATTGTAGAAGATCAATGTTGTTTAATAATTTACTTAAAATTGTGTCAAAAACTAAAACAACCTATAATTTGGATTGGAGGGAGTAGCAAGTAGCGACATTTTTGTATCATAGATTCATAGACTAATGATACAGCCACATTATAACCATCATAAACAAAATCTAGAACACACCATAAACTTGTCCAGAAAAGAGAATGTTATCACGGATGCAACAACCAGTTAAGAGCAAAGCATATCAACAGTGATAGCAGCACAAGAGGAATCTGGCAGGGCTAACAAGTAGCAATTTCCCAGTTTATATACATAGGTGTTTCATTTTATCATTCTATAACATTTGATCAATTCATGACCCATACAGCATAATAAAGTGATTCTGCCCTATTAGGGTTTGTTTGGTAAACATGCTTATAGTATTATAAGTTGTGGTGCTGATAAGGCCTTACGATGTGAAATTGTGGTGATACAGATGAAAACATGCATTTGCCAAACATACCCTTGTTCTAATTTTTTAAAAGGCCCTTGTCGACTGGACCGTTCAAGAAATGCCACTTAGAGACTCTTCACTAAACTATCACATGAGTTCATTAAGAGTTATGTAACGATAAAAGGCAACCTACCAGCATACAAGACTCACCAACTGCAATTGAAACTAGTTTTTCGTCAAAATTGGAAGGGGGAGCAACAGAAAAATCAAGGCAAACTACAGGAACCAAATACTCAAATGCAAATCGAATAACGAACAAAGATGGCGAAAGGGGTTACCGACATAGATTTAGACAACGAAATCGAAATGGTGGTGAATAATTTCAAAATGTAAGAGCTAGATTCGCAGCTGAAGCTTACCAGTTAGCAGCGTAAAAAACCCTCCTCTTCTGTTTCCTGTCCTGCTTCAGAAAGGCGAATGTGCTTCTCGCCTTCTATTTCATGTTCCACGCCTCTAGAGTAAATTCCACAAACCAACCCTAAAATTATGGTATTTCCACCACACATGCCTATAAATTATAAGATTTTATAAAGTTTCCCAATAAATAAATTTATGTTTCAAAAAACCATATATAACCATTTTTATGCTTAAACAAAAATCTTTATACAAAATTATAAATTTTATGTTTAAATTTTTTTGGTTAGTAATTAATAATGGGTTGACTTTGATAGATACATATAGGGTTAGATCGGTACAGTAACCGTAAGAAATTGGGAATTGCCACGTACCGTACCGACCACCTTCAAAATCCAATTTTTTGTATTATGTACCGTACCAACATTTGTGGTAATTGAAATTTCGATTACCATTGATGTGGTACTAGATTTATCATTTATAATCGAGATACTCCATATCTTATTGTCGGTATTTTTGATGAAAAAACATGGTAACCTACGGTAACCATCATTTATGATGGTACCACGGTAAACCGTGGTATACCATAGTACCACTTTACTATCCCCACAACTTAGAGAGAAAATATATTACCAAGGTAAAACGTAGTAATATATTTAGTTGGTGCCATGGTATACCGTGGTATTTTAAGGCCGCCTATCATCAACCGTACTAACTCATATCAGTTATCGATACAATGCTTATTGAAATAATGATAACTAACACTCATTGGTATGGTACGGTAGTCAGTTGGTTCGATAATAAAATTACTCTTTGCCAGCCCCATACAGAGTAACAATCTAATATTTCTAGACATTTTATGCAAAACTAAACAAGTAATCATGAGTGGTTTTAAAAATTACAAGATGTAATGTCTAACTAATCTAAAGCATAGATCTAGGAACATTGGATGGCCCTAAGTTTAGCTAAATGGTAGATCAAGCAATAACATATTACATATGATATACATATATATACTTGCATATATTAGAAGTGTAGAAACACCTATGCTCATATATGTTATAATATATATACATATGCATATGTGATATCTGTGTTATGAGCATCAGCTTCTTGATTGGGCCCGGCCCAAGTCAAAAGCCCAGCTCACTTTCTGTTTCTGGCCCTCTGCCTCTGAGCGTTTAATTGAAACGTTGCGTTTCACCCTTGGCTCTCATATATAAGGAAAACGGAGCTAGGGTTGCCTCTCTTCTGAGCTCACTCTTCAGGTAATCCAAAACGGCAAAAGAGAGAGAGAGAAAGAAAGAAACAGAAGCGACGGAGAGAGAAAGCTAGGGTTTCCACATCAACCCAGCTCCGGCGAAGCAAACGGTGGTCCGATCTAGAGCGCATCTCGTCAGAGACTCTAGATCTGATCTTGAGGAAGAAGAAGAAGTTCCTTCGTCCACAGTCCAGGCGAAGATCTCCTTCTCTGGTGTACTCCGACGACGATCTGACACAGTTCTTCAGATCTAGGGTGTTTTCTTCCTTTACTTGCTTTGTTCTTACTTCTCCTGTACATGCATGCTTAGATTTGTGTGTTCTTGCTTCATTTGCCTTAGTTGTAACCTAGGGCAACCTGTTCTGTAAACCATTTACTATCTTAGTGGATCTGAGATCTCAAGCCTTTTCGGCTGAGGCTCCATGGACGTAGGCTCCGGCCGAACCACGTAAAAATATCGTGTTGGTTTTGGTTTTTTCTGTTTCTTGTTTGATCAACCCCGTTCTTGGTTCCCAATCTGTGGAATCAAGACCGACGAGGAATTACAAAGTGGTATCAGAGCTTAGGTGTCCCTCTCCTTACCTACCTGTGCCATTATTGGATCTCAGGGAGCGGGATTGGAGGCAGGACATTGGGTAGACCTTCAAAAAGCTCAGGCTTGGTGCTATTCCTCTCCTGTCTGAAGTACCACTGGTCTGGATCCGCTCTATGACCTGTAGTTCTAGGGTTTCTTGAGTGTCTTGTATACTGTTACACTCATACTTGCTTCCGCTATAAAAACTTTGATACTCACCTGTTCTTGTATACTGCAGGTACCAAAAACAATGGATGGTGCTCTGAAGATAAGGCCATTCGACGGCGTTATCGACTTTGCCATGTGGCAAGTCAAGATGAGAGTTGTCCTCATAAAAGAAGGTTGCTGGAAGGCAGTTCTCAAACCTGCAACCGCAACTACTGAGATGTCTTACCCCAAGAAGGGTTTAAGCATCAATGATGTAGATCCCTCCAAGCTTTCTGAAGAACAAAAAGGAAAGAAGTCTGATGACGAGGGATCTATGACCACTGTCCCACTCTCTACAGCTGAAGAGCTTGAGATGGACATGAAAGCCCACTTAGAGATTATGCTACGACTTACAAATGGCATTGCTCGTCAAGTGGTAAAACACTCTTCCGCTTTCTCCCTCTGGCATGCCCTGGAGGAGCTCTTTCTCTCTAAATCCTTGCCCTCCAGGATTTCTCTGCTATGTCGTTTGTTTACTTTCAAGATGAACACTTCTCTGACTCTGGATGATAATCTTGATAAGTTTCTTAAGATGACTCAAGAGTTAGAACGCTGTAATGATGACATAAAAGATTCTCACCAGGCTATCTTACTTCTGAATTCTTTGCCCACTCAATTTGATAACTTCAAAGATGTTATTCAGTTTAGTCGTGATGAACTTACTAAGGACAAGCTTATTGAATCCATTATTGAAAAGAATGAGATTATGAAAGTTTTTAAGATAAAAGGTCTTAAAAATGATAAAGCTGACAAACCTGAGGTTCTGTTCACTAAAGGAAATGACAAAAAGGGCAATAAAAACAACAAGAATAAAAAGAATAAGAAAGATAAGCCTAAATTTGAGAAATCTGAGAAATCTGAGAAATCTGACCCAAACTCAAAATGTAACTACTGTGGTAACATTGGTCACTGGGTTAAGGAATGTAGGAAAAAGAAAAGAGCTGAGGAATTAGCTAAGAAAAACAATACTGAATTATCTGCTTCTGTGCTTGAAAACATGGGTGATTATTCTACTGAGTTGTTTATGTGCTGCATCTTCATCTATGGATACATCTGATGCATGGATACTAGACTCAGGTTGTACAATGCATGCCACACCAAATAAACATTTCTTTAAAAACTTGAATGAATCTGTGTGTGGTGATGTCATGCTGGGTGATCATACTTCTCTGAAAATAAAAGGTATAGGAGATGTTCCTTTGCTTATGCATGATGGCATTGTTAGAATTTTCACTAATGTCAAGTGGGTCCCAAGTTTAAGGAGAAGTCTCATGTCAGAGTCTGCATTAGAGGAAATAGGTTGTGATGTTAACTCTGCTGATGGTGTTAGAACAATCTCTAAAAATGGTAAAGTGATTGTTAAAGCTGTTAGAAAAAGAAGATTATATCATGTGCTTTCCTCTATGCCTGAGCTCAATGTTACTGCTTGTTCTGACTCTATGACTCTCCATGAAACTAAAAATTGGCACAACAGGCTTGGTCATATAGGCAATAAGGGATTAAACAAACTGCATAAATCTGGATTATTGCCTAGGAAACCTGTTGACATTAAATTATGTGAGCATTGTGTTTTAGGCAAATCTGCCAAGCTTAAATTTCCTGTTTCAACTTATGTTGCTGATAACCCTCTAGAATATGTGCATTCTGATCTATGGGGACTATCCCAAGTCCCCACTGCAGGGGGCATGAGATACTTTATTAGCTTCTTTGATCAGTATTCAAGGAAAGTTTGTGTAAGTCTTCTGAAATCAAAGGATCAAGCCTTTGATGCCTTTAAAAGGTGGAAGGTAATGGTAGAGAGTCAGTCTAATCACAAACTTAAATGCTTCAAAACTAACAATGGCTTAGAGTTTTGTAACACTGAATTTAATGATTTCTGTCAATTAAATGGGAACAAAAGACACTTGACTGTACCTGGAACTCCACAACAAAATGGAACAGCTGAAAGGATGAATAGAACTTTACTTGAAAAGTTAGGTGTATGTTGATTAGTTCTGGTCTTAAACATACTTTATGGGGTGAAGCTGTTCTTACTGCTGCTTATCTTGTCAACAGATCACCTTCAAGTGTTATTAACTTTGAGACTCCCCAGTATAAATGGACAGGGAAGCAGCCCAGCCTAGCCTATTTGAAACCCTTTGGCTGTGCAGCTTACCCTCATGTAAGTGAGGGCAAGCTCCAGCCTAGGGCTTTGAAAGGAGTCTTGTTGGGCTACCCTGATGGGGTCAAGGGCTACAGGGTGCTTATCATGCAACCTGGCCCATACAAAGTTATAACTACTAGAAGTGTGAGATTTGATGAAGATAACTTCCCTTTAAAAACTGAACTAACAACATTTCCTGAGCTGACAGGTACCACAGAGCAGATAAAAGAGCTAATCCCTGATGAAAGTGACTCCTCTGATGGTGAAGACTCTGAGCATGACAATGGAAGGACTGTCATACCAGCAACAAAGACCCCAAATTCCACATTACAAGGGGGACATAAAGGAGAAGAAACAAAGGAAACAACTACTGCAATTGTTTCTACACCTGCAACAACTCCTAAGGATGTTTCTCCTCTTACTTCTTCTCCCTCCTCTCCTGTTTCTGGTGATGTAAATGGTCGTTCTATAGACTCCCAAAGGGAGTCCTCTGTTTTCTCCTCCCTCCCTTCTGATATTCATGATTCTAATGTTCCTGCATTACCATCTCTGCATGATTATCAGTTAACTAGGGATAGAGAACCTAGAACTAGCATACCAAATAGGAAATATACATCTTATATTATGGAATATGCATTCTTAACTGCTGATAGTGTTAGGCATCCTACTACTCCTAGCTCTTATGAGTCTGCCATTAAAAATAGCTATGCCAAACAGTGGCTAGCTGCTATAAAAGAAGAAATGGAATCAATGTACACAAATAAAACGTGGACATTGGTTCCAAGGCCTTCCAAAACCCGACTTATTGACTCTAAATGGGTCTTTAGGTTAAAGGAAGGTCTAAGCCCTAGTGATCCTCCTAGGTTTAAAGCCCGCCTTGTGGCAAAAGGGTTCTCACAGAGAGAAGGCATAGACTACAATGACATTTTTTCTCCTGTAGTTAAGTACAAAACTATGAGATTAATGCTTGCTATGTGTGCTGTCTTTGATTGGGAACTAGAACAGATGGATGTTAAAACTGCTTTCATGCATGGTTCACTAGATGAAACCATATATATGAAACAACCTAAAGGGTTTATCAACCCAAAATATCCTGATCATGTTTGCCATCTTAAAAGATCCATCTATGGACTCAAGCAGTCCCCTAGGCAATGGAATCTTAAATTTGATGTTGTGATCAAGAACCTAGGTTTCATACGTAGCAGTTATGATTCATGTCTTTACTTCAAAACTATTTCTAAACAGTCTATGATCTATGTGCTTTTATATGTGGATGATATATTGCTTATCTGCAACTCTATGATTCCTATTAGCACTGTAAAAAAGGACTTAAAGAAATACTTCGACATGAAAGATTTAGGGAGTGCCAAGAAGATACTTGGTGTCAATATCATTAGAAATCGACCTGAAAAGAAAATATGGTTATCTCAGGATGATTATGTTGTGAAGGTTCTAGAAAGGTTTCATATGATCTCCTCTAAACCAACATCCATACCCTTAGGAGGGCACCTAGAGCTTACCAAAAGAAGTTGTCCCTCTAAGCCTGAAGACATAAAAGAAATGGCTAGGGTTCCCTACGATGCTGCAGTTGGCTCTGTAATGTATGATATGCTGTGCACCCGCCCTGACCTTGCTTTTGCCATTTCTGTTTTAAGTCGTTTTATGTCCAATCCTGGTTCTGACCATTGGACTGCTATGAAATACTTGCTTCGTTATATTGCTGGTACTAGAAATCTTTGTCTTCATTACGTATGCATGAAACTGCTGATAAATTGTATGGTTATGTTGACTCTGATTATGCTAGCAATAAGGATACTCGCAAGTCCACCACTGCCTACTACTTTACGTGGGCAGGGAACTGTGTTTCATGGAAATCTCAGCAACAATCGGTTGTCGCTTTGTCGTCAACTGAAGCTGAGTATATGGCTGCCACTGAAGCAGCCAAAGAGGCTATATGGCTAAAAGGAATTCTAAAGGAAATCCTCAAAAAGCCATTCAAACCCGTTATTCATACGGATAGCCAAAGCGCACTATACTTGTGCAAAGATCCCATGTATCACGAAAGGACTAAACATATTGATGTTCGTTTTCATTTTATTCGGAACATGGTTACTGATAAAGAACTTGATGTAAAGAAAATAAAAGGAGACATCAATCCAGCTGATTTTGGGACAAAGGTTGTCCCTGCTAACAAATTTGAGTTTTGCAGGGATTTTCTCCATCTTGGAGAACCACCTTAGCTGACAGGTAAGATGAGCCAATGATGAGGCTGAATTGGTTTGAGATCGAAAATCCACTATAGAGTAAATTGTGTTTTTAATAGATCTAATGCTTCGATTAGGAGGGCAAATTGTAATGTCTAACTAATCTAAAGCATAGATCTAGGAACATTGGATGGCCCTAAGTTTAGCTAAATGGTAGATCAAGCAATAACATATTACATATGATATACATATATATACTTGCATATATTAGAAGTGTAGAAACACCTATGCTCATATATGCTATAATATATATACATATGCATATGTGATATCTGTGTTATGAGCATCAGCTTCTTGATTGGGCCCGGCCCAAGTCAAAAGCCCAGCTCACTATCTGTTTCTGGCCCTCTGCCTCTGAGCGTTTAATTGAAACGCTGCGTTTCACCCTTGGCTCTCATATATAAGGGAAACGGAGCTAGGGTTGCCTCTCTTCTGAGCTCACTCTTCAGGTAATCCAAAACGGCAAAAGAGAGAGAGAAAGAAAGAAACAGAAGCGACGGAGAGAGAAAGCTAGGGTTTCCACATCAACCCAGCTTCGGCGAAGCAAACGGTGGTCCGATCTAGAGCGCATCTCGTCAGAGACTCTAGATCTGATCTTGAGGAAGAAGAAGAAGTTCCTTCATCCACAGTCCAGGCGAAGATCTCCTTCTCTGGTGTACTCCGACGACGATCTGACACAGTTCTTCAGATCTAGGGTGTTTTCTTCCTTTACTTGCTTTGTTCTTACTTCTCCTGTACATGCATGCTTAGATCTGTGTGTTCTTGCTTCATTTGCCTTAGTTGTAACCTAGGGCAACCTGTTCTGTAAATCATTTACTATCTTAGTGGATCTGAGATCTCAAGCCTTTTCGGCTGAGGCTCCGTGGACGTAGGCTCCGGCCGAACCACGTAAAAATGTCGTGTTGGTTTTGGTTTTTTCTATTTCTTGTTTGATCAACCCCGTTCTTGGTTCCCAATCTGTGGAATCAAGATCGACGAGGAATTACACAAAAGATGGTAATTAGGGGTGATATACGAGCAAACGAGCTCGAGTACCTAGTGTTCAAGCTCAACTCGTTTGTAAACGAGTCGAGCTCGAGCTCAGTTTGGATACGAGCCTAAGAAGTTGCTCAAGCTCGGCTCGCGAGCAGGAAATCAAGCTCCAGCTCGTGAGTTCGCTTATATTCGAGCCGAGCTCGAGCTCATATGTGAGCTCGTTTGCTCCTTTTTTCTCTGTGTTTATTTTGCTCATTTTGAGCTCTTTATTTTTTTTATTTGAGCTCGCTTTTCTCATTTGCTCCTTATAGCCAGGGTACTCTCTGATATGGAGGTTCTTGAAGGGGATGGTTTCGTCCTTCTTCGCAGAGGCATCCATTGTCACTCCTCTGTACAAGTAGACAAAGCGGGAGAACGAAGTCGGGATAGCGGACTCATCAGAGAACAAAGTAGTCGAAGCGGGAGCTATGGGATAGTGGTCGATGGAGCTGAATAGGAATCACCGATTGGCAGAGCTCTTGGATCTAGATCTAGATCTGTGGAGGCAAACTCGTCGGTGGAGATGAAGCGACACAGCGATGAGGGGTGTGAGGGCAACTAGAGTCACCGAAGAACGAACAATGCTTACTGAAATAATGGTAACCAACACTCATTGGTATGGTCCCGGTAATCAGTTGGTTCGATAATAAAATTACTATTCACCAGCCCCATACAGAGTAACAATCTAATATTTCTGGACATTTTTATGCAAAACTAAAAAAGTGATCATGAGTGGTTTTAAAAATTACAAGAGATGGTAATTAGGGGTGATATACGAGCAAACGAGCTAGAGTACCTAGTGTTCAAGCTCGGCTCATTTGTAAACGAGTCGAGCTCGAGCTCGAGGTCATTTTGGATACGAGCCTAAGAAGTTGCTCAAGCTCGGCTCGCGAGCAGGAAAGCAAGCTCGAGCTCGAGAGCTCGCTTACATTCGAGCCGAGCTCGAGCTCATATGTGAGCTCGTTTGCTCCTTTTTTTCTCTATGTTTATTTTGCTCATTTTGAGCTCTTTATTTTTTTTATTCGAGCTCGCTTTTCTCATTCGCTCCTTGTAGCCAGGGTACTCTCTGATATGGAGGTTCTTGAAGGGGATGGTTTCGTCCTTCTTCGCATCCATTGTCACTCCTCTGTACAAGTAGACAAAGCGGGAGAACGAAGTCGGGACAACGGAATCGCGGAAGAATCGGGATAGCGGACTCGTCGGAGAACAAAGTCGTCGAAGCGGGAGCTACGGGACATTGGTCGATGGAGATGAATAGGAATCACCGATTTGCAGAGCTTCCAGATCTAGATCTAAATCTGCGGAGGCGAACTCGCCTGTGGAGATGAAGCGACAAAGCGATGAGGGGTGTGAGGGCTTACCGGTGTGAGGGCAACTAGAGTCACCGAAGAACGAACAGAGGTGCCGGAATCATGGTCTCCTTTGACTCAATTGCTCAAATCTGGAGAACGGAGAGGATGATTTGGGGGAATTGGGATTTAGGGGTCTTCAGATCTAGATGGGAGCGATCCTAAAAAAGAAGAAGATGGTAGCAGCTGGGTTTAGGGACTAAGGGTTTCGCGTTTGGAAATTGGGGATCTCATTGAAGCGGAAAAAGTGTGAACACATTGTCTACTTGAGGGGCAATTTTGTTAATTCCATTGGGGGTACGAGCTAGTGAGCTACTTCGGCTCAAATCGAGCTCAGGAATTGGTTTGAACTCAACTCATATATACATTCGAGCGATCCCAAACCGAACTTTTTCTCGAGCCCGAGTTGATCCTGAGTTACTCGGCTCATGTATCAGGCCTTATGGTAATTAGAAGATGTTGATTAATTTTCTTTTAACAATTGGAGGGGGACTATGTTTTCTTCACCAATCTCATGACCTGTGCCAATTGCCAAGTAGAATCGAAAAGGGGGTAACAAAACTTATATAAGAGGTCATATGCTCAAACATATGCGTGACCAATCCTATGCTCAACATGGATATTGAGTGGGTTAGGGTTACAATTAAAATAGACCCACAAGCTACTTTTTATAACCCCTAGAATGTAAATCTGATTCATTCTTGATCGTTGGCGCGCGGATGCATCGATCTTTCCATGCACGTGGAGCTGGACTTGGCTGTCTGATCGACTACTTGTTTTGCTGATTAGAATAGATTTCGAAGTCTCGTAAGATTTCTCGTTTAGGTAGAAGAATATCTTGTGATCCAGCTCTTCTCTGAAGTTAATGTTTCCATTATGGTTTCTGCTAACCTACTTCTAAGGGTGTTATACGAGCTGAGTAGCTCGAATTCGGCTCGCAGCTCGGCCTGAACTTGTTTATTTTCTAAACAGGCCGAGTATGAGCATATTTTGAAGCTCGATTTAAAACTCAGCTCGCTCGATTTAAGCTCGAATTTTGGGAAATTTCTAAAATTTCCTTTAAGTTACTATGTTTTGAGCAAATATGATTGTTTAATGCTTGAAAAAAGTTTAGCTCGAGCTAGCTCATTCATTTTCTAAACGAACCGAGTATGAACACATTTTCAAGTTCGGGTACAAATTTAGGCTTGACTTGAGCTTAATTCATATACTTAGCTCAAATAACAGCTCTACCTACTTCGATCCCTGACGATATAAAGTCTCTTGAGTTCATACTATTTCGTGTTATCGGCTTATCGCCATCCACATCGATTCGCTTTATTGGTTATTTCCTTGCTCATATGTATTTTTTTCCCTTTTTATCATTTATGGGTGTTTCAATTGTTTTACTATGTTGTTTCATTTACAATACGAGTATTTCTCAAAGACATGCATTCAAATCACATGACACTTAAATCCACACATTTATGATTATGATTTACGAATGAGAACGACGTACACTTGACGAACCTTAATAAGAACGCTTACAGGAAACTTACAAAGCTTGATCACTCCAATGCAAACATATTAATTACTTTAATTAAACAATCAAGAATATACACTACTTTATGTAACAATATTAATATTTATGTATATATGCAATATACACATATAGGCCCCAGAATTACTTGGTCACAACCGGGGCCCGGATGGGCGACCTGGAGCTTCTGCCGGTGCGCCCACCCTTGTCAACAATGTTATTAGCGAGAGCGTCCCCGACGCCTTCTCCGATCCCTTCGATCAAGCCGCCGATAAACCCGATGACCACATGGGACGCGATGCGGGCAGCGGCGCCCAGCACGGTGGACCGATCTCTATGGTCATCGACGACTTTGTAGCCGTAGGAGTGGAGTCCGTTGACCATGGTCTTAGCGCAGTTGGCGTGGAGGAGGTAGTCGCAGTCGGGGGAGGTGCACGAGTACGCCTGGCCAGACCGCCTCATCCGCTTGCACTCGGCGCAGGGGCGGCTACGGGCGGCGGCTGGGGAGCCATCGGAGGGGAGGAGGATGAGGGGGTGGTTGGGGTGGGTGGGGAACTCCATTTTGGGGGAGAGGAGGGAGCAGGTCGGGTGGAGCTGGTAGCTGCACCCGGTCGCGGTGCAGCGGTACGTGTACCCTTTGGTTGGCTTGCCGCAGACGTCGCACTTGGCCTTCAATAGTCCCCCGCCTATACTTCAAATTAAATTACATATATATTACTACTTCAACCTTAAAATTTATATCATTTTAAAATTTTACTCAACTTTTAATAAAACAGTCACCACTCAATCAAAATCATCGTTTCACTAATTATTTTCATAAATTAAAATTTATAATATTATTTTGTAATATCCACTATATTTTTTAACCAATTAAAATCTATAAAAAAAAAAAGTCAACAAAACACAAATCAATACAAATCATTACTCCTACTATACTTTACCTAAAAAACCTAAAATGACATATATTTTAATACAACTAAATTAGCCTAAAATAACTTAAATTTTGAGCCGGATGGAGTATTCCATAGATTAATAGGGAAAATGCAATACAAATTGCAGGCTTGACTACTACATATATAAACTTTTGTACGACACAAATTAAATTAGAAGTTTTTATTCGTAAAAATGCTCTAAGCTGACTGGCCTAACTAGTTTTCTATATATATTATATAAAAAACGAGTACAAATTATTTGGTGACAAATGAGATGGAGATTTCTTCTTGTTATCGTAGCAGCATATATGGAGGAGAAATATGGTGTATATATATGATAATTAAAAAAAAGTTGAACTTTTTTTTAACAAAATTAAGAAAATTTTCAAAATCAGGTTTATTTAAAAGAAACACCCATTACACCTTTAAAAAAAATTATATTATTAGTTTATTTATTAAAGATAATAAATTAAACCAAAACATGTACTTAATTATGAATTTAGCAATTTTTACACATTTATAATTTTTACACATTTGTAAGCATACAAAATGATATATTATGGATGATCTTTTAAAAATAACATCAAATTTATAGGCAATTTTGTAAAATTTTCTAATTTATAAGCGATTATGTGAAAATCGATATATCTACAGAATGGTATGTGAAATTTACCCTAAAATTTCATTTGTTATTGTACGTACCTAGCTAGTGACATCGAGAGGAGCAATTAACTACAATATTAACACTTATTTTTCTTATAAGGTTGATTCATTAATGTAGCCATTAGTCTATGTGAGAGCAAACCGTCCCCTCCCTTGAGGGAGACGGAGAGCTCCAACTCTACTTTTACAAAATAAAAAAAAAGATTAGAATAGGAAGCTAGTGACAGATGAAGCTATAAGGACGGTATGACATAAGTTTATTAGAGTATTTTAAAGTGATATAGTAAAGATTTTTCCGATTTAAAAAAAAACACAGTTTTACAAAACATTATAAAATTTATCATGTCAAATAAGATTTCCATCTTCTAATCAATTCACAAAGGCTGAAATTTTAATACTCGTACATCTCTAAAATTTCATCTGGATTATAAGCTTAAGCTAGATTAAACAGACCTTAACTAGCTAGTTACTTGCCTGAGGGTTTGGGGAGATGAAGAAGCAACTGATGCTGGGGGTGGAGGGGGTGCAGCCTCAGGTGGGGAGGAGCGGTGGCGCAGAAATCGTGCAGCTCGAAGTTGCAGGTTTGGCAGCTGAATCTGCGGCCGGCCCCAACCTCCTTGCAGCCCATACAGGTGAAGAGGTTGGGGAGAGTCAACTGAACCAGTGGATGCTCATGCCTACTTAACTGCACTTGAACCAGCTGGTTGAATGAGCTACTTCGGCTTTGCAGGTAGTGGTGATTAACTTGATGAGGGGGATGAGGGTTTGATGATGAGCTTGGTGATCTATTTGTGAGGGAGTTACTCATCCTCCTCATCATCACTTTTTGAATAGTTTTAGTGGCTTTATATATGTATGTATATAGTGATCGAGAGAGATTCTAGACAAAAGCTTGCAAGTGTATATGGTATTGGTGTGGTAGCTATGAGTTATACAAGGGAGTATATATATACACCTTCATATAGACTTTGCATTTTCTAGCTAGCTCATATGGGAATCAATTTATATTTTTGTAAATGGATGAAATTTTCAAAAAAGTTTAGAGGTGGACCTGTAATTTAGGATCGTGTTAGATATTGCTTTTCTATTATATATTTTAGTCGATGTTTAATAGTTTTATTTCTCGTGTACAATATATCGACCGTTTAATTCAATCATATAAAGTCTAGTGTATCCATTATTAATTTAGGTCTTATTTAACAGCTCAGTAAATTTGAAATCGATGTTGTATAGTTTTCTCATTTTCTGAACAATCAAATTGAAACATACGGATATATTTAAATGTGAGTTTTGGTTAAGGAGGTTACTATATATATGGTCCATTTTTATTAAATGTACGATCATTTAACTTAGGCAAAATTACAGAAAACCACCCTTTAAATAGGGCATTTTGCAGAAAACCACCCCTTAAAACAAAAATTGCAAAAAACCATCATTTAAAACCGTTTTCTTTGCAAAGTCACATCCATCACCCAATTTTCGTTAATTGAATGTTAAAGTATGTAGAAATTCAATTATACCCCTTAGTTTTATTATTAGTTTACTCAATTCAATTGATATTAGTTGATATTTAACTTTTTGAGATGTTTTTTAAAAGCAAAAAACACTATAAAATATCAAAAAAAAAAAATTTAAAAATAATTTCATACTTACAAAACAAACTCTATAAAAAGTTGATGTGTAATATATGTTTTATACATATAAAAAAATATGTAATACTAGGGCTACTTGAAGAAAATACTTTTTTTTTTAAAATAATATTTCATATAGTTTTTATTATTTTAAGAATGTATGTGGAATAGTGAACATATTTTTAGAATAATAAAAACTATATGAAATATCATTTTTTTCTAAAATTTATTTTCTTAAAGTAGCAATTTAGTAATATACACTTTTTAAAATATATAAAACATCAATTATATCTACTTTTTTATAGAGTATTTTTACTAATAAGTGTGAAATTATATATAAAAAATTATATTTTATAAAAAAAATTACTTTTGAAAAACATGTTAAAAGGTAAAAATTAATTAATACCAATTGGATAAAGTAAAATAATAATAAAAACAAGGAATGTAATGATTTTCTACGCACTTTAATATTCAATTAACGAAAATTTGGTGATGGGTGTGACTTTGTAAAGAAAACGGTTTTAACGGGTGGTTTTCTGCAATTTTTGTTTTAAGGGGTGGTTTCACGCAAAACACCCTATTTAAAGGGTGGTTTTCTGCAATTTTGCCTTTAACTTATCAATACTGACTTTCCTATGTTGGCAAAATTAGCAGATATTTTGTCGACATGGATGTATTGACAAATTATTTTCAAGCAAAAAAAAAATTTATCGACACTGAAAGTCGGCGAATGGTTTTACATGTGATGAAAATTGGTCGCGCATATAATGATATAATAAACCGGTTTAGTCAATGTCATATTTTTTAGGTAAACATTAATCAATGTGATACTCCCTCCATTTTAAAATAGATTTGTTTTTATATGTTACTATAGTAGGTTTTTGTTTCAAAATAGATGATCTATATTTTCTAGGCAGTGGATTGTAATGGTTTTATTGATTTGTGTGCTATTGACTTTTAAAAGATTTTGAGTTCTTAAAATGTGTAGTGAGTATTAAAAAAGTAAGATTTATGAAAAAATTAGTGGAATAATATTGTTTTTTTTAAATGATCTAAATGTTTTACTCCCTCCGTTCGGCAAAACATGTCATTTTAGGGTCTTATTTTTGTTCAAAAAAATTTGTCATTGTAGGTATTTTGCACTTCACTTTACAAAAATGCCCTTGACATGATTGATGGTTTGTTAGTTGTAGTTTTCGATAAAGTAAAAAAGGAGGGTAATAATTAAGGGTAAATTAATACATTTGTTAATTGTCTTAAAACTTGTGAAATAAGCTAAAATGGCATGTTTTGTCGAACGGAGGAAGTATTAAAACTTATGTAAATGACTAAAAAACCAAATATTTTGGAACAGATGTTACTAAAATTGAATTGGATCATTTAATTTTTCCCGATTTAAAAATATTTATTTTAACGAAATGCTAATAAAAGACACGTTAATACAAAGGTCTCATTTAAAAATATGAAGGTTTGTTTTTATCTTCCAAGCCTTTTAATCCGTGCATATTCAATTCCCCCCCCCCCCCCACCCCCCCCCCCCCCCCCCGGCCCCCAACCCAAAAAAAGGGAAAACTCATTGATGATGTGATATTTGTTTTGTTGTTTTAGGTATAGCCTATTTGTCAAGCCATTGGTAAGTTAGTAAAAATGACACATGATCATAGTTACGAGCTAAATCCCTTTTTATATTAATTCATGCATGGTTAAAGGAGTCATCAAGTTATTTAGACCATTCATAATGGTTTTGTGTAAATATATAATGAATATATTTTACATATTTTTGAGCTCTATTGGTTATATATTTTAGGTGTATGCAAATGTATACGTTCGAGCATATGATGTACAAATTTGAGCACACCACCTATTTATACAAACTTTTATAACAAGCAAGATAATTCATTGGTTTTTTTTATGAATTTATTATCAAATTTATTATCTTTTTTGTTTTAAACTAATCTTATTTTAATCAAAATCATCTCACCTCTGGTTAGTTAGAGTGTGATACCATAATTTACCCATAATAATGCAGCTTTTCAATTATCGAAACATTTTATAGTCCCTCGATGGAATTGAAATTATTTATTAATTTTAAATTAAAATGTTGGTAATTTTTAGCATATTTTAGCTATTTCTTTTTTTTTTACCAATTATAACAAGTTGATCGTAAAATAAACTAGAAAGAAGATACCAACCGCGTACCCGGGAAAAGTAACTTACTTGAATGGGGAGCTAGACGAGACACCAGCCGATAATGAAGTGATTATATTCGATCGGTCTTTCTATCCTATGCCCTTAGGGTATATGATAAGAACTTTAATCGGGAAAGATTCTCTACCAAAAAAATAAACGATCCTAGGAAATCAATTTTAAGAAAAGCTAAAAATAATTTAAATTTAGAAAATCTTTCCCGATTGAGCTTGTTATCCTATACCCCACATAGGATAGAAAACCCGATATTTAATTAATTAACACAAATGCATTAAAAAAAATTACCTTAATTGAACATACATGATACATGGAATCACAATAATTAGATGGAGATGCCCAAGTCAGGTGGCTTAATGGTGTGGAGGAAGGGGAGAGACGTAAGGAAGTTTCAGGTTTAAACCTTGCCTCCGCCTCTTTCATTAGGTGAAAATTTAAAGTTTATCTTGCTCTCTACTCATGAGTCGAACCGATTGGTGCAAGCCGGTTTATCTAATACATGACTTTTGCCGACTGAGTCACGTGCTCGGGGTTGTTCCTCGTCGTTAAAAAAGAAGAAGATGTAGCTAAGTAGCGAGTGTTGCAGGGCCCGAAAGTTACACTTGCACTTTATGGATCGTTTCTTCATACTTTCGAGAGATTCGTATTCGATTGATATTTGGGAGGGAGGCCCCTTACTTGTTTCCCCTTTACATTTCAAAATACATCCTTTCCTCTTCAAAGTTTCGAGTGATTTTCAAATCACCTTGACTTTCTTGGCCCTTTTGATTCTCTACCCTACCCAAGCAATTGCAAGCCTTGTTATGCAAGTGATTCCCTGCCACTCATGTTATTGGTGGACCCACCCTCCATCTTCTCTTTGAGGTAATTTGCCACGTGTCATTGCACTCGGGCCGATGAACAGACACTAGATGCCCAACACATCAATGCAATATTAGATTTGTATTGTTAACGATGAACATACGCTAGATGCCCAACACATCAATGCAATATTAGATTTGTATTGTTAACGATGAACATACGCTAGATGTCCAACACATCAATACAGTACTAGATTTGTATTGTTAAAGACTTTGGAAGTGCTAAACAATGGAGGTAAAATTTGATTGAAGAGGCTCATCTTTTAGGCTTAGTTGTTCAAATGATGTCGATTTGGACTAAAATGATGTTGTTAGGGTTAGAAGGGAGTAATTGATTAGCACCATGGAATAACCTACCAATCACCATGTTGAGGACTTCATAGGAACTAGATCAATTGGATATTGATTCGAATAGTGGAACAAACACTTTGCAAAAGTGTACTTCGATTCAAGAATTTGGCTTTCGGGTTGCACAAATTCATTCTCTAAGGTAAGATGAATTGAACAAGAAGATTGAGAATGATCTATGTCATCCTATCGCCGATACTACTCAATATAGGGTGGTCGAAACAGGATAATAAGGGAATCAACTAACTTAACCAATGATGAACAAGTTGCCTAACATAGTTTGGTAGATTGGATAGAGTAACTTGCACAGTTGCATATATCAATTTCAGCACATTTAGATCACACTGCAACTATTTAGGAATCAACTTAAGCTTTACTTTAGAACTCCACAGCCACCATAACCAACCCCACCACTGTTTCCTCTTTCTCCTCAGCGAATCGCCAACAAACAAAACAAAAGCCAGACATCAAATCCCTATAGAAATACAAGATGATACAGGGATGGAAACTATTGAGATGATAAAGCAAAGAATCCAAATGTGCAATCAATTTCAGATCAAATAGGGAAAAGCGGCTGGCCGAGATCAAATGCAAGTACAGGAGAACCAAGTCTCCCTATCCAGCCTGGTTGGTAACGAAGACATCTCGTAGCCTTGAGGTCTCTGTTCCCGTCATATCATCCTAGTAGATTTTTGGAAAAATATGCCAAAAAAAAAAAGAAGAAAAAAAGCAAAAACAAAATCCTGACATGTATATATTGTTCTTCATTTGAATAAATGCCAATCTCGAAAGAACAGGTAGAGAATTCATCAGTTTCTCCTGGCAGAATCCATCACTTCCTGCTGACAAACGATACATAACATCTTTGACAGACAAATGCCAAAGACTAAAATTGTTGTGTTTATCCAGTGTCACATGTGAACTTAACATAAACTACAGAAAACTGTGAACTACATTTGTATGCCTCAGAAACAAAATCTTATAACCTCAAGTACAGAACTCTTAACAAGAGCTAGTTATGTGTCTTAACGGTAAAAGAATCACGATTTTTGATATCAAGTCGTAGCTGTAGTTCATATAAATACTTCCCTATTAAAACACGGTGAGGTTCAACCCTGATAATTAAGAGGTAGAAACTACCATGATATGTGAATCACCAGAACCAAAAACATCTTCAGGTCGCTACTGAAATGACCTGCCTATCTTCTGCGCTTGGACTCTTTACGCATTTCTGCGAAGTAACTGTCTCTGTTGCCCTTGACCCATAGTTGTCTCAAAACAAGGTCCTCCTTTGTCGATTCGTCTGAAAAAACATTAAAATTTAGTTACTATTCAATAGAATGAATACCAAGAATTATAGAAGTGTGAGAAAGATGGGAGGTTCCAAGCTGCTATTTTACATCCTATTATCTTGTCACAAAGTTGCAGATTAATAAATAAATTCACTTGTTTTTCCCTTGCCATTTAAATAATTCATTTGCCTGAGAGTTCAATTTGAATTTCATTGCTTGCCATGAGGAAATAACAAAATTTGAACTGTTACCTATATTTGTCCAGGCCTCTTGAGATGCACTGAGAGATCTACGTGTTAAGTAAGAGGCATCTTCCCATGTGTATGGAGCTTTCTTAATCTTGTATCTCAAAAACCAACCTCCATACCACAGCAGAAGCTGCAATGATGAAAAACAAATGGTAGGTAGACTGATACTTGGGAAAAAACAACCCAGAGAAGAAAAAGCAAACGATTAGAAGTCTAGGGCTTCTTCAATACATCCGTTTTGTGGAAAGCTCCAGAAAACAGGAGCAGCAATGGCCGCTTAATTAACATGTAATCTAAAGTAAAATAATGCCCAATAAAAGTGAGTATGTAAGGAACAAAGTTAAAGATGGAAACCTTGCCAAGTGTGTATGGAAGGAGTAGAATGCGGATACCAATTAATCCCCAGCAAGATGGCTTCTCTGCTCCCTTAATTTGTAAATCTAGCTCTTTGCTAAGGTCTTCCTCCACTTTCCTGCCACAAAAAAAAATGTGTGCATTACAGAAGAAAGGAAAAATGTAGTGGACATCTGACGCAAATCAGCTAAACATAAATGTTTAAAAACAGCATCAAGCACACACTTATCCATCTTGTTACTCTTCTTCCTATTTGTTGATCCACTGCGGCGTTCAAGTTCCAAGGCACGCAATCTGTTTTTGTATACCGGTGTCTTCTTGACCATGTCTATAGCCTGTTAGCATATAAGAAAGTACTTTACGTCAAACTATCCGATTCAAATTGCAATTTGTTTAGTGATTGAGTCACTTGAGGACTCCTTTTCCACAAAATATGAGTAGATGCTACAAAAATGTCAGATATTCCAATAAAATAACAAAGAGGAACATTACAACAAAAACAAATTAAAACCAGTGCAGGAAAGGATGCACTTCAAATACGAAACCTAGTAGCTCCAGAAAGAAAAAGGACAAGCGACAATCAGTACAGCATAATGAGTACCAGGATAACGTATGGAGCTAAAAAAATCTTAACTCATATTCAGGACTTGTTAGGATAAAAAACTAATATTCGAACAGAACAAAAAATTAGCCCGGTGAAGCATTTTGTGTACGTGCGATGCAAACAAGATGTAGGAAGTAATTTACCGTTCATAATGCATAATGATTTACATCAGTTAATTAATTATAGGAATGAGGATCAACTCTAAAAGAATCTTTCACCAATTATCATTAAAAACATTAATAAATGAAAGTAAATTCTCTAGGTTATAGTTACACAAGCATAGAGCCTACCCATGATTAAAAGTGTAGGCAAAATAATTAAGGCACTGCAATAATACCTGTGTGTACTTTGTCCACTGGTTTAGATATTGAAATGCTGAGAGAACAATAAGCAACCCAACTAAAACAGCACGAGTATCCTATCATTTGCAAACAACAAGAGTCGATGAAATATAAACATCCATAAATGAATACTATCAAGTATTTATTTATTTATTTAAGAAGAACCAACTATAAGTTTTACAACAAGCCTTACCGTCTTGTGACCATAGTATGCCTTATAGTATCTAGCTGTATTGTAGAATACCTAAATCATTGAGGCAAAGATAGCATTAGTTGTGACACCATAACAAAACTTAATCAAGAAAAGATGATGTTGATAGGAGATGAGTGTGTATGCAAGACCTAACAATAAACCAGTCCAAAGAAAGTAGTTCGAGAGTTTAACCAACTAAGAGCTGAACTACATGGCCTTAGATAACAACTTCCATGCAGGAAAAAAGGTAATGGATGTATTCTAGGACTGCTCCCCTGTAGAAAGCTCTTATAACTCACTTTTCCCTAATAAGAAACCACCGCCAGCCTATCATTTATAGTAAGCATTACATTCAGTAATTTTCGAAATCTTCCTAGTTCCTATGATAACATACGAGGAATCAAATATTCCAGATATTCAATTTCCCCCCTTCCTCGTGAATATTTGAAGCAGCCCACATTGACCAGCAGGAAAATACTAGAGTATATATCACACAAAAAACCTGGAGACAGCCGCTATCATTGTGTGTCCAAATCACTTCTCAGATCACAAGATACATATTTGGATACGAACGTAAACTCAAAAATGGAGAGATACTTCATCTTTTTCCTTTTTTTGTTTACCACGACTAGCTAGATCAATATCATGTTCTACCATCTAAATAAGCAAAATAACAAGTCCTCATTACCTCCTCTGGATGTTCTAATGCATAATCATACTGCTGCCTAGTGGCATCATCCTTTAATATCTGTTTGCAAAAAAGAAAATTAGCCTTCATTGTCCATAATGATTGCAGAAGAGCTTAATTTAACAAACAGATAAAACAAGATCTGTGTTTTCAGGGTTAACATAATTCCCTCTAACACCTAATATCGCTGTCAAATAAAACAAATAATCACACACATGATTTTCTCTTAACCTTCTTTTAGAAAATTTTAACACACCAGAGTCAGAATTCAGCATATCTCCTCATTTAATACGAAATAATTATTAGTACCTACACAAACTCCTCAACATTTTACCAACTGGAGCTTAATTTGCAATTTTGACAAGATCAAGGACAGCCATAGCATGCAAACGAGATCAAGAGAAGTAACCATCTCATCAAATAGTAAATTCCACACCTACCTCATATGCATTTGCGATTTTGACGAATAGCTTTCGCGATTCCGGATCCGGATTTTTGTCAGGATGACTAAATCCAAAGAAAAGCAAATCAGAATTAACTTCCCAAACTGAATTTCAGCGAATAATTGATCAGATTAACTAAATCAAATCCCCTTACTGCTTCAAGGACAGCTTGTAATACGCTTTCTTAATCTCCGAAGTGTTTGCAGCCTGAGTAACCCTAGACACCGGAACAATCCAAATTAGAATGCACGAACATAAGATAAATTTAGGGGCAGGGAGCGTTGCATACCCGAGAAGTTCATAGCAGTCATCTTCGTCGCAGTAAATGGCGACCGACGGCTGGACGAGGAAGATCACCACAAAGGCTGCGAGAGCGAACCACCGGATCGCCGGTACCGGCGCCATCGTCTCCCCTCCTTGTTTCTCTCCTCCCAGGCGAAGAGGAAGAGCTCTTTGGTTCTTGCGTGGAGATTTGACCAGCTCTACGTCTGGTGGACACTAAAACCGAGGCTTCACTGTGCTTCTTATGTTTGATTTGGGCCACCAGGCCCAAATATATAAGGGCTTCATTATTATTGGGCCTAATAGTCCAAAGCCTTAGAACGTGCTATCTTTGAGGGCTGTTAGAACTTATGGAGCTCGGTCTCATTCATTAACTAAACGACGAGTTAGAGTATGAACATATCTATATCTAATATCCTCCCTAATCTATATATCTATATATATATCTATATAAAATACTAAAACAGAGGCCAGAAACGGCCTCTGGTGCGATCTCGCGTCCACGGAATTTTCTGGATTAAAGCGGGATTATTTTTGCTTACGTGTCATATTCTGGATTAAAGTGGTATTATTTTTTTTTAGCCATATCAATTAATAAACTAATATTTTTTTATAAATATTCCACTTTATATGTTAATTAGTTAGAAAACTTATCTTTGTAGATCAAATAATCTATCCAATATTTGGTCAAATTTAAATATAATATACCTATATATAACTTATCTTCTTTTTATTTTCCTAAATCCTCTTCTTTTCCTCTCTTTTTATTTTACGATTCTTCTAAATTCTGATTTTAATGACCCTATGTGTTATTCTTTTTTTATTCACAACTTAAGCTTTTATTTCAACCAAAAAACGTTAAGATTATGAAAATACAAAGACATGAAAAACATCCATTTCTTTGATCATCGTAATTCCATCTCAAATTCACACCACATTGGCTCGAAGGCAAAAATATTGTTTTTTATTTTGATTCGAATTTTTATTTTGATTCGAACGAAGGCAAAAATACGATCACCGCAAAAATATTGATTATAATAATCTATCCAATATTATATCAATTAATAAGTTATTATTATTATATATTACTTAGTTATATTTTGATAATATATTGTTATAATTAAATATTATCAATATTTATATTTATTTTTTTTATAAATAAAAATAAAAATGGATTGAATTTATATATGGAATTTATGCTATATTTCTTTCTTTGGGATTTAATACGTAAGTTTTTTTATCATTTAATATTTTTTATTAAAAACTATAAAATTTAGACTCAAGATAAAAATATATTTTAACCATTTTTTAATAAAAGAACAAACATGATTAATCTAGACTCAAACATGTGTTTACATTCTAAAAAAACAACACAATTGAAAATTATATATTTATTTTATATGGAGTATTAATTTATATATTTATATAAATATTGAGTTTAAGTATTAAATTTAAGTATCCAACATATTTCTATATAGATATAACATTGAATTATTAACATAGGATATGACACGTATGCAAATTATAGCGATGTTTGATAATATTTTTTTTCCCGCAATGTGTGGTAAAAGATAAGGTTTTACCATATTTGACTTTAATTCATCAATATAGCATTATATACTTAAGATAAGATATACCCAATTTCATCAGATATTGATATACGATGCAATTTGCATACGTGTCATATTATGAGTTAATAATTCAATGTTATATCTATATATAAATATGTAGCATGCCATCAAATTTGGGTCAATTTTGAAGATTTTTAAATTTTTCTATATAAAATACTAAAACAGAGGCCTGAAACGGACTCTGGTGCGATTCGCATACGTGACATATAATATAATATAATATAATATAATATAATATAATATAATATAATATAATATAATATAATATAATATAATATAATATAATATAATATAATATAATATAATATAAATATTAACCTCATCCCTTAATCAAAGAAAAAAAATCATTATTAAGATCTTTTGATTTTGAACTATTTTTTTAAATACCATTATCAAGTTATAATTTCAAAAAATCAACATATTAATCAATTTAATAATGTACGTACTTAAGCTACTTAATTTGAGTCA
The DNA here is from genome assembly GCA_963922045.1 of Persicaria maculosa. Classification (NCBI taxonomy): domain Eukaryota; kingdom Viridiplantae; phylum Streptophyta; class Magnoliopsida; order Caryophyllales; family Polygonaceae; genus Persicaria; species Persicaria maculosa. The sequence goes on along the minus strand of OY998257.1, from coordinate 17,789,920 downwards.
TAAAGTTTTTGAAGATTTTCCCCTTGAATAAAATTTTTCAGAAAACAAAAATATTATACTTGATTTAATAAATTAAAAGATAAATACTGTAATAAATAAAATAATAACTTAATTTCAATCATAAATTTTATGAAGATACAAATTTTAATTATCAAAATCACATATCATCATATGGGTTCGCCCTTACTACATCGCAATAACTTGAATAAATAGTTTAAATTACTAATCATTTTATATTCAATAAATTAAAATTTTATCTAATAATCTTTGAACCCTAATCATACTTAATCTCATAAATTTAGATTTAGAATTAAAATAAATATTATTATAAGAAAAACTAGAGAAGGACCCATGATTGATTGTCGCCTAAATATTACTAACAAAAAATAATTATAATTTGATAGATATGTTAACATTATTCCATGATTTTGTATACTTTTTATTTTCATCTTATAAAAATTTCAATGTTTTGATTTATTTATTTAAGAAATTTTTAAGTATATTAATTTCAATAGTTTATTGTTATTAAAGATTCAAAGATTTTAAACAAACTATTATAACCTTCAAATTTCAAAAAGCAAATATAAATTAAACATTATTTTATTTATTAATAAACCGCACAACGGGCGGGTAGTAAGACTAGTATCTATATAAAATACTAAAACAGAGGCTTGAAACGGCATCTGATGCGATTCGCCTACGTGGCATTTTCTTAATTAAACTGGAGTTAATATCGCATACGTGTCATATTCTAGATTAATATGATATTATAATATGTTCGATTAGAATAGATATTTGATTTTAAAAAAAATATATGTTTATGTCAATCTTTAAAATAGATATCTGATTTTAAAAAGTATATGTTTATGTCAATCTTTAAAATAGATATCTGATTTTAAAAAATATATGTTTATGTCAATCTTTAAATAAAGAGTTTTTTCTTTACAAAATTTTATATGCATCTTATCTCTAACTAATTCAATTTCATCTATATACCACTGTTAACGTCAAATTTCATCTTTACAAAATAAAGACTTTTTTCTTTACAAATTTACAAAGGTCCGTCAAATTTGATGAAATTTTTTTACAAAAGAAATCAATGTATACCACCGTTAAATTTTACAAAAGATTACATTCTAAAAAAATAACACAATTGAAGATTATATATTTACTTTATGAGTAATAATTTATATTAATTCAAAAATGGTTTATATAATAAAATTTATTAACAAATCGCGCAACGGGCAAGTAATTAAACTAGTACTTATAAAATCAGAAGCAAACTCTTCACAAAATATTGAGCCACGTGTCATTCTTTTCACTTAAAAAAAATTATTTTCTTCACCACGTTCTTCTCCACAAGCATTACTCCCTCCTCTCTGTTCTCTCAGAAAACCCTCTCTTTCTCTCTGAAAGCCCTCTCATGGCTTCTCACCTCTCTTGAAGCCAGATCTAAAGCCCTCCCTTAACATCTTCTTCTCGCATCTCGCTCCCTACGACGGCTCTAGTGGAGCCAAACCAAGCCCAGACACCGCCTCCAACAACTCTTCATCTCTCTATCGGGCCTCTCTCTCTTATTCGATCACCTATTCCAGATCCCCTTCTATGTCAGCCTACCTGACGCTCTGTTGCCGATAATGGAACCAACGTTGTTTCATTTCACGGCGGATAACAGCCAGTAGCCATCAAAGTCGACGACGATGTTGGGTGGTGCGAAGAACACGACGACAATGTGCGTAGTGCGAAGATCCGAATTCAGGCTCAAAAGGAGCCTAATTCATCGGTTTGTCCCATTAATTTCAACTACCCAATCAATTTAGGATTTGATTTTGGCTATACCTTTTAGGAATTAGGGCTTTGATTTATGACAGTAACAAATGCAAATCGAACTTGAACATGAGGGATTAGGCTAAAGAATTTGACAGATGAAGGATAGCTTGTATTCTAATCAGTGAAACTTTATTGAAATGGTGCAAGGAAGCCTGGTGATACTTCTGATCATCTTTAATTAGGTTGGCGTTACTGAATTACAATTTTGGATCTCATTTCCTTGCAGCTCCTAAGGTAGTCGAGAAACCTGGTGATACTTCTTTAATTAGGCTGAAGAATTTGTATATGCATGCCAAGGAGCTTTCAGAATCTGAAGTGAGGTATTCTATTATTATTATCCATATACTTGTGCGTATGTAATTTTGATATGTGTATAAATATTTGCCCTTGCTGTCAATTAGTGATACATTGAAGTTGAGGGATTCCAATTCAGTTTTGTTTCCAGTCCAATACTCACAAAATTAATTGTAATATGTGTATAAATATTTGCCCTTGCTGTCAATGAGTGATACATTGAATTTGAGGGATTTCAATTCAGTTTTGTTTCCAGTCAATACTCAAACACTTTATGTTGAATGTAGCGTTTCCAACATACTGATAACCCAGTTGGATGCTCTGCTATCCCTTGGACCTTCTGGACAGCCGAGAAGAAGAATAGGTACATGCTTGAGCCTTACTTCATCAATTAGGTTTATGGTTAGACTGATGAAAAGCTTTAGTGCCACCACATATAAAGTTTCTTTATATACATGTTTTCCTTGAAATCCATAGCTTTTGGGTACTGGTTGATGCTTTAGTAATTGGTTTTGCTTATATGGATGCTTTCTCTCTGGTTCCTGCTTGAGACGCAGAAGGCAGCGATTAGAAAAAAGAAAGAAACGAAAGCCTGATTCAGATGTCCCTAGGGTGTCTCCTTCCTTGAGAAATCAACTCGATAATTGTGCTAACCTAAAGCGGGAACATGTATAAGTATTATTCGTAATTTATGTTGCTTTTGAGCTTTTATTAAGGCCCTTCATGTCACGTTAGCATTATTTCTTTCTTTTGAATGTTTGTGCTGTCAAATGCTATACTGCTTAACATGCATTATGATTTTCAGGTGGCTGCAAGAGTAACAGGAGAGGATTATGAAAAAGATGAGTATATTTTTGTGAAGGTCATACATTTTGACAGGGAAAGTAGAGAGTACGTTCAGCTTCGTTAAGTCCTCTTATGAGAAATGGCCCAATGGGTAATCGAATGCAGGGACAAGTGAAAGAAAATCCCCTTCTATGTTTCTGAATAACACATTAGCTTGTATACTATAGCTCCTTCGTGTTGGGTATGTGCATTGAATTCTGCATCATAATGGGTGAAAGATTCGGCTTGGATGAGTTTGTATATGATTGGTGGGGTTCACTGTTGTCATTTGTTAACATTAAGTGGGTTGTGTTGTTTTAGTAATAGGTTAATTTGAAGTAATTGGATTCCCATAAAAATACACGCAAACAACGAGTAAAAACATAAATTATTCATTTTATTCAGCCTGATTCACAAGCATGGTGTGAAATATATTATGGCGATGAAAATAAGGTTTCAATATTAAATATAATGAAAATAAAAAATACCAAAAATTTAAAATATCTAATGTCTAATAGTCTATTACTCCATCCGCTTCCAAATAATTGACTTTTTCAAGTCAAGCACGTATTTCTAAGACGGTAAAAACTATATAAAATATTAAAATTTTTATTAATTTTTTTTAAATAATATTATACTTATTATTAATAAGTATGAGTTTATCAAAAAAATTATTAAAAAATTAATATTTTATATTATTTTTATCACCTTAAAATACGTGCATAAATAGTAAAAAGTCACTTATTTGGAAACAAAGGGAGTATAAGTCAAAGTGGAATAATTGAGCCCTGATTAAATTACACACGTAACACACACGACCTTAAAACGAGTAAAAACATAAATCATTCATTTTCTACAACCTATTTCACATGTACGGTGTGAAATCTATTATGGTTATGAAAATAAGTTGTCATTAGACTCTAATAAAAATAAACATAGTCTTAAAGCAACTCATAACACACAACATTGATAGTTCAGTCTGTTTCATAGGTTAGCCATGAAAAAATATGATGATGAAATTAAGGGTTCACCATGAAATACAGTAGGATTAAAAATATTTTTTTTTAAAATTTCTCATATGTAGGTGGATTCGGTCAAACCTTTCATACAAGAGTTTTAACATCAGCTAGCGTTATCAAGCACGTTTCTTAATCTTTACAAATCTTTCAATCCTCTAACCAATTTCTTCCTCTACAACCCTTTCGAATATTGTTTATGGTTAATTTTCCATCAACGTCATTCAAGATTTTACTACTTTAGCTGCAATAGTTTATACATTTAAACCTACGATATTTTTTTCTCAAATAATTTAGATTGATTTGAAAGGTTTAACATGATGTGTAACATAGAAAGTGTCATAAAGGACTAGACTTGATTTTCTTAGGCCAGAGAACTACAATGACAAGAGATGTGTGGAATCAGCCGATCTACTATTCTTTGTCAAAATCAAAGTACTGGTTATCTCGAGAAAAGACTTCATCATGACCACTGGAGATTTTGAACAATGAGATAGTGAGGAGAATGAGCAAAATGGTTTGTTATTGAAAAATTCGATATGTGTCGAGTATTTTGTGTGGTGTGTCAAACTCGACTGAAAATATTATGAAAACAAACCCGAACATGATTCGGGAAAAGCACTAATAAAATACTAAAACAGAGGCCGTTGCTGGTCTCTGGTGCGATCTCGCTTCCACGGAATTTTCTGGATTAAAGCGGTATTATTTTTTCTTACGTGTCATTTTCTGGATTAAAATGGTATTATCTTTTTTATTATTTGATCAACCTTATATCTATCCAATATTTGGTTCATTATTAATAAACCAATATAATTTTACCATCTCAATTAATAGTCCTACTTATTTTAATAAATATTCAACCTTATATCTTAATTAGGTAGAAAATTTATCTTTTTAGATTAAATAATCTATACAATATTTGGTTCATTATTAATAAGCTAAAATAATTTTACCACATAATTTAAAAACATATTTCGCTGATCAATGAACTGACTAAAAAAATTGATTTTGATAAAGTTGCTATGCATATAGACGTAATTTCATAGTAGGTTTAGAAGTGAAGTTTGTTTATGTTAGTTTTTTCCTAGATTTTGAGTTAGTTTATCTTTAACCATTAAGATTTATTATGTTAATTCATTATATCCAAGGATAAGATTTCATATATTGTTTTGAAAATCAAACTGCTCTTTCTTCATTTAAAGTAAAATATCGATAATTTTGAAATTCAAAGACATAATTTCAATTAATAAAATGAATGATACAGTAACTAAATATTATATGTTTTGGATTACAAATTTGTATAATGATTCACAAATAAATGTATATAAAGTAAAAAAATCATTTCAAGTTTTCTTCTATATAATAAAATACCTCATTAAATTGGGACATGCCTTAATTATATAATAGAAAATATATAAAATTAAAATAAATAATATATTTTATGTTATACAGAGTATATATTTTTAATTAAATTATTTTATAATTCCCTAATAACTAAGTATATATTTATTTAATATAAGAAATATTTAAAATTAAACACATGTATTTATATCATAACTAAAAATAGAATAATAAAAAAATACTTTTATTTTATTTTATATTAGTTTAAAATTTATAAAATAAAATAAATTTATCAACAAACCGCGCAAACGCGGTTAATAAGACTAATCTATATCTATATCTATATAAATCTATATAAAATACTAAAACAGAGGCCTGAAACGGGCTCTGGTACGATCTCGCGTCCACAGAATTTTCTGGATTAAAGCGGGATTATTTTTGCTTACGTGGCATATTCTGGATTAAAGTGGTATTATATTTCTGGCTCACATCAATTAATAAACGAATATAGTTAGTTAAAAACTTATCTTTTTAGATCAATAATCTATCCAATATAACTTGAATTAGTTGTTATACATATTTATTATTTTCATGCTTTTGTTAATAAACTATATTATTTATTATTTTAAAAGATGAAGAAGGAATATTTGGTGCGTTATTCTACCTTTTAGATCAAATTGAATATAATATATTTATATATGGTTTTATTTTTGTGAGCCACATCAATTTGATTTTATTTTTTTTAAGCCACGTCAATTATATTATCTAATATAATATTTTAATATAATTAATATAATAAAATATAATTTATTAACAAAACGCGCAACCGCGCGGGTAACGAATACTAGTAAAATACTAAAGCAAAGGCTTGGAGTCTTCTCTGGTGCGATTCGCCTATGTGGCGGGCTCTGATCGAATTCGCTTACGTGTCATTCTCTGGTGCAATCTGGCCTGAGTTTTTTGACACCTCAATTAATGATTATCCGATATATTTAAGCCACGTTGAACAATGACTCTATCTATTTATCCATGTCCTATGTGTCTACCTTAATTGATTATTATAATTAATTTTTATAGGGCACTACTTTTCAGAACAAGGTAAAATTACTTTTTAGAACCCAGGATAATTACCCTTCTAACTTAACTTATTTACAAAACACCCTTTTCCTCTCTCTCCTACCTTGCCCTCCCTCTCTGTATGACTGGAGTTTCGTTCCTCCCAAAACGTGGCTAGGGTTTGTGGGTTTCTCTTTTATTTCATACTTTAGGCTTGATGGTCTTCTAATTATTTTAGCTAACAAATTGAAAATTGTTACATGTGTTAAAGTGTGTTTATGATTAATTGAACATCACCGATCTGAATATTGTGGCCGGGGCTGGGGCTACCGGTGATACTATGCTTGATTGGAGACTATGAAACATCAAAAATTCTGCCGATGATATTATCCAAGAAACATAAAAAATTTAGGGATGATTTCAATACTCCATATGAGACTATGAAAACATTAAAATCAAATCAAATAGCGATGGAAGTTAAGAGCATAGATTGGAGATTGTGTGCAGTTGTTCGCTGTCGTCTTTTTTATTTTTCAATTTTACAGACACTTTTTAGGCCGGTTAGATGAAGAACCGAGCTAAAAAGAGAAAATTTTTTTAGCCCAGTCAATCATAGAACCGAGCTTAAAACAGTTATTTTATAAAATAAAAAACTGGTCGCAGCGACCGGACCGTATTATGGTCGTTGCGACCAGATTTTGACAGCCTTTATTTGTTTGGTCATTGCGACCAAATTGCAATACGGTCGTTGCGACCAATATATTATATGGTCGTTGCGACTAATATACTACATGGTCGTTGCTGTAATACCCCCGTCAGTTCTAACGTTCCACTTAATTTATTCTCATTTCCATTCTTTTTCTCTTTCTAAGTTTCGGGACGAAACTTATTTTAAGGAGGGAGGTATGAAATACCCCAAATTATTTTTGGGATATTTCTTTAGATAATATTATACTATATTATGTGAATTGAGGAAGTTAATAAATTCGCATAAGGTATATAATATAAATTAGAATAATTAGATTATTTTAATTTTATTCTCTAAACATTCTTGCTATTAAAATTATTTAATTTATAAAGTTAAATTAAATAATATTTTCTTTCCGCTAATATATATAATATATATATATAGATGGACCCATATATATGTATAATATATAATTAAATTCAGTTTGCATCTATAAACCCAATAAAGAGGGTTGGATTTTTCGGCCCAGCCCGGTTAGTAGAAGCCCACTTTCCAACCCAATTTTTCTGATAAACATCTCCTACGATCAGTTTATCCTAAACGGATTCTAAATCTAATAAAATCAAAGATTTATCTTTTATCTAACCTAATTGATAGTATAGATACACGTTTAATCTAGTTCCCATATCCAAAAAAATCCCATCCACCACCGTCATCTCCCTAAGCCAAACAGAACCTTCACCTCCCAAATCTCCTGTTCACCCTCCCGGAGCCAACCTCCTCTGCGCACCTGCTGCAGCGCCGAAGGCCACCGCCCGAGTCCAGCCGCAGCGCAGCCCTGCCCGGAGACGCCTCCTGCCGCGCGACCTTGCCGCCGAAGGCCTTGCCCGAGCCAGCCGCAGCCACCACCTCCATCATCCTGTCCACCCCCGTGAGCCAACCGCTTGCCGCCGAGGATCCACCGCCGCCGCACCCACTGCGGTGCACCATTGCCGAGCCACGAGCCACCACAGCACCCGCCTCTGTTGCCGCCGAGCTCCTTGCCCCTGTCTGCTGATTCGTGAAGGAGGAATAACAGAGATTTCAATCTCTTTTGGTTTAATTACAATAAACTCCCTTGTTTTATATAATTTCCGTTTTTGGCCCTGAGTTAATTACTTATTAAGTTAAGTGGCCAATATTTCTAAATTGTTCGATTCTTGCCCGTTTCAGCGACACCAAGAAATCTCGAAGCACCCACGCCGGATCCCGCTTCCCGAGGAATTCATATTGGTATATAATATTTAACTTTATAGAATTAATTCAATTTAAAATTGAGTTAAGTAAAGTTAATTTCGTAAAATATCAATATTGATATTCGTTTTTCCGTTGGATTCAATAGGTGCTAAGATCTCGTCTCGTTGCCATCAACCGATCAACGAAGGTTAAGGCAAGTGATTTCGTTCAATGCCCTTTGCATGTTTCGTGATTTTCTTTTGGCGTGCCTTTTTATTCTTTTGTGTCGAATACGGCCCTGTGGCCAATTTCCTTGCTAGTTTCGATAAATTGCATATCCGTCTGCTTGATGTAATTTATCTCATTATTCATAAATTGGCATGAGTATAAATAAATGGGCAATTATTATTTTTAATTATAGTAATGTGTGTATTAAATATGTTATTTGTTTATAACTCGAGATAAGCGGAAAATTGCCCATTTTCATCTTCCTAATTGCATGAATTTCTGCTCGTTTCTCTCATGCAAATTAATAGTATGAGATATTAAGATCCTTTGAAATATCCATGCTTGTCTTCTGTTGTTAATACCGTGTACATGATCACCTAGTGTAATGAAAGCGACTAAATTGCGATATAATTAAATATGCGTACTTTATAGTGCGAATTGACTTTTAGTCAGTGCGAGTTTTCTTTAGTTAAGACTAACTTGCAGGTTGAGGTTCGTTAAGCCTTACCCTATAAAGGTTTCATGAAACGACCCATTCCGGAATGCATTCATCGCGGGATGGTAAACTTCCATAGTGTTGTAGGTCGTAGTCCTCTTTAAGGGCCCGATCGGTATCACGTGTTATATTATTATCGTCGTTATTATTAATGCTATCGTATAGTGTTTTATGTAAGGTGATCATTTTTGCGCATATTATACTTCATTGCATTCGAGTATAATTCCTATATCGTATTCTTATTCGATCTCCGCGATCTTCCGAGTCATGTGTCTTTTTGTTTTATTCTATTATCAGATTCCACATTATATACTCTACACTTTCCCTTAACTATTATTATACCGTTTCATGGTCACTGGTTTTAGTTAAAGTCGAACATTTTTCTTATCGCTTGCTAGTCTTAAATGTACTAACCATCCTATTTATTGGATGACTGGTGTCCTTCGTAATCATGAAACACCAGACCATATTCCACAGGTTTAGTGCGAGCAGTGGAGCAGGAGAGAGCTGAAGAGCGGGCTATCATTTATGAATCTTTATACCACGAGTTTTGGACATTTGAAATTTTCACTATGCTACTTTCGTTTTAGCTACTTAGGAGTTATCTATACTTTGTGGTTTTGGTATTTATTTCAGGTTACTGTGATTGGATATTTTAAGCTATAATATTTATTTGACTTCCGCCTATTTTATTTTAATTAAATTATCATCTTATTTATGGGAGCATGGTTGCATGTCCCTATAAGCCTCAGGTGAATTCAAAGTCATTAAAGTCTGCGGATTCACTGGCGCTGTAGCATTTCCTTGGATATAAAAGGGGTGTAACTACAGATGGTATCAGAGCCGACTCTGGGCCCGGAGGTACTCCGACAGTATGCTCGGGTACGCTCCTCCCGGAGGGCAGTCCCTTGGGCCTGATGGGGATCGGATATCATAAGGATGTTGAGAGTGATTTATAAGTGATTCAAGCCCTACCCATGTTACAAGAGCTCTTCCTTTTCAGGCTCCAAGTGAGGACAACGGACCTGAGAGGGCTAGGTGGCATGGGTTGGCGCCTCTTAAACGGAAATTTAAACCTGTGCTAAACAGAAATCGTGTTATTAAGATATAAAAACTAAACCACACCGAACCGGATGGTGAAACCATCTCCTTCATTTCCGTTCGGCAAGCCACTGTTTAACAAAGTAACAATTTCCTCCCTCAAATCTCGCGAATCTCGACATATCTTCAATCCGATCTTATCAATTTGTTAATCTCATATTATTTTTGGGATTTATCCTAATCCATTCCCCAAGCCCGCTTGTTTGACCTCTATTTGTTTTTCCATCTCATCCTCCAAACAAAGCCGCCGCCGGGCACCGGAGTTTTGCCACAACCGACACAGGCGACCACCACTGCACCCGGAAGTTCCTCAAGAGAGGTAACATGTAGCGACCGAAGTAGCTCCGAACGAAGGCAATCAGCCCTGTCTCTGTGTTGTAGATGATCAACACAGCCACCTTTTGAGCTCCGTCGATGCCTCTATACTGGACCGTTGTTGCTGTCATTACTTCTGACATGAAGCTTGCAGCGCCATCATGCCAACGCCCCTGCTCGCAACCCTTACGGTGTTCTGATGCCTCCGTGCTATGTCCCCGAATATGCCTCAGTGAGATGTTACCATTCGAATATGACTTCAGATTTCAATCCGTCAATTAATCGACTATATTAGAAGATTAATTAACATCAACCCTGTAGATCCATTCACCATAATCAGTCAGAGAGTCGATCCCTAATTCCTTAGTTTCTGTTTTGGGATCGAAGGTCCGATTGAAATTAACCAAGTGAGGATGTTTATGCATCAGACGTTGCGGTTTTAGTCATTGATTGGGACTGCGACCCTAGGCGTATCAAACATCACATATCCATGTTCAATCGGTAAGTTGAAACGAACTTGATTCGTTGATCCTAAACCATGTTAATTCGGGGTCGAACTTACTTAACCAAGCATGTTTATGCGTGTGCTGTTTTGTTCAAATCGCAACCACAGTTCAAGTACTTGTATCGACATTATCATTTATCTTCCGACAAAACAAACATAGCCACGCTGAAGTAGAGTTTGCACTCGTCAGTATGATAGGTCATACGTCTCAAACGGAGCTTTATGCAAAGAGAACGAGCCGCCGGAAGATCCCCGAAAGTCACTGTTGAAGCTGCGAGGAAGTGACTGTCGGGCTGAGGTCTATTTGTGGCTATTTACACTAAACATCCCACACTTTCAGTTTTTGTAAAATATGCCCCTGCTTTAGTTTTTCAAATTTCAGAAATTATCCCGCAGTTTCAGATGTTGTTCTAACTCGCGTAATTTCCTTACTCCGCAGCGTTATCATCAAATCTTTACCCATCCTCAATGATTCAAATGTCTCAAGAAGATCATCTTGGTATTATTTCCGACTTTTTAAATTAATTCGATTCTTAGGCGAATTAAATAAGTCCATTCTGTTTATTAAAATTTCTATTATTAAATCATTCCTTGTGCCTTGTATTTCATATCTATAGATTTGTCCGTAGACTTCGTCAACTTCGTCACCACGTGCTATCAAGTCCATAGTTGGTACCGAAATCCAACAAGACGGATAAGGCAAGTGACTTTCCGAGCTTTTCCGCTCATTTCGGTGCCTTTGTGTCTTGTTGTTTTCTTTCCTTGATTGCTTGCCAAATTAATTAAAATAAATTGCAATTCACCTGCTTGTGTGATTTATTTACCATTTAGTTTGAATTTGACAAGTATAATTGGGTGACCTTAATATAAGATAGTAACGTAGTTACCCACCATTTATTTAAAGCATGATTTATCTTTATTCTTTCATGCTAATTGGTTAGGTATGGAACATGTCCTTTTCTTTGGTGTTTCCATCCTTTATTTTATTTGCTTTCATTTCAATTGGCATCTGTGTTACCTATAAATAACATGGGTTATTTTGTGTTGTGTGATCACCTAGGATGTCTCAATAAAATAGTTAATAATGTGAGGATTGTGTGTTACGATTGGAACTCAATTGAATCAAGATCAATTAAGTAAAATTTACGTATCAGTGAATGTGAAGCAAAGTGAATGTAACGTGTGAAGTAATAAAAGTAATGGAAACAGGTCAGGGCTGCAAGAATCCGGTCTATAAAGGGTTTCATGAAACTAACACATTTCCGTAGAGAAATGTTACACTACCTTCGGTAGTAGGCTGCTATCTGCTAGTGAGAGCGGGGCTGGTATCATATTATAACAAATAGTGTGTGATGTAAATCTTTCAACTCATAATAAAAGTGGTGAACGTGTTAAGTGTGTAACCCTTGTGTTTAAACTACTCAACGTGAAGAAGTGAGTGAAGTGTGTGTTATATCAATTTGTTTTAAGTTATTCAACATGAGAAAGTGAGTGAACCAATGTTTTAAAAAGTGTTTTTACGGTGATTACAATTAGCCTTGTACGATATTCCATTCGTACTCGGAGTATGGTTTCTAAGAGTGCTTGTCGCTCACATCTTTTGTTAGTGGAGTCGTGTTATTAAAATGTTAAGCCTACATAAAATATTCTCAATATTCACATTTGGGTTTAGATTCATACCTTATCATGGTCACTGAGTTTGAATCCAAAGTAGTCCTAGTTTTTGAGCCGTTGCTTGTTAGTTCTTACGAACTAACCGTCCTATTATTTGTGACGGCAGGTTTAGGTCGAGTCTGAGAAGAGAAGATGAAGAGAAGTTGAGAAGGCATTTAAGTTATTTTAACATTGTATTTCAATTTTAAATATCTAGATATATTGTATAGGAGTTTTATTGTTTTATTTTATTTAAACGTCTTCCGCTGTATTGTTCTCCATTTGTAATTAAATCCTTGATTTTAGAGGACAATTTAAATAAAGAGTTATTTTTATACTTCAAGACTTCCGCTATTTAATTGTATTTTATTTATGTCAATTATCTGTCATCATCTTATTTGTGGGAGCATGTTTGCATGTCCCTATAAGCCTAAGGTGGTTACAAAGACATTAAAGTCCGAGTAATCACTGGCGCTGTGGCATTCCCTTGGGGTATAAAAGGGGGTGTTACACAGGACTCCGTCTAGAGCTGTAGACAAAACTCCATATGAGATATGGACTGGAAATGTTCCAAAATTGTCTTTTATGAAGATATGGGGATGTGAAGCTTATGTAAAACGTTTACAAACTGATAAGCTTGCCCCTAAATCAGATAAATGCTATTTATAGGTTATCCAAAAGGTAGTTTTGGATACTACTTCTACAATCCCATTGAGCAAAAGGTGTTTGTTGTAAGGGATAGTGTCTTTTTGGAAAGAGAGTTTATTTCCAACAAGTCAAGTTGGAGAAATATTCATCTAGAACTGGTTCAAGATAAAGAGCAAAAAACTTAACAACATGATGGCATAGATGCTTCGAGGATGAGTTGATGTTTTGGAAGGCCTAGGGCCCCAAATCATCCAAGAACCGGAACAAGAGGATCCACAAACAGTTGTGGAAACTGTTCCAACTCCAGTTGTTGAACCAGTTGAACTCACTCGTAGATCAGATAGGCTAAGGGTACAACCAAGACGTTATGATGATTTCATCTTGAATGTAAACCTTGATGTTCTTTTGTTAGAACATGATGAGCATAATACCTATAAGTAAGCAACGACGGGTCTAGACTCCAAGAAATGGCTTGAGGCCATGAGATCCGAAATGGATTCGATGTTTGAAAATCAAGTGTGGGACTTGATAGATTTGCCAGATGGGGTAAAACCCATAGGGAGCAAATGGGTTTTCAAACTCAAGACATATAAGGATGGAAAGGTATTTGTATACAAGGGAAGATTAGTTGCCAAAGGTTTTAAACAGATTCACGGTATAGACTATGATGAGACCTTTTCTCCAGTTGTCATGATAAGATCCATTAGGGTAATCCTTGCTATTGCCGCATATTATGATTATGAAATTTGGCAAATGGACGTTAAAACCGCCTTCCTGAATGGATTCTTGGAAGAGGATGTGTACATGACACAACCAGAGGGTTTTGAAGATCCAAGTGATGCGGGGAAGGTACGCAAGCTTAAGAGGTCTATATATGGGCTTAAGCAAGCATCCAGGAGTTGGAATTTTCGATTTGATGAAAAGATCAAAGAGTTTGATTTCATCAGATCCGAAGAGGACCCTTGTGTATACAAGAAGTTTAGTAGGAGTAAAGTGGTCTTCTTAGTCTTGTATATGGACGACTTACTACTTATTGGGAATGACATTCCGATGCTTGAGTCCGTTAAGGAATGGCTGAAGAAATGTTTCTCAATGAAGGACTTGGGAGAGGCAGAGTATATACTTGGAATAAAGATCTATAGAGATAGATCTAAGAGATTGCTTGGATTGAGTCAGGGAACTTATATAGATAAGATTCTCAACAGATTCAAATGCAAGATTCCAAGAAAGGGTTTTTACCTATGCAACATGGTATATATCTCAGCAAGAAGCAATGTCCTAAGACACCTGTTGAGATAGAAAAGATGAGTAAGATTCCTTATGCTTCTGCTATAGGATCTATCATGTATGCCATGGTGTGTACACGACCAGATGTTGCATATGCTTTAAGCATGTGTAGCAGATACCAATCGAATCCTGGAGAGGCACATTTGTGTGCAGCTAAGAACATCCTAAAGTACTTGAGAGAATGTCACCATATCATCAAATAAGACACTAAGAGACAAAGGTATTTTATATTGCACACTTGTTTAAGGACAAGTGGGAGATTGAAGGAATTGTGTCCTTTAATTAAAATGTGCAATGACTAAACATGGAATAGGACGATTGATAGAGATATACAATCCGATTATTTTAGGAGTCGTAGTGCTTTGCTAGAAGCCAACTACGATTAATGGTGTTAAATGGTTTAACTCCATGACTATTATAAACGGGTCCTATGAGGTCACACACTTTGAGTTGACGGACTGGATTAACAGAATTGATGATTGATTAGTAATATATGTATATATGTTATATATTATTAATAATAAATATTATTTATTTAAGAAATAAATAAATGTTAGTTATTTGAGAAATAACATTCCGTAAATTTGTTATGGGTGTACATAACCCTTTTGGTCTTACCTAATTAAGAGACTCCTAATTAATTTGGATTAATGGGGAGTTAAGAAGGATAAGACGTTTGCAAATGTGCTTTTAATTTGACCGTTTCTTTCTTACAAACGGGTGTTCAACAAAGCAAATAAGGCATAGAATGGGGAAAATAAGTGCTGACATTATGGAATGGAAGGGAAAAATAGAACCAAGTGTACTAATTCTGCAAGGGCACCGCAACCTCTAAAAGTATGTAACAAAGGCAGTAGTAAACCAATGAATCCCAACACTATGACAGTTGGAATTATTTCACACAAAAAAAAAAACTCGTAAGGTATATATGATAAATCATAGGCTATTTAAGGCTTTTTCTCCAATTAATTATGTGAAAGTGAATGAATATTGATCGTCATTATGTTCCTCTTCGGTTTTAGGCTTTTGACGAAAATCAACCAGTGAAGTTGACTGTAACTTCTGCCGATTACAGATAAGAATTGTGCCGGACCTAACATGACACGGTAAACTGAACACTTTATTTGTTCAAATGGTCTTATAGTTTATAATCTCTAAGATATGGTTACCATTCATTATTCGTAAATAGGGCTCAAGTAATCCAACCATGGCTCCTTATCGGCCCAATCTCAACCTGAAAGCGTTATGGGCACACAAGTTTTGATTACTAATCAATCATACACACAAGTAAGCCATACTTACTGATTTTTCTTGTTTTGAATTCAAGTCATGTGTTGTGAATGATTGTTTTTGCTATGAATCAATTTTGAATTCAGCAAAATGTGACTTTGGAATTGTGAATTTCAAAAACAAACAAAACATTGTGAATTTGCCGAAACAAAAATTTGCAGAACACTTAACACAAATTTGCAGAACCCTAAATAACCAAATCTGTCATGAATTTCACACATAGATCATAGAACCCAAAATCTCCCCAAAATTTGACAAATTCAACACTAGGAAATTTAAACAATGCCATATTGATCGATATTGCACCTCGCACCAAAATCAGATTCAACACTAGGAAATCTAAACAATGTCATTTTAACACTAGGTGCCATTCATTTCGATCAAAGAACATAGAACCCAGAAAATCAAAGAATTAAGCACCAAAATCAAAAAAGAATGCACCCAAAAACTTTACACATAGAACAAAGAACAAAAATCGGCCCAAAATGATTATTCGTCATAAATTTTACACATAGAACATAGAATACAAAATCGCACCAAAATCTGACAGATATAACACTATAAAATCTAAACAATGCCATTTTGATCGATATTGCACCAAAATCAAACCAAAATCAGGATTTTGGGTTTTAAAAAAAATCCTAATTTTTAACATCTCAACACATTAGTAGAGGAACAGGATTGATTAAACCATGTGATTGGAGAAGTCTTCTGGCATTAGCCTCCTCAAAAATATACAAGCAATAGCATGTGGACAAGGAATACCCCTTATGTCCCATTTCCTGCGGCCATAACTCCTTGATCTTAAATCAACCACGTAAGTTTTTTCGAATTGTTTGAGCTTAAACCTATCACCTCCTCCCCGTGTAGCTCTGCAAGTGGATAGAGATTGACGCTTATCTTTCTCTAACTATTTCAAAATCTTTGGAGTCAAATCTAATGGTGTCGTCCACTTTCTCATTTTCTCTCTCTTGACAACCATTCTTGTTAGGGGAGTAAAGTATATTAATATAATCCCAAGTAAACCACTCCTAGTCCTAGCAAATAAATTACAAGACTCCCCTGTTGTAGAGGAAGGAAATCAGGATCGAGCCACGAGGAAGCGAGTCAGCAGGTCATGAGTAGTCTTGATAAACCGTCCTCTAGTGTCGACTAGAAGCCTCGATAACGACAGCAGTGGTCGATGTCGACAGGGGCAATCGATCTTCTTCAGCAAAACCTGCAGCGACACAAACAAGTAGATTGACGTCGACTGGGGGCAGTCGATGTTGAGTGAGCACCAATGAGGTTTACACATAAAACCTTCGACCTTTACATAACAAAAGCAAGGAAGTCGATATCAACTGGGTCAGTCGATGTCGACAGCAGTAACAAAAAATACGTAAAACAACAAATTTTTTGACAAAGAAAGGTCGAAAGAATTAAAGGATGGTAAAGAGAAGAAATGATCAGAAACTAACAAAGGCGGGATTTTTTGTTGTAAACAATAAATCTAAAGCTTCCAAGGTAGGGGTTTACCACAACAACAACCATGCATGCGACACACAAGAATCTATAGAAAGTTCATGTTTTTATCACCATACGATAGCTTTCGCAACCAACAAATAGAATCATATAGGCTTTCGCATAAAACCTATTTGTTTCTATCCTTTTCATAATTAGGGTTTAGTAAAATCCACAAATGTATAGAAATAGCATAAATAAATTACAAACAAAATAGGGATGGATGATTATCCAACAGAAGACCAAAGCCAAACAACCGAAAGCAGCTGACATCGAAGCCAAACAGTCTGTTTGAAACAAAAGTCAAAAGCAGCGATTAGCCAACAGATTAATAGACGATAGAGTAGAAATTCAAAGATAGATTAGGGGTGATTACCAAATAGGAAGGCCAAAGTCAGAGAGGAACCGAAGGCCGAATCCAAACAGAAGCTGAACTCGAAGTCAGAGTTGATGAAAATGAAGAAGCCGACAGAAGTAAGGCCTTACTGGGCTGATTTGAACGATTCAAATTTTCAAACTTATAGTTGCATAGCAAAAGACCACCTAATTAACCCTCACAAGGAAGTGCGACGAATTGGCTTTTACAAGCATAGAATTTGGATCCATGAGATGTCAAAATTAAAGGAATGGTTTCATAAAAAAAATAGAGTGCAAGATTCGGAATTTCATATTTTACCTCATTTTATTTAGTCTGAAGCTTAATAAGCTGTTGGCAACAAGTTAGAAACTCGGTGTGGTAAACAACAGCTAAGTCTTTTATCAGGGCTTTCCATCTGATGATACCAATCACTATCATAGCAATGTTCAACAAGTGTAAATTTCACAGTTCATAGATGATGAAGTGAGTATGCAAACATAAAAGTATAATTTAATCCACCGAGAGACTGAAAATCATCGAGTTCAGATAATTCTCTATCCTAATATGGTAAGCCATTAGGAATTGCTCAATATTTAACATATAAGATTCATTCCACAATTTCAAGCCCCAAAGTTTCAATCGTCGGAAAATAAACACTGCCGAACGAAATTCACAATCGTTTATATATGCGATGAATTAACCAATCAAGATCGCAGAAATTGAAAACCAAACACAGTAGCAACTTTTCCCTTAACGGTTATGATCTTCGTTGTCATATAAGTCTGATAAGCATGAAAAATCAATCTTGATAATCTATGGTTTAGAACTTTACCTATCTATACACATGTTGAACATCCTTTCATTTTCTCAGAGAGCTAGCACACTAATCTCAAATTTTCTTCAAATTGAAGTTCGTCGAATTCAAAATACATAGAAGGAGAATGATTGGAATCCAAATCCACCACAAGTGCAAAAGAAATTGGGGTAAAAACCCTAATCTCGAATTCGTCGTCAGAAGTTGGTAAAAATTAACGAATAGTGACCTAAATCCACCAAAAGTACAAAATTGTGAGAGAGATAAGGAGAATGATAAGAAATCTTACCTGAAATTGAACGAAAGAAAGCAGATTTGAGAAGACACAAAGAACTTGAACATAGAAGGAGATTTTCGTATAGTAAGAGATCGAAAAAGAAGTTCAATATCTTCCAAGTGTAGAAATCGAAGGAGGTGAAGGACAACCTGAGTTCGGGGGTTTGATTGTTCGACTTCGTAATTTTAGAAATTGAAAATCGAGGAGGCCGGTGAAATCGAAGGAGAAAAATAAAAAGGTCTGCCTCTTTTTATTTATTTATCAAATATATGACGCTTAAAAAAGTCGAGAATCGTTAGAGTGAAAAGCGCACCCTAAAAATTGCCCCGGCAGTTTCGAAAAGTGTAGAGAACAAAGCCTCTGACAAAGGCCGTGTTTTCTAGTACAAATATCTGAGGGGCAGGTCTGGCCGAAGGGAACGATGAACAACAGAGAAGCTCAAGGGAGGAAGACGATGAACAGTAGCAACCAATCTCAGATCTGGGCTGTGGGGGAGTCGGATCTGACTCCGAATCATGTGGATCTGGAGGATCCGGCTGTGCCGAGGCTAGGGGAGGTGGTGGCGCCGCCTGTAAAGTCCTGACGGTGAAGGATCTGGGCAACAATCAATACTTGGGGTTTTTTTTTCGATTTTGTGGATACCAGGCAATAAAGGAGTGATTTGTAGAAGATGTGATTATTCTCTAGAGCGAGAAAAGATCTAGAGAGAGAGAGAGAGAGAGTGAAAAGTCAACTACTTCAGCCGCCCTCCGGGATGACGGCAAGTCCGTTGTCGGCGATGGACACCGAGTTTAACAAGGAGATCGGGATTCCTATTCCGGTCCAAGAAGAATCAAAAGAGGAACACTCTGTGATGCAAGTCGATACAGGGGAACAGATCGAGAACGCGCTGCCAGAAGGAACACCGAAGACGTTTGTGGTAGGGATGGTTACTGGTAATGACAAGAGTGGAGATACTAATCACACCCAGATTCCGGCTATCACTGTTTCCGAATCTCAGACCGATCGGTGATCATGGAAGGACATCGCTAGTGGAGAGAGAAGTGGGAGCATTCAAAAGGATGTTAACAAAAACAAGGATTGGGAAGGGAAAATCACAACCTCGTACCCGGATGGTCC
Organism: Persicaria maculosa; assembly: GCA_963922045.1. Lineage (NCBI taxonomy): Eukaryota > Viridiplantae > Streptophyta > Magnoliopsida > Caryophyllales > Polygonaceae > Persicaria > Persicaria maculosa. The sequence continues at coordinate 17,770,061 of OY998257.1, read as the reverse complement.
GGATGGGGATCCGGTTGTGACAGTGGCAAAGGAGATTGCGTCAGTGCTGGAGGAAGTATGGAAAAAGGCAGTTGTCTTCAAGGTCCTAGGATTCCCGATTGCCTTCCCAGTGATGGAAGGAAGTTACGGGAGTTGTGGAAATTTGGAGATAGGATGCAAATTGTTGATATGCTAAATGGGTACTTCATGGCTAAATTCGACAACGAAGGCGAGCTCATGAATGTGCTAACTGGAGGACCTTGGGTTGTGTTTGAAAGATGCCTGATCATGAAGCGATGGACTTCAGACTTCTCTCCATCTGAAACGATTACATCGGCCCCTACATGGATCAGAATCACGGATGTTCCAATGCAATGGTACGATGAAAGGATCCTTTGGAGCATGGCCGCGGGGGTGGGAAAGCCTGTTATGGTGGACTTGATAACTTTGTGTAAGACTAGAGGGCGTTTTGCGAGGGTTTGTGTCGAAATTGCGTTGGGAAAACCTCTAAAGAAAGCTGTCACAATAAATGGGAAGAGATGTCCGATTGAGTACGAGGGTTTGCAAACAATTTGCTATAAATGTGGTTGCTATGGCCATTATGCTGCTCAGTGTCAGTTCATCCGATGAATGCCATGACTAATAGACAGCGAGACGAGGCAGCAACTGAAGGGACTGGAGGCAACATAGGATATACAGAGAAGGTTGACAGCATTGAGGAAACTAGGAGGGAAGGAAGACAGTTTGAGAGAGGGGAAAGTAGCAAGAATGGGGCGTATCAGTTTGGACCTGAGATGCATGCGTCTAGGAAAACGGTTGTGGCTAAGCACATGTACCAGGACATAAATTAGCAATCAAGGAATAACTACAAGGCTACCAACAACAAGTACAATGCTAACATGGGTACTGGAAACAAAGGAAAGAACACAGGGCAGGGATCCCAAAGGAAGCCAACGCATGCAGGAAATCGTTATGACGCCCTTGCTGTGGAGGAAGAAAGTGATAAAGGACAATCAGAGGTCAAAAGCGAGGGAACGGTGATAGAAGACAAGAATAAACACTCTGTGGAGATCAAGCCAATTGCTAAAAATGTGAAGGATAACAGAGGTGGGAATACCCCTACCATGACAGTGACCGCTATTTTCGCAATTAAGGAGGATGTGAAGAAAGATGAGGGGAGAGCCGCAGCCAACAGAAGAAGGAACAAAAATAGGATTTTATCTAGAAAGAAAGCGTTAGTGTCCTTGGAGAACAACGAAGAGAAGTGCAACAACAGAAACGGGAAGAGGCGAAGACAATCAGAGTCAGAGGTGCCAATAATGGGAACTGAGAACTATGACAACAGCTGTAAAAATGGCCTGAACAGTTCTCATGAAACTGATGTTGTCATGGATGCTTGTAATGAATCAGTGGGGAGGAGCCTAACTTTGAAAGAAATGGAAAAGAAGAGCAGAAAAGGAATACTGACGGGGAAAGACAAACTGAGATTGTCAAGGGTCCAGAGTTGACAAAAGAGCCCATAATGGTAGCAGCGGTTGAGGGGGAAGCGCCTATGGAGGTAGGTGGAGCCTAACTTTTGTTTTCCTTGGTCTTCTTACAGGTGTATCCATGAATTGCATATTTTGGAAGTGCAACGGAGCTGGTAAAGATGGCTTCCGTAGAGCGATGAGATCTTGGTGCAGGAAACATAAAGTTGATTTGGCGGCTATTTTCGAGTCTAAAGTCTTAGGGGAGAAGGCACACAAGGTCTGTGCTACCCTCAGTTTTGACCACTATATTAGTGTCGAGTCTACGGGTAGAGCAGGAGGAATCTGGATTCTTTGGAATGAGGATAGACTGAATTTGGCTACTATCAAGACGAGCAAAAATCTTATTCTTGTGAAGGTGGGAATAGGTCGTGAAGGTCTAAACCTTTTGGCAGTCTATGCCCCAGCTTCGTTGGAAGAAAGAAGGAATTTTTGGAGTATGCTGAAGGCTGAAATTGCTACTGTGAATGGACCCCTAATGGTGGGTGGTGACTTTAATTGTATTCTTGATCAAGAGGAAAGAGAGGGTGACAGTGGGGGTCTTTACAGAGACATGCCTACTTTTCGAAATCTTGTTAACAATAGAGAGCTTATTGATCTCGGCTACTCAGGACCCAAACATACTTGGACCAGAGGTAATACGCCCCAAACTCATGTTTCTGAACGTCTTGATCACATGTTTTTCAATAGGGAGGCGAGATTGTGCTGGCCGGAGGTGAAAGTGAGTCACCTTACCTGTCTCTCCTCGAATCACAACCCGCTTCTGGTCTCTTTCAAACCGACGATCACCCACAAAAAGGAAAGAAGGCCCTTTTGGTTCGAAGCGGCATGGCTAACGCACCCTGATTTCATGAAACTTGTCAAGAAATGGTGGATGCCCGACACCAAGGTAAGTGACTCCCTCTCGACTCTTAAAGATGTTCTCTTAGATTGGAATCGCGAGGTCTTTGGTAATGTTTTTCACAGGAAAGGCAAGCTCCTTGACAATGTCGATATGATACAGAGAGACCCGCGGCTGAGTGGGTCGGACGTTTTACTTGCTCAAGAAAAGGAGTTGCAGCTTGAGTTGGAAAAGGTTTTTGAACAAGAGGAATTAATTTGGTTCCAAAAATCTCGCGAGAACTGGCTGAGTCAAGGTGATCGCAACACCTCCTATTTCCATTTGTCTACTATCATACGGAGGAGGAAGAACAGAATCGATGGCCTTTTTTATGACAAGAAGAGATGGATCGAGGATAATGATATGATGAGGAGGATGGTTGTGAACTTCTTCAAGGAGCTTTATAGCCTCGCGGACATCTCGCCGACGCCGAATTGTGACATTAACGTGGACGGATTTCCTGGAATCGATTGCAGCCAGATGGAGGGGCTGGTCCAACCGTTCACCAAAGAGGATACCTTGAAAGCCTTGAAGGATATGGGGCCTTTCAAAGCCCCGGTAATCGATGGCTTTCAACCAGTTTTTTTTATAAAAAATGCTGGGAGATTATTGGAGATTCCGTTTCGAAAGAGATTCTGAAATTCTTCACGGAAAAAAGAATGCCGAGGGGGCTAAACGACACTCTGATTGTGCTTCTCGCGAAAGTGGGGAAACCTGAAAACATAAAACACTTCAGACCGATTGCTCTCTGTAATGTGATGTACAAAATCATCTCCAAGATGCTTGTCCTAAGAATGCAGAAGGTGATGGGTAACTTGATTGGGCCTACACAGGGGAGTTTCATCCCTGGGAGATGGATTCAAGACAACATAGTGCTCGTCCCGGAGATTGTTCACACCATAAGGAGGAAGAAGAGTGGAAAGAAGTGGATGATCCTCAAGCTTGACCTGGAGAAGGCCTATGATCGGCTCCGATGGGACTTTATTGATATAACACTCATGGAAGCTGGTTTCCCGACTAACTGGATTGAATTGATTTCAGAATGTGTTAAGTCGACTAGGATGCAAATCCTCTAGAATGGGAAAGTCTCAAAAAAGTTTAGTCCAAAGAGAGGTATTCGACAAGGGGATCCGCTCTCGCCTTACTTATTTGTCTTGTGCGTCGAACGCCTTAGCCATATCATCAACCACGCTGTGGACAGTGGTGAGTGGAAACCCATACAGCTCTCGAGTGGTGGCCCTCCTATTTCCCACATGTTCTTTGCCGACGACATCGTCCTCTGTGCTGAAGCTTCGGAGAGTCAAATGAAGGTTATTATGACGACACTGGATATATTCTGTAGAGCTTCTGAACAACGGATTAGCAAGGAGAAGTCTAGGATCTTTACCTCGGCTAATGTTGGGGCTGATCTGAAAGACAAGCTAAGAACCACGAGTGGCATTACTGTGACTTGTAATCTCGGAAATTACCTTGGGATGCCGGTCCTTCACAAAAGGGTCTCTAAAGAGGACTTCGAACCACTCCTTGAGAAAATCAAAGCCAGGCTTGCAGGCTGGAAAGGGAGGACGCTTAGCTTTGCTGGGTGGGCTACGCTTACGAAGGCGTTGTTGACTGCCATGTCGGTCTATACCATGGGAAGCATGCTTCTCCCAATTGGGGTGGTTAAAGAGATTGACAAAACCTGCATGAATTTCCTTTGGGGAGACAGCGATACATCTCGGAAGATGCACATGGTGTCGTGGAAGGAGATATGCAAACCAAAGGCGCTCAGCGGTCTTGGCATCCGATGCATGAGCGACATGAATTTGGCCTTGGTGGGCAAGCTAGCTTGGAGATTTCTCACGGATGATAAGGCCCTCTAGGTGGATGTTCTTCGTTGAAAGTATGTTCGTGAATCAGGGGCGACTGTCACTAGCGCTTCTCACATATGGAAGAGCATTCGGGCGGGTGCGGACAAGGTGATCAGGCATGGCATGAGGTGGGCTATCGGGGATGGGAAGAGTGTGCAATTTTGGATGGACACTTGGGCTACAGATTCCCCTCTTCTGCAGTCGGCTGTTGCTGAGATATGTTCGGAGGATCAACAGAAGAGGGTGGCAGATTATTGGGCTGACGCTGGGCACTGGAGCTGGGACAAGCTGGCTGGTACGCTTCCTAAGGAGACTCTTCTACAACTTTCTGCTTGGGACGTCTCTGCCGAGGGGGAGGAAGATGAGGTGTGCTGGGCCTATACTGATACGGGAGCCTACTCGGTGAAGTCGGCGTATGATGCCATACATGGTAATCAGAATATGATGTCGATTGACCATGGGGTCTATAAGAATGTTTGGAGACTTAATGTGCAGGAAAGAGTGCGGGGTTTCAAATGGAGGTGACTCCATGGAGCTGTCCTCACCAACGTTGAAAGAGTTAGAAGACACTTAGCTACATCGCCCAGGTGTTCGAGCTGTGGGGATCGGGAAGAGACGATGATACACATCTTCAGAGATTGCAAAGAAGCTAGAGACCTCTAGGAGGACCTAGGCGCCAATCAGATGAGCAAGGAGTTCTATGACATGCCTTTCGCCGCCTGGCTTAGAGGTAGCATTATTAATCCCTCCTATTTCATTGATAAATTGTGGTGGAGGGACATTTTTGCAGGTGCCATATGGTGGCTCTGGAAGTGGTGAAACAGTAGGATTTTCAATAATAAGGAGTGGCGTGGAAGCAAGAAGAACTTCATCATATCCCAAGCTGTGGGGTACAAAGTGAGTTGGAATAAGCACATAAAGAGGAATAACTGCAACCGGAAGAAAGAAGTGAATATTGCTTGGGATAAGCCGGAGGAAGGATGGGTGAAACTTAACACAGATGGCGCCGTTCGAGGAGATGGGCATGCGACTGCTGCGGGTGTTATTAGGGACAGTGCAGGCGTGTGGCAACGCGGTTTTCTAATGAATTTGGGTAGTTGTACATGTGGGGAGTGTTAGAAGGACTCAAGCTCGCCTGGGATGGTGGTTACAGACGGGTTGTGCTGGAAACTGACGCCCGTACTTTAGTGTCCCTCCTAGGTAAACAGATGCCACGTTGCCACACACTTGCAAGCCTGGCAAGTAAATGTCAAGGCTTTTTGAGTAGAAACTGGGAAATCCGGTTTCGACATGTGTTCCGTGAAGCGAATCGCGTCGCGGATCACCTAGCGAGTCTAGCTTTTACGTATGACATTGGTTTAGTTGTATTGTTTGACCCGCCTGAGGGTACTTCTAATTTCTTGCATGATGATGTTAGGGGTCGGGCTATCTCCCGTTTGCTGAACACTTAGCTCTTTTCGTTTTTCAATAAAAGCGCGACTAGATGCGCGGAGAGCTCCGACTCTCATTTTCACCCAAAAAAAGGAGTGATTTGTAGAGGAGGGTTTGGATTTGGAGTGGAATTGTGTGAAGGCTGCAACGAAGGAGGCCCAAGAGGTTCACCGGCACCAAGGTGTGGCTATGGGAGCTCCAAACGTTCGAAGTAAAGGAAGCTTGCCCATGGCGCGCTTCAGGGAGAGTGAAGAAGGTAACCGTAGGAAGGGTAGTCATTGGCGGATCTACGGGGGCTCAGGGTGGCTGAAGCCCCATAGCCCGGAAGAGAAGCGTAGGAAAAAAAATTTATATGGATTTTTTTGGTAATTTTTACTAATTTTAGAGATAATACAATGTAAAAAGAGTAATGACTCATAAAGATAGATTAGCTTCATTGAAAAGGAGAGGTATTTAATACCTTGAGGTCTTTCAATTCCCATTAGCTTCACTTTTTTACAATTTTTTTTTCTTATTAGTTTCCTACTACCAAAAATGCCTAATTAAATACCAAATTTAAGGTTTTCTCCAATATAATTAAACAAAAACTTTCTTTTTATATATACATATAAAAAAATTCTCAATTTTTTTTTATAATTTTTTTTATTGTTTTACATTTTTCCTACTAAAAATGGTTATTTAAATAATAAATTTAAGGTTTTTCCAATACATTTAAAAAAAATATTTTCATATATACATGCAAAAATAATTTTCTCAAAAAAAGTTTAGCCAAATTTAAGGTTTTCTCCAATATACTTGACCAAAAACTTTCTTTTATACATATATAATCCTCATTTTTTAAAATAATTTTTGTTTTTTTTATAAAAAATTCTACTAAAAATAACTATTTAAATCATAAATTAAGGTTTTTCAAATATATTTAAACAAAAAAGAAGTATTTTTCATACATACATACATGATACATGCGATAAAAATTTTCTTGAAATTTTTTTAGCCTCCCTTAACCAAATTTCTGGATCCGCGACTGGGGTAGTGATGGTAGACAATAGGGGCTTGAGGCCTGATCGGCAGCCATGAGCCGTGAATCTGATGAGAAAGCTTCGTTAGAAGCAGTTTTTTTTTTTTTTTTTTTGGGTTTTTGTGGAGAATGGCAGCGCTTAGCTCACCGGGTGGGTGGTGCAGCCGGTGTTTCCAAATATTCCTATAGGGGGGAGATTAGGAAGGGAGGAGGCAAAGAGGAAGGTTCCCATCGATCGAGTCCTTCCCCTTTGACTGACTGAGAGCTCTTTGTTTTTGATTATCAAAATGCGAGGGTAGTGGACCTAGTGGTGATGTGAATATGTGATGGTGGTGGGCCGCCGTCGACTTCAAACTAATACTGTAGAATTGAAGGACGTACTTCTGACCAGAAGAAGGACGTACTCATCGTGAAAGCCGTTAAATTTTGACCATTACATCGTAAGAGTGGACTATAAATATGGTACTTTACCTGTGTTTTGGGTGAAACCATTTATTCTATTCTATTCAAATTAGAGCTAATCAGTACGGAGTATTAATTTGGTAATGGAAAACTCAATGGTCTCCAAGTTGAATCATGATCTCCCTCGTCTCTTCTCTTCTCTTTGTTTCACTCTCAATCTTCTGGTATTTCAATTCTCAACCCTTCATCATATATTCATATTCATATCAAATCATATCCCACTCTCTCTCGACTCTAGTACGTTTAATTCATTTCTATCATATCAATATATATAAGATGTCGTACGTATTTCTTACACATGTATAATATATATTTACAGAGCGAGTGGCTTGCTGCTGCTGTTCTAGCGGGGTTGGTGCTTTGGAGGCGTGACTCAGAGGGGTTATGGGCGGCCATGGGCTCTCTCGTCAATGTCGTCTTCTCCATCGCCCTCAAAAATGTCTTCAATCAGCCAAGGCCTTTCCCACCCAAGCGATCCGATCCTGGAATGCCTTCATCTCATGCTCAGATCATCTTCTATACTTCCACCTTCTTCATTTTATCAAGTGCGTCCGTAAACACTTAATTTCATTGCGCGCGCACACACACATATATATATATATATAATTAAATACAAATACATGCATGGTTTAATATGTACGTATATCAATTTCAGTGGCTGAGACGACCAACCAACTTACCTTGGTCCTTGGCGGGGTTGCAATTTTGTTGGCTTCCTATCTTGTAAGTTTCATCATATATATTCAACCCAAATTTTAAGTTATAACTTACGTTGGTGCTTCATGTATATTTGTTATTCCCGAGAGTTTTATTATTTGTTTGGGATGCATGGTGGACGTGCATATATTAATATGCAGTCATGGCTAAGAGTATTGGAAAAATACCACACGATCGCTCAAGTGTTGGTGGGGGCGTCGCTAGGGGCAACCTTCGCCATACTTTGGCAATGGGCGTGGGCTTCTATCGTCTCCGAAGCGTTCCAATCGATTTTGTGGGTTCGAATCATGGTGATAATGGGGGCGGCTGCATTCTGGGTTGTCTTCTCATCCGTCACTCACTCCAAATTATCCAAACACAAAGGACTGGTACGTACGTACGTAAATATAATACAGCCCGGATCAGAGTATAACTTTTCCATATTTATAAATATGAATATAGCTAGGTAGAGTTAATTTTCACGTTTATCTAATTGTCTTTATTTTGCAGACTTCAAAGTGGGTGTAAGCCGGGTTGGTTCAGCCTAGCAAGTGGCTAAATGTTACTATACCCATTCAGAGTTCATACAGGGATTCAGCAATTCCATTATTCACGAGTAACTAATTATATATATATATAACATGATTGAGATTGTACGTACCGCCCTGTTCATGTATGTATTATGGACAATAACATCAATACTTGTAAAATTTACAAGCTAGTTAATTAGGGGTCTAGGGCCACAGTTTTGTTGGCTTAATCTGGATATATACATATATTAAAACTATTGTTAATAAATACACTGCTAGTTTTTGCTGTGTACACCGTCAATCTCCATAACTTTTGTCATGCTTTCTTCTCAACAAGTTTAATTTGTTGGAGTTCGAAGATGTGTATTAGTATTACTCAATAATTATAGGCGGAATCCATCACTTATGACAACTAATTTGATGTGGGAAAACTAGCAAATCAACTATTTACCAAAAAAAAAAAAAAGCAAATCAACTAGTTTGAATATGTAAAATAACTTGAAAATGCGCAGATTTCGAACTCTTCTACCATAAAACATAATATGCAAATTATATCCAAAACCATGCGGTATGTGCATCCTAACTAAGCTAAAACTACATATAATTTCTATCTAAAATATGTAGTATCAGTCAACATTGCACAAAGTGATTTCAACGGAACAAGAACGCTATTTTGTGAGTTATACTTTCTCTTCTCGATTAGAATCTTTCACATGCACATATTTATTCCATCCTTAACCATTTTTCTCAATTAGCTAAGTTGAAGGCATTGGACTAGCTTGGATTCGGTTGTATTCTCATGCTTTTGAAAAAGTAAACACGAAGACCCGAAGATTTAGAAACCTTATGTCCTCACAGTGGCCAAAGAGGCGAGAAATAAAGATTAATTGGAGTAACACTTTTTATCTCTCATGCTTGTTAGCTAACATCCGAAGATTGTTCTCTTTCTTTTGGCTAACACGAGAGCAAGATTTGAACAACTAGAGTACACGAAAAACAACTACCAAAAAAAGCTTGAGCATATGAGTTTCTAATGGCAACCTGGTTGTGGCAGTTGGCCTTAATTCTTGCTAAAGACATTTTATTTCCTCCTCCTATTATTACAAACTTAATGAGATATTTTGTTGTATTGGTCATCAATATCAACCTTCTACAAGGAATATTATAAAGATGAAGAAGATCGTGCACGTCCATTTACAGATAAGGGTTGCATAAAATCGACAGAGAAGACCAGATTATAAACATATAAATATAAATATAAGTACGTGGAATGTAAATATATTTTTTTAATTTTTTTAAAGTAAAATTATATCCGAAATAATTTCGTGGTGCACCGAGGGTTGTAGATATAAATATAAGTACGTGAAATGTAAATATATTTTTTAAATTTTTTTAAAGTAAAATTATATCCGAAATAATTTCGTGGTGCACCGTAGGGTGCACCGAGGGTTGTAGAGGATCCGGACTCTTTGCAGTTGCATCTCCATCATGCTCAATTGTGGTGAAGTATAACTTATATGTATTTTGATTTTTTCTTTGCAATTTGTTAACTTTACTGTGATATATAAATAATCTATTAATAATACTAATTCTGCTAGCATTTTGCTGACGTGTCACGCCCATAATTAAACTTGAATTTTTTATTCAAATGATATTTTTCTTATTGGTCAATATTATTGCTTAAATTTTAAAATACACGTTTCCTATTTTAAACATATTTTTTTCCTATTTTCATACTAATAAAAAGTTTCTTTTCTTATTAACCGATATTATTAAGGGAAGTTTAAATATTTGTTTCCAATATTATATTTATCAATCATATTAAAAATGGCTAGATATTTAATTCAAATGTCAAAATAAAAAATAATTATAAAAATCAATGATTCTCAAAATCATATTTATTTTCAAAATTTACATATTATATGGTATAGACATCTTAATTTTTTTTTTGAAATTTTTTAAATATTTTTGGAGATTGAAGCGAAACGCCATTAACTTTAAGAAGAGATTATTTTTGCACATGTTATCCTTCAAAAATTGTAGAAAAAATAATTATCGAAAATGAATATTTTAAATCTATACCGACTCTACACATTCTACATGACATCTATCTAAATTTTTAACCTAAGATTTTTTTCAGATAGAAATTATATTTATTCTAAACATCTTAAATGACTATTGGAAATACAAAAAAAAAGAACATTTTATGATCTACATACAAAAATTGAAGAATTTTTAGAAAAGCAAATGTGAAATTTGAAGAAATAAATAAACACTATTTTATGATTAATTTTTGGGTGTTTGGCTTCAAATATTGAAGAAAAAATAATCCAAAATGATATTTTACATCTATATTTATTTTATACAACCTAGAAGGCCCTTATTATAGTTTCAATATTTTAAGGCTTACAAAAGTTTTTTTTTATGAAGTTAGGAAAAAATAATCTATTTGTGAATATTCGATTTCAAAAATTAATTATAAAAATCAATTAAAGCCAAAAAAAAGTTTGTTTTTCTTACAATTTACTTATTTTATACAACTTAAATGACTATCGAAAAATACATAATATTTTAATACTTACAAGTATTACTAATGCTTATTTTACATCATGATTGAGGCTTCTTATATCACTTTTCTACCTTTTAGGATCTTTTTTTTACCATCTTACCTTTATTTTCACTATTTATTTCCCTCTCTTTCTAGCCATCTTTCTAATGAAAATAATGAATAAGTTATGTATATCTACATAACTTCAAAAATATTCGCACAATAATGTGCTTATAATTTTTTTAATCTTTGTATGGGAGCTTATATTTTCCTTTTTAGATTTATCCTAATGATAATAATTATATATTTATTTCAATTATATTAGGTGGTGTGTTTGAGTATTATTACTACTTTACCTTATTAAATCATTTTCAAAATTTTTATTGTATCTCTTTCCAACTAATTTATAAATTATCAAAAAATACTTTATACATATTTTTGTCGTAAACAAGTATATATTAATATAGTATTATATAGATATATAAAATGATGTTCAAAATAAAATGGATCAAACTTTTGTACCTTGAAAACACGGGGCTCATCGGCCTCGTTTCTTCCCACTTCTTCCGGTTGCTTACGACTCTCCTCCGATCGTCCTCGGCTCCGCCCTCGGCTCCTCTCGGTATCGCCCTATTCTTGGCTGTCGGCTTCGTTCCGCTCTGGCTCACTTCTTTGTGCGCTTGACGTTTAAGGTTGAACCAATCTCAATCCGCATATTTGCCTCAATGCCTTTTTTTTTTTATTGTTGTTCAATTTCTCCTCTTTGGCCCGTTTCATCATCCTCTGTTCTGACTACCTAGTAGTCGCTCACGGTCTTGTTACTGTCCTTGAGGTTTTTTGAGATGGGTTTAGGGGTTTTATTGGACAATGGTTTGGCGCGGAGTTGGGTGTGTGGGTTGGTGTGCAGTGCTGTTCTTATTGTGTTGCAAGTTTAGTGGAGCGGTTTTTGATTTGTCATGTTCGACGACGTCGTGGACGTGCGTTGACATCTGATGACTCTTTTGAGTCCATAATTTGAGGTGCCCGCTGATGTTCCCCAGAGTTTTCTGTGTGCGTCACCCCTTTGACGGATCGTTTCGTTTCTCTTTGGCTTGTAATGTTCAGTATATGATAGTTTGTACGTTTTCTTTATCATTTTATTTCTGTCATTTGCTTCTGTAATTTACTTTCTGTCATTTATTTCTGTTATTTGCTTTAGTTGTACACGATGGTTAGTCCATCCACCGGCTTGCCGGTCTCTCGGTTTTCCTAAGTTTGTCTAGGGAACCGAAGTCTTATCTCGCTTCAAAAAAAAAAAAATTACCACAAAATCTTGATCACGCGGAGCACGGTTCACCTACCTAATATTAAAAAAAAAAGTATATGGACTATGTATGTCATTCGCCTTATGTACGCACTCGTATTTTAACAAGTAGGCCTCGTATTTTAATACTCCTTACGTACTGCCTTTTTATTTTGACGTAAAAAAAACATGCATGCTTTTTAATTATATAATACTGAGTATTATATAATGAGAAAATTTGTGAAATAGGCAATTTTTTCGGTATAATTGGCGAAATGTCCCTGATTTGGGATAAATTGGGAATTTGTCCATCTCTCCCGAATTCCCCCGTACAACTTTAAGATGGCAGAGAGAATTTCCGATCTCATTCCCTCCAAATCTCCGCCGGAGCCGATGCCATAGCAAGCGAGCGCGGAGCGAGCCGGAGGCGAGGTGCCGGATCATGTGTTCAGATCTGGAGCGAGATCTGGAGGCGAGCCGGAGGCGAGGCGTCGAAGTCCGAGATCTGGAGCGAGAGGCCGGAGGCGAGGCGTTTTCAGATGGCATCGAAGATCTCCGTCCAACGGAGATCTCAGATCTCGGATCTGAGAAAAGCAGCGAGCGACGGATCCGAGCAACAACTGGAAGCCTGCGTCTTCATCGCTTGGTGGAGGATCTGAGAAAAGCCAACGAGCGGCGGCCCCGGGGACCAGATTTGAATCGAAGAAGAAAGAAGGCAATGGTGGAAACTAGGCGTGGGCTCCGGGTGGCTGTTCATCAATTGTACAGGGAAAAGGTATGTTGAAGATGATAATTTTTGTGAAATTACAAAAATTAACCCATAAATATGAGAATTAAAAAAACTATCTATATTTTATTATGCGATCCATATCTATTTTTATTTTTATTTTTACATTTGCACAATATAAAGTTATATTTGCACAACAAATTGTTATTTGTGTACAACGTTAAGTTATATTTGCATAGCGAAAAATGATGAAACGAAAAAAAAGCGGAAAAAATATATTACATTTGCACAACAAAATGTTATATTTGCACAACATACGATTATATTTGCACAAGCACAACGTACGGTTATATTTGTACGCCAAAATGTATTGACACGGGGAAAAAAGCGGAAAAAAATATTACATTTGCACAACATACGATTATATTTGCACAAGCACAACGTACGATTATATTTGCACGCCAAAATATATTGACACGGAAAAAAAAAGCGAAAAAAATATTACATTTGCACAACAAAATGTTATATTTGCACAACAATCGATTATATCAAGCACAACGTACGGTTATATTTGCACATCTTACTCTTATATTTGCACGACAAAATGTAAAAAAAAAAAGACTTGGGTCATATTTGCACAACTTACGGTTATATATTTGCACGACAAAATGTAAAAAAATAAAAAAAACTACACTTGGGTCATATTTGCACAACTTACGGTTATATTTGCACATCGTACTCTTATATTTGCACGACAAAATGTAAAAAAAAGACTTGGGTCATATTTGCACAACCTACGGTTATATTTGCACATCGTACTCTTAAAATGTTAAAAAAAATAAAAAAAAAACTAGACTTGGGTCATATTTGCACAACTTATGGTTATATTTGCACAACGTACTCTTATATTTGCACGATAAAATGTTAAAAAAAAAAATAAAAAAAAACTAGACTTGAGTCATATTTGCTCAACATATGGTTATATTTGCACATGCACAAAATACTCTTATTTTTGCACGACAAAATGTAAAAAAAAAAGAAAAAAAAAGAGTGAGGCTATAGGTAATATGATAAAATTGCTATTGACAAGAGGAACACTCCACCAATTTATCCCAAAGTGTGGATATTTCACCAATTGAGACAACTTTTTTGGATATTTTGCAAACTCCCCTCCCCCTTATATAATTGAGCTAGGTTGGTAAGAATTCTGAATAAGTTCATACTGCCTTGGAAGTTGCAATATAGCTGCAAAAATAAAAATGACAAAAAAATCTAACTAAAACCTAAGTTTGAAGATGAACCATCAAAATTTACGTCCTCCCCCTTATATAATTGAGCTAAGTTGGTAAGAATTCTGAATAAGTTCATACTGCCTTGGAAGTTGCAATATAGCTGCAAAAATAAAAATGACAAAAAAATCTAACTAAAACCTAGGTTTGAAGATGAACCATCAAAATTTACGTCCTCCCCCTTATATAATTGAGCTAGGTTGGTAAGAATTCTGAATAAGTTCATACTGCCTTGGAAGTTGCAATATAGCTGCAAAAATAAAAATGACAAAAAAATCTAACTAAACCCTAGGTTTGAAGATGAACCATCAAAATTTACGTCCTCCCCCTTATATAATTGAGCTAGGTTGGTAAGAATTCTGAATAAGTTCATACTGCCTTGGAAGTTGCAATATAGCTGCAAAAATAAAAATAACAAAAAAATCTAACTAAAATTTAAGTTTGAAGATGAACCATCAAAATTTACGTCCTCCCCCTTATATAATTGAGCTAGGTTGGTAAGAATTCTGAATAAGTTCATACTGCATTGGAAGTTGCAATATAGCTGTAAAAATAAAAATGACAAAAAAATCTAACTAAAACCTAAGTTTGAAGATGAACCATCAAAATTTACGTATGCATATATTTACGTGCAGGAAAGATATTTGAAACATTGGAGGAATAGTAGCCCTTTAACGCACATACTGGTGGAGCTAGTTGTCTCCACGACTCCACCAAATGATGTAGCGACTAGACCGGCCAAATCCTATGAATATGATGGCCGGTTAATTAAATTTCAAAGCAATTGAATTGGATATTAATTAGGGATAAATGGGTATATAGACTATATTCAATGTATGGATAAGTAAATGCCATCAAATTGGCATTCTATTACAAAAATATACCCATTTTTAAAGAATAGCAAAAATAAATTAGGTGGGTCATTTGTGTTAAAAAAAAGTTAAATTTACCTTTATATTTAATTCAAAAAATCATAAAAAGTTTTGAAAAAATTTGCCTAACAGACACTTTTTTTGGACAAATTGGTGAATTGTCCACCTTTTTGGACAAATTAGCAAAATGTCCACTATAAATACTTAATTCTCAATTGTACGGACATTCACGTCTGTTTATTCTCTTCCAAACTCTCTCTTCGCGCTCTTGATTGTTCATCGGTTTTTCGTCTGGTTTGTTCGGTTTTCTTCGTTCTCCTTCCTTCAATCTGTGCGAAAGTAGTGAGTTTTCGGCCGATTGTTGTTCATTGTTGTGCTATCTGGTTCAATTTCGTCATCTAGCAGCTCTTCAGGTATCGATTTCGCTTGTTTTTGCTAAATGTTTCGTGCTAGGGTTTTGGATGAAGTTGATTTATGTTGATTTTATTGATTTCTTCTTTCAATTTTGATCATCTATGGGTAAATCGATGCTTGATATGTATAAATGTGTGTGATTTTGATGTGTGTGATTTTGAGTGTTGTAGGTAGTTTAAGTAATTTGCATGTTTAAATCCGTTGATTTTAACTGTTTGTTTGCTTCAATTTTTGTGATGCGGCACTTTGTATGTGCTTTTTTAGAGTTATTCGTGTAGGTAACTCTGTTTTCGATGCTTGTATTGTTTGTGTTGTTCATAGTGTAGATATCTGCAGTTATGCTCATGTGTAAGGGCGCTGACAATGTCTGTTTTTATATATGGTTGTGTTAGTTTATGGTAGTTTCAACAATGTGTGTACTTGGATTGAGTATTCTGTGTTGTCTTTGTGATGTTTATGTTCTTTTACTATGTGTTGGTGACATTTTGTTGTTATTTTTTTATGGTTATTTGGTTTATCATGGATTCTGTTATTGTATTTTTACATTATTCTTTATTTTGTTTTTAGTAGCAGCTCAATCTGGTGATTCATCCACCTCTCATAGTGGTTCTGATGTAAGTTATTTTGGTTTTCCATTTGGAATTCTTTTGTTGATGAGCAAGTTTTGATTTTTTCCTAATCTGATGTTGGTTTTTGGGGTACTTGTCTGTGATTGATCAGGGCTTAGAATATTGCATTCCTGTTTCTGAGCGATTTCATTGTAGATCCAACATATATTCATATCCTTCTGTTTGCGATATGATTGAGAAGCATCTGTCTCCTTCTGATTACAATATTCTACAAAAAAGTTGTGTTGGATGGGTGCTGACGCAGGGAACCAAAATGGCTACGAATTTTCAGCTTATGCATCAAATGGTGCTGCGTCAAGTACAAACGCAAAAGGAGAATGAGTTGTGGTTTAGAGTTGGTGGATATCTTGCACACTTTTCAATTGTTGAGTTCCATGTTATTACTGGCCTTCCTTGTGAAGAACGTGTTTGTAATATCTCAAAGAAAGTGTCGATATCTGAATTTTTTGGGCAGAAGAAAATGACTCATGATGAGTTAGTTGCTCATTTCAAATATGAGAAAACGAACTCTAAGAAGAAATTGATTATGACAAAGTTGTTGCTGATTGAGAGGTTAATTGTTTATAGGAGGTCAGTGGTTGTAAGCGCACAATTCCTATCTCTTGCATGCAATGAGAAGGAATTTGAACTATATCCTTGGGGTAGAGAGCCATACAACCGTTTGTTGAAGTCATTGAAGAGTTCTTCTGTTGCAGATCGTGCTGGCGTTAGGGGGTCTTATCAAATGTATGGGTATTGCCTTGCATTCCAGGTATTCTGTTTTAGTGTTTGAATCACTTTTCTCATCAATTATTGTCTGTGTCAGCACAATTTTATTGTGTATGTGAGCATTTTTGTCTAATATTGTTTTGTAATGTCATTACAAGTTTTCTTTTGTAACAGGCTTGGATATTAGAAGCTTTCCTAGCCCTCTCTGCTAAGATTGACTGTAATTTTATGATGCCTGATAGAGATCCATACTCATCGCACTGGGTATGCGAGTTTAGCCATTCGTATGTTGAAGCTGATCATTTGTTTCATGGTGATTTGGTAATAATTTTATGGTATTTATCTTTAAGACCATTTTTAGTTGATGCATCTTTGGTTTGTTTTTTTGTTTGTTTTTTTTTTTGGTTTTTTTAATATTTTTGTACATGCATTTTTGTACAGACTCCGTTGTTCCCTACTTATGGGGAGTTTGCACGTACAACAAGGATGGGGTTTGCTGATGAAAAAGATGATCCAGTAGTTGATGCATCAGTTGATGAAGTAGGTGGTGGACCTGGTGACGATGCATTGTATGATAGTCGTCGTTTTCCTAAAAGGGCATATGAAGCTAGGTTTTCAAACAGGGATGTCCAAGTTGGTGGTGAAGAAGCTAATGTCTTGCAGAAACGTGATGAAGGAGAGACCTCAAAGAAGAAGACACCTGTGAAGAGAGGCAAGGCTGCTGAAAAGAAACAGGATGGGAAGTCCTTTGATCCTGCTTTTGAAGTTTTCCTTGAGGGGGAAAACGAAGATGTTGTAGAGACCTCAAAGAAGAGGAAATCTGTGACTGAAGGGATGGGTGGTAAAAAGAAACAAAAGGTGGCGTCCAGTGATACTCCTGATGGATTAGTGTATGTGAGGAGGGGTCGTTCTGCTAGTCGTGTCAAGAGTAAAGTAAAGAAGATTAGACAGAAGGCTTAAGCAGTGAGGGAAGGTGGTAGAGTTGTTCCTTCTAAGAAGGTGAAGAGAGTTAATGCTGACACAGATCTGGATGAGGAGGTTGATGTGGTTGCTTCACCTTCCAAGAGAGGTCGGTTGGGTACTGATTCATGTGATTTATTAGACGATGATGCCCCGCTGAATATTGTCTTTCAGCGGAGGTATAAGATAAAGAAAGCTAGGGTAGGTAGTGGGAGGCCGTTTTATGATAGTACTGCTGACAGGTCTTCGGTTCTTCCTTCAGTTTCTATTGTTGATAATCAGAGTGCTCATGGAGTGGAGAACAAAGATATTCATGCTGCAGTCTCTAAATCTGGTGGTGAAGGCAGCGAGGGTGATGTAGTGACACCTTGTGTGCAGAGGTCACCTTTGGGGGGTGAGGAAGCACATGATGGGTTTGATGGGGGGTCTGTATTTTGTCAAACATCTAATGCTGGTGTGAATGAAGAAATTCGTGATTCAAGTTTTGAAGCTGGTAAAATGGGAGGCGAGGGAGAGAAAGTGGTAGGTACTGAAGATGTATCTCCCCAAATGGAGGCCAACAATGATTCAACGGGAGAGTTGCCTCCAAAAACACATGGTGATGCTTTTGCTTCTTCTACCCCATCTTATCCTGATTGGCTGAAGGAGATTTTTAGGAGGATTGAGAAGCTTGAAGAGGTACCTCATCGTATGGATGTGTTGGCTGCGAGGGTTGATGCACTTGAATCAAAGATTGGGGAGATGGCTGGGATGCTTGAAGTTGTTGGTGAGATGGAGATGAGGTATGATGAGCTTGAGGTTAGGGTTGCTAATTATAAGGCTTTGTTTGCCAGGTCGCAGGTAAATCCTAACAAGCCTGATATAAAGCATATGGGTGGTAAGCCCCAGGGCACTCATGTGAAGGTTGTTGATGAAGATGTCAGCACAAAAATTGTCAATGATGTTGTCACTGATCTTCAGAAGTGTTTCTCTGCTGGGGAGGAAATGGTGAAATCATCACCCCCTTCTGTCAATGTTGAGGACGTGTCCTTGCCATCAATAAGATCAGAGGGTCCAACCGTGGATAAGGAGATTCTGTCTACTAAAATTCCTCCTGTGTTTCCAACTGTTGTCGCTGACACTGATTTTGAGGTGGTAGGTGCAGATGTGAAAGGTGTGAAGGATTTGAAAGGTGATATTTCATTAACGAATAATGAAGTTGATGATGCCAAAAGGAGTGCATATGAGTTTGGAATTCCATCAACTTCTGCTGAAGGTGCTCGATCTGCCAAGTGTGAAGGGGAAGGTGGTGATGCTGAAGTCGGTGCAGTTGGAGGGCACTCATCGTGGGAAAAGTTCATATCTCTGTCTGATGATGATTATGACACGGTTGCAGGTGTTGATTGGGATTCGGTAGCCAAGGATACTGAAATTATAAAGGAAGTTGAAAAATTAAAGGCTTCGAATCTTATCCCGTCAACCAGTACATTCCTGTATGGCCCAACTGAGATTGAAAAGAAGGTGAGGATGATAAAGCACGTCCCTAATAAGTCATTGATCAGCTTGGAAGGTCATGAATTTATGTATGGACTTTTAAAGAAGCAAAGGTATGCTTTATTTTTTTGTTCAATCTTTTTTATGAAATGTTGTTGTCATTGTATTAGTTACAACACTTCATTCTAGATATATTTTCATTCATCTTGTGTAATTTTGGTTAGGAATTTTTCTGTTGCTGGTCCAATATCAAGGTGGGACAAAAAGTTTTTCCAGCACATCATAGGGAAGAATATGTGGCTATTACAGAAATAATGTAACTAGAAAAAAGATTGAGATGAAATTTTCTACAAAGAGGTTTATCCTAGGTATTTCTGTAAGACGTACTTGTATATCGTAAGGTATGTCGTTGAACATTAGTTTATGCAAGACAAACGTATTGAGAAAAAATCACAAATCATGGATTGATACCTGATGGATTGGATCTTCATGGAA
Source organism: Persicaria maculosa (assembly GCA_963922045.1). Lineage (NCBI taxonomy): Eukaryota > Viridiplantae > Streptophyta > Magnoliopsida > Caryophyllales > Polygonaceae > Persicaria > Persicaria maculosa. Next base: position 17,750,292 of record OY998257.1, on the reverse strand, counting down.
AACATAACGCATGAAGAGTGTTTCTGTACAAAGGGTTAAATTTCGAAAATTTGAATTCTTTTGTCTTGAACATCTATAGAAAAATATGGAGCTTCCTAGTAAATTCTGTTTACCAGAAGGGCCAAGCCCCTGCTAATATAGTTCTGATGGATCTGAATTATCATCGTCCACATTGTCATCATCCACATTTTCATCATCCACATGGGCATACGCTTTAGACTCAACTTCCCCAACCGTTAACCAATCATGTCCAGAAGGATGTGCATTATACCATACTTGTTGTGCTTGCGTTGCTAAGATAAAAGGCTCATCTTCAAGACGATCATGTGGGTATAGTAACTTCCCGAAGTTTACTAAGGGTAATTGAAAAGGGTCCAGTTTGACCCCTGTCGAAGGGTGTGCTCACTCACACCTAAATAATACGTACTCGATATTTAAGGCATATGTAACCCTTATGATATCTATTAATCTCCCATAATAGGGTAGGGTATCTCCATGCAAATACACCCCACAATTCTGTCTCGTTCTTTTGATGTCAACACTTTTGACACGAAAGAAATAGCCGTTGGATGTGTATGAGGTCAGCCGTGCAGCCACCGGAGAAGGGAAGTTGGACAATGCCACGAGTTCATCGCTTAATGTAACATCTCCTTCCCGGCGCAACACTGCGACCTGATTGTTGGTGGGACGGCTATTGAAGTCCACATATTATTGAAATACATGAAACACAATATTTTGACTTGGAGTCTAGGATTGTAGACTCACATGTGACTTGAACCATTCCGGGAACGTGCTGAAATGAAGTAATGCTAGTGACGTATCATTTGCCGTAGGATTTTGGTGTTTAAGGGACTCCAAATGTTCCCTTCAATGTTAAGAAGTAGGTAGACTCGTTAGCAAGGCATGTAATTATGCGTTGATAACCAGCCAAAGAAAAATGAAGCTAGGTAGAATAATACTTACTCTAGATACGGTGTGACTGCATTTGAATGGAACAATATCCATCGGTGAATTTGGGAACGCGTGACTTCTGGTAGAATCAATCCCTTTCCCTTTTTATCGCCATCATCTATTCTTCTTGGAGGTCTTTGCGCCTTGCTCTCCACGTCTTCTAAATACTGAGAGCAAAAGTTCATGCACTCTTCCATGATGTAACCTTTGGCTAGTGATGCTTCTGGCCGAGCTTGTTGGCGTACATAAGTCTTCAAAGTCAATAGGAATCTCTCGATAGGGTACATCTAACGAAATTGTACAGGTCCACCGATTAATGCTTCCTCTGCCAGATGCACAGGTAAATGCTCCATCACATCCATGAAAGATGGCGGAAATATTTTCTCAATCTCACATTGGGTTAAGATGATCTGAGAACGTGCCTCTTCCAATGAAGCACTTGTATTAACTTTTGAGCTCAATACCTTGAAGAACTTGCCTACTTCAATCAAAACGGAAACCACATTCCTGGGCAAGGAACTCCGTACACAGAGCGGAATTAGTTGTTGTAAAAGGATGCGATAATCATGGCTTTTCAGGCCCCCAATGGTTCGATCCTTTAAGTTAACCCTCCAGGCAATACTAGAACATAAACCATCCGGCATTCTCGCCTTGGATAATGCTAACAAGAACTTATCCTTCCCGTCGTTGTCCATCTCAAATTCAGCTCTCTCATACACCTAAGTACCTGTTTCTGTGAGCTTCACATGGTATTCGTTGCGAATTCCAAGGCTTTCAAGGTCGTGACGGGCAGAGACATTGTCCTTTGTTCTACCTTTCACTCCCATGATTGTGTTCAAAACATTGTCGGCGTAATTCTTCTCGGAGTGCATCGCATCTATGCTGTATGGCAACAAATTGTCTTTCCAATAAGGTAGCTCATAGAAGATGGTTTTCTTCTTCCAATTATGCTTCTTTTTTTTGGTTGGATCCCTTTCCGGTCTATATGCTCCCATCTCCTTTCTCAATATCATGTCATCCTTTTTATAACAAGTAAGCACTTTGTTAGCTTCAAGCTTTGAGAGGTGATCAGCCGCAGTCAATCTAGGAGGTGGAAGATCAAATTCTCGTCCATCATAAAAGGACTTTGAGTCTCTTCGATACCTGTGATCGTAGGGCAAGAACCGCCTACTCCTCCCGTACGACCACTTGTGGCTAGCTTTTAAGTATGTTGCCCCTGGCTCTATGTTGCAATTTGGACATGCATACTCACCTTTAGTACTCCACCCAGACAAATTCGCGTAAGCTGGAAAGTCGTTGATAGTCCAAAGAACAGCAGCCCGCATTTGAAACATTTCATTCATGGAAGCATCAAATGTTTGTACGCCCACTTCCCACAATTCCTTTAGCTCTTCTATCAAAGGCTCCAAATACACATCTATCTTATCTCCGGGTCCTTTTGGTCCATCTATGAGCACAGAAAGGTATATATATGGTTGCTTCATGATAGACATAGGTGGCAAGTTGTACGGAACGAGGACAACAGGCCATGTACTATGATTCACATTTTGATTTCCAAAAGGATTAAATCCATCAGAAGCAAGGCCTAGGCGCACATTCCTCATCTCAGCTCCAAAACTTGGGTGTATAGCATCAAGATGCTTCCAAACAGGGGAGTCAGCCGGATGCCGGTACACACCATCATCAACTCGTTTCAAGGAATGCCATTTCATTAGGGTGGCAGACTTTGCTGTCCCAAATAGCCTTTGGAGGCGTGGCGTCAACGGAAAATACCGAGCTTGTTTTGCAGCTTTTTGGGTAACTGATTCAAAACCCTCAGCAGTTTCCCTCCATCGCGATTCATTGCATATTATACATCGATCTAGGTTTGCATTTTCATTTCGGAAGAGCATACAACTATTAGGACATGCGTCCACGGTTGTAAAAGTGAATCCCAAATCTTCCACTAACTTTTGGACTTGATAATAAGATTTAGGTAGGTTCACCCCTTCGGGCAAAGTCTCAGAAAATATATCCAACAATTCTTTAAATGAATGATCTGTCCAACCATGTAAACTTTTTGCTTGTAAGAGTCGCACAGCGAAGGACAACGCAGTGTGCTTCTTAGATCCTGGATACAATGGCAAGTTTGCAGCTTCCATTAACTTCAAAAACTGGTCAGTAGACTCCGTTTGCACACTAGTAGCACCCTCACGGTCACCGTCATCTTCCATAATTTGCGGTTCAGGTACGTCGGTCCTTCCTAAAGCAGCTTCCACCAATCTCGTCATGTCAACATCCATAAAACCATCAGACTCAGTTGGCACTTCATCCCTCTGTTGCGGCTCCTCAATCAGATCATGAATCGTCTCACCATGTTTAGTCCATAATTTATAACTAACCATAAACCCATTTTCCCGAAGATGCTTCCGCACCACTTCTCTACCAAACAATCCCCTGTTTTGACATTTCCTACAAGGACAGTATATGCGAGTCCTAGCATCCTTGTTGGCATATGCAAATTCTAGGAATTCATCTAGCTTTGCAAAATATGCCTCGGAAACTCTAGTACCCAAATCAATCCATGACTTGTCTAAACGCAGAGTCATGACCTATTTTAGAGAAATTGGGAATGAGATAAGTATTTATGAATACTTTCAAGGAACTATGTTTTCAAACCTAATTGTAATTCCAGTTGAGTTCGTAAAAGTAAAGCTTCAAAAGAAGAATCGAAATGTATATAATCCAAACATATTTATACATAGTTGGCAATTAGGAAAGTGATTGAAAACACACACAAGTATACAGTTGTTTCTGCTAATGGATAAAGAACTCTATCACTTGAACTTCGACAATTGTTTTTTTCATTTCAGGTTCCTCTTTATAAACATATTGCTGAACTTTCTTCTGTGATTAAGGCATTGGTTGTTAAGGTATACAGTAAGTGGTTGTTGCTTTATGAGTTGATGTTGCTATCATGGGGCCATTACTTTTCAAGTGGCCAGTCATTGGCACCTCTGGTAATTCAGATACCATTCTATGCTCATTGTTGCTGATGTTAATGTGAAGGTTTGAAATGTTCCTTCCTATTAGAGTACAAGGCATATTCATGTTGGATTTTAATTTATAAAATGTTCCTTCCTATAAGAGTACAAGGCATATTCATGTTGGATTTTATTGCATTTCGTGGATAAAAAGAAGATTTATTATGGCTGTTCATAATACAACTTGTGTTTAAATGTCAATCTAATTTCAGCACTACAAATTGTGTTTAAATACTCAAAAGCTATAAATTGTTTCTAAATATTTGTCTAAATGTTCTCTTTCACAATTTTCAAAAAAAAAGATTCGGTTTTGCTTCGATTTTGTTATACTTCAAATCAAAATTGCATTCTGAATCTAGTCCGATTCAAACAAAAATAGGGTTGGAAATTTAAGAAATTTAAATATTTGGGGGTTTTCACTTTCACCAATTTAAGAAAGTTAAGGTTGCAAATTTAAGAAGTACTTTTTTTTATCCAAAAATTTAAGAAGTACTGGAAACATACTTTGCTACATTTAGTATAGAAAATTGTAAAATAACATTTAACAATAAATTATAAACAAAATTTAAGAAGTACTTTTTTTATGCAAAGTCATATCAGTTATTGTTTTTCCCACTCCCTTACAAAATCAATAAAAAAAAATCAGAAAGAAGGCAACAACCTTGCGATTCAACTCCCACTGAAGGAAGTTATCAGTTATTGTTCACATGCTCAATAGTATAAATAGGGAAGTTCACATGGACAATAGTTATATAAATATAAACACAAAAAAAAACAGAAAAGTAAAAAACTGGAAAACAGAAAAGTAAAAACCTGGAAAATAGAAAAGTAAAAAACTGGAAAACCGAAAACACAGAAAAAACTGGAAAAAAACAAAAAAAACAGAAGTGAAACACAAAAAAACAGTAAAACACAGAAAAAAAACAGAAAAACAAACAGAAAAAGGATAAAAAAACTACTATACAAAACCAGAAAAAAAACAGTAACACACAAAAAAACAGAAGGAAAAAAACAGAAGAAAAAAAACAGAAGAAAAAAACAGAAGAAAAAAACAGTAACACACATAAAAAACAGAAAATATGCTGAAAAACATAAAAAAACAGAAAATACCAGAAAAATTCAGAAAACATCAGAAAAGATGCTGGAAAACAGTACGAACTAGAAAAAAAACAGAAAACTTCAGAGAAGATGCTGGAAAACAGTACAAACCAGAAACAAACAAAACAATACAATGACACAACATATAGGAAAACAGAAAAACAAAAACAGAAAAATGATTTAACAAATGCTGAAAAAAAACAGGAAAAAAAAACAGGAAAAAACAAAAAAAGACCCAGAAAATATGCTACTTTTTGTTGGAAACAACCAATTTGGACATAGAGACAAGCATGGGGACTGTTTTTTTTTTTGGAAACAAACAACACCATATGGAGACAAGCATATAGAAAAGATGCTATTTTTTTTTGGGGAAACAACAACAACAAACAAATGCATCCAAATAGATGGAAGGGTAAATTACAGTAAACCACCCGTTAAATAGGGCTCTTTGCATAAAACCACCCGTTAAAAAGAAAATTGCATAAAACCACCCATAATAGACTGTAGTTAACAGAAGACCACCCACTCTAGATTTCAACTTTGACTCCACTCAAAAGGTGAATAAAAGGACTAAATTGTCCCTCCCATATTTAATCAATAATTTGATTACAAGAAATGCTCACTCTTTTTTAGATTAAATCCAAAATCAAGGACTAAATTTTCCCAATTAAGATGTGTTTGCTTGAAATTAGTAAGAAATTCTTCAAAAATCAAGAAGAAGTAAAAACGAAAAGAAGAGAAAAAAACGCCCAGATCTAGTTTTGAGTTATGAATACATATGCAACAAGGTCATTAATTGAGATGAATTTATTTTGGGGTTTTAAGTTGTTTGAACTTCAAATCATGAAATCAATGGGCTACATTTGAAATCGATTAATTTTTTTGATGGGGAAGAATAGATCTAGTTGCTATAGATGAAGATGATGGAGCTGGGACTTTGTTATATGGTAGAGAATATGGGTCACCAAAGATACAATTTTTCTAGTTCTAGAATTCCAACCCATTTTGTTTCTTGTTCTTTCACCAAAGATACAATTTATTTCTTATTTTTCTTAATCTAACTGAAATAATGGGTGGGGGTGGTCTTTTGTTAACAAAAGGTGTATAAAGGGTGGTTTTATGTAATTTTTCTTTTCGTGGGTGGTTTTATGCAAAGTGACATATTTAACGGGTGGTTTAATGTAATTTACCCTAGATGGAAACAATCAACTACAAACGAACACACCAAACAAGCTTATGCATAATTGCTACTTTCTCATTCCCTATATATATATATGTTATCCCTTTTGGTGAAAAGGGCACCTTATCATTTACCATCTTCCTCACAACCCTCTCTCCCACACCCATCTCCCCTTGAAAGAAATGGCATACTCATACCACCACGGCTCGTCATCAGGCCTCCCTCCCCGCCCTGTGCCCATCAATATACCATCCGATAGCTCGGACGATGGGAGTGAGAGTTCAGGTTAGTCACTTATTTTGTTGGTTTACATTTTAATTTTGCTACGTTTATGATTATAATAGCTTGTTTATGTGTTTTTTATGCAGCACCAACGCCGCACCCATACCGACCAAATCAAAAAGTGGAGGTTGTCGGGGGCGAGGGTGGCATGCTAGGGTCGTTCTTCGAGGCGACCCTTGTACGCAAAGTGGATCCAACCCACTGGGAGGTGGAATATGTAACCCTCCTAGACGAAAACAGAAAAGATAACCTAAAGGAAATCCTTCCCGTTCTCCGAATTCGTCCCCTCCCACCTCATGTTTCATATGATGCCTACACGATCGATGACCGTGTGGATTGTCGCGCAAGAGAAGGGTACTGGTCAGGTAAGGTGGTTGAAGTGTGTTATTTTGGGAATGACCCAACTTTCAGGGTCGAATTCCCTCTGACCGGGGACCTCCAGCTTTATCGTCCCAACAGACTGCGCCCACACTTCGACTGGGATGGATACAAATGGACCACGCAGCCGCATTTTCGCTTCATGTCACGAGGAATTTCTATGTTCTGATAAGTGTTTTATTGGTCTAATCCTACTGGTTTTTATGGACATTGTGGTTTGTTGAAGGGTTTGAACTATTTCTGTCATTGTTGTTTAATCCTATCGGATGTTGCTACCGATTGTTATGTATTTTCCTACTCATTGTTATGGGTCTGTATCTGCTTCCTTGTTTGTTGGATGATTTAAATGTTTGTGTCGTTGTTGTGTAATCCTATGGTATTTTGCTATTCATTGTTTGGTTAATGTTGAGCTATTAATGTTGGATTATTAAAAGTTGATATTTTATATAATTTTTATCATTATAAAAAAAAATTTGTATAAATAGTAATTTGTACTCAGGCAGCAGATACAGACCCTTAAACTTTATTAAAAGTTGATATTTTATATAATTTTTAATAATGCATGTCATTATCTTAACACCCTAAAGTCGGTGTTATTTTATGCAATTTTCCCACATTATTATTGTGCAAGGAGTAAATATCTCTACTTTTCTAGGTTTGTTGAAGTGTTTCTATTGGATAAAGCTTTGGGTGTCAAGTTTTTGAGAAGAGGTAGAAATTACTGTTTGTGAGTTGTTAGTTTCCCTTTGTGATTTAATCATGTCGTGTAAGAAGGAAGAGAAATCTCAGGTTGCCATTGAAAAGATCAAAGCTGCAACCTTGACTGCTACAAAGGGACTCAACTAGTCAGCTGGCCAGCTGGGCACAGGCAGAGAGGGATGCTGCTGCAGCAGCAAGAAACGTGAACGCGTATGGGCAGAAGGAAGAAGGGCCATATTGATTGATTAAAATCTACAAAGCGTCAAATAATCATAAACTCAAAGGCAGAGAGGGATGATGCTGCATGTAACCCAAAATTGTAAATACAGTTGGTGGAATGTACATGATCTCAAAAACCCATATTGATTGATTAAAATCTACAAAGCTTCCTTTTTCGTTTTTAGTTTAGGTTGATTTAGTCTTAGTACTTGAAATTTGTTCAAGTAAGATCCTCGGTTTTCTTGATTTCACATCTCCTTGATTGGTTGAGCTAAGATGTGTTAATTTCCTTATTATTTCCTTATTGTTTATTGATCTCAGTAGCATTTTAATAGAATTTTTTGACACAAACTTGTTTAGTTGGACAAACTTTATGCCTAAATTTTTCATGTCAGTAGCTTTTAATATGGCAAAATCAAATGGCAAAATCATATGACTTTCATCTCAGTAGCATTTTAAGAAATTCATGTCAGTAGCTTTTGCAAGTGTTTATTCATGTGTGATCTTCATTGAGAAATTCATACAAGTGTTTATTATCTAAGTTCTGATAAGTTTCCCTCCTCTCTCTATGTTTTGATAAGTTTCGATAAGCTATTATCTAAGTTTTCTTCCCTTTATTTTGTACAAGTGTTTATTATCTAAGTTTTTTGATTTTATTATCTAAGTTCTGAAAAGTTCTCTATTCTCATATTATCTAAGTTTTGATAAGTTCTGTGTGTGCAGGTGTAGCCCCCCAAAAGCAGCGCATTATAACGAGCTAGAAAACTCGAGCGCTCGTGACGGTGGCATCTGGAATGAAGCTCGAGCTTGAGGAGATCAGCCAATCCACGCCACCATCGTCCTCAGAAGCTGGCACTTTAAGCGATGCAGCGCCACCTCCCTTGTTCAAGTAAGATCCTAGGTTTTCTTGATTTCACATCTCCTTGATTGGTTGAGCTAAGATGTGTTAATTTCCTTATTATTTCCTTATTGTTTATTGATTTCAGTAGCATTTTAATAGAATTTTTTGACACAAACTTGTTTAGTTGGACAAACTTTGTGCCTAAATTTTTCATGTCAGTAGCTTTTAATATGGCAAAATCAAATGGCAAAATCATATGACTTTCATCTCAGTAGCATTTTAAGAAATTCATGTCAGTAGCTTTTGCAAGTGTTTATTCATGTGTGATCTTCATTGAGAAATTCATACAAGTGTTTATTATCTAAGTTCTGATAAGTTTCCCTCCTCTCTCTATGTTCTGATAAGTTTCGATAAGCTGTTATCTAAGTTTTCTTCCCTTTATTTTGTACAAGTGTTTATTATCTAAGTTTTGTGATTTTATTATCTAAGTTCTGAAAAGTTCTCTATTCTTCTCTCTTCTCATATTATCTAAGTTTTGATAAGTTCTGTGTGTGCAGGTGTAGCCCCCCAAAAGCAGCGCATTATAACGAGCTAGAAAACTCGAGCGCTCGTTACTCTTTAGATGATGCATTACATGATATATGTCAGAGCACTAATGTTAATTAGAATCGAAATGCAAAAAAACCAACTACTATGTTCACAATAATATGCAACAGCAACCAGAAAAACAACAACACAAGGGCAAAACATCAACGGGAGGCCTTGAACAATTACAAGGCAACAAATCCAAAAATACAAGCAACTACATTAAACACATAACCATTAATGACAATGTAACACAGACTTTAACCTCAAAAAAAAAACAAATATAAGAGGACCTTTGACAGTCAAAAGGATTGACTATAGGCACTTGACTAACCAAAATTTTTGTAATCAACAATTCACAACCAATAAAAGAGAAAATAAATGAAAATAAAATTATAGAAATACCAGTACCTTTTCACAAAGCTTAGAAGAGTCTTCTTCAAACTGTTCTTGCTGCTTTAACTTTACCTCAAGCTCATTAGTCTGATCAGAGGTATAAAAAACACTAAATTAGACTCACTGATTCACCCATCTCGGTAACAGCTGGGACCAACTAAAAACAAAATAGAAAAGAAAAATAATCTCAATTCATGGATTTCCAATGAAGAATTTGAAATGTGACTCTTGACAATCATGAAATATAACAAAGTAGTTTATCTAAGTTGGTGATTATTTTCATTGGTTTGATTTTCAAGATAGATGGTCTAAAAATCTCACTATGTGCAAATTGAGGTAAAAGAGAACATTTTTGTAATCAACAATTCACAACCAACAAAAGAGAAAATAAATGAAAATAAAATTATAGAAATACCAGTACCTTTTCACAAAGCTTAGAAGAGTCTTCTTCAAACTGTTCTTGCTGCTTTAACTTTGCCTCAACCTCATTAATCTGATCAGAGGTATATAAAACACTAAATTAGACTCACTGATTCACCCATCTCGGTAACAGCTGGGACCAACTAAAAACAAAATAGAAAAGAAAAATAATCTCAATTTATGGATTTCCATTGCTAATATCTAGCAGTTCACATGCCCATTTCACACAATTTTTTCTCCTCTAAAAGAATATTAGCCCCTTTTATGGAAAGCTTTTTTAATGATTAAAGCCTCTTTTGGAAATTCCATTGCTAATATCTAGCAGTTCACATGCCCATTTCACTTCAGGTGTAAATAATATGAATTATTCTACATATTAGAGCCCTGCACTAAGCACTTATCAATCAAAATATAACATGAACACACAAATAAGCATCATTGCAATTTTTCACCATATCTGATCCCATTACCCAGCTCCATGTTTTCACAAAACAAGGCTTGTAAATATATGCTATGGATCATTTATTATTACCTCTCCACGGGCTTGGATCAACTTCAGCAGACATCAAGAACCAAAACACTGCAACAAGCAGATTCAATGATTAGTAGTCCCCTATACCACTTGATATCATATCACTTTTAAAGATAAAAGGCTCCAAATGTAGTAAACATTTCCAAAACGACCAAAACTGATGAAATTCACACAAGCCAAATGCAAAATCTAATAGAAAGACTTAACTCTGTTCCTTGCTTAATTCCTATGTTAAGAGACCCAAAATCCCATATTCTTCTTGTTGTTCCTGCTCCAGAAAATCGCAGCAAGACCCCAAAAATCACAGCGAAACCCTAGATCTACAAGCTGCCCTGCGAAATAGTAGATCTACACAAATCACGCCACAGATTACAACAAACCAAAGAAGAACAGGAGAGTAGAAGAGAGGAGCGAACCTGCGAAATAGTAGATCTAAATAAATCGTATCAGATCTATTTAATGCAATCGATGTCGGACATGAGACGAGGAGGTGATGTTGTCTACAACTGCCTCTAGTTGACAAAGCATAGATTCGAGAGAGAGAGAGCGTAAAATTTAGGGCTTTGTGAAGGTTAGGTGTTACAGATGAGAGACAGAGAGAGACAAGGTCGAGATCTGAGAGAGACAATGTCGAGATCTGAGAGATTTATAGTAGAGATGCAGGACGAAGCGAAGAACTAGAGATTGAGGTGTTAGAGATGGAGATTTGCAAAGATCGGAAGAACAAGGAAGAACAAGGAAGAACTGAGAGAGAGGAGCGGCGTATAGATCGAATAGAGGAGTGGAAGCAAAGGCTCGACAATTAGGGTTTAATTCATCTGTTTAATTTAATTTATTTTTATTTACGACATATCAATAGCGACGGCAAGCCCCGTTGCAAAATGTCGTGGCAAATTGAACTTTTTTTGTTGTGTAGCTACGGCAAACCTTGCCGAAGCTACCATCGGTGGCAAAAGGTTATCAATTGCCACGGCAAGCCTCTGCCGACGCTAGATAGCGTGGCAAATTTCTGTATTTTTGTAGTGTTTTGCCACGGCAACTCTGCCGAAGCTACTATCCGCGTCGAATTTGTCTTTTTTTTTTGGATTGAACGCGGCCCGTGGCTAATGCCGTGGCAAAAGGGTATCATTTTCCACGACAAGCCCATGCCGAAGCTAGGTAGTGTGGCGAATTTAATTTTTTTTGTAGTGTAGAGGGGGTCGTGAGCCATCTGGGCCCGGGACAGGCAGAGGATCGTCTTTCGTAGGACCGTCTAGGTCAGGTTATAGGAGAGGACAGACAATTGGAGCTTCTGGTTCTACATTGCCCCCACCGCCCCGCGTTTTCCAGATGAGAGTTGAGGATCGATCCGCTCCGAGTGCCTCAGGTACTATATTTCTCCGAGATGAGTGCTTGAGTATTCTTTTTGACACGGGTGCCACCCACTACTTCATAGTAGAGTCGTGCGTCTCTAGGCTGAGCCTGAGCTGCACGAGGGGTCCGCCCCTGACTGTTGGTATGCTGGATGGGGCTAGGATTAGGATGAGTCTTGAGATCCTAGGTTGCCCCATCCGTATAGGAGAGCGAGAGTGGCCCGCCGATCTGATTGTGATGGCCTTGAGGACCCATGACTTGATTCTTGGCATGGATTTCATGGACCACTATGGGGCGATCATCGACTTGCGGACGAGGACCGTGTCGATTCTAGCAGAGGATGGCACCGAGCACCAGGTTAGGGGTAGTGACCCCAAGAGGAATGGGGCACTGATTTGCGCAGTTCGAGCAGCGAGACTTCTTGACCAGGGTTGTACGGGATATTGGTGTTATGCTTTGGAGGTGGATCGAGGCCGACCCACCATGTCTGAGGTACCCGTTGTTCGAGACTTCACCGATGTCTTCCCCGATGAGTAACCCGAATTACCCCCGTAGAGAGAGGTCGACTTCGCTATCGAGTTGGAGTCGGGCACCAGGCCCATTTCTCGAGTACCCTACAGGATGGCACCCACAGAGATGGCTGAGCTTAAGGCTCAGCTTGAGGAGTTAGCCGAGAAGGGCTACATTCGTCCGAGTGCATCGCCATGGGGAGCTCCGGTGCTGTTCGTCAAGAATAAGGATGGTTCGTTGAGGTTGTGCATCGATTACCGCGAGCTGAACCGAGCGACGGTGAAGAACCGTTACCCGCTTCCGAGGATTGACGACCTCATGGACCAGCTTCAGGGTGCAATGATCTTTTCGAAGATCGACTTGAGATCAAGATATCATCAGCTCAGAGTGCGATCAGAGGACATCCAGAAGACCGCCTTTAGGACGGGGTATGGGCACTATGAGTTTGTGGTAATGCCTTTCGGGCTGACCAACGTGCCAGCAGCCTTCATGGAGCTTATGAACAGGGTGTTCATAGACTATCTGGACAGATTTGTCGTGGTATTCATCGATGACATCCTAGTATACTCGCGGAGCCACGAGGAGCATGAGCAGCATTTGAGGATTGTTCTGGAGACGTTGAGGAGGCATCAGCTGTTCAGCAAGTACAACAAGTGCGAGTTTTGGATTCCAGAGGTGACCTTCTTAGGTCATGTGATCTCAGCAGCTGGAGTCGCCGTGGATCCGGCGAAGATTGATGCTATCGTTACTTGGGAGGTGCCCAAGAATGTTCGAGACATCCGTTCCTTCCTAGGATTAGCCAGCTACTACCGTCGCTTTGTTCAGGACTTCTCGAGGATCGCTCGACCGACGACACAGCTGACATGGAAGGACGTTCCTTTCATTTTGAGTAAGGAGTGTCAGGCCAGTTTTGAGCTTCTCAAGGAGAAGCTGACGACCGCACCAGTCTTGGCTCTACCTGATGGGACCGAGGACTTCGTGATCTATGCAGATGCTTCGTGAGCTGGTTTGGGTTGCCCTCTGCATCAGAGGGATCGAGTTATTGCTTATGCTTCACGCCAGTTAAAGCCTGGAGAGGAGACCTACCCCACACATGATCTTGAGCTGGGAGCTGTAGTGCATGCTCTGAAGATCTGGAGACACTATCTGTATGGTACTTCATGCAAGGTGATGACGGATCACAAGAGCTTGAAGTACATCTTCACCTAGAAGGAGCTCAACATGAGACAGAGACGCTGATTAGAGCTCCTGAAAGATTATGATTTGGAGATCATCTATCGTCCCGGGAAGGCCAATGTGGTGGCCGATGTGCTCAGTCGGAAGACTCATCAGGAGATGGCTGTGGCCAGATTGACAGCGCAGCGTAGATTGCAGGCAGAGTTGATGTCTTGTGGCATAGAGGTATGGATTCAGCGAGAGAGAGGTCAGCTATCCTTCCTCGAGATTCACTCAGAGCTGACAAATGAGATTCGTAGAGGTCAGGCGGATTGCCCTGAGGTGGCAGCACTGAGAGAGCGGATGGCACAGGGACGAGCTGGAGAGCTTATGGAGAGAGCCGATGGATTGCTAACTTTTCAGAGCAGAGTAGTAGTACCCTTTACGTTAGATTTGAGGCAGAGGATTATGTAGGAGGCCCATACCACCCCTTATTCGGTCCATCCAGGGATGAATAAGATGTACCAGGACTTGAGGAGATCCTACTGGTGGCAGAGGATGCGAGCCGATATTACAAATTTCGTCGCCAGATGTCAGATTTGTCAGCAGGTCAGGATTGAGAATCAAAGACCGTGTGGCTTGGTCAGATCACTTCCGGTTCTCGAGTGGAAGTGGACAGATATCTCCATGGACTTCGTCACTGGATTGAGGAGAGATGTCAGGGGATTTGATGCTATTTGGGTCGTGGTCGACAGACTAACCAAGTCGGCCTACTTCATTTCCATCCAGGAGACATGGCCGGTTTCGAGACTAGCAGACGAGTTCATCCGACAGATTGTGAGACTCCACGGGGTTCCCGAGAGGATAGTTTCCGACAGAGATGGCCATTTCACATCGAGGTTCTGGCAGCAGATTCATGATGCTTTGGGGACTCGTTTGCATTTCAGCATTGCTTATCACCCGCAGATGGATGGACAGAGTGAGCGGACGATCCAGGTCGGACGCATACGGGAGCATATGAGGGTCGCTCAGGACCGGCAGAAGAAGTATGCGGATCACAGACGGACAGAGATCGAGTTTAAGGTTGGATCGCATGTATGGCTTAGAGTGTCGCCGACCAGAGGAGTTCGCCGCTTTGGCATCAAGGGCAAGCTGAGCCCTAGATTTGTGGGACCGTTTGAGATTCTCGAGAGGGTCGGCGAGGTCGCGTACCGTTTAGCCCTACCCCCATCGTTAGCCGGAGTGCACGATGTGTTTCATGTGTCCCAGCTTCGGCGATATGTCCCCGACCCGAGCCACATCCTTGACCATTCCGATCTCCGGATAGAGCCCGATCACACCTATGTAGAGAGCCCAGTTAGGGTGCTTGACTGTCGAGTCAAGAAGTTGAGGACCAAGGAGGTTCCTCTTCTTCTGGTCCAGTGGTCTAGGAGGAGTCCCGAGGAGGCGACTTGGGAGACTGAGGATAGCCTCCGGTCGAGTTATGGGAGTGTCGTAGATGAGCTCTTGGCGTCTTATGTTGAGCCGAGTGTTGACCTATCCTTGACCTCGCGAGCTAGTGGTGAGCCTTAGTAGTCTTTTATTTTGGGAATGGGCATTTCTGTGATTTTGTGTGCTTATGATTGCTTTCTCTGTGCAGATTCTGTGCTGAGATGATGTGGCTAGAGATCGGTTCTCATGGCTTGCGTGCTGATGTGCTTGATGTGACGTCTGTTGGGACTTGTGATGCTTTTGTAGGATGTCGAGATACTTTATGACTCGTAGTATGTTGAGACCTTGTCGCCATTTTGGCACGTTTTGAGATACTAGCACTCCTCATGTTATGTTTTAGACCGTTTATACGTTGAGCTGTTTGACTTGTTGAGACTATCTCTTTGATGTTTAAGACTTACCACGTGAGAGGTGGTTGATATTATGATAGCTATCTATATATGAGTTGATGAGATTATGACTTTATGATCCTTGATGAGTTGGAAATGGTGATTGAATGACTTGGAGCATAGGAAGAGAATTTGGGATTATCCCTTAGAGGTGGATGATTCCACCTCTCGCAATCTGAAATCTCTTGATTTGGCATCGGATTTGAAAACTTTGAGCAGTTTTAAAAAGGACCATTTTGGGGTTTTATTAAAGAGATAACGCTACCTAGAGCTCCATGATTTCGAGGTCAAACTTTCCATTTAAAACGCTTTTGAACCCTCCCAAGCCATATCTATATGCTTTTGAGTTATGATACGACCGAGAGGTCGGGGCAGGGATGGGATAAGGGCCCATATCCCATACTTGCTCCAACCAATTGGGAGTAGCATGATTATGTCAAGGATACTGTGAGAATCTCATATGGGCCCTTATCAGATACTTATGGGATCAGTGGCATGATCCTCGGACTCACCACTTTCAAATCCTTTTCATTTAGAATGATTTTTAGTCTCGAGGACGAGACTTGTTTTTAGAGGTGGATAAATGTAAAGACCAAATATATTTTTATATTTTTACAGGTTTGGGGTCCCCTCCCCCTGCAATGCAACAGCACCCCACCCCTGCCTTCACTCCCCTTCCCCATTCCACATACCGCACCCCCTGCAACCACCTCTCTGCACCAGCCCTCCCTCCTCTGAGCTCATTTCTGTCCTATGTATATACCCACACACCCTCCATCTTCTCTCACTCCACCCTCATTCCATCAGAACCTCTCTCTCTCTCTCCCGCATTCCCTCTTCTATCATAAACCCAGGAGGAAAAAACCCACAAGACAGCTCCCATTGCCGTAGCCAAACGACCCCCAAGATATCATCTTTCCACCTCCAAACTCCTCCCCCAGGCAGCCAGAAACATCCTCTTCCATCTCCGGAGCTCAGGGGAAGCATCGGACGCCACCGAAGCAGCCGCCATGCCGCTGAAGTGTCCCCCCCTCCTCTGTTCGGTTCAACCTCGGTAAAGCACCTCCCCTCTCCCATCTTCGTTTCTAGCCTAAAAACGAATCCATTACTCGTCTCTCTTCCTTCCTAGGCACAGAAGGGCCCCTTACGGACACGGAGGAGCCATCGTCGGAGCCGCCGCCCCTTCCCTCCCCTGTATTTGAAGCCGACAAGGTAGCTCCCTCAATCTTCGTCCCTTGACTTTGATTAGTGTATTAGTCGCTCTTTTGACCCTCTTTCCCCGTCGTCCTAGGCCGGAGCTGTTCACTTCCCCATAGCTGCACCAGGAGCCACCCAGAGCGCCTCGTCGGAGTGGAGATTCAAGCTCGGTAATCTTCTCCTCTCCTTTTTCTACTGTCGCTTTGTTTCCTTCGAGTCATGGGAGGTCGGAATCTTATTCCCACCTCCGTGTTGGAAGAACGGAGGCCAATGGGCCGCCGGAGGCCAGGGCTTCCCCTTCCTCTCTTCCCTGTCGCTCTCCGCTTCCTCCTCTGCTCTGGCCAAGGTTGAAGACGGCACTATGATTCTTTCTTCAATTGGGTTGGGCCGGGTTCATTCTCAAGCGGGTTATATCGTTTTCAAATCGGATCCCCTTATTTTGGCTTCTGGGTTCCAGTTGGGTGTTGGGTTGGGCCGGGTTCAAACCCTATACGGGTTATATCATATACCCAACCCGGATCCCCTTTGCTGCCTTTAACCCATCAAACCCGGACCCGGACCCTATTCTTGCTTCACCTTCATTTCGGTTTTGGATTTGGGCTTCATGAGTGGGTTTCGGTTTTGGATCTGGGCGGATGAGTGGGCCTTGCTTTCTGTTGCTTCAGTTGGGCCAGCTGGTTGGGTTGTTTTATTTGTTTATGTTATATAATTGATATATATGTATATGTATGCATTATTTAATAATGCATTTATTCATCATTTTTATTAATATTATTATTATTATTAATATTATTATTATTATTATTATTATTATTATTATTAATCTGATTTTGTGAAAATAAAGTTGGAAAGTGTTATATTATAAAATGAATTTAATATGTTCTAGTTGGGAAACTTAAAAGGATTTAATTATAAAATTGGAGGGTATTACTTTAGTTATTATTATATTATAAGTAATGGATTAAAAAGAAGTTCTATGTTTTGGAAATATTCTTTTGAGAATTTGGTTGGAAATCGAAGTGTTAGAAATTCTATAATACCAACTTTGACCGGGTTGACCAAGCTTTGGATATTTCGGATATTTTCTCGGAATCTAGTTATTTTCCTTTTGTGATTAGCTTGTGAAAGATTTCCATGTGTTAAATAGTAGAATAGTATCTTATGGCGCTTTTATCGCTTATATATTAGGTGATTGTTGATATTGCTTGGATTCCGCTTCTACCGTGTCTTTTGCTGTTCGGCTTGTTCAGGTAAGTTCCTTTATGGGCTTACTCAGACTCGAAAGAGTATACCTGCTTGTGAATATATGACATACTAGGTGTTGCATAAGCATTAAAGCATGCCATGTAGTATCATGCTAGGATTGCACTTATGAATGAGCATTCGGTTACTTTGTGTGATTGAAAACAGAACGGCCGTTATCTGTGAGTCTTAGAGTTTTGCTAGGGTCATAGGGTAGCCCAGCACCATCGGGCATGAGTATGATTTATGATATGATGATGAGACATGATATGACATGATATGCTATAGCATCGAACTGGCCAGTCTCTGCACTAACGGAAAGGGGTGCAGAGGTAGGAGAGGGATATGCTACTTGGCATTCTTTGGGCGCCTTTACAGTTCATTTTCCGCATATTGTAAATTAGGATCATGTTAGTGTGATTTAATTTCCGCATTTGCATCATCTTTATATTAGCGTATGTGTATGTTTGCTTATGGGACAGGGTGCTTTGGGGTCTCGGTCTCATCCCGCTCGCACCACTTATTTTTTTTTAGGTATGATTGCTCTCTGTCTCTATGACGTGGGAAAACCCCCGGGCGCTTGCAAAGAATCTGCCTAACCCCGCTAACTTGGCCTTACGATTTCAGAATTTATGTTTTGGTTTTGACCCGGCCTCGTCGTGGCAAGTTGTACTTTACTTCTGCTTTCCCTTAGTTTGCAAACGAATTTCCGCGACATAGCCTTAAGACAGCTTGAAGATTCCACGTGGCCATCCGGCTATTTTGTGGTCTGAAATTCCCACTTTAAGATGCTAATCTTGAGCTTTAAAACCTCGACCCGTACTCGAACTGTAAGATCCGAACGAAGGTACCCAACCCTCAAAACGTAAATCGGGTATCTATATCCGGGCCGTTACAATTCATAGACTTCATCATTTTATTTATGCACTTTATAATCTTAATTGTGCACTTCACAATCTTATTCATTTTAATAAATAATTTTAGATCTAAAATTAAATAGAATAACCTATAATAAATTATAGATATATATGGAAAGATTGAGATATATGGATAAAGGGCAAATTGCAAAAAATAACATGAACTTTAGGGGTGGTTGCGTTCGGTGGCACCAACTTTCAAAAATTCTATAATAATCACCAACTTTGAAGGTGGTTGTGGTTAGTAGCACGGCCACCCTTATTAACATTTTGTTTACAAATAAATCACATTTTTCATTGTTTTTTTAAACCCACTCACAATTTTCTTCTTAAAAAAAATAATTTTCATGTTTATAAAATCAATTTTAATTTTTCAAAAACCATCATTTTTTAAAAATATAATTATGATATTAATTGGTATCTTTTTAATGCACTCATTTTTCATTTTAAACACATTACTTATTATTTAATTTTAAAAAAAACCGAGTTTATGGAGAAAATAAAATTAGTTCTTTTTTTAACCAGGTGTAAATAATGAGTGTATTCTTTTAAGAAAAAAGGGGCACCCTTATTAACATTTTGTTTACAAAAAAATCACATTTTACATTGTTTTTTTAAACCCACTCACAATTTTCTGCTTAAAAAAAATAATTTTCATGTTTATAAACTCAATTTCAATTTTTCAAAAAACATCATTTTTTTTAAAATATAATTGTGATATTAATTGGTATCTTTGTAAGGCACTCATTTTTTATTTTAAAGACATTACTTATTATTTAATTTTTGAAAAAAATTGAGTTTATGGAGAAAATAAAATTAGTTCTTTTTTTAACTGGGTGTAAATAATGAGTGTATTCTTTTTAGAAAAAAAGGGGAAAAGTAGTGTTTTATAAAATAAATTATATTTTTTAAAATTAAAAATGAAAATGGATTATTTTTAAAAATGAAATATGGGCATTTTTTTCAAAATTGAAAATTGAATGATTTTTTTTTCTACAAAGAATGTTAATGAGAGGTTATATTTCAAAAAAAATAGATGTGCCACTTATTGCAACCAGAACCAAAGTTGGTGATTATTTTTAAAATTTTGAAAGTTCATACCATTAAACGCAACTACCCCTTTCTATTTTTCACAATTTGCCCTATGGATAAATAATAAATAGGTTAATTGATTTACCCTAATTTATTAGATTATTATGGAAATACACTTACCTAATATAACTTGGCATAAAATGATGACATGTGGCAAAATTGCTTCTCATTTAAAGTATAATATAGAATATAGATAATTGTGATAATTAATAAATCCCTTTTCATTCTACGTAATTATTTCTCTTAATATGGTATCAGCCTTTTCCTTAGGCACCTTTCACAAAACCCACGATCACCTTCCTCAACAACAATGGCTGAATTCCCCACTTCCCTTGCCAATCCCCATGAAACTAACAAACCCTTTACCATTGTTCATTTTTCCAATATTCTCAAATTGAGTCTCACAAATTACCTTGCATGGAAAAATCAAATCGAAGCCACTCTTCAAGGCTATGGTCTGTTTCAATTTCTAGATGGTACTCACGCGATCATAAGCAATAAATCAAACACAAAATAATGAAGAAAGGCAATTCTTCAATTTCGGACTACATGCAAATAATGAAGACATCGGCTGATCTCTTAACCTCTCTTCAAGCTCCGATCTCTCAAAAGGATCTGACTGATTACATTCTCAAGGGACTCGATGCTTCTTATTAGTCGGTCATTGATGGAGTCAACATGAGAGAGACTCCAATCTCTTTTGAAGAACTTCATGAGAAGTTGATCATAAAGGACATGGATCTCAAACAATCGGCACCATTTGATGGCTCTCCGGCCAGTGCTCTCACTGTCCAAACCAAGAATGGTAAGAAGAACAAGGCTGTGACTTCTCCTATGCATTGTCAACCTTCAACTAAACCATCCTCTCCAACAAAAAATTGGATCTCATACAATAAGCAAAACCGCCCACAAAACCAAAATCCTCCTCCTCAAAACAAACCTTTCAAAGGAACATGTCAATGGTGTCGAGATATTGGACATGTGCTCACCTAATGCACTCAATTTCGCCAACAATACCCAACTGTCCAATTGCCTAACTCAACCCATTTTCCGTCCAATCCGGCTCAACCACAAGCCAACATAACCATGTCCAACTCTTCTCAAAGCCAATGGTTAGTTGATAGCGGTGTGTCGCATCACGTCACTAATGATCTAAACAACCTCTCCCTACACCACCCTTACGATGGTCCCAATGAGCTCTTTGTGGGCGATGGCACATGTTTAACTATTTCACACTCTGGTTCTCTTTTCTTAAATGTTTGAAATCAAAGCTTTCCCCTTTCGAAAGGTTTTCGTGTTCCAACTATGTGTAAAAATGTGATTTCAGTGTCTAAATTTTGTAAACAAAACAATTGTGGAATTTTATTCTTATCAAATTATTTTTATGTGAAGGAACTCAATACGAGCAAAATCATCATTAGAGGACCTTGTGTCGATGGAGTCTATCTATAGCCACAAAACACACCTATTGTCAACTCGGCAAGCCTCCATCAGCTGACCCCCCTCCACCACAAATTAGGAAATCCTTCAACTCAAGTTTATCAATTTTTTGAAAATACTTTTAACCTAGGTTGTTCAGCCTTCAAGTTGTCTGATTGCGTTTCATGTCAAATAAGCAAGAGTCATATGCTCCCTTTTAAGTGATGTAGGAGGAAATCGAGTCTAATAAATATGATATGTAAATCAAACTTAATCCTATTCCACACAAATAAAATACAAGACTTCCTCCCACTGTAGTGGAAGGGAATTAGGATCGATCCTCGAGGAGGCGGGTCAGCGGTTTTTTTAATAGTCTTTAGATTCCTGCGCAGTGTCGACCAGTAGCCTCGATATCGACCAGTTATGTCGATATCGACAGGGGTATTCGATTCATAGTGTCTGGCATCGATATGTGAAAATTGCAAAGGAGAACAAAGAACAAAGGCACTCGATATCGACTAGGTAGGTCGATCTCGAGTGGGTCAGTGCGCTTCGGTCAACTCAGAAGACTGTCGACGTGGGACCTCTCGATGCAGGGCAATCGATATCAAGTGGTTAGATCGAGATCGAGTGGGTTCACAGACAATAAATAGTAACGAAACAGAAAACAAAAAATAAAGAAATAAAATAAGAATGACAATGTTTTTGGGTTTTTGTTTTTGTATAACCAAAAGCTCCTAAGGTAGGGATTCACCACAACGATAATCATGCATGCATTATTACTTTAATCACATAAAAGATTAAGCTTTTGTCATCACCAATTAGGAATATAGAGGCTTTCGCATTAAAACCTAATTGTTTCTACCTTTTCATAATTAGGGTTTAGTCAACTTTCGCAGGCAAAACCAAATTGCTATCCAAATTCACATGTATAATCCACTTTTGCTTCATATAAGGTAAATAAGGAATGATCCTAAATTTGCATGAAGGATTGAGTGCGGGGTAGAAGATGAAATCGCATAATCAAATATAGAATTCAAGTATACTAACATGGCTATCGTCGGGCTCACCCCGACCCTAGAAGTAGGACGACTACTGACTCTTCATTGGGGAAAACATCCTTCATAAAAATAAGAAATTTGCATTAAACTTGGAAAGAAACTAATCGTACAACCACCGCCTTCTTCTCTCTCTCTCTCTGTCTCTTGCTCTTCCTCTTCTCCTTGGTTGTTTGATTGTTTGTGAATTGAATTTGGAATGCCTAAAACCAGCCCCCTAGGGCTTTATTTATAGCCTCCTAACCCTTGTTAGCCAAGGATTGGATTCCTAATCCTACTACGATTGGTAAAGGTAAATTCTATCTAAACTAAATTATATCTTAAAATAAAAGATTAAAATAGGTAATATTCCCTAACATGCTTGGAATATACCACTAAGATAGATGAATCTTGGTAGATGATAGATATCTTCGTGGCTAAGCAATATCTTCCAAAGATCCAGCACAATCGGCGTTTGGTACGCGTCTGTTGCACCAGTCGATGTCGAGTGGACATGTCGATATCGAGTGACCTATGTCGAGTCGAGTTGGTTTGTTGTGTCGACATGGCTTTGGTCTCGACCTGCTTATTTTCTCCTCAGTCGACCTCGGGTGGTTTGGTCGATGTCGAGTCACTATGTCGAGATCGAGTGGTTAGCTCGAGATCGAGTCTTTTCTGCTCGAGATCGAGCTCTTTTTCTTTGTCTTGTCTTCACTCCAAAATGGTCCGTTTTTTGCGAAATCAAACCAAAACTCGTGTAGACCTCTATATCTTGCAAATGAACTCAAACTACACAAATTCACTACTTTCCCAACCCGAAAGTATAAAATATGCATAAAAAGAGATGTAAGCATGAAACATGGTGAAATATGCGCACATCAAACACCTCATACTTAAGCTTTCTTGTCCTCAAGCAATACTCTTATTAGTCATTCAGGGGAAGGACTAAAACTCTCAACATCGTAGATCTATTCTCATATATCCCTACAACTAATTACCATCCTCGCAAAGGTACTATTGCCGTCAAATCCATGCCTGGGAATGAAAAGCAACATCTCGCACAAAAGGAGGGTTATGCAAAAAACACAATTTGTACCAGAGCATTAATAATCAAGAGGACTTTTATGCACAATGGTAAAGAGCGGGTAAAAGGTATAGTGGTGGGCTATATTTGGCAATGTGGTGCTTAATCCGGGGAGAAACTTTCAAACTTTCTTTCTTTAATGCACTTTCTCCTTTGTGATTTTCACATTCCTTTTCTTCATAATGATCTTTGCTTTTTTTCACTTATATGCTTTTACCTCTCTAACCTTAACGCTGCCTTCTCATGAGTCGCAAACATGGGTATCATGAATGGCCCCGGATACTTAGCGCTTCGGACTCCTCACCTTGTGTCCCACCTCGCATGAATTTTATCCTCCGTAAGCAGGGTCGATTCACCTAACTTCTAGGTGACCGGATTTTCTTTTCTCCCATTAAATTTTCCATATAAAATATTTCAGCCATTAACTTCATAATAACTTCACAACATATCCAACCATATAACAACTCCATAACATATCATCCATTTCATAACATAATCTCCTGGATGGGTAAAAAGGTATAAAAATGGGCAATTTAAGAACTTGTGGAGCAAATATGACATTAAGCACATATGGCTTAGAATATAAAGTAAAGGGGATAAGCATGGGTAATGGTTAAGGTAAATAATGAAGCTTGAATGGAAAATAAAGTCATCCGTCCTCTTATCATGCACATGTCAAAAGAAACTTCAAGTTTACTCTTTTCATGGTTATCCAAAAAATCGCACTTCATTGAGACTTCCTTTTACTAGGCAATTTAATTGCTATATCTCTAAAGAATCTATTTTTGCATCGTCGAGCCTTGTAACTACTTCCATGACACTTTTCAATTTTTCAATGGGGGCACTTTTCTCAAAAATATGTATGAATTGAACTTTCTGCTCATGTGAGAAATATGTATATGATGCTGATGTGCACACAAAATACCATATTTTCCATATACTTTTATGTCCATTTTGTCTATATTTTCATACATATTGGTTGGGAAAGCATAAGATTAGTGTGGTTTATGTTTATTTGCCAATTATAGAGGTCTATATGAATTTTTATGCTATTTCACAGAAATCGAGACAAAAATAGAGCAATTTGGAGAAGAGAAGAAAAGCTGAAAAAGAACTCGAAGTCTACTGAGGAGTTGAAATCAACCATAAGACTCGACATCGAGCCAGAGGAAGAACAAAGCATGTCGACACAGACTGGTCGATATCGACATAAGTGGTCGATTTCGAGTGCCCCAAATCGAGTGAAAAGATAGAATTCGAGTGCAAATCCGAGGTCGAGTAGAACTGGCTCGAGATAGAAGAGATGAGGTCGATATCGACATGAGCTGGTCGATATCGACTGCTGCTGCAGACAGATCCGATGCTGTTTTTGATAGAATTCTATCTGAAGGAATTTACTTCTATCCTAAGTCGAGATCTTTTATCTTTTGTCATCAGACATTATATCCTTGATGGTGAATTAATATTTACCTAAACTGATTTTAGTTATTTACTTTATTTAGTTTCATCTTAGGAATAAAGATAGATTTTCTTATCCTTGGATAGCGAGGTTTGAGATCTATAATTAGAGGCCATTAGGGTTGAGATTCAATTTCAGTCATTCAATTACACACACATTCAGTTTCAATTACAGTAGAGAGATAGAGAGAGCCGAGTGGAGTAGGAGGAAGCGAGATTGGATTTTGCTTTGTTCGGTTGTACTCTTTCGTTGCAATTTAAATTCAAGTAGTTTCTTTTATAATGATGATGTCAATGGTGATGAAGCGCGAGTAGTTCCCTTAATTATAGGGCCGGGGTGAGCCCGACGATAGCCATGTAAGTTTATGCATCAAAGGTATGATTTTTATGCGATTCTGTCTTCTATCCTCTATGCATGATCCTTTGCGAAAGTTGAGGAAATTCCTTATTTGCATTTTTTAAGCGAAAGCCAATCATATTGTGAATTTGGATTAGTTATGAAATTGGATAGTAACTCTTAGGGTTTATGCAAGAGCCTCAAAATCACCTAATTGTTGGTAACGAAAGTTATTTCAAGGAAAGGCATCATCTTTCATAAATTTGGCATAAGTCTTATATGGTTATCGTCGTGGCATGAATCCCCGATCTTGGAGGTTCTTTAGTTTATTGAGTTTATATAAATTCTGATTTTTTATTCTGTCCATCCTTCCATCATCATACTTACTTTCTTCGGACACTTTTTCGACAAAATTTGGTTACTTTACTGTTTCTGTTGAAGACTCGAAATCAACTGCAGAGGTCGATATCGAGTGACTGACCCGATATCGAGTGAACAACTCGATGTCGACTGTCTATTTTGTCTTCTGCAGGAATTTGCTGGAAATCGACTGGAAATGTAGTCGATATCGACTGATCTACTCGATATCGAGTGGTCTTCTAGAGTCGAAATAGAACGAGACTACAAGCTTAGGAACCGCTGACATACCTCCTCGTGGATTCGATCCTGAATACCCTACTACTACATTGGGAGGGATTCTTGTATTTTATTTGCTTGGATAGGGAGTTGGTTTGGTTTGATATTATATTTGATATTTGTTTTCGAACTAGCATCCCCCCTACGAATAGATGCTTGATATGTAAGAACTAACCATGTGTGCAAAAACAAGACTTTAAGCAATATGCACTAACAATTTGCAATTTGAGCGGAATAATGTAAGAATGCTTTTACCCCACCCCATACTTAAATCTTACAGTGTCCCCACTGTAAAAACAAAATAATAAGTGGAATCAAAGAGAACTTACTAGAAAATGTCGCAATGTCTCAAAACAGGTACGTCTGTAGGTGAGGTCGAGATCGAGTGTGTGTGTGTTTGTTGATATCAACTGGGTATGTCGACATCAATCTTCTTCTTCAACTCAGGGTGATCTCCACTCGATTACAGTTGTATGTCGATATTGAGTGCTTTTGCAGATCCTTCGTACCTAAAATTGTTAGTCTTCTCATGAAACTCCAAAATAAAGTTTCAAAGTTTCAAAACCAATTTAAAACCCTAAAAACCAAATATCTATAAGTCTATGTACAAGCTCTAGATTTTATAGTCGCTAGGCCGACTTCTTCCGAGCTTCTATCCAAGGTGGAACATGTAGGGACCAAATGGCTCGCATGTCCTCTTTAGGGCTTTCAAGCTCTGCTTTGAACACCGTCCCTTTCTTGTCTTTGAGCTCCAACCTCCCTGGATAGACTTTGTAAATAGTCATTAGTTCTTTCTTTTTTCCATCTTTTCTTTTGCATCCCAAAGCGTTTCATTGCTCCATAAGCACTTTGTCACCCGCCTTGTATTCGCTTATCGACTTAACTATCGTGTTGATGGAGTTTCTTTGAGTTGAGAAATTATGTTGGGTGATTCATTTGTACTATATAGAGATGATTTTTATGTGCTTATTACTTGGGACCTAAGGAGGATAAAATTCACTTAGGGGTAAAAGTCAAGAAATAAAAAGAAGAAAAAAATCATCATAAAAAGAAAAAAAATGAATGAGTTTGTGTGGATATTTGAAAATTGTGTGCGAATTTGTATTGTGAAGGAGTACATGTTATTGGAATGGTATTTGAAGTGTTTGGTGTTGGTGTTTTTCTGGTTGTTTACTAACCCTTTTTCCCGGATTTTTAGCACCACATAGCCTAAATATTTTCCATACCCTATGTTCCTACCATGGCCCCATTACAACCTATTCAAAAGACCTCATGATTTATGTTGCATGTGAAGTCACTAGCGGTGGAGATTTAGACCACTGACGCAATTTTGTTGTAGCTAAGTTTTCAAGGATTGAGTTTGAGCGCGAATGTTTAACCCTAAACACATGAGCGAGAGTGAAAACACATTTTCCTGGTGATGAGGTTGAATGAATATGCTTGCTTTATTCCTTGGATTGCACTTATACATGTTATGATGTTAATTGTCAATCTTCGTTTCCCTATTTTGAACTTTTAAGTGTTTTACCAAAGTTATTACATGGATTGCTTGTCTGTGGGGTGTTGATTTGATTTTGGTTTTAATTGCTTGAAGACAAGCAAAGGCTTAAGTGTGGGGGAATTTGATAGCATGCATTTAGGTAGGCATATTAGGTTGGATTTAGCATGATTTAGATTTATATAGTGCATAGATTATGCTAGATTTGCATTTATACTTGTGTTATTGGTGGAGTCGGAATCTCCACGCTTTTATGGATTATTTCAGGTATATGTGGATCCGACGAGGAATGAGGAAGTTCATGGATGAAGGAAGAGTGAAGAGGAGAAGGAAAAGTGAAGAGCACGGGAGCGAAGTCGAAGTTAGAGAGCCTAAGTGAAGAACAAGTCCGTAGAAGTTGTCGTCAGACATGCTGAATTTGTTTTGAACTTTCTGGGGGCCTCGGTGGTCCGATTGACTATTATAAGCATGCGTTGGAAAGCTCTTTCCGAGATCTACAACTTTCATGTGACATCGAGACCAGATTCGAAACAGAAAAATCGCTGTGAACAGTAAAAGCCGCCCCGCGGCCCTAAGCTCTGACGAAGGATTTCGCAATCGCCTAGCCGCCCCGCGGCCTCGGTTGGCTGCCCTGCGGCCTCTGCAGAAATGTTGAATCTGCTAAAAGGACTTTTTATCCACTTAATTAGGTTTTCAGAATTATTATTTGGCCGACTCTTTTGAGGCTTTTAAGGACGTTTTAGGGTTTTATTTTAAAGATCTAATTCCTTAGCGCGTGTTTGGCAAATTGGGGTTTTTTAGGAGTTGTGGTTTTTTTAGGAGGTTGAGTTTATTTGGTGTATTATGAAGGTGTCGGAGATGGAGATTTTTAAAAAAAAAATAACCATGTAAAAGTGTTTGGTGGTTGTAAGGTTTATAAAAGGTTATTGTAGTGAAAAAGTCCAAAATGCCCTTCATAAATGCTAGGGGGGCAAAAGGGCCAAAGAAAGTGGAGGGCAAAACTGACATCTCAAACCTCCACAAAAAAATAAACTCCACCTTAACCTCCCAAAGCTAGGGGGAAGCAGCTTCCATTTTCAACAAAAATAAACTCCACCTTAAACTCCCAAACCTCCACACAAAGACACAACCAAACACCATGCTCCAGAGCTTCCATTTTTTTTAACCTCCGAAACCTCTTCACACTTACTATCAAACACACCCTTAGTTTCTACACTTGGAGATTATCAATTGAGAGAACCCTAGAGGGGAGCCTCTATGGCCATGGAGTGCTAAACTCTTCCGTTTCATCTATGGATTGAAGCTTTGGTTTAATAAAGTTGTGAGATTTCTATGCTTGTTCTATTCCTATTGATTCGTATTGATTCTTTTGCGAATATTGTTGATTTCTTCTAGTCCGTACAACTAGTTGAGATTATTGCTAGGATTTTGTAGATTCCTCGTAGCGAACCTTAATCCATAGTAGCAATCATGCCTTTTTAGGACTCGTAGGACTAAACTGGTGTGTAGAGAATCAATTATATGTTAAATGCTGACTCGTAGCTTGGTGTTGCATGTATCCTGGTTAATTCTTAATCTTAATGCGACTATTAGGTTAAATCTTGACCGTGTTAGGGTTATCTAATCAGTAAGGGTTACTAGGACTCGTAGGACTAGTAATTTACACAAGATCGGGACAGGAACAATAATAGGATGAAAAGAGAACTCGAAGAAGAATCGATGATCAATCAACCAAACTAAAGTGGATATTTGTAAATGAAACTATTTTCTCAATTGTTATCTCTATTAACTTGTTTATAGTTTATTTTCTTTACTTCAATCATCAAAACCATCCCTTTTCTACTAATTGGTAAATATACATTGCTTTGGAATACTTGATTCTCTGTGGGATCGACCTCTTACTTGCTCACTATACTAGTTTGTAGGTTTGAGTTATAATTTGATAGGGACAACGACAGTTTCCTCCTGTCAGGTGTCGATCTCGACTGGCTCTCCAGTGACTTTCTCTGCTGGCTTTGTTTCCTCTTGATTGAGTTGGATCTCCTTGCCATTCCTCAAGTGTGTGATGGCGATGTGGCCTGCCGGTTCCCCCTTAGGATTGGTCTGTGGTTGGCCAGTGAACACTCCGAGTTGTCGTGGAATGGTTGCCACCAATTTACCCAGTTGGGTCTCTACGCTCTTCCTCCATGTATCTATTTCACCAAGCCTTGGTTTAATGCCATGTTGTTGAGTGTGGATGGCATTGTTGGATTGGTTAGTCTCTGCTTGGTTTCTTCTCATCTCGTCGAGGATGAGTTGTAAGTCATCCCTTTTTTCCCTCTCTGGATGGCCAGGTGCTCTATATGGCGGGGGTTGTTGATGTTGGGGTTGTTGATATCCCCAATTCCCTTGGTAGCCTCCATAGTTAGGCCCCCGTGCACATTTGACTTCATCATAGGTCTTTGCCAATTGTACTAGCTCCGTGTAGGGACAAGTCGTGATGTTGTGCTTCTGTGACCCACATTCTAAATGACAAGTGGGAGGGAAACTAGTTTGAATAAATATAAAATATAAACTAAATCAACTCCCTGTCCAAGCTAATAAATTACATGCAAGAATCCCTCCCGGTGTAGCAGTAGGGTATTCAAGATCGAATCCATGAAGAGGTATGTCAGCGGTTCCTAAGCTCGCAATCACGTTCAATATCGACTCCAAAGATCAATCGATATCGAGTAGATCAGTCGATATCGAATACAGTTCCAGTTGATTTCCAACAAATTCCTGCAAAAGAGAAATAGACAGTCGACGTCAAGTAGAGCACTCGATAACGGGTCAGCCAATCGATATCGACCTCTGCAGTCAATTTCGAGTCTTCGCATAAACTTTAACATAACCAATTTGTGTCGAAAAAGTGTCCAAAGAATATGAGGATAACGAGGGAAAGATGAACAGAATAAAAACACTGATTTTTATAAACTCAATAAACTTAAAAACCTTCAAGGTCGGGGATTTCATGCCACAACGATAACCATATAAGCCTTATGCCAAATTCATGAAAGATAATGCCTTTTCCGTCAAATAACTTTCATTACTAACAATTAGATGATTTAGAGGCTCTCGCATAAACCCTAAGTGTTACTATCTAATTTCATAATTAATCCAAATTCACAAAAAGATGGCTTTCGCTTCAATAATGCAAATAAGGATCGCCTACTACTTTCGTAGAAGAATCATGCATATAGGATAGAAGATGGAATCACATAAAAATCATACCTTTGATGCATGAACTTACATGGCTATCGGCGGGCTCACCTCGAACCTAGAAGTAAGGGAACTACTCGCGCTTCATAACCATAGACATCATCATCAATTTTGGAAAATAAACTTGAATTAAAGTTGCAAACGTCGAAAGAGTACAACCGAACAAAGCAAACTTCCACTCTCGCTTCTCTCTTCCTTCACTCGGCCACTCTCTCTCTATACCTTATCTCTGCGCTATTGTATGCTTGAATGTGGATGATGAAAAACTTAGCCCTAATGGCCGTAACTATAGACTTCAAACCTCGCTATCTAAGGATAAGAAAATCTATCTTATTCCTAAGATAAAACTAAATAAAGTAAATAAATAAAATCACTTTAGGTCATTCAGGGGAAGAAACTAAACGCTCAACATCATAGATTCATTGTTATATGTCCCTACAATCAATTGCCATCCTTGAAAAGGTACTAATGTCAACAAAATCTATGCCAGTAAGCAACATCATACACACAAAAGGAGGGTTATATGCATAAAACAATTTCGTGCGACATAACATTAATAATCAAGAGGACTTTTGCAAGCTTATGAAAGAGTAGATTGGTAAAAAGCTAAAGGTGGGCAAATATTTGGCCACGTGGTGTTAAATCCGGGGAAATAGACTTTCTTTCCAAACTTTCGTTCCACATTCCTTCTTCATAATATTTCTCACCTTTCACTCTTCGCTCAATGCTTTTTTCACTATAATGCTTTTACTCTCTAACCTTAGCACTACCTTCTTGCGAGTCGCAAACATGGGTTTCATGAATGGCCCCGGATACTTAGTACTTCGGACTCCTCACCTTGTGTCCCATTTCGCCGAACTAACATCTCAACGAGCAGGGTCGATCTACCTTTATCTTCTGAGGTGATCAGATTTTTCTCACTCATTAAATTTTCCATGTATAATTCAATTTTCTTTCATTCCTGCCAACAACGTCAATAATAATATGCACAAACTCCATATAACAACTCCAAAGATGACATCCGTTCTTAACATTGTCCCCGGATAGGGTATAAGGTATAAAAATGGGTAATATGTAATGTATGTGGAGCAATAATAATGATGTAAGGCTCATATATGGCTTGTGTAATGCAAATATGCATAGGTAAGGCTATGATATGAAATTGAGCACATTTATGGAAATTATAAAGTCCTCCATCATCTTATCATGCACATGTCAAAAGCAATTTCATGGTTTTCTCTAAAAAATTGCACTTCATTGTGAGTTCCCTTTACTAGCCAATTTCATGTTATATCTCTAATGAATCTACTTTTGCATTGTCGAGTTTAATAAAAGCTTCCATGACACTTATTCAATAATTTTTAATGGGGGTAATTTGTTTTGATGCATAAATAAACATATCTAAGGTATCTATGTAAAAAAGTATGCATAAACATGAAAAAGAAATATGCAATATGCGAAAAAATATGTAAAATATGCAAGCAAGCCTTTCCCCCACCCCATACTTCAAGATTACAATGTCCTCACTATATAAGAACTAGGGTTAAGAAAGAAACTTACTAGAAATTTGAGAAAATCAGGTGCTGAAAACATCTGCAGGGGCAGTCGATATCGGGTTATCCAGTCGATATCGACTAGTTCCACTCGATTCCTGGTGATTCTAAGCTTTAGGGTGATCCTCTTTTAATCACAACTTCTCCAAATTGACTTTCTTAGTCGATATTGAGTACTTTACTCGATTTCGAGTCATCTTTTGCGCTTCTTCTTCTTAAATTCGTTAGAAAATAAAAAAAAACAAAACCAAAACTTAAAGTCTTAAAACAGATCAGAAATATCCAAACCCTAAAAACTATTTGTCTTGTTACAAGCTCTAGACTTTATAGTCGCTAGGCCGACTTCTTCTTTCATGCTCCTAAGGCGGCATCTGCAGAGCCCATGTAGCCTGGGCCTCAAATAGCACTCGATTCTTGTCTCGTAGCTGCATCCCGCTTGGATGGATCTTGTTCACTCTAAAGGGACCCATCTTCTTTGTTTTGAACCTACTTGGAAACCAATGATCCTTTGATTTGGAGACATAAACCTTATCTCCTTCTTCGTAGTTGCCCGGATCATCATTAGATATCCTGCACAAGCGCACATACCAAGGCAAACCTCTCCCAAATAGAGATTAATCCTTTATTGAAATTGAGAAAGAGGAATCCATACCTTGGCTTACCTTTTCGGAGCTTTCCTTTTCTGTCTATGAGTCCAGTCGATATCGACTACTCTCACTCGATATCGACTTATCTTTTTCTCCCGGTGGTTCGGTCGATGTGGAGGAATTCGGCTCGACATGATCGACTCGATATTGACTAGGTGGACTCGATATCGAGTGAACTTTCTCTCCTTCAACTTCTGGTTCAGTCGATGTCGGCTTTGAATTTTTGTCAATTTCGAGTGTTATACTCGATTTCGAGTTGTCTGCTCTGACATCGACCCCATACTTAAAACCTAACACAAAATCTTGAACATTGTTAGTCGATATCGACTTACATGGGTCGATTTCGAGTGGTGCTTTTGTTCGTTCATTCAAGAATGTCATGATTTCCTCCACTTGGGCTTCTATATATAACCCTCTTCTCTACCTCCTCGGGGGCCATATTTCTTACCTTAGCTTCCCCGCATGCGATATAAACACCTTTGATTGATTTTACCTCCATAGGACCTTTATTCTTCTTCACCGTCTTGTTAAAGGCGTACTCTATGACTTCATCGTTGATGGTGAATGAGAGCAATCCCTTTCTTATACTTATATTTGCATCCACGACTGCTAAGAAGGGCCTTCCTAAAATAATTGGACAAGCACGGTCCTCTGCCATATCAACAACTAGAAAATCAGCAGGGACAAAAAACTTACCTACTTGCACTGGCACATCATCTACCAAGCCTGTTGGAATGACCACCTTGTTGTTCGCCATATAGAGTTTAGCATCCACAGGCTCTAGGGCACCAATATTTACCTTTGACCATATTGTTAGTGGAATAATGCTAACACTAGCCCCTAAATCACATAATGCATTAAATCGGTGTTGACCTAAGCCTATAGTGATAGAAAACCTACCTGGGTCTGGCCTTTTCTCTGGTAGCTCCATCCTGCTGCATTCCTCTGCGATCTCAGCAGTTGATCGCTTCTTACCTAGTATGTCTTTAAGGAACCTTACATAAGATGGCTGGCATCTCATGAAGTGCTTTAGTGAATGGAATTGTAACATTGAGCCCTTGAAGCATCTTCACAAAGCGCTGGAACTTCTTTTCCGCCAGGTCCTTTAAAGTTTTCTTAGGGAATGGCAGCACCTTCTTCTTTACTACGGCTGGAGTTGAGTCGATATCGAGTAGGGTCTGGTCGATATCGACTGGCGGTGTTGATTTCTGGTGGGATTCAGCTTTTGTATCGACATCGAGTAAAGGGGACTCGACGTCGACTACATCTCGGTCGATATCGACTGGATGAGTCGATATCGAGTCCTCTTCTGTAGCTTTTTACTCCGCGTTTTGCTCGGGCGTTCACAGTTGACGCCCACTCCTTAGATTCATAGCCGCTACATGACCAGTAGTTTTGCCCTTAAGATTGGGCACAATAGATTCTGACAGCGATCCTGACGGGTTAGGAATTTGTACAGCCAATTGACCCATTTGGGTCTCCATGTTCTTCTTCCAAACATCGATCTCCCCGAGCCTAGAGTTGATGTCGTGCAGCTGAGTATGCACTGAGTTATTGGCTTGTTTAAACTCAGCGTAGTTCCTCCGCATCTCATCAAGGATGATATGCAGGTCATCTTTCCTTGGTTCCCGCTCAGGGTGCCCAGGTGCTCTATAAGGTGGGGGATCCCTCTGTTGATGCTGAGGTTGGTAGAATCTTTGATCTCCCCAATACTGCTGATTGCCCCCTCCATAGGGGCCTCTCATCCATTTAGCCTCCTCATGTGTTTTTGCAATGCTAACTTGCTCAAGATGCGAGCAGGCGTTGGTGTTGTGGCTGGTAGACCCACATTCTTGGCAAGCTTGGTTGTTGGAGAGGAATCTAACTTGCTTTTGCAGGCGGCGTGTCTGATCATTGTTGAATTATTGCCGCACATCAGAATCGATCTCTTTTAGAGGCTCATAGAGTGGCATTGATGAGTCAGGCCTTGAGTCATAGGTCGCAGCAGTCCCATATGTGTTGTCGAAGTTGACAAGCCTCTCAATTGTGTCCCAGGCTTCTGTAGGTATAAGCTCAATGTACCGATAGGAGGTGTAAGTGTTGATTCTCTCCTTATTCGGTGCATCAAGGGAGTTGTAGAAGATCTCCTAGATGACATAAGGTAGTTGCCCATAAGTAGGGCATGATCGCAAAAGGTCCTTGAAGCGCTCCCATGCATGCGCCAATGTTTCACCAGGCTTTTGATTAAAAGTTGTGATCCTTTGTCGCAACATCGTCGTTTTAGATGGAGGAAAGAATTTGTTTAGGAACGCATCCTTCACCTCTGCCTATGTCCTCAGCGAGCGTGGAGCCACGCTTTCAAGCCATTGCAATGCCTTCCCTGCAAGAGACCATCGAAAAGATTTCAGTCTAACATATTCCAAATTTGCGCAATCGGCGATAGTCTCACATAAATCCATAAAAGTATAAATATGTTGCAAGGGGCATTCATTAAATCTTCCTTCAAAACTATTGCGTTTAATCTCAGAAAGGAAGTTAATTTTAATTTCATAATTAGAGGGAGGGAGGATGATCACATATTCAGGCACAGTTAGTGTAGGGTGCATTTATTGCATAGCCATCTGTGGATATTGATTGAGCCTCTATTGGGCTTTTTTGCGTGCATCCTCCTCTCTATCAGTGCGAGCTCTCTCTGCAGCTGCAGTTGCCCTTTCATTGGCAATAGTGGCATTGTGGTCCTCAATCTCCTTCCTCAATCTCTCAATGAGTTGAGCCCGTGTCTTGTTCTCTGCCATGATTATGATTGCTCTGTTTCAAATGTGGAGGAAACGTTCGGGCTCATCAAGGCTTTCCAATATAGGTTCGCGATCAGAGCGTCCCATAAACCTTCAAAATCGGCACTAGAAAATAACGTGAGAAAAACTTAGGGTGCGAATGATTACCTCCCCAGCGACGGCGCCAAAATTTGAATAAATATGAAATATAAACTAAACCAACTCCCTGTCCAAGTAAATAAAATTACAAGAATCCCTCCCGATATAGCAGTAGGGTATTCAGGATCGAATCCACGAGGAGGTATGTCAGCGGTTCCTAAGCTCGCAATTACGTTCAATTTCGACTCCAAAAGATCATTGATATCGAGTAGATCAGTCGATATCGACTACAGTTCCAGTCGATTTCCAGCAAATTCCTGCAAAAGAGAAACAAAACGTCGACGTCGAGTAGAGCACTTGATAAGGATCGCCTACTAAGTGTTACTATCCAATTTCATAATTAATCCAAATTCAAAAAAGATGGCTTTCGCTTCAATAATTCAAATAAGGATCGCCTACTACTTTCGTAGAAGAATCATGCATATAGGATAGAAGAAGGAATCGCATAAAAATCATACCTTTGATGCATGAACTTACATGGCTATCGTCGGGCTCACCCCGAACCTAGAAGTAAGGGAACTACTCGCACTTCATAACCATAGACATCATCATCATTGTTGGAAAATAAACGTGAATTAAAGTTGTAAACGTCGAAAGAGTACAACCGAGCAAAGCAAACTTCCGCGCTCGCTTCTCTCTTCCTTCACTCGGCCACTCTCTCTCTCTCTCTATACCTAATCTCTGTGCTATTGTATGCTTGAATATGGATGATGAAAAACTCAGCCCTAATGGCCCTAATTAGAGACTTCAAACCTCGCTATCCAAGGATAAGAAAATCTATCTTATTCCTAAGATAAAACTAAATAAAGTAAATAAATAAAATTACTTTAGGTAAATATGAATTCACCCTAAAGGATAATAAGTCTGATAAGAAAGACAAAAGATCCCGACTTAATGTAGAAGTAAACTCCTTCTGATAAGATTTTATCAAAAACTATCGGATCTGTCTGCAGCGTCACTCGATATCGACTAGCTTCAGTCGATATCGACCACTTCTCTTCTATCTTGAGCCAGCTCTACTCGACCTCGGATTTGCACTCAAACTCTATCAATTCACTCGATTTGGGGAACTCGATATCGACGAGCTTATGTCGACATCGACTAGTCCGTGTCGAGTTGCACTGTTCTTCTTTTGGCTCGATTTCTGGTGTTCAAATTCCACTCGATGTCGACTCACTTGGTCGATTTCGAATCCTCAGTAGACTTCGAGTAATTTTCCCGCTTTTCTTCTCTTCTCCAAATTGCTCAAATTTTACCTCGATTTCTGCGAAATAACACAAAAACTATTGTAGACCTCCACAATTGGCAAATAAACATAAACTACACAAATCTTATGCTTTTCCAACCAATATGCATGCAAATATAGACAAAAATCGAAGTAAAAGTATATGAAAAATATGGCAATTTGAGCGTACATCACTAAACAAGCTTGGTTATTAGTAAGAAACCTAACTTGCTTTTGAAGACGCTTTACCTGGTCCTTCATCAACTAATCCTTCACCTCAGGATCCACCTCCTTTGAAGGCTTATATAGTGGCATAGATGGGGGTGGCCTTGCATCGGAAGCCGCAGGGGTCTCATAGGTCTTGTCAAACTCCACGAGCCTTTCAATCGTCTCCCAGGCTTGATTAGGGGTAAGCTCTAGGTAGCGATAGGTGGTATAAGTGTTTATCCGCTCTCTTGTAGACACGCCCAGGGCATTGTAGATGATCTCATGGATAACATATGGAGGTTGCTCATGCGTAGGGAAGGATCGCAGCAGGTCCTTGTAGCGCTCCCAGACTTGCGCTAGCGTCTCCCCTGGTCTCTGCTTATAGGACATGATATTTTGACGAATCTGCGCCATTTTGGATGGTGGAAAGAACTTTTTGAGGAAGATATCTCTAAGTTCACCCAAGATGCGGATAGAGCATGGGGGCAAGCTTTCCAACAAATTTAGAGCTTTTCCTACAAGAGACCATCTAAAAGCTTTAAGACGCGCATATTCTAAATTGACACTGTCAGCAATGGTGTCACACAAGTCAATGTAAGTAGTAATATGCGTCATAGAGCATTCGGAGCCCTTTCCATCAAATGCATGTCTCCTAATCTCCGCTAAAAAAGTAGTTTTAATTTCAAAAGAAACGTTAGGGAGAACAATAGGAGACTCAGGGACTGCCACATTTGGGTGCATATATTCTTTGACATTCTATGGGATATGGCATAGTTGCTCTAGAATTATTCGGCGAGCTTGGGCTTCTTGTTCATATCGAGCGGCCATTCTTTGTTGTGCTTGAGTATGCTGATTGCGCTCGGTTTCAAACCCCTCAACTTGCTTTCTAAGCCTTTCAAGCTCTTCTTGCATCGTCTCTTCGTTAGCCATGATCCTCTTAGCCCTTTGTTGTAGACGAAGGAAGCATTCCGGATCGTCTAAAGCTGCGAACTCAGGCGTGCGATCAACGTGTCACATACACCTTTAAGAAAACACAACGTAGAGAAGTAAGTAAGACTAGACAAGGCGCGATAGATAGCCTCCCCGACAATGACGCCAAAATTTCATGTAGGAGGAAATCGAGTCTAACAAATATGATATATAAATCAAACCAAATCCTAGTCCACGCAAATAAAATACAAGACTTCCTCCCGTTGTAGTGGAAGGGAATCAGGATCGATCCTCGAGGAGGCGGGTCAGCGGTTTTCTGAATAGTCTTTAGATTCCTGCGCAGTGTCGAGCAGTAGCCTTGATATTGACCAGTTATGTCGATATCGATAGGGGTAGTCGATTCCTAGTGTCTGGCATCGATCTGCTAAAAATGGAAAGGAGAATAGCAGGGCACTCGATATCGAGTGGTTAGATCGAGATCAAGTGGGTTCACAGACAGTAAATAGTAACGAAACAAAAAATAGAAAATAAAGAAATAAAATAAGAACGATAATGTTTTTGGGTTTTTGTTTTTATATAACTAAAAGCTCCTAAGGTAGGGATTCACCACAACGATAACCATGCATGCATTATTACTTTAATCACATACAAGATTAACCTTTTGTCATCACTAATTAGGAATATAGAGCCTTTCGCATAAAAACCTAATTGTTTCTACCTTTTCACAATTAGGGTTTAGTCAACTTTCGTAGGCAAAACCTAATTACTATCCAAATTCACATGTATAATCCACTTTCGCTTCATATAAGGTAAATAAGGAATGATCCTAAATTTGCATGAAGGATTGAGTGTGGGGTAAAAGATGAAATCGCATAATCAAATATAGAATTCAAGCATACTTACATGGCTATCGCCGGGCTCACCCCGACCCTAGAAGTAGGACGACTACTCACTCTTCATTGGAGAAAACATCATTGCATAAAAATAAGAACTTTGCATTAAATTTGGAAAGAAACTAATCGTACAACCATCACCTTCTTCTCTCTCTCCTACTCTCTCTCTTTTTTGCTCTTCCTCTTCTCCTTGATTGTTTGATTGTTTGTGAATTGAATTTGGAATGCCTAAAACCAGCCCCCTAGGGCTTTATTTATAGCCTCCTAACCCTTGATAGCAAAGGATTGGAGTCCTAATCCTACTACGATTGGTAAAGGTAAATTCTATCTAAACTAAATTACATCTTAAAATAAAATATTAAAATACGTAATATTCCCTAACATGCTTGGAATATACCCCTAAGATAGATGAATCTTGGTAGATGATAGATATCTTCATAGCTAAGCAATATCTTCCAAAGATCCGGCCCAATCCGTGTTTGGTACGCGTTTATTGCAGCAGTCGATGTCGAGTGGACATGTCGATATCAAGTGACCTATGTCGAGTCGAGTTGGTTTGATGTGTCGACATGGCTTTGGTCTCGAGCTGCTTCTTTTCTCCTCAGTCGACCTCAAGTGGTTTGGTTGATGTCGAATCACTATGTCGAGATCGAGTGGGTATCTCGAGATCGAGTCTTTTTTGCTCGAGATCGAGCTCTTCTTCTTTGTCTTGTCTTCACTCCAAAATGCTCCGTTTTCTGCGAAATCAAACCAAAACTCGTGTAGACCTCTATATTTTGTGAATGAACTCAAACTACACAAATTCCCTACTTTCCCAACCCGAAAGTATAAAATATACATAAAAACGGAATAGATGTAAGTATGAAACATGGTGAATTATGCTCACATCATTAAGGAATCATCTCTTGTATCTACTTTTCCTCTTGAAATAATCTATTTGGATGTTTGGACATCTCATGTTTTATCCTATAATGGTTTTAAGTATTATGTTATATTTGTAGAACATTATACTAAATATATCTAGCTTTATCCCATGAAAAAAAAATCTGAAACACATGACATATTTATCAAATATAAGGCTTTGGTTGAAATTTTCTTTAAAAATAAAATCAAAGTTTTATATCCTGATAATGGAGGAGAATAGATCCCTTTAAAATCCTTTTTGAGCACTAATGGAATCACCCATCTCACCACTCCTCCTCACACACCCGAGCACAATGGCATTCCCTCCCAAGTTCAGTACTTATGGCTCACAACTCATCAACACCAAAAGGGAAGGGGAGTCTCCACGGAGCTCCACCGAAACCCACAAAACCCACCACATGGAAGCCTTCGGGTGAACCCCATAAACCCCACACTCCCTCCAAATCGTCTAAAAGCGATAAGGGTAAAGGGAAAATCGACCTAAGCTCCTTCTTCAATCAACTTCAATAGTTTCAACCCAAACATAGGTTTGAAACAACTGCAATACTATGTGGAAGGGCTTTTGGAGCTCCAATCGAGTTCCAAAAGCTGGAATCCAAGCTAACCCATGATTGGAGAGGCATCTCTGGTGACCTACAGATCCTGGAATTGCCCAACCACTGGTTCGAAGCCCGTTTCTCTGACCCTCTTGATCTTCAAGGGGTCTGGGAAGCCCGACCCTACCATGTCTACGGCCAGTTGATTATTCTCAGGCCATGGAAGCCCACTTTTGACCCCCTCCTTGAAAACACTACCTCTATGGACATGTGGGTGCGTATAACCTCAATCCCTGAATTCTACAAGAAACCACAAGCCATCAAAACCATTATCCAGCATAATTCCTTTGGCACCTTCATTAAAACAGATACCACAGTAGACCCAAATGCAAGGTATGCTCGTGTCTGCGTTAACATAGACATGGCTCACAAAATATCCAACACCATTCTTATCCCAGTTAACCCCAAAGAAGTCTCAGCCCACATTCTCTGGTTCGAAGAGTTCCCAGAGGGATGTGGGAACTGCGGAGGTCAGGACCACTTGTTTACCAACTGCCCATACTTTATGCCTAAACTAAAAAAGATTCAGGTTACAATCAAGAAACCAACCAACTGTGGTTCTCTTCCTGAATTCTCTTCTGAGGATGATGGGTGGACCAGAGTTGGTAAGAATGGAAAGGCCATCAAACTGCCTAACCCCATCCAAGCATTTGGAAACAAACCATATATCTCAGGAAAGGGTGGGGTCTCCATAGCTTTTGAAGCCCATTCCAACTCCTCTGCCTCTTCTGGAGGCTCTAAATCTCCATCTGAACCTAATAACATATCTGCGGCTGAGGTTGGCTTTGGTTTTCCCTCAGGTGTGCTACCAGCAGTCTCTACACTGGTTCCTCCTGTTGGTCCTGCTGGTAACCCACCTCCAGGTGCTGGTTTCAGTGGACCCTCGGGGAATCAGTGTCAGCCTGACTCCTCTTCTACACACAACACTAACATGGAACTCAACCCCTCTAATGATGATCCAATGGTGACTGGCTTCCCACTTCCTGATCCCATGGCCTTTACTGATATTGGAGCAGATGTGAACTCTGAAACCCTCAACGGCCTTCTCTTCGAGGTTGGAGAGGAGGCCTTCCTTGAGGGTGACTATGTTGAAGAAGATTACCTGGTGGATGATACCATGGCTGATGGCATCTTTGATGAACCCCAGGAGGATAAGACCTCTGAACCCTCCTTCCACTCTATCCACTCT
This sequence comes from Persicaria maculosa, assembly GCA_963922045.1. NCBI lineage: Eukaryota > Viridiplantae > Streptophyta > Magnoliopsida > Caryophyllales > Polygonaceae > Persicaria > Persicaria maculosa. Next base: position 17,708,557 of record OY998257.1, on the reverse strand, counting down.
ACTTCTACTGTTATCAAAATGCTTGCTTCCATGGATGTCCCACCTGTGGATGCTTCTACCTCTGACTCAATGAAAAGAAAGGCCGATGGGATCGAAGATGATACCGCCAGCTCCAACCTGAAGAGGAGCAAGAATGCACACTAATATGTTGATGTCTAAGATTTTGCTAAGCAATGAGGCAATAAGGCCTCTACCTTCGGCCACTGTTGTTGGATTTGATCACCATTTACCACAACAACCTTTTGAAAATTACTCTAGGATCATTTCTTGGCAAAATCTTATATCTGGTTGGGACTATCCCACCTTTTATCTCATATGCTACTTTGAATTTTCTCTTATCAAGCTCCTATTTGTACTCTGCAGCCATGTATGTTTGCTATGTCTCTGCTATCTATGTTATGGTCATCTGTGTACTACTGTCGTAACAAATGAATCAAGTAATATTAATTGCCTTGGATTTATTCGCATCTCTGCAGTGTTTCTCCCAAAGTTCCTACATACTCTCAGCAGGAATCATAACTCATTAACAAATCCGATTTCAATGCTCTATATAAATCAATACTGCTTTGAATATAACCTTGGTTTCCAAAAAGTAACTACCAACTACCAAAATTTTATCTTGTACAATACTTATGACTATGCTTATGACCATACATTCCCTAACCACGCTCAAGAGGGATCTATGTGCCCTCTTGAGCACAATAAACTATGGACAATGCAACAGGTACCCCCAAGCAAGCATACTCTAGATAAAGGACTTCATCTAAACAGCGCACCAAACAAGATGCAAAGGGGCAACTGTATCTCAACAAAAGCCCAAGAACGCCAAGAATCAGACTGCAACAACAACAAACATAACCCTCTTCTCCTCTGTATCATTGCATCTTGGTTATGTACGACTGATACTCAATTACATATGGACTGTAATAGCTTCAGCACTGTACCTATCGAAATTAGTCTCTCAAATTACTTAATTTACTTTCTTCTTGTAATTGTAATCTACACAAATTTACCTCATGAATCTGCACTACATGTTTTTAAGTATCAACAGCAGTCTCTACTCATGCATTACGAATATTCACCTGTGACACATCTTCATCAAATAAACCTAAAACTACAATGGAGGATCAGTTACAGCACACTTCTTCGAAGGATTTTCATCTTATGCTACCAACCTCTGATAGCATCCGAACTAATGAGTGACCAACACCACACAACATATCAAAAAACAACTAATTCATATAAACATCTAAACCTTGTTCGCTACCAAATCCTGGTTATAATCTCGTCGATTATGACAAACACGATAAAACCCACTATTCAAAAGGTTGTTAAACCATGAAAATAAGTTTCTGGAATGTCAGAGGTCTAGCCAGAAAGAACATCTGGACACAAATAGACTCTACCTGCAAAGCTGAGCGTATCCAAATTCTTGCTCTAGCTGAAACCAAAGCCAGAACTCCTCCAAAAGAATCCTTTTGGAGACAAGCTGGGTTCGATAATCTATGTTTCTGCCCATCTGTAGGACTCTCTGGAGGCCTTTGCCTCCTATGGAAATCCTCCCACCTAAACAATGACACTTTCGAGATCGTAAGGTCAGAAGAGCGCTATATCCTAACCAAATATAATAACATGAGACTAAAGCTTACTATATCAATTATATTTGCTTACGCGCCCCCACACCAAAATCAAAAAACGCAGTTCTGGAATGAACTCTCCGCAACTATACAAGCCAGCCCATATCCGTACATAATTGTAGGGGACCTTAATGATATTCTTCATTATTCGGACAAATTGGGAGGGCCCACCCCGTCTTCCACAAGACTACAAAGACTCACAAATTTCATACTAAAACATGACCTTATAGATCTACCAACAAATGGAAACCAGTTTACCTGGCGAAAAAGCTCAAATACAGAAAACAACACATATGAAAAGCTAGATCGTTTCTTGGTACACAAGAATATCTATACTATTTTGCCAAATCTAACAACAAAAAATCATGCCTTCACGACTTCCGATCACACTCAAATTACATTAGAATTGTTTCCAAATGAATTACCAATCATGCAACCGTTCAAATTTGAAATAGCATGGACTAAACATAAGGACTATGAAAACTTGGTCAAACAAGCATGGAGACTTAATCCCCCAGGTTCTCATTTATTTAAGCTAACCAAAAGGATAAAAGAACTAAAAAGAAAAAGCAAACTCTGGAGCAAACGAACTTTTGGCAATATCTTTACACAAATTGCAAATACGGAAACTGAACTCCAGCAACTGCAAACTCAATTATTCACCACTTATGATTTAAACATTGACATAAAACATAAATGTCTCCTAAATAAATACAATCAACTAGTAAACTTCCAAAAAACATACTGGGGGCAACGAGCGAAAAGGATACACATGAAAAATGTAGACATAAACTCCAAATACTTTCACCGAATAGCCACAGGGAGAAGAAACAGAAATATAATAAAATCGTTCACCACAAAAGAGGGGGTAGTTCTTAACACAGCAGACCAGATTAGAAATGAAATTACATTAGACTTTGTAGACCGGTACTCAGCTACACCAATAAACCAAGGACAGAGTGCGCTACTACAACATATTACACCAGACATCTCTGCTGAGGACAATGAATGGCTAACCAAACCAATTACAAACTCAGAGATCAAGTCCGCAGTTTTCTCTCTTGCTGGGGACAAATCTCCTGGACCTGATGGGTTTCCTGCAAGTTTCTTCCACAAATACTGGCACATTGTGGGACCGTCAGTCATAAAAGCTACAAAAGGATTCTTTGCTAGTGGAAGAATCCTAAAACAAATAAATCATACATTCATAGCACTAATACCCAAATGTGATAAACCACAAACTGCATCCAACTTCAGACCCATCAGCCTCTGCTCTACTATTTATAAAATAATCTCAAAGATAATAGCAAACAGACTTAGACAAATACTACCAAAACTAATACACCCGCTTCAAAGTGCCTTCATAGCTAAGCGGTCAATCCAAGATAATATATTAATTGCAAATGAAATATTTCACTCCTTCCAAAATAAAAGAGGAGCATCTGGATGGATGGCCGTTAAACTTGATATGGAAAAGGCATTCGATATGGTGAGATGGGAATTCCTACTTGAAATATTACAAAAGTTTGGATTCAACAACAAATTTTGCTCCTGGATAAAGGAGTGTATAACAACTGTCACATATTCAATCCTGGTTAACAACGAACCCACTGACATATTCACCCCTTCGAAAGGTCTGAGACAAGGAGATCCTCTGTCACCTTATCTATTTCTCATTGTATCGGAAGTCCTCGCCAGGGGACTTCAACATGATGCAAAACTACATAACAGTCACCTCGGAATCTCTATCAACCGAAACTGTGATAGGATCCCTTTCCTTGCTTTTGCTGACGATATCATTATTTTCGCATCAGCAACCAAGAAAGCATGTGACCAGATAAACAGAATTACACAAGACTTCTGTAGATACTCTGGACAACGAATCAACTACCACAAATCAGTCTTCTACACCACCGGAAACATAGACAACTCTACAAAAACAATAATACAAAATGAACTACGCATAGAATATACAACCAACTTAGGGAAATACCTAGGATGCCCTGTCATTTCCAGCAAAGTTACAAATGCAACATTTGACGAAATTATAAATGTAGGCAGAGCACAACTCACAAAATGGACAGCAAACAATCTCTCTCGGTCAGGTAGATGCACACTAATCAAGGCCAATTTAGCAGCTAAGCCACTACACATTATGCAGTGCTTTCTCCTTCCATCACGCATTCATAAAGAACTTGACAAAATTAACAGGAATTTCCTTTGGAATAAGGGGCCTAAGCATAGACCTTTTATTACCTGGTACGAAGTATGTAAGTCGCATACCAAAGGCGGTTTGGGTATTCGGCTTTCTGAAGACATGAACAAATCCCTGCAACTAAAACTTCTATGGAAACTATTAGCTGAACCAACAAACCCGTGGGTCAAACTAGTAACTCAAAAATATCTATATGGAAAAAACATACTGGAATACGAGAAAAAAGGAACTGTATCTTGGCAATGGTCTAAATTAACCTCCCTCCTTCCACTCTTCAAAAGTGGTTTGCGCTGGGGACTAGCAACTGGAAATTCAATAAATTTCTGGAAAGATTGTTGGGCTGGAAATGTACCACTGATTACTAAAGCAACAAATACTACGAATATAAATTACCAACTTCAGGTTAGTACCTTCATCACCTCAGACAAGAACTGGGATATTACCAAACTAAGGGATATAATTGGCAATAATCTCTGTAATGACACTATAAGAATGATCACTCAAATCCCAATACCGAAGCACATAAACCAAGACAGGCTATACTGGGCCTATAGTAAAAACGGTTGGTTCTCTACGGCCTCTGCAATCGAACTAATTCACAAATTGAAAAACCATACCCCATCAGATACCTCGTGGATTTGGAAATTAGACGTAACTTCGAAAATTAAGAATTTTTTATGGCGAATAACAAAAAACGGACTTCTAACTTCTGTTAAACTAGCTACCCGTGGAGCTGGCATTCCCACGGACTGCCCTCTATGCGAAATGAACTATGAAGATTTAGACCACTTCTTATTTACATGCCCATGCACGAACCACACGTTACAACTACTATCATCAAAAATTAAAAACACCCTCCAACATGCCTATGACAACACAACTACTACTAATGAAGCACTATGTGCCTTGTATACTTCCCTTGGTAAACAAGATTTTTCCACTCTTGCTACTGCTTGGTGGTGTACTTGGTTCTTTAGAAACAAAGTCTTATTTGAAAATCACAAACCGAATCCTAAAACAATTGTATCTCACATAAACAACCAACAATCAACCTGGGAAAAAACAAAAATTGACGACCTAGGAATGGAACATAACAATCATACTAACACCCCAACACAAAACAAAACAAGAAAGCGAACACGAAAATGGACCAAACCAATCAACAATTGGTACAAGTTAAACTTCGACGGAGCTCTTTCCTCTGTCAATTGCGGCACTTATGGATTTCTCATTCGTGATTGCCTTGGAAAGGTTCTGTACTCAGAATCTGGTGCCTCCCCTTTCTCGTCGGTGATTGGAGCGGAATGTTTTGGATTATGGAGAGGTATACTAAAGGTACTGGATCTTAACATAGATCAGATTTGCATAGAAGGCGACAATCTTAGCATTATCAAAAGCCTTAAAACAGGTGTGTCAAGCCACGGCGAAATAGAGATGCTGATTTCTGATACTCTATATGCCCTGACACGTTTTTCAAGATTCGAGATCTACCATACCTTCAGGGATGGTAACCGTGCTGCTGACCGTCTATCTCACATCGGGATCGACTTCTCCGGCCCGTTTCCCCCTCCTGATGAGATTCTTAGTGATATCATCCGTAAGGATGCTCTTAGCTAATATGCTCTGCGTATGGCTAAATTATTTCTTGTTCAAAAAAAAAAAAAATAGACATGTTGTTGAAACGAGACATTCATTATTAAAATTTTCAAGCATGCCTATTGATCTTTAGACTCATGCTTTAAGTACCGCGGTTTATTTGATCAATCGGATACCAACTCCATCTTTACAAAATGATTCTCATTTTTTAAAGCTTTTAAAACAAGAACCAGATTACAAAAAATTAAAAAGTTTTATTTGCTTGTGCTTTCCATGGCTCCGTCCCTACAACTCTCACAAGCTCGAATCAAGGTCCATCTCATGCTTCTTTCTTGGCTATGCAGCGAATCAAAATGCTTATTATTGTATGGATCCTATAACCTGTCGGATTTATACTTCTAGGCATGTTAAGTTTATCGAAACCAAGTTTTCGTATGTCACCATTCAAACCACAAAAGAACCTTTGCAGTCATCAGAAGTTGAGTGGGGTTTAATCTCTGTTGCAGTGGATGCAACGTCTACCACAAGATCAGTCTCAATTAATATAATACCAAATATAACTCCCCCAAATTCAGCCACCACATCTTCATCTGATTTACCAAATCAAATGGGCCCACCTCTCTTAATGGATTCTACTAATCTTCACCAAATCAGCCACAATATCTCTAATCAAATCCCCATAAAAAATCACCCAAATCCTAACCAAAATCAACCCCTGCCCCCATCATCCTTTCCCCGCCTACCACCCAAACTACACCGGACGCAGCCGCATTGCTCATCAATAATCAACCTTCCCCACCATCTCCCAATCATGGAATTATCACCAGGTCCAAAAATAACATCCACAAACCCATTCAAAAACTAAACCTCACCAATCAACTCTCTCCTCCCCAAGAACCAAAGACCATAACTCAAGCTCTAAAAGACCTGGATTGGGGAAAAGCCATGCAAGAGGAGTTTGATGCCTTGTGTTCAAACCAAACTTGGTCTCGAGTCCCTCATACATCCAAACAAAACCTTGTTGGGTGAAAATGGGTCTTCATAATCAAATACAAGTCAGATGGATTCATCGACTGCTACAAGGCTCAACTTGTCGCCAAAGGTTTTCCTGAACGACCTGGTCTTGACTACACTGAAACCTTCAATCCCGTGATGAAACTGGTTACTGTTCGTCTTGTGTTAACACTTGTGGTTCAATCGGGGTGGTCGATCCAACAACTTGATGTTAATATTGCTTTTCTTCAAGGAACTCTTCATGACGAGGTTTACATGATATAGCCACCCGACTTCATCAATAAGGACCAACCACCACATGTTTGCAAACTAAAGAAGGCATTGTATGGTTTAAAGCAACCATCGAGGGCTTGGTACAATGAGCTTAGCCAATATCTACTTCATATCGGTTTTGTCAACTCCATTGCCGATTTCTCTCTCTTCATCTACCGCCAAGGCTCTCACATGATTCTCTTACTAGTTTACATTGATGACATTATCATAATCGATCAACAATAACCAATCAACAACGGCCAAACTGGTGACCTCTCTTGCTTCCAAGTTCTCGCTCAAAGACCTTGGCCCTTTATCTTATATTTTGGGTGTTGAAGTTATACCACAACCAAATGGTGTCCTCCTCTCCCAAAAGAAGTACATACAAGATATCCTACTCAAATCCGGCATGGAGAACACCAAACCCGTATTCACGTCTATGTCAGCCACATCTCCTTTAGTCCGTAACTCAGGTCAACCCCTTCCCACTCCCTCAGATTATCGAACCTTAGTGGGAAGCTTGCAATATTTGTGTCTAACCCGGCTTGACATTGCCTACACTGTCAATAAGTTGTCCCAATTCAAGCAAATGTCATCTTCTGATCATTGGCTTGCTCTCAAAAGATTACTAAGGTATCTTGCTGGAACAATCAATCTTGGTCTTCACATTTCATCTTTGTCTTCCTCCATTCTTCATCACTTATTGGATGCGGATTGGGTGGGTGATAAGGATGACTATATATCTACTAATGGTTACATACTTGATTTTGGTTAGACACCAATATCTTGGAGCTCTCGTAAACAAAAATCAGTAGCAAGATCATCCACCGAAGCCGAGTACAAAGCTCTTGCAGTCACAGCTTCGAAGCTATTGTGGGTTCTATCTTTGATGCAAGAGCTTGGTATCCAATCCATCCAAAACCCGGTTATCTATTGTGACAACATGGGCGCTACGAGTCTTAGTGCTAACCTGGTCTTTCACTCACGAATGAAGCATATAGCTCCTGTCTTCCACTTTGTTCGACAACATGTGCAACAATGGACGTTCAGGGTGTCAAATGTCTCAACCACCGACCAACGCGCCGACATCTTCACAAAGCCATTGCTACGACCGCGATTTGACCAACTCATTCACAAGTTTGGACTTCGAACATGGTGTCACGCTTGAGGGGCATATAAGGAAACATATTATTATGATTCCTTGATTTATGTATTCTTATCTGTTAATTATTTTCATAATTATGCTTTCCAAAATAAGCTAGAAGTAATTGTAGGATATATCTTGATTGATTTATCCTCTCAGAATTCTCTTTGTATAAATAGAATAATTGTGATAATTAATAAATCACTTTTCATTCTATATAATTATTTCTCTTCATAAAATATACATCCCACATTGATAACATAAGAAATTTAAGTCTTGTAGCCGGTGGGTTACCATACTCCACCTAATATCAATTGATTTTAGGATGGAACCCTTTCAAAATCGATCGGATTTATTAGCGCATAATGCGCTCGGACGTGTGACCACATGTCATATATAACACACCAGACTTTAATATTCAAGTATTCTAAATTTCCTAATAATTAATGCAAAACTATGTGAAGATTGGTGAGGAGGCTAGGTGCCGGTGGTCATGTAATTCTATATATTGGTTGTAAATTTTGGTTGTTTTTTGGGCCAAAATTAACGATTAATGCTTCAAAAACATATATACAACAGGGGAAACTAGAAGCTAGCTAGGAATTGATGAGTAGGTCCCAAGGTGGGTGCACCGTACCCATTTATGCCTAAATGGGCCATCTAAGGGGACAGAAGCCAGGACCAACCTAGCTTAATTAGTTCTCATAAGTCAACATGGAATAATAGTGTCATCATCTTTTATTGCATATATAATATATATATAAAAATAAGTACCTTTTATTTATTTATCATTGGTTTATATCCCTCCCACCCTAAAGGCAGCAATCGGGAAATTACTGTTCATAAAAAATTTGTTATATTAACCATTGGATATAGGTAACAGGATTACATCAATGGCTCACATCATCCCATGTATAAAATGTCTTATTTAACCCTAATAGTTTGCATTTAAAATTATTTATTTTTTTCTTTGAGTGCCCTTTGTGGTCTTTTGGCTAAATACCTGGCTCTGCTGCTCAACGCTCTCCATTCACATCCCTCTATCTTCTTCGCTTCCTCTTCAATGGTCGAATTTACTTGTGGTTATCTATGGCTGAAATTGCTTCTCCTTCCCTCGTGGCCTTTGTTCCTGTCCTCCGTTATTAGCCGTCTTCTTCTACTGTGCTTTACCTCTTCCTCTTCACTGTGTTTCATTCTCTTGTCGTGGCTTCTGTTCGTCGGCTCCCGGCTCTCCGCCTTCTTCCTCGCTTCTCCGCTACCTATCTTTAGGGTTTCATCCTATCGTGGCTTCTGTTCGTGGGCTTCTGTTCATTTTCCCAATTCAAGAGGTAAGCTTTCCACCGTCTTCTATTTATTGTTCTTGTTCATTGAACCCCACTTGAATTCTGAATAATCCCGTTCGATTCCCAAATTTTGTAGCTAGGGTTTCGATTTCTCTTATGAAATTGCTAATTCACATATGTTTGATTAATTGCATTAGTTGTCACTCGCCTCTGGTTCAATTTGGGTGGAATTCATTTATACGAGTTGTGCATTGATCCATCCGATTATCCACCAAAACATATACAGTATTGATGGAGGGTAGTTATATTCATTTGTGATTGATGATTGGTTAAATTGAGGTTTAAATATTGGGACTTATGTCTCTTTGCTTTTACGCCTCCAAGGTGTTTGTAGAAATGCTTCACATAGATTTTGGAATTGAGGTTGTCTTTGGATTACGTTGTGTCATAATTGAGATTCTTCATAGATCTTAATTTCTTTAGGATTCCCTTCAAAACTATCACCAACAGTTTGTGAAACAGCCCACATTAATATATATCAAGAAATATGGAAGTCAATTGTTATGAACAATTCAGCCCACGAACCCCAATCTACATTGCTTGTTATTCATTTTGTCACCAAATCAATAACAAGCAATGTCATTGGCTACTAACCCTCAAACCGCAATAAGAGATACACCTAAATTATTTTAAACTATTTGTTTAATTATCAATTCTGTATTTTAATATCATCTTTTATTTAATTGTTAATATGGTCTTCGTATGTGGCATTTGTTTTAAAGGCCTTAATCCTCAATTTCAAGGACATAACCCTCAATCTCAAGGAAGAAATGGTAACTAGGAAGATAACAAAATTTTATTTTAAGAACCACCCAACAAAATTGTTAAATTTTTTAAAAAAAATCAGTTTCATTCACATTGCATCTCACTTGAATTGGCAACAAGCAAGGGGCCTAATGTCACCCATCTCTGCAGGTTCGTTATCTTTGCCTTTTGGGTTTATATATTCACTTAACTTATTTGGTTGTTCCTTTGTGGCTCATGTAGATGCCAATTCTGCAGGCTGTTAAATTTTTTAAAAGAACTTCAAATTGCAGTTTCCTATCTATTCTGTTCTCTAGAGGATGGATATCTTGCCCTCTGCATTTTGTGCATTTCCTTTCACAAATTAAATTTTCTTTCGTTGAAGAAATAGTCCATGCATGCCATTTGAAAGAAAGATATCGTCATGAATCAGAGGCTTGATTCTAATTCGTGACAGTTCTGTTTTCATGTGTGATTCATCAGCTAAGCAAAATAACTGTAACCTGACGACTGATGGTTAAAGCTATAGGATGTGACTTCTTTTTAAGCTATTAATGCTGTGTATTGATTGTGTTGATAGGTTGTGTGTAATATATGTTAAATGTTTTCATCCATCTAAAAAAAATCAGTTTCCATTACATGTGCATGATATTTTTTTTCATTGTTTGTGCATGTATAGGTGAATGAAGGAAGAGTTCCTAAAAACCGTGTAGCTCTCAAGATGCTGGCAGACGAAATGATTAATTGGCCTAATTTGGAGGTGCCATAGTCCCCTTAACACACATATTATGGATTTTCAGAAGTATATTTTATTTATATTTGTCCTTTGCTTCGTTACTTGGAAGGATGTGTGCCTGTGAGACTGTTGAAAACCAAAATTTAGTACTGATGGTATAATGTAAATGCAACTGTTACACTTGAATATTTTAGTTAGTCTGTAGTCTAGATAAATTTATCTGAAAGCTTTTATCAAATAAGGGTTTTGCCTTATTATTTAAGATGTTACTGGGCCATTTTTAGATACCATTAAGTTGGTATAGAGACTAAGAAAGGAACATGAGAAACATACCATGGTTTATGTTCCTGTTATTTGATTCTTTCCAATTTTAAACCCGTCCAACCTCCTTCAGCAAATCCAAAAGGGAAAAAATCAGCTTTACCTTGCCCTCTTTGTCTTGTTTTATATTTCAGTGGCCCTTAGAGATTATTAGCCAGTGTGATTTTGGCTTTTGCATTTGTTTTGTGCTCTTTAATTGTTGCTGATCATCTCATTTAATATTATTTATTTACATCTACCTTAGTTGGTAAGGATGACATGTAGTGACCTAATGAGCAATAGGTCACGAGTTCAAATCCCCCTCCCCCTATTGTAATGGCATAAGTGCAAAATTATTTTGTTAACTAGATTGTATTATTTGTTCAGGTGATTGCCTTCCATTAGTTATTGGCGAAGATTTCACATCCCATGTGATCACTGTACATATTTTGAGAGGTATGCTCTGTCATATGAATTAATCTCCTCCCTTGGGATTTATAATCGCCCGGAGTTGTCCAGATTGCTTTCCGCTTGTTTCTATCAAAAATAGAAACACCTTGCGAATCAATTAATCTACTACTTGAACTGAGAGACCTAGAACTAGGCATATGGGGTCTCTCTCTCCACTATTTGAGGTAAATTTGTATCAGCACTCTTTTTCTTTGTAATTAATTGTTCTTTCTTCTGAGTTACACACTTTGGTTCAGCAAAATTCAATGTACTAACCAACAATTAGTCAACTCTGTTATTTTGATTTTTCAGGAAATAGCCTACTGGGAGCTTGTTGATTGTTCATGTTTGAACGGAAGGCTGAGAGGGTCAAAGATGAGTGTCTCGCTGACTGTAATGACCTTTAACCTTCACACGATGATCAACCTGAAGACAGTGCAAATTCTTGGGAGAAGAGGAAAGATTTGTGTATCAGTGTTATAACCAGTTGTTCTCCTTTGATTCTATGCACACAACAAGGTTTGCTTTTCTATTATCTCAATTTCATCCATGTTTTCTACCTTTGTGATTTTGGGTTGTCCACTTGATGCAAAACTTTTTAGGAATTGTTTTCTTTAAGATATTTATTCAACTATAATAGGAAGCGGTTCATTGTTGACCCACTTAGTTCATTTTCTGCTACAAATCTCACATTGTTTTGTCTTGTTTCATTGCGTTCAGTAGGAGTGAAACCACAGTTGGATTTTCTGCAACAGGCTTTATCCGGTAATATTCTTATTTAATTATGGTCTCTTGTAAACTCTGAACTTGTTTTCATATGTAATTGTTTTATAATTTTGTTGTAAACACAAGCAAGAAACCAACATCAACTCATTTTTTTAGTAACAACTAATAAACTGATTTCATTAACTGTGTCATTTAGCTCCTATCCCTGTTATTTTCATCTCCATGGTGATTATCTGTTCAAATTATTTAAAACATTTCTATTGCTTAGCAAAGCATTTTGATTGTTTGACAAGCCTAAATCTGAACAAGATTTTAAGACCCGAGTCACATTTGAGCTTGAATTAGAGACCCTAAGCTTCAATTAGGAATTGTAACCAAGAAGATCTGGAACTCAACAAAAATTGTTGACATGATTTGCTAAGCGGCAAGGTCTTACTTGAAGGGAAAATGAAATCTAAATTGTAATTTTATGGGCAACACTGCTTGGACATTTGCCCCTTCTAATTGCAGTTGGTTCTTTGACATCATTCAAGGTTACAATATGGGCGCTTTAGGAAGAGAGTATGGGGTACGTATGCTATGTTTATCATGCCATAGGTATAGCTTATAACTTAAAAAAGCGTTATGAAATCGTTATTAATTATATTTCATCTTGCATAGGAGGGATTATAGAGGTGCATATTAGGCTAATCAAATGAAATAAATCAATTAGGGAATTAGGATAAAGCATATCTAATTTCTTGAACAAAGGGGTGAAAAGAAGATTCTAGGACGTATAACGAGAAATTAGCTTCTTAATATAAACTTGTGAGTAAGATCCATAGATGTTTATTAAGAATTATAATTTTAATCAAAATCCTTCAATACTCGTTGGTTTCAACTTGTTAATCAGGATTGTTAATAAATTTATTTCTTTAACATCTATGAGATTTTGTTTGTCTTTCTTGAGATGCAATATAACACCTATTTTTATAACCACTAAAACCTACTTTTGGTTTATGCAGTTTATCTTCAAGCCTCTAAAAGCAGTCTATGATCTTAAGAAACATCAATACAATGGGCGAAACCATTTGCCAAGAGTCATGATTCCGAGTCAAAACGAAACCCAACTTCGAAAGGGGAAGAGCCTGGAGCTTAAACGCAAGGCGGCGTGCGTAGCACGCCCCCAATTACTAGTATATATAGGGAGGGTGGCTCCTGCGAAAACACCTCTTAGGATGTAAACTAGGAATAGATCTTAGCCATATAATTCAAATAAATCAAGGGTATAGATTAATTACAATTTTTAGATTTTTAAAAATGAACAAATGGGTGGGCCCCATTTCCCGTTAGGCTTTGATCGTCTTAGCCGAGTCTTATGCGCGTGAGATCTCAATCCGCACATTCAAACCTCCATTTCCCGTTAGCCTTTGATCATCTGTGTACAACTATACACACACCCATATATATTTTATATTTTTTTTGTTTTTACATTTATTTTTATTTAGCATTTTGTATATTTATTCACAAGATCAATATTTTGGTTAAACACGTTATTCGGTTAAAGTAGACCAATTATTAGTATGTAAAAGGACTATTTTTTTAGTTTTTTTTATAAAGTTCAAAAATTATTCAACACATTTTTATATTTTTCGGTGAGATTACCAAGAGTATTCATATTTAATAGAAGATATCATTTGATGAAACGATAATAATTGTACGTATATAAAAGCCGAATTTTGTTGAGTTTGCTATATTTGATCAAGTTTGCTATATGGACGCCCAATTTTGGTGAATAGTATTGTTCTTATAGACATGAATGATTATTCGTTATCATTCGTGTACAAACGAATAATCATTCATATATATACAAATAATCATTCATGTCCATATGAATAAAACTATTTATATATTGTCTAAGGAGATTATAATGATTATTCGGTTAAATGTGATATATTATTCAGTTAAATTATAAGATAAAATATTCATACATAAGAGCATGATTTTGGATGGGTTTATTTATTTTGGTGAGGTTAAAAGATTATTCAATACATTTGTACATTATTCGGTGATATTACAAAGAGTATTCGTATTTACTATGAAGAATTTGACGAGTTTATTTGTACATTATTCTTATGTAAGAGGAAAATTTAATACAGAATAATTTGATAGTGTGAGATTAAAAAATTATTCAACACATATGTACATTATTCGGTGAGATTAGAAATAGTATTCGTATGTATATGAAGAATTTCACATGTTATATATGCGAATCACCACATTCCTTTTTTTTTTTTGTTGATTTTGTTTGGGTTTTGTTGTTTGTTTTTTTTACATTTATTCAAAAGATAATTGTGATAGTTGTGGTGAAATTAGGTTATTCGATTAAATTAAAAAGATTATTTGTATGTAAACAGATGATTAGTTGATTAATCGACGGCCCAGAATTGTTCCTAGTTTACACCTAAAGGGTGTAAACTAGGATTCTAATGAAACAGATATTACGGTGAAACGTATGAATATTGTGTTATATTCATATGAATATTATATTATATGAATATGAATATATGAATATTATGTTTTGTGAATATAAATATTATGTAAATATGATTATATAAATATGATATTATTTATATTCACATAATATAAAATGAATAACATCATATTCATATTGATACACCATAATATTCACATATGCATATCCACATAAGTCAATATTCATATTAATATTACACAATATTCATTCGTTACACCGTTGCACCGTATTTTTCATTTCACTAGAACTCTTGCATATATATATAGTATGGATCTTTTGTACACAAATGTGTAGGGCTGGGTAAAATATACCATGACAAACCAACCAATTACTTACCAACCGAACCAATTTAAATTGATAGAGAGTAAATTGATTACCATTTATATTGGTACGGTATTACCGAACCAATTCCTCAAAGTTGATTGGTAATGGTAATTAGTTCGAAAAAGTTGGTATTACCATTACCAACCAATTATACGTTATATACATATTTGTTTGTCAATATTATATACTCCCTCCGTCCCACAATGTTTGTCTTTAACTATTCATGCACGTTTTCTTAAGAAGCTAAAAACTATATAAAATATCAACATTTTATTAAATATTTTTAAATAATATCATATATATTACTAATAAGTATAGAATTATTTTAAAAAATTCATTAAAAAATGTATATTTTATATAATTTTTAGCTCCTTAAAAAGCGTGCATAAATAGTCCAAAGACAATCAGTATGGGACGGAGTAAGTATATTGAAAATTAAAGTCTAGAATAATAACATAGGGATAAAATGTCAATCATCGAAGAATGTAATAAACTTAAGCTTGATCTAAATGAGCATACTTTAAAGTTTCGCTCAATTTTTAGTTTGTATTTTTGGGTAATTAATCCTTACTATGTCATATTTAAATATTTAAATTTAGAGTTTCACGTAATTTGTATAACTATTAATATTGATACACAATTAGGTAAGAATTTCTATTCGTACGTAATTGTTATTTAAATTTTCACTTTGAATTTTAAGTTGCATATTATTGATATCGAAACTTGGTATTTTACCATTACCAATTATTACCAACCAATTATATTGGTTACCAACTAAATTGGTGTAAGAGTTTCTATGGTTGGTAATGGTATGAGATTTGACACTACCAATTATAATTGGTTGGTACGTGGTATAGGTAAAAATGAATTGGTATTGTACCAATTCCACCCCTACAAATGTGGACCTTTGATTGAGATGGGACGAAGAGTTGAGATTAATTCAATTTTTTCTAATTTTTAATTAATAAATTGTGGGCCCCATTCAAAATTAACCACCACAAATTTACTTTCACTCGTGTTTACAATCTCTTCAACAACCCTCCCTAAAATCTGAAATTTCAGACCTTCAAAATTTGCCTAATCCTCCCCAATCGAGTGTACTCTCAATCTCATCAGGCTTTTAATTTTGTCTAGTTTTCATCTTCAAAAAGTGTCTATTTGAAGTAGCCTCCATGGATGTGGAGAGAGGTTGTCTGAAACAACCCAATATTGAAGTCTAGCAGACAAAAATGGCAGAGTCGAAGGCGGGGACGACCGAAGAAGGCAAATCCATGGAGGTGCGGTGGAGAAGCGATCGTAGCTACAGGCGGCGAGAGGCGAAGGCCAGCGACGACCGATGACTGGGCCCCTCTCGTCCTATTCCTTCTAGCTATGGCGAGATCGCGAGGAAGGAGAAGACGTGGTGGGAACCTAAATGGCGTGGCTTCAGAGGCGAGGAAAGCGTTGGTTATGGAGATCCGGTCCTCCATGTTCAGATCCGACTCGAATCAGGTGTTCCGGCCAGATTTGGGCGATTCGGATGGAGAAGAAGGTGAAGCGATTGGGTAAGGGCTAAAACCAAAAAGTGGAATACTATTATTCAATAATTTGCAAAGGATTATTCGGTTGTATTGTTGAATTCATTTTCATTTATTTTGGTTGAGGTTGTTGTATGAGCATATATTATTCATCAGTTTGGGTTCAATTTCTTGTTGATTTAAGTGGGGCAACATGATGCCTATGCTATTAGATGATTGATATTGATGGACAAATACTTAAAATGTTGCTTGATGACAATGTGTTATTAATTATTCCGTAGACTAGAGTGGGAAAAAAATATATATTTCATCGAATAAAGTCATACTTCAATGTTCAACCAGCTAGTGAATACCAACTATTCCACTTAATAATATTTCTGGCTTGAGTCTGTTGTTTTAATTTCTCGAAAACATATCTATTATGCCGAATAATGTTTTAAAAGTGATTGAATAAAAATTACCCGACATCTTAATGAATGTTTTTCTTCGATGGCTTATCATTCGGTGGACTAGAGCGGTAAATATATATATATATATATATATATATATATATATATATATATATATATATATATATATATAGAGAGAGAGAGAGAGAGGTTGGGTCATGTGTTAACAACTCTTACGGTGTTAAATGTTAACAAATCAATATTCGGCAAAATTTATCAAATATTCATCACAGTCACTCAATTATTCATCAAAGCTTTTGTTAAAATTAATCAAATATTCATCACAGTCACTCAATTATTCACAATTTCCCAAATATTCATCACAGTCACTCAAATATTCATCACAGTCACTCAATTATTCACAATTATTCACAATATCCACCCCCAATCCTGTAATTGTGTTACTGTGATGAATATTTCTTAAATGTTGCCGAATATTTGGGATATTGTGAATAATTGAGTGACTGTGATGAATATTTGAGTGGCTGTGATGAATATTTGATTAATTTTAACAAAAGCTTTGATGAATAATTGAGTGACTGTGATGAATATTTGATAAATTTTGCCGAATATTGATTTGTTAACATTTAACACCGTAAGCGCTGTTAACATTTGAACCGCATTCTATATATATATATATATCACCGAATAAAGAGACCACAATGATCAAGCTACTGGTGAATACCAACTAACTATTCCACCGAATAATGTTTCTAACTTGAGCGTTTTATTTTTGTTATCCGAAAAATATAATTATTCACCCGAATAATGTTTCAAAACATTATTCGAAAACATCTACGTCTTAGGTTATGGGGTATTTATAATTGAATACAAAAATAAAGGTAAAATTGGGTCCATATTCATCTCCATTCAAAACTAATTTTTTTTATCCATGGAGGTGTTGAATATTGAAGACGGTGGGTCCTACATTTTTAAAATAAAAATATGCCTTCACAAAAGATCCCCTTTAGTGGGTAAAAGCACGTGCCTGTATAGAACGGAATTTTGAATAAGCATTTAATTTCCAAAATTGGAAAGTTTCGGAAAATATGTTTCCGAGTGGATTTCTAAAAATGAAAAGTCTTTAAAAACAATCCCGTATGTGTATACTTGCTTGTGGGACAGAGTGCGTTTGATTGCATAATTTCATAATATATGTTTTAATGATTTGGTTTTGACCCGGCCTCGCCGTGGCAAGTTGTACTTTACTTCCGCTTTCACCAGTTTCGAAAATGAACTTTCGCGATATAGTCTTAGGACAGCTTAAGGGTTCCCAGTGGCCCTTCGATTGTTTTGGGGTTCGAAATCCCCACTTTAAATATTGATCCCTTGAGGTTTGAAACCTCGACCCGTACTCGAATTGCAAGATCCGAACGAAGGTAACCAACCTTCGAAACTTAACCCGGGTATTTATATCCGGGCCGTTACAGTGAGACCCACTTTCGCCGCCGCAACCGTGCCTTGTTTCGCGTCGTTGTCTCGGTAAATCGACTGGTTCTCTCTCATCTTAACTCCTTTCTCTTCCCCGTTTATTCTCACTTGATCCTCACTCTTTCCTCTACCTTTCAAGGTCAAGAAAAGTTATATCTAACACCATGTCAAGTAGATTCAATCTCATTACTCCTTCCTTCCCCTATTTTTGAGCAAGGTAAACTCTCCTCCTTCCATTCTCTCATTTAGGGTTTAGATCTACATAAAGGTTCTCTTTTAACTAAGATCTATCCCTCCTAGGCCTTGTCTTAGCAAGATCTCATTGAATAGGAGCCCAAGGACTCACCTCCTTCATGCTTTTGAAGAAAGCCTCAAAGAGGCTAGATAATCCCTCTTCCGCTCTCCCCTCTAGTCCACGTTTGAGTCTTACATAGTTGTTTGAGGTCGGTTTTATGTTAGCAATGTTTTGAAACCAGTTTGAGTTAAAATAGTTTTGAATCAAAGCAAAACGAGTGAGATTTGAAGGAAAAACAAGCATCCAGGTTCAAATCTCGTCGCGGCGAAACCATGGTCGCTGCGGCGAGTTAGAGCATCACCAGAGGAGAAAGAATGCATTTCGCAGCCACGACCACGGTTTTCACCACAGAGAAACACCTGTGTCGCAGCCAGCGATTGCCTTCTCAGGGGGGATCTAGGGAGATTCCGCGGCCGCGACCGGCCCTCTCGCCGCCGTGAAATCCCCTTAGTGGCTTGGCTGAGCCACCCCTTGACCCCATTGGCTTGCGATGTTGGTTTTTGATTCCAATCCTTTTTAATCAAATCTAATTTTGAGATTATTTCAGAAAAATCGGATTTTGGAATATTTATTTAATAACGGGATTTTGGAATAAGGATAATTATTTTAATATTAAAAAGGAATTTTTACGAAATTTGAAATGTCAGTTTGAATGCTTGGATAATATTTTGAGAACCTTGTTTCAAATGTCGGGATCCTTAAACTTGATTAAATGATGAACAAATGGACTTGGAAATGGACATGGAAATGAACAATTGGACTTAGAATTGGCATAATTGTATGAATTGGTTTTTGAGGTTTTCGCTTTGAGAACGATTTGAGAATGGTTTGAAATGGTTGAATGACGGATTGGTGTTGGAACTGGTTTTAGGACTTGGTGCTTGAGTGTGTATATGACTAGTAGTCTTGTTCCTTATCACTTTCGTACTATTATCATAGGTGCTTGTGCTTGAGTTGCTTAAGTGGATGGTTGCTTGTGTGGACTTTGCTTGCGATACACTTTGCTGTTCAACTTACAGGTAAGTACCTTTATGGACTTACTCAGACTGATCAGACACACCCTCCTACATGTAGTTGTATGACATACTAGGTGTTGCATAAGCATTGAAGTATGCCATGTAGTATCATGCTTAGGTTGCATACTTGTCTGAGCATCTGTTTACTTATTGCATATGAAAAGAGAACGGTTGTGATCTATGTGAGTCCTAGATTCGTTGCTAGGGTAATAGGACAACTCAGTCACATCGGGCTTGTCCTCCATCGAGTCAGATTAGAGTTGAGCTTGTGGGCTCTTCTCACCATATTTACGAGACTACTGATATCCACACATACCATATGCGGATGGAAACTGCTATGCTATAGCCCATACTAGCCAACACCCACCCTAACGGGAAGGGGGGTGAGGGTAGGAGAGGGATATGCCACTTGTCATTCTTTGGGCCATTTATCGTATTTCTGCATATATATATATATATATATATATATATATATATATATATATATATACTGTCAGCATGCTTGAGTGTTTAAATATTATGCACTGCATTAGAAGCATCTTTATTAGGTATAGCGTATGTATATGTCTGCTTGTGGGAATAGAGTGCACATAGGGCCTCGGTCTGATGCAATGCCCTGCACATATTTTTTTAGGTTCGTTTACAGATTATGTGTGATCCATGCTTCTATGACGGGAAACTGCTTGGGCGATCGTAATTGGAATTCACTTGGCTTATAGGATTTCGTAAACCCGAGATTTCGAGGTTTTGGTTTTGACCCGGCCTCGCCGTGACAAGTTGTACTCTATTTCTGTTTTCCGCCATTTTACGACAAACGATTTCTGCGATATAGTCTCATAGGATTGGATAAGGGTACCCAACAACCCTACGCTTTATTTGGGGTTCGAAATCCCCACTTTAAACGCTCTCACTTGAGGTTTTGAAACCTCGACCTGTACCTGGATTGCAAGATCCGAACGAATGTATCCAACCTTCGAAACGTAACCCGAATATTTATATTTGGACCGTTACAAAGTTGGTATCAGAGCGAGGATGTGTAATTCGGGTACCAAAGGGTCGAGCGTATGTTTTGAAAACCGCCCATGAATTTCAAATGGTTTTAACAAAGTTTTAAAAAAGGGCAAAATGAATTTAATATGACTAGTATAATGAACTAAACCTTATAAACTTGACTTAGGAAAATAAAATTTGAAAGGTAAACTCGAGTGTTTAGAAGGCGATAGACCATCCAATAGTCCTTGGGAATTAGGTAGGCAAAACTTAGCTTGAACTTTATAGACGGGCATAGAAGACTCCAAGGAGTTTGCACCATGGTGATTGGAGTAGCAGGGTTAGGTCGTAGAGATCGGAAGGTAGTTGCCCCCTTCTGGTCAGTCGCCCCTCGAAGGGCGGCCTTAGGTAGCTTGATGTGATTATATAAACTGAGCCCGAGGGCGATCCCCCTCAAAGGGGATCATATTATTATTGATGATTGCTTCCATGCTGAGTGTTGTCATGCTTAGAATAGAAATCTGATTGGCGTGACGTGATTGTGAAACATAAATTGACTGATCTGTGCAAACGGGATGGCGGGAGTACCCTTATTTTTATATGGTCAAAGTCCAGTTTCAGTGAAATAGCCTTCCACTATGTGAACCTCTTTGATGACCTTATCGAGTCCTCCTCCCAGATATCTGTGTCCTCCACGGGAAATTGGGTGGGTAAACACATTGTCTTCGGGATTATATTTGGATATAATGGTTACTTGAGTGAGTATTGAAAGATGGTTCTTGACAAAGTTCTGAGTCTAGAGAGCAAGGTGTTTCTGGGGATGTCTTCCCCAACTCTTGTGATGAACAGCCAGTGTCATCTTGCCACAAAGAGTCGTACCAGAGTCCCACGGGAAAGGGGGATGATGAGTTAGTTGGGATGAGTCGATGGTTGCCTTTAGGGATCTCTGTTCGGTTACAATGGTGACTCTCTCTGAAATTGCATGACATAGCATAATCTTGTGTTCTCCAACATGTATCTTATGAACAACCATTATTGAAAAGTTGCACATGTCATTACATCTATGCTTAGTTACATTGCGTAGGTCTCGTGTTATACCTTGCCATCTTGCTGTCATGATCTTATGTCGTCACAACATGTCTACTTGGCCTATCGTACTTATTGAGCTAATGATTGATTGAAGCATGAACCGCATGATATGAATCTGCATGTTTATTGCTCGCTCTTGAATTAGGTTCATGATAGTGTGACCAACTCTTCTTTGTATGGATGCCTCGTAAAAGAATCTCCCTAGCATGTTAATTAATGTTGACTTGACTTTATTGGTTATAATCGTAGTTCCATCTGTGATCACATGATATGATGTAAGGTCTTGATAAATGCATCCATCGGTTTGAATACATATCTCCATATTTTAGTCATGGTGCCCCATTACTTGGACTCGTGTTATACATCACTATATATCCTCCCATGCTTTATATCATTGGAATATGATTGATTGATTCCTTTTATATCGACGTGTTAATCGATTAAATACATATATGTATCGTATGTTGTGATGAGCTATTAGCATCATGTAGGACCCTTGGTCGTGACTTGTGCGAATTTATACCTTGCCTACATTATTGTTGATTCTCTCTTGAGCTAGGTCCCTGATAGTGTGGTCCTTTCCTCTCTATATCATCTCAAAAATGTTTCACTTATCCTGGCATGATCAATGTTGAGTTCAATGATCGACTTTCTTTTTGTAATGGTTAACCCTAGCATGCTTACAAGTTATCACTCGGTAGAGTTTCCCCTATTACTATATGATATCCTCTCTTACATGCACGTATGGCTTGACACCTCGCATGATCACAAACCATGCTACATTATGATTTCGCATACGCATGATACATGAGTGTTAGATTGAATATGGTTGAATTACCTTGATGGTATTCATGTTCGATATGTGCTAATAAGTATATCCGTAGGGCTTATGTTTCCTGATCTGACTCACTAAATAGTTACATGTCGTACTTGTTACCATAATGTGGTGATTGATGTACCGGTTTATGTGAACTATTATAGTTCATTGTAGCATCACTACTAGAATTTTGTTCATAGACGTCGGTTAAAAACCGATGTAAAACAAAAATATTTTCGACGTGTTAGTGGGTGGCGTTAAAAATCCAAACTTTACCACATCGGTTTTTAACCGATGTCTATAATAATTTATAACATTGTTTTTATGTTTGATAACGATTTAAGTGCGTTGATATAATTACGTTTTGGTTGATGAACCTAATGTTCAACCATTGTTATTTTGCATTTCTAGACGTTTGAAACAGTGTAGGGCAATAAAAATATTGACATTAACATCACTAAATTTTTAAAAAGAGATGTTTTATTTTGATATACACATCGGTTATAAATTTTTCATTTTGTGCGCACTCTTTATTCATTTATATGTTTATGATATTAATTTATATAAATATAATGTATCATATTGAATATTTTGAAGTCGATGTTATTAGTATATTTTGAAATCGTTTTTTCAGTTGGAAAACGATGTTTTTATGTTGTAAGATATCAGTTTATACTTGTTTAATGATGTAACTGTTTCCTATTAGCATCGGGTAGCACTGCAGTTTTGATATATTCGAGGTTTCTGAAATTGTTTTGCATCTTTGCGGTCGACGTATGTACAAAAATAGACATCGCTTTTTTTATAGGATGCCCGATGTCTTTCAGTTATCAGCTATATATGTCATACGTTAAAACACACCTGTTAATTACATCCAAAATATCATCAACCAACATGCATTAACCACATTCAATATATCATCCACCAACATATACATTTACCATATTCAATAATCATCCATCAATATACATTACCATATTCAACATACATTCACCACAACTATTACGCTACAAAAGGCAACAACCCACATTGATAACGTCATTCAAAAATGATTAAGGACTCCCAACACATACCATAGCTAACTAAGGCATTTAATGGGCCTTGTAGGTTGCAAAAGCTAGATCACAAGTGTACGCCTGCATTACCTTATTCAAGCATACCTCTGCCAAGCAATTCGGCCCTCTCTTTAGCTTCCTATGTGCGCCCCTGATGCCTTAGGAAGTACTTAATTGTCTAGACTATCTTTAAGAGAATCCGCCTCTTTGACAACTTGTTCCACCTTTCTATGAAAATAGTTCCAATTCATAAGAGATAGGAACACAATGGCAATATAATCATTTCATATGACAAGATAATCATTTCAACAATCTGGCAACTGTTTGAAATCTATTCAAAATTAAATATTTTAAAATCTGTACGTAATTTGTAGTACTATATGTAGAACATACCTTAATGATTCGAGGAAGTGTTTGGAACATTTCACGAATGAGGGCACTCCATTCAGATTCTCGGCAATGTGTAAAATTGTAGTAAATTAATCAAAATTTTGGAACTAATCATTTGATAAACTAATAAATGGTGTGTTTGACGTTCAGATCCAATATCACTGATTCCTTGGCTTCTTTTTTTGGAGGGGGGAGGCTCAAGTGATCACTTTTGGAACTGATCACTTTTGATAAGCTACATCTAATGATCAGTTCAAGATCAAAATCAACTAAAAAATAGTGGATTTCCCTTGGCTCACCAACATGGAGCCTCTTCTAGGGAGGCAAGCAACAAACTATAATATATGACATGAAAGCAATTAAAATTACAAAAAATGGAAACTCAAATTATAATATATGAAAGCACACATCAGAAACTACAATTTCTAATAAGAAACTCAAATTACCTTCATAGTTGACCCTTTTGGGTGAAAGCAAATCATTAGCACAAACCCACAAGCAAACTAGAATTTCCTCGTTTTCCCTGACCATATGAAAGTAACTAGACAGTATGAGGTAGTGATTATGAAAAACCTTCCAGCCTCACAACACTTAAAATCTTACAGCTTCTAATAAACATACCTGCTTAATGCAGCAGTAACAATTGAAAAAACATACCTACTCAATGAAGTAAACAAGCAACTCCATTGCGAGTTCACGGTCACCAGACTGTGATGCCGTCTCCATAACATCTTTGTAAAGATTGTCTTTCTTTGACAATGCAATGGATTGCTTCCACCTATCAGCTTTCTTGTAGATATAAGCAGCAATACGCCTCCTTTCAAGCAGTTCATGTTTCTCAACATGTTAATGAAATGTAGCGCAAGAGATTAAATGATAATTCATAATAACTGTACGAACAGAACTTTCAGAAGTTTAGAATATGGCTACCTTCTGTGCAAGGCCAATCTGATCAAAGTTATCATGCATAAATAAAGCTCAAAAGTTATGATCCTTGCATGCATCATTCAAAACCAACAAATCGAAGAACAGGAAAGCTGAATTGAGCTTAGAAGAGCGATCAAAATAACTAGTGGAACAAGATTAGACCAGTTCATCACTATAAAAAATAATATTTTATTTAATAAATCATGCATTATGAGCATCACACTCATTTAAAGTAAAATCTACTGCCATATTAGCATACCAAATTGAATGAAAAAAGAAAGAAAAGAAGGGCATCAAGTGGAATTTTTATTCTTGCAATGTATGCTCTCTCCTAAATGAATGAAAGCCAACACTAATTTATCAAAAAGAGAGGACAATTTGGTAATACCATGATGATCAATAGTAAATGAAGGCTACAAGGCAAATCGCATAATTAAGAACACAAGAAAAGATGTTTAGAAAATCTGCTTCATATAAAATTTTGAGCATTGAAATGTGTAGCTTGATTTCATAGATTAAGCCATTAATTTACACTCTAATTTTAACTTTTAATTAACTAAATATATTATTATCAAAACGCTTAACGCTAATGAAATTATAGCGTTTTAAACTCTTTTACACTTATGTTAACTTTCAATTTACACTCTGACTTTCGCTTTCAATTAAATATATTTACACCACAAACAGTAGCAGTAGGCATAGGATGTCTATCAAGCATACAAGACTGAATACAAGTCATAGGCAATTTCTTCCTATGCCCTCCCAATGCTAACACCCTTTTCAACCAGCTAGGACCGAACATTTTCTTATTAAACCTCTTAGGTTTTCCAGCATGTTTCAAAGAAGAATTATAAGCACACATCATCACATTACTAGGTACAACAGACTTAATAACATCATCATGAGATTCATATAAGTCACCTAGATTATGCACATCACACTTCAACACATCATGCTCACAATCAGATTGCATCACAGTGGGTTTAAGAGCATGTATTTCAGAATTGATAGCCATTTTAGCACATGATTCAGCGGAGGTTTTATTAAGCATATCAACAAATACATCACAACCTTCGGCAAAGTGCAATCTTATTGGTACTTCTCCAACTAATATAAAATCAGATTTAAGAGCATGAATCAAAGGAGAGACACAAGGATTAGGAGAAGAGATAGAAACCTTTACCACCTGTTTTTCTTGCCCTTCTAATGTGTGAGTGTGGCTTACTTTGTTTTTTTCTTGGTGCTCAGTTTTGCGCATTTCTTTCTCATCACAGACACTATTTTTCTGCACTTGATCAGCAGCAGCACATGGCATTTTCTCAGCAGCAATTACAACTTCAAAATGCTGTCTTTCAGCAGCTCGTACAGCAGCTCTTTTTGGTGTGTTTCCAGCTGCAACAACACCTCCAAATTGCTGTCTTTCAGGAGCATGACTCAACCGGTTTTCAACAGCAACAACCTCTATAGTTTGCTAGCTCAAGGCA
This sequence comes from Persicaria maculosa, assembly GCA_963922045.1. Classification (NCBI taxonomy): domain Eukaryota; kingdom Viridiplantae; phylum Streptophyta; class Magnoliopsida; order Caryophyllales; family Polygonaceae; genus Persicaria; species Persicaria maculosa. The sequence goes on along the minus strand of OY998257.1, from coordinate 17,682,101 downwards.
ACCTCCAAGTGCTGTTTTACAGCAGCCCCAACAGCCTCTATTTCCAGCATGTTAGCAGCCCCAACAACTCTATTTTGCTGCTCCTCAGCAGCCTCAGATGCTACACTTTTTAGCCTGATAGATACTTCACTTTCAGCAGCAAACAATTGCATTTTAGAGCCTTTTTCTGAATCAACAGCAGGTAAGGAATTCAAACTCAGTCAAATTATCACTGCTAAACTGAATGACATCCTTGAAATTATTAAACTCAGCAGGTAAGGAATTCAACAAAAAAATCAGAAAGATGAGAATCCTTGATTTTGTCATCACATCTTTCCAAATCTTGAGTCATTTAAAAAAAATTATCAAAGTTATCATGCAAAGATTGATTCACATTCATCTTGAAGGTAAACAATCTACAAAACAAAGATATATGGCTAGGCATGGATTTAACCAAAAATAGTGACTCTTCCTTTTGCTTATGTATGCTTTCAGATGAACTCCAAAGGGTTATTACTACTACTATACAACTGCAAGAGCATGAAACAATCATATGAATGCACTACATCAGAAGAGAGTGAGAGTTTAGCGTTATGAAATAATCATTTACAAGGCAGAAGGAGTGTATTCTTACCTTCAACTCCAAATCTAATATATGAATGATAGAAGTATTAAATATCCAAGGAAACTCCAAATCTGCAATCAGAAGTTCATATTTACAACCCTAGATCTACAGGAAAAAAAATCGCAGCAAACAAACCCTAGATCTACATGTTAAAATCTGCAATCACAGGTTCACATTTAAATCCTTAGATCTAGAAAAAGAAAAATCATAGCAAACAAACCCTAGAATTACATGTTCAAATCTGCAGTCACAAGTTCACAAACAGGGAAGGAGGATGGAAAGGCACAGCATTCGGCAAGAAAAAGATGACCAGAATGAAAAAAAAAGGGAATGAGGAGGGCCAGATCTAAAAAAATACTTCGATACTTACTTAGATCTACCATCCCAAACACAAGATCCGCCATTGCAGCCGCTATCTCCTAATGAACATCATCAGACAAAAATTTTGCAAAGGTTTAAAAAAATCGAAGATACTCATAAAACCTAAACAAAGAGGAGAAAAATCAAAAGATTTACCCAGATCTACGAAGGGATGTACTTGGCTCATCTCGTCTTCACGCTCAATCACGCAGGTGGGGCTCCCGACTTCGGCATCGTGGTAGTCAGAGGCGCCAGATCTGAGGGCAGGGAAAGAATCGAGAGGGGGAGAGGAAGAAGACCATGGGGTACGTCGGGATTCGCCATGGCTGAGGGTAGGAGTTCTCAGATCTAGAGAAGGTCGAGGAAGAGAGACCATAGAAACTGAATCAGTGTAGAAGAACGGAGAATAGTAACTAGGGATTTCAAATTTCAGTTTGGGGAAATTTGAGTTTAAGGGGGAAATTTTTTAAAGTGTTGAAGGGAAGTAGTGAGTGAAAATTTTATAAAGTGAATTCACTCTTCTTCTTTTTTGAAGTGTTGGGATCTGACTGAAGTGATTGGAGCTACCCCTTTTACCGCTTCAAATTTTAACTAAGTGTTAAGAGCGCGCTTTCGAAATTTTTGAAAATGAAGTTTTGACATTGTCCAAAAAGTACGGCCGAAGTATTAAATCTCAATAACATCGACAATTTTTAAAACGATGTTATAACTATTTTTAACATCAGGCGTTTTTCTAACCAATATAAAAGAGCTGATGTCTATGAACAGAATTCTAGTAGTGCATGCTTATAACCTATCACCCGTGATGTTCTCCTTGTTACTCTATGATGATCCCCCATGCCCTCATGAATATTATGTTGGACTCGTTTGAATCACTTTTGACTATGCCCATGTCTCGTCATGCATCACTAGTGTCATGCCTATCTACTTGTCTCCTGATGTGATTCCCCATGCCCCATGACATTCCCTTATGCTTTTAAGCATGAATAGCTTGAGACCTTCCATGAACACACACACCACGATAGTTGCAAAACGTTCGCATGATCACAGTACCTTATATGAATATAGCGTATTGCTCTCTGGTAGCATGACATCTTAGGAACATTATCCTAGTTGCATTGTGACGTGCATATGTATGCCTCATATAAATTATTGGCCTTACCATATGATGCTCTTGTGATGCTTATTGTGTTCTAGTAGCTTGTACATCAGTAACCATCTTTAGTTATACTTACACCACATCATGACCGGTTATAGTTATATAGGACATGCTTTCTGATTACTACCTCATCATATGATTACATGCCATACTTGTCTTATCATGTAGACCTCAATGATACATGATGTGATAGTTACTATGCCACCTCACGTGTTCTTGCATGGCACTTAGTCTGAATGTTATGATAATACCTCAGCATTTTGTGTTTGACCTCATTCGTTAATGTGCATACCATGCTCATGCATGTGGTCATACATGTAATACTTGCTCTACTTGTTAAATCTCACATGACCATTACTGGTTTCCGCACAACTTGCTTAAGATTCTATGCATCTCTGGTTCTTGGAATGATAGACTACTAGGTTGTCTCAGATGCGCCTCCGTGTAAGACTTGATTATGACTTTTGAAATAAATGCATATGTCATTGATCCTTGAGATAGGTACATGTTAGTGTGGATTAATGTGATTGATGTGCTCCATGATGAATTCGTGAGTGCTTGTCACGATTGTAACCTCATAAGCTTCTATAAGGGCATCGTCGCTATTCTTGGGTTGGAGTCTTGTCTCTAGTCTTGTTATCTTTGGCTTTGGCCGTGTTTGTCTCCGAAATGAACTTGGGTCATCCGTCCTTGTCACTCCCCTATCTCTGCTGACTTGGTAATGAATATCTCATGGTTGTCTCTCCATACTAATGTGCCGACTATATTAATATAAGATTGCGTGTGTTGGCTTCCATTCTTCATTATATGGTTGTGGTCCCTTTGTAGGGAAGTCGGAGAGTGGTAAGGGATTGAATCTTCGGATCGATCGGTGATAGTGTGAGATGGTTTTTTTTAGAGAGGTAGGATAGTACTGTCAAGATGCCTTAAACGAAAGGTATGAGTTACTAAGCATGTTGATCGAGGATCCTCGTAAATGGCACGATATGGGTTGTTATACTAAAGATAGTATCTAGGTTGTCGGAAATGAATTTTGGGTGGCGATGAGGCATGTTTCATTAAGGATGTTTGAAAGATTTTGGGCTCTAGGACTAAGTCATTGTGTGGGTATTTAGGGCGATTTTTGGTATAAGGAGGGATCCGGGTTTTTGCTAAAGATCGAGTAGTATGCGATGGTTTGAGAAACCATAAATCTTGGGAAATCTATTGTTCATGTATAAGAGGTTGGAGACGTAATGGACTACTTTAGAGTATCAGGTTATTGTTGAGGATGATTGCTAGAGTTTCCATTTGAGATCTTTCAAAAAAGGAATTGGAGGATCCTAGTCTAAGGAGGAGATCGAGGTGGCTAGGTAAGGATTTCTGATTTTGGAGATGTGAGGAGTCTATAGGTGGGCCCTTGGAAAAGGCCGGTATTTATATGGGAATGTCATAAGGTTATCCGTGAGACTGTTCATTGGGGATCGAAATAGGAGAGTCGAGGAAATGAGAAATGAGATTGCTCCTTAGAGGTGGATTGGCAGAAAGCGTTAGTTGTGGAAATGAGATCCTAGTATTGAATGATCAATTGGGATTTCCTTGAGAGAGTAGTGATCAGGTAGGATCTTAGAAGCACTAGTGGTCTATGATCTGATAAAAGGTTTGATGAGAGTTGGAGTGTTGGGTCAATCCCCGTTTCTCGAGGAACTTAGGCTGGAAATGTATGAATGATTTGATGTACTGAGATGGTGATCTAGAGTGGTGAGTAAGTGGAAAGTGCTATTCTAGAGTCTTCTTGAGCGTTTGTGTTGAGTCTGAGAGTCTCCGTGTTTCACAGCGAGGACGATGGATACGAGGCATGAGCAAATGATTCCCATTCAGTTGCTGATCCCACTGGGCCGAGACGAGCTTCGGGAGATGCTGAGAGAGCTCATCAGAGAGGATCGGTCTGCGAAGTCAGAGGCCCCGATCCCGATTTTCCCTCCACAGGATCCGTTAGCTACGACATATTACACCCCACCCATTTGGGGAGGGAGGAGATCGAGGGCTATGAGACCCATTAGGGGCACCACCGCTGTCAGACGATCTTTCGCCAGAGGGCGTAGAGGAGGCCCATTCTGAGTCCCATCAGCACCAGTCGCACAACATGGGACTCCAGACAGACACATCACTTGCTACAGATGCTTTGAGATGGGCTACTACGTTCATAAATGCTCGAGGAGGGCCACTCTATGTTTTTCCTGTGGAGTTAGAGGACAAAGGGCACCTCATTGCCCCCGAGATGGTAGGATTACGACCATGCCTACTCTTAGGCCTACAGAGACTCCGATGCCCCCGCTACCGACTTATAAACAGGACCAGAGGAGAGGATTCACAGCTAGCAAAGCACTACCTCCGGGACAAGCTCAGTTGTCCTCCAAACCGTTGGGCTCGGCTTATTTCATAGGAGTTCCTTTCAGAGGGTCATACGTCAGTTTATCTCCATCGAATATCGTTCATCAGACGGGAGCAGATGATGGTCTCGCCCCTCCTACTACAGGTGGTGGGTTTCCCCTTACTCGACTCGGTGGTTTCCGCGGTGTCAACATATGATATTGAGGTTGACTTGTAATGATGTGCTAACTCCATGATACATAATCCGTTGATATCCTGACATGTGTGCTTGTGTGATTTCTATGATGGTTCGATGATGCACTAGTTATGCTCTCAGTATGAGGTAGAGACACTTTTGTGACTCGTAGTATGATGTAGAGACCTTGTTATTACATTAGCATGCATTGAGATGTCTTTTGTGACTTATGGTCAGTTTTAGAAATGTTATGCGGTTGAGATGCTTTTGACATGTTTGGTTTTGAGTTGAGACATGATGGTTGTTATATATATGAGTTGATGCATTTTGGTTGAGGATTCCTATTAAGTTGAGATTGCCAGATTGATTGATTCCGTAACCTAGGAAGAGAATATGGGAATAGCCTTTAGAGGTGGATGACTCCACCTTTCGAGATTGTTTATGTTGATGAATGATTGGGGTTTTTAAAGAGTTTGAAACCATTTTGAGAAAAGAATTGCTTTTCGAAAGGTTTTAGTCTCGGGGACGAGACTTGTTTTTAGAGGTGGATGACTATAAAGACTGGAATTCTGAATAAGTATTTAATTGCCAAAATTGGAAAGTTTCGAAAAATCCCGTCCCCGAGTGGATTTCTAAAAATGGAAAGTCTTTGAAAACAATCCCGACATGTTTTAAAACACAGATTTCGAGCTAAATCCCACTATATTATTCGAATTTTAAATATAGAGTCTTGTGAGTCGTCTGAAATGGATTTGAAACTCGAGTCAAATTTCGGGATAGATAGTCGGACTTAGGGTCAGATGAGCGGAATCTCTCTCTCTCCTTAGGCCAGCCTCCCTCCCTCTCTCCTCTCCTCTCTTCCACTCATTCTCTCTCCTCATCCCACTACCCATTATTATTTTATCTTCACCATCATAAAACCCTATGGAGCTCCTATAAGTGGAATGCGCTCATCCCCAAAAGTCTCAGAAAATCAACATAAAAATCTGAGCCACCCACCTCTCTCTCTCATTTCATCACCTTTTCCAAAAAATCAAAACCCTAAACCAAGTTCTCACCTTTTTCTCCTTTCAATCCATCTCCTCACTCCCCATTCTCCATTTCTTGTTTCTCACCCACAAAAACACCCAGAAACACCTCCAAGAAGACCTCCTCTTAAAGAAAGAACCCAAAAATCGGAATCAGAAAGCAATTTCCACACAAAAACCACCTTTTGTCCACATTTCGCCACCGCGAGATCCTAGTCGCGCCCACGAGTTCTAGGTCGTGCGCCACGAGATCATTGTCGTCGTTGCGACACTCGAGCCCAGAACCAGAGTTCTTCCTCATGGACACGAGACCCACTTTCGCCACCACGACTGTGCCCAGTTTTGCGTCGTTGTTTCAGTAAATAGACACGTTCTCTCTCATCTTAACTCCTTTTTCTTCCCCGGTTGTTCTTGCTTGTTCCTCACTTTTTCCTCTACCTTCAAGGTTAAGAAAAATCAATTTTAATGCCTTGTGAAGTGGATTCGAGCTCATTACTCCTTCCTTCCCCTGTTTTTGATCAAGGTAAACTATCCTCCTTCCATCCTCTTGTTTTGGGTTTAGATCTACGTAAATGTTCTCTTTTAACCAAGATCTATCACTCCTAGGCCTTGTCATAGCAAGATCTCATTGAATCGGAGCCCAAGGACTCACCTCCTTCAAGTTTTTGAAGAAAGCCTCCAAGAGACTAGATAATTCCTCTTTCGCTCTCCCCTCTAGTCCACGTTTGAGTCTTACATGGTTGTTTGAGGTCGGTTGTATGTTAAAAATGTTTTGAAACAAGTTTGAGTTAAAATGGTTTTGAATCGAAGCAAAATGAGTGAGATTTGAAGCACAAGCTAGCATCCAGGTTTAAATCTCGCCGCAGCGAAACCATGGTCGCCACTGCGAGTTTGAACATCACTAGAGGAGGAAGAAGGCATTTCGCGGTCGCGACCATGGTTTTCACCACAACGAAACCCCTGTGTCGCGGCCAGCAATTGCCTTCTTGCGGGGGGAATCTGGGGAGATTTTGCGGCCGCGATCGACCCTCTTGCCGCCGCGAAATCCCCCCTAGTGGCTTGGCCGAGCCACCCCTTGACCCCATTGGCTTGCGATGTTGGTTTTTGATTCCGATCCTTTTTAATCAAATCTAAGTTTGAGATTATTTCAGAAAATAGGATTTTCGAATATTAATTGAATAACGGGATTTTGGAATAAGGATGATTATTTTAATATTAAAAAGGGTTTTTGACGGAATTTGAAATGTCGTTTTAATTCTTGGAAAATGTTTTGATAACCTTGTTTCAAAAGTCAGGATCCTTAAACTTGATTAAATGATGAACAATTGGACTTGGAAATGAACTTGAGTATTATATAATTGGCATAATTGGATAAGTTGGCTTTTGAGGTTTCCGCTTTGAGAACGATTTGAGAATGGTTTGAAATGGTTGAACGACTGATTGGTTTTGGAAATGGTTTTAGGACTTGGTCCTTGAGTGTGAGTATGACTAGTAGTCTTGTTTCTTATCGCTTTCGTACTATTATCATAGGTGCTTGTGCTTGAGTTGCTTAAGTGGATGGTTGATTGTATGGACTTTGCTTGTGATACAGTTTGATGATAGGCTTATCAGGTAAGTTCCTTTATGGACTTACTCAGACTGATCAGACACACCCTCCTACATGTAGTTGTATGACATACTAGGTGTTGCATAAGCATTGAAGCATGCCATGTAGTATCATGCTTAGGTTGCACACTTGTCTGAGCATCTATTTACTTATTGCGTATGAAAAGAGAACAATTGTGATCTATGTGAGTCCTAGATTCGTTGCTAGGGTTATAGGACAGCCCAGTCTCATCGGGCTTGTCCTCCACCGAGTCAAATTAGAGTTGAGCTTGCGAGCTCTTCTCACCATATTTACGAGACCATTGATGCGCACACATACCATTTGCGGATGGCAACTGCTATGCTATAGCCCGTACTAGCCATGACCCACCCTAACGGGAAGGGGGGTGGCGGTAGGATAGGGAAATGCCACTTGGCATTCTATGGGCCATTAATTGTATTTATGCATATATATACAAATTGTCAGCATGCTTGAGTGTTTAAATATTCCGCGCTACATTAGAAGCATCTTTATTAGGTATAGAGTATATATATGCCTACTTGTGGGAATAGAGTGCACATAGGGTCTCGGACTGATCTCATGTCCTGCACATATTTTTTTAGGTTCGTTTGCAGATTATGTGTGATCCAGGCTTCTATGACGGGAAACTACTTGGGTGATCATAATTGGAATTCACTTGGATTATATAGGATTTAGTAAACCTGAGATTTCAAGGTTTTGGTTTTGACCCGGCCTCGCCGTGGCAAGTTGTACGCTATTTCTTTTTTCCGCCATTTTACGACGAACGATTTCCGCGATATAGTCTCATAGGACAGGATAAGGGTACCCAACGGCCCTACGCTTTATTTAGGGTTTGAAATCCCCACTTTAAACGCTCTCACTTGAGGTTTTGAAACCTCAACCTGTACCTGGATTGCAAGATCCGAACGAAGGTATCCAACCTTCGATACGTAACCCGAATATTTATATTTGGGCCGTTATAGTGCCTATCCATGGAGGTGATGAATGGGGGAAGTGGGTCCCACCTTTTTTAAATGCGAAAATAAGAAAAATCCCTTATTTATCTAAGTCATCCATCTCCTCTCCATCAACGGCCCATAATTGTGTACAAGGTACACCCTAAGAGGTATGTATACCTGAACCACACCCTATATATGTGTGTGTCTTGGTAAGGAGGTAAATGTTGGTGAACCAATAAAATAGGGTCCTTGCATTAGGCCAATCCAAGCCCGGTAGAGTTTGTCGGACCTTGACGAAGTGGGTTAGTTTTACTAATTTACTTAGGTAGAAAAGACACACACAAATGATTTACTGTGAAAATTCTATAAATTACACCCAGATAGTGAGGGATGAAAAAACCACACTTATATATCTTGGGGATGATTTCGAATAGAACTGCTTTTCTTATTAAAGGGAAAGCCTAAAACTTGCTAGTACAAACCAACATATATACTATGTATTGATGGTTATCCTTCATCAACCTTGTAATTAGTAACCTATCACAACTAACATTAAAATCCTTGATGCACCAATGTTCTCTATGAGCTCTCTCGCCCCACCCATTTACAACACTTTCTGTTGAGAATATGATATGGGACAGTATCCCACATGGGAAAATATAGTGAAACCAAGCAGGGGCGGAGCTACGGGTGTTTGGGGTGCTCGAGCACCCCCCTAGCGGAAAGAAAATACAAAAAAAATTGCATATATTTAGTATATTTAAGATAATATAATATCTTTAAATGATATTTAAAATAAGAGTGCTCTTTAGCTCTAGTGGTAAAGCAAGGAAGGAATGAGAGAAGGAGAATCAAAAGGTCTTGCGTTCAAATCTCAATTTCTTTACTTTTTTATTTGTTTTACTATATCATTAATTCTTCTTGATTTCTCCCTATGTTTTTTTGTTTATATCAACTATTTCATTTAAAAATCATATTTATGTTTAAATTATGCGTTTAATCTTTTCTTTCAATATTATTTTATAAATAATTCTTCGTGATTTTTTTTCTATATTTTTTGTTTCTCTTCTATTTTTTGGTTTCTCTCAACTATTTAAATACAAAAAATCATTAAAAATCACAATTTTAGTGTTTTTTCAATATTTTTAAAAAAATCTTCTAAATAAGTATACACAAACAAAAAAATATTTTACAAAATTTTTTTAGCACCCCGCTAAAAGAAATCCTGGCTCTGCCACTGAAACCAAGCCTTGTATATGAGTTGGTGGAGCACTCCTTCTAATGATGATTGGTTTTAGGATGGAACTACACGCGGCTTGGTTAGCGCAATATGACCCACCGTAATTTAACATGGTATCAGAGCCGGGTTCGGATGAGTGCGATGCGATTTGAGTTCCTAGTCTAGTTGGTTGGCCAACCTTTAAGGCATTGAGTCGTCAAGTATAACTGACAAATAATGCATAACCAGATAACTTCACTTAGAATGAAACTCTACTTGACTTGGATACTTTTTAAACACTTTGTAGATTCATCCTAATACTAAAGCTACGCAATCTACAAAGAAATGAAACATTTCATCATTTTTCCTTGAGTAAAATATATGGCTTTACCAAGAGAATTTTTTTATGCTCTGCATTCTTGTAGGCTCAATCTTCAAGATCAATCTTTCGCTTTTCATTTTTCTAGATAGCCTTATATGAGAAGAGATCTCCTACAACACTCGGTGTACCCTTTGGTACAACACAAAATTATTTGTAATATTTTTTAATTATAAAAAAAATATAAAAATTATATTTATATTGTAAATATTTAATAATATATATTTAAATAATTTTTTAATATAAAATAATGTTTTAAAAAATATGAAAATTAGAAGAGTCATTATGTTAGAATATTAATTATAGTAATTATTAAAATATCATTTTATAAGAAAAAATATGCAAATATATATTATTAAACATGTACAATATAAATATAATATTTATAATTTTTTTATAATTAAAAAATATCACAAATAATTTTGTATTGTACTCAATGGTGCACCCAAGTGTTGTAGGAGATCTCTTCTCACCTTATATCCTTAGAAAATCAGAGCCTTCCTTCCTTTTCATGTTAGGCAGGGACGCAGGGTCTTATAACCTTTGCAATTTGCTGTTACAACTACCACTAACCTGCACAAGTACTTAACACACCTTAAGAACACACCTTAAGAACACAAAATGTTTGTCTTTCACAACCGGATGACATAAAGATAAAAAAAAGTTTTTCAGGAGTTTTATTCTAAAATTAATTAGTATAAAAAGGACTCCATCCGTCTCAAAATTTAAGTCATTTTAGAATTGTACACAAATTTTAATAAAATACTCGCTCCTTAATCAATATCACCATTCTAATCATTTTTTCATAAATTTTATTATTTTTTTAATATTCACTATATTTTTTAACCAATTAAAATCTTTAAAAAGGTCAACAATGCACAAATCAATGCAAATCATTACTATTCTCTACCTAGAAAACCTAAAATAATGGAGAGTATATATTTTGATACAAATTAATTATTTTAAAACGATTTAAATTTTGAGACGGAAGGAGTATATACCCGACGGTCTTATTATTCAGCACATTAAATAAAGGCGCAGCCACGTATAGCTCTATATAGAGTAGGAAACTGATCCCCACCGTACAGTCACTTTGTAGGTACGTCTTCATTATGAAATCCAAACATGTGAAACTGTTGTATTAGTTATGTGCCACTCAATGCCTCGATGGCCTATAACTCTATAAGAGATTAAGAAAATGGATGGGATATATATATATAAGATGAAGAATCGTCCACGTGATATAGCTAGCCCTTGTATATAGTCTGGGTGTAGCCTTTCATTAATAGTCAAGTTTTTTGACGGACAAATTCAACTTGAACTAGTTGTTGCTGTCCGATATCCTATAACGGTTGATTTTTTTATTTTTTAATTTGGGTCGGCCAATGAGAGCAGAGCTCTCAAGCAACTAAAATTAAGAAACACATGGGCTACACACGTGGGAGGCGGACAGTAGCCATTTTTCTAGGCAGCTCCGAAAGAAAAAATAAAACCTCACGGAAATTGTAATGTCATTTTAATCACGGTTCTAAGACTTTAGGAGTTTTAAGTTAGACTTAGTTTAGATTAAGAGCTAATTATGGTTTTATACTTACACATAGACCTGGGCAAACGCGGGTAGGCCCGTTCGGTCCGTTAATGCGGACGGGCTTGAACAAGAGAAAAAGCCCACGCGGGCTGCTAGGTCCGGTCGCACCCGCAGCGGGTGCGGGATTGAACATATCAATTAACGGCCCGTAACGGGTACCCGTCTTTTTTATTAAAATTAATATGTATATATACATATATGTAATAAATAATATTAATTATTCATTTAAAAAAAAAAACAATAACTATATATGTAATATATACATACAGTAGGTATTCATTTAAAAAATAACAGTACGCTTAGCTTAGTATATATATAAATAATATATATATATATATATATATATATATATATATATATATATATATATATATATATATATATATATATAGAATGGATCAATTGTGCACACATCTTAGGGTGTACTTTGTGCACAATTGGTGGCCATTGATAGGATGTTGATGGATGGGTGAGATTAAATGGGGATTTTTTGTTTTTAATCAAAAATAAGTGGGCCCCGCATGAAAATTGAAAAACCGGTGTTACTCTCTTTTAAGTGGGCGCATGGGGGTGGGCATGAAATCTGGTTTTGGTTATTTTTTTATTTGGGGATGAAATCTGGTTTTGGTTATTTTAAAACGTGGGACCCATTTTTTTATTTGGTAAATCTGGTTCATTTTTTATTTGGAACGGTTATTTGGTAAACCATACTATTTAATGAAAGCTTATTATCTTAATGTAGATACCTAACGATGAACCAGTAGTGCTACGAGCCTAAGGCACCAATTGAGCAAGAAAATATTCGAAATTTTTGAACTCACTGATTCTAGAAGCCGAGTGACATTAACAATATCAAGTGAATTAGTAGAGATGGGTGTTTGGCGTCCTGAATGGCTTCCATTTGCATCGTTCAAGTCATCATCCAACAATTCAGGAACTTCCTCCTATTAAAACAATTATGATCAGAAAAGATGTTCCAACATCACTAAAATAATATTCAACTAAGTTCTCAGTTGCAAAGTTACCTCCTCAGGGACTTGAATGATAGCTAGCATAGCTGGGGAGCATGGCTTTGGGGTCTCCATAAATAGTGATGTTAAATCTATTTATTATTCAGTAGAATATCGCAAATTGGGTAGGGATTAGTTGTTAAATCTGTTTATTATTTAGTAAAATATCGCAAATTGGATAGGGATTAGTTGTTAAATCTGTTTATTATTCAGTAGAATATCGCAAATTGAGTAGGGAAATATGAGATGGCTACTTTTATTCGTGTAGACATGAAACATTATTCGGTTGAATACAAGCATTATTCGGTGATTCTATAGTGATTATTAGCAAATAATGTTCTCTACACAATTTCAAATATTATTTATACGAAACTAAACATTATTCGGTGAAATGTAAAACATTATTCATTGAAATATGACACATTATTCGGATAATCAGGATTCGAGGTTTCTTTTATCTGAAATTGATGAACAAAAAAAATATTATTCGGTAGTATGTGACAAATTATTCAGTGGAATTGGTTTATTTAGATATGAACTAGATGAAAAAAGATAACATAACATTATTCGGTAGATTGTGAAACATTATCATGTGGGCCCCAATAACAAATCACCTAAAATTAAAAATATTTATTTTTCACAAATATTTTATATATTTAAAAAAAGAAGGAAAAAAATCCAGTAAATTTAAGGTAAAAATTATTTTCGAAAAATAAATTAAATCGGACCCACATTTGATTTATCTACATTTAAAAAAGTGGAAAATAAATAATATGAGGGTCCCACAAATTCAAAATCTGAAAACTCAATTTGAATATGGGAGTGATACATTCACGCGCATGCACTAAGAAAGTGGTTGGTTTTTTTTATGTGGGCCCCCTTTTTTTATTTAACAAATAAAAAAAAATCCATTTAATCTCTACCCTCCATCTTCCATGAATTAACGGCTCAGATTTGTGCACAAGGTACACCCTAAGGGGTGTGTACACTTGAACCACACCCTATATATATATATATATATATATATATATATATATATATATATATATATATATATATATATATATATATATATATATATATATTGAAAACAGTAGGATCTCTCTACTGAGCCATTTTTCGGGGTCTCAAAGGGGCGTGTAAACAAAATGTCTCAAGAACTTGAAAGATGTAACGATGAGATTCAAGACTCCCATCAAGCCATTCTCCTTCTGAATTCCTTGCCCACTCAGATTGACAATTTTAAAGACGTTATTCAATTTAGCCGTGATGAATTGACTAAAGACAAACTCACTGAGCCATTATTGAGAAAAATGAGATCATGAAAGTTTTAAAATAAAAGGTCTAAAAACTGATAAGAATGATAAGCCTGATGTAACGGCCCAGATATAAATATACGAGATACGTTTCGAAGGTCGGATACCTTCGTTCGGATGTTGCAATTCAGGTATGGGTCGAGGTTTCAAACCTCTAATCAGTCGAAGTCTCAGAAATTCAATTTAAACGAAAGTAAAGCGGAAGTAAGGTTTAGATACAAAAGCCACGGCAGAGCCGGAACAAAACCAAAACATAAATTCTAAAGTCATATAGCCAAATTAGCGGGGTTAGACAGATTTCTTTCCAATCGCCCGGGGGATTTTCCCACGCCATAGAGACATGGAGGAATCATACCTAAAAACAATTGGTGCGAGCGGGATCAGACCGAGGCCCCAACACACCCTGTCCCGCAAGAGAACATACACATACGCTAATAATAAAGATGATGAAGATGCGGAAATTAAATCACACTAACATGATTCTAATTTACAATATGCGAAAAAAGAACTGTAAAGGCGCCCAAAGAATGCCAAGTGGCATATCTCTCTCCAACCTCTGCACCCCTTCCCGTTAGTGTAGAGACTAGCCAGTTCGGTGCTATAGCATAGCAATATCCTCGTGGTGGTGCACTCACCACGGCATCATCATATCATATCATATCATATCATCTCTTGCCCGATAGTGCTGGGCTATCATATCATGCTCATATCGACTCGATAGACTCAGGGCACCCGATGGGGCTGGGCTACCTTATGACCCTAACAGAGACTCTAGGACTATCACAGATAACGGCCGTTCTGTTACATACGCATAAAGAAATAGAATGCTAAATCACAAGTGCAATCCTAGCATGATACTACATGGCATGCTTTAATGCTTATGCAACACCTAGTATGTCATATATTCACAAGCAGGTAATCTCTTTCGAATCTGAGTAAGCCCATAAAGGAACTTACCTGAATAAGTCGAACAACAGAGAACAAGGCAGAAGCAGAATCCAAGTAATGAGTCACCAATAGCAAGCAATGTCCAACATATCACAATCACCTAATAACATACAAATGCATGAGTCTATCTAATTCACACAAGGCGCCCCTATCTATCATCCATACTTCTCATATCTCGTTTCAGATCATTCCATCTTATCTCATCACAATTCATATATCATTTCAAGTTCATCTCATCTCATCATCTTATTTCCAAAACAACCTCTCAAAGAACTCATCTTAGAAAATCAAACAATTCTTTTTAAAATCGCTTATCAAAATCCCGACATTAAACATTTTAACCTTAAAGCCAATTTCCCAAAATCATATTATAGAAATCATTTCGGCATGTTTCTTAATTCAAAACATTATATAAATAAATTCCAATATTAAATCATCAAAATAACCTATGATCACAATCATATTTATAATTCAAAACCAACAATTCGCTTTAAAATTCCTAACTCACATGTTTAAATCCTCATAAAATTCATCAATTAAATAATCCAATCAATATTATTTTAAAACAATAAACAATATATAACGATTAATTTTCCAGAATTTATAATTATAACCAATCCCAAAATAATAATAATATTCAAATAATTTACACTTACTATCCCTATCTTAAAATCACCCTTATAAAACATATTATAATAACTCATCTCCATTACTATTAGTTTTAAAACCCTTTTAAATATATTAAAATTTCAGAAATATATCTTCACAAACAGAATAATATAAATATAATAATAATAATAAACTGTCAACAATGAAATATAAAACTTATAATATATAACACAATATATATATATATATATATATACTACCGAAATTAAAAGAAAACCACCCACATGCCAGCCCAATGCCCAACCCGATAGCCCAGCTCACAGCCCAGCCCAAGGAAAGAAGGAGAAGACCCGGATCCGAGCCCATGACCCGCATGCCCAGATCCTATTAAATGAACCAGAAAATTAAAGGTGAACCGGCCAACAAATTAGAAAAAAGAAAGGCTGAACCGGGCACGAACCCGTCTCTCCCACCTCTGTTCTGACGGAAGAAAAAGACGAAGAGGGAGGCGGAATTCAGGCTTCTCCAGCGGCCGTTTTCGATCCAAAACCATTCCCCTCCGACCGAAGTGAGTTTCCGATCCCAACCCGACAACTCAAGACTAAGAACAAACAAGGAAGAGGAGAGGGGAGTGTGCTCACCGAAGGCGTTCGTCATCGCCGGAGGGCCCAATTCGGCTCCGTCGGAGGGCTTGTCTTCGTCGGACACGACCTAGAGGGAATGGGGGAGGTTTAAATGTCCACCTTTACTTGTCTCAAGGCGAACGGAAGCGAAAGAAAGGAGATTGGCCCTTACCGCTGTTGTGACCGGAAACAGGGGAGAAGAGGAGGGGAATGGCGTCTCTCGGAGGCTCGGGGTGCCCATGGGCGGCTCTGGCTCATCTGCGTCGGAGGAGGGGCAGGCTGAGGTGTGGCTCAGCCGCTGGCTTCGAAGGAGGAGATGAAGGACAAGGTGGTGGAGTTGGGGCGTGCTCTCGGCTAAACAGAGGAGATGGAGGTGGAGCTTGCGGCTGGGGAGTGTGGTGGTGGTGACGGCGGCTATGAGGTGAGGTGGAGGTGGTTCTTGGCGACTTGGAGTCCGGAAACAGAGAACACAGGTGGTTTTGGTGGTGCTGCAGAGAAGGGAAGAAGGAAGGGAGAGAGGGATGGAAGGGTGGGTTTGTGGGTTGCTGAAGGCTACAAAGAAGGGTAAAAAGGAGAGAGAAAAGTCCTTTTGTGGCTCCTGGTTTATGCAGGCAGTAATGGGAGAGAGGAGGTGAGGAGGGTGTTGTGTGAGCAATTGGTGTTGTTTGGAGTTTTCAGCAAGGAGAAGAGAAGAAGACAAGGGAGCTAGTAGGAGGGGACCAGCTCAAATACGCAGGAATCCGAGGGGGAAGGAGAGAGAGAGAGAAGGAGAAAATAAAGAAAAGGAAACTAAATAGGAATTAAAAGAGGTCCCACAATACCAATTCAAATTAGCGGAATAGGTTCAAAACCCGCTCGCCCGATCGAATCCCGACGCTCGACAATTTAAATCGAATTATAAAATCATTATGGAAATTAATAAAATTTTATCAATAATCATACTCGAAAACGGAATTGAAAAAATCCGCTACAACCCAAATTTTGAAACGATGCCAGAATCTACTTCGAAAGGATTAAAACACGTTGCTTGAGGACGGAATATTCAAAATTTTCCTAATTTTCAAATCTACTCAAATATAATCAATTACCCTTCTGAAATAAATATATATAATAATAATGAATATATTCAGTCTTTTCATTTATCCACCTCTAAAAACAAGTCTCGTCCCCGAGACTAAAATCATTTAAAGCAATGTGATGAAGTTCTAAATCGGTGAGTCCGAGGACCATGTCCAAGGATCTTGCAATCATCTCGGTTGCGTCTTCCGGGATTCTCACAACATCCCGGTCACGGTCGTGACATCTCCAATTGGTCTTGTCAAGTGTGTAATAAGCGCCCTTATCACATCCTCGCTTCGACTTTTCGGAAGTATCACAACTCTAAAAGTATTATGGCGCCCGACTAGGTCTTAGCAAGCAATCTATAAGCGCCCCTATAAAATGCTTGTATCCACTTCGTGAGACGTCATAATGTAAATCCAGTTCATAAAACCTCAAAGCGTTTTGTAAATGGAAAGATTGTCATCTAAATCATTGAAACTCTCATCTTCTTTAAAACCCCAAGTTGGCCATTTTCAAAACCGCTCAAAATCTTCAAATTTAACGTTTAATTAAGCAGCTTTACACCAAAACAAGTCAAATCCTTTCAAATCAAGATTTCGTCAAAGTCTCCCAAAAACCAAATCAGCTTCTCGCAACCAATCAATCAAATTCAGAAGGTAGGAGGTGGAATCATCCACCTCTAAGGGCTAATCCCATATTCTCTTCCTAGGTTCCAAAATCGAATCAATCTATCAGTCTCAATTCAAGCAAGATGCATAAGCCATAAGAAATGCATTACTATATAACCATCCAATCTCCAATCAACACATCACACAACAAGTTTCAACATATACCAATCGTAGTGCCACAAGGTCACATCAACATCTCCATATCATGCTAAAGGTCATAATATGTATCTCAACGACATAACAAAATCATAATAACGTCTCAACATCACACCAGAAGTCATAAAGTATCACTCATCATAGAACAAACGAACCAAAACCCATTGTCAACACATCAACACAACAAGGTTAGGCTATTAAGATTTAGCAGAGGGGAAGGTCAATCAATATATCAATCACCAAAACGTCAGCATACTCACAAAACATCATCTCAACTCATACAACGCCATATAACGATCACTTAGCAATCACGCACCATCATCTCATATATAAATATAAGTCATATTCATGCTTCCAAGTCATATTCATCACTTACATGTTCATAATCATGCTTATCAACCATATAGTATAACATCATGCTTTCACATAGCAACATATCATTATTTCATGATTCATACAACACATCTCAACATGCTTCTAGAACAACATAGTAGGATAGCAATGTGTCA
Organism: Persicaria maculosa; assembly: GCA_963922045.1. Lineage (NCBI taxonomy): Eukaryota > Viridiplantae > Streptophyta > Magnoliopsida > Caryophyllales > Polygonaceae > Persicaria > Persicaria maculosa. Next base: position 17,663,750 of record OY998257.1, on the reverse strand, counting down.
TTATATCGTGATAACACTTGCCACTGTCAACTAGATTTCAAATATTGCATATCGACATGTAATATTAGGCCATATCAGGTTTATCATGGTCGCTATCTAACATCATGCCAGTACATATTAGCAATTCACGAAATCAAGAAAATCCTCACATCACTACCAGTCAAAATGAAACGCAATCCCCGCTCGCTCACCTCCCACTCTCAAGCCAAGACCGACCTTCATCTGGACCTACCAACATCTACTCGGATACTACCCCACAGAAGAAACCCCAATTCATTTCGAACTTCCAATCTCACACCTCTTCCCACCAAGCTCTCTTACTAACAATCCACCTCTAAGACTCTAACCCTCATCTCTGTTTTCACACTCGAGCACCCTTGCATCCTATGATCTCGATACCCCCAAAGGTCATTTCTTACATTTCTCACTCTTCCCAAGATATCACAACGTAGAACCCTTCGAACCAAGGCAGCCTATCCCTAACCATACCCTTATCCGAGATTCACCTAGGAGCTCATCGAAAACCACCAAGCATTACCTCTTATAATTCCCGAACCCACTCGGTCCAACCTAAGTCAACACCCCTTTTCGGCAACTTCCCCTTACCACTGTCGATCATTCTAATCGCTCAAAACCTTTCTCCACTCTCTGACCACTCTACCAAAAAGGACCTCACTCACATGTTCAAACAAAAGCAATCATGGACATTATTGCACATAAGGACTACATCATATCAACTAGCATTTGTATCAATAGCATCACATCAAGTCATCATGGCACCTTAGGACAATAAGGCACCGAATCATATATATCATCATAGACATCGGATAATCAGGCAACAGAAATCACCAAGTCATCAAATCAACACGCAACTTTCAACATCAAGTCAGTGCAATATCATCATCAACAAGTTCAGGAAGGATTAGCAATTCGAATGGAGGACACTCTCGCTTGCAAGTCATATCGTACTCCATAACTGCCCTCCTTGAACAAGCTTGTTCCGTTGGCATCGTCGATCCTGAGGCCCGTGGGTTATGGGCCCACGCTTCCGCTGCGATGCTCTATCGTTATCTAACTTCCCGTCCCCTCTTATATGCAGTCACTCATCCAATGTATCGCGTAGGAGTCTAGGTTAGAGGAAATAGGGGAGTGACAAGAGCGGACGACCCAACCTTTCTCTCGGAGACAAAATGGGCCAAAGCTAAAGATGACACGACTAGAGACAAGACTCTAACCCGGGAATAGTAACGATGCCCTTAAGAAAGTCCATTAAGTTACAATTGTGACAAACACGCACGAATTCATTATGGAGCATATCAATCACATCAATCCACACTAACATGTACCTATCTCGGGGGCAACATTCGTATTCATATCAAAGACACAATCAAGTCCTACGCTGATGTTTGTGAAACGAGCTAACATTCTAGTATTCCATGGAAACAGATATGCCTAGCAACTTCAAGCAAGATAGACGGAACCAACAATGATCATATATGATTCGAAGTCATGCGGAATTTAGTGAAGATAACGAGCATCATGCATATGAACAATGTAAGGGCACGGTATGCACATCAACAAATGAATCCAAATATATCATGGCAAGGTATGTCATAACAAACAGGTGAAGCGTCATACGAGAACATATAAGAGCAGCATAGTAATCATCACATATATGAACAGTGCACAAGTTTGGTGTATGCATCATACGAGATCATATAAGGGCAACATAATAACTATCTCATCTGACACAATGATCATATATTAGGTCAAGCATGGCACGTAATCATATGACGAGATACATTTAGAGAGCATGGGTCCTACATGATACTAGCGATACATAATGTGATACAAGTATAGTTAAGAGTCATTTAGAAGAGTTCAACATAATATTCACGAAACATGAGGCATCATCAAAAGTAACAAGAAGGACATCATGGGTGCTAGATTATAATCATGCTAAGAATGAACCATCATAGAGTACATATATGGTACAATAGTTGTCGCATCATAGAACAAGTACAACACGTGATCATTTAGCGGGTCATATTGGAAGCATAAGTCCTACAGGACACTTACTGGCACATATCGGACCTGAACACAATCAAGATAACTCGACTAAATTCATTCTATTATTCATGCGTCATGCGTATGCAAATCCATGATATAACGTGGTGTGTGATCATGCGAGGTGTCAAGTCATACTTTCATGAAAGCACAAGAAGATATTATAGGGTAATAGAAGAACACTACCGGACGAGAACATGTAATCATGCTAGAATCAACCCTTACGGAAAGCAAGTCGATCATCGAATTTAACATCAATCTAATCGGATAAGTAAAAACATTTACGAGGGTAGAAAGAGGGAGAACCACACTATCAAGGACCTAGTTCAAGAGAGAATCGGCAATAATGTAGGTAAGGTATAAATTCACACAAATCACAACCAAGGGTCCTGCATGATACTAATGGCTCAGCATGACATGTGATACATACATGTATTTAGTTGATTAACATGACAATATGCAAGAATTCAATCACTATTATTCCAACGATATAGTAACATGAGAGGAACATAACGATGTATATAACAAGTCTAAGTAACGGGCAATATGACGAGATTATGGGAACATGAGTTCGAATCAGCACATACTAGGAGGAAACATGCATTCTCAAGACTCAGTTATGCCACATATTCTCCGTTCAACACAACTAACACACACAATATTAACTTGCAAAATAATCAACAATAGTTAATCTGACTGTAAAGGCGGAATATAATTTATATATATATTATATCTATAATTTTAATTAAATATGTTATTATTCATTTCAAATTTGCGAAAGCGGAGAAAAGTCATCCTCGAGCACGAGTTCAATTTTCAAATTCTTCCGGCATCATTTTAAATTAGGATTTTGACGGGATTTGATTTTCGCTTTCGAGTTTCGGGTATTAATAAAATTAATTTCATTCCGATATGACTTAAAATTTTAATTAATTATCGAGTGTCGGGTTTCGTTCTAGTGAGCGGGATTGGGGTCGAGTGTCGGGATTTTAAATTGATGTTGTGGGGCCCACTCTCCCTATTTTTCTTTTCCTTTTTCTTTTCTCTCTCTCTCTCTCTCTCTCTCTCTCTCTCTCTCTCTCGCTGCTACCCTCTCCAGCCCAAAATTTCAGAAAAAAATGGTCCCCTCTTGTCTTCTTCCTCACTCCCTCCTGCTCACCTTCACGCACACAGCTGCACCCTCACACCCATTTCTCCTTTTGGGTGTTTCAGAACTGTGACTCTCAGCCCTCCTCTCTTTCACCCATTTTCATTTCATAACAACCCCATTCCCCTCCTTGTTCTTGGTTTTGCCGAGCCACCACCACCATCCTCTCCTCCGTTGGCAGCCACCACACCTACACCCTTCCTCCACCACATCCCCACCTCACCGCTGCACTCCCCATCACCACACCCCGGCCCCAGAGCGCCCCACCAGCAGCACCTCCCCTCTCCTTCTTTACGCAATTGAAGGCCAAGGAGCTTCAAGCTTCCTCCTCCTCCTTCGATCAGAAACTCCGGAAAGGGGCACCTTTATGACTGCTCCCCTACAACCCAGGCGTCAGGAGCCCCCTCGCATCTCCAAAAGCTTGAATCGAACTCCGACGAAGTCGTCCGAGCCGCGCAGCCCTCCCCTGTTTTCCGTTCCATTGGTAAGCCTCAATCCACCCTTTTTCGACTTGAAACCGAGGGAAAGATCCTCTTTTAATCCCTCCTCACTCATCCTAGGCCCAAGCGATACCCCTCCCTCGCCGACGCCGCCGGAGCTGCCCTCGGAGCCCTCGGAGTCGGAATCTCAAGCTCTCGGTAATCATTCTCTCCCTCCTTCCTCCCTTGCGTCGTTTCTCTCTTGTTGGTTGGGTCTTGGTCGGGAAAGTGTGTTGGTCAGTTGGGTGTGGGTTTGGGGTGGAGAGGGCCGCCGGAGGAGCCTGAATTCTGCCTCCCTTCTTCGTCTCTTCTTTCCGTCAAAGCAGAGGTAGGAGACGGGTTTAATAAGTCCGGTTCAACATCCTTTTCTTTCTTTTAATTTTAGCCGGTTTAGTTTTTCGGTTCATTAAACTTAAATGAGGTGGGATCCGGATAGGCTTGCGGGTCTGGGCTCGGATCCGGATTCTGTCATGGGCTGTTGGGCTGGGCTTGTTCTTTTGGTTTGGTTGGGGATTTATTTTGGGTTGTTGTTATATGTGTTGAGTTATTTTATGTTATATATATATGTTATATTATATATGATTTCTGATTTTTTTTGGTTATGTATACATATTCTGAAAATATTATTATATAATATAAATTCTAGAAATTAATCGTTATATATTGTTTATTTATTTTAAAATAGTATTGATTGGATTATTTAATTGATGCATTTTATGAGGATTTAAACATGTGAGATGGAATTTTAAAGTGAATTGTTGGTTTTGGTTATAAATATGATTTGTGAACATATGTTATTTTGATGATTTAATATTGGAATTTATTTATATAATGTTTTGAAATAAGAAACATGCCGGAATGATTCTATAATACGATTTTCGGAAATTGGTTTTAAGGCCCAAGTGTTTAATGTCGGGATTTGGATAAACGATTTTAAAAGGATTGTTTGATTTTCTAAGTGGAGTTCTTTGAAAGATTGTTTTGAAAATGAGATGATGAAATGAGAGGAACATGGAATGATATTTGAATTATGATGAGATAAGATGGAATAATCTGAAATGAGATATGAGAAGTATGGATGATAGTTAGGGGCGCCTTGTGTGAATTAGATAGACTTATGCATTTGTATGTTATTAGGTGATTATGATATGTTGGACATTGCTTACTATTGGATGATTCATTACTTGGACTCTGCTTCTGCCTTGTTTCTCTGCTGTTCGGCTTATTCAGGTAAGTTCCTTTATGGGCTTACTCAGATTCGAAAGAGATTACCTGCTTATGAATAAATGACATACTAGGTGTTGCATAAGCATTAAAGCATGCCATGTAGTATCATGCTAGGATTGCACTTGTGATTGAGCATTCTATTTCTTTATGCGTATGTAACAGAACGGCCATTATCTGTGATAGTCCTAGAGTCTTTGCTAGGGTCATAGGGTAGCCCAGCCCCATCGGGTGCCCTGCGTCTATCGAGTCGATATGAGCATGATGATAGCCCAGCACCATCGGGCATGAGTATGATTTATGATATGATGATGAGATATGATATGATATGCTATAGCATCGAACTGGCCAGTCTCTGCACTAACGGAAAGGGGTGCAGAGGTAGGAGAGGGATATGCCATTTGGCATTCTTTGGGCGCCTTTACAGTTCTTTTTCGCATATTGTAAATTAGGATCATGTTAGTGTGATTTAATTTCCGCATATGCATCATCTTTATTATTAGCGTAGGTGTATGTTCGCTTGCGGGACAGGGTGTGTTGGGGCCTCGGTCTGATCCCGCTCGCACCAATTGTTTTTAGGTATGATTGCTCCCTGTCTCTATGGCGTGGGAAAGTCCCCCAGGCGATTGCAAAGAAATCTGTCTAACCCCGCTAATTTGGTTATATGACTTTAGAATTTATGTTTTGGTTTTGACCCGGCTATGCCGTGGGTTTTGTATCTAAACCGTACTTCTGCTTTACTTTTGTTTAAATTGAATTTCTGAGACGTCGACTGATTAGAGGTTTAAAACCTCGACCCGTACCTGAATTGCAACATCCGAACGAAGGTATCCGACCTTCGAAATGTATCTCGGATATTTATATCCGGGCCGTTACACTGACAAATACGAAATAGATGGGCATGATATAGATTCTTGTCACAAAGGAATAATGAACATCGACACATCATCATCCAGCATGTTAAGGAGGTCATTTAAAAGCATTCATACCAAGAAGAGTTGATCACACTATCATGGACCTAATCCAGGAGAAACAACAATCATATGGGTTCATATCATGTGGTTCATGCTTCCAATCAATCATACGAGCAATATAATAGGCCAAGTAGACATGCTATGACAACATATAACCATGATAGAAAGTAAGGCATAACACAAGGCTAAGCAATGCAACTAACCACAACCTGAGCTTAAACAATATAATCATGACGGAAGGCAAGGCATAACATGAGGCTAAGGAATGCAACCATCCATAGGTGTAATAACATGAGCAACATTTTACTAAGAAGCATTCGCAAAGTACATGCAGGATGTTACAAAATCATGTCATGCAATTCAGAGAGAGTCACCATTACAACCGGACAGAGATCCCTAAGGGCAACCATTGACTTTTCCCAACCGACTCATCACCCCTCTTTCCCGTGGGACTCCGGTACGACTTTTTATAGCAAGGAGACACTGGTTGAACATCATAAGGATTGAGAAGGACAGCCTCACAAACACCTTACTCTCGACTCAAAATGACATCAAGAACTACCTTCCAATACTCACTCAGACAACCTTCATATTCGTATATGATTTTCCGACGCAATGTGTTTACCAACCTGATTTCCCATGGAAGGGACCGATATTCAAGAGAAAGACTCGATAAGACCATCAAGGGTTAACATAGTGGAAGGGGTTATTCCACCCAAGCTGGGCTTAACCATAGGAAAATAAGGGTACTCCCGCTATCTCGTTCACAGATCATTCAATATTCATTCAATAGTTAGGACATACCAATCAAATCTTTAACATATCGAGCACTCAACATAGAATCAGTCAATGCCACATATAACGACCTCTTTGGAGTCTTCCTGACCCATCTATAAAGAACAAGCTAGTATTTCGCCTACCCATTCCCAACTACATCCAATAGGGATGGTCTAGCGCCTTTTCTACCCTCTCGATCCCTTTTTAGTTGGTTCTCCTCTTTTATCATAAGCCAAGTTCATATTCAGTCCAATTGAGTTAGACATATTAAGTTCATTTTTCCCCTTTAAAACGCTTTTAAATCTTTTGAAATCCATGGGCGGTTTTCCAAAACATACACTCGACCCTTGCGTACCCGAATTGCACAACCTGGCTCTGATACCAACTTTGTAATGGCCCGGATATAAATATCCGAGATACGTTTCGAAGGTCGGATACCTTCGTTCGGATGTTGCAATTCAGGTACGGGTCGAGGTTTCAAACCTCTAATCAGTCGAAGTCTCAGAAATTCAATTTAAACGAAAGTAAAGCGGAAGTACGGTATAGATACAAAAGCCACGGCAGAGCCGGGTCAAAACCAAAACATTAATTGTAAAGTCATATAGCCAAATTAGCGGGGTTAGACAGATTTCTTTGCAATCGCCCGGGGGATTTTCCCACGCCATAGAGACATGGAGCAATCATACCTAAAAACAATTGGTGCGAGCGGGATCAGACCGAGGCCCCAACACACCCTGACCCGCAAGCGAACATACACATACGCTAATAATAAAGATGATGCAGATACGGAAATTAAATCACACTAACATGATCCTAATTTACAATATGCGAAAAAAGAACTGCAAAGGCGCCAAAAGAATGCCAAGTGGCATATCCCTCTCCTACCTCTGCACCCCTTCCCGTTAGTGCAGAGTCTGCCCAGTTCGGTGCTATAGCATAGTAATATCCTCGTGGTGGTGCACTCACCATGGAATCATCATATCATATCATATCATATCATCTCTTGCCCGATGGTGCTGGGCTATCATATCATGCTCATATCGACTCGATAGACTCAGAGCACCTGATGGGGCTGGGCTACCCTATGACCCTAACAGAGACTCTAGGACTATCACAGATAACGGCCGTTCTGTTACATACGCATAAAGAAATAGAATGCTCAATCACAAGTGCAATCTTAGCATGATACTACATGACATGCTTTAATGCTTATGCAACACCTAGTATATCATATATTCACAAGCAGGTAATCTCTTTCGAATCTGAGTAAGCCCATAAAGGAACTTACCTGAATAAGCCGAACAACATAGAACAAGGCAGAAGCAGAATCCAAGTAATGAGTCACCAATAGCAAGCAATGTCCAACATATCACAATCACCTAATAACATACAAATGCATGAGTCTATCTAATTCACACAAGGCGCCCCAATCTATCATCCATACTTCTCATATCTTGTTTCAGATCATTCCATCTTATCGCATAACAATTCATATATCATTTCAAGTTCATCTCATCTCATCATCTTATTTCCAAAACAACCTCTCAAAGAACTCATCTTAGAAAATCAAACAATTCTTTTTAAAATCGCTTATCCAAATCCCGACATTAAACATTTTAACCTTAAAGCCAATTTCCCAAAATCATATTATAGAAATCATTCCGGCATGTTTCTTAATTCAAAACATTATATAATAAATTCCAATATTAAATCATCAAAATAACCTATGATCACAATCATATTTATAATTCAAAACTAACAATTCGCTTTAAAATTCCTAACTCACATGTTTAAATCCTCATAAAATGCATCAATTAAATAATCCAATCAATATTATTTTAAAACAATAAACAATATATAACGATTAATTTTCCAGAATTTATAATTATAACCAATCCCAAAATAATAATAATATTCAAATAATTTACACTTATTATCCATATCTTAAAATCACCCTTATAAAACATATTATAATAACTCATCTCCATTACTATTACTTTTAAAATCCTTTTAAATATACTAAAATTTCAGAAATATATCTTCACATACAGAATAATATAAATATAATAATAATAATAATAATAATAATAATAATAATAATAATAATAATAATAATAATAAACTGTCCACAATGAAATATAAAACTTATAATATATAACATAATATATATATATATATATATATATATATATATATATATATATATATACTACCGAAATTAAAAGAAAACCACCCATATGCCAGCCCAATGCCCAACCCGATAGCCCAGCCTACAGCCCAGCCCAAGGAAAGAAGGAGAAGACCCGGATCCGAGCCCATGACCCGCATGCCCAGATCCTATTAAATGAACCAGAAAATTAAAGGTGAACCGGCCAATAAATTAGAAAAAAGAAAGGCTGAACCGGGCACGAACCCGTCTCTCCCACCTCTGTTCTGACGGAAGAAAAAGACGAAGAAGGGAGGCGAAATTCAGGCTTCTCCGGCGGCCGTTTTCGATCCAAAACCATTCCCCTCCGACCGAAGTGAGTTTCCGATCCCAACCCGACAACTCAAGACTAAGAACAAACAAGGAAGAGGAGAGGGGAGTGTGCTCACCGAAGGCGTTCGTCGTCGCCGGAGGGCCCGATTCGGCTCCGTCGGAGGGCTTGTCTTCATCGGAGACGACCTAGGGGGAATGGGGGAGGTTTAAATGTCCACCTTTACTCGTCTCAAGGCGAAAGGAAGTGAAAAAAGGAGATTGGCCCTTACCGCTGTTGTGACCGGAAACAGGGGAGAAGAGGAGAGGAATGGCGCCGCTCGGAGGCTCGGGGTGCCCATGGGCGGCTCTGGCTCATCTGCGTCGTAGGAGTGGCGGCCTGAGGTGTGGCTCAGCTGCTGGCTTCGAAGGAGGAGATGAAGGACGAGGTGGTGGAGTTGGGGCGTGCTCTTGGCAAAACAGAGGAGATGGAGGTGGAGCTTGCTGCTGGGGAGTGTGGTGGTGGTGACGGCGGCTGTGAGGTGAGGTGGAGGTGGTTCTTGGCGACTTGGAGTCCGGAAACAGAAAACACAGGTGGTTTTGGTGGTGCTGCAGAGAAGGGAAGAAGGAAGGGAGAGAGGGATGGAAGGGTAGGTTTGTGGGTTGCTGAAGGCTGCAGAGAAGGGTAAAAGGGAGAGAGAGAAGTCCTTTTGTGGCTCCTAGTTTATGCAGGCAGTAATGGGAGAGAGGAGGTGAGGAGGGTGTTGTGTGAGCAATTGGTGTTGTTTGGAGTTTTCAGCAAGGAGAAGAGAAGAAGACAAGGGAGCTAGTAGGAGGGGACCAGCTCAAATACGCAGGAATCCGAGGGAGAGAGAGAGAGAGAGAGAGAGAGAGAAGGAGAAAATAAAGAAAAGGAAAATAAAATAGGAATTAAAAGAGGTCCCACAATACCAATTCAAATTAGCGGAATAGGTTCAAAACCCGCTCGCCCGATCGAATCCCGACGTTCGACAATTTAAATCGAATTATAAAATCATTACGGGAATTAATAAAATTTTATCGATAATCATACTCGAAAATGGAATTAAAAAAATCCGCTACAACCCAAAATTTAAAACGATGCCAGAATCTACTTCGAAAGGATTAAAACACGTTGCTCGAGGACGGAATATTCAAAATTTTCCGAATTTTCAAATCTACTCAAATATAATCAATTACCCTTCCGAAATAAATATATATAATAATAATATGAATACATTCAGTCTTTACACCTGACAAGCCAGAGGTAATGTTCACCAAAGGTAAGGATAAAAAGGGCAACAAATATAAGAAGAATAAAAAGGATAAGAAGGAGAATGGAAAGGGTGACAAGCATGAGAAATCTAACCCTAATTCCTAGTGTAACTACTGTGGAAACTTGGGTCACTGGGTTAAAGACTGTAGAAAGAAAAAAAAGGTTGAGCAACTTGGTAAATCTAACCAAACTAAACTGTCTGCTTCTGTTTTGGAATGTATTGAGTGATTGTCCTGTTAAGCTATTCATGTGCTCTCATTCTACTGTTGATATGTTTGATAATTGGATTCTTGACTCTGGATGTACTATGCATGCTACCCTCTCTGAGCATTACTTTAGAAATCTTGATATATACGCATGTGGAGATTTTATACTTGGTGATAATACTTCCTTGAAAATCATGGGCATTGGGGATGTTCCTCTTATCATGCATGATGGCATTGTTAAAAGTTTTTACTAATGTTAGATGGGTTCCTAGCCTAAGGAGGAGTCTCATGTTTGAGTCTGCTCTAGAAGAACTTGGTTGTAACATGACTTCTCAAAATGGCATTAGAACTGTTACTATAAATAATAGGGTTATTATCAAGGCTATTAGAAAGAAAAGACTATATCATATTCTTGCTAATAAACTTGAATTAAACCCGGACATAATTTCTGAGCATATGATCTTAGATGAGATTCTTGCTTGGCATAACAGGCTGGGGCATAATGGTAATAACAGTCTTATTCATTTGCATAAATATGGCTTGCTTGCTAAACAACCTGCTGAGATAAAGTTCTGTGAAAATTGTGTTTTTGGGAAATCTTCTAATATGAAATTTCCTAAATCCTCTTATGTTGCTTTTGTTCCTTTAGAATATGTTCATTGTGATCTTTAGGAACCTGCACAGGTTCCTACTGCAGGTGGAATGAGGTATTTCATAATTTTTATAGACCATTTCTCTCACAAGGTATGGGTAAGTCTTCTAAAAACTAAAGACCAAGCCTTTGAAACCTTTAAAAGGTGGAAGACAATGGTTGAAAGCCAATCTGTTCATAAACTTAAATGTCTTAAAATTTATAATGGATTGGAATTTGGCAATAAAGAATTTGACAAACTTTGCCAAGAACAAGGTACTCAGGACCAAACAGATGGATGGACACGAGACTCTTCCACTACTCATGAAGCAGAAGATGATGAGTACGAAAATGGTAAAGCCTTCAGACCAACAACCAAGAACACACACCTTACATTATAGGGGGGGAATTGGGGCTGATGCTACAGTCAAATCAGCTGAGAGAGAATCTAAAGAAGATGAAGAGCTAGCTGATCCAGTAGATGATTTAGTATATGAGGATGTCACCTCCTCTCCAAAGTTTATTCTTTCCTCTACTCCCTCTTCTTCTATTTTAAGTGATGTAAATGGCCTCTCTAACGACTCCTCTATGGAGTCATTTGTTTTCTCCTCCCCCCATTCTTCTGATTTGCATGCATCTTCTTCATCTGCACCTGCATTAGCATCTGTATCTGCATCTGTCTTGCCTACTTTGCATGACTATCAGTTGACTAAGGATAGAGAACCTAGGACCATCATCCCTAATAGAAAGTACAGTTCTATTATAGAGTATGTAATCTTAACTGCTGATCATGTTAGGCATCCTACTACTCCTAACTCGTATGAATCTGCCATTAAAGGTGAGCATGCTAGGCAATGGTTAGAAGCTATGAAAGAAGAGATGGGGACAATGTATACCAACAAAACTTGGACATTGGTCCCTAGACCTCCTAAAACCTAGCTAATAAATTCCAAGTGGATCTTTAAGCTTAAGAAAGGTCTTAAACTCCATGATCCACTTAAGTTTAAAGCTAGACTTGTGGCCAAAGGGTTTTCCCAGATCGAGGGGATAGACTACAATGATATCTTTACACTAGTAGTAAAGTACAAGACCATGAGACTTATGTTTTTTATGTGTGCTATTTTTTTATTGGGAACTTGAACAAATGGATGTGAAAACTACTTTTTTACATGGTACTTTAGATGAAACTGTATACATGAAACAACCCAAAGGCTTTATTGAAAAAGCCATCCTGATTATGTCTGCTTATTAAAGAGATCCATTTATGGGATGAAACAATCCCCAAGACAATGGAATCTCAAGTTTGACGCAGTGATTAGGAGATTAGGGTTTCATAGAAGCAGTTATGATACATGCCTATATTTTAAGAATATTTCCTCTAACTCCTCTTTATGTTTTGTTATATATGGATGATATCCTGCTTACCAGTAGTTCTATTGTTCTCATTAATAATGTCAAAAAGGACTTAAAGAAATATTTTGACATGAAAGATCTAGGTAATGCCAAGAAGATTCTTGGTGTAAATATAATTAGAGACTAACCTAACAAATAGTTATGGTTATTGCAAGATGACTATATGCTTAAAGTATTGAAGAGATTCAATATGGTCACCTCTAAAACCTACCTTCATACCCTTAGAAGGGCACTTAGAGCATACCAAGAAAAGTTGGCCAACCAAACCTAAAAATATAAAAGAAATGGCTAGAATCTCCTATGATGTAGCTGTAGGATCCGTTATGTATTCCATGCTTTGTACCCGCCCTGACCTGGCCTTCGCTATCAGTGCTTTAAGTCATTTTATGTCTAATCCTGGTAGTGATCCCTGGACTGCTATGAAATACTTGCTTCCTTATCTATCTGGCACCAAAGATCTGTGTTAATTTGCATTATGGATTGTACAGTTCTATTCATCAATCGCATGGATTTGTTGACTCTGATTACGCCAGCAACAAAGATAACTGAAAGTCCACCACCGTCTATTATTACACTTGGGTAGGGAACTATGTTTCATGGAAATCATAACAGTAGTCGGTAGAAGCTTTATCATCTACATAAGCAGAATATATGGCAGCCACAAAAGCTGTTAAAGAAGTTATCTTGCTAAAAGGGATTGTGAAGGAAGTTCTCAAAAGAACTATAAAATCAGTTCTACTCATGGACAGTTAGAGTGTCTTATATCTCTGCAAAGATTTGATGTACCGTGAACGCATAAAACACATCGATGTGCGATTCCACTTCGTGAGAAATATGGTAGAAGCTAACGAACTTGACGTTAAGAAGATCAAAGTAGATGTAAATCCTGCTGACTTTGGGACAAAGGTTGTTCCCCCGAGCAAATTTATATTTTTGCAGGGACTATCTCCATCTTGGAGATCCACCATGATGAACAGGTACCGAGTTGATGATGTAACAAGAGTCAAAGACACGAGTGACTATCCACTTATGTTGAATCAAGAATGCAAAGGCTTAGAACCTAGATTAGGAGGGTAAATTGTAATGTCATCTTAATCATGGTTCTATGACTTTAGGGGTTTTGAGTTAGACTTAGTTTAGAGTAAGGACTAATTATGGCTTTATACTTACACATACTATACTCTCCTATATACTACATATTATACATTAGAATTGCAAGTTAAACTTGTGATCGTGTATAATATATAACATATGGTGGAAGATTTAAGGCGTATCATCTCCTTCCCGGCGATCTTGTTCAGATTTGAGGTGTATCTCTTTGAGAGACCTTAGATCTGACTTCGAAGATCATTACCACGGTTGTGTACTTCCTTTATCAGGTGATGGTTATCTTCTCTGATGACCTCCGACTTAGATCTGGTCTCCGACACCAGATCTAGGGAGTTTCTTCGACGCTTTACCTTTTCTCCTTAGATTCTTGCTTGTTTCGTGTGATTCCCTTTCGTATAAGCTGTAGAAGTCTGAGATCTTGACTGTTGTTCTTAAAACCCTGTAAACCTAATTTGATATAGTGAATTAAGCTCGAGTCTCCTCTTCTAAGGCTCCGTGGATGTAGGGAAACTAAATAACGTAAAAATTGCTATGTCTTTTCGTTTCTGCTGGTTTTCGATTTTGCTTTTACGATCTTGAATCTTGACCTCCAATCTGTGAGGTCAAGAATGCTCAGATCTACAAAAATAAGCGAGCATTCATGGCAAGGGAGTCAACGACAGAGTTCACTTCTCTAAAGACATGTCAAAACTGATTATCCTAGTTTCTGGCGAAGAAGCCTTGACAATGACGTACCAGGTGAGAGAGGGGGTGTCGATCATCAATTCTCCCTTTTATGAGCGAGAAGGCGAGCAAAGAGTCCATCTCAAAGATGACTTTCCGAAAGCCAAGATCCCAAGCTACCTTCAAACCATCAAGAATCCTCCATAACTCAGTCATGATGACCGAGAAGGCACCGATCTTGTGGACAAACCCACCAAACCAATTGCCTTGGGCATCTCGAATGACACCTCTAGAAGAAGCTTGACCAAGCTCATAGACAGATCTATTCGAGTTTTCCTTGACCCACCCAGCTAGCGATTCTCCCAGGAGACCAGCACCTCCATTTTCCTTCTTTGTTCTTCTTGCATCACCCCAGCTTTCCATGCCTCTGAGTAATCCTTCATCTGCGTAAGGATGAATTTCAGTTTTTTCCTGATTTACATAGTCTCATTGAATACCCGACCATTTCTCCAATGCCAAGTCCACCAAAACATATTCACGAACACACACACCCAATCCAAGTCCTTCTCCACCTTCCCCTTCATCATAAGGTTTTACCGGATCCATTCTGCGAATGGAACATTATAAAATTCATCAAAATTCATGGGAATTAGTAACACTTTCCAAATAGAATTGACATGGGGGCATTCCCCAAATAAGTGGCTCAGCGACTCCGATTCACCATGACACTCCGAGAACCATGGAACCTGAGCTAATTGATGTCGACATCTCTCTTCATTAGTGAGGACAACGTCTCGTAGGACCAAGCAAACAAATTGTCGAACCCTCTCCGTCACCTTAATCGGATCCTCGATCTGTCATCTTTCTAAAATCGGATCCTCGATCCTCTCCGTCATCTTTCCAAAGTGTCGGACCCTCTCTGTCATCTTTCCAAAGTGTCGGACCCTCTCCGTCATCTTTCCAAAAGCGGATCCTCAATTCGTCCCCAATCCATTTAGCTCATCTCAGCACTACCTCATTCAACCCTTTCATTATACTTCTCTACACAGTGGAAGCTTCTTGCATTATCTCACCATCCTCCCGAATGTACTTAGCTTGCATCATAGCACTCTAGACATTATTACCATTATCAATAAAAAAACACCAAGCAAGCTTACCTGTAATGGAAATATTCAATTCGTAGATGGATTTGAGGCCTAGCCCACCGACATCTTTAGGTTTGCACATATCAACCCAAGATACAAGGTGTATCCTCCGTTAATTACTAGTATTCCCCCAAATAAAATATCTATAGATTTTATCAATTCTGTCACAAGTAGCCTTAGGAATAAGGATTGAAACCATTGAGTATACAACAACAGATGTTAAGATAGACATTGTTAGCCTGACATGCCCCGTAAAGCTAAGGTGTCGATGCTTCCAGCTTGCTAATCGATTGCTAATCGATTATTGATCTTATCGACCATCGGAGCAAACATTTCGTCTTTCATCCAGTTATGTAGCACCGGCATACCCAGGTAGCTCCCAAGGTTAGTCATGACTTCAAAGCCACACTCATCCTACAGACCAACAACCACATCATCAGTGACATTAGTCGAGATAAATAGTTTCAATTTACCAGTGTTGATACATTGTCTTGAGCTTTTACAAAACATCTCCAACACCTCCTTCACCATTCGGAGTTGAGCAACAGAGGCCTCCATTGCTAGGATTATGTCATCTGTAAATAAAACATGGGAAATGTTAGGGCCATTTCTAGTTAATTTAATCAGCTTCCACTCACCCCTCTCGACTGTCATGTTGATTTGTTGACAACCTCTCGATACATAGGACAAAAAAAGGGAAACTAAAGATGAATTCCCCTCATCGGTTTGAAATATCTGGTCATTTCCCCGTTAATAAGAACTCTCGTGTTAACTGTGCTAACACACTCATTAATCCAGTTAACCCAACTCGTCGGGAAGTCGGCATCCTCCAAGGTGTCACTAATAAAGTCTCAACGAAGTCTATCATAGGATTTTTCCAATTCGATTTTCAAAATCATTCATCTAGTTCTACCTTTCTTTCTTCTCATTGAATGGACGAGCTCTTGCATAATTCGGTGATCAACCTCCCTGGCACAAAGCTTCCTTGCATAGGACCATTGAGCTTTGACAACAATGCGATGACCCGAATAGCCATAATTAACCTTTATGATCGTCTTATACAAAATGTTACATAGACTTATAGGACGAAAATGAGTCACCACTTTCGGCCTCACCACTTTAGCAAGCAAAATGATCAGAGTTTCGTTAGTACCACTAGGTAACCTCAAAGTAGCAAAAAATCTTCGAACAAAGTCCATCACTGTTCTCCCAACCGTCGCCCAACACTTCTAAAAAAATATAGGCGGAAAAACGGTGCCTTATATGGCCCCATATCCTTGATAGCCTGGTGAATTTCCATATGCGAGAAAGGATTACGCATTTTATCCCACTCTACTAGATCAATTTGTGGGAAGCCACCTCTACTCAACTCAATAGGGTACTTCTCGTTAGCTGGGAGGGAGTACAGCTCATAAAAAATATTAGTAATCATGTTCTCAATAACCTTGCACTCCACAACTTCCTCACCATTCTCACCCCGCAACATTTGGACTCTTTTCCAATTCTGACAAACGATTATTGACATATGAAATAAAGACGTGTTTTTGTCACCCACCCGCAACCAATTCTCTCTTGATTTTTGGTACCAAATCATCTCCTCCTACTTGAGGGAATCATCGAACTCTTTTTGCACCTTGATAGATTATTCAATAAGTTGACGAAGGACATTTATCCAAGGCTACCAATCAAATTAAAGTTTTACAACTAACTTCCATAGAGATTGAAAAGTACTTAGAAGGCATAGGCAAATCATTAAAAGACTACAAACTCAAACATCTTCTAATATTTCAAAATTATGCATTACAAATTACAAAGGAAATAAGTGAAGCAATATCTGCTCCTATTCCAGAAATATATAGTAATGTAGCAAAGTAGTTGAACATAGAACAACGTGCAACATACAAATTCATTATACAACATATAAAAAGCAAAAAAAAAGAGGTGCGTTCTTCATAGATGATCATGGAGGCTTTGAAAAAACGTTCTTACATTGTGCACTTTATGCCAAGGTGAGATCAATGGAAAATAAATTTCTTCCAATTGCTACATCTGGAATCGATGCATTCATATATATCATTTCAAAGCAAAGTAACTTAGCACAACTGTTGAAACAAACGCATTATTCATTTGGGATGAAGCATCAATGGCAAAAAAAAAGAACATAAAATCAGTACACATGCTCTTACAAGATATTTGTCACAACAACAAAAATTTTGGAGGGAAAATTATAGTATTCGGTGGTGATTTTTGACAAGTATTACCACATAAGATTCAACAAGAAGCTATTAATATTAGCTACGTAAATTTCTACATTTGGCCAATTTTGATCAAATTCAAATTAATTAAGAATATGAGATCAAAGGATGATTTAGAGTTCTCAAGTTTCCTATTACAATTAGGTTATGGATCATTACAATCTAAAAAACATAGTGCTATCTATTTGCCAACGGATACTATCTTCTGCTTTGATATTGATAATAATAACTTTGATCTTTTGGTCAACATGATCTTTCTTGAAATAAAAGAATGTTCTAACATTACACATGCTTTAAATAAAAAAGCAATATAATTAGCACCAAGGAATGAAGATGTTGATTACATCAATGAGTCAATTATCCAAAAATTTGTAGGTATGCTTGTAATATATAAAAGTTTTGATACATTAATTGATGATCAATGCAATACTTATCTAATAGAATTCTTGAATATTTTGTGTGTAGTGGAATGAGTCCACATAGCCTTATTCTAAAAGAAATTGCCCTATTATATTGATGCACAGTCTAGATCCTGTTAATGGTCTATGTAATGGAACAAGACTAATTTGCAAGAAATTCTTCAAAAATCTAATAAAATGTGAAATATCCATGAGATACTTTATTGGAGAAAATTTTTTCCTCCCAAGAACCACATTAAAACCATCGCCAACAACAAAATATCCATTCCAATTTCAAAGAAAACAATTTTCAATAAAGTTATGTTTTGCAGTGACAATTAATAAATCACAAGGTCAGACTTTAGATTAAGTTGTAGGTTACTTGTGAGAATAGCTTTAACATATTCTCCATATGATAAACAATAAGTGAAAAATGTCGTTTCCTTTGAAATATTAAAAAAAAACTGGAGTTATATGATATAGGTTAAAAAATATATCATATAACGCCAAGCTTGTTTCACATAGTTTGTAAATTCTAGTTTTGTAGTCCAAGCCAGTTCGAAGTGAAAGGGCATTTTTCTAGCATGATCCCCCAACCTAAGGTTGAACGAGATAGGAGCATGGTCAGAAGAGGTGAAATGATATATTCTAACACGCAGACCATCATATAGAGATATAATCTCCTTTTGAGCTAGTACGTGATCAAGCTTTGTGAAACTGTTATTTGGTGTGCCAACTTTCTTCTTCTGCCAAGTGAATTGCCCCTCATGGGTTGGGATGTCTAAAAGTGAGAGGTCATTTTTATTAGTCTGTGGACGTTAAAAACGAGAGTAAGATGGCAATGTACCGCCCAATTTGTCACTTGGAATGACGATGTCATTAAGATCGCCCATGATGCAAAAGGGAGTGAAGATCTGTGTTGTATATTGTTGCAGGTTAACCCAAAAGGCAGGTTTAGAATTGTAGTCTGGTGGTGCGTAAACCAAAAGAAAGACGGTAGTTTTGTTCTTAGAATTGTCGTGATAGTTTATGTGAATGAACCGTGTCCTTACGTTAACGAGAGTAATCTCTCCCTCAGCTGGTGTAATGTCTTTCCAAAGAAAGCAAATGCCTCCCGCATAACCAATAGCAGGATCAAAAGAGATGTTTGTGAAACCACATTTGCACCATAGATTGTCAGATGGAGCAATGCTCGCTTTTGTTTCAAGAAGAGCCAAGACATTGATCGAGTTATTCTTACAGAAAATTTCTGAATATCGCTACAATTCCAAGTGAAAATATTCATTTAAAAATAATCTTTAATTTGTAACCATTGGTAGGCCATGCGATTGAAAAACAGGTAAGCGAGAGCCCCAAGCAAAGTAATTAAAGGCAAGAAAATGAAACCAAGAAGAGTAACTTTGATCTTGTGAAGATCTTATGTCTGATATGAACTCAGTAATATTGGTGTTTAGATGTTTGTTAAACCATATAAGTTGTAAACTTGTCGTGGCGGTAGGCCAATTGTCATTAGTCAATGATTCCAAGTAGGAAAGTAAATAAGGCACTAATTTTTATAAGCAAACTGAAAGACCCAAATAGCAGCACCCACGAACCCCTAAAGAGAGAGCACGAACAACATAACAAGCGGGGTTAAAAACCACCAAGTTGAGGAGAGTCCAAAACGGGTAAGGCGAAAGAGCAGTCGAGAAACACATAGCGCCAACGAAAAGAAGGGTCCCCACCAGAGTAGTGCACCAAGAAGGCAACGGGGGTGAATCATGCGGGCAGCTCCAACAATGAGCCTCAAACTGGAGAAGCACATGCATCAAATAGGTGGGAATCCTCAATCACCCACAACCCAAGGGAGTGAAAGGTGTAAAGAGTCAAGGACCAATCCGAGACCTGCATAAAATAAAAAAAAAACCCAGCAGAACTGACGAGACCGGACGAGAAAAAGTATGTGGCCCCTCCACATCTCCATGGAGGGGTATGCTTGCGATTTCCTTTTATGGAAAGTGGGTACTACGGGCTTACCTGAAGCCCTCTTTACCTCGGTCAACCGCCCGGTGGGGGTGACTGAACCGGGGAGAAAAGGACTCTTACCTGAGCCGCATACCCTAAAGGAACGTGCAGACGGTCTTACCCTTCCATAGAATCCCCATGAGATGTGGGGGTCCCATGATCGGAGCCGCCGAGTCTTTCGAGAAGACTCGCATCTTTATTTATTCGGGTTCATCAAATGACCCAATGGCAAAGAGGATACGCTTGTTGATACAGTAGAAGTTGAGGAGGAAACAATTCCACGTGTTGTCCCGCCCCCTTGATGGATGCCTTACTACCTGTTTGGTTTTGATTACGTTGCTCTTCTCTCTGGAGGCGTCCGCGGATACGGGGGTTTAGGATGAGTCAAGATGTTGACCCCGGCGTGGCTGTTTCCTTTTCTCACTCCTTCTAGATCCAGCGTTCCCTCTCCCTTTTTTCCAAAAAGTCCTTTTCTATGATTCATTTCGGCTTTTTATACTGCATTACTTCGTTCGTCGAGCCGAGGAGATGTTCCCCTCTTTCGGACACTTGTCGGTGTTGTGGTGCCAGGTGTCTAGAGGAAAAAGAACACTTGGATGGGCGGCATGAACGCCACCTGTCCCTTTGTACGCCACTTGTCTTATTTGTGCGGGCGTTCCCCGTCCGCGGACCGAAGGTCGTCATGTTTGTCTTTTGGAGTTTATCATCATTGACCTTTCAAAAACCCTCAGCTGCTTCTTTAACCCCGTTATCTTTTGGGCGTCATCACAGCTCCTCGGGCCGTGGGGGAGCCGGTTAGGCTCTACCGCGGTTCGAAAAACTCCCTCCGCAGGGGGTAATTTCTTTCAAGGCGAAAAGATAAATGAGATGAAATAACTGGGCTTTTCAGGGGCCCAAAGGGGTTTTGATGGGCCGGTAACGGTTTGGCCCATTAGTTTTGATTGACGGGGCCCATGCTTTCGACACGTGTCGTGAGAAGGAAGGCGAAACGTCTTGGATTGTGGTGCCTATAAATAGGGGTTCTGATTCCTCTTTCATTTTTACCGTTCTCCGTTTTTTACAGCCCTCCAACTGGGACGTCCTCAAGGTAAATCTTGACTTCTCTCTTCTTTTCTTTCCGCGATTTTAGCTTTTTTTTTTATCTTAGTTTTCTCTTCTTTCCCTTTTCTTTTCTCGGGCCGTGGTCGATGTGCGGGAAATTATCTGGGTTTGCATTGGCCGCGGCTGGTCCTTAGGCATCTTTTCCCTTCACTTCTTTCTTTATCGGCCCTGCTACTTTCATCATGTCAACCCCTTCGAGCAGTTCGGGGAGTGTTCAGGCTTTGATTAGGCCCCCCTCCTCCCGACGCCCAGGGGGAAAACTCCGGATGGGTGAAATTGAAGTTCCCGAGGACGTTACCTTCAGGCAGCCCAAAGATCTCGAGGATCCTTCTTTTTACGCTTCCCCGAGCCGCGATCGTGGAGAGGATTCTTCCCCGATCGACTCAGCTTCTTCGCGGTCAGGCGTTGGGGCTTCATCATCAGAATCAAACTCGATACTGGAGTCGCCGGAGTCTCAGCACTCCTACTTAGAGTGGGATACTCGTACTAGTTTGCCTTCTGGCCCTGTCTTTATGCCAAAGGAACGTCGTTCGTCGTCAGTGCTGGGAGATTTCCGGCCGGTTTTGTACAATGAAAACGTGTTAGCGTCTTGCCCCTTTAGGGGAGACTTTCAGCCTTCTGCCGCGGGCCCAATTCCTGAAGTTTCCCCTCAGCGTGTGATTCCTATAGCTCCTCCGAATGCCCAGAGCCGTGGAGGGGGAACATTCACCACGGTGGAAGATCTGAAAGTAATCGCTCGCGTCTTTCCCTGGCCAGAAGGGGTTGTGCTGTGTTTGCCGGCCGAAGGGGGAGGAAGCCTAGATGCTTATTCGGGTTGTTTGGTGGTGTATATCGAGAGTTTGGTATAAGGATTTCGTCTCCCTTTGCCTAATTTGTTCAAACGTTACCTGAAAGCCTGTGGCTTGAGCCCAGCCCAGCTGGTACCGAACAGTTGGCTTTTCTTGACTTCCTTTGTGATGCGATGTCTGGAGATCGGGGTCCAACCTTCTCTCGGGCTTTTGAGCAATATGCTTATCTTGGGTCATGGAGGCATTCACAAAAGCCTTTATCGGGCCAAGCTCAGTGTCCCTATTGTGGATCGGAACACCAGCAAACCGGAATGGCGGCATAAATGGTTTCTGGTTAGAGATCCTTCGCGTAAGGTTTTGAATTTTCATACTGAGCCGCGTTTGTACATGCGGATGAAAAAGAAGGCGGTTTCTGATCTTAAGGAGATTGAGCAGAAGTTTGCTGTGGGGACAAAGCCGTCATGGAAAGATATGGTTTCCCCCCTTCGGCTGGAAATGGCTGGCTTGAGTCTTCCTCATCCGCGCATAGGTTGTAGCTAAATTCAGGGGGTGCCCTGGCTTCTGTTTAATCCCTAGTAGTTTCTTGGTTCGTTTTTCTAATTATCTTTGATTTTGTGTGGTTTTGTCCAGGTGCTGTAGAGCTGAAAACCATGGTGGATGCGGCTAAGATGTCTTCGGCCCCCCTTTCTTCTTCTAAAAGGAAAATCCTGTCTGATGTGACGAGGACTTTGAAACGCCCCAAGACCTCAGCCCCAAAGACTAAGGGGAAAACGGTGGTGAAAGAAAAAACTATCGCCGCGACTTCCCCTCCTCCGGCTGCTCCGGCGGAACCCGAGCCTCCCATCATACTGATTGATTCTTCCCCGGTCGCCGAGACCCAGCCCTTATCTCTGGTTTCCCCTGCAGAGCATCGAGTCATCTCCCCTGGTGACGCGGGGACTTCTAAATCGTTGCCGAAGAAGAAGAAGGTGCGGTCATACCCGGCGTGGGAAGGCGTGAGCTGGGATATACCAGTTTTTCACGTAGACGCCAATGGTCGGCCCGCGTACCGGATGCCCGGCTTCCACTCCGATACTCTTGAACAGTTGGCTTTTCCCCCCGAACTAGGGAAAGCGGAGTTACGGTATTTGGATCATCTGACCGACGAGCAATTCACATTAGAACAAGAGCGCTGGTGCAATTGGGTAAGTGCATCGTATGCCATTTCTCTAACATTTTTGACTTTTGAATGCATCCTGTATTCTCATAATGTTCTCTGCGGCTAGGGTCACGTTTTTACCCACAGCGGCTGGGGCAGATATCTTCGCTTGGGCCAACATGCCCACGAGCTTAAAGGGAGGCTGGAGCAGTTGGAAGGGAAACTCTCGGAGGTTGAGACGCTGAAAAAGGAGGTCGAATCTCTTCGTTTGCGGGTGAAAGAAAAAGACGAGATTATATCCGCCGAGAAAGCGAAAAACAATAAACTGGTGGAGGACGCGGAGATGCTGCGTGCTCAACTTGAATCTTCTCAACAGGCAATGGTTGCGTTGCAAACTGACTTTGAGACCCAGAGGAGGGAATTTGAAAACCAGAGGCAAGGATTCGAAACCCAGAAAAAGGAGTTTGAGGACCAGCTGCTGGCGGCTAACGAGGCGAAGAGTAAGGCGGTCGTGGAGGCCAACCGTCGTGCGATCGAGTTGGAATGATATAAGTCCCGTACAGACGGTGATATCGTTCTGTCTTGGTTGGACATTCCGCACAACCGTACCAAGTTGGTGGACGACTGGCTGAAGACTCCGTCTGGTCTGGAATTCATGAAAAGCGCGGTCCTTGAGTGGCTGAACGAAGAAGCTGGGCAAGACTTCATCCAAGACCGGTACATGGATTGTTTTTATATTGGGATGAAGGCTGGGATACACCAGAGTGTGAAAAAATCTGCAGAGAACCCGGGAGTTCCTCTTCAGCCGTTCTCTCCTAGTGAGGACCGGGAAGACTGGGGTCTGGTGGATGACGACCAAGTGGATTTTTCTGGTGATGGACTGTAGACGTTCGTTCCAGCTGTCTCGGGCGGTTTCATGTTTTAAACAAACCTTGGTACTTTGTTTATGTTTCTTTTTGGATTGCGTACATTTGGTTTATTTTGGTGGAAAACTGGTGATGGGAAACTTAATCCGCGGTTGTTTTTAGGAAATGGGTTTTGCCCCTGGTCCAGCGGATGGCCTGTGTTTGGGGAACCCAGTTTGTGGTTCTTGTTAATATTAATTTTTTCAGTATCTTTTTGGTGTCAGAAAAAAGATTTTGGAAACCCCGACACTCGGTCGTTTTAACATTTTCCATTCAACGCTCTTATTTATTACAGGCTTCCTTTTGCTTGATAATCTAAACATTTAGCACGGAGCACTCCTTCCTCAAGGGGAACCGCCGCTACGCTCACCTTCTGAAGTGTTTTCCCCTGAAGGCACGTAGGTGGTCCTGAAGCGCGCGTCGCCCAGATACTTGAATATGACGGCCCCTCCCACGTGAACATTCCTGGACCGGGTGAATGCTCTCCACCCTTGGGTGAGCCAGAGCACCCCTGCTTCGTCCCTTTCTACTAAGACGCGCGTGCCCCTCCTTCCCAGTCCATTAGTTAGGATGATTCTTTCAACGCCGAAAAGCCTATATTCCTCTTCGAAGAACTCCGGCAGGGGCTGTTGTTTATTTGGAGGAAACGATTAATCGTAGGTAGAAAACGAGAACGTTTAATCGGGGAGTTTTCAGAGGGGCGTTACCGTTCTTTGTAAAAGAGAAGCATTTTGGATCCATCGGAGGAAATCCCTTGAGCGGCCTCCACCTGCTGCCATGTTTTCTCCAGAACTGTTTTGGTTTGTATGTTTCTTGATGGAGAGTGTGTCTTGAGGGATTATCTGGTCCCTGATTTTTATAGAAAAATTGCGAGCTACTGTCCCCTCGGGAAGGAAAATTGGTCAGTAAAGGAAAACAGCTTTATTGATTTCTTTTCTAAACCGAGAAAAAGGAAAAAAGGAAAACTTTTATTCGTTCCCAGGTACATCGGTACTTGCGGGCTCACTTTTTAGGTTTTGGTGCCTTGGCGCTCTTAGGAGCTCTTGGGGGCTTCTAATGGGCTTTGTACTTGAGCGAGCCCACACTTGTCGGGCCTAACTTCTTTTGGTGGTCTTGGGTCGGATCTGGGTAGGACACATGCACCTCGAAATGGGACTCCCCCTCGTAGACGAAGAGAAGCGAACAGCCCAGGACTACTCGATTGGAGAGAACGAAGTCCGGCCACCCCTCAGTGAAACAGAATGTTCCGTTCGCGTCTCTCTCCACGTCGACTTCGAAGTCCTGACAATTGGTTGACCACAGGTAGACGAGCTAATGCACTGCCTCCCCGAGCTGCTCATATATTTGGGGTAGTTGTAACGTATGCAAGTGCTCCTCCTTGGTGACGAAGCGGTAGAATGCTCGAGTATTTTCGGAGCCCATGTCGAAGTTTTCTCCGATGGGGGGGGGGTGTTTTCGACTGTGAAAAGATCTGATTTCTCCACTTTCCTTCCCCTCTATTATGGTGCTTCGCCCGTTGAGACTGTCTGCGGCCAAGTGGTGGTTGAGGGGGGTGACCCTCGCTACACGTGGGAGTCCCTAGCAACCCACGTCTTCTTCTTTTAGTTCGAAGGGGAACCACGTGTTTGGGAGAGACTCTGAACCCGCTTCCCGTGTTCCTGAAGGAGAAAAAGCCTCTGCATGGGGCGCAGATTAGTGTGGCCTCCGACCGAGAATGATCTTCGACGCAGCTTGGGGCGGTCTTGAATGAAGAGTGCTCCTCTCGGAACAGGCGGGGGAGGATCCTTCCTTGAATTGTTGATAGAACACGAAGAGTGGTCTTTGTAGTTTGGGTCTTTTGATTGACCACGGAAACCTTGTATGAAACCGTTTATTCCGTTTTGGTGGTTTAGGGGGTGGCGTCGGGCCGCTCTCGGTGATATTGACAGTTGTGAATTATAAGCGTTTACGGCTGTCTCTAGGTATGCGATCGCGTTTTCGTGACTTCCATTCGTTCTAAGAAACAGAGGTCCTTTATTATTCATCGACGGTAACAGGAACAAGATTTTTCTCAGACCCGACTCCCTTGAACCCGGAACATTGGAACAAAGAGAGGGTGCGGATTACAGAGGATATGGATCTAGAAATCTTTTGTCTCTATATTTCCTCGCTGTCGGGGTTGATTACATCGACTTCAAAGATGGAGTCCCCCATGTAAGCAAAGATCAAAGCGGACCCCACCGTAACTCGGTTCGCTTGAACAAAGTGGTTCCAACCCTGGGTCAACCAGAAAAGGCCGTCGCTGTCCCTTTCAACCTTCACCTCATGTTCCTGATTGGAGCGGGACCAAAGCCGGGCTTGTGCTTGTGTGTCTTCGTCTATTAATACGTACACGAGTGGGAGGCGGAGTGTATGAAGCTGCTCCTCCTTCATGATGACGCGACAGAACGTCCTAGGTGGTGCCCCGGGATTCATCGTCGTTGTTGGGGGGCGTCGGATTCCTCGAGTCGCCAGGGCCTAGTCTTTATATCCCAAGATTGAAGCCACGGCCTCGGTTTGGTCGCCCCCGGAGAGAAAAGCTATGTTCACGGGTCTCTTTCTCTTCCCCCCCCCCCCCCTCATCATTTCTTCTCGTGGTTGCAGGCTGTGATCTGCATGTAGCGTCCCATTCGACGTACATCTGTCCACCATGCTTGGCCTGGGGCAGTGATGCTCTGGCTGTCCTCGGGTTTCGCCCTGGTCTCTTTTTCAGTCTTTTGGTTTACCGAGATGGCGCATGTGCTGCCCGTGACCCTTGAGGATCCCTTTTAAAAGTCGGGGTCTCCTCAACCTTTCGTCTCTGTGAGAAAGATCTTCCATAAGATGTCATCCTCAAGCCCAACGACCTGGGCCTTTTTCCGTTCGCTGGACTTCCGGAACAGATGTATCGCTTGGTACGTCGTAGTCATGATCTCAATATTTTTGTTAACTTCCTTTGTTAACTGATCTTTCCTCCTTTATCTGGTGTGTTTGAGCAGCGGCTGCCTGCCCGTTTTGAAATTGAGTACGGCCCGGATCTCCCTGGGCGTGTCCTGCTATCGTCACGGATCCTACGGGATTTTCCCGTGACGGTGTACCGGGGTGATTACCGGGTACCCTTCTTGGGGCAGGGTTGGAATCATTTTGCCTGTACTCATGGGGTCGACATAGGGTCCGCCATCACTTTTCTGCACAAAGGGAACGCTCGGTTCGAGGTTTATATCCTGTCCGCGAATGGTGACGAGGTCGATGCTGAGTGGTGAGAGCCTCATCCTGAAGGTCCTCCGCCCAATGGAACTCGTCTGTGTGCCGACCGAACTCGTTTGGTTTCGGATCGTCCCCGGGACACTCCTTGATTTAGCCTTTCAGGGTCCTGCGTTTCTGTGAACCACCATGTCTTTCTTGCTTGATTTAGCCTTTCTGGGCCTTCTGTGTGTTTCTTGTTATCTCGGGTGTTCCCCTCTTGGAATGTCAGCAACCCAACTTTTTGGGTGTGGTTTGATTGGGTCCCAAGTTTGAGTCCCCAACTTCAGGATATCGATCACATCACTGGCATGCCTTAGACCGAAATTTTACTAGGCTAATGGTCAACTTGGGTGCCTTATGCATGTTCCGAAATCCGTCGCGGATCGAGTTCCGCCGTCATAGGACTTGGGTCGATCTGGGAACCCAAAGCATCCACCAGATGTCCGACGCGGAGCAAGCTCTAGCGTTACAGGACTAAGGGTTGATCTGGGAACCCAAGGCAACCACCAGATGTCCGACGCGGAGCAAGCTCCAGCGTTACAGGACTAAGGGTTGATCTGGGAGCTCGATGCATCCACCAGATGTCCGACGCGGAGCAAGCTCCAGCGTCATAGGACTAGAAACTGATTTGGGAGCTCAAGGGGCCCACCAGATGTCCGACGCGGAGCAAGCTCTAGCGTTATGGGACTAAGGGTTGATCTGGGAGCTCACTGCGTCCACCAGTTGTCCGACGCGGAGCAAGCTCCAGCGTTATAGGACTAAGGGTTGATCTGGGAGCTCGATGCGTCCACCAGATGTCCGACGCGGAGCAAGCTCCAGCGCTACAGGACTAAGGGTTGATCTGGGAGCTCGATGCGTCCACCAGATGTCCGACGCGGAGCAAGCTCCAGCGTTACAGGACTAAGGGTTGATCTGGGAGCTCGATGCGTCCACCAGATGTCCGACGCGGAGCAAGCTCCAGCGTCATAGGACTAGAAACTGATCTGGGAGCTCAAGGCGCACACCAGATGTCCGACGCGGAGCATACTCCAGCGTTATTGGACTAAGGGTTGATTTGGGAGCTCAATGCGTCCACGAGATGTCCGACGCGGAGCAAGCTCCAGCGTTACAGGACTAAAGGTTGATCTGGGAGCTCGATGCGTCCACCAGATGTCCGACGCGGAGCAAGCTCCAGCGTTACAGGACTAAGGGTTGATCTGGGAGCTCGATGCGTCCACCAGATGTCCGACGCGGAGCAAGCTCCAGCGTTACAGGACTAAGGGTTGATCTGGGAGCTCGATGCGTCCACCAGATGTCTGACGCAGAGCAAGCTCCAGCGTCATAGGACTAGAAACTGATCTGGGAGCTCAAGGCACACACCAGATGTCCGACGCGGAGCAAGCTCCAGCGTTATGGGACTAAGGGTTGATTTGGGAGCTCAATGCGTCCACCAGATGTCCAACGCGGAGCAAGCTCCAGCATTACAGGACTAAGGGTTGATCTGGGAACTCGATGCGTCCACCAGATGTCCGACGCGGAGGAAGCTCCAGCGTCATGGGACTAGAAACTGATCTGGGAGTTCAAAGCGCCCACCAGATGTCCGACGCGGAGCAAGCTCCAGTGTCATAGGATTAGAAACTGATCTTGGAGCTCAAGGCGTCCACCAGATGTCCAACGCCGAGCAAGCTCCAGCGTTATGGGACTAAGGGTTGATCTGGGAGCTCAATGCGTCCACCAGATGTCCGACGCGGAGTAAGCTCCAGCGTCATGGGACTAGAAACTGATCTGGGAGCTCAAGGCGCCCACCAGATGTCCGACGCAGAGCAAGCTCCAGCGTCATAGGATTAGAAACTGATCTGGGAGCTCAAGGCGTCCACCAGATGTCCAACGCGGAGCAAGCTCCAGCGTCATAGGACTAGAAACTGATCTAGGAGCTCAAGGCGTCCACCAGATGTCCAACGCGGAGCAAGCTCCAGCGTTATGGGACTAAGGGTTGATCTGGGAGCTCAATGCGTCCACCAGATGTCCGACGCGGAGCAAGCTCCAGCGTCATGGGACTAGAAACTGATCTGGGAGTCTCCAGGCGCCCACCAGATGTCCGACGCGGAGCAAGCTCCAGCGTCATAGGACTAGAAACTGATCTGGGAGCTCAAGGCGCCCACCAGATGTCCGACGCGGAGCAAGCTCCAGCGTCATAGGACTAGAAACTGATTTGGGAGCTCAAGGCGCCCACCAGATGTCCGACGTGGAGCAAGCTCCAGCGTCATAGGACTAGAAACTGATCTGGGAGCTCAAGGCGTCCACCAGATGTCCAACGCGGAGCAAGCTCCAGCGTCATAGCACTAGAAACTGATCTGGGAGCTCAAGGCGTCCACCAGATGTCCAACGCGGAGCAAGCTCCAGCGTTATGGGACTAAGGGTTGATCTGGGAGCTCAAGGCGTCCACCAGATGTCCGACGCGGAGCATGCTCCAGCGTCATAGGACTGGAAACTGAAGAAAGATTTATAAAGCACCCACTAACCGCTTTGATTTATTTACTGGTAGCGGGGGTGACTTGGATAAACTTTGAAGGAACTTAGAGATTACACGTAGTATTTCTTCAAGTGTTCTGCATTCCACGTCTTCCGAAGGACAACACCTTCGGGGGTTTGTAACTTGTATGCTCCGACATGGATGCGTTCGACGACTACATAGGGCCCTTCCCATTTGGCGTCTAACTTTCCTCCTGCCAGGGCCAGACGGAGGACCAGGTCTCCCTTCTCAAATCGTCGCTCCTGGAGATGCTGGTCCCTGTGCCTTTGGGTTTTCCTTTTGTACTCCCGGGCATTAATTTCGGCGACCATCCACCTTTCCTCCCGAAGGTGCATCTCGACTTCCAGAGCTTCGTCATTGGCCTTGGACTCGTAGGCTAGGACTCGGGCAGAAGGAATCAAACGCTCGACTGGGATGACCGCGTCTGTCCCGAATACCAAGGAAAAGGGCGACTCCCTGGTTGGAGTTTTTGGTGAGGTAAGATATGACCAGAGCACCAGGGGGAGAAGTTCCACCCACCGGCCTTTGGAAGTTTTCCCCAGCTTCTTCTTAATACCTTCCAAGATTTGGCGATTTGTAGTCTCCGCTTATCCATTCGTTTGAGGGTGAGCTACTGATGAGAATTTCAATTTTATTCCGAGGCCCTCGCAGAAATCTCGGATGTTTTCACAATCAAACTGCGTCCCATGGTCGGTGATGATGGCTTCAGGGACTCCGAACCGGCACACTAGGTTTTTCCACAAGAATTTTCTGACCTTCTCCGCGGTGATCAAACCCATCGCCTCCGCTTCTACCCACTTGGTGAAATAGTCTACCAGGACTAGAACATATTTGAGCTGTCCAGGGGTCGTGGGAAAAGGGCCCAGAATGTCCATTCCCCACAAGGCGAAAGGACAGGCCCCAAAGATGTTTTGAAGCGGCTCGGCGGGCACATTCTTCAGGTTCCCGTGTTTCTGACAAGCTTCACAACTGCGCACAAAGTTCTGTATGTCTGCCCTAATCGTGGGCCAATAGTATCCCAACCTCAAAACCTTGGAAGACAAAGCCCTCCAGCCCTGGTGATGAGCGCAGACCCCGGCATGCAATTCTTCTGCAATGACCCGTCCTTCCCGGTTGGATACACACAACAAATCAGGAAAGTTGAAACCTTTCTTGTATAGTCTTCCTTCGCGGATCACAAATCGAGCCGCTCTACCCGTCAACTTCTTGGCCTCCGTTCTTTCTGGTGGAAGAATCCCCTTCCCCAGATACTCAGTGATCGGCGTTCTCCAGTCATCGGGTCCTTCTGTTTGGATGAAATACACTTCCTGTAACAGCCTTCGCCGGTCCCTTCTTTCGAAATCAAATTTTCTCTCTACGTTTGACGGCATGGCGGCCCCCACTCGGGCCAGCAAATCGGCTTGTTCATTTTCTTCTCTAGGGATGGACTCGATGGTAAAGTGCAGGAAAGCCTTTCTTAGAGCATTCACCTTTCGCAGGTAATCTGGCAACAATCCCGTCTTGGCCTCGTATTCTCCGTCCGCCTGCCTGGCGACAATCTCGGAATCGGTATACACGGTGACGGCCTGAGCCCCATGGGCCAGGGCTAACTCTAGCCCTGCTATCAAGGCTTCATACTCGGCCTCGTTGTTGGTGGTTGGGAAGTTTAGCTGATGAGCGAAACAGAACTGGTCCCCCCCAGGGGTGGTTAGCACGATCCCTGCTCCGCATCCATCCGCGTTGACAGCTCCATCAACTTTTATCAACCAAACCTTCTGTGAATCGCTATCTTCATCTTCAAAACTGGTTTTGCAGATGAAATCGGCCAAAACCTGAGCTAACGCCGCCTTACGCGGAACGTACGCTATCTCGAACTCTGAGAGCTCGATGGACCACTTCGTCATTCGTCCTGAGAAGCCTGGGGAGTGAAGAATCTGCCTCAATGGTAAATCTGTCAAGACTTCGATCCGATGATCCTGGAAATATGGACGTAGCCTCCTGGCCGCGAATATCAAACAGAGGATTACCTTCTTGACCGGCTCATATCTAGTTTCAGCGTCCTGTAACACTCTGCTCACATAATAGACTGGGTATCGCCCTTCTCTGGTGAGAACTGCGCTGATGGTGGTTGTTTTAAGCGCGAGGTAAATCTGTAAGTTCTCAATCTTCTGTGGCTGCTGAAGAGTTGGCAAATACTGCAGAAAAACTTTCAAATCATCGAATGCTTGCTGGAGTTCCGGTGTCCACTGTATCGGCCCCTTTTTCTTCAACAGCGCGAAGAAGGGCAGGGACCTATCCGCCAGGCAGGAGCAGAAACGTCCCAGGTAGTTGACTGCACCGTTCAACGACTGTACTTCTTTGATAGTCCGTGAAGGACGCAACTCCTGTATTGCTGCTATCTTTGTCGGGTTCACGTCTATTCCTCTCTGGCTGACCATGAAACCTAAAAATTTCCCAGAATCAACTCCGAAAACGCACTTTTCAGCATTCAAATTCACCCCCCCCCCCCCCCCCGTCTCAGCGAATCAAAAGTCTCCTGCAGATCTGCGGCGTGATTCTCTGCTTTCTGGCTCCTCACCACAATGTCGTCCACGTAAATGGACACATTCCGAGGCAGCTGATCGCGAAATATTTTGTCCACAGTCCTCTGGAACGTGGCTCCGGCATTCCTTAGGCCAAAAGGCATGACCTTGTAATGGAAAATTCCCTGATTAGTGATGAATGTGGTGGCCCTTTGGTCCAGTGGGTCTAGTTTAATCTGGTTATACCCGGAGTACGCGTCTAAGAAACTCAGAGTTTCGTTCCCAGCAGTTATGTCCACTAACTCGTCTATTGAAGGCAGCGGGTAACTATCTTTAGGGCAAGCCTTGTTTAGATCTGAGAAATCGACACACATTCTCCATTTCCCGTTTGCTTTCTTAACGAGGACCACATTCGAGAGCCAATCTGAGTCATCTGCTTCTTCAATGAAACCGGCCTCGAGCAGCTTATCTACTTCCTCTTTCGCTGCCCGAGACTTCTCCGGGGCCATCTTTCTTTTCTGTTGGGCCACTGGCCGTGCGTCATGACGGATTCTGAGGGTATGGATTGCCATGGAAGTGGGGACGCCTAAAAGATCTTTTGGGGACCAAGCGAACACGTCCCGCGACTGCCGGATAATCTCTAGGACCCGTTCCTTTTCCCCCGCTCCGAGGGCTTGGCCCATGTAAATTCTCTCCTCAGTACTGGAAAACGGCTGGTGGACGGTTCTTGAATCCGCGGTCGGGACCTCCCTTTCGGAAGGTCGAACCTCAAGCTCGGCTTCTGATACTATCTCATTTGTTATCCTTGTTGCTTCATTCTGAGGTGAAAGGTCTCTCTCGGCATTCTCGGCCCGGCTCTGAGTGGTGTCTTCGAGATACATGACCTCCTTCTTCTTCTTCTTCAAAGAGGTCACATAACAACTCCGACTCTCTGGTTGTTGGCCGCACACCTCCCCCGTCTCTCCCCCGGAGACTGGGAACTTGGCTTTGAAATGGTATATGGACACAACCATCTGGAATTTGTAAAGGGAAACCCTCCCCAAGAGCGCGTTGTAGGTGGTCGGAATTCGGACCACCGTGAAGGTGATGTTCTCCATCCTTCGGAGAGGGGAGGTGCCTAAGACTACTGTGAGCTCGATTGTGCCCGCCACCTGTATTTCATCTCCTGAAAAGGTAATCAAGGTGCCGTGATAAGGTCTCAAGGCTGTCGCGGACACGCCTAACTGGGAGAAAGCTTCCCACGAGAGTATGTCTACTGACGATCCTGTGTCGATGAAAACCCTCTTCACTGTTTTTGTGGCGATCTGCGCATGGATCACCAGTGGGTCTGCGTGGGGCATGCGGACCTCCTCCGCGTCGGTCGAAGTGAAGATTATTTCCGGGTGTGGTTGCAAGGCGATTCTCTGACTTGCAGTTGACGGGGGATGTCTAGCCTCTCTTTCATAATTCTTCCTTTCTTGCCGACTAATTCCTGAAATCGACGGTCCTCCTGCAAGCGTGTCGATGAAACCCTCTGGTTCCGGGATTCGGTTGACCCGCGATCCCTCCGGGCGGTCTTCGCGACGTGGAGCCTGATTGACCGATACTTGCGCAGGCTGACCCTGCCCTCTTCGACCTCCCCTCCACCAACGTCCCCTTCCTCGGCCCCTATTCACCGGGGGGTACCGCTGTTGCTCATCCCTCCCCCGAGGGTTCTCAATTCGAGAGGCTTGGTGGTGACTCCTTCTGTCATCCGCGTGCCTCCGATCATTGTGATTCTGAGCTTGCTGGTGACGTTGGGGGTTGTCGTGATGCTCATTTCTCCTGGCCGGAGAGACCGGCTCCCTGTGATTGCGCGCTTCTCGGTCATAGCCTTGATATCTTGCGTCCGGCCTCTCTCTTTCGTGGTTGAAATGGACCTCGTCCTGTCGGGACGCGGGCATTCCGCCCGCGGAGTAATTTCTTCTTTGCTTCTCTGCTCCTTTGTCTTTCCGGAACTTTCCCGCTATCTTCCCCAGAAGACCCCGTGGGCCCTCATTGGCCCTCGAGCTAGAGGCCGCGGCTTCTTCTGCCTCAATCTGGGCAGACACCAAGTTTCTTAAGGTATCATAATCCTTGGGCTTTTTCCTGAAAAGCCGAGTCTTAAAGCTTCCATCCGCGATGTTCCCCATTAGGATTATAACTGCGGATTCGTGATTAAAGTTGGGGATCTGAACCACCACAGAGGTGAAGCAGGCGAAGAATTGTCCCAGAGTCTCATTTTGCCCCTGCCTGATCGAGTTGAGGTCTAACATGGTCTTTTTTCTAGATCGCGAGCTTCCGAAATGAGACTTGAAGACCTGGGAGAGCTGGAGGAAACTAGCGATCGAGTTCTGCGGTAGGTTAGTGAACCAAGTCAACGCGATGTCGGTCAGAGTTGATGGGAAAGTTCGGCATGACATTGCATCATTGTACTCGTTGATCCCCATGGCGGTCGTGAAGTGGCACATGTGGTCATCAGGGTCAGTGGTGCCATCATACTTCATCAGATTGGTGTCTCTCCATCGCTTGGGTACGGGTGCTAGGCAGACCTCGGGGGTAAACACTGAAGGGACAAAATCCACCTTCCTCTCGTTCTCACGGGGTGAACCTGTTCGGGTGGACGTGGATATATCAGATGAATACTCTCCCCTGTGATGCTTGGATGCGCGTCTGCCTTCACCACGATAGTGTGTTCCCAAATCATCGGAGAATCTGGGCTGAAACTGATCTTGATAGGTGCCTCCATACACATTCTGGGGAAAGAAGTGGAAAGGGTTCCCCTGTTGGAACGGGGGATACCCGTCGTACCCATAAAAAAGACCCTGTCCCAGGTTTTGAGGGGGAACATAATGCTCCTCTGGTATGAAGTAGCCCTGAGCCATTTGCGGTGGGACGTATGGCGAGACGACCGGAACCTCCGGTGCGCTGAACTGACCCGGAGAGTTTACAGGCAACTCGGACCCCTAGGGTCCTCCGTGGTCCTGACTCATCATCCCGGGAGAAGCTCCTCCCATGCTTTCGCTTATTTTTCCACCCTGTTTACATAAAAATGCATTAGCTAATGATAATGTCGCGAATAGTATATTGATATTTAAATTCGGGAACCTCTCAGGGTGAGAGTGTTCCCACAGACGGCGCCAGTGACGAGACCGGACGAGAAAAAGTATGTGGCCCCTCCACATCTCCATGGAGGGGTATGCTTGCGATTTCCTTTTATGGAAAGTGGGTACTACGGGCTTACCTGAAGCCCTCTTTACCTCGGTCAACCGCCCGATGGGGGTGACTGAACCGGGGAGAAAAGGACTCTTACCTGAGCCGCATACCCTAAAGGAACGTGCAGACGGTCTTACCCTTCCATATATAGAATCCCCATGAGATGTGGGGGTCCCATGATCGGAGCCGCCGAGTCTTTCGAGAAGACTCGCATCTTTATTTATCCGGGTTCATCAAATGACCCAATGGCAAAGAGGATACGCTTGTTGATACAGTAGAAGTTGAGGAGGAAACAATTCCACGTGTTGTCCCGCCCCCTTGATGGATGCCTTACTACCTGTTTGGTTTTGATTACGTTGCTCTTCTCTTTGGAGGCGTCCGCGGACACGGGGGTTTAGGATGAGTCAAGATGTTGACCCCGGCGTGGCTGTTTCCTTTTCTCACTCCTTCTAGATCCAGCGTTCCCTCTCCCTTTTTTCCAAAAAGTCCTTTTCTATGATTCATTTCGGCTTTTTATATTGCATTACTTCGTTCGTCGAGCCGAGGAGATGTTCCCCTCTTTCGGACACTTGTCGGTGTTGTGGTGCCAGGTGTCTAGAGGAAAAAGAACACTTGGATGGGCGGCATGAACGCCACCTGTCCCTTTCTACGCCACTTGTCTTATTTGTGCGGGCGTTCCCCGTCCGCGGACCGAAGGTCGTCATGTTTGTCTTTTGGAGTTTATCATCATTGACCTTTCAAAAACCCTCAGCTGCTTCTTTAACCCTGTTATCTTTTGGGCGTCATCAAGAACCGAACGAGCCTACTAGACAAAAGCTATTATAGTACCTATAAAGGCAAAAGAGAATTAAATTGAAAGTATACTCCCCTCCATAAAGAAGCAAACTGGGATATAACTTGGGGTATAATCGAATACGATGGTTTAGTATGTAATGTTTGTAATAAAAAAAAGTTCACACAAGATGAGCTATAAATTGGGACCTGTGAGGACCTATTGTTCCTAGACACCAATCCATCTCCGCAGTTAAGCGATTGAAGGATTCACAGTCTAGATCCATGTGTTACAATCGGTATTACACTTAATTATTTCGGGTATAAGCTCATATTTAAAAATTTAATATATATATATATATATATATATATATATATATATATATATAGAGAGAGAGAGAGAGAGAGAGAGGGTTAAAGTATAAAATGGTTTTAAGGTGTAAAATTTCTTAAGGTGTAAAATTTTGTCACTTAGTGAAAACCGGCCCGGGTATCCTATTTTAAAAATAAAAACTGAACTGGTTTGCAAGTGCAAGTGCTGAGCATCTTCTCTCTCCCTCTCACGCGCTTCCCCTCCCTTGCTCTCTGGCTCTCAGAAGAAGCAGATGACGGGGAATTTATGGGCTCCTCCGACCAGCTCCAATCAGTCTTCCTCGCTCCCTATTATCCGTCGTCACCGTCGCCCACCCCTCTGCCGTCGCCGTCGCTCACCCTTCGGCCGTCACCGTCGGATAATTTGGGAATAAACGAACCAACAACCACACAAATCAGATAAATTGGGAATAGAGAGAAAGAGTCTGGTCGCCGGCGACTCCGACTCAACTGCGACTGGCCAATTTGACAGGCTGGGGCATGGATCCGGCTGGGGCATGGTAGAAAGATAGGCAGCGAGAGAGAGAGATCGAAGGGGATATGAGGGGGAACCAGAGAGCGGGAGCCATGGGAGCTCTCATTTTCCTCAGATCTGTGTGGGTGGCGGGAGCAAGTAGCAGCAGAAGCCATGGATGAAGGATGTGGAAGCCATGGATGAGGCTGAGAGCTTCAACCGAAAAATACGGCCTTATTTGCTAATTATTTTATTTACCTTTCCTAACTAGTCTAAAACCCGTGCGCTACGCACGGGATTTTAAAATTAATCTAAGTAACGTCATAAATTCGTCGTCTTTGTCATGGCTATTAGCCACGAACGCAGGGACAACAAAAGTTGGTGGCTAAAAACCATAGCTATTTAACAGGTTTTTAGTAGTCTTAACATTTGAATGAATCTTTAAATGATTCATTAGTTGACACTTCTTAGATGATCTTCAACTAAATTTCTTCCAAATCTTTAAATGAAGATCCTTCTTTGTTGAGGCAATGCAAGAAGATATTTAACGACCAACATAATTTCCTTCAATTGACATTCCCACTGTATGCTTCATTACTATTATTTAGAGGGAATCCGCTTGTAAAATTAAGGTAAAATGAGAAGTGCTTGAATCAAGGTAAATGAGAAGTGCTTGAATCTTAAACTAACCCTACATCAATCAAGTAGGCAGTATCTGATCTGTCTATCTATGACACTATTTTACAAAAACAAATCATAGTCCAATGATACACTTCGTGTACAAGTGAGCAAGTGAGCTGGAAGATGTTCTCCTTGAGCAAATGACTCAAGAGTTTGAATCAACATGAATAGATTGCAACTTCTCTACCTTTTCTTTGACAATCATTTATTGCACCTCGCAATCTTCCAACTTGAATGGGCCCCTTCTCTTGCGCCCTGTAGAGTGCAAAT
The DNA here is from genome assembly GCA_963922045.1 of Persicaria maculosa. Taxonomy (NCBI): domain Eukaryota; kingdom Viridiplantae; phylum Streptophyta; class Magnoliopsida; order Caryophyllales; family Polygonaceae; genus Persicaria; species Persicaria maculosa. The sequence continues at coordinate 17,625,559 of OY998257.1, read as the reverse complement.
TCATCCTATGACAATTGCAATTTCATAAAGTCGAGGCACAATCATATACATTGTCCATCGCGCTATGAAATCCAATTCATCTCGTGCATAGTGGCGGAGATATCACACCTGAGTGCATTAGCAATCTAGCATCTATCACATTCTTTTCTTGAACATGACAATTTTTCCAAGGCGTTTCGGTGGCTTTACCATATGCCCTAGGCATTCCGGCGATTGAGATGGAAGTAGTGTTAGTTCAGGCCTCAATGAGGGTGAAGATGGCGTCCTCGCTCCAACAATCCCCTTGACCAGCATAACAGGAGCTAAGCTTTAGTTAGCATTAAAAACAAAGGGTCAAAGATGTATTTGTGACAGATGATACCTCATAGCTTCAAAGTAATAATAATGTCATCGGGTATGGTCATCGGTGACAACTATGAATATGCACAACAACTTCACCAATACGAAATCTCATTCATCAACCTTTAATATACCTAGATAAGCAAAACAAATATCCTTATTACACATAGTTCACATTATTGGCAGTGACAATAATAAAAACCGTGCAACAATCTGACATTAATTTCAAGCTTGACCGAAAAAAAATCAATAAATAAGGATCTCCACAAAATCGAAATAACTACTTGGCAAGTAAAATGTGAGGTCATCCTTTAATTAGCAACTTGAGATAGTGAAAGAGGTGTAATCGGCCTTCAACATCTAGGAGCTATTAATATAAACACATAAACAGACACTCTACTTTGCAATTTGTAAGAAATGGAACAAAGTTAAAATCATTCCTAATATTAGAAAATAAGCCCTCATTTACACACACACACAAAAAAATACACATGACTACATGACACATGAAAACTAATCAAAACTTTAAAGTTACCACTTACCACAAAAAACACTGATTCTCATTTACTAATAGAAGAAAAGTTCAAGTGTAACACACCAGCTTCAATTTGTCCAAGCAATATTGGCTGACCTAGTGACTTCATATATGATTCAAATGATCCGCCAGGATTTATATGATACACAACATTCATATACAAAGCACCCACCAGGCCATCAATATAAGAGGAAAAAAAAAGAACAAACTACATCTCTACTTGAATTTCATCAGTTGAGGACATTATAGGACGACCAGAGTCCAATGCACAGTAGAAAGAAAGATGCTTGCAAGAGAGACTATAAAGAGAGTACAAACTAAGGAAGAGTACTTCCATCAAGGGACAGACACATCAAAAGATACTTGCAAGAGATACTATAGGGAGAGTACAAACTGAGGGGCCATCTAGATATTGTTGTAGGAAAAGGGAATATAGCCAAATTATGGAAAGAAAGTATGTGAATCAGGCCTACATAACTCTGTTCCACTTGTTATATTATCTTTTTTCTTATTGCCCTACTCCCTCACATGTATCAAAATAATTAAGGATAGAATACTCCAGTCCTCTCGGACTAAATTATACTCCCTCGGTCTCAAAATTTAGATCGTTTGATTTTTTGGCACGCTTTTAATGTGTTCAAAACTCTATGAAATATTATTTTTTTTTCAAAAATTTTAAAATAATTTCTAACTTTTAAATAATAAGTTTGAAATTATTTTAAAAATTTTGAAAAAATTTAATATTTCATAGAGTTTTTAACACATTAAAAAGCGTGCCAAAAAGTCAAACGACTTAAATTTTGAAATGGAGGGAGTATAATTTAAGCAACATTTTTGTAATCCCTTGTAAGAGATACTCTATTCCCTTCGACTCTTCCCATTGACAAAAGCCCCCTTAGGGTGAAAATGGGGCCAGATAGAGAATGAGTCACTTTGAGCAAATTTGTAAATCGTTTAGGAACCCATAGGTCATTTCTGCAAGTTCCATTCTACTTTCGTCATTTACGCAGCCATATAGGCCAGATGTATGTACTGCTCTCTAATTTAATAGAAAACAAAAAAAATATATGGCTGCATTTTACTCTGCTTATGGAATCCCATTTCCAAGAGCCTATCAGCCTCATCCAAAATTAAGACCTGATCCCTCATAAAAACATATTGTATAATTACAAACCCTTAATTTCATTTACCTAAAGCCAAAATTAATCTTTCTATTGAAACTACAAATATAATCACCCCAAATTTACCTCAAGGTTATGAAAATCCAGCATATCCATGCGGTCCATGATATCATTCAACCTCCCAAGAGTACCAATCAACAAATTTCTCTAGTTACATGTATATCTTGAAAAAAAACACTTTATAGTTAAACACATTCTCCATGTGACTCGAAAGTGTTTCATTTATGTACCTGATTTTTTTGAAATCTTTGAAGGCTTTAGATTTTAAAGAAAAATTCAGTCTCATTAGCAGCTGGTGAATTTTTTAAATTAATTTTTAGTATGTTATGGTGAGATATCAGTTTTAGTCATTTATTTAAGCTGTGCTCCAATATAGTTGCTCTGCCTTCTATTACTTATTGGTACAAACCTTTCATTTTGAACTTTGTTATTGTTTTGACAAGTGCCCCCTTCTAGTTATCTAAATTGTGTATTTTGCCACAATGGAATACCTTTTGGTGAAATAGTTTTTTTTCCCTTCTAGTTACTGCTTTTGATTCACTGTCATTTATTTGGTCAAGCTTCAACTGAACTTTCCTTGCTTTATATCAGGTTATCTACTGCACAAGTTTGAGCTGGAGTGCTAATGGAAGTACTTTGTTCAGTGTAGCCACTGATACTCAAATCCCATTTTTCAATTATCAAAGACTCTTTTAAGGATTTAGGCCTAGAATGCAAAAAATAGAGGTGATAATGAAGACACACTTTGAGTTGTACAAATGATTTTTCATGAGCAGAACTTGGCTTCCTTGCTACTATATAGAGAACAACTGCATACTCCCTAGCACTAACATATTTGACTTCTAGTTTTTACGACAACATCAATAAACATTAAAAAGATGATTTGATCAAGAATATACCATTAAAGTGTAGAGCAATCAGCCTGATTCAGCAAGCTCACTAAATTGAAGGTGTTGAATTTTAGAAACAAAATTAAAAAAGACGGAAAAATTAGAGACAAACCTCATTTCTAGGGCATGGCTGAAGCAATCGATGGCTCGACATAGTCTTGACCCTAGGAGCGAAAAATTGGTTCATATTAGAATCTAAAATCCCCAAATCAGCAAAAGCTTAAGCACTTGACATCAAATTATCGATCAAAAGCAAAGCTTTCAAATGTATTTAATGGCAACCTCTCCTTATCACCACATTAAGAGTATGTGAATTCAGCTCGTTATCACCACATTAAAGCTTAAGAGTATATATTATGGATTCTATTAGCATGTTCCTTATAAATGTTTACTTGTATAGAAGCAGAGGATTTCCTTTTTATTTCTAAATGAACAAATTCATTGTTATTTTTATCACCACGAAAGCCTAAATCCAGCCTTATTTGCCTTTGACTAAGATTAGAGTAGTTGCTAAAAAAAAAGATTAGAGTAGAAATCCATATGAAATCTTATCTAAATTCAACATGAATGGATACAGATTAAACATCTTATATGAACTTAACCACCACAAAATCACTGACTACAAAATTGCTTATTTTAAATGAATACGCACATCAACGTATAATTAAATAGTCAAGAATCACTTTCCACTTCTTTAGATTAAATACATTACAATATAAGTAATTAGCTACAAGAGCATCAAAATCTCCTCACCTAGAGCTGATAAAACCTCAGGCAAAAAATTATCATTCTATATGAGTAAAAGAAATGATGGGTCCATTGATTGCCAATGGGTTATCACTTGTTTTTAGCATCAAACAAAATTAAAAGCTTTCAACTTACAACTCTCCTATCAATCACATGCTTTTTCTTGATAACTCTATCTGTCATTAAAGGGTCAGCATAGATGACGAAGCTGAAACCATAGGCCCATTCTGTGATACAGTCATTCATGATCACAACTAAACACACACATGTTACTTAATAACCAAATAATCCACACCATGACAAAGAGAAGGATATGAGAATTCAAAGGCAAAAAGGTACCTCTGATGGGAATCTTGGCTTCCACTCTATCCACTTCTCTAGCTTCTGATGTCTGATCGTCATTGGTAGTGAGCCCAACAACAACAACCTCAAAATTGACCTCTCTTTTCGTCTCCTCTGGTTGGCCTTAAGTATGAAATTTCTCAACCTCCCTCAAATTAAAATGGAAGTTATGCCTCTTTAATTTTGACAGTTAGTAGATCAATTTTTCAAATAAATTTGTGAAGGTGAAGAAGCAAGCATCTTACAATATGACAGAAATAATGAATTTAGATATAATAAATTGCTTGAAGTTGGAAACCTAACTATAAGAACAATGAAAAAATGGGACATAATTCAAAGAAATTGCTCAACAAATAATGTGAAGAATTGTTATAGAATCCGACCATTTATCATAAACTAAACAAATAATCAATAAGTAAACATGCCAGATCAAAGCTAGAACGCAAAGGAAACAAATCTCGTCAGATAATAATTAGGAAAGACGAAACCCTTAGTTATCCGAATTGCACCATTGATAGCCAAATTGAAGTCCGAAATCCATATAAATCGTCCAAAAAATGCATGCATGATGCATCTACAAATTGCTTGGGTTTTTCTCTTCAGTGCAAAAAATCACATATGTTGGCTCAAATCGATCAACATTTGAGTGAACAACATAAATTAGTAAAATGGACATTTCGACAAACAGATTGAGTGCAATTAAAAAAAACCACAAATTTGATTAAACCAAAAGATTGGTAATAGAAGAAGGAGTACCTTGGCAAGTTCAATGTCAAAAGTCACATATCTCGGCTTAAACCGATTGGTAATAGAAGAAGGAGAAATTAAATAACTACCGAATCCCAAGCTGCGAACTTGAATTCCACCTGCACAAAAAAGGGAAATTGCGACCAAATTCTTGTCCGAATGAAACGCGTGTAAAACGGGAAAGGGAGTTCAAAGTCCATAGGGACCACTAATGCAGTATAAGTATGACTTCAAAATTTAAAATTGGGCGATAGGGTAAAGGGAAAGTACTCACAAATGGAAATTGTGTGTTACAAACAACTTGGAAATTGTTGTCAAGGGAGAGCAAGTGTGCGATTTCTGTTGCAATTTTGTGATGATGATTCCAATTTCGGAGGCGTTTTTGCTAGTGAAGATGGAGCCGACCATCCAATCGGATGCCAAACCGAGACGAAATCGAAGGCTACCTGGGTTTGGATTCGAGCTCAACAGCGACAGCTTCTCCTCTGTGCCACAGCCACCGTCGGCTTCCCTACCCATTTTCTTATGCCGCCGTTGACACCGGTCGTTCCTGGACATCAACACCTCCACCAGCCTTTGTCGAAGCCCCACGAACACACCCGCATCCCATACCTCGTCTTCTTTGACGAACCCCTAAACCCTACTTTACTCCTCGACCAGAAATAGATGGGGGCAAAAATTTGAAGTCGATAATGCCAGCAAAGCAAAGACGTCTACCAGTCCGTTGCCTCTATCGGAGATTGGGAACGATATGGTGGCCAATCGGTGACCAAAATCTCTAGTGCTTCTCGGTACCTCTCCAAACACAAAAATTTAATCATTACGGTATGACAATTCAGGGATATGGGTTGTGAAGGTTGTGGTTCAGACGTTGGAGAGAGAATTTCAGATCATGATAGAGAGAGCTAGAGCGGTAGAAAGAAAGAAGAAGAGAAGGGCAAAAAAGGAAAAGAAAAGAAAAACAGAGAAAGCTCCACGTGGATAGCTTGAGAGTGTTGGAAAGGATAGAACTTTAAGTTCTAGGGAAGATAAAATACCACCATACCTGACAGTATACATGGTCAATTGGGATATCGAAGTACCCCATAGAATGTCCAAAATAAAGATCACAAGCAAGAACCCTATGCGCACCTGCTTCTGTTATCCAGTTTGCAACTAATTTCGCTCTGATGGATTCACGCCCTTGAGTCTGAATCAAAGATGGAACAGCACAAAAATCGGAGATTAAGCAAATGATTAACTTAGCTACTGCAGACAAAGGAGGAAAGTATGCAAAGTCCAGAAAAAAACCAAGCCAAGCCAATCCCACTAAGGCTTAGTCCAACTATGTTCCCACCCATGGAGTTCTTCCCACACAGAACAAACTGAACACCTTTGGTACTTCCAGGCATTAAGCAAATTGCATTCCCATGGAACAAATACTAAATGTAATAGGGAAAATATGTTTAGTATGAAAGTAACTAATTTACTCGATTCTACTTATAGCCTTGTAGGGACGAAGTTTCTTCATCTATATATGGTATCCTTGAACTAATAAATTCTAGAGAACATACAGATCCCTTGAACACTTCATTTATCTTTTTAAAATAACCAAGCCTAAGTAAACTAAAGATCCTAAAAATTCTTACTGACACAACCAATCTGCAAAAGTCGTATCCCCATTGCAGTCCATAACTCACAACAACAACAACCCAAGTAGATGACTCACAAGCTGTGTCAATCATATCTCAATTTGTTCCAACTGACATCATTATCTCCACTATACTACCTCCAGATTTAGTAAAATACAGTATATAATAGATATTGTTATTGCATACCACTTCTTTCCCCCACAACAAAATGATTAGAGTTCTCAAAACCATGAAAAAATCAACTCAAACTCATGGTGAGGAAGTGTCCCCAAAACCAGAGTTCTTTGAAAGAAGCAAAATTTAAAACAGTAGAGATCAAAAGGACAATATCTAAATAGCAGTGTCAGAGCTAATCAGTAATCCAAACCTAAATGGAAAGAAAAAGTGTGCAACAATGTCAGGAACATGCTTCTTTTTAAACAGAAGCATTATATATAACGCAAAATACAAGCACCGGAGATCAATAAAACAGAAATGCGCTTTCAGTTAGTTAAATATTGGCGCTTTCATTTGGTTAAATGTTGATGAAAAATTACAAGATTAGCTCTTTTAGTATGGTAGGACCAAATGAGCTTTCATCCATGGCTGAGTTTTGTTCTATTACACTTTACACTTAGGATAGTATATTCAAATTAAAGCATTAACTAAAGTAGGAAGATATCATAGGCAAAGGCAATATGCAAAAAAGACTGAGAAACTGTATCATAGACACGACAAAAAAGGAAAGACGAATGATGCCAAATTTTGAGCTTATTCCCCTCAAAAAAAAAATTTTCATTAACTAAAGTGGAAGATATCTGAGCAAGTAGTCAATAAGCTATGAGCTACTTACTTGCACAGTTGAGATCGCCTTCTTCCGTTCTGACATAGAGGTACCTCTTCCCATCCAAACATAACTTCATTGAATTCCCCTTGGAGTGTTATCCTGTTCATACCAGAAGTTCAAATGTACAGTTCAAGAAGGAAACAGAAGAGAATTTACTATAAGGGGATTGAACAAACACGAATCAGAAAGAACTATCACATACACACATAGCCTTACTAACGGTTCAGTACACTATTACACTCAAATGGATCGATTTACAACCTAATTCTATCTAGTAAGAGATATCTCATGTTCATTTTTGCCATAGTAATTAACCGAAATCCTTGTTCAGGCACTGATCCAAAGAAACAAAATAATCGACAAAAACACAATTTGGTACAAAAATTAGCAAAATGAAATTAAGCTACAAAGAACTACTGCGTTGTAGTTGATTTAAGAACATCAACAATGGACATTATAAAGAGAGACAGATCAAACAGATAGAACATTGAAAAAGGCAAAAGCAGAGCAAACTAACCTTCGAGAGGCTTGTGAAACTGCTCGACATCTTCATCAAACCTCCAAGGAAAGCGAGATAAGAGTCATCCGATGGCGATAAAAACGATAACCATTTCTTCAATTTCATTAGAATCCAAACCGAAAAGGCCCAAATTGAACAAATTTCACACAAATCGATCAAACTAATAAATCGAGAAGAGACCGAGATCCAGGCAGCCAGTAACACAGACCACCGGAGGCGCCCACCCACCCCTACCGCGATCTACAATCAAAGCCCTTTTCTCTTTCTTCTGGATCTCCACCCCCATCCGAATTTCGAGCCATCATCGCCATCACCGTCGACGAAAACCCTAGGTGTAATCGATCGGCGACGATCCTGTACACCACAGCCGCCGGCAACTCCAATAGCTGTCTCCGGCGCTTGCAGCTTCCAGAGAAAACCGGTTTCGTTGACCTTCTTCCTTCCCTCGGATCGTGACTCGTGAGTCCTGAGATACAAAGAGAGAGCAGGTAGAGAAGGTGAGTAAAAAAATTCTGAGAAGCGTAGCGTCAGTTTTTCAGAAAGAAAAGAGGAAGAGAAGGGCAAATAAGGAAAGTAAAAAAATTCTGAGAAGCCTCCACGTGGATAGGCTGAGAGTGCTTGAAAGAATAGAACTTTAAGTTCTAGGGAGATATTCAACCGAAAAATCTGTGTGGGTGGCCTAATTTTGAAAAAAAATATATGTATGCTAAATCTGCACAATTGTATCTTAATTTTGCACACTTGAATTCTAAATGTGCACAATTGTATTTTAAATCTGCACAATTGTATCTTACTTTTGCACAATTGATTAAGTCAATATCTGTCAGATTCCTTCACTCTTTTTTGGTAATTGTTGTATGCACACTTGCATTCTAAATCTGCACAACTGTATCTTACTTTTGCACGTTATAATATTAGGGCAATTTTCGTAGGAATAGAAAATATGAGGAGGTGATGATATTTACCCATGATTAGCCTCATTTACCCATTTACAAATAAAATTAGGCCTATTTACACATAAATTAGGCTCATTTATCCATTACTCATTTAATTAGGCTAATTTGCTCTCAAATTAGGCCCATTTAGAGAATTTTACATCTTAAGAAATTTTACATCTTAAGGAGATTTTACATTTGATATCAACCTAAATTATGCGAGAGGTGAACCAAAACTCTCAAAAGTAAAAAAAATTAAATTAAAACATCGATTTCAAAAGTCCATCTTGTGTCTCATTCATGCACTTTATAATCTTATTTTTGCACTTTATAATTTTATATTTGCACTTTTCGAACTAAAATTGCACATTTAATTTCTAAAAATCTACATTCAAACTAAAATTTTATTTTTGCACTTTATAATCTTAATTGTGCACTTCATAATCTTTTATTTCAATTATAAAAATTAAATTTTTATAATTAAACTAGGCACATCTACCGATTTACCCATAAAAATTATTATATTTGCACAACATAAAGTTATATTTGCACAACATAATGTTATATGTGCACAACCTCAAGTTATATTTGCACAACAAAAAGTACTGACACGAAAAAAATTGCTGGCCCAAAAAAAATGACCTAGGAAGGGGGCACAGTGGGGGGCAAGGGGCACACGCATGGGGCAAGGGGGCACATGAGGGTTGATAGTTTGATAATTAAATTAGGCCCATTTACTAATTACCCATAAAAATTAGGCTCATTTACTTATAATATTAGACCCATTTAGAGAATTTTACACCTTAAGAACATTTTACATGTGAATCATTACATATATATATATACTAAAACAGATGTTTGAAATGGGCTCTGGTGCAATTCGCATACGTGTTATATTTTAGAGCAATTCGCATGTGTCATATTCTGAATTAATATGGTGTTATCTTTTTTAGCCACATCAATTAATAAACCAATATAATTTTGTCATCTTAATTAATGGTCCACTTATTCTTATAAATATTCAACCTTATATCTTAATTAGTTAATAAACTTATCTTTTTAGATCAAATAATCTATCCAATATTACATTAATTAATAAATTATTATCATACCTTACGTAATTATATTTTGATAATATTTTGTCATTAATATTATCAATATTTATATTTAATTTTTTTATAAATAACAATAAAAATGGATTGAATTTACATATGGAATTTACGCTATGTTCCTTTCTTTTGGATTTAATACGTAAGCTGTTTTATCATTTAATATTTTTTATTAAAAAGTATAAATCTAGACTCAAGATAAAAAATATATTTTAATCGTTTTTAATAAGAGAACAAACATGATTAATTTAAACTCAAACATGTGTTTACATTCTAAAAAAATAACACAATTGAAGATTATATGTTTACTTTATATGGAGCAGTAATTTATATTAATTCAAGGACAGTTAATATAATAAAATTTATTAACAAATCGCGCAACGGACCAGTAATAAAACTAGTATATTTATATTCTATACACTTATACTAACATGTTTACAAAATTTTATTGTGAAAAATTAGGATAGTTAAAAGATTAATTATTTTAGAAAATTATTTTTTTATTTTCTAAAACATATATTTTCAAAAAAAAGGTTTATAAACATGTTAATATAAGTATATAGAGTATAAATATAATTTTTTTAAATTTTTTTATGTGAATTTATACCTGAGATAATTAAATATACCACCGGGTGTAACACATAAAGTGTCATAGGTGATCCAAACAAAAGGATTCGTGCAACATATCGTCCGAATTTGAATCAAAATTTATCTTACTAGCTCCAATAATTGAGTGTTCAAATATGCGAATTTGTAAGGTGAGCAAAATGTAAAAAAAATCTCAAAAACAATCAAAATAAATGATTTTTACTTTACAATAATGTAATTTTCAAAAAATTAAACATAAATAGATGTTGTGATTATATTTGAACACAACACTTTGTGTAACGGCCCGGATATAAATACCCGGGTTACGTTTTGAAGGTTGGATACCTTCGTTCGGATGTTACAATTCAGGTACGGGCCGAGGTTTCAAACCTCTAAAGATCAGTATTTAAAGCGGGGATTTCGAACCCCAAAACAATCGTAGTCGCGGAAATTCGTTTGAACGAAAATACGAAAGCGGAATTAAAGTACAACTTGCCACGGCAGAGCCGGGTCAAAACCAAAACATAGTGTGTGATTGCCATTTTATCAAGTTAGAATATTAGCCGGATTCTTCGGTTCGCCAAGAGATTCCCCGTCACAGAAGCAAAGAGCAAACAAGAGCGGTACCTAACACTATCCACGAAGTCAGGCCCTGTAATCGCCTGCGGGTCTTCTGACCACGCTGAGGCCACATAACGTACATGCCTATACCTAAATAAATGATGACTAATGCAGTACAAGATTTAAATCACATAAGCATGCTTTGACAGTTATAATATGCGGAAAAACTGTAAAGGGCCCAAGACAATGCCAAGTGGCATATCCCTCTCCTACCTCTGCACCCCTTCCCGTTAGTGCAGAGACTGGCCAGTTCGGTGCTACAGCATAGCAATTTTCTCATGGTGGTGCACAAACCTCGACATCATCATATCATATCATATCATCTCATCACTTGCCCGATAGTGCTGGGCTATCATATCATGCTCATATCAACTCGATTGACTCAGGGCAACTCGATGGGGCTGGGCTACCCTATGCCCCTAGCAAAGACTCTAGGACTATCACAAATAACGACCGTTCTGCATTCAAACACACATAGTAACCACATGCTCAGTTCAATGCAATCCTAGCATGATACTACATGGCATGCTTTAATATGCAACACCTACACATCATATGACACATCAGGCAGGAGGTCCAGGTTACTGAGTAAGTCCCTTAGGATACTTACCTGAAAATGCAGAACAGCAAGATGACACAAGCAAGGGCTCAAATGCAAGTCCAACGCAATCCAAAAGCATTACACACCTATCATAAAGCCATTGCCATAAGCTACCGGTCCGATATTCATACATACGAAACCCAGTTCTCACATCCTCAAAACCAATCGATAGTAAAACCCGTTTTCCAAAACATTTCCGATACGATCAACATCAACCCAAAACCATTTACTTCCAATCAACCCATTGATAAAATCATACCAACCATATTTCCAAACTTCCTTCTCAAAACCAACATCATCAAACCAAGACAAAGAATCCCGACCATAAACATTTAAATCCTTAAAGTCAATTTCTCAAAATCATGTTATAGAAATAACTCCGGCATTTTATTTCAAAAACTCAACTTTAATATTTCAAGTAATTTAAGACATTGATAATCATTTCCAAAATAAATCCAACTTTATAAACCTCATTTACAAAACATTAACTCTTCAATCAACTTGCAAATGTGTGCTACTTAAAATAATTCCAGCATTTTATCTCTTTAAAATCCTCATCTCAAAATCACCTTATAAATCATTATATAATAACACTTCTCAAATATTACTTTAAAATTCCAGTTATAATACATATATAATATTTTCAGAAAATATACATATCCCCCAAAACTTAGGAACTCCTTTTTAAATAATTTCTTATAATATGTGACTAAAATAAACCCCAACTATATTTATAAATAAATCATTTCAATTTTTCCCAACTTAACATACTAAGTCATCACAAAGGCACTTAATCCAAATCATTTTACCTTTAAACAATTTCATAATATAAAACACTTTCCGAAATTTATTTTCATAAAAACATATTTATCATAATCAATAATATTATTAATAATAATAAGTAAATACCATCAAATAATATATCATATATATACTTATCATATCACATATATAATATTTACAATAAAATGAAAGAACACACCCAGCAGGCCCGACCCCTTACCCGGATATAAGGCTCCAACCCGAGCCCAAAGGAAAGAAAAGAGAAAGAGGATCCGGATTTGGTTTCTCCCCAACCCAAAATGATATAACCCTAATAGAGATATTTGAATCAGGCCCAACCCGAGCCCAAGGGAAAGAAGGAAGCGGGTCTGTCTCCTTCCTCAGACAGAACAGAGCAACGGGCGTCGGAGGAAGGACGTGAGGAAGCAGGGAGAGGAACTCAAGATGTGGGGGTCCGTTCGGCCTCAGATTTCACCTAGAGAACCCTTTTGAAATTATGAACCCAACCCACTCGGTAATAATGAAATGAAAGCAAGGAGGAAGAGAGGAGGAGAGATTTACCGAGCTCTGAGGGATAACTCCGGCGAGGACGCTCAAGGTTGCACTGGGCTTCAACGATGGGGAGAAGAAGCTTGCTCCGTGTCTCTCGGACTCAAACCAGGGGAATGAAGAGTAACGCGGCTCCCACGGTGACTCCTTCAATGTCGAAATGATCCTTCGCAGCCGATTTGAACGCACAGAGAGGAGGAGCTTTCTCGGCGACGTTGGTGGCTCCGACAGTCTTCTGATGCTCCTTCTGGGCTCCTGAGATGGAAGGATGCAACGCCGTCTAACTGGAGGAGGAGTCTTGAAGGAAACCGAGTGAACTGGAAGGGGACCCGAGGGCCGAGGCAGCACAAATGGGAATGGGAGGGTGGACGTTTTCTGGGTGTATGCAGAGAGCAAAATGGAAGAGAGGGTAAGGCTGCCCTCAAGGTTTTCTGTAGGGACTGAAAGGAGGAGGAGGAGGCTCCATTGTGGGTTTTGAAACCGTGAAGGAGAGAGGAATGGAGGTGAATGTGAGTTGTGTGAGGGGAAGAGGACAAAGAGAGGAGGGGACCAATTCACCTTTTGACAGAAATCCGGGAGAGAGAGAGAGAGAGAGAGAGAGAGAGATAAAAAAAAGGGAAAAGAAAATAAATGAAATGGGTCCCCCACAAAAGAATTCAAATTAGCGGAATAGACTCGAAACCCGCTCGCCAGATCGAAACCCGACTAAATCAAATTTAAAAGAAATTTCAATTCGATTCCAAGATAAACGGAATTAAATTAATTTTTACCAATACTCGGAGCTTGAAGGCGGAATTAAAATCCGATAGAATCTAACTTCTCAAAACGATGCCGGAATGACTTTAAAATCAAACTTACGCTCGAGGACGATTTTTCTCCAATTTTACAAATTGAATAAAATAGTAACGTATTTAATTAAAATAATCATAATATATAAAATATACTCGGTCTTTACATTTATCCACCTCTAAAAACAAGTCTCACCCCCGAGACTAAAATCATTTTAAAGCAAATGGGAGAAGTTTGAAATCGGTGAGTCCGAGGACCATGTCCAAGGATCTTGTAATCATCTCGGTTGTGTCTTCCGGGATTCTCACAACATCCTAGTCACGGTCGTGCCATCTCCAATTGTTCTTGACAAGTGTGTAATAAACGCCCTTATCACATCCTTGTTTCGACTTTTCGGAAGTACCGCAACTCTAAAAGTATTATAGCGTCCCGACTAGGTCTTAGCAAGCAATCTATAAGTGCCCCTATAAAATGCTTCTATCCACTTCGTGAGACGTCATAATGTAAATCCAATTCGTAAAACCTCAAAGCGTTTTGTAAATGGAAAGATTGTCATCTAAATCATTGAAACTCTCGACTTCTTAAAAAAAACCCAAGTTGGTCCTTTTCAAAACCGCTCAAAATCTTCAAATTCGACGTCTAATCAAGCAGCCTTCCACCAACACAAGTCAAATCCTTTCAAATCAAGATTTCGTCAAAACTTCCGAAAACCAAATCAGTTTCCCGCATATCAACCAATCAAACCCAAAAGCCAGGACGTGGAATCATCCACCTCTAAGGGCTAATCCCATATTCTCTTCCTAGTTTCCAGAATCAAATCAATCTATCAGTCTCAATTCAAGCAAGATGCATAAGCCATAAGAAATGCATAACGGTATAACCAACCAATCTCCAACCAATATATCATACGGCAAGTCTCAACATATACCAACGCAGTGCCACAAGGTCACATCAACATCTCCATATCATACTAAAGGTCATAATATGCATCTCAACAATATGCCAAAATCATAACACATGGCCCGATATCACACCAAAAGTCAGAAAGGATATCTCACTATCGCATATCACCACCGCAATCATAGTAGGGTCAGTCACAACAAGGGATCTCATTTAAAGCATAAATTCACATAGTCATCCTATCCAATTTCTATCCAGCATTATCATAACATATTTATCACGTCAATCATTGGTACTTGCAAGGTTAGCCATAGGGAAATTTCATCATAAGTCAACGAAACAAAACTACTTATCAACGTGTAATATCATGCCATATCAGGTTTTTCATGGTCGCTATCTAACATCATGCCAGGTCATAATTACATAATCACGAAAGTCTTGCACATTATACCAGTCACAATAAAACGCAATCCCCGCTCGCTCGTCTCCAACTCTCATGCCAAGACCAATTTCCATCTGGACTCACCAACATCAACTCGGATACTACCCCACAGAAGAAGTCCCAATTCATCTCGACATTTTAATCTCACACCTCTTCCCACCAAGCTCTCTCACTAACAATCCACCTCTAAGAATCCAACCCCTATCTCTGTTTTCACACCCGAGCACCCCTGGATACTATGTTCTCGATGCTCACAAGAGCCATTCCCTACACTGCCCATACTACCTAAGACATCGCAAGCATAGAACCCTTCTAACCACATCTCTTCTATAAGAACACCCCGACCACCACCTAGCCGGCCTATTCTAACCATACCCCCACCTAAGATTCATCTAGAAGCTCATCGGAACCCACTAAGCATCGCCTCTTATAGCTCTCAAAACTCACTCGTTCCTACTTAAGCCAAACCCCTCTCCTGTGACTTACCTCATACCACCATCGATCATTCTAACCGCTCAAATTCCCTCACCAGCCTCCGACCCTTCTACCAAAGGACCTCATTCACATGTTCAAAGAAGAAGCAATCATGGACATTATTACACAGAAGGACTACATCGTATCAACTAGCATTTATATCAATAGCATCATTAGTTCATCATTAAGCATTGCAACTGTATCACAAGTCTCAATTTACCGTCATGCTCAACAAGTATTGCAAAACATCATATATGGACCTAATCAAATCAAGCTAGCAAGTTTCATCACAACCTTATCTAATAAACAGTTCAGGTTCTCAGCATTTGCAGTTCATACTTTTATAGGCAAAGAAATTTAGATCATGCTTAGCAACTCAGAGTAGCATCACGTCAAGTCATCATAGCACATTAGGACTGTAAGACATCGAATCATATATATCATCATAGACAACGGATAATCAGGCAATAATCATTACCAAGTCATCACATCAACATGCAATTTTCAACATCAAGTCAGTGCAATATCACCATCAACAAGTTCAGAAAGGATTAGCAATCCGAATGGAGGACACTCCCACTTGCAAGTCATATCGCGCTCAGTAACCGCAATCCTCGAAGAAAGCTTGTTCTGTCGACATCGTCGATCCTGAGACCCGTGGGGTATGGGCCTACGCTTCCGCTGCGCTGCTCTATCGCTATCTAACTTCCCGTCCCCTCTTCTATGCGGTTGCTCATCCAATGTATCGCGCAGGAGTCTAAGTTAGCGGAGATAGGGGAGTGACAAGAGCGGACAACCCAATGTTTCTTTCGGAGACAAAATGGACCAAGTTAAAGATGACATGACTAGAGATAAGACTCCGACTCGAGAATAGTAACGGTGCCCTTAAGGAAGTCTATTAGGTTACAATTGTGACAAACAAGCACGAATTCATCAGGGAGCATATCAATCACATTAATCCACACTAGGATGTACTTATCTCAAGGAACAACGACATACATATTCATTCCAAAGATACAATCGAGTCCTACACTGATGCGCGTGAGACAAGCTAGTAGTTTATTATTCCATGGAAGCAGATATGCCTAGCAACTTCAAGCAAGCTATGCGGAACCAACAATGATCATGTATGATTCGAAGTCATGCGGGATTTAATGAAGATAACGAGCATCATGTATATGAAAGAATGCACAAGCATGAACAAGTGAGATCAAATATAGCATGGCGAGGTATATCATAACAACCAGACCAAGTGTCATACGAGAATACATAAGAACGACATAGTAACTATCACATCTAACAGCAATGATCACATAATAGGTTAAGAATGGCATGTAATCATACGATGCGATACGCTTAGGAAGCATAGATCCTATATGATGCTAGCGATACATGATAAGGCATGGGCATAGTCAGGAGTGATTAAATGAGTTCAATACGATGTACATGAAAGCAAAAGGATCACCACAGGGTAAACAAGATAACATCACGGGCGATAGATTATAATCATGCTAGGAATGAATCATCATGGGGCACATAAAATGGTAAAATAACTGGCACATTATAGAACAAGCATGACATGTAATCATTCAGCAGGTCATATTGGAAGTCATAAGCTCTACATGATACTAATAGCACACATCGAACATGAGTACAATTAAAGTAATTCAACTAGATTCATTCCGATATTCATGCGTCATGCATATGCAAAATCATGATATAGGGTGGTGTTTGATCATGCGAGGCATCAAGTCATACGTTCATGCAAGCACGAGAGGATATCATAGAGTAATAGAGGGGTACCACCGAGCGAGAACATGTAAACATGCTAGAATTAACCATCGCGGAAAGCAAGTCGATCATCGAATTCAACATCAATTTAATCAGGGCGAGTGGAACATTTTTTTTTCTTTTTTTTTAAGATGATAGAAAAGGAAAGAATCACACTATCAGGGACCTAACTCGAGAGAGAATCAACAATAACGTAGGCAAGGTAGAATTCGCACAAATCACCACCAAGGGTCCGACATGTCACTAATGGCTCAACATAACATAGGATACATACACGCACTTTATTGATTAATACGACGATGTGCAAGGGTTCAATCGATCACATTCCAACGATATAGTAGCATGGGAGGAAATGTAACGATGTATAATGCAAGTCTAAGTAACATGGCAACATGACTAGAATGTGGGGGCATGAGTTCAAATCAATGTATACTGGGATGAAACACGTATTTATCAAGACTCGTTTATATTAACATATTCCCAATTTAGCACAATTAACACACAACAACATTAATTGCGGAATAATCAGCAATATTTAGTCTGAGGAATACAAAATAGATGGGCATGCTATAGATTCTTGTCACAAAAGGAATGATAAGCATCGAGGCGTCATCGACTGGCATGCTACGGTGAACATCTTACGAGGCATTCATACAAGGAAGAGCTAATCACACTATCATGGACCTAATTCAGGAGAAGTAACAATCATATAGACTCATATCATGCCATTCATGCTTCTAATCACTCAGTAGTACGATCATTATAATAGGTCAATTAGACATGCGATGACGACACGTAATTATGGCAGGAAGCGAGATGCAACACGAGACCTACGCAATGTGACCAGCATGGATACAGGATGTCATACAACCACGAATTTACATTAAGGATCATCATCATAACATGTACTGAGAATTACGTAGCATATGAGGCATGTTGACATCAAATTATAACACGTATCCATCAAGTAAGGGACTCACTCTATCATGATACTAGAACTGAATGATCACACTATCATGAACCTATTCACATGGAGGACATCAGTTATACAACTTCCCAGCATGTGACATATATATTCGTGCCATAGTATGACAATGCAATATACTAAGTAGATCATGTCGGGATGATATGGATATAACAAATGTAGCTCGAACCCATACAATGGTCATCATGAACATCAAAGCACATAAGCACAATTTCACACTAGGGATCAATCTGTAGGTCAAGGAGTAGTACCACATAGTATCACACAATCATGGACCGAGCAATCGAGATAACCTGATAGAGATCCATAAGGGCAAACATTGACTCTTCCTAACTAACTCATCACCCATCTTTCTGTGGGACTCGGATACGACTTTTTGACTCAAAGGGACATCAAGAACCACCTTCCAATACTCACTCAGATAACCTTCGCATCCATACATGATTCCCGACACAATGTGTTTACTAACCCCATTTCCCCGTGGAAGACACTGACATCCGGGAGAAAGACTCGATAGAACCGTCAAAGGGGTTAACATAGTGGAAGGGGCTATTTCACCCAAGCTGGGCTTGACCATAGGGAAATAAAGGTACTCCCGCTATCTCATTTGCACAGATCAGTTAGTACACATTTCATAGTCAGGGCATACCAATCATATCCACAACAAGCGCTTAGCATAGAATCAGTCAATGACAATTATAATGATCTCCCTGGAATCTTCCAGACCCATCTGTAAAGAACAAGCTAATATTTTGCCTACCCATTCCCAACTACATCCAAAAGGGATGGTCTAACACCTTCCTACCCACTCGATCCCTCTTTAGTTGGTTCTCCTCTTTTATCATAAGCCAAGTTCATATTTAGTCCAATTGAGTTAGGCATATTAAGTTCATTTTTCCCCTTTAAAACACTTTCAAATCTTTTGAAATTCATGGGCAGTTTTCCAAAACATACACTCGACCCTTGCGCACCCGAATTGTACAACCTGGCTCTGATACCAACTTTGTAATGGCCCGGATATAAATATTCAGGTTACGGTTTGAAGGTTGGATACCTTCGTTCGGATGTTGCAATTCAAGTACGGGTCGAGGTTTCAAACCTCTAAAGATCGGTATTTAAAGCGGGGATTTCGAACCCCAAAACAATCGTAGTCGCGGATATTCATTTGAACGAAAATACGAAAGCGGAATTAAAGTACAACTTGCCACGGCAGAGCCGGGTCAAAACCAAATAATAGTGGGTGATTGTCATTTTATCAAGTTAGAATATTACCCGGATTCTTCGGTTCGCCAAGAGATTCCCCGTCACAGAAGCAGGGAGCAAACAAGAGCGGTACCTAACACTATCCACGAAGTCAGGCCCGGTAATCGCCTGCGGGTCCTCTGACCGCGCTGAGGCCACATAACATGCCTATACCTAAATAAAGGATTACTAATGCAGTACAAGATTTAAATCACATAAGCATGCTTTGACAGTTATAATATGCGGAAAAACTGTAAAGGGCCCAAGACAATGCCAAGTGGCATATCCCTCTCCTACCTCTGCACCCCTTCCCGTTAGTGCAGAGACTGGCCAGTTCGGTGCTATAGCATAGCAATTTCCTCGTGGTGGTGCACAAACCACGACATCATCATATCATATCATATCATCTCATCGCTTACCCGATGGTGTTGGGCAATCATATCATGCTCATATCGACTCGATTGACTCAGGGCAACCCGATGGGGCTGGGCTACCCTATGACCCTAGCAAAGACTCTAGGACTATCATAAATAACGGTCGTTCTGCATTCAAACACACATAGTAACCACATGCTCAGTTCAATGCAATCCTACCACGGTACTACATGGCATGCTTTAATATGCAACACCTATACATCATATGACACATCAGGCAGGAGGTCCAGGTTACTGAGTAAGTCTTGTAGGATACTTACCTGAAAATGCAGATCATCAAGATGACACAAGAAAGGGCCCAAATGCAAGTCCAAAGCAATCCAAAAGCATTACACACCTATCATCAAGCCATTGCCATAAGCTACCGGTCCGATATTCATACATACGAAACCCAGTTCTCACATCCTCAAAACCAATCGATAGTAAAACCCGTTTTCCAAAACCTTTCCAATACGATCAACATCAACCCAAAACCATTTACTTCCAATCAACCCATTGATAAAATCATACCAACCATATTTCCAAACTTCCTTCTCAAAACCAACATCATCAAACCAAGACAAAGAATCCCGACCATAAACATTTAAATCCTTAAAGTCAATTTCTCAAAATCATGTTATAGAAATAACTCCGGCATTTTATTTCAAAAACTCGACTTCAATATTTCAAGTAATTTAAGACATTGATAATCATTTCCAAAATAAATCCAACTTTATAAACCTCATTTACAAAACATTAACTCTTCAATCAACTTGCAAATGTTTGCTACTTAAAATAATTCCGGCATTTTATCTCTTTAAAATCCTCATCTCAAAATCACCTTATAAATCATTATATAATAACACTTCTCAAATATTACTTTAAAATTCTAGTTATAATACATATATAATATTTTCAGAAAATATACATATCCCCCAAAACTTAGGAACTCCTTTTTAAATAATTTCTTATAATATGTGACTAAAATAAACCCCAACTATATTTATAAATAAATCATTTCAATTTTTCCCAACTTAACATACTAAGTCATCACAAAGGCACTTAATCCAAATCATTTTACCTTTAAACAATTTCATAATATAAAACACTTTCCGAAATTTATTTTCATAAAAACATATTTATCATAATCAATAATATTATTAATAATAATAAGTAAATACCATCAAATAATATATCATATATATACTTATCATATCACATATATAATAATGACAATAAAACAAAACAACACACCCAGCGGGCCCAACCCCTTACCCGGATATAAGGCTCCGACCCGAGCCCAAAGGAAAGAAAAGAGAAAGAGGATCCGGATTTGGTTTCTCCCCAACCCAAAATGATATAACCCTAATGGAGATATTTGAATCAGGCCCAACCCGAGCCCAAGGGAAAGAAGGAAGCGGGTCTGTCTCCTTCCTCAGACATAACAGAGCAACGAGTGTCGGAGGAAGGAAGTGAGGAAGCAGGGAGAGGAACTCAACCCGTGGGGGTCCGTTTGGCCTCAGATTTCACCCAGAGAACCCTTTTGAAATTCCGAACCCAACCCACTCGGTAATAATGAAATGAAAGCAAGGAGGAAGAGATGAGGAGAGATTTACCGAGCTCCGAGGGATAACTCCGGCGAGGACGCTCAAGGCTCCACTGGGCTTCAACGATGGGGAGAAGAAGCTTGCTCCGTGTCTCTCGAACTCAAACCAGGGGAATGAAGAGTAACGCGGCTCCCACGGTGACTCCTTCGATGTCGGAATGATCCTTCGCAGCCGATTTGAACGCACAAAGAGAAGGAGCTTTCTCGGCGGCGTTGGTGGCTCCGACAGTCTTCTGATGCTCCTTCTGGGCTCCTGAGATGGAAGGATGCAACGCCGTCTAACTGGAGGAGGAGTCTTGAAGGAAACCGAGTGAACTGGAAGGGGACCCGAGGGCCGAGGCTGCACAAATGGGAATGGGAGGGTGGACGTTTTCTGGGTGTATGCAGAGAGCAAAATGGAAGAGAGGGTAAGGCTGCCCTCAGGGTTTTCTGTAGGGAATGAAAGGAGGAGGAGGAGGCTCCATTGTGGGTTTTGAAAACGTGAAGGAGAGAGGAATGGAGGTGTGTGTGAGTTGTGTGAGAGGAAGAGGACAAAGAGAGGAGGGAACCAATTCACCTTTGGACAGAAATCCGAGAGAGAGAGAGAGAGAGAGAGATATAAGAAAAAAGGGAAAAGAAAATAAATGAAATGGGTCCCCCATAAAAGAATTCAAATTAGCGGAATAGACTCGAAACCCGCTCCTCCGATCGAAACCCGACTAAATCAAATTTAAAACAAATTTCAATTCGATTCCAAGATAAACGGAATTAAATTAATTTTTACCAATACTCGGAGCTTGAAGGCGGAATTAAAATCCGATAGAATCTAACTTCTCAAAACGATGCCGGAATGACTTTAAAATCAAACTTACGCTCGAGGACGATTTTTGTCCAATTTTACAAATTGAATAAAATAGTAACGTATTTAACTAAAATAATCATAATATATAAAATATACTCGGTCTTTACACTTTGAATACCCAAAAATTAAATATAATGCACCGTAATATCTTTCTTTTTTTTTACAGTAGGCAAAATTTAGGATACTTCTAGGTATCCATGATCATCAAGCATGATGATGTTTTGGAATTCACAACTATAGTTTAAGATAGAATTACATCTCAGTCGAGATTTAGCAATAAAGTCTGCTGCACTGTTCGCCTCTATGTAGCAGTGTTGGAATTTGATAAATTCAAAATCTTTGCTTAGAGTCTGAATTTCTTTCACTATTTGTGTAATCTCCCACAGTGACTCGTTTTCCTGGTTGATGGCATTAATAATGGTTGCACAGTCACTTTCAATGATCGTCCTCTGTATTCCAAGTTCTGTCGCTAGTCTTATACCTGCAAGTATTGCAAAGCATTCTGTTTGGATAACAGAATACGTTTCACCATTACATTTATGTATTCAAATTATTTGTCCTTGATTGTTTCTTATGATACAACCAATCTGAGATTGTATCCCATTTTTGACAGAAGCATCTACGTTTATTTTGACAATATTTTTAGGTGGGTTTTTCAGTTCAGTTTCTGCCGAGGTCTAGTGTGCTTGGGAGACGTGTTAATGGTTTCCTCTTTTTTCCAGCATAAGATTTTATCAATAGTTTGAGTAAGGGTATAGGCTATGTTATTGTTAGATTTTTTTTGGAAGATGATTTTATTTCGAAGTTCCCAGATTGAGTGCCATAGGTGGCAAAGGTCTGTAAAATCTATGTTTTGGTTTTTGGTATTTAAAATATTTTCATAAATATTATTTGTTAGGTTTGGAATTTTGAAGGATTTATGTAGGCTGATGCTCAGGTTTTGGATAAGTGATTTGGTGACTTGACAGTTAAAGAATAAATGATTTGCGTCTTCTGCTTCATAGTTGCAAAGCGAGCAGGTACTAGGGACTCTATTTATGTATCTATTTAACCGCTCAGTTGTAGGTAAGATATCTAGTATGGTTTTCCAAATAAAGTTTTTAATATTTGGGGCGATATTTAGTTTCCAGATCCAATCTCCGAAAATATTAAAGTTATTTCTTGTGTTAAAGAGAGAGGAGGTAGATTTGACTGTAAATGTACCATTTTTATTGTAGATCCAAATTAGTTTGTCTGTGATATCAATTCTGGGGATGTAAATGTTTGTTATCATTTGAGCAATATGAGGCGGGAATATGCTGTTTATTTTCTTAGTATCCCAAGTGTTAGAGTTTGTGAATAGATCACATACTTTTAGGTTAGGATTTTGGTTGTTTCTAAAGTTTTCGAGTTTTTGTGCATTTACCCAGATGTCAGACCAGACATTAATGGTTTTGTCGTTGCCGACTAGCCAAAGTAGGCCTTTGGAGAAAGTATCTCTAATGTTTAATAATCGTCCAAATTGCCAGGAAGTTTTAAATTTACTTCTTTCCATTAATGGTTCCTTTGAGAGATATTTGTCAGTGATAGTCTTTGACCAGATGTTGTTAGGATTTGCTATTATTCTCCAAAGAAGTTTCATTTGCATGCTTAGGTTGATTTGTTCAGCTGTTTTAAAACCTAGTCCACCATCCTTTTTAGGGGTACCAAGCCGTTCCCAGCTAATTAATGGGTGGTAGTTATCAGATTGAAGTTTGTTCCAAAAGAAGTTTTTGTTGATTCGGTCAATTTTTTCAAGAATTCCTTTTGGAAGAAGGAAGGATTGCATAAGGTAGTTGGTTTTGGAATTGAGGTTAGCTTGAATGAGGACAGATCTTCCAGCTTGAGAGAGGGTGTTTGATTTCCATTTGGATAGCTATTTTTTTAGGCTTATAATAGCCTCGTCAAATAAACTGTTGTTTACTCTACCACTAATGAGTGGTATTCCCAGATATTTTTCTAGGGTTTTAGTAACAGGGATATTTAGTTGTTGAGCAAGGCTTTGAGCTTTTTGAAGGGAGATGTTTTTAGAGACCTGTAGGGAGCTTTTGTCGTAATTTATAGAGAGACCTGATATGTTACAAAAGTTGTTTAAAAGGTTTTTGATCGTATGGAGACTTAATTCATTAGCGTTTCCAAAGATAAGTGTATCATCTGCGAAGGAAAGGAATGGGATAGGATCACTGTTATTTGTTAGTTTGATTTCAATTAATGGATCAAGTTCTGATGATTCTTGTTGTATCATTCTGGCTAATAGTTCCATGACTATGACAAAAATATATGGTGCAAGAGGGTCTCCTTGTCGAATACCTCGAGAAGTTTGGAATGTTTTGTCAGGTAAGTTATTGACTAGGACTGAGAAATTAGTTTTAGTTAAGCATGTCATGACCCAGTTTATCCATTTTTGATGAAATCCAAATTTAGTTAGTACAATACGTATGTATTCCCAGTTTATTTTGCCATAGGCTTTTTCCATGTCTAGTTTAATTGCCATCCATCCGTGTTTTCCTTTTTTGTAATGAAAGGAGTGGAAGACCTCGTGTGCTATTAGGATGTTATCTTGAATGTTTCTTCCCTGAACAAAAGCCCCTTGAAATGGGTTGATAATACGAGGTAAGATTGGTTTTAGACGGCTAGCTAAGAGTTTTGAGATAATTTTGTAGATAGTGTTGCAAAGACTAATAGGGCGATAATGGTTAATATTGATAGGGTTATCAATTTTCGGAATGAGTGCAATAAAAGTTGTATTTACTTCGTTAAGAAGAATGCCTGAGTGAAAGAAAGATTTGATAGCCTTGCATAGCAAGTTTCCCACAATGTTCCAGTATTTTTTGTAGAATTCTGGTGGGAAGCCATCAGGACCTGGAGATTTGTCTTCTTTCATAGAAAATAGAGTATCCTTAATTTCTTTATCTGTAAAAGGTCGAGTTAGGGTTAAGTTTTCAGAGTCAGTTATTGTGTGGTTTATCAGGTTTGGGAAATATGTGTTATTATTAGTTGTTTGTTTGTTTGAGATGAATCTTTCAGCTAGTTCATTCGTAATTTCATCTCTAATTTGATTTTCATCTTCAATGACTAAACCACTTTTATTTGTAAAATTACGAGTGGTGTTTTTAGAATTTCTGATTTTAGCTATTGATTGGTAGTATTTGGTATTCCTGTCTCCAAATTTAAGGAAGTTAGATTTGGCTCTCTGTTTCCAGAAAGTGTTGTTAAAATTCATGAGTGATTCACGTTTATTTAGTAGTCTTAGTCTTTTGTTAATTGTGATATCATTATAGTTTCCACTAATATGTTGTGTTTGTAGTAATAATAGTTGATCTTCAATGTCTTTTAATTGTCTAAGGTTATTATTAGGATGTGATTTACACCAAATTTTTGTGTTTTTCTTAATAAGTTTCTGTTTTTGTAATAGTGTGAACATGAATGATCCAAAAAGTTTATTTTGCCAAGTTGATTTTACTAGTTTATTATAGTTATCATTTTTTGTCCATGACATTTCGAATTTGAAAGGCGATCCTGCTCTGATTAATTTTGTTCCTATTGAGATTAAAATTAGAGAGTGGTCAGAGTTCGTAAATGGGTGATTGTGAACTGTTAGGTTAGGGAAATGGTTTGAGATGTCTGAGTGGATCATGACCCTATCCAGTCGTTCATAGATGTTATTAATAGGATTTTGGCTCTTTCTCCAAGTTACTGGACTTCCAGTGTAGGGAATGGTGTGAATATCCAGTTCTTCCATGATCTGATGAATTCGGGTAAATCTACTATTTTATGGAGTTGTTCCTCCAATTTTTTCATTTGATAATTCTATTTCACTAAAGTCTCCCATTATTAAAGGTGGGAAGTTATATTGTCGAGTTACTGCTATTATCTCATTCCAAAAGGTACTTTTGTCGGTTTGATTTGAGGGTGCATAGATGAAGTTAAGAGTGAATTTGTAGTTATTAATGTTTACTAAGTATATAACATAAATTTTTGAAATTGTTAATTGTTCACTTGAGTCTGTGAAGTTGGAGGTTTTGAGAAGGATCCAAAGTCCTCCTTTTGTTCCTTCTGAGGGAATGTGATGGACTTTATTGAATCCACATTTCTTGTATTGGTATTCATTTGGTGGTTCAATTGTTTTTGTTTCTGCTAATACTAATATATCTAGATTATTCCTTTTTTGAATATAAGCTAGGTCTTCCCATAGGTTAGGTTTTCTCGGGCTTCTTATATTCCAATATGCTATATTTGTCATTTAAATAATTTTATGTTATGTACTAACTTTGTAAGCATTTTTAATATATGGTAGTATTTATTTATGTTACCTAAGTGGTTTGTAATAGTATGAGTTATTTGTTTCCAAGATTTTGATAGGTATAAGTTTTTAATGAAGTTATTATAATTATTTTTAAGTTTATTTCTTAATTTTGAAATTTTATTGGCTGTTTTTTGTGGAGTTATTTTAATAATTATATAGTCATTATTATTTTTTGTACTATTATGTAATTTATTTTGTGGGTAGGTGTATGTTTTACCAGTATTTGTGGATTTTGAAATTTTCCATTTTTCTATTAATAAATTTTTTATGTGATGAATGTAGGAATAAATATTGCCTAGTGGTTTAACCCAAAAGATTTGACTTTTATTTTTTATCTGAATTTCATAATTTATTAGGTCTTCATCGGTCGAGAAATATTTATTATTTGAAATATTGGTATTTAGTGTAAAGGTTTGATAGGATTTTGTCCAAATTGTAGTATAGTTATATTTATTATACCCTAATTTGTTGATTTGGAATGTTTCTAATCCGAGTTTGTTGCCATTTGGTTTTGGATTACAGTAAATGGGCCATAAGGGCCTATAATATCTTTCATTTGATTCTCATTGTTTTGCCTAGAATGGGTCTTTCAACATCTGCACATATGCATATAACATTAATACTGTATTAGTTTGTGGGATAGGAAATACAAAATGTCATTTAATTTAATTTGTGTATATGATTGATGTCATAAAATCTGCAGGATTACTTTAACGGCTAACCGAGGCGCACCCGCCGGCGCATGCTAAATGCGCACACCCGCGTACGCATCCAGGATGTGCACAAGGGTGGCACACCCGCTAGCGTATCCCCGCGTGTGTAAACACGTGTGGAGTAAAAAAAATTAAAATATAAAATAATAAATGATAAATAAATTAAATTTATTTATTTATAAAAAACAAATAAAATTATAAAAAATAATTATTAAATATAATAAAATAATTTATTTATTCTACCAAAAAATAATAAAATAATTTATTTATAAAATGAAAGTATTGCCTTAATAAAATAATTTATTTATATAATAAAATAATTTACTTTCAAATAATTATATTTATTAATAAATATAATTAATTGAAAGTAATCTATATAATAGTTTTAAAAATCTTTAGGAATTAAAATAAAATTTGCGCTTAAAGAAAGATAGGTAATATTCCAATATAATTTTTTTACAAAAATCCATGGCGGCATATGCTTCAGCATCGGATTCGGAGGTAGTAATAGAAGTTAAAGATACACGCTCAATGCACAAAATCGAATAGCCTGAAAGAACATCCATTCAGCCTGAAATAAATATATAAATTTGATAAATAAATAACAAAATAAACACATAAAAATAATCATAAATAAATAAATTTATAAAAAATATAAATAAATACTAGATTAATAAATTAAACCAACAATAATAGATTAATGAACAAGATCAATAAATAAATTAATTAATTAAATATATCAATTAAATAAATAAGATACCTTAAATATAGCATATTATAAGGAACATAAATTAAATAATTATTTATTTATATTGTTATAAATAAATAAATTAATATAAATAAAGAAAACATAAATAACTAAATAAAGTAACTAAAAATACATTCAATAAATTAAACAGATATAAATAATAATTAATATAATTACATAATTATGTATGTAAAATAAATAATAATTTATATAGAATAAATATAGCACATTATAAGGAACATAAATTAAATAATTATTTATTTATATTGTTATAAATAAATAAATTAATATAAGTAAAGAAAATAATAAATAACTAAATAAAGTAACTAAAAATAAATTCAATAAATTAAATAGATATAAATAATAATTTATATAATTACATACTTATGTATGTAAAATAAATAATAATTTTTATAGAATAAATATAGCACATTATAAGGAACATAAATTAAATAATTATTTATTTATAACAATATAAATAAATAAATTGATGTAAGTACAGAAAAAAATAAATAAAGTAACTAAAAATAAATTCAATAAATTAAATAGATATAAATAATAATTTATATAATTGCATAATTATGTATGTAAAATAAATAATAATTTATATAGCATAAATATATCACATTATAAGGAATATAAATTCAATAATTTTTTATTTATATTGATTTTTTATTTATATATCTATTTAATTGATTAATAATTAGAAAATAAAAGATAAAAAAATTGATGAATAAATAAAATACATTTAAATACAATTTATAATAATACAAAATTAAATAAATACATCTGCGGGCTAGGGCTAGGCCTAGGGCTAACACTTTTCGCCAAGCGCATCACGAAGCCATCAAATGTCTTGATGATCTTCGAGTGGTGAATCGTGTTGAGCAGTTGCAGAGCTTTATCGGCTAGATGATTTTTTGAAGAATTATTAATTGTTTAGTCATTTTATAATTTAAAATTGTTAGCTTCCCTTGAAAGATAAAAAAAATGTTAGTTGAATTTAAAAAAATATAGTCGGGGATTCATGCCACAACGATAACAATGCAAGTATGATGCTAAAGTCATAAAATTTAATGTCTTTCCGTCAAATAACTTTCGTTACCAACGCTTAGGTGATTAGAGGCTCTCGCATAATTTCTAAGAGTTACTATCCAATTCATGAGTAATCCAAGTTCACAATATGTTTGGCTTTCGCTTCAATAATGCAAATAATGAATCTCCTCAACTTTCGCAAAGGATCATGCATAGGATAGAAGACGGAATCGCATAAAAATCATACATTCGATGCACTTACCCTACATTGCTATCGTCGGGCTCACCCCGACCCTAGAAGTGGGTTGACTACTCGCGTCTCATCATGGAACTCATCATCATCATTGAAAAGAAAACTACTTTGATTAAACTAAAGAAAAAGTTACAACCGAACAAAGCCAAATCTCTGCTCTCGCTTCACACCCAACTCACTCGGCCTCTCTATCTCTCTCTACAAATTCTCTGCGTTCTATATTGTAAAAATTGATTGCTTGGATGATTAAACTCAGCCCTAATGGCCGCTAGATATAGATCTCAAATCTTGCTAGCCAAGGATTCGAAAAACTATCTTTATTCTCTAAGATAAAACTTAATAAAGTAAAAACTAAAAATTCCATGGTAAAACTAGTAAAGGATGAAGTCTGGTGTTGAAGATAGAAGATCTCGACTTTAGGATAGACATGCAAGCTTTGGATAGAATTCTATCAAAATCTGAGTCGGACTTCTCTGCTGGCAACATCGATATCGACCTTTATCATCGATATCGACCTCTCTTTAACTTTATCTCGAGCACTCCTCTTTCTCCTCGGACTGGCACTCGACTTCTATCAATATCATCGATCTAGGCCACTCGATATCGACCATCAGACATAGATATCGACCTCTGTCTTGTTGACATGCTTTGTTCTTCCTCTGCTCGATTCCTACCTGCTCTGTTTCACTCGATGTCAAGGTTCACAGTTGATTTCGACCTCCTCAGAAGACTTCGAGTTCTTTTTCCGCTCTTCATGACTTCTCCAAATCTGTCCATTTTCATCTCGTTTTCTGCGAAATCACATAGAAACTCGTGCAGACCTATATATTTGACAATAATGCATAAACTACACTAATCTCATGTATTCCCCACTAATATGTATGCAAATGATGATAAAATGGACTTAAATGTGCATAGAAAATATGGCCATTTGCGCGCACATCAGCATCCTAGGTGCGCATACGATCTTTATACACATTTAGGATGCGCAGAGGGTGAACCCACTAAATCCTTAGTTTTACAATTTTTCGAACTTGAACATCATGTAATCTCTGAAAATGTGTGATTATAAGAAAATATTACACTAAACAGGTATGATCACAACCTCAAGATTTGTCACCAATAGACGTAATCTTTTCGACTTTATTTATTTGAAAATGCTCTAATATTTTGTCATCTTGTTCTTGTCCATTTTTGAACAGCTACACCACAACATCAAGAACTTTAATGCATATAGGATGAGAAAACAACCGAAACGGTGAGAAAAATAAAGGATAAGTGTAAATTGACAAAGAGGGCGAGAGATTTTGAAAATTATTATTTGGTGAATGTCATCAGGAATTTGGAAGTGGAGTTGTCAAAGAGGGCGAGAGATTTTGAAAACTCTTTAATCTCTGACAATTGAAATCTCTCACCATTAATAAGTAATAATTTGTGAGTAGTGCATTCTCCAAGCTTGAGTTTTGTGTACATAATTTGATCTAATCACCGGGCCAAAGAAGCCGGAAAGAAGAGTTCGCCAGAAAACGGGAGAAGTTGACGGTCTGCAAAAAGAAAGCGCCTTGTTGGTGAGGGAGATCCGCCATCTGGAGTCAAAGAAGGACGACGAGATCGATAGGCTTTTGAAGAAGAAGAAGAGGGAATTGGAGGCTGACTTGGAGAAGGCGAAGGGCGAAGAGTGACGAAATCCGAAGGAACATGAATCAAAAGATGGCTCTTCAAATGGAGAAGAAAAAGAAGACTGAGGAATTCCACGATAAGATCAAGATGAATTTTAATGACAACAATTCTCTGTAAATCCAATTGAACAACCTGCAAGAAGTCTCAATTCATTGGGCTCGTACCTCATCGACGAAATTATAAAGGTTGATCAGAATGTTGCAAGTACATCTAACCATTACAGACTGAGAATTATTCTTAAATAATATAGCCGATAAGAATAGATCGTTCGGTGACAAATCTGAGTATATAACCATACCCAATCAGTGTGTTCATTTATTCTCCTTACATTTTAAAAGAAATCCCATGTACTTTATGTTTGGAAATACTTCTGTATATACAGAAAATGCCCCCTTAGAGATAACGCATCTAGGATGCGTGTACACCTTGTGCGCATTCAGGCTGTGTAGGGTTTAGGGTTTAGGGTTTAGGGTTTAGGGAGGTTTAGGGTTTAGGGTTTAGGGTTTATGCACATTCAGGATGTGCACTCTCAAACGCATCCTAGGTGCGCATACGATCATTATACACATTTAGGATGCGCAGAGGGTGAACCCACTAAATCCTTAATTTTACAATTTTTCGAACATGAACATCATGTAATCTCTGACAATGTGTGATTATAAGAAAATATTACACTAAACAGGTATAACCACAACATCAAGATTTGTCACCAATAGACGTAATCTTTTTTACTTTATTTATTTGAAAATGCTCTAATATTTTGTCATCTTGTTCTTGTCCATTTTTGAACAGCTACACCACAACATCAAGAACTTTAATGCATACAGGATGATAAAACAACCGAAACGGTGAGAAAAATAAAGGATAAGGGTAAATTGACAAAGAGGGCGAGAGATTTTGAAAATTATTATTTGGTGAATGTCATCAGGAATTCGGAAGTGGAGTTGTCAAAGAGGGCGAGAGATTTTGAAAACTCTTGTAATCTCTGACAATTGAAATCTCTTACCATTAATAAGTAATAACCTGTGAGTAGTGCATTCTCCAAGCTTGAGTTTTGTGTACATAATTTGATCTAATCACCGGGCCCAAGAAGCCGGAAAGAAGAATTCGCCAAGAAACGGGAGAAGTTGACGGCCTGCAAAAAGAAAGCGCCTTGTTGGTGAGGGAGATCCGCCATCTAGAGTCAAAGAAGGACGACGAGATCGATAGACTTTTGAAGAAGAAGAGGGAGTTGGAGGCTGACTTGAGAAGGCGAAGGGCGAAGAGTGACGAAATCCGAAGGAACATGAATCAAAAGATGGCTCTTCAAATGGAGAAGAAAAAAAAGACTGAGGAATTCCACGATAAGATCAAGATGAATTTTAATGACAACAATTCTCTGTAAATCCAATTGAACAACCTGCAAGAAGTCTTAATTCATTGGGCTCGTACCTCATCGACGAAATTACAAAGGTTGATCAGAATGTTGCAAGTACATCTAACCATTATAGACTGAGAATTATTCTTAAATAATATAGCCGATAAGAATAGATCGTTCGGTGACAAATCTAAGTATATAACCATACCCAATCAGTGTGTTCATTTATTCTCCTTACATTTTAAAAGAAATCACATGTACTTTACGTTTGGAAATACTTCTGTATATACCGAAAATGCCCCCTTAGAGATAACGCATCTAGGATGCGTGTACACCTTGTGCGCATTCAGGATGTGTAGGGTTTAGGGTTTAGGAAGGTTTAGGGTTTAGGGTTTAGGCTCTAGCTTGAAATGTTTTGCATACAGAACTATTTACAAATGTCAACGAAATCTGATTTCTGTGAAATTATAATGAGAAGAAATAAACACACTTAGTAGGCATGACGATATGCTTAGATATGTCGCCGATCGATTTATTCTTATCAGTTATATTTTTTAAGAATTATTATTTTGTGCGTGTCATCAGGAATAGGCGGCGTGTGGTGAGTGTCATCAGGAATTTAGAGGTGGAGTTGTCATCAGGAATTTTGTGCGTCTCATTAGGAATTTTAAGACTTCCACCGCATCCGCTTCCTATGCACACCATATTCTGTGTACAGAATTATTTACAAACGTAAAGAACATGTAATTTCTCTGAAATTGTAAGGAGAATTTATAATCACACTAGTTAATCAAAAAAATAAATTAAACAAACAATAATAGAATAATAAACAAGATAGAAAAATTAAAAAATGTAACAACAAATTAAACAAAATATTAGAAAAATAAATAAATGCATAAAATAAATATATAAATTAAATAAATAAATAACAAAATGAACACATAAATATAACAATAAATAAAGAAATAAATTACGTGCAAACTAAAATAAATTAGTATAAGTAAAGAAAAAAATACTATATAAAGGAAAATAAATAAGATAAAAAAATAACTCAATATTTACAAAAAAATGATTTATTTATTTTATTGCATGTAATTGAATTTTATTTTAAAAAATATTACTAAAGATTTTAAATTAATACAATTTAATATTAATTAATGTATCAATGAATCAATTATATTAATTATTTATATACATGCGGGGATACGCTAGCGGGCGTGCCACCCTTGTGCACATCCTGGATGCGCACGCGGGTGTGCACATTCCGCATGCGTCCGCGGGTGCGCAACTTACCACCCTTAATCTAATAGGTTGATCGATCTCAGCACGTTACTTCAATCTCTCTTTCAATCACTTAAATAGTTAAATGTGAAGCTGTCTCTTTGCTGATTCCCTCTTGAATGGTTGGTTGGTTGCCTCATCTCAGTATTTTTATATTTTTATTCAAACTTGACTGATTTTTTTCGTTTCATGCGTTGACTTGTTTTTCTCTGTAAAAATGTGAGAAATTTGATAAATTCTGGTTTGTTGATTTTTATGTAGATGGTTTATGGGATCATCATATGCTTCAGGTACAGGAATGGCCACACATAGACGAGTTCTTGGAAGAACCATTCAATGGGAGAAACCAGCTTCAAAATGAATCATCTGTTGTAGATGATCAATCTGAATCGAGAAGTATAGTGCCAGATGGGGAGAACTCCAGTTCTTCGCCTGATAGAGGTATGCGAGTAGTCGCTTGCTTCTTGATTTGGATGTAAAGAGAATGATTTTGATCAAGTTCATCTTTTCAATCTTGAATCACCAAGAAAAGAAGATCTTATGCTCACTTGAAAACATAAACTGAACTTGTAAACTTAATTTATTGGATAGTCTTTGCACATATATATTCACCCTAACAGTACTATTTTAGATCATTTTTCTATCTACTACTAAAATTTATTGTATCTAACATGTATGATTGTAACATTTAACTCGTTATAACCCCTCTTTTGTTTTACATATAAAATTTGATTCGTTTCCCTTCTATTCCTTTCTACTCAAACAAACAAGGCCTAAATTCATGCTATGCAGCATCAAACTGGCCCGTTGAACTTTCAAGCAATTGACAGTCCACGAGTAACCACTGAGGACGCCCCGGTGGATCTTAAAAAACCTATTCCTAGGCTAAGCATTGCCATTCTTGTGGTCGGCACAAGAGGAGATGTACATCCATTTACAGCCTTGGCAAAGAGGTTGCAGGTATGTCTCAAAGCGTAAATAGATCGAATTTACTAATATGTGCTTCCTTTTCCTTTTCCATTTTCATTTATAGATAATGGTTACATCTTGACCCCTCAGACCCTGCTCTATTGCGGGATTCACTGGGTTGCTATTGTTGTTATTTACAAATGATTTCTTTGATTATCCTCATGGGTTGCAAATTCCCCCTCATCCAAGTTTAGGACCAAGCTAAGTGTCGGGTGTAAGGACTAAAGTGGCCTTCATATAAGCCTCAACTGTGCTGATAATGTAGCATATCTTCATATATGTTAAACATTTGTAGACTTGTAGTTTGATAAATGACATTGACTAGGCTTTTTTGGACGAGCAGGAACACGGTCATCGTGTGAAATTGGCCACTCATGGTTACTTTAGAGTCTTCGTCAAATCTGCAGGCTTGGAGTCCTACCCGTCCGGTGGGGATCCTTGGATTCTAGCAAGATGTACGAAGCCTCAAATCTCAATGTTGCAATGCCTTAATTTTTGCCTGATTGTTTCATTTTGGCATCAATTAGGTTGGCATCAGTTAAGCAGCTGAATAAAACACTTTTACCTTGTTATTGTTTGTGTTACAATGTAGTAAAGAGATAATGTTTTTTATCCTTGCATCGCCGCTATCAAGTATGGTGAACAATAGAAAACTTTCTCTATCTTCACTTGAAGCTATATGATAATGCATATTTAGATAGGCATTATAGAGTAGTTTTAGGGTCATTTAGATGTAGATATTGCATGTTAATGAGTTAGTTTACTTGTTTGCTCATTTAGGGGTTAAGAGCGGAATCTACATATGATTGTTGCGTAATTGCAGATTCTAGACTCAAAGGAGGTAAGGGATCATTAATGAGAGTTGGAGGGACCATATGGAAGTAAAAACAAGCTAGAAAAGCCAAGTTTGAATGCATAAGGAAGAAGGAAGAGACGTTCGAGCAGAAAGGCGGCACCCGCGGCCTAAGAAGAACAAGGGAAGCAGACAAGCCGCACCCGCGGCCAAGGAAGCAGCGCCCGCTGCCAACAAGAAGGAACCTACTGTGTAGGCCGCGCCCGCGGCCTATGGGGCGGCACCCGCGGCCGTATTGGGCCGGTCCAGTCCTATTTTTCCTTTTCACCTATTTGGGCCCTGTCTTTTGGACGACGGTTTTCTAAGTTTCTTTGACGATAATCCTAGGTTTTTAAGACTGAAATTAGGTTATGTTAGGTTATCTTTTACCTTTTGAGGAATTGAAGAACGACGTTTAGGAGAACGAGCAACTAAACTCATTGTGTTTCGCTTATGATCAAGACTTGGTTCTATCGAATTGTGAGTTTGAATTTCTAGTTTAATTCCATCATCTATTTCAATCTCTTTGTGCTTTCATTGTTGTGGATGTTGATTTTATCTTGATTCGTGACCTATCATCGCTAGGGTTTCGATTCATACGTTTGTGAAACTTAATCCAAAGTAGCAAATACAATTGAGTAGATCTCGTAGAAAAGCTTGATTGTGTGAGAGATTGACTATAGGTTAAATGTTAGTTCTTTAGGGAATTAATATTGCTTATAAGCTTCATATATCTTGAGACTTAGTGCTATTCCTAGGATTAAACCTTAATCCGTGTTAAGATTGCCTAGGAATAAGGGGTTATTAGAACTCATAGGATTAATAACCTATTTAAATCAAGATAAGAATAGAAGGTAGGAAAGATACAACTAGAATGAAGAACTAGGATCAAGGAGATGAACCAAAGTCGAGTATCGTAGGTGAAACCTTTCAATCATCATTGTCAACAAATCCCACCATTAATTACATTGTGCATTTCATTTCCATTTTGCTTTCATACAAACCCCCTTGGTTACTCTTGTTAGTGATTAGAACACATAGAGTCACAATAGTTCCCTGTGGATCGACTCCGGACTTACTAGCTATACTAGTTGGTTAGTTTGGATATTCTTTTGATAGGAAAATCAACGATTTTGTCCTGTCAAAATTTGGCGCCGTTGCCGGGGAGCTATTAGCTGTTTACTTTGTGTGTTTGATTGCTAACTTAGGTGTGGACCACGTATATGGTCCACACTCGTTCTACTAATTCATCTTTATTGTCTTTGGATTCAGAGATCGAGAGGACTCTCTCTAGTTTAAGGCAAGAAGCTCGTGATCACCTTCGCGAGTTATCTTTCGATCAAGGAGAAGGAGAAAGGATAGAGATGGCTAACGAGGATAACTGAACACTTAAGGAGCTCACAACACCTGATTTGGCTCAAGAACCATTGGCGGTGGAGTTCCCTGAGCTTGGGGACGGTGTGAACTTCGAGCTGAAATCTGGGGTGGTCCATCTCTTACCCAAATTCCATGGGTTGAGTGGTGAGGACCCCCACAAGCACTTATCTGAGTTCCATACTGTCATGGTCGGAATAAAACCAGGCAACGTCACGGAGGAGCAAATCAAATTGAGGGTATTCCCATTTTCGCTGAAGGATGACGCTAATGAGTGGTTCTACTATTTGCCCCCAGGTTGTGCAACCACATGGACTGATTTGAAGCGTCTCTTCCTGGAGAAGTATTTTCCTGCGACGAAGTTAAATAGCCTGAAAAAGGCTATCAGCAGCATCGACCAGCAGGCTACGGAAACCCTCTATGAATACTTTGAGCGCTTTAAAAAGCTTTGCTCTAGCTGCCGTTACCATGGTTTCTCAAAGAAGGATTTGGTGCTCTTTTTGTTTAATGGGTTTCTTGACGAGGAGAGCAAGACAGTCAACTCCGCCTGTGGAGGTAACATTTTGAACAAAACACCCAATGCTGCCTGGGAGGTGTTTTCAGAGCTTTTTGAGGGATCAAGGCAATTCATCAAAAGCGGACATGCGCGTGGAGTGCTAGCGATTGACTCCAACTCCACTCTGCAGAGCGATATGGCAGAAATGAAGGAGATGATGAGACGGATGATGCTTAAAGGAACCCCACAACAACTCAAGGCGTGTGGGCTCTGTTCTGATCTGAATCATCCCATGGATGCTTGTCCCATGCTGCAGGAGCAAGAAATGGAGTTGAATGCAGTGGGAGATTTTGTTCCACGAGGGCAAAGGTATGGTAATTTTGCTAACAATTTCAATTCAAATAACTATAATGCAGGTTACCAACAAGGCTATGGCATGAGAAACAATCAGCAGCAACAACCTCCTTTCAATCAGCAGGGAGCACCCCAATACAGACAACAATTTGACAATAGACAAAGGGATCCTCAAGGAGGAGGTTCGTCCATAGAGGATACGCTCAAGGCTATCCTAGAACAAAATACTCAACTAGCACAAGCGCTGAAATCCACGGAGAAGCAAGTGAGTCAATTGGCTCAAACGGTGGGTGAACTTCAAGCTCGAGACTCGGGGAAGCTACCGTTGCAGACGGTGGTTAACCCAAAGGAGAACGTCAGCGCCATCACCCTTAGGAGTGGCAAGGAACTGTTTGACACTCCTCATGATGGAAAAGAGGATGAAAACAAGAAGGATGTGGATTCCCAGGTCGGTGAGGAGGAAAAGTACGAGATGGAGGACCGTCACACAGAAGCCGCGCCCGCGGCCTATGGGGCGACGCCCGCGGCCAGTCAGGATGGGGGTACTGTAAAGGCAGCACCCCGCGGCCCTGAAGGCAGCACCCGCGGCCACCTGTCCAGGGCTGAATGTTCATCCAAAACTTCACTTCTCGACCCCTATCAACCTATTCCACCCTTCCCGAATGCTTTGAAAGACGTTAGGAGGCCAGAGAGCGATAAGGAGATCTTTGAGGTATTTAGCAAATGTGAGGTAAACATTCCCCTTCTCAAGCTCATTAAAAGTATTCCTCGATACGCTAAGTTTTTTAAGGAACTATGCACGATAAAGAGGAACCAAAAGTTGAAGGGGAAGCAAAAAGTACAGGTGAGTGAGCATGTATCCGCTATGTTCCGAAAGAGTTTGCCCGAGAAGTGTAGCGATCCAGGTATGTTCACCATTCCTTGTACAATAGGTGAGACTAAGTTTGAAATAGCTATGTTAGACTTAGGAGCATCTATCAATGTCATACCTTACTCGCTTTATAAGACTCTAGGACTTGGTACTTTGCATGAAACAGGGTAGTGATTCAATGAGCGGATCGCTCTCACATATATCCTAGAGGCTTTGTTGAGGATGTTCTTGTGATGGTTGACTCTTTGATCTTTCCTGTTGATTTTTTCGTTTTGGACATGGAACACGGCTCTCCTGACGCACCTATCCTCCTGGGTAGGCCGTTCTTAAAGACCGCCAGAACGAAAATTGATGTTCATGCTGGCTCTCTTACTATGGAATTTGATGGTGTGAAGGTAGAGTATAATATTTTTGATGCTATGAAGTTTCCTTTAGATGATCATTCCCTGTGGTTTCTTGATGTTATAGAGCCATGTGTTGAAGACATGTTTGAGCTTAGTAATGATGATGATCTGCAGGTGGTTTTAGAGGCTCCTCTAGATGAGTTTGCTATTGATTATGCTATTCCTACTAACCTGCAGGAAACTTTGATGGAGCTAATGACTCAACCCTCTTTTACTTCTCCCTATAATGGCGATCCTTTTGAACTAACTCTCCCGAAGGAAAAGCTCCTTCCTTCTATTGTGCAGGCCCCTGAAGTGGAGCTCAAGCCTTTGCCAGATCACCTCAAGTACGCATTCCTGGGGGATGGTGATACATTGCCTGTCATCATATCAAACAAGCTCAACCAAGATCAAGAGGAGAGGCTAGTTACGGTGCTTAAGGAGAACAAGACAGCCCTGGGATGGACAATTGCGGACATCAAAGGGATTAGTCCGGCCATGTGTATGCACCGAATTTTGCTGGAGGATGGAGCCAAGCCATCACGACAACCACAAAGGAGGCTCAACCCACCGATGATGGATGTGGTAAAGAAGGAGGTGCTGAAACTCCTTCAAGCCAGAATGATCTACCCTATTTCGGATAGCAATTGGGTGAGTCCAACACAGGTGGTGCCTAAGAAAGGAGGCGTCACAGTGGTTGAGAACAAGGAGGGCGAACTAGTACCTACACGAGTCCAAAAAGGCTGGAGAGTATGTATTGATTACCGCAAATTGAATGCGGTGACTCGTAAGGATCACTTCCCCCTTCCTTTCATTGATCAAATGCTTGAGCGCCTTGCCGGTCGCTCTTTTTATTGTTTCTTAGATGGCTACTCAGGGTATTTCCAGATTGCCATTCCACCAGAGGACCAAGACAAAACGACATTTACATGTCCTTTTGGCACATTTGCATACCGCAGAATGCCATTTGGATTGTGTAACGCATCCGGTACTTTCCAAAGGTGTATGGTAAGCATATTTTCTGAGTACATTGAGCATTTTATAGAGGTTTTCATGGATGATTTCACGGTTCATGGAAATGACTTTGAGTCTTGCTTGCACCACTTGACACTAGTGCTTAAGAGATGTGTAGAGACCAATCTAGTCCTCAATTCTGAAAAATGTCACTTCATGGTTGAGCAGGGAATCGTTCTAGGCCACATTGTCTCCCGAAAGGGAATTGAAGTTGATAAGGCAAAGATTGATATCATTCAATCATTGCCTTATCCTACTAATGTGCGAGAAATTCGCTCTTTCCTTGGTCAGGCAGGCTTTTATCGCAGGTTCATCAAGGACTTTTCGAAGATCACCGCTCCATTATGTGAACTTCTAAAGAAGGAGGCATCATTCGATTTCAATGACCAATGCAAGGAGGCATTCAATGAGTTGAGAGCCAGGCTTACAAGTGCACCTATAATCCAAGCTCCGGATTGGTCCAAACCGTTTGAGTTGATGTGTGATGCAAGTGACTATGCGTTGGGAGCCGTGCTTGGGCAGAAGGTGGAACGAGCTTCACATGTGATTTACTATGCATCCATGATGCTAAATGGAGCTCAACGGAACTACACGACCATGGAGAAAGAGCTCCTTGCCGTGGTGTTTGCATTGGAGAAGTTCAGACCCTACCTACTTGGTGCTAAGGTAATTATTTATACTGACCATGGAGCACTTCGTTATCTTTTGACGAAGAAAGAAGCCAAGCCAAGGTTGATTCGGTGGGTATTGCTCTTGAGTGAGTTCGATGTGGAGATCAAGGACAAAAAGGGTGCGGAGAACCTCGTGGCCGACCATTTAAGCCGAATATTACATGTGAATGGGGTGGGAGAACACCCACTCGTCCTTGGCCAATTCCCCGACGAAAGCTTAATGGAAATCTCGGACTCAGCAAAAAGCCGCGCCCGTGGCCCCTCAGGCGGCGGTCGTGGCCCACAAGGGAAGGCTACTATAAAGGCAGCACCCGCGGCCATGGAGGCAGCACCCGCTGCCAACCCCGCGGCGGACCTTTTTGACTCTCCGAGGGTGTCATTAATGGATGTACACACTCCTAACCCATGGTATGCTGATATTGTGAATTTCATTGTTACAGGAGTGTTTTCGCCAAACTTTCCGAAGGCCAAGAAGGACAAGATCTGTCATGATGCTCGGTACTATGTCTGGGATGACCCCTTTCTATGGAAACATTGTGCGGATCAGGTAATTCGTCGATGCCTTCCCGACGACGAGGTACTTTCTGTCCTTGAGTTTTGTCATTCACATGCTTGTGGTGGTCATTTCGGACCACGGAAAACCGCTAGGAAAGTGCTCGATTCAGGATTCTTTTGGCCTCATATTTTTCGTGATGCTCATGCTTATTGTAAATCTTGTGATCGATGCCAACGGGTGGGGAACTTGTCAGGTAGGAATGAAATGCCCCAAATGGACTTGATGTTTTGTGAAATATTTGATGTGTGGGGCATTGATTTCATGGGGCCTTTCCCTAGCTCCTTTGGGAACCTTTATATATTACTTGCGGTGGATTATGTCTCCAAATGGGTGGAGGCAAAAGCCACCAAAACTGATGATTCACGAGTTATTACAGGGTTCTTGAAGGATCTCTTTTCTAGATTCGGTGTTCCAAGAGCATTGATCAGCGACAGAGGGACACACTTTTGCAATAAGACGGTGAGTGCTTTACTCAAGAAGTATCATGTAACGCAAAAGGTGTCCACCGCTTATCACCCCCAAACCAATGGGCAAGCCGAGGTGTCAAATCGTGAGATCAAAACCATCTTAAAGAAGACGGTTGCCCCGAATCGCAAGGACTGGAGTTCGCGATTGGATGATGCATTATGGGCTTATCGAACGGCATACAAAACACCAATAGGTATGTCTCCCTATCGATTAGTATATGGGAAAGCGTGTCATCTTCCAGTCGAGCTTCAACACAAGGCATATTGGGTGGTGAAGGAGTGCAACATGAAGATCAATGAGGTTGGCGAGTTCCGAAAACTCCAACTTCAGGAGTTGGAGGAATTGAGATAGGATGCTTATGACAACGCCGCCAACTACAAGGATAAGACCAAAGCTTGGCACGACAAGCACATATTGAGGAAAGATTTCAAGGT
The DNA here is from genome assembly GCA_963922045.1 of Persicaria maculosa. Taxonomy (NCBI): domain Eukaryota; kingdom Viridiplantae; phylum Streptophyta; class Magnoliopsida; order Caryophyllales; family Polygonaceae; genus Persicaria; species Persicaria maculosa. The sequence goes on along the minus strand of OY998257.1, from coordinate 17,583,319 downwards.
GGGGGATAAGGTACTTCTGTATCAATCCCGCCTGACACTTTTCCCTGGAAAACTCCGCTCTCGTTGGGCAGGCCCGTACACCATCGTCCATATCTTCCCACATGGAGCGGTGGACATCAAAGATGAGAAAAGTGGTAAGGTGTTCAATGTAAATGGTCATAGGCTTAAAGTTTATTTTGATGGATTCTCCGCAGGAATAGAGGAAGAGATGGCTCTACATGAGCCCGCTGACGAGGCTCAGTAAGGAGCTATTACGTCGAGCCAACGACGAGAAACAAAGGCGCTTCTCGGGAGGCAACCCGAGGTAAGTAGATTTCATTTTTTTTCTTTTCTTTTCGTTCCTAGTCTTTCGAGTTTGTTTTATTTTTTTAAGAGTACTATACCGTCTTAGATTCTTAGGATTTTTCTTTCCGCCATAGTGTACTAACCTTTCAGGGGACGAGAAAAAAGGGATGAAGAAGGGGATGATCTGGAAAAAAAACGGTCGCGGGCGCGGCTTGTAGGCCGCGCCCGCGGCCCTGTCAGATCCAGAAATCTGAAAAAGCTGCACATATAAAAAAAAAGGAAAACCTGAATTTCAGATTTCCCTTTGCACTCATATGAGACCTCTCTTTTGTCCATATCCCCTATCTTCTATCTTTCTTTTCTTTCCTATCTATTCTCTTTCCTTCTTTCTAAAGAGCCATCACCATTAAAGGGAACCTCCAAGCTCCATCATCACCCTCTACCACATCTCAACCCTCTCATCCTCCAATCACAAAACCAACCCCGTTTTCCGACATTCCCGCTCCCGATCTACGCAACCACGCACTCCGTTCGTCATTCCGCCCACAAAAACTCAAACTTTATTTCCACAACCCACATTCACAAACCACCACCATCATCCATCGCTCCACCACCCCAAAACACACCCCATCCATCTACATTGTGAAGATCGGAGTGTTTACGTACATCAAGGAGGCAAACGGGATCTTTTCGGCTTCGTTTCTAGAGAATCGATGCTCCGGCATTGAAGTCGGAGCCCCCGGAGACAAGTCGGAGCCACCGGAGACGAGGAGAAGCAGCTAGAGAGGCCGCACACTAGGCGGCGCCCGCGGCTTTCCTCGCCGCCTTTACAGTAGTTTCAGCACGCAGGCAGCGCCCGTGGCCCCCCAGGCGGCGCCCGCAACCCCTGTTTCCAGCACTCATTTTGTTGTTTCCGACACCCTCGCTCGTGTAAGTCTTCTTTTTCCGCTCTTTTCCGGCCATTAGTGATTGATAGACGATGGAAAGACCTTCGGGAATGTCTAGTAACCAAAACAAGAGGTGGAATGATCTTGAGGGAAGGGATATTTTATCAACAAAGTTCTTTGATGTTCCGATATTGAGAGTGCTAGGTTTCGAGCCAACGGTTCGTCAATTGTTAGAGAAAGGATGTTTGAGGGAGTTTGTAGACAAGAATGCTCCGACGTACCCAAGTTTGGTGCGTGAGTTTTTGAGTACGTTGAAGGCTAGAGAAGTGGGTGGTATAGACTTTCGGCTTAGAGGTAGGGCTTACCATTCCGATAGAGACCGTTTTGCTCGAGCTTTCGGAGTTTCTGCGGAAGCCACTGAATATTGTTATCGGATTCCCAAAGCCACCACCACCGATTTTTGGCATGGGGCAACAGGACGGGTGATGCGGCCCAAGGCGGGGGAATACAATTATAGCATTCTTCACCCATCGCTCCGCCTTTGTCACAAGGTGTTGAACAACACCTTCTTTGGGCAAGCGGAGATAAACAAGGTGTCCTTAAGTGCTCTCTCATATCTTTGGTGTTTGACTCCGGATGGAGACTAGGTTCCGGATTGGGTGGAGTTGTTTCTGCAGCATTGCAAGGATGCTCTTGGGGATGGGACGAAGAGGAAGACAGCGCCCATCGGGTTTGGAGGTTTAGTCACATTGATTGCTTGGGAACATCGTGTCAACACGTCGGACCTTCAAGATTCAGTGGGCGATAACTATCGCTTGGATTTAGCCGCATTTAGGAGAGCGAACCATTTGGTGGGAGAGGGGCCCTCTTTCATCTGGCAGGCGGGGAAAAACAATGTGCACAAGATTAGGGTGCCTCGCCCGCTTCCCTTCGGACTGACGGCAGCGGACTTCTTTATTCCTCATGATGCCCCCATAGGGGCCCCCGCTATTGGATTCGGACCAGACTATGATGAGGGGGGAGCTGAGGAGGAAGAGGATGATGAGGATGATGCTCCGCCTACTGAGCCCATAGATTTCCAGCCTGGGCCGTCTCAGGGGGGTGCTGGTTCTTCGGGCACTTCTAGAGGAGATGAGCCCTCCTTATAGGCACTCCAGCGACAGATGGAGTCGTTGAGAGTGGAGCAGCACAGTTTTTGGGAGAACCAACAGGACATCCGCCAAGAGTTCTCTTATCTCCGTCAGGACGTTCAGGGCCTCTCAGTGGATCTTACGACGGTACGTGAGACCCAGAGTCAGCTTCTTCATCACCAGATTGAGGACCAGAGAGTTCAGATGGAGGCGATTGAGCGGATGCGTCTCCGCCAGGAGGAGTTCTTCCATTTCGCTTACCCAGGATTCCCGCCATACCATCCTCCTCCACCTCCGCCCTACCAATGAGCAAGTAAGTTTTTTTCTTCTCCTCCCTTATTCTTTATTCTTTTTATTGTTGCAATTTCATTGAGACAATGAAAGTTACAAGTGTGGGGGAGGGTTTAGCTAGCTAGTGTACATATCTTGCATGTTTAGATCATTCATTCTTCATAGTATGCATAGATTGCATTTTTATGAATTTTCATGTTAGGAGTATATATTTTCTATTTCCGAAAAAAAAACAGAAAAAAAAATGGAGAAAAAGAATGAAAAAGAAAAAAAAAAATATATATATATATATATATATATATATATATATAGCATGCATTGCATTTGCATAGAATATGTCATTTATCAAACAACCACCTAGCCTAATTAGTCCTATAAGTATGCTCAAAAGAATGATCATATAAGTCCCATGACATGTGTGAATTGTATTAGCCTTATCCCATTTATGGTTTTTATGTGCAACATAGCTAAGTGAACATAATTGAGCATGTATGATCTAAGTTCCTAGGCATGTCTGAAATCCAACAAAAATTTACCCTTGTGAGTTGATTTTTGGCCTTATTGGGACTACACATCATTGATGTCCTTTTGCTTTTGTTCATGTGTGAATACTCTCCAATACTTCTACCTCTTAGAATTGATTTTGTTTATCTATGCCTAGTCGCACTATTATGATCGTTATTGGTGGTTTCATATGATTGAGGCATGTTTCTATTAGCCGTATATTTTCCATATCTACCTTACATTGTTCCATTGCTTGAAGCCCTTTGAGCCTATTATCCTATTCTTTGTAGCTCCACAAAAATCATCACCTGACTAATTATAGCCTAACCCATCCGGGAACTAGGAGTAGAGTTGGTTGGAGATTGGTTTGAGTAATATTGAGTGAGCTTTGAGAGTGGAATGATATGTAATGGTGGAGTTGTCACCTTGAGCCTTTGAATTGTTGTTGGTTCTAAAGTATGTGTATTATCTATTTCAAAAAAAAATCAGAAAAAAAAAAGAAGAAAAGAAGAAAAAAAAAAAAAGAGAAGTATATATATGTCTTTACATTTTGTGAAATAAAGGAACTACTTCATTGGTTTAGTTGTGAATTGGAGGATATTATAGTTGATGAAAATGATCTTTGGATGAGTTGTTTGAGCCTTGAGTTTGATGGTTAGAGGGTATGGCGATTATAGAGGTGTAGTATATTCTAGTTCTCGGATTTGCAAGCACCACATGACCAAAGTACTCCCCACCTTAATGTTCTTACCAAGCCTCATTACAACCCATAAAAGACCTCATGATGATTCTCTCTAGTAATGATATTCTCAATGGCAATTTTGATTCAATTTCAATTCTTATGTAGCTTAGTTGCATTTGGATGGAGTTTGAGTGTTATTTGATTAGCCTAAACACTTGAGTGAGAGCGAAAACACTTTATTCCCGGTGAGGTTGGATGGATAAGCATGCGGGCTACTTGATTACTCAAATACATGCTAGGACGTTTGTTTGTTTGGCCTATGTTTGCACTTTGTTGAGATGTTGCTTTTGATGAGGCTATTGCATGAATGATAGTGTCGTGGGATGAATGATTTACAAATGAATTGTTTTGCTCGAGGACAAGCAAAATGCTAAGTGTGGAGGAGTTTGATAATGCATATTTAGATAGGCATTATAGAGTAGTTTTAGGGTCATTTAGATGTAGATATTGCATGTTAATGAGTTAGTTTACTTGTTTGCTCATTTAGGGGTTAAGAGCGGAATCTACATAAGATTGTTGCGTAATTGCAGATTCTAGACTCAAAGGAGGTAAGGGATCATTAATGAGAGTTGGATGGACCATATGGAAGTAAAAACAAGCTAGAAAAGCCAAGGTTGAATGCATAAGGAAGAAAGAAGAGACGTTCGAGCAGAGAGGCGGCACCCGCGGCCTAAGAAGAACAAGGGAAGCAGACAAGCCGCACCCGCGGCCAAGGAAGCAGCGCCCGCTGCCAACAAGAAGGAACCTACTGTGTAGGCCGCGCCCGCGGCCTATGGGGCGGCGCCCGCGCCCTTACTGGGCCGATCCAGTCCTATTTTTCCTTTTCACCTATTTGGGCTCTGACTTTTGGACGACGGTTTTCTAAGTTTCTTTGACGGTAATCCTAGGTTTTTAAGACTGAAATTAGGTTATGTTAGGTTATCTTTTGACTTTTGAGGAATTGAAGAACGACGTTTAGGAGAATGAGCAACTAAACTCATTGTGTTTCGCTTACGATCAAGACTTGGTTCTATCGAATTGTGAGTTTGAATTTCTAGTTTAATTCCATCATCTATTTCAATCTCTTTGTGCTTTCATTGTTGTGGATGTTGATTCTATCTTGATTCGCGACCTCGTTAGAATTGCATCATCGCTAGGGTTTCGATTCATACGTTTGTGAAACTTAATCCAAAGTAGCAAATACAATTGAGTAGATCTCGTAGAAAAGCTTGATTGTGTGAGAGATTGATTATAGGTTAAATGTTAGTTCTTTAGGGAATTAATATTGCTTATAAGCTTCATATATCTTGAGACTTAGTGCTATTCCTAGGATTAAACCTTAATCCGTGTTAAGATTTCCTAGGAATAAGGGGTTATTAGAACTCATAGGATTAATAACTTATTTAAATCAAGATAAGAATAGAAGGTAGGAAAGATACAACTAGAATGAAGAACTAGGATCAAGGAGATGAACCAAAGTCGAGTATCGTAGGTGAAACCTTTCAATCATCGTTGTCAACAAATCCCACCATTAATTACATTGTGCATTTCATTTCCATTTTGTTTTCATACAAACCCCCTTGGTTACTCTTGTTAGTGATTAGAACACATAGAGTCACAATAGTTCCCTGTGGATCGACTCCGTACTTACTAGCTATACTAGTTGGTTAGTTTGGATATTCTTTTGATAGGAAAACCAACGATTTTGTCCTGTCACTATAACAACTATAAGTACGCAATGGAAGGCCGTAATTGAGACCATTTTGCCTGCATGTACGAAACCAGATATAGAGACTGGTACCAGTGGCGACCGCATGAATTGTTAGAGTGTGGGGGTGAAATTTTTTGTTGAGAAATTTTTTTTCTCGGTGTATATAATAAAGAATTTTTTTAAAAAATATATTGAAAGAAATCCATAAATTGTGGTATAAATATGATATTTTATTACAAAAATTCGGAGATAGATTTAGACTTGTCCTTTAGAGACACATCCTTCATCTGTCGCCTGCTTGAAAAACTATTTCTTTAAACGAATAAACTCACAAAGAGGGCCTCCACTGTGGATACTAACAAAAAGTCATCCTCAATTTTCTACAGTATTAACCACTTAGATATGCCAAATATTTCTGACGTAAAACTGCCAAATACTAGATACTGCTTTGGACACACATACCCAACAGGCCCAAATAGCAAAAATAGTTCACAAGTGTTGCCTCTCGTCCCCGGGAAAACTAAATTATTAATAGAGGTTGATGGGAAGGAATGACAATGGATCGGATGGTGGATGAATGGATCCTCATTTCACCCAATCTATAGGTGGACAATCACCACACTCGACCCATAGTTCACTCACCCCCATCGGGTGGACGGGTGAGATGGGTATGGGTGTTTTTTCGTTTATTTAATTTTGTCTATTTTCATATAATCTGAAAGATAAATTGACATATATATATATATATATAATATACAATTATAATTAAAAAAATGTTATAAAAAATACAAGTCTTAATAACATTATGTCTTATAACATATTAAAAAAAGTCAAAATTAATATATATTTAATGTATCTTTAACATTATAAACAGAATGACTTATAGAACATTATATTACAATTATTATTTCACTCAAATTTCGATGTCGAATAATATGTAATCTTAGAGATTTAGGGTTAGAAAAAGAAAAAAATATATGTTTTCATTCATAAATAACAATAATAAAATAAACAAATACTATATTAGTATATTGTAAATGAGTGGAGGATGGTAGCGGTTGATGTATGATGGGTCAGGCGGTGGGTTGGGTGCAGGTGGAAAAAATCATCACCCACATCCAACCCGACCCATTACCCATCCACCCATCATCCACTTTCCACCCGCTTTTTTTCGTGTTTCACCCACTTTTTCAGGTCAAGTTTTTCGGGTTCGAATCAAGTACGAATGAAATTACCATCCTTATTGATGAGCCGTGAAGAGTTGTTTACAAAGCACTTCCTAGAAGCCCATCCCCAACATCTTCTCCATTTTTCAGATTTTGAAATTTTTCAAGAAGTTTTAACTATTTTTTTGTGCAATAGATTTTCCATCCATCTTATTCTCCAAAATAGAAAAGTAACAATAAATAAATAAATAAACTTCTCTAAAACTAAATGATTATCAAAATCTTCGAAATGGAGAAGCATTTGAAGAATATGTATTTTGTTTCCCCACTTTAGAAATTTTTTGAAAAAAAACATTAGAAATGTCCAAAGGACAATAAGTGTCACAATCACAAACCTCGGCGAATAAGCTTTACGAAAAAAATCAACTAAAGCTTACGGAGTATAAGCTTATTCGACTCCTTATTCGAGCAGTCAATCAGTCACATAGCTTATAAGCTACGAAGTATCAGCTAAAGTAATAGACTAAGCATCCAAACTTCATGACTAAAAGCTACATAAATAACCAGAGGAAGGAATCTGATTTAGCACTTCAGGATTACATTGCATTGCAATAAAGCAACCAAAGATGCTGCAAGGAAAGCTACATACTTCATTAATAGTTACTTACCTGGAGTGGAGTTCATCAGCAACAACAAAAATAGGAGAGAAATCGGAGTGGTTGAGGGTGAGATCGTACTCCTTTAAACTCTGAACCGCGACAACATACCTCTTTCCAAGCATCCAAACACATAAAATTCAAGCATCTAAAGGATCAAAAAGGTTGTCAAGTTTTAAACTTCAACAAAATTGAAGCAGGCATTCCTCACAGTTGGGAATGTATAGCAGCGAACAACGGGAACCATCGTGTAAAGCTCATCAACACAAAAACAAGTACCTCTGAACCATACTGCAGAGAAACTTCAACATACACCAGTTTGGTTAACTGATTTCAGCTTTTAAAGCAAAATATAGAAATCAAACGAGTATCACTTAAACTTCGTGATACTGCTTTATCGTGTTCAACACTGCCTAGTACATCTCGTGTTCAGCCTATGCGATGTTTCACAAAGACAAATCGTCCATCTACCTCGCTTCAGCCACTTCCTCCACTCTCGGATTTCTTGGTGCTTGGACCCAACCGTCCTCGATAGTATCTATGCTCCCAGTCAAACCATCGTCGACGAAATCACCAACCCTCTTCACCTTAATCTCCCTAGGCTGGACCGGGTACTTCCCCGAGAAACAAGCATAACAATAGTTTGAAGAATCGCTTCCGATGAACTTGTGCAAACTATCAAGTGGCAGAAAAGAAAGCGAATCAGACCCAATATACTGCCTAATCTCCTCAACAGACATCCTATTTGATATCAGCTCCTCAGAACTCGGTGTATCGACACCATAATAGCAAGAGCCAATAATAGGAGGGCTCGCAATCCTCATATGGACCTCTTTTGCTCCCGCTTCCCTAATCAACCTCACAATCTTCGACGAAGTAGTCCCCCTCACAATAGAATCATCCACCACAACAACCCTTTTCCCATTCAAAACCGCTCTCACAGGCGCAAGCTTAAGCTTAACCCCAAAGTCCCTAATCTTCTGCGTTGGTTCGATAAACGTCCTGCCCACATAGTGTGACCTAATCAGGCCCTGTTGAAACGGCACTCCAGCTTTCTCTGCATACCCAAGCGCCGCTACAACCCCAGAATCAGGAACAGCGATAACTACATCGCAATCAACCGGGCTCTCTGTAGCCAGAATCTCCCCAAACGCTTTCCTAGAGGCATACACAGACATCCCAAATACAACCGAATTGGGCAGGGCGAAATAGATGTGTTCGAATATGCATTGCTTGGGCGTCGGATGGGGCATCAAGCACATGGATCGAACCCCATCCTTGTCCACAATGATAAGCTCACCGGGGTAAACCTCCCTCTCATATGTAGCCTCAATCAAATCTAGGGCACAGGTTTCGGAAGCGAAAACGATAGCTCCATTACTCCTCCTTCCCATCACAAGAGGCCTAAATCCATGGGGATCTCTAACAGCAACTAATTTATCCTCAGACAGAAACACCATTGAATAAGCCCCCTCTAATTTCTCACAAGCATCAACCATTCGAGTCACAAAATCCCTAGCTTTGGATATAGCAATAAGGTGCAAGACAACTTCGGTATCAGAGCTAGTGTTGAATATGGAACCGTTGTCCTCCAGCATATGCCTAAGGGAGGTGTAATTGACGAGATTACCGTTGTGAGCGACGCCGACGGAGCCGAATCGGTACCCGGCGACGAAAGGCTGTACGTTCTTGAGCATGGAGGAGCCGGCGGTGGAGTAGCGGACGTGGCCGATTGAGCAGTCGCCGGGGAGCTGGTCGAGCTTGGACTCGTTGAAGACGTCGGAGACGAGGCCAACGCCGGTGATGGACTTCAAGACGCCGTCTTTTTCGGTGACGATCCCGGCGCCCTCCTGGCCGCGGTGCTGGAGAGCGTGGAGGGCGAGGTAGCAGAGGCGGGAGGATTCGGGGTCGCCGTAGATTCCGACGACGCCGCACTCCTCCCGGGGCTTATCGTCAGAGGCGGAGAAGTAGTCATCGGAGGAGAAGAAGTCGGAGATGGGGGATTTGGAGGAGAGAGTGAAAGGGGATTTGGGGGTGGGGGAGATGAGAGGGGAAAGACAGGGGTTTGGGAGGGTTTTGGAGGGGAGAGATAGCAGGGGATGGTTGAGAGTGGAGCTTTGGGGGTGGTGGAGTGGGGGAGCGAGGAAGGTGGATTGATGAAGGGAGGAGGAAACGGCCGCCATGGATGAGAAGAGTATAGAGAAATGGAGGGAGTTGTGGTTTGTCAAGGGTTTGAGGTTTCAATGGCGGGCTAGGGTTCTTGTATGTTCGAAAGTTTTTTTTTTTTTTGTTTACACCGTAAAATTCTACTATATACATTATCTTTTTTTTTAAATACACTCTGTCCCTGACATGTGACTTAAGAGGCGCATAATATAAATACGGAGTATCAGATAGTGATGTGACTCAAGAAGCATATGTGTGATGCATATAGTAAATTTTATGGGTGTAAATATTATCACCTTTTTTCCCACACTCACTTGACCACATGCACATAGAGTTGACATGGGTAACCCCATAACCCGGCGGATCAAACAGATGGTAGATACAGTGAGTCCGAGTCTAGCGAATTGAAGGGTCAGCAGGTTCGGGTCAGTTTAATTCAAACCCAACGAGGCAACGACCCATTATCAGCCTATGCCACCTTGTGCCACTCTTAATTAAAAAAATATATTTTACAAAAAAAACAAGAATTTATAATTTTTATTATCAATTTTATTTTAACTAAATGTTATATTATATAAATTCAAATGCAATATGTAATACTTGTTTGATTAGATTTGCTTAGGTTGTCTTGTAGTAAACTTTGTTTCTACTTGTTCGTTGCGCCTTTTTTTGTTTTTTTTACTGTATGATTATGCGGTTTTCATCTGTCGACTCGTCAACATCTCGAAAATTAGGCTTGTCTGGTCTCAAATTTTTACTTAATAAAAAAATGTAATACATGGATAAGTTTCACATTTGTATAACTCCCCACACTTATCCAACAAAAGAAGGAAGTAATTCTCTTTCCATCTCACATATTCACTTAGTTTTTTTTCGTTGAACTATATTAATATATTAATGATTATTAATATTTAATTTTATTTTAAATAAATTCATAACTTTTTATTTATTTCTTTGTTGAATTGAGTTCTTCTCAAAAAGACGAAATAGGGTGGTTTCAATAGTGCACAATTGTAGAGCTCCCCTTTCCTCATAATCCCTTATTTTTAGCCTTTTATAATACGCTCAAACCCTAGGGCACGAAGGACGGCGACGACGATTGTCCCCTGACGATCGCAGTTGCATCCTCCTTCTCTCCGGTCTACGGCCGTGGGAGCTAGGGTTTTCTCGCCGACAGCGTGCGAGTTCACCAGGTTAGGGCAGCGGTTTCGGTTTCGGTTTAGGTTTTCTGAATAATCCTCAGGCATGAACAAGGGAGAGAGAAACAGGCGGAATATGGTGCTGTCGAGGGAGGAGGAAACGGAAATTAGGGTGGAAGTCAAAGGCAGGGGAGCGGAAGAGGGTAAGCTAGGGTGCTATGACGCTGGTCGGATCGCTCCAATCGACCAGACCGTTCAATGCCTACGCGCTTCAAGCAACGATGAAAGGAGCATGGAGGCTGAAGAATGGGTTTGGATTCCGGGAACTGCGTCAAAATCTATTCCTATTCCAATTCAAGACGATAGCAGACAAGGAGAGGGTTATGAAAGGGGGGCCATGGGCTTTCGACAAAGCTCTATTTGCAATGAAGGAGCCGGGCACAGATCAACCGTCGAAGATCGTCTTTGATCGGGTCCCTTTCTGGATTAGAGTGTACGATCTCCCGATCAGTATGATGTCGAAAGATACAGCGGAAGCAATCGGGGCAACATTCGGGGGTATACTGGAAGCGGATGAGAAGGAACTAGAGGTGTGTGCGAAGTATCTTAGACTCAGGGTGCTGGTGGATATAACGAAACCCCTAAGAAGGGGTTTGTTGATCAGATTGGAGGAAAAAAGGATTTGGGTGGATATAAAGTATGAGAGGCTCCCAAATTACTGTTACATTTGTGGGGTGCTGAATCATGTGGAGATGGATTGTGACCGGGAAGGCACCACTGATCATCATGAATACGGGGAGTGGCTTAGAGCTTCTCCTATGAAACGCACTGTGGAGAGGGATGAGCCCCGATGGGAGGGGAGGGGGACGGGGGGGGGGGGGGAGGAGAGGACGGACACAGAGGGGGAGGACAAGGGAGGGGATGTTAGGAGATCTCTTGCAAGTGTGTTAGAGGAGGAGAAAGAAAACATTGAGGGTGATAAAAATAAGGAGAGGGAGGATGGGTACATGACCATGCAAGAAGTGGAGTTAAGCAACTTTCTGGCAGAAAAGCTAAACACCACTGAGAATAATCAAAAGGGAGGTGTGGGAGCTAGTAAGGACAAAGATAAGATGGATAAGGTGGGAGTGCAGTACATTGACTTAGAAAAGGAAAAGGGCGGGAAGAAAAATGAGGGAGGTAAAGGGGAGTCTGTGAGGAAAGGGGGGGGGACCTAGGACCAGAAGCAAACAAAAAGTGGAAAAGATTAGCAAGAGAGGTAAAAAAGAATATAGAGGGGGGGGGGGCAATGTCGGGTCACAAGAGAGGGGGAGCCGAGAGAGAGGGGGATGAAATGGAGGTGGATCTACAGGGGGTGGGGGACAAAAGAAGGAAACTAGGAGAGGACGTCACAACGAGTGTATCGGCGGGAGAGGGCGGAGACCCCTCCTTCCGGGCGACATGAGTCTCCTAAGCTACAACTGCCGGGGATTGGGGAAGGCCCGAGCGGTTGTTAGACTCATCAACTTGGTGAGAAGAGAGGACCCCAAAATAGTCTTCTTGATGGAGACGAAATGTGATAGGAGGAGGATGGAAGTTATACGAAGCAAACTGGGTTTCCAAAACTGCTTTACGGTTGAATGTGTTGGACAATCAGGAGGCCTGAGTCTACTATGGGATGATGAGGTGGAACTTACGATTAAATCTTACACAAGCCACCACATTGATTCAGAGGTCACAAATAGAGAGTTAGGTAAATGGCGACTCACTTGCTTCTATGGCTGGCCGAGAGGGGCTGAGAAACACCATTCATGGTCCCTTCTTATGCACCTGGCGAATGAACCTCATGGGGCTTGGATGGGAATGGGAGATTTTAATCAGGTTCTTTGTGCAGCGGATAAGGAAGGGGGTATACCACCAAGAGTGGAGGCGATGGCAGGTTTCAAACGGGCGCTTGAGACGTGCGAAATGACTCTCGTCCCGCACCAAGGTAATAAGTTCACATGGGATAATGGTAGGATAGGGCCTGAATTTATACAGGAGCGACTGGATTATGTGGTTGCAAACGATTTGATGAGAGCTATGTTTCCGGGGACGAGTGTCGTTCATTTGGGGAGGGAGGGATCGGACCATGTTCCGGTAATGGTTTACACGCTGCAGGTGGAGAGGGAGTGGGGGGAAGAGAGGAGAGGTGCGCGACCGTCTCGATTTGAGGCCATGTGGGCGGAGCATGAAGGTAGCTTAGAGGTGGTTAGGAACGGGTGGGATAATCCGGGGGAGACCATGGGAGGAGAGGGGATCATTGGGAAACTGTCCAGGTGCCTGGGGGATCTAAAGGACTGGAACCGAACCACGTTCGGTGACATCCTGGGGAAGCTACGAAAGGTTAGGGATCAGTTGAGAGAGATGCAGAAGGGAGGAATGACAGGATCGCTGGTGGGACGACGGATCGAACTTGAAAGGGAGGAGGAGCGATTGATGGAGGAGGAGGAGGTGTTATGGTTCCAAAGAGCCAAAGCGAACGAATTCAGGTGGGGAGATAAAAACTCTAAGTTCTTCCATCAAAAAGCAAGCGGAAGAGCGAAGAGGAACAAGTTGGTCAGACTGGTTGATGAGGGAGGCATGGAGTGGAGGAGTAGAGCGGGAATGGAGAAAGTGGCTGTGGATTATTTTGGGGAACTATTTAAATCAAACCGACCCGCTGTCCCTAATTTGGCTTCTCAAGGAATTTCGCAACTACTGTCGGAAGAGGACAACCAGGAGCTCCTTCGTCCGTTCACGGGAGAGGAGGTACGTCTAGCCCTGTTCTCAATGCATTCCACTAAATCACCAGGGCCAGATGGTATGTCAGCGTTGTTTTATCAGCGCTATTGGCATATCGTCGGGCCCGAAGTTACTAGGTTTGTCTTAGATATTCTTTCGGGGGCTGCGTTCCCAGATGCTCTTAATCACACGTTCATAGCATTAATCCCAAAGGTCTCGAATCCCTTCAGGATGAGAGATCTCAGGCCCATTAGTCTATGTAACGTGTTGTTTAAGATCATCTCAAAGTGTTTGGCTAACCGTTTGAAAGTGTGCTTGAGCAAGGTGATATCACCAAATCAGAGTGCTTTTGTACAAGGCAGGTTGATCACGGATAATGTCTTGTCGGCCTTCGAAGTTTTTCATTTTATGAAGAACAAGAAGGAAGGCAGGAAGGGGTACATGGCAATCAAGCTGGATATGGCCAAGGCATATGATAGGGTGGAGTGGGCTTTTCTGGAGCATTGCATGGACAGACTTGGTTTCCATCGAGACTGGACAACTTTGATTATGAGGTGTGTGAAGTCGGTCTCATTCTCGGCTCTGGTGGGTGGCATACCGTCTCCAACCTTTGTGCCAGAACGGGGGTTGCGCCAAGGGGACCCATTGTCGCCTTATTTATTTCTTCTGTGCAGTGAGGCTCTTTCGGGTCTTATTAAGAGGAGTGAGGAGGAAGATAGATGGAAAGGGATTCGCATCGCTAGGTCGGCTCCCACAGTTTCTCATCTCTTTTTTGCTGACGACAGCATCCTTTTTGCAAGGGCTACTTGTCAACAGAGCTCGGAAATTGTTGATATCCTCCGTCTTTATGGAGAAGGATCGGGTCAACAAGTTAACCTTGCGAAGTCGGAGGTTTCTTTCAGCAAGAACGTGGGTGAAAATCTAAGAGAGGAGATCCAGGCGATTGTAGGGGTAGCGGAGGTCGAGAAGCACGAGAAATATCTGGGCTTACCGACGATGGTTGGGAGATCAAAGAAGGTAATTTTTAGTAGTGTTAAGGAGCGGGTGTGGAAGAAATTGAGGGGATGGAAGGAGAAAACATTGTCAAGGGCCGGGAAAGAAGTGTTGATTAAAGCGGTAGCGCAGTCCATCCCAACGTACACGATGTCATGTTTTCTCTGGCCGAGTTACTTATGCCGGGAGATTGAGCAGCTAATGTGCAATTTCTATTGGGGGGATAGCTCGGATAAAAAGAAAATTCACTGGATGTCGTGGAAACGAATGTGTAGATCAAAGGAGAATGGGGGGTTAGGCTTTCGGGACATGGAAGCATTCAACCTTGCCCTATTAGCTAAGCAAGGATGGAGGATCCACCAGGAGCCTGAATCTCTTTTGGCCAGACTCCTAAAGGCAAGATACTTTCCCCGGTCGAGTTTCCTGGAGGCCGGGCTGGGATACTCACCTAGTTACGCCTGGAGGAGCATATGGCGAGCAAAGCAGGTGATAGAGCAAGGTTCGTTTTGGGCAGTAGGGAATGGCGAAAGCATAAGGGCATGGAGGGATAGATGGATTCCGAGACCATTGTCCTTTCGGCCGATTACCAATTCGAATGATCAGGATGAGACTAAAAGGGTGATAGAATTCATCGATTGGGGAGCCGGACGCTGGATGGAGGACGATTTGCGGGCAACCTTCTTACATTGTGATGTAGAGGAAATCTTAAAAATTCACCTGGTCAGCTCGAACTCGCCTGATACCCTGGTGTGGCATTACACCAAAGATGGCGAATTTAGTGTTAAATCCGCTTACCACAGTATTATGGAGAGGAGGGCTCTAGAGGTGGGAGGGGCTGGATCGTCGTCGGTAGCTACTGGATCAAATCTGTGGAGACGGCTTTGGAAGGTAAAAGCAATGCCGCGTGATCGGAATTTACTTTGGAGAGCCTGCAAAAGTATCATCCCATGTCGGCAGCCACTATACAAAAAGAGAATTGTTGAAGATCCTTTTTGCGCTGTGTGTGGGAAAGAGGAGACCATCCTCCATGTGCTATACGAGTGTAGTGCTGCTCAAGAAGTATGGAGGATGATTCCCGAACTCAAAGGATCGGGGAGGGGCTGTAGTACCTTTGAAGCATGGATGGAAAGAGTTCTCTGCCGACAGAAAAGCGAGGTGCACACTCTATGGGCCACGGCAATTGGGAAGCTCTGGTATGCTCGAAATCGACGGGTTTTCGAGGGTGTTGGAATAGAGGCAGGGAGAATTGTCGAGGACATTAGAGAGGGAGTAGTGAGATGGGAAAGGAGAGAGTCTCTCACTGCTGCGCAAGGGTCGGACAGAGCCACATCGAGCTCGACGCACTGGAGGCTTCCGGAAGTGGGCTTAATCAAGATCAATTGTGATGCATCCTCGAGCACAACTGAAGGATGTGGAATAGGCACGATGGCAAGGGATTCGGATGGTGCAGTGGTATGGGCGGCTTCAAAGGCCATACAGGAGGGGACGACGCCATTGGTAGCTGAGCTGGAATCTGTTGTGTGGGGACTCCGGCTTGCGGAAGAGCTAGACATGGATAGCATCATCGTGGAGACAGATTGCAGTCAGCTAGTCCAGTTCATGAAGGGGAGAGTCCCATCCTTTAGGGGGACAGTGGGCAACCTGATTCATCACGCCTTGACTCTAGCTCGACGGTTCAGGAGGTGTGAATGGAGCTTTGTGAAGCGAGACGGAAACAGGGCTGCTGACCTTCTAGCAAAACTCAAACCACATGAGATTTTCTTTGTGACGTCTGAGGACGATTTACCTTCTACTTTATATGACATTGTATTTGAAGACTTATTAGTTTCGGAATAAAATCGTCGGCTTTTCATCAAAAAAAAAATAGTGCACAATTTATCAGGAAGAAGCTTGGATCCATCTATCATTGAAAATTAGTTATTTCAATTACAAAATGGAGTATGTTATTTATTTGTTACTTGTAATATCAAAACAATGAAAATGTAGTTAATGAATGAAGGGAAAGAATATATATACACACAATAGATCATATGTACACAATCCTTATTGTGTATCATATTAACAAATCTAGGCAATTGAATTAAGAAGAACAATGGATGGAATTAAAAGCAACTTTTGATTATTCATTGGTATTGGGAAATTATTCGTTCGAATGAAATTATTCGGTAGTATTGGATGATTATTCGTTAGAATAAAATTTACATTTTTGTAAACTTTTTGTACAGATGAATAATTACAAAACTATAGACAAATAGTCATGTGAAAATAGACAAATAATGATGAGCAAATAGACGAATAATTTTTGTATACATGATATGTGTACACCGTAAGAGCTATGTACACTGGAACCACGTGTATATATGTATATAATCTTCCCACGTATTTTTTTCCCATAATTTCTATCCTACATTGAAAATGTGGTGGATGGATGAAGTGAAATAAAGGTATATATATATATTTTTATATATATATATATATATATATATATATATATATATATATATATATATATATATATATCTTCACACACATTTTTCTCTTCTCACATTTTAATTATATCCCACATTGAAAATGTAGTGAAAGGATGAAGGGAGATGAAAACATATATATATATATATATATATATATATAGAGAGAGAGAGAGAGAGAGAGACACTAGATCATTTGTGAAACACCTATTACGGTGTCATTTGTAAACAAACTTGGAGCGCTGAATTAAGAAGATCAACGGTTGACACTTAAAACAAAATTAAAAGAGCAAAATTATTCGTCTGAAACAACATGATTATTCGTACATAACTCATACGAATAATTATTTTACGTCAAACGAATAATTATGGTGATATCTATTAATAATCAGCTTGTTCACAACTTACACTGTAATATGTGTTCATACTGGATCCAACCTCTCTATATATATTCTCACGTTTTCTAACCCACATTAAAAATGTGGTGAAAGAATGAAGTGAACTGAGAATATATATTTTCCTATGTTTTTTATCCCACGCTAAAAATATTATACAAGGGGATTGAGAGTGGAGGTTTGGTTGGTGAAGTGAGGGAGTGAGGAAGGTGGATTGATGGAAGGAGGAGGAAGCGAACGTCATGGATGAGAGCTTAATTAGAGAAATGGAGGGAGTTGAGATTTCTCAAGGGTTTGGGGTTTCAATGGGCGGGTAGGATTCTTGTACAATCGAACGCTTGTTTTTTTTGTCCCTCTCACTTACTCACTGGGGCACATACACATATAAAACGCCGTTGTTTTTTATGTTTCAAAAGCGATTGAGCATTTAAACAGATTACTTATAGTGTAATTAAGCCTTGTAAAATAAGGCTTTGTTTAAGTTTCCTTTCTTAAGAAAAACAAAGTAGGGTTTATCATTGAACCATGTATCAAACTTGTTCAACTCAGTTAATTATTTTCCAAACCAATACAACATACACAATTGCGTAATATTCAAAAGAGTGAGTCATACAGTATCTAATCTATCTAATCTATCTGATTTAGATATAGAGTAGCTAAGCACAATTAAATGTGTTGTTGGGTTGATGCGGTTGGCACCCAACAAGGTGACTCGTCGCTTCACTGAAGCCTTCGGATTTGCCACGTCTCTTATTTCTTGCAATTAGGTGGTGTTCACATTCATTCATTGTGTTTTTCACCGGTTACTCCGCAATGCTGTCATTGGGAGGTTATTGATCGTCAATCATAATCAGAGCAAAACTCTCATAGGTAACTGTGTAATATTCACTATTGGATATGGGACTACTAAGACCTTGTCTGAAAATTATTGTCTTTGATTACTGATTTTAAAATAGAACACTTAATTATAATTATGAGAATAGTTAAATTTTTATTTGAAACTTTAGAAGGGATTTTTTTAATAAATGTTTTGATCTTTAAATGCAGCCTTATCTTGTATTTCTTCGAGTGTTCTTTAAGGCTTGAGATCCTATCTAATATCTTTTGTTATTATTTGTTTGCTTTGATCGTTAATGTGCATCTTTCAATTCAGCATTTATCTGCCCATCTTTTTCCTAGTTTGTTTTCATTTTAATGTTGTTTTTGGTTAAGAAGAACCCTATAGATGATTTGAGTTAAGTATAAATTTTGAATATTATGTTTTGTTAATTCTTTCTAATTTCTATGTTACCATTTTGTGGTTTGAGTCAGCCTGCGATAGAGTTTATGTTTGGTTGTTGATGTCATAATTTAGTGAATGATGAGGTATATTTTCTTAAGAAACACTCTCTTTTGAGAGGTAAAGAAACCCATAAGAGTTTCCCCCTGGCAACTAGACCACCACCAATATGGTGGCGCTAAAACAACCTACGGCGGTTTTCGGCTCTTGTCGGACCTGAACCCCTCTTCGGAGACTCAAAACCCCTCTTCGGAGGCAATCAATCCCTCTTCGGAGGCAATCAGCCCCTCTTCGGAGGTCGGTTATCCTTTCGATCGAGGTGCTCCTCGTCGAAGGTTCCTAATCACCTCTTCGGAGGACGGTTCCCTGCTTCACCTGTCTTTGGACGATTGTCCGGCTCTCACGGTTTTCTCCCTTGCTCCTTCCCTCAGGGTAGGTGGTGTTCACCCCTTAGGTGCCCCTTCCCGATTGTCCTCCTCGGTCTTTACAACCCAATGTCAATTTGGGGGTTTATGTACTCTTGTGGATTCAGATCAATGTTCTGTTAATCGATTCAATTTTTCCCTTTCTTTGTTAAATCGGTTCAATTTCCGTCAATCCTATTGCTTCAATCGGTGCCCAGTGTTGTTGCCTCCGTCGCTTACTTGGTCACCAGTTTTCCTCGCCGGGGTCTGACTTCGGCGGTGTGCGGTAGCGTCGCCCTGGCGGGTCTGGTTTCGGTGGCCTCGTTGGTTGGTCGATGCCGACTTGGGTTGGCCCCCTTGTTGCCGCCTTCACCGTTTCCCCTGTATTGATGCCTTCACACCCCTTATCTCCCCTCTCCAGCCGCCGTCTTCCGCCGGTGCCCTCGTTGTGTTGGCCTCTCCATCCCCTGCAACTCCTCTTGGAGGTGGGATGGGTTTTTCTGTCTTCCTCCCCATCCCATCTCCAGGTTACCTTTGCATCGAGCCTGCCTTGGGCCCTAAGGTCCGGTTGCTATTTCCCGCTTGGGTCTTTGGTGCGTTCGATTCAGGCGATGTGTGGCTCTGCGTGTGGCATGACTGGTCTTTCTTTTTGTGTGATAGGGTTCTGGCAGTCAGAGTCTGGACAGGTTAGGGTCGTGGTAGTGTGTATCGAGGCACCTCCTTTTTCCGGAAGTCTGTTTCCTTGGAGGTTCGTCTTCACTGCCCACAGGGATATCCCGATGTGTCGCTGGCCTGCGGTGCTGCTTCCGAGGAGTGCTTGGCTTCATCCTTCGTCTACGTCCTCATCCCGTTTGGTCTGGTTGTATTTTGTTTCGCCTTTGTAGAGTGTTTTTGCTTGTATCTGCACCATCCTTGTATTTTTTGTTTGTTTAGACGGTTTACCGTCTGTCGACTTGTCGGCCTTCGAGGTTAGTTTTGTCTGACCTTGAATTTTTACCTTATCAAAAAAAGGTAGAGCGATGTGCTCAAACACAAATGTACAGTTTCCAATCCCATATAGGCTACAACAACAACAAAAAAAACAAATATTTCATTTAACATCGGCTAAAAACCGATGTTAATCAAAATAAAAAATTGATGTCTAAGTGGGTGATGTTAAAACTCAAAACTGTATAACATTGGTCAAAGTCCGATGTGTTTGTTATATTATAACATCGGTTATATTTTATAATCAATGTTATAGGATAACAAAGACATCGGATTTTTAAAATACAAAGACATCGGGCTTTGACCGATGTTAAAAAGTTTTGACTTTTAACATCACCCAATGTTGTTAGGATCGGGATTCTAGATTGGAACAGTGGGGGTGTAGCAAAATCGGATCGTAGGATCGGATCGTAAGATCCTACCGCATGTTTAATTTTTTGGATAAAGTAATTTACAAAATGTTTCTCTTATATGTAAATTGTAAAGTTAAATCAATAAAAGAATGTTGAATAGTTATCAACCACTTCATTTGTCTATCCATAGATGAAAAATCCACACGTGTATATAACAACCCCAAAAATTCGATCAATAAGTCATAATTTTAGATTTTTTTACATCCATAAATAAAGAGTGAATCAATACATTATTTTAGAAAACCAAGATAACTACCTCAATTAACATATTAATTAACCTTACAAAAAAAAAATCAACATATTAATTCACTGTGTAGGATCCCCAATCCTATTACACTTATACGATCTTAACCGATTCCACTATGATCATAAAAGATCCTGATGCATACGATCTTGTAGGTGCGATCTGGATCGCGATTTTAACAACACTGACATAACCCACATAAACATCGATTTTTTTTAAAGACATCGGTAATTACGCGATGTTAAATGATGCGAGGTTAAATGATACTTTTTTAGTAGTGAGTACTGGACTAAGACCCACAAAAAAATTCAGTTAGGTTGAAACTTGAAAGGAAACAAAATAGGCGTTTCATTTCTTATGTACTGAATTGGGCAACAAAACTTCCTACAATGAGACTACCCCAATGAAACAGTGGGACAAAAACCTCTATACACCTTGTTAAGACCTCAAATTTCAAGGGTGCTGCAGATTCAACTAATAATCAAAGGCCAAAATCAACCTGCAGCCATTGAAGAATAAAATTTGCCTTCAATAAAATTCCCTCCTTGTAACACTCTAAATCCCTATTGTATACGAGTTATTATCATCTAACTGCACCTAACACTTCAATTCATTCATTTAGCCTCACATTCTCAAAGGCTTTCACCGCTTCCGCTGTGAAAGTCTCCAGAGCCTCAAAGATTGGAATGAAACCTGTTTTTATGCTCCTTGAGATGGCTGCATTGACGACTTTGATGGCTTCCTTATGCTCGGCTCTTTCCATCTTCACCCTTTGCTTTGCGAAATCCAAATCAGAAGGAGCCACTGAGAGGTTGTTGCCCTTTTCGGATGAGACGTTGTTTACTTGATGGGTATGGAGCCTCTCGAAATCCTTCAAGGTGTGGTCAGCCTTTATCCTTCGGTACTGCTCTTCGTCCTGCGTTTCACGCAGCTCGTGCAAGATTGAAGCGAAGCCATTCATCGCTGTTTGAACAGTCTCATACACACCAGACTTGGAGAGTCTCTCCATTGCCTGCATCCAGTCTTGGCAGATTACAAACACCAAGGGTGCACCGATTTGGCCTGGGGAATAGGGGGCCGGACCATCGGGAGTCATTACCGGTTCATCAGTGAGATAGGTTAAGAGCCAGGCATTCAAGGATTTAACATAAGATTTTTGTAGTTTGATCCAGTCGTTGAAACAACTGCTCCATTTTAGTATCTCCATTTCAAGCTCCGCGGATGCCCTTACAGTCGAATCACTATAGGAGCCAGTGTTTGCTCCGAGTTTGGCTATTTTGCTTTGGTAAATAGCCTGAAGCTGCTTCTGGTGACACTTAAACATCAATCTCCACATCCTTTTTAACCTACACCACCACAAAACCACCACATGTTAACAGAATTGCAGAAGTTCTAGGTCTGAACTATCTCAAATAATCAGATAGTAAATAGTAACTATCCAAGAACAAAAGCAAAATGTAGCAACAGATTCTAATGAGATTGACAAATGACTTAGTACTGTTTTTTCATACCCAAGAATGAATTCCCTGAGTTGAGGCAGCAACTCTTTATCCCTTATCTGGTGTATCTTGCGAGCAATAACATCTACGGTTTTGATTGACATATTGATTCTCGTCGACAACAGTTTTATGGATTCCTCCGTAGCTTGTATCTTACTAGAATCAGCACCTCGATAGTCTTGAATTTTCAGCTTCTTGCATTTCTTTTCATACATGATGCGGAGCTTCTCTTCATCCTAAGATCAGCAAAGTTAATGATTCTTCTATCAAGATACAAACTAAATTCTAATCAGACTGATCAAATTTTACACTGAAGAATATATAATAATACCTTAACTTCATTGTACAGCTTCTTCTCCCATATATATAACTTGTCCAGAGTCGAAACCAGGCTCGGACCTGGAGAGTCTGTGTCGTTACCAGGGTCCCCAACATATGCCATTTGGATTCTAGATATACCAGGATCCGATGTTACCGATGACCTGGGTTGAGGTTGTACAGCTGACACCGACTCTTCAACAGGACACGGCATCCTGGAAAGCATCACTGCATAACAGATTTATATAAATGAAGTTTGAAATAATTCAAATAGACTTTTATGCACTTCTTGCAAACACAATGACCACCAGTTTACCAGGAGGGAAACCTAATTACAACTTCATGTATGATGCTGCCATACTGTAAAGACTACTGATATAATCACAGGATATTAGAAGATCTTGTTTCCTATTTCATAACCAGTAAAGTTTCAATCATTATTAGAAGTTAAGGTTTCTATCAAAGATTGAGAGCATATAACTCAAAATCCATATCCACTGCATCTAACTACAGCATGTACTCAAACCAAAGTAATGCAACAAACAGATACAGAACCATTAAATATCAACCAACAACATTAACAAGAAGTGCAAACTCATCTAAGAAGAAATCCTTACCATTCAACAAGGTGGTTTTGGATTGATAAGGCAGCTTTCCTGCCTCAAGCAACTGACAAACCTCACTCCCGTAATCAATAGCAGCCTCAAATTCATCCTTAATCTCATCAACAACCTCACCGAGGTCACGTGATCCATGAGCCGATAGAGCGGTCAAGCTACTTAGCTTTGACGATTCAACATCATGCTGGGACGGTTCATCCATCCCAAAGTTCCCCCCTCTTCCTTTGAGCCACACCTCCTCAACACTAACAGGGATGCTCACCTCACTACTTAGGCTGCTATTTGTCACCTCTTTCGGTACAACCGGTGGAATCTCTTTCTCAGCAGACATCTGCTGGGAGTTTTGCGGTTTCGGCTGCTGGGTTTTTGGCACTTGCTGCCAATGTTGCTCCAATGGCACTCCATTGAAGCTTCCCTCCACATAACCATTGGCTCTCCCTTCATCAAATTGGACATTCCTATTCCTATTATTGGCTCTGTGCATCTCACTGAAATCTTCAGCCACATTTTTCTTCTTCTTTTTCTTGTTCTTCTTCTCCACATAGAAATCCTTAAACACATCACTTTCAGTCTCCTCCTCCAAATCAGGTATCCCTTCCCTCTCCCTCACATCTCTCGAATCCGAACTGCTTTTATCCGAATCATATCCAAACACCCCATTCACAAAATATCCAGCATAACCACTATCCTCAAAGCCTTCAAAGGGATTAAAATACTCCCAGGCTGATACCTTCGGAGAAGGCGGAGTTGGAGCCATTGGATTCTTCTGTTGCTTCTGTTGTCCCTTATTGCTTCCACTTGATTGCTCCAAAGGAACTGAGCTGAATTCAAATCCGAAATCCCCTACATTTCCATAATCAACATAGGAATTTATCGGATTTGACTTCGGCTCCTCGTAGATAACAGACGGAATCCGACCTGATTCCTTCTTCATGTAATAAACGCCATAAGAACTCCCGCTCGGATAAAATCCAGCAGATGAATCATACACATTGTTGTAGGGATTACCATAGAGATAATCCGGGTTGTTATAATGTGTGTAATTCATCATTGGAGTGGTGGGGCTGTAAGTTATCCCCGGCTTTGGAGATTGGCGCTTTTTCGGAGATTGGCGCTTTTTCTTAGCCTGAATTTTGCCGGAGGATGAACTCGCTTTCGATTGAACAGATGAGAAGTAGATCTCAGAATCATCTTCTTCATCTTCAAATTCAGCCTCGCCTCTCCTATGCGGATTCCGATTCCCGTTGTTTAGGTTTGCGTTTGAAATTGAATGGGAGATTGATGTGGTAGAAGAGGACAAGTCATTGTTTGACTGAGTCGGTTTCCGGCGGCGATGTTTCCGGTTGTCGGCGTTAGGCTTGGCGTCGTCGGAGGGGAGGGTGAGGACGGGAGAAGAGAGGGACGAGGGGGAGGAGGCGGAGGCGGAAGCGGAGGCGAGGAGGAGGTCCTCGTCGACGAAGCGATGGAGTGCATCGCCGACGTCGCGGAGGGAGGAGAAGTAGGAGATGTGAGCGACGGCGAGCGCGTAGCGGTGGTAAGCGGCGGCGCGTATGAGCTCTTTCCTCCGCTTGCAGATCACCACCAGCGGCAAATCCTCCACCTTCGACACCTTGCACCCCATTGAATCCGGAAAACGAAGCTACAAATCCGCAAAAAATCCGCATCCATCATCGAGCCAACAAATCCGCATTGTGAATGGGAGAAAGAGAAAACAGCTCTGATTGTGGGATTGAATCAGTTGAAATCAGGCAATGAATCAATGAAATCGAGTCAAAGCGAGAGAGTTGGTTGGGGTTAGGGTAGCGAATTGTGGAATCAGTTGAAAGTGGAGTTTAATAACAGCTTTGATTCAGTTGCCATCAATGGCGGTGGGATAGCAAGAAAGGGAGAGGGGGTGTTGTTTGTTTTGTGTACCGAATATTTATAACGGAAAGCCAAATCGAATCAACAACAATTTGAGTGTTTCCATTTCCTCAATTTTGAAATGGTTTTTTTTTTAAATATTTTAGTTCATTGATCAATTCATAATTAGTGATAATAATATTATCTTGGATAAATGATATAGTCGCGATGGGATAAAATATATAATTATTCAAGTGGATTATTATTTTATATTATTTATAAAAAAAATAATAGAGAGTAAATGATTATAAAAAGTAAATTATTAATTATTGTTATTGTTATTTAAAATTGGGATTAACAACACTATCTAAAATTTGGAATGGGATTGAGATTTGAGATTCCATAAAGTAATTGCTTACTAGTTGTAGTTAGTACTACTACTAGTCTACTACCACTGTTGCGAAACTTGGGAGTTTGATATCAATAAATAAATAAACAATTAAATAACTAGAGAATATCGCAATGGTTTTGGATAAAATGTACACATTTGTGCAAGATGTGTAATAATACAAATCACTTTTTAACAATTTGTTACATTGATAAAATGTGCATTTTTATACACCATTCAAATATAATTCATTTAAAACAAAAAGAGAAAAAAATCATAAAAAAAATCAACCAATGAAATTGTCTTACTTTTGTAAAAGTTTTTGCACACAGAAAATGTGGTGTGCTCAAATGTGTACATTTGCACACACCCAAAATAACCAATGGAGTTAAAAAATGTTTAAAAAATACACATTTGCACATGACTATTGTGGATTTAGAAAATATTTTTTTAAAAAAAAAGGGCAAGTATATGGATCTATTTGGTTTATATTATTCCGAATAATGAATTTACTAAGATGCATTAATTAATATTATATACCATTAAAAAACATTATTCAATTTATTTTTCTTTTTTTTAAATAGAATATGATGATTAAAAAGGAAATGTATGGTACAGTAAATGCACCAAATCAAACCGATGAATATATGGAATTTTTTTTCAAAATATTCAAAGAAAAATAAAAAATTACAGAAAAATTCGCACCTTGAAAGTACTTACAAAAATATTCAAAATTTGCAGAAAGATCAGAGAAACGCGGTGTTTATAGCCGTAACGATATAAACAAGAATACCCTCCTCTCTTTGAAAGAAGGGGCGCTTCCGGGTTTCATTCATGAGAAATAAAATCCGGGTGTGGAAAATAAACACACGAAAGGTCAAATTTGACCTTTCTTTTGAAAATAAGCCAAAAACAAAAAGGTTAAGTTGAGTTTTGGCCTAGAATGTGAGCAAAATTAGGCCAAAACCCATTTTTTATTTTTTGTTAACGAGGGTAACAAAAAAATGTTCTAAAAACTATATAAGATTTGCAAAATATAAGATATGAGATAACTGAACTTTTACAAGTGTAATATCAAAATGTTCCATTGGTTTTGCATTGACGGATAGATCTCTACCCTGCTATTGTGTAAATCAGCCAAGTTTAGGCATATGTGTATTAAATAGACAATTTCTATGTAATTGGGTAGATTTCTTTATGACTGGGGATTATTGTATATGAAGTTTCTACTAAATTTTGGCCATATTGAAAGGGGCTACAGGCTGCAGCCTAGTGGCATGTTGATATATATATATATTTTAAATCCATAAACTTTTATGGCGTTTACAAAACGCCATGGAAGAGTATTTTCATGGCGTTTTTCAAATGCCATGGAAAACTATATTTGTGATTCAGATTGTTATTTATAGCGTTTTACAAATGCCATGGAAAGTGATTTTTATGGCGTTTTTCAAATGTCATAAAATAGAACCCAAAAAGACGGCGTCACCTTAGACGACGTTTAGGGACGGCGTTTAAAAACGCCATGAAATGATTTTCATGGCATTTTTCAAACGTCATTGATGACTGTGTTTGTACTAGTGGATACATTCAGCCCACTTCTCAACTTGACAGGGATTGGATGATGACAAAAGCTTCAGGGGATCTTATGGAGACGATCATAGCCTTTTATGTTGGTTTTTTAGATGATCAGTAACTTCTAGAATATATGCTTTTCAATGGGCATGTGCTTAATAGAGTATTGCACTCAATGATGTTGTATTGTTGTGTTTTCAGTATCATAAAATGTACTTATATGCCTATGGTTTTATTATTGTTTTGAATTAAAATGTTTTGTTTGTGAATGGATTTGAAAGAAGCTAACAGGGTGGTGGAGCTATTTACAACTAACACAAAGAGGGACAATTATGTGGTGGATCTGTTGAATTATAGCATGAGTTAATGAGTAACCTCTTTGCTTCCTTAGAGTTTAGAGAGGGATGAATGTGAGATCTTCTTCCTACCCTTGCATTACATTTGGTGCATCCTGCATTACATCTGGATTCAATGGTAGGAGGAACATAAAATATTCAAGGTTTCAGTCATATAGATTCACCATCCAAGGTCAAGGAGAGCCCGCGAGAGAGGATGATAAAACCAATCAAGTAGGTGGATCCACAATCACGTCTTGAAAATGAAAGATGAAAATATGAGTGATTTTCTACATGTTGTGATGTATTGGATTTTTTTAGTGATCTAAGTGTTAAATTATGGATTTATCGATTTGGACTTATATTTATTTTTCGTTGTTTTTGCATTTTGCCTTGACTATTATAATATTCTATCATATTTTTAATCATTTCTAATAAGTGACACACTTTAAATTTTAGCATTTTGAATTTGCCATAATATTTACACATCTAAAAATTAATTATTTACCATAATATTCTATCATATTTTTCGTTGTTTATAATATTCTATCATATTTTTAATCACTAAAAATTAATTATTTACCATAATATTTACACATCTAAAATATTTACGAAAATATTCATTTTTTGCAGGTTCTGCAGAAAAACGCGGCCTAAAACCGCGTTTAATGTACAAACCCTAAAATTTAAAACGGGAAGGAAGGTGGAAAAAAAATAACAAAAAAACGCGGTTTGAAACCGCGTTTTATAATTAATTTCTGATAACATACGAGTTCGAACCGCGTTTATATCAATTTGTATTTTGAAATTAAAAAAAGTAAAAATAAGTAACGCGCGGTTTGAAACCGCGCTTTACTATATATATGTTTGTGTGTCTGCCTACTTAATTAATTAGTGAAGATAGCAGAATCTCATTTAATTAATTAGTGAAGACAAACTCTTCTTGGAAGCTCATTCACTGGAATTAATTAGGAAGAATTAATTAGGAAGAACAATTAATTGGGCAGAGTAACAACGAAGGCAAATCATTACATATAGTAAAGCGCGGATTCAAACTGCGCGTTACTTGTTTTTTTTTTTTAATTTTTTAAAATACAAATTGACATAAATGCGGTTCTAAATCGCGTTTTATCCAAAATTAATTATAAAACGCGGTTTCAAACCGCGTTTTTCTGTTAAATTTTTTTTCCACCTTTCTTCCCGTTTCAAATTTTACGGTTTGTACATAAAATGCGGTTTGAGGTCGCGTTTTTCTGTGAAACCTGCAAAAAATGAATATTTCCGTAAATATTTTAGATGTGTGAATATTATGATAAATAATTATTTTTTAGTGAATATTTTGAAAAAAAAATTCGAGAAACACATCAAAAAATTGAATTTCCCTCTTATTATAATGGGCCTAAATGTCTACAATTAACAAAAAAAATGCGGTTAGGATTAATGTTTAATTACAAGTTATTTTATACTCCGTATGTTTTTTTAATATCAACGAATTAGTATTTACAAAAACCGCACAAAATTCCGGATACTTAACTAGTAATAATATTATTGATAAAGTTCGCCCACGTTATTTGGTACGTATTTGTTCATTTTTTCAATTCAATAACATTTTCAAAATATGATATGTCATTATCGTATTTGATTTACAATAGGTGCATCTATATAAAATAATTTATAAATCCCGTGCGATACGCGCGGGTACTGCACTAGTTGTATATAAAAAATGATATTTTAAAAAAAAATTACTTTTGAAAAACATGTTAAAAAGGTAAAAATTAATTAATATCGATTGGATAAAGTAAAATAATAATAAAAACAAGGGATATAATTGATTTTCCACTCACTTTAATATTCAATTAACGGAAATTTGGTGATGGGTGTGACTTTGCAAAGAAAACGGTTTTAACGGGTGGTTTTCTACAATTTTCGTTTTAAGGGGTGGTTTCACGCAAAATACTGTATTTAAAGGGTGGTTTTCTGCAATTTGGCCTTTTAAAAACTAGTCCGGACTCCGGAGTATTTATTAAAGTGGGTATATTTTTTTAATAAAATAAAAAAGGTACTAAAGGGATAAGCTTTCTGCAAAGGGGGAAGTAATAATAATAAGGGGTAAATATTCTGAAACTTTCCCTCATTAGTACATTTACTACAAATCTGCCCATACATGGACAACACAACCACGAGGCCGCACACTCTCTCTCTTTCATTAGTAAAGATCACCTACAACACTTGGTGCACCACTTGGTGCATCACAAAATTAGTTAGGGTATAATTTTACTTCAAAAAAAATTTAAAAAATATATTTGTATTTCACATACTTATATTTATATGTTTATAAATTTTTATCATAAAAAATTATGTTCTACAAAAATATAAAAATTATAAACCAATAAAATCAA
Source organism: Persicaria maculosa (assembly GCA_963922045.1). Lineage (NCBI taxonomy): Eukaryota > Viridiplantae > Streptophyta > Magnoliopsida > Caryophyllales > Polygonaceae > Persicaria > Persicaria maculosa. Next base: position 17,553,762 of record OY998257.1, on the reverse strand, counting down.
TCTTTTAATTATATATATTTTTAAAATATTTTTTTTCATATTTTTTTATAGATATGTAGATATAAGGGTATGAAACCTAAATATAATTTTTAAAATTTTTTTAGAAATAAAATTATAATAAAAATAATTTTGTGATGCACCAAGTGGTGCACCAAATGTTGTAGGTAATCTTTACTGAGCCCTGTCACTGCCCGCGGGCAGGAAAGTAACTGCGCTGGCAGGGCTATGACAGGATGTTTCCACGTCATCGCTCCCGACGAGATACGTATTGTATTGAAATTCCTAAAATGCCCTTTGCCTGTGTACGAATCCCGGGCGTCCCTCTTGTTTCTGCCACTTTTACGGAATGTTTATGTTTTGTTTTTTTTACTCTTCTGATTATTTCATTGTACCTATTTACTGTAGTCTTTAACCTTTTTTTTACCGCCAACTTCTCTGGGTGTTTTCTTTGGGGGCATTTTGGTCAATTAAATATGTTCAAATGATTTTTGAGGAAATATGTTCAAATGATTTAACCTGACGAGATAGATTGATACCTAATCGGGCCATGCACTGCAATGAATGACTCTCGCTCGGAAAACAACCGCATTTTCGGAGATAAAAAATGGTTGAATCTTTAAGACGTTTTTTTAAAGAGATAAACTATACTCCGTATAATATTAATTTTTTTATATAATTTAATATTTACTTTGTTCATAAAAACACATAATTTAACAAATAATTTTATGATAATAAAAAATATATAAACTATATATTTTTATAAATTTATTAAAATAATTTCATACTTATTAAGAGAATTATGACATTGTAAAAAATTATAAAAAATTAAATATTTTTTATTATCCTAAAAAAACGTATGTGAATAGAAAATGATACGTTTTTTTCCGAACAGAGAATGTACTTATTAATAATTATCAAATTATGTAAAAAAATAAATAATAAAGTTTATATTTTATATAGTTTTTATTTTTAAAAAAAATATCAAAAAATCAACGATAGTCTATTGTAGAATGGATGTAGTATATTTTTTATTTATTTAATCTCTATAAAATATAAAAAATAATTAATAACATTTTTATAAAAAAATAACTTATAGAAAAAACATGTTAAAAATAAAAGTCACATGAATTTTGAAATGAAAGAGTATATACTTAAACCTGTTAATTATGTGAAAGATGAAAAAACAATTGTAAGAAGAAAAAAAGGGGTAAAAAAGTGATTGGTTAAAAAAAAAGATACCTAAAATGGATGTGACATATAAATAAAAACTATTTTGTTTTAAGAGTTACATAGATAGATAAATATAGATGTTTGCTTTAATAACTCGTTTGAGATGATAAATCAATTTCATATATTTTATTGACAAATTTGATTAATCAAAATAACTCTACAGACTTGAAACGCCCTTAAAATGTGGGAAAAAAAATGAAATACCAACTCCTTTCAGTTTAAATCATATAATCTTTAATTAGTTGCAAATTAATGAACTTTTTTTTTATAGTAGACAACCATTATAATGTCTTTACAAACAAAGTATACGAATGAACAAATTAATGGGCTACTGTCTACTTGTGAGTAGTTCATTTTGAGATATGGTTTGACAAATAAACAGTCTTAAATATAAGTTGTTTTTTGACATTAAATAAAATGATTTTCTTAACTACTTTGAATTATTGTAATGGGGGATTTGCTAAAGTAACACACATAAGGTAAAAAGTTTGCATGGCTATCACATGGGGGTAAAAAATTAACACAATCGGGTAGTACTGGAACCGGATGGGGCGGTTGCAGGTTAAAGCAATTGGGGGTCATGTGAGGTTTAAAAAAAAGGAAAGGAAACCCAGGGAGAGAGAGGGGGGGGAGATGTGTACCTGCACATGAAAGTACAGATGAGAGAGAGAGAGACAGACGGAGAGAGAGTGACAGACGGAGAGAGAGAGATACAGTCAGAAAGAGAAGAGGGGGGACCTTGGCTTGGGCATTTTGGCGCCAGAAATTTGGCGCCCAAAACTGTCACAGTGGGCCGGCTGTGAGAGGAGGGTATTTAAGCATTGAAATGCTTGCTCACCAATGATTATCCACCATTAATGGTTTGCAGGAGGGGAACAAAGGGAGGAATTCGAAGAGCCGCCTGAACTACAAGAAGTCCTGTTCTCGGCCAATCAAGGGAAAGGAGAGATGGGAGAAGAGATGGGGTATATAAGGAGCTCTATGGGTCTCATCCTAATCATTCAAGCGGCATTTAATAGGGAGGGGGTCATTAAATGTTCAAGTTCAGAGAATCACCATAGAAGTAGGAGAAGATTCAAGAGGAACATTTTTGTCACGTGTATTTTACATGACAGATTTGGGGTTCTACTAGCCACATAAAGCAAAAATACTAACCGGCTGTTGGCATTTACATGGCACCTGGGTCGTCAGAAAAAAAGAGTCAGCAGATGGGTAAGTGGACCTTCGATTTAGATTTATAAATTGGAGAGACCCCCACTTTATGTACTTCTTCCCTTAGGAATAATGAGTTTCCCTTGTTTGTATTGCAACAGGGGACATATCTTCCGTGTGTATGACCGTCTTGTTTGGTGGTTGGTGGGCCTGTCAAGGGAGAGGTTGGTTCTTCAAGGGTACGAAGAGCCAGAAAGTTGTGGTTGTCGACGAAAAGATCGACTATTTGTCAATGAAGAAATTGCTGATGGACAAGTTTGGTGTGGACGGGACAAGGTACGATGTACAACTCACATATATTAACCCGAAGAAGGAGGGGTGCAATCCCTTCGCTATTGGGGACGATGATGACCTACACGCCTTCAAGTTTGTCAACTCTATAGACGGAGAACGGAACTGGCCTATTGAGCTTCATGTCTCCCTGCAAAACAAGGTTAGTGAGGGCGCACCCATGAGCGAAGGATCAACCACAGGAGCGTCGATTGGGATGGGTATGTCGCGTTCGGGGGGTGATGATGTCGTCCTGCCGTTAAGTGGGCCCATTGTCACCCCAGAAGATCACCCTGGGACGGATCCCCCCTGCAGAGTTGATAAAGAACACGAACTGGATAGACCCTTACATGGTGAGGAAAAACAAACACATGTCCAGCCGACTAAATCAGGTGACAAGGGAACAAACAGTAATGACAAGTTAGGGACAGAACAGGAGTTGGAGTTGGAGGTAGACGACAGGGCAAAGAAAGTTGCTGCCATAAAACGTGGAAAGCGGGTCATCCAACTTAGCAGCGACCTGGAAGACGTAGTGAGCGTCCCCTGTGGTGAAGGACGAGTCACAATTGACCTTGGTAGCTCGTCGGACGATGACGAAGTCATTCCAGCTGCGGTAAAAGTCGAGTATGGGGGATCTATGACAACGAAATCGTACTCATGGGATTATGAGGCAGAGCAAGCAGTGAGGAAAGTCGAAGAAGCATATGAACGTCGAAAAGCGCTGTTGGGAGCGACGGAGAAGCTTGTGGAAGGGGAGTCGCAACCAACGACGGAGAAGGTTGTCCCAGGGGCCCTGCACCAGCAGGGTGTAGACCTACGGGAGGGACAAGTGTTTCGAAGCAAGGAGGAGGTGCAACATACGATAAGGATGGCGGCACTTGCTAGGTGCTTCGATACAAAGGTGAAGAGGTCGACGAAGACAGTGTATGTCGTGAAGTGTGTGGGGCCCAACTGCAAGTGGGCATGTCGGGCATCCACTTACAAGAACTCGCGTTTGTGGATGATCCGAAAGCTTGTCGATGAACATAGTTGCGATCTCAATGTCAGGCTCACACACAAGCGTCGGGCAACATACAGGCAGCTGGGATAGACGCTAGTCCAAAGGTACGTTGTGTCCCATAACCGGTTCATTCCGGCACGCCTGAGGCAATTGCATATGCAATGTACACAAAACACCTCCTATCAATATCAACTGTCCACCCAATAGGGTATAACCGCTCAAGCATAAGCTCTGTACTAGACATCCTACAGTTGTCTACTTGTCACGTTGTAGTGGTTTCCTGTTGTTGTTGTAGTTGTTACTTTACCCCTGTTATTGTCTGGTAACGCTTTTGTTACTGAAAATGTGAAGTTTCGTTGGATCAAAGAAGTCACTCCTTCCGGAACAGGTAAGCACAATGATGAAGTCACAACTGGGGGTGACCTGTAGCTACTGGAAGGCTCGCAGAGCACGGATGACAGCGAGGGACACTATGTACGGGACTGACGAGGAAAGCTACCACTCCATTTACTCATGCATGCACATGCTCGAGCAAGCTAACCCAGGGACATACACGAGGGTTGAGTGCGACTCCAATGGGCACTTCAAGTACGCCTTTGTTAGTATAGGTGTGTGGAGGAGGGCCATCCCCCACCTACGTAAGGTTAGTCGTTCTTGTCCCCTAATACGGCTATACTCTACATGCCATCTGCTACCTGCCAGCTAAAACACTCGTACTTGTCATAAAGAAGCGTATACATGACGCATCTTCTATGTGACATGACGCCTCTTATATATGACATGATACCTCTTCTATGTTACATGACGCATCTTCTATGTGACATGACGCCTCTTATATATGACATGACACCTCTTCTATGTTACATGACACCTCTTCTATGTTACATGACGCCTATTGTCTGTGACGACATCTTATATCTGAGCAGGTCATATCTGTCGATGGGGGGTTTTTGAAGGGGAAGTTTTGTGGTTGCCTGTTGTTCGCAACTGCACAAGAGCTAACCACTCCATATACCCAGTCGCGTTTGCCATGGTCGACGGGGAAAACGACGGTTCGTGGGGGTTCTTTTTCAGGAAAATGTTGCGGGTCGTTGAAGACACGCCTGACCTTGTCTGGGTGTCTGACCGCCACATAAGCATTCTCAAGGGGATACGGGATACATATGTCTTCGCGAAGCACGACATTTGCACATGGCACCTATGGCAGAATGTGCGATTCCGGTATAAGATTGGCACGTTGCAGGACCTCTACTTTATCATGGCGAAGGCGTATACCTATGACGAGTTCCATGCGCTTTTTACTGACTTTTCGGCACAGGCTCCCGCTGCGGGACAATACCTGAAGGAGGCAGGGTTCAACAACTGGGCTAGAGCCTTCTTCCCAGCGAACAGGTTCCACATCACCACCCCTTATTTTACATGCCACTTTTTATACTACGTCACACCTGCTATAGTTAACATGCCAGCTTATATAATTAACCTGACACTTAGGAGGATTAACATGACACATGCAGTAGTTAACATGACCTGCCATCATATATAAATGACATGATACTTGGCTTAACTATGATCAATCATGTATTAATGAACATGATGTCGTCATTAGGTTAAACATCACCACCACTTGTACTTATTTACATGCTAGCTTATTAAAATAACATGACATTTACTATATATAACTTGACATATGCTTTAGTTAACATGACACCTCCTTTTTTAACATGACACCTTGATTAGGTACAATATCACAACCACTAACAATTCCGAGTGCCTCAACTCTGTTTTCAAGCAACCTAGGGACTTGCCTTTGACTGCCCTCATCGATGCAATCATCGAAACTGTTGGTAAGTGGTTCGCAACTCGCAGAGAGGCCAGCTCATCCCCTGACAAGGTCGTAAGCGATTGGGTCGCTGACGCCATGAAGGAGAACTACGCACAGTCCATCACCATGGCTGTAAGGCCGTTGAGTGCCCATGAGTTCGAGGTCCGCAAGGGTTCTTCAATTTGGCTCGTCAATCTTACCGGGCGGTTGTGCAGTTGCAGACGCTTCAACGTTGACCAGTATCCGTGTGCCCACGCACTTGCAGCAGCCATCCATCGGGGGGTCGATGTGTACTGTCTTGTGAATGACTTTTACAAGGTCGACGCATGACGTGCATGCTACCAGGAGGTTATCTACCCCCTCCCTTCTCGGGAAACATGGACAGTCCCCCAGGCCATCAAAGAGATGCGTTGCGTCCCCCCCCCCCCCCTCATAAAGGCCCGTCCTGGGAGGCCGAAGACATCACGGTACCCCTCGCAATGGGAGCGGAAGTACACGAAGCGACGCAGGACTTAAGGGTAACTACAACCACGTGACTGGCCAGTTATATCTATTTACTTGTCATATGATAGGCTTTACATGTCAGTAGTTACTTTTGACATGACAATATGGCATGTGACTTTTGCGTATTGTGGAAATGTATGTTTTGACTTTTGCGTCTTTTGGAAATGTACGTATGTGGTGTACACCTTTTGTACATGTCACGTATTCGCATGTGTTAGTACATAGCGAATAAGATAAGTTGCATAATGCAGATTACGTATGTAATAATCACCTTTTTGTGTTACTAGATAACATGCGAATAACATTAGTTTCATACTGCATAACATAATTTTGTAATGCAAAATAACCTACACACGGTCATACGTACCTACATATGTCCTACGACAATTACCCTTAAGATAAACCAAATGTTTAGAAACGGACACAACTTCAACCATCCACAACTATAACAACCCAAAAGTCTACCAACAATGTTCAACCAACCATACACTAACTACTTGGGATCGTCTGAGGGTGCAAGACTTCTGCGGTATATTGCCACACACAGGAGCTGCCGATAGGCTTCGATAAAGTCATCGTCCAAGCCAGCAAAGTCAGCCTCACCGTCGGCAAGGAGCTGCATAAACCGGATTGCATATGGCCCACAGTCTCCCCTGCATGAACAAACCACCTCCTGTTACGACAAATCAAAAAGCAACGACTGCTAAATTCAAACAAAGTGCGAGTAAAGTACTTACGATAATGTGTTTTGTGGCAGCCCCTTGATCCGCTTGTACGGGAATGGCTTCGGGACCTTACCTGCAAGCTTCCCACAAAGTTCGGCATGTCCATTCATCAATGCGGGGGGGAGGTGAGTGACGGGCTTCAGAAGGTTAGCCATCTGGCGCTCGGGGACGAAGTGCACGTCAGGATCGTACACGTTCACTATCCAGTCAACGAGGTTGATCTCGACGGCCACCCAGTGCTTGTTCTTCAGGTTCCATGGGAGCAACAGACGGTCGACATCCATCCATGACGTGACGAACCGCTCTGGAAGCTTGCCTTCAAAGTATTGGGGCATCTCCTCGCCGAGCTCTACCCCGTCAATCTTGCTCTTGCATTGTGCCCATATTCTCTGGATGTGGAACCCCCAGTAGTTGTCTAGAAGGGCCACCCTTGCACACTTGTCAGCCCTTGCCTTCATGTCCTTCCGAAGAACGCACATCGCCTATTCAATATGCTGCAAAAGCACTTACCATATTACAGACGAAGCCATTTTCCACTATATCCCAAACAGGGTAGAGGGGGGAAGATTACCTCTGAGGTCACCCACATCCTCGGCGTCTAGAGCTCGCCGAAGAACTCCTTCCGCAGGAGGGTCCCTTCAAGTGAACGCAAGTGGTCGTCGGTCCCATCATTCATCCACTCCGAGAAAGCATCAAGGTCCGCCCTCGTAAGTAGCCCCAGGTCGACCGCGTCAACTCCCTTCACTACCTGCTTCCCCTTGTTCGTACGTGGCTTCTTCGCCGAGCGAGTGATTTCATGGTCCGCAAGTGTCGTGGGTGGCCGACGTGCCCTCGTCCCCCTACGTTCAAGTGGCACCTCAACCTGAGAGCCCTCAGCTAGGTCGCTTTGGTCCTGCACCAAGTATACAAAAACAAACTTCCGTTATGGATGCCAGCAACCTAGTTCTTACATGTCACCTGATTAACATAACATGACAGTTAGAAGTCAGAGTATTACCTCTCCAATTTTAGTCGGCGGTGCAGCCATCTCCCCATCCTTGCCCATGACAATCTCCCCAGGTTGTGGGCCATTTACCTTGTCCTGCACCTAGTACACCAAATCATACCAACAGTGTTAGAGGCCACCCAACCAGTTGTTACATGTCACCTTCAGATTCACACATGACAGGTAGAGGTTCAGGTATTACATATCCATTTTTTATCTTAACTGCTTCCAACTCCCCATCCTTTACCTTATCAGTGTCCTCGGCTTCTTTGGCATCTGCCTTGTCCTTAACAGTCTCCCCAACACGCTGATCAGAATAAAATTACATGACGGGTAGTTTTTCATATGTGACAGACATTGTTAATAACATGACAACTACAAAATGATTTCAACCAACCACATACCTCCTTGTCCTTGTCGTTGTCCTTATTCTTTGATTGCACGTCCTCGTCATCAATTGGATCGACATGTGGGCCTCCATTCCCTCCCAACGAATATGCTTCCTGGTCTGTACTGATCGTGCCCCTCTTCATTGACCTCTTCAAGTTTTCAATGGATTCCTCAAGCTTCGCCATCTTCGTTCCAACCTCTACGATTAGGTTTCTTCCCATTTCTTCCAACTTAGCCATAATCCTTGACTCCATTGCAGAAATGCGGGCCTCATGCTGCGTACCCTCCACTGAAGCTTCTGGCTCTATTGGCAATCCCCCTCTTTCTTTTCGTCGTTCAGTTTCAGCCGCTTGGTAGGCTCGGACGATGTCGTCAAAGAACTTGTCCGGCTCATCGTGCCTGTAGGTAGCATGGCGTGCAACACGTTTGGCCTCCTCACGCGCATCGGGGAGTAGGATGGGGCACACAGCGTCAACGGCGTCGAAGCTGTGGAGGACCTCATTCGCTTCCTTCAGGCGGTATTGTATGGCTTTGTAGTCGAGGTTGTCATCTTTCAGCCCGTACCTCAGGCACCTCGGATACGCACCCGACTCGATCACGCTAGCGCATTGGTCAGCCTCTGGAGCTAATGCTTCGTACACCCACGCCTACATGAACGGATGCCATTATAGATTTCAAAGGATAGCCAGTGCGAAATTGAAGGATGGGCAGTAATATATTCATGGATGGCCAGTAAGTTTAAGTACCTGGAAAATAAGGGGGAACCCGAACAAAACGTATCCAGGCCGCGGGGCATTTGGGTTTATCCCTTTTGCCAGCTTCCTCTCTATTGCACCGTGAAGAAACTGGTGGGTTCGCTCATAGCACAACCGACCCCACGGGAAAGCCATGAACCGTCCGACGTCCGACGCAAGATTGACAACCCACGGATGAATATAGTTTCGGGCTTCCTTCCCGAATAGCACGCCCTCCACCAACATAATGAGGACAAACTTCAACCTTCTCGCCGACGAGCGCTCCGTTTTCATCGCCACCTCGAACCTAACCTCAAACTCCGACATTTTTAGCTTGGCCACGCCAAAGAAAGCCTTCATTCCGGATTCGTCGTCCTCGTCTTCTTCAGGCCACCCAGCGTAGTCGCAATTGAGGCCGGACATAAGCGCAAACTCCGCAATGGAGAACCTCACAACATGACCCTCGATGTTGTACCAGGTCTCGTGTTTCTTTTTCGTCTTCAGCTGCCGTTGAAGGACGTAGTGTATGAGCTGCGCCGAGAAATGGAGTCGTGAGCCCATCCTCACTACTCCGCCCAGCGGGCTATCCAGAAGGCGGTTGTAGTCGTCAGCGGTCAAGCACTCGTCCACGTTCCGTAGAAGTTGTGGCTTCGAGAACTGGTTGCATCTCCCTTTGAAATGTCTATCTTCTTCTACCGCATAAACAGCCTGCACAACATCAACCTGTGAGCGACGTTGAACAACAATATCAACTTACATTGCTTTCACATCATCACATCGTACCGCTCTAGAAGTTTGCGTAAGACGCTCCCTCGCTACACTGATACGAACCATTTTGCTTGAGTATATATCCTGCAGTGTGGGAGACCATACGTCACAAAGGTGCAGAAGAACAACAATAGCAACATTCCAAATGACATGTCACTCTTTTCATGCTACATGACAGGTACTGTAATTTACTTGTTATCTTGACATTCATACATGACATCAAACGTGAACCTTTCAATATCAGAACAAAATGCACCCAATGCTTCAACTTCATTGACAGCAACAAATCTAGCCAATTCTACATGACAGTAACACATTTCACCATATCACCTCTACACTGCTACATCACAGCAACAAATCAACCCATTTCTACATGACATGAACACATTTCAACATGTCACCTTTAAACTGCTACATGACAGCTACCACAAATTCTTGTGTTGTCATATCTACATTGAATACCAAGTTTAACCAATACACCTCTACTGTTAACGTATTCATTTCATAATTTGTAATGCACAGAATAACCACATGCAACTCACTATTTAGGCATTCCTACTTGACACCAACAAATGTCATTATTTCTACATGACAGAAACACTTGTAAACATGTCACCTATTAACTGGTACATGACAGCAACCACATGTTCTTCTGTTTTCATGTCAAAATTGAAAAAAATGTTGAACCTAGACACATCCAATTTTAGCCTATTTCTATCAACATTTACTGCGCTGAATAACCACATATGTATCTCACCAGTTCCCATTCGTAATTGACATCAACAAATGTAACAATGTGCACATGAACTTTCCACCCTATACATTTCACATTTGAACCGATTCTCAACATATTGATATGTAATTTCTACCTATTGATATCAATATTCAGTTCCCCCTTTTGGGTTTTACCCTAGGCATATTATAACTCACCCTTTCTTATATTTCCCCAAACCCAATTTCTAGCCCTTCCACAGACCTAATTTTTTCTTGACGCTTCTCTATTCCTACATGACAGAAGGGAAATTGCACTTGCTACCTGCTGGTCTTTCTTTCAACCCTTTCATTTCACCATTTTCGCCCAACCCTATTTCATTCTCAGTCTGTTACCATCCTCGATTTCCACCTATTCATCTGAAATTAGCCATTACCAACCCCTCCCCTCTCCCTTGGTGTACATTGCCCAACTGAACATCCCCCAATTTCTCCCAATGGCCACCACAAATCCATTTCCCCCTTGTCCATCTCACGACTCCATAGAGCATGAAAGGTAGCAGTTACTTACTTGGGGGCGTGTTCTGAACTGTTCCTTCTTCTTCTTCTTCTTCTTCTTCTTCTTCTTCCTTCTCTGTCTGTCTCTCCCACTGCCTTCGTTCTCTCCGAAGTCGTTTTCGCTGACCTCTCTTTTGCCCTTTCTTTCTCTTTCCTTTGCAGTTTGTTTCTCGTTACTGTTGATCCGTCCCTCCTCCTTCCCTTTATAAAGGCGCCCCCAAAGTGTCACAGTTTGATGGGACGGTTGTTTTTTCAACCTCCCCATAACTGTCAAATCGGTTTTAATAACCGGTTTCCCTTCCTCTTTACCGGGTGAGAGGGTCCATTCTTTTAATTGGGCTGTTACACTTTGCAATTAAATGAACCGAATGCTATATTTGCAAAGCATTTCGGGTCATATGCTAGTTAGTGCAATTCCCTCTATTGTTATTTCTATATCTTCTGTCATTTCACATCTTGCTTCAATTTCAACTTTTAGTTATGGAAATTATTACGGAGTACATTATATTATTAAATTAATTAAATATGACATCGAGGGTTATTTAAGTGCTGGGCCACTCCAAGCAGCCACATGGGCCCGGGGCCGCATCTGCCCACTCAATTCACCTTTATAATTCTGATCTCCTGACTCACTGAATTTACCTTTATAATTCGGATCCTATTATACGCTGTGGGCCCATCCTTTTTTTTTTTTTAAAAAAAAGAAGAAAGTACGGATATGTGATAGGTGAGGCGTTAGAGCAATGATCCATGCAATGACATCCTTCATCAGAATAAAAGAGAGGAATTTCATATGTGTAGGCGTGGCCACGGGTTCGACCCGGTGGGTCGACAGATTCGACCCGCCGGGTAAAGGGTCAGGGAAGGGTGACCCGAACCCTAACCGGGAATCCCACGGGTTGGCGGGTTCGGGTTACTCGGCGGGTCCAAGAGTCGACGGGTCGACCCGGCGGATAGGGTCCGGGTTTGCAACATTCCGTCTTTCGTGTTTGCCGTTGGCTTTGAATTTTTTTTTTTTTTTTTTTTTTGTGTTGTTTGGATTGTTTAGTCAATTTTTCCAAAATTTTTAGGTAATTACTAAACAAACAATCTTATGAAACACAATTCATTCAAACCCAAGTTTATTATAAACTGACATACGATTACAACCCGGACCGGATTCATTGTCTCGGCGGGGATCGAGATTCGGATTTTAAACTTGACGAGTTGACGACAATCACAATATTACTCACTACTTACTTAGGACATGATTACGAGCTTACGAAAATGAAATTGATGGATTGGATGGGAATATAATATGGGATGTGTGATTTGTGAATTGAAAGAGCCGGGTATTTATACCCCCGAGCCTATGAGGCAGCTCAACTAGCCGTTACAACGGCTAAATTTTTTTAAAAAAAATTCATCCGACGGTGGGCCCCACACTGCAACGGTCGGATTTTAAAAATGGGTCGACCCGGCGGGTCGGCGGGTTTTAAAAGGCGGGTCGTTGACCCGTAACCCGTGGCCACGCCTACATATGTGATACATATGTGGAAATCCAACGAGGATCCTCTACAACACTCCCTACAACACTTCCTATATCACTAAATTATTTTCACATTTATTGAATCTTAAAAAAATTATAAAAATTACATACATGTTATAAACCCTCATTTTAGTATGTTTATAAGTTTTTATTTTGAAAAATCATGTTTTCAAAATTTTTAAAAATTCAAAATGTATTATTTTATGAAATATAATTATAAAAAATTTTAAAACCTGATTTTTTAAAAATAAAATTTATGAACATACCTCAAAAATTCAAAATGTATTATTTTATGAAATATAATTATAAAAAATTTTAAAACCTGATTTTTTAAAAATAAAATTTATGAACATATAAAAATAGGTGTTTAGAATATGTATATAATTTTTATAATTTTTTTTAAGATTAAATAAATGAGAAAATAATTTTGTGATGTAGGGAGTGATATAGGGAATGTTGTAGGATTTGAATTGGTGTGAATCGTGATTCAATCGTAGCTAAGCTATTTTATCTACAATTTAGTTGACTTTACCAAAAAAAAAATGCTAGACTACTAAAATTACAAAGGAGGAAATGGTGTTTATAATGATTATTTTGATTTTACATGAGCATTTTTATTCACTACAAGATATAATGGATGATTGAACACAGAAACGGAGTGTTAAAGCTTCTACCATCTTTTACGAGTGTTGAAATCCGTGTCTTTATTGGCCGGTTATCGGGTGTTTTCTTCGGATTGCGGGTGACTTTGTCGTTGGTGTTCCTGAGCGGTCTACAACTTGGTTGGGTATGCTGCGTCCGGAGTCGGGACAGGTTAGGGTCGTGGTAGTGTGCAATGGGCGGCTCCGTATCCGGGAGATTGGTCCTTGGAGTCTCGTCTTCACTGCCCACATGAGTTAGATTCCTGATGTACCGCTGACCTGCGGTACTTCCCTTTGGTGGTGCTTGGCTTCGTTCTTCGTCGGCATCCTCAACGTCGCGGTTTTAGTTCTGCTTAGCTTCATTCTTTTCAGAGTGCTTGTAACGCGGAGATTGCGCCTTTTTCTTTTCTTGTATTTTCGTCTTTATATATTGCATGCTCGACGGTTCACCCGTCTGCCGACTTGTCGGCCTCTCGAGCTTCAGGTATGTTTGAGCTCGAATTATTACTTAATAATAAAAAAAAAGCTTCTACCATCAAGGAGATAAAAGCGCAATGGAAACTCTCAAAAGAATTGATCAATCCGTCGATATTCTATATGACGAAACTTGTTGTACCCAAGGTTCTAAATATCGTGTATCGGGGTCGTATCGGTTAGGAGTAAAAATGATTTATCGGGGATATATCGAGATATATCGGATTTATCGGTTTTGCTAATTTTTAACTATAAGTACTATATTTATACTTCAAAATGTAAAAATATACATAAAAAAATAATATTTAAATTGCAAAATTACCAAATAAACTTGATAAAATAAAAACAACTTCATTCATAAAGGTTAAAGTTACCTTATCAAAGTTGGTAGTTCTAAATATCCCCGATATTGGCCCGATATATCGGCGTTGACCCGATATATCGCCGATATTGACCCGATATATCGGCGTTGACCCGATATATGGCGTTGACCGATATTTTTCACCCGATATGCCGATATCATAACGGATTCTAAATATCCCCGATATATCGGCCGATATATCCGATATTTAGAACACTGGTTGTACCAAGACCTAATTAGAGCTTGGAATTGTCAAAATTAGTTTTAAAATAGCATACCATAAGTTTTTTCCATCTTATGTTTTTCTTTTGTCTGGGTGACTTCTATGGTCATGTGTTTATTGTGGTAGTATCTCCCTATAATATGGTTTGGAGTCCTTAAGTTGTTGTAGGAGTTGTTATAGACTCGTAGGTATGCTTCCCGTTTTCTTATCTGTAAACTTATTATCATTAAACGTCATTTTGTTCATAATAGTTCATAACCCACCATAAAGTTACAAGAGTCGATTTTTGTGTTTTGTTTAATTGGGAGAAAAATACTATTTGTGATTTATTTTAATCGTTCAGTCAGTTTTCAATTCTCATTATTGTTTGTATGATGTTATGGTAGTGTTATCAAACTTGGAGACCGATTGTAGTGAGACAGTACAACCTGTTGAATAAATGAGTGGCGTCTTCATGACTAGTTACATAATATTGTGTGAGGCATAAAAACACAACTTCCTTTCGTACTAGTATCATTTTTTTTTCTCCGGGGGTCAATTTATTATTAGTTTCTAAAGGAAATATTTTATCCTCTATCTTTCAAATTCATGCAATGTTGGCCAGTGGTGCTATCTCGAGGTGGCGCTTGACTTCGTCCATAATCTAGGTCTCTATCTTGTTGGTTATAGGTCTGTTTAGATTTGTCTCTATTTGGTTTGTACTTCTTGATGTTTTACACTTTCTTTTCCAGTGATGGATTATTTGTCTAGCAGCTTTTCATCTGTCGACTTATTGGTCTTTCGAGTTTCAAACATGTCTTATCTCGAATTCTATTATGGTAAAAAAAAATTCACACAATGTCACTTTTTTTTTGTTCATTTAGTTCTCTAAGATATTAATCGTGTCGGTTAGTTCGCTGGTGGACACGATCTTTTGTTTTAGATCCTAATTTTCATCCTAGTTACTTAATTCTCTTAAATATATAATCGATAGATCTTTAAAAATTATAATAATGAATAACTGAATTCGTTGAATTAAAATTGACTTTTTTAGTAATATATTATAAGAATTTTTAATCGTTATATAATATGTTAATTAATTCAAAATTTAAAATTACATACGAAAACTAGGAGAGTCCCCTCCCTTGTATTGTGCTCCCTCCGTTTGGAAATATATGTCGTTTAACTTTTTGATTTTTTTAGGAGTTACGTAGAATAAACTATATAAAATATCAAAAAATTTATTATTTTTTAAATAACTACAAGCAATTTTTTTTTAAAAAATTAATATTTCATATAATTTTTATCTAAAGATTAAAAAGATACTATTATGGGATAAATACCCTTTCAAAAGCAAAATTACTACGAATTTTTTTTTCAAAATATTCAGAGAAAAATAAAAATTTACGGAAAAATTCGCACCTTGAAAATATTTACAAAAATATTCAAAATTTGCAGAGAGGTCAGAAAAACGCGGCCTGAGACCGCGTTTCATTTAGGATAAGTGAAATTTGGAAGTGGAAAAAACACACACGAAAGAAACACGGTTTCAAACTGCGTTTTATAATTAATTTTGACTAAAACGTGGTTTGAAACCGCGTTTATTAAGTTTTATTTTTAAATTAAAAAGTATATTTAAAAAAACAAATTGAATGAAATGCGGCTTATAGTCGCATTTCATTCGTCACCCACCCTGTTGCTATCGGCAACCCCAATCATCATCGGGCGGAGGCTTCGAGGTCAGCAACCCCAATCTCAGATCTAGTCGGAGCCATGCCATGGACATCGGAGCCCTCGTCAACGGCGGAAGCTTCGAGGTCGGCAACCCCCAATCTCAGATTGAAGAGGAAGCTTCGAGGCCGCCCGGATCGAAGAGGAGTTTCGTCATCTACGAAGGAG
Organism: Persicaria maculosa; assembly: GCA_963922045.1. Taxonomy (NCBI): domain Eukaryota; kingdom Viridiplantae; phylum Streptophyta; class Magnoliopsida; order Caryophyllales; family Polygonaceae; genus Persicaria; species Persicaria maculosa. Next base: position 17,537,748 of record OY998257.1, on the reverse strand, counting down.
GTCGGGGATAGTAGCTTCGTCATCGCTTCCGCCATTGTCAACCGAGCGCCGTCGTCGCCTCCTCCATTGTTAACGGAGCTTCGTCAAAGAGGAGCTTCGAGGTCGGAAACCCCCAATCTCAACAGAGCTTCGTAGTCGGCTCCGCCATTGTCAACGGAGCTTCGTCGACGCCTCCGCTCAAGTGCTTCTCTCCCTTCGCTAGCCATGGTGGCGGCGTTTTCTGGCGGAGCGGTAGGGAGGAGGGCCAAGCCTCCGATTTATGGCAGGGAGGAGGTCGAGGAGGAGGGCTGGACCGGAGAGCAACAATGCGTGGAGGGCGAGGGCTTACAAATGAAATGCGGGTTAATGTTGCGTTTCATTCAATTTGTGTTTTTTTAAATATACTTTTTTAATTTAAAATATAAAACGTAATAAATACGGTTTGAAACCGCGTTTTACCAAAAATTAATTGTAAAGCGCAGTTTCAAACCGCGTTTTTTTTTTGTGTTTTTTTTTCCGTCTTCTAGACTTCACTTCTTGTGAATGAAATGCGGTCTCAGACCGCATTTCTCTGGCCTCGCAAATTTTTATTTATTTTTGAATATTTTGAAAAAAATTCAATTACTACGGTATTAAATATGACGTCACTTTCTTTTTGAGCTAACTAATGTTATGAGTTATGGCGGAGGAGGACCAGTACTTTAAACTTATTATACTACAATAAACTATGTGTGATGATCTAGATTTGGCTCCCGTCAGCTGAACCCATGAAGTTGCCAAGAGGATGTATATATGTTTATACATTAATCTTTTGTACTTTTTACGTTAAGTAATCACTTGAATTATTTATGTATTTATTAATTCATTAACATTATAACTAAGACAAAAAGACACCTCAGAGTAACAACTTTGTATATATAATCAGACGACAAATGACCAACTTGTATTATTCTAACTTCCTACTTAATTGAGACCGATTTGTCTAAAAAAACACTATAACTTATGTATTTACTTTGTGAAAAATTGAAAATAGTTGCTATTTTTGTAATGTCACAAATCTATTTCATGGATCCAACAAATCCTGTGGATTACATAAACATTTTTTTTTCCGATAAAAAAACATACACATTTTTTTATCTCGATTTTTCTAACATATATATCCTAGATTCTCCTAAATTAGATTAATTGTTTGAAGCAAACAGAAATAAAAAATGGAAGGATTTGGATCAAGATCAATGAAAGGAATTAAACTCATTCAACTGAAAATCATCTCCAGAAATTGGAGTTTGTTACAACAAACTTAGTTCAGCTGAGGAAGGAGAAGGTGTATTTATAACCTTCACCTCCGAACTGAAATTACAAAAATGCCCCTCAGCTCTCCCTATCATATACTCCTACATACCCCCTCAAGCTGGACTTGGAATGGGAAGGACAAGACCAAGCTTGAAACACAGAACCTCATGCTGAGCTGCACCTAATGCCTTTGTAAAAATATCAGCAATCTGAGAAGCTGATGATACATGAGTAGTACAGATGAAGCCTTGCTGAACCATTTCTCGAATAAAATGGGAGTCAATTCTCACATGTTTAGTGCGCTCATGAAACACCGGATTAACTGCAAGGTGCTGAGCTGCCTTATTGTCACAATGAAGTGTAATTGGAAGAGGGACATTGATGTGCAAATCACCCAATAACCCTTGAAGCCAAACAAGCTCACTAGCCGCAGATGACATGCTTCTGTACTCGCTTTCTGTAGAGGATTTAGAAACCACTTTTTGCTTCTTTGTTTTCCAGGAAATGAGAGAATTCCCAAGGAAAACACAGTACCCAGAAAGTGATCTTCCTGTATCAAGACAATTTCTCCAGTCTGCTTCACAGTATGCAGCAACTTTGAAAGTTGAGGATGCAGGGTACCACAAAGCTTTGTTGAAGCTACCTTTGAGGTATCTTAATAAGTATAACACTGCATCCCAATGTGGCTTTAATGGATGCTGTATAAACTGACTTAATTGCTGAACTGTATAACCAATGTCAGGTCAGGTTAAAGTAAGATATAAGAGACGACCCACTAACCTCCTATACCTCTCTGGATTGTCTAATTGCTCACCAATTGAAGATGACAACTTAGTGCCATGCTGCATTAGAAAGGCAGCTGTCTTACAATTCTCCATTTGAGCATCTTTCAAGATGTCCAAAATGTACTTTCGTTGATTAAGAAGGATACCAGAAGCTGATCTAGAGATTTCCATACCCAAAAAATATCGAGCTGTACCCAAGTCTTTAATGGTGAAATGCAGAATGAAGAGCACTCTTGGTGAGAGAAATTTCTGCAGATGAGTTACCAAGGAGTAACATATCATCAACATACACAAGCGCCACTATCATCTCAGCTCCCTTTGCCTTTACAAATAGAGAGTAGTCATGTTTAGACTGACTAAACCCCAAGCTAACCAAAAACTGAGTGAGCTCATGGTTCCATTGTCTGCTAGCCTGTTTGAGCCCATACAACGATCGATTAAGCTTGCACACTAAGCCTGGAGCAACATCATATCCAGCAAGTGGTTACATATATACATTCTCATCAAGATAACCATGTAAAAATGCATTATTTATGTAATGGCCCGGGATTATGATTCCCGAGTTACGTTTCGAGGCATAAAACCCCTCGTTAGGATCTTGCGCCCCGAGTATAGGTTGAAGGTTTGAAATCAAGAATTTGTAGTTTAAAGCGGGATTTCGCACCCAAATCTAGAAGGTCAGCTGGAGACCCTGGGGTAAACCCCTGTACCTGTCCTAAGTCTACAATGCGCAAAACCTTTTATCATGCTGAGGACATAAGTTCTGAAAACAATACAACCAGTGTCGCGGCATAGCCGAGTCAAAACAGAGTATAAGTAGGAAGAAATCCCAAAAGCATAAATTTGGTGAAGTCAGGGTTCAAACACTCACTCTCCGCCATATGAATGGACCCCGTCATAACAGCACAAAATCAAGCAGTGGATCAGGTACCTGAAACTATACCACAAAGTCAGGCCAAGAGTTCGCCTGCGGGTCCTCTGACCGCGCTGAGGACATATAATACGCCTATACATAGAATAAAGGATGCCTTCACGTAGTACTGAAATATTAACCACACTATCATGCTCCTAATTCATATATGCAGAATATGAAGTAAGGCCTTAACAAAGAATACCAAGTGGTATATCCCTCTTCTACCACCCCCCCTTCCAGATAGGGTGGAGACTCGCCAGTTCGATGCTATATCATATCACATCTCATCATCATATCGTATCTCGTGCTCATCTCGTATCTCATGATATATATATAAATAAATGACTCGAGGAGGACAACACCCGATGAAGCTGGGCTGTCCTATGACCCTAACAACGACTCCAGGACTCACAGATAACGGCCGTTCTGCATTCAAACGCATACAGAATAAGAATGCTCATTCGTAAGTGCAATTCCTAAGCATGATACTACATGACATGCTTTTATGCATATGCAACACCTACATACTATATGGCACAGCAGGCAGGAGGTCTTGGTTACTGAGTAAGCTCCGGAGGTACTTACCTGGCTAGAAGATCAGCAAAAGAAGAATCCAGCACACAGTAGTCACGATCACAGAATATCACCTAATTACATAACGAGAATATGCTAAGTACACTTCCATAGCTTTTCTGAACACATATATTACTCACTCAAATTAGCAGATAGGTAAGCAAGCTTTCATCAATCGTACTTTCAATTCATCATGATCAACCATCTCTTATCCCATACCATTCGTCATAACTTGTCAACTCATCAGTTTAAAAAATATCCTCCATATATATATCATACTTAGCCAAATTCGCATATTATTATTTCATAATCATACTTCCCATATATATATATATATATATATATATATATATATATATATATATATATATATCATCATAAATATTGGACATTTAATCTCTTCTAAAAATCACCACAATATCATGCCATTAGTCACACATATCATACTGTTAATCAACCGATCGTATTATCATGATGGTTAGTCATCGAATAAGTCTCACCCTTAGGTTAGTTTCAAAACCGTTTCAAAATCCTTGTCAAATAGTTAAGAATTCCGACCCTTGAAAATACTCACAAAATTCCTTTTTCAATTTATTTATTAAATCACTTTCCAACCTTGAAATTCTTTTCCAAATTCTTTGTAAGCCGTTAAGTCCCAATAATATATTTTAAACACCATTTATTAAATACTTTATAAACCATTCCAAACCCTTTAAAATTCTCAACTATTTTTATTTAATAAAACCAACCCTTATAAATCTCCCGAAATAATATTTTATCTTTTAAAACCTCAAATAATATTTTCTAATATTTTAAATACCCTTAGATAATTAAATAAATAAACGGATAAACCCGAACCGATCCGAACCGAACCCATATTATAAATCCCCAACCGGTTAAATTAATAACATATATATGTTAGTAAAAGGGTGGGCCCACAACGGCCACCTCGGCTCCTTCCTCCTCCGGATTCAAAAAGAATCCCACTCCCGCTGGCTCGTCCGCTCGCGCTCGCCCGCTCCCGCCGGCTCGCTCTCTCCAGCTGCCGCTGGCTTGTGCTCGTCTCTCACCCGCGCTCGCTGCTGCGCTCAGCTACTGCTCGTGCTCAGCTCGCTCTCTCCCACGCTCGCGCTGTGCTCAGCTGCTGCTCGTGCTCAGCTCGTTGCCTCCCTTGCCCGTCGATGCTCGTCGGAGCTCTTTCCGGAGCCCACGAACCCACCCGACTCCCCGCACTCAGCCCACACACCCTCGACACTCGCCCACAACCCGACCCAACTCAGAAATTGAAACAAAATAGAGGAAAGAAGAGGCGGAGCTCACCGAGGAAGTTCGCGACTTCGGAGCTCTTGATCGGAGGTCTGAGCGTCGTTGGAGGCTTGCGATGGCTCATCGAACCTGTGTGGGACATGGGTGAGCGCGATGGTGAAGTCCGGGAGTGGTTTGGGTTGAAAACGAAGGAGAACGACTCAACGAAAGTTTGGTTCGCGATCGATCGAAGGTTAGAAGGAATGGGGCTGCGGTGGCTTCTTGGCGGCTCTGGTGGTGGCTCCACCAATGCTGGTGGCTCCGAGGAGTGTGTGGGTCCCTCCGTTGGTGGCTCGAGGTGGAAAGGATGGGAGAAGGAGGAGGAGACAGTGGTTTGGGGATGAAGATGGTGGCGACGATGGTAATGGTGAAACGGTGACGGTGAAATGGTGATGGGGTGCAGCAGAGCGGGTGATGGTGATGAGTTTAAAAGGAGGTATGCGGGCGGGGATGGTTTTGCAGAGGTAGGGGCTTTGATGGCAGCTAGGAGATAGGGGAAGGTAGGGCGGCAAGGTGCAGCCGTAGGGTGGCTTGGATGGGAAAGGCATTAATTAGGGGAGAGAAGTCAAATTAAATACTCGAAAATAAATCCGGAATACGTGAATTTCGAATCCCGAAATTAGTTCTCGAATGTTAGTTTCCCCGACTCTCGCTTTCTCGATCAATTAAAATTTTAAAATCGAAGAGGATACCGCCATTCGATAATTATTTTAAATTCGCGAGGAAAAAGGACGGAGTCGTTCGTCAAAATTTTAAATTCGGGTCAGAATTCGTTAAACGAGCTTTTGATTCGATCTAAATTCATTTTTAATTCTCTTTTTCCAGAAAATTAGGATTTTGAAAATCCGAGCCTTTACATAATCCACCTCTAAAAACAAGTCTCGTCCCCGAGACTAAAATCATTTTAAAACCGGGGATGAAGTTTGAAATTGGTGAGTACAAGGATCACGCAATTGGTCCCGTAAGCATCTCCTAAGTGCCCCTATGAGATCCTCACAATACCGTTGCCGTGATCATAATATCCCCAAAAGACCGTAGCAAGAATGTAATATGGGCCCCTACTTCCTTACTCCGACTCCTCGGTCATATCATAACTCAAAACATCACAACGTCCTCTTTAAAACACCGTTCAAAATTCCCTAACCCGACGTTAGTCAAGCAATTTTCAAATCTCAGGAGGTGGAATCATCCACCTCTAAGGGCTAGTCCCATATTTCCTTCCTAAGTTCTAAGTCAGAATCAAATCTCATCAATTCGGTTCTATCATCCTAGAAATTTCAATTCAAGGCATCATATATCATAGCAATTGTTGAACATAGCAATCGTATCATACATTCATAACCAGGTCATACTCATGTCACAGACAGTCACATAACATAACATACCTAGCATCGTATCGTTCATGGTAGGATTTATCACATCATCTCACAGAAGTTACACACCATATCAATCAGATAAGCACGTCATATCAATGAGATAAGCACATCATATTAATCAGGTAAGCACATCATACTCATGCTACTGCCAAGCGTCATCGCATTAGAGGCAAACAAGTACTTCCATACACTAACATTCCATCGAGTTCAGCTATGTTAGTACTAACAGTTCACTATTGTCAATGAAAATACATCATAGAATCAACATTGTCTATAGCATAGAATTTGCCCCACATTCGGCCCCAAGTAAAGCATACGCTAGATCACATCCTCAAGAGAACCTGTCTATAACTACCAATCATGACAAGACATGACCACTACCCATCAGCTCTTGCGTTAAGATTAACTTCACCAAGGTCTACCAACTCAATCCATACACCATTGCATCCCGCTCACATACAACCCTTCTAGCCTCATAACTACCCACAATCAAGGCCAATTACCCAAACCAACTACTAGGTATTCCAACTCCTATACCATCAAACCATCTAAGGGTCAATTACTTCGACATCCCGATCTCAAGTTCACTTTTCATTCGACCATTTAAAACTATCTCTCGGAGTTCCCAAATCACAAAATTCCCCCATTCCGACAAGCTGAACAACTCGATCTACTACCAAGACTCCATATAGAGAACGCCCTTGCCCTAGGGGTCCCCTACCAGCCCCATCTTTACCCTCTAAGAAAAAATCTCGAGTCCTCAACTGAACAGCTCTCACGATTGATCTAGACGCTTCTTAACAATCTTGCTTACTCTTCCTAGGCTCTCAAGACTCCGCTCAATAATCATCCCCCAATGAGACATCTCGAATCACCTTACTAACCTCATCATACTCCCCGCACCACTAACCACTCTCACTAACCATCCACCTCTAAGATCCCAACTCATACTGATCATCTCACACCTGTCACTCTCGACCATCTCTAACGCAGAAATCCATCTCGTGCTACCCCCAACCAGGAATTACTAAGACCCTCATCACCAGCGCCTCTCCTCAAAGACCAACCACCGATTTTACCTACTCATCCCATTCCAGAACTCACGAAACCTGAACCACTCATGACTCCTCAAACTGACCTACCTTAGATACTCTTCCCAGCATTATCCGAATTTACCTCAAGTTACCACCCCTTAACCACGACCATTATCCCCAACGAAACCTTATGTCACCCTAGCTCGAATTACCAATAACATCGCAACTTGACCAATTCTCCCGCGATTTTCCAACCGATAGAATTCCCACTGAACTCCATGACTTCCTCATCCGAATCTCCCCAGTGCCGCAACTTTTCCAATCTTTCAAAACCTTCTTCCTCTAGCGTTCTCAATGCCTTCTGCCTTGCCTATTTCCCAAATCAATGCTCAGAATCCCCCTATCTAAATCTCAAGCCCACAGTCTCACTAAAATCTCAACGACATCCTTGCCTAGTTACTCGTCTTTCCTCGAAGATTCATCTTATACTTCAAATACCTCAATAGCCACAATAATCTCCCCACATCAATCTCCACTCTTTCCTGATACTAAAATTCCTCCAACATTGCATCTAGAAATTCTTTCCTCATGAATTCTCCAAGCATTACCAATCCTACCTAGACAACCCCAATACTCATCACACGTACATCCTGATATGAACAACCTAACATCCAAAACCGATGATTTCCCATGCAATCTTACACTACTCTTCCTTAGCACTTCCTCAACCTCATCCTTTACCGAAATCGCTCCCACTCACTGAACACATCACCTAGTCCCAAATTCTACGATCCTCGGACATTACTTAATCGATCATCCTCGACACCGCCCACGATCCGCTCATAGACTATCTAGACACCTTCCTTAGCACACCAATCCGTCTCACAACACCTCCCCTCAAGAATCCCCCTATCAACTCCTAGCTCGCCCATCCACCTCTAGAACTATCCTAACTACCTCTACCCACACCCAATCTCAAGATCACCCTAATGAAACTAGTCCAGACCTCAGCCAACCCCTCTCTTATACTACCCGCACACACTACCTGCCTACACTACCACTTCTCACTAGGACATCTCCCTCAAAATCTCGCTACACTAGCCCCACTGCTCACCTAAGTCCTACCTGGAAGCTCATTTATACTCACAGACCACTATCTTCGACACATCCCAACTCACTCGGCTCTACCCAAGCTAACACATCCTTCCTGCACCCCATCTCACACGACCAATGACCCAATCCGAAGACCTTAATCCACCTGCCACTTTCCGACCTAGCTTATCGAAGAATCTCTCAACTCATGCCCAAGAAGAAGCACCACCAGGCATATAACCCATAACCTACTCACCAGCAAGTCGGTATACCAAGCACCAAGGCACATCATCATAGAAACAAGTTAGTCAGGCAATCATTACTACCAGTTCAGCACATCCATCATCACACATTCAATTATGTCAGTTCTAGGCCTATCACACAACATCAATTCCGATCAGTATAGAAGAATCCACGATTTGAATTAAGAATGCTCTTCCTCGTGTCTGCTGGGAGGAACCTGTTAATGATTGTCATCTTTGAAGCATATTCGTCCTTTTTGCCATCGGTGACGTTGTTCCTGGGGCCTAGGGGTCATGGACCCATCACACTTCCGTTGCACCGCTCCGGTGCCACTTGGTCGTCGGTCCTTTCTTGCATATCGGCGCTCCTCGAAGGATCGCAAGGGTTAGAAGTTACGGAGATAGGGGAGAGACAAGGGCGGAAAACACAACTTCCTTAAGGGTTCAGACATGGACCAGGACTAGGGACAACGAGACCAAGGAGAAGACCCCAACCCGAGAGTTACAACGATGCCCTTATAATTGTGGCACGCAAACACATAAAAATCAAGAGATATTATCACATTATTTTACACTAGTATGCACCTATCTCAAGGAATATCGATTTATGTATTGATAATATGTTCATATAATCATCTTTATATGTGCACAAAACAAGCTAGCAACCTATCATTTCATTCACCAATCATGCTTGACAAACTAAGAACATGTATGCACAGACTGACATGGGACATATATGGCATAAGTTATGCAAGACCTATCAAACATCACAGGATATCATATGCATGACTTATCACTCAATTTAGATACACACATAAGCAAGTCATAATATTGCGGGATTGAGGCAAGCATGCTAAGATGTACCTTAAAAATCATGCTAAGGGTATGATCAGTTCATGCAGGGTTGGTATAGCAACTATCTCATCACATACATCCATATTCGCATAGTAAGACTAGGACATCACACAATCATATGAGGGCCTATAACTGGGAGGTATATATCCTACATGATACTAGCAATACTTATTAAACATGTACACAATCATGAGGTCCAATCAGGTTCATCTGGCATGCTAAGTCATCCAATTCACGTTTTAAACATACAACGAGAGTTGACCATACTATCATGGACCTAGTTCATAGGGAGACAGTAATCATGGGAATTCAATACATACGACACATACATCCACTCATAAGTGCAAACATGCAAGGTACGAGGCAACTCATGCTTAATTATACCAATATACAATTTCATGAAATCACAAGGAGGTTATCATTATAACTTGATAGAATTCTATGAGGACAATTACCGACTCACCACCCCGTTTCCCCATGGGACACTTGTATGACTCGCTGGACACAAGGACATTCACGCCGTTTCCGAGAGGTGAGGGTAGAACTCGTGTTTAGACTCTTGTGGCAAGAAGACATGGTTGGCCATTACGAGTATCGAAAGGGCTGACTCCATAAGACAACTCACTTCTATCTCGAAACGATTTAAATCCTCACCCCAACTATCATACTCAAGTAACCCTCACATCTGACACGATTTCCGAAGGTAATTAGTTGACCGACCTAAATTTCCCGTGGAAGAGCTCAACCTCAGGTACGAGACTCGATAGAAGCATCGATGGTGGGATACGAAACAAGACTCAAAACGGGGAGAGCGGATGCTTCTCGACCCTTGCTAAAATGCCTAGATGTTTTGGTGGGGCGGATGACAGAGTCAAAACCATCAGGGGGTTTGAATTATGAAAGGGCTATTTCAACAAGACAGGAATTCCGATTACATAAGAACAAGGTTTTCTCCCGCTATCCCATTTGCACAGTTATTCAACACATGATTCAAGTCAAGGCATAATGATTAGTTCGCTATCCTAAGCACAATAGCACTCAGCACGGAAGCAATCAACAAGATTAGTATAATCCTCTTCGAGGAGGATATAAGACATACATGCACATAGACGATCTATGCCGTCCTTCGAGGGACGGCTGACCGGAGGGGCAAAAACCTCACGGCCTCCTAACTCAACACTCCAACTTCCGTGGTGTTCCTTGGAGTCTTCTAGGCCCATCTGTAAGTAAAAGCTAATATTTTGCCTACCGTTCCCCGAGTTCTACATCCATAAGGGAGGTCTATCGCTTTGGTCTCTACCCACGAGATCGTTTCCCCTTTATTCATTTTAGGTTTAATTCCAATTAAATTCATTTTGCCCTTTTTTTTAAAAACATTTTTCAAAACCATTTGAAAACATTGGGCGATTTTCAAAACCATCTTCAACCTAATATACTCGGATTGCAAAACCTCAGCTCTGATACCACCTTTGTAACGGCCCGGGATTATGATTCCCGAGTTATGTTTCGAGGGATAAAACCCCTTGTTAGAATCTTGCACCCCGAGTACAGGTTGAAGGTTTGAAATCAAGGATTTATAGTTTAAAGCGGGATTTCGCACCCAAATCTGGAAGGTCAGCTGGAGACCCCGGGGTAAACCCCTGTACCTGTCCTAAGTCCACAATGCGCAAAACCTTTTATCATGCAAAGGACATAAGTTCTGAAAACAATACAACCAGTGTCGCGGCAGAGCCGGGTCAAAACAGAGTATAAGTAGGAAGAAATCCCAAAAGTATAAATTTGGTGATGTCAGGGTTCAAACACTCACTCTCCGCCATATGAATGGACCCCGTCATAACAGCACAAAATCAAGCAGTGGATCGGGTACCTGAAACTATACCACAAAGTCAGGCCAAGAGTTCGCCTGCGGGTCCTCTGACCGCGCTGAGGACATATAATACGCTTATACCTAGAATAAAGGATGCCTTCATGCAGTACTGAAATATTAACTACACTATCATGCTCCTAATTCATATATGCAGAATATGAAGTAAGGCCTTAACACAGAATACCAAGTGGTATATCCCTCTTCTACCACCACCCCCCTTCCAGATAGGGTGGAGACTGGCCAGTTCGATGCTATAGCATATCACATCTCATCATCATATCGTATCTCGTGCTCATCTCGTATCTCATGATATATATATATATAAATAAATGACTCGAGGAGGACAACACCCGATGAAGCTGGGCTGTCCTATGACCCTAACAACGACTCCAGGACTCACAAATAACGGCCGTTCTGCATTCAAACGCATACAGAATAAGAATGCTCATTCGTAAGTGCAATTCCTAAGCATGATACTACATGACATGCTTTTATGCATATGCAACACCTACATACTATATGGCACATCAGGCAGGAGGTCTTGGGTACTGAGTAAGCCCCGGAGGTACTTAACTGGATAGAAGATCAGCAAAAGAAGAATCCAGCACACAGTAGTCACGATCATAGAATATCACCTAATTACATAACGAGAATATACTAAGTACACTTCCATAGCTTTTCTGAACACATATATTACTCACTCAAATTAGCAGATAGGTAAGCAAGCTTTCATCAATCGTACTTTCAATTCATCATGATCAACCATCTCTTATCCCATACCATTCATCATAACTTGTCAACTCATCAGTTTAAAAATATCCTCCATATATATATATCATACTTAGCCAAATTCGCATATTATTATTTCATACTCATACTTCCCATATATATATCATCATAAATATTGGACATTTAATCTCTTCTAAAAATCACCACAATTTCATGCCATTAGTCACACATATCATACCGTTAATCAACCAATCGTATTATCATGATGGTTAGTCATCGAATAAGTCTCACCCTTAGGTTAGTTTCAAAACCGTTTCAAAATCCTTGTCAAATAGTTAAGAATTCCGACCCTTGAAAATACTCGCAAAATTCCTTTTTCAATTTATTTATTAAATCACTTTCCAACCTTGAAATTCTTTTCCAAATTCTTTGTAACCCCTTAAGTCCCAATAATATATTTTAAACACCATTTATTAAATACTTTATGAACCATTCCAAACCTTTTAAAATTCTCAACTATTTTTATTTAATAAAACCAACCCTTATAAATCTCCCGAAATAATATTTTATCTTTTAAAACCTCAAATAATATTTTCTAATATTTTAAATACCCTTAGATAATTAAATAAATAAACGGATAAACCCGAACCGAACCGAACCGAACCCATATTATAAATTCCCAAACCGGTTAAATTAATAACATATATATGTTAGTAAAAGGGTGGGCCCACAACGGCCACCTCGGCTCCTTCCTCCTCCGGATTCAAAATGAATCCCGCTCCCGCTGGCTCGTTCGCTCGCGCTCGCCCGCTCCCGCCGGCTCGCTCTCTCCAGCTGCCGCTGGCTTGTGCTCGTCTCTCACCCGCGCTCGCTGCGGCGCTCAGCTACTGCTCGTGCTCAGCTCGCTCTCTCCCACGCTCGCGCTGTGCTCAACTGCTGCTCGTGCTCAGCTCGTTGCCTCCCTTGCCCGTCGATGCTCGCCGGAGCTCTTTCCGGAGCCCACGAACCCACCCGACTCCCCGCACTCAGCCCACACACCCTCGACACTCGCCCACAACCCAACCCAACTCAGAAATCGAAACAAAATAGAGGAAAGAAGAGGCGGAGCTCACCGAGGAAGTTCGCGACTTCGGAGCTCTCGATCGGAGGTCTGAGCGTCGTTGGAGGCTTGCGATGGCTCGTCGGACCTGTGTGGGACATGGGTGAGCGCGATGGTGAAGTCGGGAGTGGTTTGGGTTGAAAACGAAGGAGAACGACTCAACGAAAGTTTGGTTCGCGATCGATCGAAGGTTAGAAGGAATTGGGCTGCGGTGGCTTCTTGGCGGCTCCACTAATGCTGGTGGCTCCGAGGAGTGTGTGGGTCCCTCCGTTGGTGGCTTGAGGTGGAAAGGATGGGAGAAGGAGGAGGAGACAGTGGTTTGGGGATGAAGATGGTGGCGACGATGGTGATGGTGAAACGGTGACGGTGAAATGGTGATGGGGTGCAGCAGAGCGGGTGATGGTGATGAGTTTAAAAGGAGGTATGCGGGCGGGGATGGTTTTGCAGAGGTAGGGGCTTTTATGGCAGCTAGGAGATAGGGGAAGGTGGGGCGGCAAGGTGCAGCCGTAGGGTGGCTTGGATGGGAAAGGCATTAATTAGGGGAGGGAAGTCAAATTAAATACCCGAAAATAAATCCGGAATATGTGAATTTCGAATCCCGAAATTAGTTCTCGAATGTTAGTATCCCCGACTCTCGCTTTCTCGATCAATTAAATTTTTAAAATCGAAGAGGATACCGCCATCCGATAATTATTTTAAATTCGCGAGGAAAAAGGACGGAGTCGTTCGTCAAAATTTTAAATTCGGGTCAGAATTCGTTAAACGAGCTTTTGATTCGATCTAAATTCATTTTTAATTCTCTTTTTCCAGAAAATTAGGATTTTGAAAATCCGAGCCTTTAAAATTTACATCAAGCTGATGTAAATTCCACACTTTGGAAGCAGCCATAGCCAATATAATTTTGACAGTTGCTAGTTTAGCCATAGGAGAAAAGGTTTGTTTGTAGTCCCTATCTTTAACTTGGTTGTATCCCTTAGCCACCAGTCGAGCCTTATACCTCTCAATCTCCCCATTAGGGTTGTACTTGATCTTGTAAATCCACTTACATCCTATAGCCTTGACCCCTGAAGGCAATTCTGTCACAGTCCAAGTATTGTTTTGTTCAAGAGCATCCAACTCTGCTTTCATAGCCTGTTGCCAATGCACTGAACCCTTTGCCTGACCATAAGAACTTGGTTCATATGTATCACACATCATTACAAGTGACTGAATGTACTCAGAAGAAAGATGAGCTAAGTTCTGAATGTTGAACACAGCAAAAGACTGAGACTTAGAGTCACTAGCAGCTCCTCTGTTAGGCAACTGAGAACAAATGTAATCTTGGAGTCTAGGAGGACGAGAAATGATCCTTTTAGAAGGAAGACATACCTCCTGAATAGGTTGCAGTCCAATCTCTCTGGATGACACAGGAGAACTAGCATCTGATTGGAAAGAATTTCCAGGAGATGACCCCATAGGCTGAGACATACTAGACAAGGATGGAGAGTTTTCAACAATCTGAATCGGTGGAGAATGAGAAATATGATGAACTGGTGTTCCCATCTCAGAAAGGTCATCATCCATATCAACAAGGGGTAGTGTAGCAGAAGAATGATTTGAGGATAGAGGCACCTTGAAAGGAAACACATTCTCTTTGAATGTAGCATGTCTACTGATGATAACCTTCTTGGACTCTAAGTCAAACAATTTGAAGACCTTCTGACCAGGAGGATACCCCCAAAAAATACATCTCCTAGCAGTGGCTTTGAACTTATCCCTCAGATCATTAGGTTGCACAGAATAACATAAGCAACCCACAATATGCAAAGAACTATAATCTGGAGGCTTATGGTACAACTTTTCAAAAGGAGAAATAAACCCCAACACAGATGAAGGCATCTTATTTATAAGACGTGTAGCACTAAGCACACAATCACCCCAAAACTGAATGGGCAAACCTGTATAAATTCTTATTGCATGAGCAGTCTCAATCAAATGACGATGCTTTCGTTCCACTCTCCCATTTTGCTCAAGGACACCAGGTGCAGACCTCTGGTGAATGATCCCTCGAGCCAAAAACAACTCAGCTACCCCTCTATGTGTAAATTCTGTACCATTATCGGTTCTAATAGCCAACACAGACGACTGAAACTGAGTTTCCACAATAGCCAAAAAAACCAGTAATTGCCCGAAGCACCTGCAATTTATCCTGAAGCAAATATACCCATGTTGTTCTAGTGCAATCATCCAAAATTGTCAAGAAGTATCTTGCACCACATAACGAAGGAGTTCTATATGGCCCCCATAAATCCATATGAACCAACTGAAAAGGAGAAGCAACAACACTACTACTTCGATTAAAAGGTAAACGATGAGATTTAGACATTGCACATGCATCACAATGAAAAGAACTCAAATCCAGTTGCTTACAACCATCTAAATGTTTCATTTTTGACACAGAAAGGTGCCCAAGACGAGTATGAAGTAGCTCAACATTATTACAACTTGAGTTAGAATCAAAACTAGAAGCAAACAAATCCTTTTCCTGCCTCCCACTATGAGTAGATTGCAACACATATAAACCTCCATCTTCAACTCCACGGGCAATCTCTCTAATTGTATGGTCCTGTAACCAATAGGATACTCCATCAAAACTGAACACTAACTGATGTGCTTTCAAAATCTTTGATACAGATAACAAGTTGTGTCTAAATTGAGGCACAAACAACACATTCTGCAGTACCAATCCATCTCTCAACTTAACAATTCCCTTTTTAGATACCAATATGGAAGATCCATCAGGTAGGCCAAGAGAAATATCTTTATGTAAGCTCTCAATATTCAGGAAAACACTGCTATCAAATGCTATATGATCTGTTGCCCTTGAATCCACAATCCAATCTAACTTATTCCCTTTATTTACTCCAATAAAAAAGGAAATACTGAGATTACCTGCAAAGTGGACAAAAGCTTGATTTGCTGAATGATCTCCATGCTCAGCAGTGCTTTTGCCTTTCATCATCTTAAGAACTTCTTGAAATATTGCATTTACCATCACTGGATCAGGCTTAGACTCACCCTGAGGATGCTCAAAAGGACTGTCATACTGAGCCACCTCCATGTTAGCAGCAAACTTGCTCTCAGTCCTTTTAGATTTCTCTCCATCCCTTGGTCCCTTAAACCACTCTGGATAACCCACAGTCTTGAAACAAAAATCTTTAGTATGCCCTCTCTCATGGCAGTGATCACAGAACCTATCATACTTGGTCTTCTTGTAATCCCTTCTTCCTGAATCATCTTGCCTGTTGTAATCATTCTGTTTGTTGGAAGAAAATCTATTTACTGCATTAGCCTCACTGTCAACATAATTCCCAGAAATAGCAAGATTATGGTTGGAAGCTGCAAGAAGCACATGCATGAGAATCTCCTTGTATCACAGATGTGATACCTTTGGATCTTTCTATCTGAGTTGCCATCTGAAACACCTTGTTAAGACTAGGAACTGGTTCTTTGGAAAACACATTGTTCCTCAAAGGCTCATACACATCATTAAGCCCCATGAGGAACTGCATCACTTTCCCTTTCTCCTCACGCTCTACCACCCTCTTCAGAAGAGCACATCTACAATGACTCAAACCTCCACAGGTACAAGTAGGAACTGCATCCAGCAACTGCAGCTCATCCCAAATACGCTTAAGTTTGCCAAAATACACCCCTACGGATATATTTTCTTGCCTGAGATTACATAAATCCCGACGAAGTTGGAAAATCAACGGATCATTTGACTCATAAAACCTCTCCATCAATTCATCCCATAATTCTTTCGAAGACTGAGCATACATGAAATTTTCCCCAATCTCATTAGTCATTGAGTTTATAAGCCAGCACATAACCATCGAATCAGCTCTTAACCATTTCTCACACTCTTCAGTATCCTCGGGAGGCCTGACACACGAACCAGTAATAAATCTTAATTTCATCTTAGCTCCAAGCGCAAGCTTAATTCCTCTATTCCAGCTAGTGAAATTCGAACCATTGAACAAATTCGAGACTAATTGCATTCCAGGATTATCTGGATTTGACAAATACAACGGATTATAATGAACAGAACCAGTACCTTGTGCCATATCTCCAAGTAAACCTCCATTGGCGCCAAGATTGAATCCTCTGTCAACTGCTCCTGGTGCAGGAGGTGTCACACTCACAAACGTACCCCGTCCTGCTCCAGATCCAGAACCAGATGCATGACCGGCCATCCCAGTCACCACGTCAAGATATGAACGACGATCAATCGTGAAATCATGAAGCATAGATCAACGATCCGCGCTTGCTCTGTCAGCGGAAACAAAAACGAATCACCAGAAATCGTCACCTAGGGCTCTGATACCATTTGAAGCAAACAGAAATACAAAATGGAAGGATTTGGATCAAGATCAATGAAAGGAATTAAACTCATTCAACTGAAAACCATCTCCAGAAATTGGAGTTTGTTACAACAAACTTAGTTCAGCTGAAGGAAGGAGAAGTTGTATTTATAACCTTCACCTTCGAATTGAAATTACAAAAATGCCCCTCAGCTCTCCCTATCATATACTCCTACAAATTGATCTAGTCTTTCTACCTATGCCTTAAAGTACATAGATTAACAAACTTAATTAGAAAAGATTCTATACAAATTAAAGTAAAGTATCGATTCTAGAAAAATAATATTAAGAAAATTTTTAATAATTTTATTTAAAAAATCTTGTATAATTAAACTATTTAATAGCTATACTCTTGGGGTTATTGGTAAAAAAAAGATTATGCTTTTTAATCTTCCTTACTAATGATCTCTTATCCTATTAGTAAGGGAGATGTGTCCTTTACTAGATGTTAAGAGCTCAAATCACTAGGTTAGTGGCATGTAAAAGATTAGTAGTTAGATAACCTCAAACTCTATGACATGGATGGTACTAGTAAATATAATTAAACTTATAAATACATCAACATTTTTTTTTGAAATTCACACCCGTTTTTATTTAGATTTTAAAATCGAATATGGATAGCTTGGAAAACCTAAAACTCTAATTTTTGGTGTTCTTCAGTGCTTATCCTGTGGAGCCGCCAAATTCAGTAATTTTTTTTACAGTAGGCAAAAAGTTGGATGTACTAACGACATCCATGATCATCTCGCAAGATGATGTTCTGGAACTCACAACAACAAGCGCTCAAAATAAGATTACAATTAAGCTGAGATTTGGCAATAAAATCAGCTGCACCATTGGCCTCTCTATAGCAATGCTGAAAAATGATGCTCTCAAAATCTCTTCTAAATGAAAGGATTTCTTGGACAATTTGAGTGATCTCCCATGGACTATTTTTCGCATGATTGATGACGTCGATGATGATCGCACAATCACTCTCAAGTATCAATCTGCGGATCCCCATTTCCGCTGCCAATCTTATACCTGTATAAACAGCAAGAGCTTCTGTTAAAATGACAAAACCCATCCTGACATTATATTTATGTATCCGAATAATCTGACCATCATTATTCCTCACAACACAACCAATCTGTGGTTGAGTATCACTTTTCACCGAAGCATCAACATTGATCTTAACTACATCTATTGGAGGACATTTCCACGTCATTTTATCAGGAGGCCTAGCATGTTTAGGTAATTTCGTTTTAATCTGACCTTTATTCCAACAAGAGATATTATCAATAGCTCGAGTTAACGCATAGATTATATCTGTATCAGAAGAATTGCGAAAAATGATTCTATTTCTGAGTTCCCAAATTGAATGCCATAAATGACATAAATCTATAAAAACTAGATTAAGGGCCCTAGTATTTAGAATATTTTCTTGAACATCACTTGTTAAATTTGGCATAATGAAACATTTGTTCAACTTAACACCCAGATTTTGAATAAGGGATTTTGTAATTTGACAATTAAACAATAAATAATTTGTATCTTCAATATCAGAATTGCAAAGAGAACAAGTACTAGGAACTCTATTTATATGTCTATTTAACCGGACAGTCGTGGGCAGAATATCCAAGAAAATTTTCCAAATAAAATTTTTAATATTCGGAGAGATATTAAGTTTTCAAATCCAATCTGCTGGGATTTTCATCGTATTACTAGTTTTATAAAGCGAGGAAGTGGATTTAACAGAGAATTTTCCATTATTACTGTAAATCCAAATTAACTTGTTTGGAATATCAGTTACAGGAATATGGATATTAGTAATTGCTTGAACTATATGAGAAGGAAAGATAGAATTTAACTTATTAGTATCCCAAGAGTTGGTATTTGTAAATAAATCGCATACTTTTAAATTAGGATCACGATCATTCCGAAACCTATGAAGATATTGTGCATCTACCCAAATGTCAGACCATACATTAATGGTTTTTCCATTACCAACTAACCAGAGCAATCCTTTAGAGAAAAGATCCCTAATATTAAGAAGCCTCCCAAATTGCCAAGAAGTTTTGAATCTACCTCTTTCCATAATAGATTCTGTCGAGAGATATTTATTCGTAATTACCTTAGACCAAATATTATCTGGATTAGCCATGATTCTCCATAGAAGTTTCATTTGCATGCCAATATTAATTTGCTCAGCCGATTTAAAACCTAACCCACCATCTTTTTTAGGAGTGCACAGATGTTCCCAGCTAATTAGAGGATGATAGTTATCAGATTGAATTTTATTCCAAAAGAAATTTTTGTTGATCTGATCAATTTTTTGTAGAACTCCTTTTGGAAGAAGAAAAGATTGCATTAAATAATTTGTTTTAGAATTTAAATTTGCCTGAATTAGTACCGATCTACCAGCTTGAGAGAGAGCGTTAGATTTCCACTTGGACAACTGCTTTTTAAGACTATTAATCGCCTCATCAAACAAGACATTGCTAACCCTACCACTAATAAGAGGACTACCTAGGTATTTTTCCATAGACTTCGTAACTGGAATATTTAGCTGTTGAGCTAGGGACTGGGCTTTACTGACAGAAATATTTTTAGAAACTTGAAAAGAACTTTTATTATAATTTATAGTTAATCCAGACATATTGGAGAAAGTATTTAGAAGATTTCTCATCGTATGAAGACTTAAATCATCAGCTCGTCCAAAAATTAGGGTGTCATCTGCAAAGGAAAGAAATGGAATAGGATCACTATTATTTGTAAGTTTGATTCCAATCAAAGGGTCACATTCCAAAGATTCTTGTTGCAACATTTTCCCTAATAGTTCCATAACCAATACAAAAATATATGGTGCAAGAGGATCTCCTTGTCGAATTCCCCTATGAGTATGAAATGTACGGCCCGGCAAATTATTTACTAAAACTGAAAAGCTAGTTTTAGTTAGGCATGTCATAACCCAATCAATCCATCTAGAATCAAAACCAAATTTATTTAGAATAATGCGAATAAAACTCTAGCTTATTTTGTCATAAGATTTCTCCATATCTAACTTTAATGCCATCCACCCAGCTGTACCTTTTTTGTTATGAAAAGAGTGGAAAACCTCATGAGCTATTAGTATATTATCTTGAATATTTCTACCTTGTACAAAAGCTCCTTGAAAAGGATTAATAATATGTGGTAATATAGGCTTCAAACGGTTAGCCAAAATTTTCGAAATAACCTTATAAATAGTATTGCACAGACTAATCGGACGGTAATGGTTAATATTACTAGGCGTATCAATTTTAGGAATAAGTGCAATGAAGGTTGAATTTACTTCATTGAGTAGCACTCCAGAATGAAAAAAAGATTTAACAGCTTTGCAAACTAATTTACCGACAATATCCCAATATTTTTTATAGAACTCTGGTGGAAAACCATCAGGACCTGGAGACTTATCATCTGTCATTGAAAAAAGGGTATCCTTAATTTCTTCATCTGAAACATGTTGTGTCAAAATTCTATTTTCAGATTCAGTAATGGTCTGATCAATTAAATTTAGGAAATATGGATTACTACTAACCGATGCGTTATTTGAAATAAATCTTTCAGCCAATTCAGTCGTAATTTCATCTCTAATTTGATCTTCATCCTCAATCAATAAACCGTCTTTATTTGTAAAATTACGAGTGACATTTTTAAAATTTCTTATTTTAGATACTGATTGGTAATATTTAGTATTTCTATCTCCAAATCTTAAAAAATTTGATTTTGCTCGTTGTTTCCAGAAGGTATTATTAAAGTCCATAAGAGCTTCACGTTTACTTAACAGCCTATTACGCCTAATATTTATGGTATCATTTGAATTCCCACTAATTTGTTGTGTTTGAAGTAACAGAAGCTGATCTTCAATATCTTTTATCTGTCGGAAATTATTATTTGGGTGAGACTTGCACCAAATCTTTGTATTTTTTTAAGCAATTTCTGTTTTTGTAGAAGTGTAAACATAAACGACCCATGAAGCTTATTCTGCCAAGTTGATTTAACTAACCTGTTATAGTTATCATTACTAGTCCAAGACATTTCAAATTTAAACGGTGAACCAGCCCTAATTTTCGTACTTCCTAAGGACATAGACATTAAAGAATGATCTGAAGTCGTAAAAGGATGATTGTGTACTGATAAATTAGGGAACTGTGTTAAGAGATCTGTATGTACCATTACTCTATCTAATCGCTCATAGATATTATCAATAGGATTTTGACTCTTCCTCCACGTTATTGAACTACCTGTACAAGGCATCGTATGCACATCTAACTCTTCCACAATCTGTCGAATTCGCATAAATCTATTAGCCTGCGGAACTAGCCCACCAATTTTGTCAGAAGCTGATTCGATTTCATTGAAATCTCCCATAATCAAACATGGGAGAGATTGGTTATGAATAACAACGAATAACTCATTCCAGAACCTATTTTTATCTACTTGATTTGAAGGAGCATAAATGAAAGTAATAATAAGGCTAAAGTTATCAATATTAACTCGGTAAATAATGTACTTATCTGATGCTGAGATTTGTTGAAAAGATTGTGTAAATTTCGAAGTCTTGAATAAAATCCAGAAGCCCCCTTTTGTTCCAATTGAGGCAATGTGATGAGCATTGTTAAAACCTGCCCGAATATAGAGGGATTGAGCCGGAGGCTCAGTTGATTTGGTTTCAGTAAGGACTAAAATATCCAGTTTATTTCTTTTTTGAATATAAGCTAAGTCTTGCCCCAGATTAGATTTTCTCACACCCCTAATATTCCAATATGCGATGTTTGTCATTTAATAAAATGTTTTATACATACCTGCTTTGTGAGCATTTCTAAGGCCAACAATAACCATGACTGACAACATTGAGTAGCCCTGAAAAAACCAATCTTAATAACTTGATAATTATATGTAATATTCAGTTTATTTCCGTAAAAATAATTGATGGTATATGTTACATGGTTATTCATCCACACATTAAATAAATAAATGGTATGAAAATTATATTTTGTAGCATTCTCACATAGATATTTGATCTTATAAATTTTATACTTAAAGCAATCCAAACAGAATATTCGAATGATATAAAGAGTAGTTCATAATTCATGATTTTCATTGTTAAAGTTGATCGAAGTGATGCTATTGAAGTTATGTAACACAAAATTAAATTGATTATGATTACAAGAAAGCCTATTTACCCAAATCTGATCAATTTTTTGAAATAAAAAAATCTGCATATGAAAATAGTTAAGATTTTGCAACTCAATCCACCAATGTTTCCAGCTATGTATATGAATTTTTTTAAAGCAACCAAAATCGGGTGTTACCCCACCATACTGGCTGTTAAGCCGATTGACAGCACTTGTAACACAACTTATTTGGAACACATTAAAAACACAATTATTCTTAGTATCACTTTTGAGGTAATGTTTTTGAGAGAACAAAGTACTATGGTAGCCAATATAATCACCCAGAAATAAATCATGCCACCCATGAATCTCAAAATTTGAAAAGCAAAAATGGAAGGTGCTAACCCATAAAAAAGGCTGTTAAGGCAATTAGAAGCAATGTTGAGGCATACTTTGTGAGGAATTATATAAATAGAACCTGTTGTGAATATAATAGTTGGAAATTTGAAATAAAAAATTACTTGGTTAATAAAGCAAAATTTATATAACCTTATGAGATAAATATTATAAGTAGGTATAAGATTATTATTATTTAATCTATTTTTAATAATTCTATCCATTTTATTTAACACTAGATTAAAATGATTATAGATAGGATAGAATCTATGAAACCTATAATCAATATTGCTAAGAAAAAAATTATAGTTATCATATTTGTTAACATATTTAGAATATCTCCAAAGACGTTTCCATTTGTGCAGGTCCATATGAATGAAGGTACCCAAAAGAGATCCCCTATATACTGCCCCAAAAATATGGTTGTTAAGCCAAAAAGACACAAACTTTGCCTCACAATTATGAGAACACACCAACAAATAGCACTGCCTCAGGCAGCTAGGACGACAAACATAAGGGGGTATGACAACAACCGCATCCCACAATACACCCTTATCCAATAACCACAGGCACACCCCCACACACACATCCCTCCATATAAACAGCAAACACTCGTTTACTCTCAATCAGAGCTGAATGTGCAGAAAACAAAAATTTATGCTTATAATAGAACCCAAAATCGAAGGCAATTCGGATAGAAGCCAAAGAAAAAATAAAATTGAACTCATAGATATTGGGATTTTGTAAATCTTTCCAAAACCGTTTCCAAAGATACAATATGGTTCTGCTTTTGATCACTCTTATTTTACATAGCCAAATTCAGTAATTAATGAATTGATAAATAATGGATAGATTAAGTTGCATTAATTGACGGGGATGCATGTTTTCTCCATTTCCCCTTTGTGTAGATTCATATCTTTAAAAAGGATGAAGAAGAACACATGGTTTTGGGTAATTAGGTGTTGAATCCTAATAACGGATTCCTGCAAGATTCCCTTAGTTCAATTAATACCACATATACGGAGTATATGTTTTCATTAATCAATCATGCTTAAGAGTGTAACTAATTACTAAACACTCTTTATACCGCGCACGTCCTTACATTTACAAATGCTAATTAATGTCCTATTAATTAAAGTATAAAACCAACTAATGCGTGCACGGTTATGGTTAGTGAGACTTTGATTTTATTTATTCATGAAATGAGACCTGATTTTTTGTTTTAAGAATTAAGTTATGGCTAGCTAGTGTCTAGATCCAATCTAATCTACTACATCTTACTGTATAAAAAACTTAACACAACAAAAAAAAAAATGCTCAAATTGGGTTCTAGAAAAGGGCCATCTCAGTATTGAATATATAAAAGGGATAATATCCCACATTAATAAGTATATTGTATCAAAGCATTGTATATAAGTTGATAGACTACTCCTCCTAATACTAATTGGTTTTACCTACCAGAGTAAATCATCTCCTAACCAATAGTTAATTAAGGATCTTAATTTTTATTATATGGTATAATACTCGATATATTACTTAATTATTTTGATTATAATTAACTTTTAAAAAAAAATAAAAGCTATATTTTTATTTATATATTTATAAATTTATATCATATAAAATCATGCTTTATAAAAATTATTTTAAAATTATGTTGTTAAATTAATATGAATTCTCATTTTAAAAGTTTATAAACATTTTTTAAAAAATCATTGAATTTAAATTTTGTTGTCTTTGGGGAATTACACTAAATAAGGGCTTGTTTGGTTCGACTTCGATTTATATGTTTGAGTTATCTTTTTCTAAATCTGAAACCCTAAACCTCAAAACTATGAAAGAAAGAAAGGGAAATTCCCTGATCTATGAGTACGTGATGGAGATGGGAAAAGCAGTTCCCTCCCACACCAACCTTATTGACAACTCTGCCAAACTACCAATGATGACTAAATGGACGATGTCATTAGGAGGGTAGTTCTATCTATATACAATAAGCTTACTATATACTTACTATATACTTCCCATATGTATTGTTTAATTCCATTTTGAAAAAATCAATTATGAATTGAGCGACGTCGCATGCATACTCTGCATATTGTTTAATTTCTTTTAATCTTTCCTTGTGTGATACGCAAATAAGTTAATTATCTATGGCTTATATCGCTATATATACTTTAATTTCAATAGTTCTAGACCCCAATTTAAATTTCTTGCTAGACTCATCATGTGATTTTGTTTATATTTATTTTTTAAATACCCCTCCATAATTAATTGTCCGTTTGATCAATTTCACACTTTTAAGATTTTTTTTAAAAAAAGAATAGGTAAAACTTAAGCAAATAAATGATGTTAAAAAAAGACCTTACACAAAGGAGAATCATATGAGAAGTTGGAAATTTCCGATCAACAACAAGGGGGGATCGGTGAAACCATCAAAATAGAACCAGACGCCCAAAAACAGTAAAATTGGATAAGCCTAAGAAAGGCTTCATAAAACTAAATTTTGATGGAGTGAAGGTCGCCTTTGGACAAGTCGCGTCTGACTTTGTCATCCCTGATCGCTAGGGTAGCATGGTGTCATGTGGTGCACAAAGTCATGGTAATTAAGATCTTCGCGCTTCAAGAGAAAAGTCTCGACTTTCATGTTGGATTGTTGGAAGCTGTGAAGAATGGGGTTACTTGCCGACCTTGATGTGGGGGTGACTGCTTGATAGTTATCAACGCCCTTAAAGAGATCTGGACGTGCTCGTGGGTTACTGAGATGCCCTCTCCGACGCGCTCGGCCTTTGCAAGGCGCTTAATTAAGGTGGCTACATTTTCCCATACCCTTAGAGAGGGTAACCAGACAGCTGACAGGATGACGCATCTTGGGTTGATGCCGACCATAGCCGAGGAAAGGTGTCCAGTTGAGATTGACAACATCATTCGAAGGACGCTCTTGGGCAGTGGTTCAATCACGGTAAACCACTTTGAGTATTGATCTTAACTTATCGAACTAAAACCTTCACATTTTAATAAAAAATATAATAAAATATAATTTATTAAAAAAATTGCCAAAGAAAAATAAAAAACTAGTAAAAAATTAAACACCTACAAAAACTGAAGATGATGACGACTTGAATTGAATGAAAATGAAAAATAAAAAACTAGTAAAAAATTAAACACCTACAAAAACTGAAGATGATTACGACTTGAATTGAATGAAAATGTAAATTAAGAAGCGTTTTTTTTTTAATCAAACCAATTTAGAAGTGGTGGTGTGTGCATGTCTTTGTGATTTTTTTCCATACTAGGTTAGGCGCCGCGCGCGGTCTATTCGTATTTGGATTGTACATGTTACCTTTTATATACGTGTAAATATTCATATATATGTGCAAATAATTATAATTGAATTGTTTTCCATATAAATTTCTATGATAATAAAAATAATAATTGTATCATTATAAGAAATTGTAAGGATAGTCTTTTGAAATTTTCATTAAAAAATAAAGAAGGATAGTCTTTTAAAAAGTTTATTAAACAAAATGAAAAAGAAATCCAAAATTATAGAGTTTGAAAATCTTGATCATTACATATCAAAATATTATTATTATTATTATTAAAAATATAAAGTCGGTTTGATTTGAGAAAGTAATGAAAATAATAATAATAATTATAACATTATAAGAAACTGTAAGGTTAGTATTTTTAAATTTTTATTAAGGTAATAAGAATGATGTTTTTCAATTAAGAAAAATAAAGAAGGGTAGTGTTTTACAAAATTTATTAATCAAAACGAAAAAAAATCCAAAACTATAGAGTTTGAAAATCCTTATCATTACACATAAAAATGATATTATTATTATTATTATTATTACCTGATTAAAAATGTAAAGTCGGTTTGATTTGAGAAAATCTTAAAGTTACAACTTGGGTAGTTAAATTAAAAATACAAACTATGGTTGAATTGAGAAAATTTTATAATTGTAATTTGGATAGTTTAATTAAAAACATAAAGTAAAGTTGATTTGAGAAAACTTTCAAATTGTAATTGGGGTATTTTAAGAAAAAAATATAAAGTTAGGTGAAATTGATGAAATATGACAATTTATAATTTTAAAAAGACATAAAAGGACCTTGCAATAAAAAAATTAATATTTTTAAACTCAAACTTTTAAGGGTAAAAAAGACATTTTATAAAAAAAGATGAAAATTACTTAAAAGGACATAGTTAATATAAGATAAGAATATAATTTATGAGGAAAAAATAAGTATTTACATCGCAAAAAAATAATTAAAAATTACAAGTGGAAGTTACTATTCATTTGGAAGTTCATGCTATTATAAGGTGTATAATATGACACTAACAAACAAATTAACAGCTTGTTACGGTTATGAGATCGATCTAAACTTCTGTTAACGAATCTCCATGCGCTAAAAATCAAGATTGGTTATTAATTAGACAAAACGGATCTTAGATGTCGACATAAAATTTGTACACTTTTATTTGTCTTAAACATGTATACATGTCTTTTCCTAATAAATGTATTCTAAATTGTAATCATAAACAAAATTCTTAGAAACGGTTAATTAGGATAGTATTTTAGGGTGAATGACGATTTTTTTTATAACATTTGATCAAATTGGGAACCAAAAATTAAAATTTGGATGAGTTTTATTGATAAAACTCTTAATTTAATAATTGGATAATTTTTTTTATTAATTTTTTATCTATTATTTACGCTGTGGGCCCATCCTTTTTTTTTTAAAAAAAAGAAGAAAGTACGGATATGAGATAGGTGAGGCGTTAGAGCAATGATCCATACAATGACATCCTTCAGAATAAAAGAGAGGAATTTCAATGTGATACATATGTGTGAATCGTGATTCAATGTAGCTAAACTATTTTATCTACAATTTAGTTGACTTTACAAAAAAAAATGCTAGACTACTAAAATTACAAAGGAGGAAATGGTGTTTATAATGATTATTTTGATTTTACATTAGCATTTTTATTCGTTAAAGATAGTATTGATGATTGAACACTGAAACAGAGTGTTAAAGCTTCTACCATCAAGGAGGTAAAAGCGCAATGAAAACTCTCAAAAGAATTGATTAATCCGTTGATATTCTATATGATGAAACTTGTTGTACTAAGACCTAATTAGAGCTTGGAGTTGTCGAAATTATTTTCAAAATAGCATACCATAGGTTTTTTTCCATCTTATGTTTTTCTTTTGTTTGAGTGACTTCTATGGTCATGTGTTCATTGTGGTAGTATCTCCCCATAATATGGTTTGAAGTCCTTGAGTTGCTGTAGGAGTTGTCATAGACTCGTAGGTATACTTTTCATTTTTCATTATTTGTAACATTAAACGTCATTTTGTTCCTAATAGTTCATAACCTATCATAAAGTTGCAAGAGTCGATTTTTGTGTTTTGTTTAATTGGGAGAAAAATACTATTTTTTTTATTTTTTTTAGTCGTTCAGTCAATTCTCAATTCTCATTATTGTTTGTATATATGTTGTTAGCGCTAGTGTTATTAAACTTGGAGATCGGTTGTAGTGAGCGAGTATAACCTGGTGAATACATGAGTGGCGTCTTAGATTGGTTACATAATATTGTGTAAGGCATGGAAACACAACTCCCTTTTGTACTAATATAATTTTTATCGGGATTCAATTTATGACTAGTTTCTAAAGGAAATATTTTACCCTCTATTTTTCAAATTCATGCAATGTTGACCAGCGGTGCTATCTTGCTGTGGCGCTTGACTTCGCCCGTAGTCTACTTCCCCATCTTGTTGGTTGTAGATAATTTGTTTAGATTTTTCTCTTTTTGGTTTGTATTGCTTGATGTTTTACACCTTCGTTTCCTGTGATAAGTTATATGTCTGACGACTTTCCATCTGCCGACTTATCGGCCGTTCAAGTTCTAAAAATGTCTTATCTCAAATTCTTCCCTTGTAAAAAAAATTCACGAAACGCCACTTTTTTTTCCGTTCATTTAGTTATCGAAGATATTAATCGTGTCGGTTAATTCGCTGGTGGACACGATCTTTTGTTTTAGATCCCAATTTTCACTCTATTTACTTCTCTTAAATATATAATCGATAAAGCTTTAAAATTATAACGATGAATAATTGAATTCATTGAATTAAAATTGATTTTTTAGTAATATATTATAAGACTTTTTAAATATTATAAGACTTTTTAATATTTATATAATATATTAGTTACTTTAATATTTAAAATTTAAAATTACATACGACAACTAGGAGAGTCCCCTCTCTTGTACTCTCTCAATTCGGAAATATATGTGCTTTAACTTGTTGACACGTTTTTTAAGAGTTATAAACTATATAAAATATCAAAATTTTTTTATTTTTTAAATAATTACTAGTAATTTTTTTTACGGAATTTTCCCCAAATACCCCTGAGGTTAAGACTAATTCATGTGGTGTACGAAAGTTTGACATATTTTGCCAGGTGCCCCTGAGGTTTTTATTATTTTCGCCAAATGCCCCTGAGGTTTTTATTTTTTTCGCTAGATACCCCTCTATCGAATTTGTTAACATTTTGGATGAAACTGAGATATTTTTATCTTTTTTTTTAACCGAAAAGAATTTGGTAGTTGCGAGGGCAGCTAGCCAAGAACATCCCGAAGGATGATGCTGCGGAGAGCAACGTCAGAAGGGAGAGAGGTGCCAGAGTGAGGAAATGAAAGATGAGAGAGACGATCAGCCGCACCATTGCCTTCCCTGGACACATGTAAAATTTCAATATCAGAGAAAAGATGGAGAGAAAAGAGACAGCCAGATAAAATGATCTCAATCTCTCCGGAACACGAGCATCCATTCAAAAGACTATTGATGATGCTACTGTTATCACCTTCAATAATTAGTTTTTTTTAATGTTAAGGTCTATAGCTTTAAGTATTCCTTTCCAAAGGCCGAAGCATTCGGCACCGAGGACAGAGGGGAGGGATGAAAGTCCGGCCTTTGAGAAAATGACAAACCCATTTTCATTCCGAATAATGAAACCATAGAAAGAGGAGTCTGTAGATGAAAATGCGCCGTCAAAGTTAAATTTACACCATCCACTTCTAGGTTTTAACAATATATCTACAACGTTTACGAGAAGTTTTGTTTATCTTATTATTATAAATGTGTTTGTTAGTATCCGAGTCTTGGTCTAGTTCTTTGGATTTGTTCCAGTTAAAAATATGCTCATGAAAACCCTAGAGAATAAGATATTAATATAATAATAAAATAGAATCTTTGGACATAATTCGGCAATCATTGACACGGAAGACCGGTGGGTGCCGGGTGAATAGCGGCGGGCGCCGCTCCTCAGGCTCCACGATCCTTCCTTATCTTCGACGTTGTGCTTCCTTACTCCCTTGATGCTCCTTCCTTATGCTCCAAAACCAGTCATTTAAGCTCCTCCAAGATCCCATCCAAGCTCGGAATGTAAAACTGCGGAATAAACACTAAAAAGGCGTAGATTCCGAACTTGAATACTTCACAAGAAAGATATAGAAATAGACTAAAATATATGCAATACCCCTAACTAAATGCAATAAGAACGACCTATAATGCCTATATAAAATATGCATTATCAATTGGCCTATTCATCAGCATGATGTCAAGAATGCACTTCTCCATGGTCATTTGAATGAAACCGTGTACATGTTTCAACCACCTGGGTTTGTTGACAAGACCAACCCATGCCATGTTTGTGTTTTGAATAAGTGTTTGTATGGCATCAAACCGGCACCTCAAGCATGACACCTTCGATTTTCTACTTAATTACCTACACATGTTTGGCTTTGTGAGTAGCAAGAGTGACTCATCTCTGTTTGTGTTTCACCGAGGTAATCAGATGGCTTATCTTCTTTTATATTTTGATGACATCGTACTTACTGCATCTATAGAGACTCTCCACTCTGCCATTTCTCGTCAACTAAGCAAGGAGTTTGCTATGACTAATTTAGGGAATATCTCAGTTTCTTTTTCGGAGTTTGTGCATCCCGATCTGCATCTGACTTGTTTCTCTCACAAGAGAAATATGCAAAGGATATCGTTGCCAAGCTTAATATGGCTAACTGTAAGTCAGTTGCAACACCTGTTGATACAACAACCAAATTGACCTAAGTGGCGGGTCCACTTGTGTCTGATCTGAGTTGGTACTAAAGCCTAGCTGGTGCTTTACAGTACTTGACTTTTACACACCATGATATTAGCTATGTTATTCAGCAAGTCTACCTATTTATTCACGACCTCAAGGATTCTCATTTTATTGTTCTTGAGCGCATAATTATCAGGTACATTCAGGATACTACTACTCTTGGCATCATTATTATCCCATCGGATTCACCTCTTTCCATCGTTGCTTACACGGATACTAATGGGACTGGCTTTCCAGACACCAGAAGGTCTACATCAGGATACTGTATGTTCCTCAATGACTCCCTTGTCTCTTGGTCATAAAAGAGACAACATGTTGTCTCACATTTTAGTGCTGAAGCGGAATATCGTGGTGCTATCAATGTTGTCACTGAGTGCTCTTGGCTTTGTAACTTATTGCTTGAACTTTATTGTCCTCTTAAGCAAGCGTATGTTGTGTATACAAACAATGTCAATACTACTTACCTTGCTCACAACCTGGTTCATGATCATAGAACCAAACATGTTGAGATTGATATCCATTTTGTTCATGAGAAGGTTACCATGGGTCATATGCGTGTCTTACATGTCTTGTCCCTGTTTCAATAGGATGACATCTTCACCAAGGTTTTGCCTCGCCCATTATTTCTCGATTTTAGATCCAATCTCACTATCCGCTCCCTTCCTGTTTCGACTGAAGGGGTTAACTCTCAAATTCCACCCGAGGACTCACAATTAACTCTTAAATCAACATGATCAAAGCAGTTTAGCCAATAACTAAATGTTGGACAGAAAATATAGAGATCGAAAGGCAAATATATATGTGTTTTGTAGGAGTTTTACTTAGAACTAGCAATTCGTAACATAATAAATCAGAACAACGTGCAAGCGAATTCGCGGATATCTTCGTAGAAGTGTTTCTTGAAATCATCCAAATGAGCCACTTGCAAGCACAAGACAACCTTAACGGATCCATCATTCCCCGCCCCAGGTAAAAGAACTGACGACCCATCAAGATCACGAGCTATCGGGATCATGTCAGTCTTGTTTCCCCACTCGAAATCCATGCCATGGATAGGCAGCGTCAACCAACTTATGACTCTCAAATTAGGGTTTCCGTGGAAGGGTTTACCCGCGCTGGCAATCTTCGATACCCGTATGTCTTGGCAATAGAAAGACAAGTCTTCTCTCTTCTCCAATAGCTCAATGTTGGACCAAATGTAGTCTTCATCGATCTTGTCAATCGCTTCTCTTAGCTTCCCACAAGCGAACCCTAGAGGGTTCGAGATGAGTTCTCCAGCTCGGCTCATTGCCCTCATGACAATAATCGTGTTGCCGAAGTACCTTTGGGGTAATTGAATGGTGCGAATGCGATTTCGCACGTCAACTACAATGGACACAGCAGTTGGTTGTTCGCTCTCGTGCCCTCTTGCTTTACAC
This sequence comes from Persicaria maculosa, assembly GCA_963922045.1. Lineage (NCBI taxonomy): Eukaryota > Viridiplantae > Streptophyta > Magnoliopsida > Caryophyllales > Polygonaceae > Persicaria > Persicaria maculosa. The sequence goes on along the minus strand of OY998257.1, from coordinate 17,505,085 downwards.
GCACACCTAAGAATTATCAAAAGGGTGTTACAAGACTATATAAAGGAAGATCAATATCACTCACTTTATATGGTACTTGTGCATATTATTGATTCACAAACAACATTTTATAGGGAAAATAACCCAATCTGTAAATTTATGTCACGTATATACGTACATATTCATTATAGAGTTGCCAAGACCTGAAATTAGTTCAATGATTTAGTCCCAATAGACCCAAACCCAAACTTTTATTGGGACACATGACCTGAAATTGATTCCACCTGAACTGAGCCAAACCCGAATGGAATCAAACTAAAACCAGAACATTAATCAGGACTCATAGAAGTGTTTCTTTAAATCATACATAGGTCACTTGGAAGTCCGAAAACAGGGGCCCGAACGACTAATTATGAATTTAATTTTATCTCGACTAGAAATAATAACATGACTCAATCGTGACCCGACCTGAAATGATTCATACCAGAAATTGACTTACTCGATGATAATGCAATCGAACTTGATTGGACCTGTTTTTTATTAATATGCATGACCTAACCTGAACTCGACCCATTATTTGAATTAATTTCATGTTGGTTCCCCCAGTGAGTATATACCTCCAAATGTGGGCTGCAATGACTTCATAGCGACTAAAACAACGAGGAACTCCGCCACCATTACGGTTTTCAGCGGAAGTTGCAGCTAATTTGAGTGTATCCAGTTGTGCTTTCGTCAATTGCAGTACTACCTTCATTGTCTCCTTCCTCCGTTCTTCGACGCTGTCTTGCTTCCCTAACAACAATGGTGGGTTTTCAAACTCAATGTGTTCAGAAAAGCTCGATTGTCTCCCTTTGTTAGGCCTCTTTCTTGCTTTAAAGATTGTTCGATCAAAGTATGGAGCTTCCTTCATTGGCTCTCCACGAGCAAGCCTACATGTAATAATTGTATGAAAACCGTTGAAATGTTACAAGGATGCTTATTTCCCATAAAACTTGATAAGTTAAGCCTATTATATAAGGTTAGATAATTCATTATAAAACCAATTGAGGAAAAAAAATAACTCACCAAAACCTAGACTTTAGGTCTCGCTTGGTTGAACATGGGAAGTGCAATTCCCAGGAATTTAATTCACGTGAATTAAATTCCCATCAATTGTACTTCCAGTTAATGGAAAAAAGATGTTTGGTTAGTTTTTAAATGATAGGAAATTCAAATGGTGGAAGTGGTAATTTTGTACACAAAATGGTGGAAATTCAACTTATCTAGTCCCCACTAGGTAAGTTAAATTCCCACATTTCATAGGAATTGGAATTCATGGGAATTCAAGTTCCTGGGATTTTGAAAGAAAAAAATTACAACTAAACACATATATTTATCCTATTTCCTAGGTTTTTTCACTTCCTGGGTTTTTCAATTGTTAACCAAACGAACTCTTAGTTTATCGTGTTTCTAATGTAAAAATTAAGCATCCTTGTCCCATCTCAATAAAAGCAACAACAAAAAGGAAACTTATGAAAGCAATTGTCTGCAAATATTGGTTAAATTCTACCACTGTTTGCAAATCTAATTTCAAATAAATAAATTTTACTCTCAATTTTTAATAAACTAAAAATTATATAAAATATTAAAATTTTAATTAATTTTTTTAATAATATCATCTTGATTACTATTTATTAGTAATAAGTATAAAATTGTTTTTAAAAATTAATTAAAATTGACATTGTATATGTTTTCAACGCCTAAAAACGTATTCGAAAAAGAAGACTTATCCATCTTAAGGAATGTTGTATAAACTAAATTTATAAACCACAACTGAACAAAATTGAAGATGTTCTTAATTTTTAGAGAAAATGTTTATTTATCAAATGCTAGAAAAATCGATGTTTAATCAGTTGTGGGAGAGGATATGTACCTAGTCCACTCGGCAAAGAAGTGGAAGGCGCTCTGGCCATCGGCAACGGCATGAGACATCGAAATCCCGAGCGAAACCCGGCCGCAGCGGAACCTCGTGAGCTGCACCAGCAGCAGCGGCGCCTCGTCCACCGGCCGCTCGTAATCCACCGCCGGCACTAGCAGCTTCAGCCTCTCCGACTCCAGGCCCCGAAACAAACTCATCTCCTCGTCGCACTCGGCTTCCACCAGCTGGGCTCCCATCCCGTTGCAATCAATCTCCAGCCGGTGGCCCGCGCCGACCAATCGGAGCCGCCCTGCAAGCGGGCTGAATCGGGCTAGGGCCTGGCCCAGGGAGTCCTTCAGGGTTTCTATCACGGGCCCTTTTTGTTGGGCCGAGGCGGGCTCGTTGTAGAAGTGGACGGTCTTGGCGTGTAGGACGCCGAAGATTTGATCCCATGCGGTCATGAACAGGGGGCCCACGTACGCCGCCGCCCCGGCGGGCTTCACCGTCTCGGCGCCGACGATTGTTATGTTTGTGGACATTTATTTGTTAGGTGAGGGATATATTGAGATTGATTTAATTACTAGGCCTGCTCCTTATATAAAGAAGATCCAGATTCGCGGGTAGTGACAGGGCACTGAAAGAGAGAGTGTGCGGCCTCGTGGTTGTGTTGTCCAATGTATGGCCAGATTTGTAGTAAATGTACTAATTAATGAGGGAAAGTTTCAGAATATTTACCCATTATTATTATTATTATTATTATTATTATTATTATTATTATTATTATTATTATTATTACTACTATTATTATTTCCCCCTTTGCAGAAAGCTTATCCCTTTAGTACCTTTTTTATTTTATTACTCCGTAAAAAATATACCCACTTTGATAAATACGGAGTACAGCAGTTTTTAAAATACCCAACACAAATTTCACAAATCGAAGGGTACGGATTGGGGCAAGTAAACGATCATCAGTTGAATGAGCTACTGTGTTTTTATTATTGTTATTTTGAAACCGGCTTGTTATTGGTACCACTTTGTATTGTCAAATACACGGTCTATTCATCGCATTTTAGTATTGGTGAAGGGGATAATCGACACCGACTTATAGGAACGGTAAAATATGAGTTGTGACCAACTTTCGAATCTGATAAATTTTGAGTGTATATTTGAGACTAAATTGTTTCGAAGGTAATTTCATTGACATTTTCCAGGCTAAATACCCGGATATAAATATTTCGAGCTACTTATTGTATCAAATAAATTTCGAGAGTATATTTGAGACTAAATTATTTTATTACAGTAAAAAATATACCCACTTTAATTAGACGTCACTTCCTCTTTGAGCTAACTAATACTACTCTGAGTTATATATGGCGGAGGACCAATACTTTAAACTTATTATACTACAATATACTATGTGTGATGATCTAGATTTGGCTCCCGTCAGCCGAACCCGTGAAGTTGCCAAGAGGATGTATATATGTTTATACATTAATCTTTTGTACTTTTTACGTTAATTGATCACTTGAATTATTTATGTATTTATTAATTCATTAATATTATAACTACGACAAAAAGATACCTCAGAGTAACAACTTTGTATATATAATCAGACGACAAATTGACCAACTTGTATTATTCTAACTTCCTACTTGAGACCGATTTGTCTAGAACACTAGTAAAAAACTGTCAAATAGCAACGATTTTTAGCCACCAAGTTAGTATGTTGCAAAAGTTGTTGCTAATAGCCACGACAATAGCGACGAATTAACAACGTCAAAGCTAAATTTGCGTCGAAGAAAAACGGTCGTTACTAAGGTCGTGGCCAATGCCCGGTAAAATGAAGTCGTCACTGAGTTCGTTGCTAATAGCCACGAAATTAGTAGTTGTAGCTGTAATCGTGGTAATTTAGCAACGACATGAAGCACGTGTCCCCAACGTGCGGATATTTGTCGACGAATCAGTATTCCATGGCCAATATAAGTGACAAACATAGAGTTTGTGGCTAACGTCGAAGCAATTTTGCCTCAACCATATTATGCGATGGTCTATCCGTGGCTAATAGCTACGATTTTAGCGACGACAAATGTATTTGTTGCCTTTCGAAAAGGGCGGAGACGTGTAGTCACGTAATACGTCCGTAGCAGAGGTCGTGGCTAAAACAGATGGGGTCATTAATGATCGAATTGAAGTTTTACACTTTTACGGACGCTATATGTACGTTGACTGTACTTTGCCTTCTTCTTCATTTGCCCCCAACTCTCATACCAGAGGAGCCCCAATTTCGATCTGATTCAAAAAAATTCGATATCATCATCAATCGAGCTAGCTGATATAGAGCCTCATCATGAGTGGTGATTAATATTACGTATACGTGTATTTGTATATATGTCTTTCAAAATTTTAAATTACGTGTATATATATATACACGTACACACATATGGAGCTTAATTATATGGATTTATATATATATATATATATATATATATATATATTGTGTGTGGTTCAAGTGTACACACCCCTTAGGATGTACCTTGTGCACAAATCTGGACATTTGATCTAAAAGAATGGATGACCATGATTAAAGGTTTTTTAATTTTATTTTTTCCTAAAAAATAGTGGGACCCATCTGATTAAAATAATGGATGACCGCTAACATTCTTCACCAGGCGCGTGTTCCTTCACTTTCAATGGGGCCCTCCAAACATACTCCGATACTCCACTGGTAGAGATTGTATTTTTTAAAAAAATGTTAGTGGGGCCACAGATATGGGTGGGAACAAATCGGGGCTGTTTTTTTAAATTTGTGGGTTTTTTTTAATTTTTAAAAAGGTTATAGGAGTTTTTTTATTTCTTGCATTATTCCATCCGATCATAAATTTTTATTCAGTCACTTTTGAAATATTATTCGGTTGAATAGTTAAATTTTTTGGGGAAACTAAAAACAACATTATCCGGTTACTTTTTATTCAGTAGAATAGTTATATTTAATATCAAATGAATTTATGGTTTTGTGAAAAATAAATGATTATGGGTGATTCGTTGGTGGGACCTAGGGGTGGGCAAAAATAATTGTAATTGAAAAACTGTTTTGAATAATTGAAAAATTGCTCCATTTTACAATTAATTGTTTTGAAATAAAGGTGTGTTTTGAAGATAGCAATTAATTGCTAAGTAATTAATTGAAGCATCAATTAATTGCATATGCCCACCCCTAGTGGGACCCACCTGATTTCGTTTGTTTTGAAAATTTGGCAATTCCATCGAATAATGTTTTATATGCTACCGAATAATGTAATGTTATATTTTTCCATCAATTTCAGATCAAAATTTACCAATTTCACTGAATAATTTGTCACATGCTACCGAATAATTTTTTGGGTTCATTAATTTCACATAAAAGAAACTAAAAATCCCTAAACAATACTTACGATTTATACGAATAATGCTTCATATGTCCCCGAATAATGTTTCACATTTCACCGAATAATGTTTAGTTGTGTAATTATACTAGTGCGGTGATTTTTTTTTTATGTTGTTCGTCAAACTGAAGACTCCATATATTGACGAATAATAAATTAGATTCCACCGAATAATTAACCAACTAATTACTAGTAGTAACCAAAATCGACACATACATCTGAATTATAATTGACGAAAAATGAATCAAATTATGTATCTCAAAAATCCTATACTAAATTCGACACATATGTTTGACTAAATTCAACACATACCTCTGAATAATTCGCCGATACCCCTAATACAAACACAAACCACCCACCTAAACCCCCCGGGTCGTTGCCTCCGCCTCTGTTCACCAAATCAACTTCATGAAAGGCAAGCCTAAATGTTTTGTAAAGGGAAAGTTACAATCCAAATAGTGGATAGTCCGATCACCTTCATCACCTTCAACTTCCGTCTTCACCTATCACCTTCACCTTCATTTTCGATCACCGGTACCTCCGCCTTCGCCAGCAGCCTCAGGTTGACTCATCTTCGATCACCATCATCACCTTCACCTTCTGGGTTCACAATTGAAAGAGACGATTCAGTTCGACCTCCGCTGATGCCGCTACACAAAAGCCACCGCCGATACCGCCACACAGAAGCATTCCACCGCCGTCGATCTTCGTCGACCGTCGCTCCGTCCAGCAACTCGAGCCCTTCAGATCTCCATTGGGAACGCTCTTCGGCTTCACCCAGGAACGTCGATGCACCCAAGATTGATCGGGAGAGAACGATTCTCTTTGGGGATTTGAAAGATTGAAATTCAAGAGGGGAGAGGAAGGTGCGAGAGAGACTCAGTACGCACGCGCCTCCTTCCGGTTTTGGGGCTTTATTAATATTTTGTTTTTACAAAATTCATCCATTACGTGGCACTTTCTCGTCCCTCCATTCAATTTAGATCAACGGCTCACAAATGTGCACAAGGTACACCCTAAGCCTTGTGCACAATAGATCCATACTATATATATATATACATGTGCAGATCGATATCGATGTATATAACATTATGGACAATCGAGCGTGGATGTATGATATGTACTTGTCATGCGGTAGAGGATTGAAGTCTGAATATTTCGCTGGGGTAGATAAGTTTATACAATTTGCATCATCTCAACCGAATTAAATGGATGAGGGTAAGATAAAATGTCCATGTAGAAAATGTGTTAATTGCAAATTTGAGTCGATAGATGACGTGAAGGACCATTTATATAAGCGTGGTTTTTTGGCTGATTATTATCGGTGGACATCGCATGGTGAATCAGTCCAGACATTCGTTCCTCCATCTAACTATCCCGAAGAAATGGTATGGGATCAGTGGGCTATGTGTGATGAATTAACTGCAGAACAGAGGATGGTGTTTGATGTTGCAGGCTCGAAATTTGTTCCTCCATCGTGGTTTAGTGTTCGCAATGATCATGGTCAACGTACGAACACTCGTAGTGAAGGTGGATTCCAACCAGAAGACATAGAGGTTGATGAAATGAGAGAAGATCCTGTAGCCGCGGTTGATGGTACTGATGTCGATATTGATGGGCTCTCCATGCTATTTGCAGATGTGTTGAAAGCGGCTGATGAACCGGTGTTCACAGGGTGTAGTTCCCATACACAATTGTCCTTTGTGAGTAGGCTCATGAGTTTAAAGTGTGAGTATAATGTTCCTCAAAACCTCTTCAACGGGTTCTTGCAGTTGTATGATGAAGTGTTGCCTCGAGGACACAAGATTCCGACTAGTTACTATGAAACGGAGAAAGTCATTCGCAGTTGAGGTTTGCCTGTGGAAAGAATATCCATGTGTCCCAATAGTTGTATGTTGTATTGGAAGGATGATGCAAATGAAGAATCTTGCAAGTTTTGTGGTCATGCAAGATATGAGGAGGTGGGAAGTAGTGCAAGTAAACGCATCCCGCATAAAGTTTTATTCTACCTACCTTTGATTCCGCGACTGCAGTGATTATATGCATCTGAGGCGACTGCTATGCAAATGACGTGGCACGCATGTCATGAACCGGATGAGGGGGTGATGTCTCATCCTTCAGATGGAGAAGCGTGGAAACGGTTAGACACCAAACATCCTGAATTCGCTTCTGAGGCTCGTAATGTTCGTTTGGGTTTGTGCACTGATGGGTTTCTAACCTTTAATAAATCTGGACAGAATTATTCTTCTTGACCTGTTATTGTGACGCCTTACAATCTCCCCCAGCATGTGCATGAGAACCGAGTACATGTTCTTGTCGCTGATAGTGCCACCTCGAAACCCGAAGAGGTTAATTGATGTTTGCCTCCAACCACTTATTGATGAGTTGATGCAGTTGTGGTTGTATGGTGTGACCACTTATGATGCCTTTAAGCGAGAGCACTTCATCATGCGCGCAGCTATACTATGGACGATTAGTGACTTTCCAGCATATGCAATGCTGTCATGATGGATTACTGCAGGGGAGTTAGCTTGTCCCATTTGTATGGAAAGAGGAGTGGATGCTTTCCGGTTACAAAATGGAAGAAAGCCTTGTTGGTTTGATTGCCATAGGAAATTTTTAGAAGTCAACCATCCATGGCGCCGAAATAAGACCGACTTCTATAGAGGGCATGTAGAAACAACATTGTCACCCCCATTGCTAACAGGGGAACAAATATGGGAACGGGTTCGCCATTTTCCAACGGCTGTAGAGGATCCCCTACACAAGCCCCAAGACTATGGCGTTTCGCATAAGTAGACGAAGCAGAGTATTTTTTGGAGACTACCTTACTGGAAAGATCTTCTAGTTCGACATAACTTAGACGTTATGCACATTGAGAAAAATGTGTTTGACAATGTGTTTAACACTGTGATGGATATCCCTGGGAAGACGAAGGACAACTTAAATGCACGGAGGGATATCAGTCTGTACTGTAGTCATCCTGAGCTTGAGGTGGATGAAAATCATAGTGGTTCAAAATCAAAAGCAATATACACCTTATCAAGAAATGAGAAGAAGAAGGTGGGTCAATGGTTGAGGTCTGTGAAGTTTCCTGATGGTTACGCTTCTAATGTGGGTAGATGTGTCCAAAGTGATGATTGTAGTCTCCTAGGGATGAAGAGCCATGACTGCCATGTGTTTATGGAAAGACTTCTTCCAATTACCTTCAAGGAGTTGCTTCACCCAATAGTTTGGGGTCCTCTCACGGAGCTGAGTATCTTATTTCAGACCATTTATTCGTCGATGTTGACAGTTGACCACATGGTGCAATTGCAATCCATGACCCCTTTACTTGTTTGTAAGTTGGAGCGTATCTTTCCACCTTCATTTTTTGATTCCACGGAGCATCTCCTCGTCCATTTGCCATATGAGGCATAAGTAGGTGGTCCTGTTCAATATTGATGGATGTACCCCTTCGAGAGATACTTGTTTCATTTGAAGCGCATGATTGTCCAAAAGAGTCATGTGGAAGGATCAATTTGTATGGCTTACTTGAGGGAGGAAGTTGCTACCTTTTCGGTGCACTACTTTCCATTTCATGTTCCGTCGAAGTTGAGGAGACCAGTAAGGAATGATGTGTCCGGATGTGGTGGTGAACCTATTTCCATTTTCAACTACCCTGGCCAAAGTAGTGGCAAAGGGAAAACAAGGTGGATGACTGAAGATAGAGAGTGGAATGCAGCACACACTTACGTATTGATCAACTGTCCGGAAGTCCAGCCGTTCATCAGGTAATTAACTACTTACTTCATTAATTATAGTAGTGCGTATGTGAATTGATGTTCACACACACACACACACATATATCTGAGTATATCTCTTGATTTGCACATAATCAAGTTGTTTGAGGATATGCGGGGTATTGACGCTGGAGATGATGTAATTGAACAAGAATTCGCAACATGGTTTAATGAATATGTATGTGACTGTTTCTCTTTTACCTTGCTCGGTGATTGCATGTTTTCTTCATTACTGTAAATTCAATATGACATTGACCGACTTCAGCTGGCGCGCTGGATCTTATTGCAGGCCTTAACAGAAGGAAATGGAATTCAGACATATGATCTGTTGTGGTGCTTAGCATGGGGTCCAAATGTCAAAGCTACAACTCGTCCTGGGTACTTTGTTAACGGCTATAAGTTCCACACCGAGGAGCATGGCCTTGGAAAATCCACAACGAATAGTGGCGTTTGTGTCAAAGGATCCAACTACGCGAATACAGAATCAGATTTTTTTGGGGTACTTGAAGAAATCATTGAGCTTGACTACCCGAGTGTACCGGAGAATCCTCTGCAGGTTGTGTTGTTAGTGTCGATGGTTTGATCCAACTCCACGTGGATCAAGAGTCCATCCAGTCTATCATTTTGTTGAAGTGAATCAGAAGAAACTATATCGGAAGTACGAACCGTTCGTGCTCGCTCAACAGGCAGTACAGGTCTACTATGTTCCATACCCAGGTGCTAGACGGGAACGAGTGGATTTGTGGCATGTTTGTAAGACAAGACCTCGGAATATAATAGAGCAGAGGTGGGGGTCCAACGAGCCACCAGTATCTGTTGATGCCTATCAATATGATGAAATCATTACTCCTGACGTAGCCGTCCACATCACTGCCGATGAAGCGCGAGTGCAATTACATGATCCGGCAGGAACCTTCGACATATGCGACGATGGTGACGATGAAGATGGAAACAAGGGTGTTAGCGAAGATGAGTTCGAGGTTCATAGTGATGACGAAGATGGAATCGACGTGGAAGATCCGAACGACGACAACGATGACGAGGATTAACGGTCTGTTTATATATATATATATATATATATTTACATTATTTTGTGACTAGCTGATCCAATGGTATTACTGCATAAATCTATTGTGGACATTCAAGTAACCTGGATCATTTTGATTACATTAAACACTAGATTAATGTACCTACAAAAGTGGCTTGCCTTCATTCATAACAAGTTCTCATTGATCCGTAATTAAGGTATACGTACAAAAGTGGTCGGCCTGCCTTCGATTCATATTACACTTCAGCCAAGCAACAACTTACCGACTAAGACAAGAATGACTACCAAGGTGAGTGACAAGCAGTTCAGGGTATGCTTGGCACGAGCCAGGGAAGCAGAATCCGAGGAGAAGGCCAAGCAAAGGGCGACTATGAGACTTGCCTGCCTACCCACTAGCTCCTCATTGGCGGCTCGAACTCTGGCCAGCTCGACCTCACGACTATCACCTCTATCTTCACTGAGTTGAAGGCGAGCACTTAGGTAATGTATCATTGCTTTGAGTTCAAGGATGCGGGTGTTTCTATTAGTCGACGCAGCATTCTCCACATTGTGAGGATGCTCAACTGGAGGATCACCAATTGGGGGTACATTTTGTTCTGGACCTTTGTCCACACTGTGAGCATCATCAAGTACTGGACGCGCATTTTCCGAAGGTATTTGCGAACACTCCGCCTACAACCACGGCAATACGTTGCTATATATATGTAGTAGGATATAATTAAGGGGGAATTCGAATCTTGTTACCTCCTGCTCCGAAGGATCGTAGTCGTCATCCCCGTGTATCCATGGGTATTTGCGTGAATCACCGCTCGACCAACTAGTGTCGGAGTCATAGCCCGCCATTCTTTCAAACTGTACAGAGTAATAACAGAGTCTGAGAAGTTTAATATATACAACATTACAGCTCAATCCCTCTTCAAAACACCCGACCCCAAAACCTGATATTGAAGGTCGAAACTGGTGTGTGCTCAATCTCTCTTCAATAGGACTTCATCTTCAACCCAGTTTTGCCCCTACCCCAAAACCTGATATATACAACATTACAGCTCAATCCCTCTTCAATAGGACTTCATCTAACCCAGTTTTGCCCCTACCCCGAATTAATGTCGCTGGTTTCATTTTACCCCTACCCCGATACCAGCAGGACTTCATCTTCAACCCAATTTTGCCTCCAACCGTAGGCCTTATGAAGCACACACACCATTTCTCTACTAACGTAACCCTAGGCCTTTGCTTAAATCAAAATTGGATCTTTAAACCTAGGTTCGACAAATGAAAATGTTGTTTACTACAACGATTCCAAGACCATTGAGCATGGATTTGGTGAGAAGAAAAAGCAGAGGAGGGTACGTACCTGGATATGCTGATCGATGGATGTCGGTGATCCCCTGTTGCCAACAGCTTCGGAGTCACCTAAAGATGCAACAAGAAGGAACTGATGATATATGTATGGAGTGGGCCTATTTTGTGGGCTTCAATTGTTTCTTTTATTCGGGCCCAAACTGTACCAAAAAATTAGGAGGGAAGTGAAATATTAGGAGGGAAACTGAAATATTTTGGCGTTTTGTCTTATGGGATATACGAATCCATCACCAATTTCTCTCTCCTTCACATCCAATCGATCAGTGCAGGCTCTCCCCCAAAATTAAAGAATCTCCTCCTCGCTCAAGTGTCCTTCTCCCCCACTTTTATGAATCTCATCACAGGTAATGGTCTTCTCTCTCGTTCTCACTTTCCTTCTCCAATTCACACTTTCCTCCTTCAATTCCTCGACCTAGGGTTTTGTAACTTCAAGTGAAGAGTTCAATTTCACACTTGAATTTCCTCACTGAAACTGTCGTTCCACCTAGGGTTGTTTACATCAAACAAGTACATTATTTCGTGGACCTAGGGTTCTAACACTTCAATTTCACACTTGAATTTCATCATTTTCGTTCCAACTATGTGTTTACATGAACCCAATGTTTTCATTTGACCTCTCAAGATTTCAACTTTAAGGCTTTAAGCTTCTGTATAAAGCACTATGTATAGATGAACTGCTTTTAATAGTTTTCGTTTCTCTTTGTTTAGTATGTTTATGCACTTGTGTTGGTCCTAAAATGCGTGGAGGGTTTTTTAACCGAGTATCAACCAGGAGATCTGGTCGTCTACCCACAGGACGTGGGAACGACAACCCTCCAGCACAGATCGACCAACCTGGGACATCTCCACCTCTTGCACACTCTCTAAACTGTAATGCACCTACTCCACCATCTACAAATGCACCCACTGTCCTCAAAGAACCCTCTAAAGCACCTAATGCACCCACTCCACCATCTACAAATGCACCCACTGTCCTCAAAACACCCTCTAAAGCACCTAATGCACCCACTCCACCATCTACAAATGCACCCACTGTCCTCAAAGCACCCTCTAGAGCACCTAAGGCACCCACTCCACCGGCTACCAATGTACCCACTCTCCCCAAAGCATCCTCTAAAGCACCATGGCCATCATCCACAACTGCACCCTCTCTCCCCACAACTCTAGAGGCTGCAGCATGCTCACAGCCTTCTGCTGATGTTGAGTTGTCCCCTGAATCAACCCACCATGACCTCCAACTTTATGGATGCACATCAGTAGGTTCGGAACAACCTATACTGTCTCATAATATCCATCAAGAGAATACCCTCACACCTACAGAATCATCTCAGGTGGATAGAAGAGTGCATATTGAGCTGATCAATGGAAGATATACGTATGTTCTTTCTCTTTTATGTTTTAGATCTCCATAGGTTGTAAAGTATCAACACTTCTTGTTGTCAATGAATTTTGGAAACCATAAATTTATAAGCTTCTAAACCTTATAAATCTTGGAAACCATGAATTTATAAAAAAAACATGTTCTTATTTACATATATATGTGTTCACCTGTTGAGTTTGTCCTGATCATGCATGTCTGAATTTGTAATTATTGTGCAAGGTTCGATGGATCAAGTCCTGCATATGGAGTAATTACACAGATTATACACTCCCATTTCGATGGCCCTTACATTCGGTGGAGTAGTGTTCCTGAAGCAACACTCGATTTATGGTGGGAAATGTTCAAGGTACGTATAACTATATAATATTCAATCCATTACTGTCTATATTATTGTTGTCTAACTATATACACTAACATTGATATATCCTCAATACATGCAGAGTCGCTGTAAATGGGATGACAAATTCTCCGAAGAACATGTTCGTAAAGTGTTCAACACAAAAGGAGGTGACCACCTCAGGAACGTCTTCGGGAAGGTTCATGGGGGGGGGGGGGGGAACGAGGAAGAGGCCTTGTTGGGTGAAAAAAGACATATGGATGAAGATGTTACATTTATGGGCACACGAGGAGAAGTTTCTACGCCAATCTGGAGTAAACAAGCAGAATCGAGCGGTTGCAACAGACAAGGGAACACCAATTTATAGTGGCGGATCAGTTTCAACAACCATAATTAGAGAGAGATTGGTAAGTGTTATGAACTTGTTATTATGTTGTTAATTAACAACAGTAGCTATTTAGTGCGAAATCACTCTTCCACTGTTGTAACTACTTACTTTCTTTCTACAGAAGAAGGAACTTGGACAAGATCCAATACCAAAGGAGACATTTGAAAGGTGTCATAGAAAGAAGAATGGTTCTTGGGCTGGCTCTCAATGCCAAAAAACTGTGGTAAGTTCGAATCCCCCTCCCCTCACTTGTTTCTTGGATCTTCTGATATTCTTGTGGTTTGAAAGCATCATTACTTACTTAAGTAGCACCCTTGTGGCTTGTTGAACCATGTGTTTATGTCTTGCAAAAATGTGGTTCCTGAATCCTGTGTTTCTATGTTGCAATCTCGTTGTTGCTTTTTCTCTTCATGTTACTTCTGAACTAGGTGCAAACAATGGTGCCACAGTTTCTAGCTTCTTTCAGTTATTCCAAGATTCGTTCCATTTAGTCAAATTTAGTTTCAGTTAAACTATGAACTTTGGTTGGATATTACTACTTTATTGAATTCATTATATACTGTCTTCCTTAGGACAAGTATGATCAACTGCTAGACGAAGCACTACAGGACGGCGAGCTCTCCGATAGTGGTTCCCATGCGGTTGACAAGAATGCCTTGTGGATCAAAGCATCGGGAGGTGTCAAAAAAAGGAGGATTGTAGGCATGGGATCGGAGTCCCTAGCTATCTTGCAATCAACCCCAGGTATGTGTTCAGCTGCTGTGCAAGTTACTGGTGGTCAAGATTATGACAGCATAAGAGAGGAGATGCTCTCGCAAATGTCAACTTTCAAGGAAGATGTGAGGAAAGAAATGACAGATTTAGGAGAGCAAGTTCAGGCCAATGTGATTGCAAATATTAGGGAGGAAATGACATCGTTCAGAGATAAGGTTCAGGAGCAAATGACTTCTAGCTTGAAGCATGAACTGAACGTCTTTGGGGAACAAGTCCTGCATGAGACTACGAAGAGTAATGAAGAATGGCAGGAAAAGCTTCTCGCCACCATGATGCAGTTTTATCAAGGAAAAAGTCCTCGCAAAAGTCCCCGCACCAAGTAACTTTCATGCAGCTTATATATATATATTAGTAGAATGCATTTTCTGTTTTCTGCCTTAACTGCTCGACCTGGACTTTTCTGATCTACTGGACTACGTACTTGTGTGCTATGGCCAACTACACACTCCATGTTTTGTATGTTTGGAGTTGTTTGGACTGGTTGGGATGCAAAATATGGCATCTTCTTTTGTATGTGAAGACAGTAGGTGATTTGCAGTGCACTACTAATGCAACAATTATGTAACATATATTTGTATGCTTTCTTTATATTACCAACAAATTTACTAACAAACACAGCCACAACTATTGGATGACATACGATAACTACCATATTGCCATGATACAACCAATAACTTCAGCCACGACCCTTTGTAACAACTACAGATTCAATTGCCAATGCTATCAGCAACGAATATTGCCTCGATGATGTCCATACATTAGTAATGATATCAGCCACGAATTGTGCCTCCAAATCAACTACTACCATCATAGCAACGACTTTACGTATAGATCCGGCCACAAATTAGGTGACACCAAATCACCGACCGCTATAGACTTAGCAACGACATTGGCATTAAACTTATCCACGACAACGACCACCACAATTGTTTGCCCCTAGAGTCGTCGCTACAGCCACGACCATTCACTCTTTCAACTTGCCATGAACTTCGCAACGATCAATGTGGCCGTGGCCATGATCGTTGCAACAGCCACGACCGGTCATTCTTCCAATCAACCACGGAATTCCCAATGACTACTAAGAATCGTGGCTGTTTCCATGGCTATATGCCGTTGCTATTAACTTCGAGGTGAATTTCTTCGAATTTACCATTCGTGGCTGAGTTCAAGGCTATTCCGCTTAGCCACGGAAGTTCGTGGCTAATTCCCTGGCTATATGCCGTTGCTATTTGACAGTTTTTTAGTAGTGAAAATGACTATAACTTATTTATTTACTTTGTGAAAAATTGAAAATAGTTTCTATTTTTGTAATGTCACAAATCTATTTTATGGATCCAAGTAATCCAACAAATCATGTGGATTACATAAACATTTTTTTCCGATAAAAAAACATACACATTTTTTTCTCTCGATTTTTCTAACATATATATATATATATATATATATATATATATATATATATATATATATATATATATATATATATATATATATATATATATATATATCGTAGATTCTCCTAAATTAGATTAATTGATCTAGTCTTTCTACCTATGCCTTAAAGGACATAGATTAACAAACTTAATTAGAAAAGATTCTATACAAAATAAAGTATCGATTCTAGAAAAATAATATTAAGAAAAATTAAAATAATTTTATTTAAAAAATCTTGTATAATTAAACTATTTAATAGGTATACTCTTGGAGTTATTGGTAAAAAAAAGAATATGCTTTTTAATCTTCCTTACTAATAGGAATGATCTTTTATCCTATTAGTAAGGGAGATGTGTCCTTTACTAGATGTTAAGAGCTCAAATCACTCTAGGTTAGTGGCATGTGAAAGATTAGTAGATAACCTCATAACATCCACGTCATCAAAAAAAAAATCGTTATTGAATTGTCTAATTCGTAATTATTCTAAAAAAAAATCACCCATTTTATTTAGGTTGTTTTTCCCTAAGTCGCATCACACTTTTGCTTTGCATGCTAGCTAGTGACTCGTGGAGAATTAATCGATAATTTCAAAATCTACCCACATAATAAAACAAAAAGGAAAAAATGGTTATTGATTTAACCAATTTATTATTTTTAAAATAAAAACTTCACCCGTTTTTATTACGTAGATTTGCAAATATAATCTCTTAATTTATTGATTTGATGTATATTTTGATATTCTTCTTTTTTATTTTGGTGTGTTTCCCTAAATCGTTTTTAATCTATGTATCTATAATATCTTAATTCAAAAGACTTTTTGATAATGTGTCAACACCTCCTTAATTTAAGGTTTTTTTTAACTAATCATAATTTTTATCATATTTTTTAATCTTTTTCTTTTCATCTCTTTCCTACATTTACATTTTCCCCTTTTATTTTTTACTCATTTAACTAACAACCAATGGGTTTAATTCAAAATATTGAATTTAATCTAATGTCTACTTCACAGAAACGAGTTCGGCCTACATTCACTAACGCTCTATAACAAGTTTATTGCTTCTCGCAGGTTCCAACAGGGTTATTGTCCAACAATTATATTATTAAAATTTTATTTATAAAAAATCACACTATACATGGATGGTACTAGTAAATACTCCCTCCGTTTCACAATAGATGTCCTTTTGATTTTTAGCACGCTTTTTAAGAAGCGAAAAACTCTATAAAATATTATTTTTTAATTAAAGTTTTTTTATATAATTTGATACTTATTAGTATTAAGTATCCAATTATATATAAAAAAATTTAATTAAAAAAATAATATTTTATAGAGTTTTTCACTCCTTAAAAAACGTGCCAAAAACCAAAAGGACATATATTATGAAACGGAGGTAGTATAATTAAACTTATAAATACATCAACACTTTTTTTTTTAAATTCACACCCGTTTTTATTTAGATTTTAAAATCGAATAGGAACTATGCCATGGCGCAAGTTAGGCAACGAACATACTTAGGTTCGTTGCTAGAAACAGGTTCAGGCAACGGACAAAGTTCGTATCGTCGTCCCAAACAACCCCAAGGCAACTTCTATTTTGGATGAGGTTGAAGCAACGAACATAGAACAATGTTCGTCGCCTGAAGCGACTCAGGCAACGAACATATTGAAAATGGTTACCTGAACAAATGTCGAGGAGTGACAAAAAATAGATGGTACTCAGGCAACGAACATAAAGGAAATGTTCGTTGCTGGAACGCTACTCAGGCAACGAACATATTGTAAATGGTCACCTAAAAAAAAGTCGAACGTTGACCAAAAGTAGGGAGTATTCAGGCGACGAACAAGTTTCCAATGTTCGTTGCTAGAACTTGATTACAAGAATCTTTTAACGCTTGTCTGACAATGTTAATATTCAAGCAATGAACAAATGTAAAGTACGTTGCATGATGTAGAAGCTAGCTGGCATGCACTTTACTCTGGCGACGAACAAATATCTATGTTTGTTGCTTGAATTAAAGGTCCCACATGCGACATTTTAAATTGTGTTTGAGACAACAAACGTTTCCTATGTTCATTTTAAATTGTGTTTGAGACAACAAACGTTTCCTATGTTCGTTGCCTGAATTAATAGGTCCTACCTACTGAAATTAATGTTATTGTATGAGCCTATGAGGCAACAGATATGTTCCTATGTTCGGTGCCTGAGTGATTGGGATTGTGTTTGTGTTGGAAAATGAAATTCGTTTTTACAAAGTAGTTTAAGGTTATCAAAATTTCTTATAAATTTGAATTTGATTAAGAAAGAGAATTAAAATTATATTGAGATTGAAAATATAAATATTGGTCTCATTTTTTTTCTTATCTTTTAATAAAATCACAACCTTATAATTTTATTATTGAAGTATTATGAATGTTGAAATAACATTTCGTAGTTTATGAATTATTTTGACCACTCATTTCACATCTTGATTTGAGTTTAATATTAATCACCTATGGTACTGATACTCTTTTCAAATAAGTTAAGGTTATTATTTTGAATTACTTTATATATTATTAATGATGTAAATGATATTCGTTGCATAATGAATGAACAATTTTTTTAAAGAAATATTTAGTTGTTAGACTTTTATAAAATGATTTAATTAAAAATATAATTGAAATTAATATAAATGTTTTTATATATGTATTTGTTTGAGATTGAGATTTTAGTTTTTATATTTAGATTTTTTTTATATAAGTTAAGTATGAATTCCCAATTTATGTTTGAGACTGAGATCGAGATTTGAGATTTGAGATTAAGATCAATATTTGATATTGAGATCAAGATAAGTTAAGACCGAGGTTTGAGATTGAGATAAAGATTAAGATAGTGATCAAGATTTGATATTTATATTGAGATTGAGATTAAGATCAAGATCGAGGTTTGAGATTGGGACAAGATTGAGATTGGGTTAACGGTTGAGAACGAGATTTGAGATTGTAATTGAGATCAAGATTTGAGATCGAGACTTCAGATTGAGACCAAGATTGAGATTTGAGATTGAGGTTGAGATCAAGATTTGAGATTTGAGACCAATATTAACATTGATATTTGAGGTTTGATATTGAGATCGAAATTTGAGATTAGAGATTGGCAATTGAGACCAAGATTGAGATTTGAGATTGAGATTAAGGTTAAGATCAATATTTGAGATTGAGATTGAGATTTGAAATTTGATATTAATATTAAGTTTGAGATCAATATTAAGATCAAGATCGATATTTGAGATTGAGATTTGAGATCTGAGACCAATATGGACATTGATATTTGAGGTTTGAGATTGTGATCGAGATTTGAGATTGAAGATTGAGATTTGAGATCGAGATTGAGGTTAAGATCAATATTTGAGATTTGAGATTTTACATTGGGATCAAGATTAAGATCAAGATCGAGGGTTGAGATTAAGCTTGAGACAAAGAGTGAGATTTGATATCGAGGTTGAAGTCTCGATTTCGTCATGCTTGAGGCCAAATTTGTAAAGGTTATAAACACGAAAGTTGTAGGTATTTGATATCTTTTTGCAGCAAGTCTAAACATGTCTTAATCCAAACAAAGTTTCTACATGGAAAATTGGACCGGAGTTGACCAACATTTTTCGTTTGAGATTATTATGAATTTGTTTGAGATTTTGATTTTGGTTGTTATGTATAGATTTTGTGTGGTATAAGTTAAGTGTGAATTCCCCATTTGTGTTTGAGTTTGAGATCGTAATTTGAGCTTTGAGATCAAAATCGATATTTGAGATTGAGACCAATATGAACATTTGATATTTGAGTTTTGAGATTGAGATTAAGATAAAGACTTGAGGTTAAGATCAAAATTGAGGTTTGAGATTGAGATTGAGACCAAGATTGAGATTTGAGATTGTGATTGAGATCAAGATTTGAGATTGAGATTTAAGACTGATGTTGAGATTAGGATTTTGGATGAAGATTGAGTTTGAAATCAAGATTAAGATCAAGATTATATTATATTATATCTATACTTATATTATTATCAATATTTTATTATTTAATATATTATATTATATTTTTAATAAGAATAATATACTTCTATTAATAATATTATTTTTATTAATATTTTATTATTTCATATATATAATTTTGCCTCTAATTTTTCGTATAGCGCCAAGTTTGCCTCCTATTTTTAATAAGAACAATATACGGGGCCTTAGTATTATTCACATGGCGCCAAGTTTACCTCCAATTTTTTCACCAAATTATACAATTTATACAGGCAACGAAAAATTTAGTAGCTACATTCGTTGCTTGAATAGATAATATAAATAGAAACACATGGGGTTTTCATCACGCTTATTCTACCAAACCCTAAGCCTGAGCGGCGATTTCACCAAATCCCCAATTTCACCCCAAATTCTCCATCTCCACCTTTGTTCTTTCACGATGCCTCCAGGCCGACAAACGAGACTCTCCTCCTCCGGCACCAAATCCGTGTAGACGTTGCTTAAAACCCCTGCTCGGACACCAAAATCTCCTCCTCCGGCACCGAGGACGGGCTATCCGGCATCCCAGTCGCACCCACAGGCCAACGACTCCACTCCTCCACCATCAATCCGGGGGGGCTCCTTCTCCGGCAACTGCAAGGTCCCCACAGTTGGAGGCCTTAGCCAACGCCGTCGGGACACCCATGGAAGGTCAAGCCTCGACCTCGACAGCAGCGGCGCAGCCGCTCACCATCACCTTGGGATCTGCTGCGAACTCCACCACGACCATCGAATCCGAAGAACCTCCCATCAGCGGTAGATGTCGCAATGTGAATGGTATGGTTCCTTCCTTGTTCAGATTCCTTCCTTCCTTCCTTGTTCAGATTCCTTTCGTTTGGGACTAGGGCTGTATTTTGTAGGATTTGGGGATTTGAGGCTTGAATTTGTTTTGTTCAAATTGAATAAACAAGTGCCTTGTTGAAGGTTTAGTGAATCTTAAATTGGAATTGGAATAAGGTGGATGTGGGAGTGGATGAAGGCAAACAACAGTTCAGCTTGAAAGCATATGTGTTAATTTCCTTTCGTTTTGCCTTCACGAAAATTGGAATTGGAATGAGGAAGGCAAGATGAATTTGGTTTGCAGTAGCATTTTATTTTGTCATTTAACATGCTTAAGTCTTACAAAATTGACACTTGGCGTTGTTTATTTCATTTGTCATTTTAGTTTCAATAGCCTTTTAATATTTTGTTACAACATTGACACTTGATGGTTTCTTCATGACTTTAATCTCAGTTTATTTATATATATATGTATGCATTTATATCTATCAAAATTTCTGTAATATGCTAACTTGTGTTTGATGTCAAATTCATTTGTTTTTTTTAGGTTTTGTGTGCGCGGAACAAGGCCAACCGAACCAAAAACAAAAACTGCATCAACCATCATTCAGGCTCTAAGCCACTGTGCCTCAGGGCACTGGAGTTGGCTGCAGCAGGTTCTCAGGCACCCCGTGTTGAAGCGCTCGTGCATATCTACGAGTCTTGCCCAAATGCACAAGAATCGGTCGTAAGTTTGATTTTAAAGTCATTGTTTCTATGTTTGTATGTTTGAAAGTTGTCATGGTAATGGTTCATCTAACTTCTGATTTTATTATCTAAGTTCTCTATTATTCTCTTGGTTTCCATACTTTTTGCGTTGCTTTGGTTTTGAAATTGAGGATTTCATTATCTTTTTATGCATTTGTGTTCACAACTATTACCAAAAAGAAGGGACTCATTATTTTTGTATGAATTAATTGGTGATATCACAACATACAACTTTTAATTCATCTTCATAGATGAAACAACGGATTGGCTGACTATGGTCTTCTCTGAATCTCCTTGCACTTGTTCCATGAAATCCCAAAACTGTACCCATCTTTGATAAAGAGATTAAGAGCCTTAAAAATGATATATCTTGGTCAATCTAAAAAAGGACATGAATTTTTAATATATCTTGGTCAATCTAAAAAAGGACATGAATTTGTAGGTTGTACACTATTTCTAGTCTAACTGTTTATGAAATTAAAGATGTTTTATATTTTTATTTTTGTTTTGGAATCTCTTGGCTCCATTATTTGCCTTACTTTGACTGTATTTGGGTGATGTTAGTCTAATGTATTAAAAAATATGAATGTATGTTTATTGTTATAAGTTGACGAGCTAATGTTGATTTCTACTCCAAGGAGGCTAATTTGGCTCCTTAACAAAGGGTCTAATCTTGTTTGGACTCTTGATTTGTTGATAATTATACTTAATTCTAATTTCAGGTTTAATGAATGAGTAATTTGTTAATGCCTCAAGTTACCATGTCATATTGCTGTTGCATTTGCTCCATTAGTTTATTTATTTATATATGCCTCAAGTTACCATGTCTTAGTTGTTCATTGTGTCTAAAGATTTTTCATTTCCATCAAATGCATACCAGGTCAGGAATAAGAGAAGGATCTGCACAACTCCACTATGGAGTCACCCAGCGCAAGTGCAAGTGTTGCTGCACAGAGGACGGAGTGGGGGGCAAAAGTGAAGAAGGCTGAGGAGGAAGCGAGGAGAGCCAACGCCACTGCTTTGGATCGCGTTTCTGCATGGGAGGAGCTCGTGCAACAGATGACATCCAGTGCAACTCGCAGGATCCCCAACCAACCGCCCAGGTTAATAACACTCATGTTGATGATACTCCTAACAACTCTTGAACTTTTGTGTATAGATCTTGTGTTTGTGAATCTTAAACCAAATTGTGAACTGATTGTGAATATGTGTAAGGGCAGGCTTTGCTAACTGATTGTGTATTTGCACTTTGTGCATGTGAATATAAATGCAGAATTTGTCAAATGTGAAAGTGAGCAGGTGTGTTTGTGCTTGAATGTGGCAACTAGGAACCCATAAATTGGTTGAATGTGCTTGAATATAAGCAGGCATGAATGTGCTTGAATATTGTAAATATATATTTTTTACCATAAAATTACCCAGGTAACTAACAAAGCATATAACAATTGCTTGAATTTAAATAAAAAAATCCAAAATTGATTCAAGCGACGAACATTGAAAGTAGTACTCGTTGCATGAACAACCAGGTGACGAACAAACTAGTTGCTTAAACCTGAATATTCGTTGCCACAACACTCAGGCAACGAACCTGATGTATTCGTTGCCTGAAAATTCGGATATTTGACAATATCCATATGATTTCAGGCGACGAACTTTGGTCGTCACTTGAATAGCAAAAGTTCGTCACCCGAATGGCTGAAAATCCGGTTCCCAGCCCGTTGACCATATTCAGGCAATGAATGGTTGGTTCGTTGCCTGAACTGTCTCAGGCAACGAACAAACGGTTGTTCGTTGCTTGAGTATTGGGGGAACGAGCTTAAGGCAACCACCATTCAGGCAACGAAATGTTCGTTGCCTGAATGCTCAGGCAACGTGATGGGCATTCAGGCAACGATATATGTCCGTTGCCTGAATTGTGCCATGGCATAGTAGTTAGCTTGGAAAACCAAAAACCTTAATTTTGGTGTTCTTCAGTGCTTATCCTGTGGAGCCGCCAAATTTAGTAATTAATGAATTGATAAATAATGGATATATTAAGTTGCATTAATTGACGAGGATGCATGTTTTCTCCATTTCCCCTTTGTGTGGATTCTTTATATCTTTAAAAAGGATGAAGAAGAACACATGGTTGGGTAATTAGGTGTTGAATCCTAATTAGGGATTCCTGCAAGATTTCCTTAGTTCAATTAATACCATATATACGGAGTATATGTTTTCATTAATTAATCAATCATGCTTAAGAGTGTAACTAATTACTAAACACTCTTTATACCGCACGTCCTTACATTTACAAATGCTAATTAATGTCCTATTAATTAAAGTATAAAACCAACTAATGCGTGCACGGTTATGGTTAGTGAGGCTTGATTTTATTTATTTATGAAATGAGACCTGATTTTTTTTTAAGAATTAAGTTATGGCTAGCTAGTGTCTAGAGCATGTACATCCAATCTAATCTACTACATCTTGTTGTATAAAAAACTTACACTACTAAAAACGGAGGAAATAGCTACGGAAAATAGCAATGGCATTGGCCACGAATGGCCGTGGCTAACCGGTTTAGCCACGGAAATAGCCACGGGCGGGCCATCCGTATCATATGTCTCGTGACTAATGGCGACGACTGTTTAGCAATGGATTTAGCAACGAATCACAAACGTCGTGGCTAACCCCATGGCTAGCGATGGACAATTGAATGTCGTGGCTGAGGCAACGAATGCATCTTTGGAATGAGGTCATTGCCGAATTTGTGGCTACGTTCGTTGCCCATTTCGTTGCTTTTTTGGTTGCCACAAAAAGGTCATCGGTCTGGATGCGTGTCTGATTCCGTGGGTGGTTCGTGGCTGATTCCGTAGATGGTTCGTAGCTGGTTCGTGGCTGATTCCGTAGCTAATGTCGTTGCCCAATTCGTTGGTAATGTTGTTGCTATTTTTGTTGCTATTGTTGTTGCTATTGTTGCTAGGGTTGTTGCTAACGCCAGGTCATTGTTACTTTTGAGGCTAAAGTCCTGACTGATGGTTTCCATTTAATTTGTAATTTTGTGTCGCATTTTGTATGCCCATATTTTTGATGCATTGTGTATATGGTATGGAAAATATATTTAGACCATAATATCATAGTTACTGCATGTGCATAAATAAAAGGAAACACCATGCACATAATTGTTCTAGCTAGCTTACGACATACACGTATGACACACACTTACCAAGCTTGTCCACATAGTTCGATAATCCAAAATATATACCTCCCAACAGTTTTCAGAACCAAAATAGAACAGTCCAAACCACCATATACTGCACATTAAAGAACCATGCTTACTTTGATGGGAGTTTGCCCTTGTAGAGCTTCTTCATGGTGCTGATAAGCTTCTCCTGCATTCGATCTCCAAAGGAAGACATTTCTTCTCTGAGGTTCGTGGCCACTTGTGTCTGCACTTGATCCCCCAACTCCACCATTTCTTTCCTCAAGTCTTCCTTGATGGTCGACAGTTCAGACATCATGTAGTCCTTCAAACTGCCACTACCACTAGCTGCAGAACCCTGGGCACCAGTGTGTGTGCAATGCGCTGACTGCAGGATAGGTTGAGACTCAGATCCCATGCCCACTACCCGGCCTTTCTTCAAACCACCTGTTGCCTTGAGTCAAAGAGTGTTCATGTCAACCGAATGGGATCCATCCTCTGAGACTGCTTCATCATCTAAGATTTCTTCCTCAAGCAACTGGTCATACTTGTCCTAGAAGTGGAAAGAAAATTAATTCAACAGAAGAAAAGAACCAGGAGCACATTACACATTCAACAGTCTCCAAAGAAACATGAAAAGAATTGAACATAGGAACGAATCACAAGTACAGAAACATGAAAAGAAACATGAAAAAAACCATATGAAAACCAAGAGCATGAAAAGAACCATATGAAAAGAACTGAACAAAGGAACCAGGAGCACATTACACATTCAACAGTCTCAAAAGAAACATGAAAAGAACTGAACATAGGAACATATCACAACTACAGAAACATGAAAAGAACCATATGAAAACCAGGAGCATGAAAAGAACCATATGAAAAGAACTGAACAAAGGAACCAGGAGCACAGTACACATTCAACAATCTCCAAAGAAACATGAAAAGAACCAGGAGCACATTACAACAGTCTCCAAAGAACTGAACATATCAAAACCAGGAGCTGAAAATAACAAATCACAACTACAGAAACATGAAAAAAACTGAACATAGGAACAGAAGAAAAGAACTAAAAAAATGAACATAGGAACTGAACATAGGAACAAAAGAAAAAGCTAGGGAAAAAACCAATTCGCGATATAAAAGACCACAACACATAAACAGAAGCAAGAACACGTGATTGCACAATTGAATTTCTAAGGTATAAAAGTCCTAGTTCAAATCATGCACATTACACATTCAAAAGCATTAAGTAGTTAAAGGGTAACTTCAAATACTAACTTACCACAGTTTCCTAGCATTGAGCGCCCGCCCAAGAACCATCTTTTTTTCTATGACACCGTTCAAATGTTTGCTTTGGTGTGGGATCTTTTCCAAGCTCCTCCCTCTGTGGAAAATTTTTTATTTGTTTAGTTAATTAGATATACAAAGTGAATAGAGAGTAAATGGGAAAATAAAATGATGACAAAGGACAACAAAGGTGTCATACCAGTCACTTCTTGATTACGGTTGTGGAAACCGAACCACCACTGAAAATTGGTGTGCCCTTCTCTGTTGCTACAGCTCTGCTTTGCTTCTGTTTTGCTTGTTGACTTCGGACTAGTGTCGAAATTTGTCCTCCTTTTCCCAAATCTCCCACATTTTGGCCCATATGACTTGCTTCACCCACGAAGGCTTCTTCTTGGTTCTCCCTGTGCGAGCCTTCCCAAAGACATTCCTTAGGTGATCCCCTCCCTTAGTGTTGAAAGCTTTGCGAACTAGTGAGTCTGGGTATACAGATTCATCCCATGTTGCTCGTGCCTGTATATATTGAACAAACATATTAACTAGGAGGCATTATTTATTCAGACATACATAAGTAAAAAAAAGTAACCATCTTATTCAATTGCGATATACCTTGACATTTCCCACCATAACTCCAAGGTGGCGTCAGGAACATCGCTCCACCGTATGTAGGGGCCATCGAGATGGGAGTGAATAATCTGTGCGAGGACTCCAAACACAGGATTGGTTGTATCAAAGTTTCATAAGGTACATATAAAAAAAATGGGAATGTATTAGACACTAAGATTTTAAGAGTATCTGTGCATTATGTTGGATATGTATTAGACACTTGATGTATAATATAACCACACATAAATAACCACACATGAATAAACATAAACAGAAATTATCTCTATTCACTTTGAAGCAAGAAACAGAAAATATATCCATTTGAATTAACCACACATGAATAAACATAAACAGCAACTATCTATATTCACTTTGAAGCAAGAAATTCAAAGTGAATAGCGCTTGATTTACAATCTAACATCAACATCAGATTTCATAAATAAACTAAGCATTCAAACCAATACAAGCTAAGACATCTTGTTTACTCAACAATGAAATCAGAATCATATTTACTCAGATTTCATAAATTCAAAGTGAATAATCTAACATGCTTTATAATCAGAATCATATTTACTCAACAATGAAATCACAGCAGCTCAGACATCTTGTTTCAGTTTCATTTCAATAAACTAAGCATTCAAACCAGTACAAGCTAAGCATGCTCAGACATCTTGTTTCAGTTTAATCAGAATCATGTAACAACATGCTTTATAAGCTAAGCATTCAAACCAGTACAAGCAGATCAGACATCTT
Source organism: Persicaria maculosa (assembly GCA_963922045.1). Classification (NCBI taxonomy): domain Eukaryota; kingdom Viridiplantae; phylum Streptophyta; class Magnoliopsida; order Caryophyllales; family Polygonaceae; genus Persicaria; species Persicaria maculosa. The sequence continues at coordinate 17,477,887 of OY998257.1, read as the reverse complement.
GTTTAGTTTAATTTCAATAAACTGAAAATAAACGAAGTTTTACAAAATGAGATAAGGAAGTAAAAGGGATCATCTCACTTACATTCCATTAACCAGTTCAATGTAGACTTTTTTGTTCCACCTGGAAGACTCATCCTCCTTGGCTTGTGCAGCCGAGTCGTTGAGGTTATCAGAAGTTGTAGTCTTTTGTGTCTCTAACGACGCCTCCGCTTCGTTGTTGTTCGACACCACAACAGGTTGATAGTGGGTCGAGGCCGTATCATTTAAAGAAGACGTAGAGTGCCCAGGTTGAGAGGCGTTGCATTGGGAGGATGTAGAAGGTTGGGTGCTCACCGATTGGGTAGGAGACGTCACCGGTGGGGAGGGGCGGGTGGGTTGAAGCCGTGACCATGGAGAGTCCGCAGTGGGAGGAGAGGAGACCGGTGTGGGAGGAGAGGAGACCGGTGTGGTGCATCCAGTGGATTGACATTTCTGGGGTGATGATCTAGTAGGAGGGTCGGCCGGTGGATTGGTCTTAGTGGGGGGGTGGACAGGTCGTTTGTGGAGGTGGGGCTTTGGGAGTTTGTCTCCGGGGTGATGACCGTGTAGGAGGGTTAGGGTTTGGAGAGGGTACGGTTGGGGATGGAGTAGTCGGCGCTGGAGAGAGGGCAGCCGAGGGAGGTGGGGCTTTGGGATTCGGTCTCCGGGGTGATGACCGGGTAGGAGAGCTCAAAATTGGAGAGGGTGACGTCAGGGATGGAGCGGTCGGCGGTGGAGAGAGGGCAGCTGGGGGAGAGGGCTCCGCTTGAGCCTTCGTCCTTGGTCGGGCCGGAGCCAGTGATGGTCTCGCAGCTGCACTGCTCCGAGTTGATCTCCTTGGTCCTCCTCCTCGCATGACTGGAGCCAGTGGTGGTTTCGATTAAGGTTTGGATTCAGAGAGAGGAGAGAGAGGAGAGAGAGGAGACGGGAGAGGAAAGGGTTTGAATTAGAGGAGAGAGGAAAGCGAAATTGAATTTAGATTTTGTGAAATTTCAGAATTTCAATTTCCCTCTAAAATTTTGAATTTCCCTCTAAAATTCTGAAGGGTTTGGATTAGAGGTCAGGGCTAAATTAGGAAAGGGCTGGGCCAGATCATTTGGATTGGGAAAAGGCCCAATTTGGAAAAGGCCCAAATTTTCTTTGTAATTCTATCAGGGCTATCTGTTAGAATTAGGTTTTCTTTGTAATTCAACCTTTGTTCATCTCTAACACTGGTGCGAACAATTCTCCTTGCCCTGATGCGAACAATTCTCGGGCTCAAGTGGATCAATCTTGAGCACTGGTGCGAACGGGTCGTCAGTGGTCTCCTCGCCCTCTATTGGTAATGTCCGATTCCAATTTGTTCTAGTTGCTCAATTCTTTTGCGAAACGGAGGATTTGAAGGTGGTTTTGATTTAGGTTCTGTTTTGATCCAATCGCCATTTGTGTATGTGGTTTTGATTTGAAGATTGTTTATGTTCTTTTTTATCTTCTTCGTCATTTGTGTATGCTCAGCAGCTTATACTCGGCAGCTTATAACACACTTTGAGATTCTGGATTGTTTGTCATTTGAAATTCTGGATTGTTTGTCAGAGATATGAAATTCTGGATTGTTAGGCAGCTTATAACACACCATGACGAAGCCATAAAGTTTAAAGTTTAAAGCAATTTCTGGATAATCATTTGAAATGCAGCAAAGTTTAAAATGCTGGATAATCATTTGAAATGCTGCCTAATTCTAGATTGTTTGTCAGAGATATGAGAAAGCCATAAAGTTTAAAGCAATTTCTGCATTGTTTGGTGCCATAGGAAGTGCACATAAACACATGAGAATGATATTCATACAAATACAGTAGCAAAGTTTCTGAATTGTTTGGTGTGCAATTTCTGGATTGTTTGGTGCCATAGGAACTGCACATAAACACATGAGAAAGGCAGTTGAAATAGACAGCTGAAGAGAGAAAATGAATAAGAAATTACACATGAGAAAGGCAGTTGAAATAGACATAATGAATCAGCTTAACTTGGCCCATTAGCTCAATGGAAAAGCGTTGTGTGTCGCACAAAGATGGGGGTTCGATTTCCTCATAGGCCAAATGTATGCCATAGTAGCTTCATTCTTCAGTAAGCAGTTTAGGTTATGAATTGAATACCTGGATGAAAACAAGCATACGAATCAGAAGGTCGAAAAGGGGCCATTCAGTCAGAATTTTGGTCATGATCGATGTTAGATTATAAATCAAGATCTATTCACTTTTTATTTCTTGCTTTAAAGTGAAGAGCGATAGTTTCTGTTCTTTTCAGTTTATTCATGTGTGGTTAGATTATAAATCAAGTGCCTAGATTATAAATCAATGGCCATTCGGTCAGAATTGAATACCTTATAAAGCTTTGATGTTATATTTTGGTAAACTGATTTTACCTGGGCAATAGCAGCTAGCTTCCTGGGGTTAGTCAGAGCCTTCTTGACCACTTGTGGAGGCCTCATAGTCATCCTCTTCTTCTGCAGAAGGAACCGCGCCCTCGACATCATCCACTACCACATGATCTCCGTCATCGCAGAATTCAAACACACCAGAAGGATCTCGCAAGGTTGTTGGTGAGTCGTCCACCATTATGCTGATAGAGATTTTTGGGGTGATGATTTCATCGGACTGATAAGCATCTATGAAGGCTGAACCCGTGGATGCCCATCGCTACTCTATCCGGTTCCGAGGCCTTGTCTTGCACACATGCCACCAATCCATCCGGTCACGTGAGGCCCTTGGATATTGAACATAGTACACTTGCACAGCTTGTTGCGCGAGGACGAAGGGCTCATACCTTCTATACAATTTCTTTTGATTGATTTCAACGAACTGGTATAGTGGATGTATTTGTGTTCCTTGTGTCGTTGGATCAAACCATCGACACTTGAACAGGACAACCTTCAGTGGATGCCCAAGTGCACTTGGGTACTCAAGCTCGATGATTTCTTCAAGTAACCCAAAGAAATCCGATTCAGTTGTTGCGTAGTTGGACCCTAGAACACAAACCCCACTGTTCATTGTAGATTTCCCAACACCATGGTCTAGAGTGTGGAACTTATAGCCGTTGGTAAAGTATCGTGGCCAAGAAATTCTTTTCACATTAGGACCCCAAGCCAAACTCCACAAGAGATCTGGTGGCCCAATTCCGTTTCCTTTGTCTAAGGCCTACATGATCAATTAACTTGTACATGAAGATATGTTATATGTATACAAAGAAATATAATTAAGATTTCTAGAAAGATGAACATACGTAATTATTAAACCAATTCGCGAATTCGTTTTCAATGAGCTCATCTCCAACATTATCCCCCATTGCACTCTCAAATAGCCTGCACCATAGTAAAGTAATGAATAATGTAACATTAAGGACAATATATCACAAATAAAATGTGCGATTAGGTTTCCTTACTCAATGTATGGTTGGACTTCCGGATAGTTAAGCAACACGTATGTGTGTGCGACCCTCCACTTGGCCTCTTCGGTCAACCACCTTATTGTCTGCTTCCCACTACCCTCGCCCGGATAATTGAAAATAGATAAGGCACAACCGTCACCTGCTGCTACGTCGTTTCTCACGGGTCGCCTCAACTTGGAAGGAACATGTGAAGGGAAGTAGTGGACGGAGAAATTAGCTATCTTTTCTCGTAAGTACGCCATCACAATCGACCCTTCTACATTACTCTTTTGGACAATCTTCCTTTTCAGCTGAAATAAATATCTCTCGAATGGATACATCCATCGATAATGAACCGGACCACCCACTTGGGCCTCATAGGGCAAATGGACAACGACATGCTCCATGGAGTCAAAAAAGGATGGTGGGAAGATATGCTCGAACTTGCAGACCAATAGAGGAATCATGGATATGAGCTGCTCCATGACAGAAACTGACAATGTCAACAAACAAATTGCCTGGAAGAAGATACTCAACTCAGTTAAAGGACCCCAGACAGATGGATGCAATAACTCTTTGAAAGCAATCGGCAAGAGTCTCTCCATAAACACGTGACAATCGTGGCTCTTTATCCCACTGAGACTACAATCGTCACTCTGAACACATATTCCTATATTGGAAGCATAGCCATCGGGAAATTTGACGGTCCTCAACCATTGACCCACCTTTCTCTTCTCCTCTCTTGCCAATGTATATATTTCAAGGCGAAAAGCATCAGATCCTGATTCCATGCAAATCGGACAAGCCAACTGTCCTGCAGTGCTCCATCCGAACAACATAGCATATGCAGGGAAATCACTGACAATCCAAAGTAAATCTGCACGCATAAGAAAGTTTTCTCTCCTCGAGACATCGTAGGTGATGACACCGACATCCCACAACTGCATCAACTCGTTAATAAGAGGTTGGAGGCAAATATCAATTAACTTCTTCGGGTTTCGAGGACCTGGCACTATCAACGACATAAACATGTGCTCGGTTCTCATGCACAAATGAGGTGGAAGATTGTAAGGAGTGACAATCACTGGCCAACATGAATAATTCTGACTAGATTTGTTGAAAGTAGCAAAACCATCCGTGTATAAACCCAAACGAATATTACGAGGCTCACAAGCAAAATCAGGATGCTTCGTGTCTAACCTCCTTCATGCATCTCCATCTTAAGGATGGCACATCATTCCCTCCTCTGTTACATGTTCTGCATGCCAAGTCATGTTGCTGGCTGTCACCTCAGAAGTATATAGTCTCTGTAGCCTCGGACTTAGAGGCAAGTGGAATAAAACTTTATGTGGCTTGCGCTTCCCTGAAGCACCCACGACATATCTTGCATGACCACAGAACTTACATGAATCTTCATTGACATCATTCTTCCAATACAACATACAACCGTTGGGACACATGGCTATTCTTTCTACCGGTAGACCCAAATTTCGGACTATCTTCTCAGTTTCATAGTAACTAGTAGGAATCTTGTGGGCATGAGGCAACACTTCATCATACAATTGAAAGAAACCATTGAAGAGGCTTTGAGGAACATTATATTCACACTTTAAGTTCATAAGTCGGCTCACAAAGGACAACTGTGTATGTGTAGTACACGCAGGATACACAGTTTCATCAGCTGCTCTTAGCACATCTGCAAACTGCGTGGACAAGAGATTATCCTCATCGACTGCTACCAGATCTTCACTCATTCCATCGACCTCATTAACTTCTGCTGGTTGGAATTCAACATCAACTCCATTATTCGAAACACCGTCGACATTATAGGGGCTAAACCATGAGGGAGGAACAAAGTTTGGCCCTGCAATATCAAAGACCATCCTCTGTTCTGTAGTTAACTGATCATACATAGCCCACTGATTGCCCCCTACCATTTGCTCATGGTTTGGATGTGCAATAGGTTCGCCGTGTGCCGTCCAACGATAATAACCAAACATAAACCCACGATGGTATAAATGCTCCTTCACATCATCTACTTTCTCGAAATAACAATTCTGACATTTTCGACATGGACATTTTATCTTACCTTCATCGACATAATAATTTTGAGCACAAGAAAAACTTATAAACTTATCCACTCCTTTGAAGTATTCGGGCTTTAATCCTCTACGATCCGACAAGTACATATCATAGATCCATGTACGATCATCCATATTTTATCACATTCGATCAATCGATCTGTACGATAGATATAAAATGCACATTGCTAATTAAATTATAATAATATATTGAACATATTCCTAAATATATATATATTTCCATTAATTCTTAATAAAAGGCACATTACTAAATTTCAATTCTAGTAAATTACATATATACATAATATTGAATAAAATTGTAATAATTGAGCATATATATAGTGTTAACTTACAACCAATTTTTAAAGTACATCACATATATATTTACATATAAACATTTACAATCAATATATATTCTTAATTCCAACCCTCAAATTCATGAACCATTTCCTCTCATTACCGAATAAACATATATATTATAACCATTTCCTACTTTTATACCTATATATATAATCTTATATACACTACTTTCTTTTTTCTAATAAAATTAAAAAGGATTAACATAATATTATATATGTATATATGTGTGAAACGGAATTCAAAAACTTACCTCCCCTTCTGTCCGTACAACCGTGGGGATGAATTTCAAACACACTGATCAGCTCTTTGCAAATGGCGAAGCTAGAAGACAAAATGGGTCGGCCCCAAATAAATGCACCCAACCATAAAGCAGGTAAATGTAATGGCCCGGGATTATGATTCCCGAGTTACGTTTCGAGGGATGAGACCCCTCGTTGGGATCTTGCGCCTTGAGTACAGGTTGAAGGTTTAAAACCGAATATTTGTAGTTTAAAGTGGGATTTCGTACCCAAATCTGGAAGGTCCATTAGAGACCCCGAGGTAAACCCCTGTACCTGTCCTAAGTCTACAACGCGCAAAACCTTTTATTATGCAAAGGACATAAGTTCTGAAAATGATACAACCAGTGTCGCGGCAGAGCCGGGTCAAAACAGAGTATAAGTAGGAAGAAATCCCAAAAGTATGAATCTGGTGAAGTCAGGGTTCAAACACTCACTCTCCGCCATATGAATGGACCCTGTCATAACAGCACAAAATCAAGCAGTGGAACGAGTACCTGAAACTATACCACAAAGTCAGGCCAAGAGTTCGCCTGCAAGTCCTCTGACCGCGCTGAGGACATATAATACGCATATACCTAGAATAAAGGATGCCTTCATGCAATACTGAAATATTAACCACACTATCATGCTCCTAATTCATATATGCATAATATCAAGTAAGGCCTTAACAAAGAATACCAAGTGGTATATCCCTCTTCTACCACCACCCCCTTCCAGATAGGGTGGAGACTGGCCAGTTCGATGCTATAGCATATCACATCTCATCATCATATCGTATCTCATGCTCATCTCGTATCTCATGATATATATATATAAATGACTCAAGGAGGACAACGCCCGATGAAGCTGGGCTGCCCTTTGACCCTAACAACGACTCTAGGACTCACAGATAACGGCCGTTTTGTATTCAAACGTATACAGAATAAGAATGCTCATTCATAAGTGCAATTCCTAAGCATGATACTTCATGACATGCTTTTATGCATATGCAACACCTACATACTATATGACACATCAGGCAGGAGGTACAACTGAGTAAGCCCCGGAGGACTTACCTGGAGAAGCGCAGAATCCAAACAATAATCAACAATGGCAAGAAATCCAACAGATCAAAGATTACCTAGTAATCCCATAAATAACATAATCAGTCTAAGTCTAATTTACGCAAGGCACACAAGTCACATATGAACATATAAGATACACATAAATATGATAACTCGACTGTCTCATCATTATTAACATTATCATCTCATCTTCAGTTCTCATCTCGTCTCATCATATCTCATAAATTAGCATCTTCCTCAATTCGGTCATAACATCATCATTATCAGTTCACGACAACCGCCATACCATACTTAGCCAATTTCACATATTACCATTTCATACTCACACTTGGCACACAGGTATATATATATCATCAACATCATAATATCTAACATTTAATCTCTTAGTCATCACCACAAGTCATGTTATTAGTCACAGATATCATGCCGTTAGTCAAACGATCATATTATCATGCTAGTTAGTCATCGAATAAGCCTTATTCCCAAGTTAGTTTCAAAACCGTTCCAAATCCAAATTAACCACTTAAGAATTCCGACCCTTGAAAGTGCTCGTCAAATCCCTTTTTTTCCTCAATTGGTTTATTAAATCATTTTTCGAGTTTGAAATTCTTTTTCCAAGCCGCCACATCTAATTTGACAAATCTAATAATTTATTTAAATCCCAAATGATTTTATGTTATATTTTTAAACACCATTTATTAAACACTTTTACAAAGATATCTCTAAAACTTTTATAAAATAATTCCAACCCATCCTTTATAAACCTCCCGAAATAATATTTTATATTTTAAAACCGCAAATAATATTTTCTAATATTTTATATACCCTTAAATAATTAAATAAATAAACGGATAAACCCGAACCGAACCGAACCGAACCCATATAATAAATCCCCAAACTGGTTAAATAAATAACATATATATGTTAGTAAAAGGGTGGGCCCACAACGGCCACCTCGGCTCCTTCCTCCTCCGGATTCAAAATGAATCCCGCGCCCGCTGGCTCGTCCGCTCGCCCACGATCGCCAGTTGCTCGACCCGCTCCCGCTGGCTCGCCCGCTGTCGCTGCTCGTGCTCGCCTCTCACCCGCGCTCGCTGGCTTGCTAGCTGCTCACCCGTGCTCGCGCTTCTGCTCAGCCGCTCTCTGCGCCATCGATGATCGCCGGAGTTCTTGCCGGAGCTCACGAGCTCACCCGACCCTCGCACACAGCTCTCACTCACCTCACACACCCTCGACACTCGCCCACAACCCGACCCAAGTCAAAAATCAAATCGAAAAAGAGGAAGGAGAAACGACGACTCACCGAGGAAGTTCGTGACTTCGGAGCTCTCAATCGGAGGTTTGGGCGTCGTCAGTGGCTCGCGATGGCTCGTCGGACCTGCGTCGGACATGGGTGAGTGTGATGGAGGAGCTCAGGGGTGATTTGGATCGAAAAAGAAGGAGAATGGCTTACCGGAAGGTTGGTTCACGATCAAACGGACGGGAGATCTTCGGAGGCTCGTCGATGACGCCGAGAGCTCCGGGGGTGGCTGCGATTGCTCTTCGATGAACGAGGAGGCGGCGAGGATGACAACGACAAAGAAGGATCACCGAGGCGTGGAGTGTGGAAATGGCAACAAGAGGAGGTAGTGGATGTGTTGCTCGGGTATTTGTTCGAATCAAAGGAGCAAGGAAGGTACGTAGTTGGGTTTGGTGGTGGTACTGTGGAGACAAGGAGGAGCTGCGACGGTGGTGGCGGAGTGGCTGATGGTGGCGATGACTGAGATGGTGATGGAGAAATGGTGAAAGCGGGAAGGTGATGGCGTGAGGTGAAGGTGATGGTGAAACGGTGAAATGGTGAAGGCGGGAAGGTTATGACGTTGATGGTGATAAAGGCGCAGGGAATGGGTTCAATTTGCAGGGTAAGGTGAGGGAGTGGGTGAGGGGTTGCGTGTGGAATTTAGTTAAACCAATTACCCGGAAACAATCCCAAATACGTGAAATTCGAATCCCGCAATTAGTTCTCGAGTGTTAGTTTCCCCGAATTCCGCTATCTCGATCAATTAGATTTTCAAAATCGAAAAGGATATCGCCATCCGATAATTATTTTCAATTTTTCGAGGTAAAAGGAAGGAAATTGTTCGTCAAATTTTATATTCCGGAAAAATTAGGATTTTAAAATCCGAGCCTTTATAGTAAAGTACAAAATCGCTTTAATGACCTCATTCGTAATAGCAACGGATTTAGGCACGGTTTCAATCGTCGCTAAATCACCACTTCATTCTATGGCCTAACAAGATAATTGGGCTTTCACTAGCTTCTAATGGGCCGAGCCCAGAAATTTTAGGAGAGTAATTTATACTCAGATTCAGCCACGGATCGAGATTGTGTAATCGAATAGCTCATTCATGATATATATCCGGCCCGCCTACAATTAGTGATCCAAGGCCCACTCACCACATATTCATCGGATAGCCCATGCATGTTTACTGAATAGCCACGGATTTAGCTACGGATATTGTGTTGTGGCCATATCAGCATCGAAAACAGCCACGACAATCCTATCAGTGGCTACGTTCGTGGCTATTTACTAACACTGACACATATCGAGCCACGAAATAAGCTACGGACATCTGTTTCGTTGCTAATAGCCACGAATGTTTTGCCACGTCATACCAGGATGAGTATTAGCCACGAATATAGCCACGGTCAGGAACAGTCGTGGCAAATGTCATCGCTAGTGGCCACGAATACATGGTCGCCTATAATCCGTGTCTAAACATCTGTAGCTATTTCCTGTTTTTTTAGTAGTGTTAACAAAAAAAAATGCTCAAATTGGGTTTTACTTTTTAGAAAAGGACCAGTGTTGAATATATAAAAGGGATAGTATCCCACATTGATAATATATTGTATCAAAGCATTGCATATAAGTCGGTAGACTACTTCTTCTAATACTAATTGGTTTTACCTAGCAGAGTAAATCATTTCCTAAGTCCTAACCAATAATTAATTTAAGGATCTTTATTTTTATTATATGGTTACTTAATTATTTTGATTATAGTTTACTTTAAAAAAATTAAAAGCTATATTTTTATTTATATATTTATAAATTTATATCATATAAAATCATGCTTTATTAAAATTATTTTAAAATTATGTTGTTAAATTAATATGAATTTTCATTTTAAAATTTTATAAACATTTTTTAAAAAATCATTGAATTTAAATTTTGTTGTCTTTGGGGAATTACACTAAATAAGGGCTTGTTTGGTTCGACTTCGATTTATATGTTTGAGTTATCTTTTTCTAAATCTGAAACCCTAAACTCAAAACTATGAAAGAAAGAAAGGGAAATTCCCTGATCGATGAGTACGTGATGGAGATGGGAAAATTAAGCAGTTCCTTCCCACACCAACCTCATTGACAACACTCTCAAACTACCAATGATGACCAAATGGACGATGTCATTCGGAGGGTAGTTCTATCCATATACAATAAGCTTAATATATACTCCGCATATATATTGTTTAATTCCATTTTGAAAAATCAATGCGACTCCGTGTACGGGAAGGAGCTTCCTGGAGGTTCGTCTTCACTACCCTCAAAGATTCCTGATATATCGTCGGCCAGCGGTGCTGTTTTAGGATGGTGCTTGGCTTTCGTCCGTAGTCTACGTCCCCTTCGTGTTAGATTTAGTTTTCCTTGGTTCGTTTTTTTGTAGGGTGCGTTTTCACTTGTTGTATTGCTCCGCTCTTTATTTTCGTTTCCGTTTGTTTGTATTAACGGGTTTCCGTCTGCCAACTTGTCGGCCATCGAGATTCATGTATATCTGATCTCGAATTATTTCCTACTAAATTTTATTTTTTGAAAAATCAATTATGAATTGAGTGACGCATACTTTGCATATTGTTTAATTTCTTTTTAAACTTTCCTTCTGTGATACGCAAATAAGTTAATTATCTATGGCTTAATTTAGAGTATTGGAATAGTTTATCCATTTTGGAGATTTTGAAGAATTTTAATGTATTTTTGGTCCAACATATTCTCTATCACATTCTCCAAAATGGAGAAGCAACAGAAAAAATAGAGTGGATTCCCTAAATTTACAGCATTTAAATGATTCTCAAAATCTTTGATACGGGGAAGTTGTTAGAGTTAAAAAAAAAAATTTGAAGAATATATAATTTGTTTCCCTATTTTGGAAAAATTTTAAGGAAGCTGTTGGAGATGGTCTTAGTGGATGTCTAAAAACTTTGTCATAATTAGGTAAATATCCACTTTTTAAACAATTTAAGTAAATGCCCTTTTTTGACATTTTTACCCTTCCTTCCCTATCTCTAACGTAACCCTCTCTCCTTCCCTCTTTGACCATTTTTAGTTTTGATATTGACTGGTCAACATTAACCATTTCGGTCAATGCCTACATTTCGTGACAGTTTTTTCAGTGATAGTTGATTATATTTTTTTGGTGACAGTTGTTTCGGTGAAAATTGACGTTTTTGGTGTCATTTTATTTTTTCTAGTGACATTTGGGGGAATTTTTTGTGACAATTGATTTTTTTTTTCTGGTCACATAAATTTTTTTACGGTTGATTTTCTTCCGGTGACAGTTGCCAATATCACTTTTTCCCGGAGACAATATTTTTTTATGCGAATAGATGATTTTCCTCGTGACAGTTGTTGGTGACAGCTGTTATAACCTTAAAAAATTATCACCATAACATTATATATCAGCAAGGGATTGTTATCATCCCATATTTTAAAACGTTGAACCGTTAATGCTAAGAAAAATATGTGAAGATAACAATAAATATCACCACCATATTATATATCATCAAAATATTATCACCAAATAAAATTTTAAAAGTTTGACTAGTTTTTCTCACCTGAAATTGTCACCAAAACAGTGTCGCCAACCTATTTTCACCAACTACAAAACATTGTCACCAAACTAAAATTTGTGTACAGTACTAATGTCTTCGTCGTTGTCACCTAATATTAATTGACTTTTGTCACCAAAATATTGTCACCAAATAATTTTTTAAAAGTTTGACTAGTTTCTCTCACCGAAATTGTCACCAAAATATTATTTCAATACATATTTGTCACCACTATCATGTAACCACAAAAAATTGCCACCACCATGCTAAAATACCAACCCACTTTTTTTTAAAAAAAATTACTATCAACTTTACTTGTAATTGCATATCATATCTATCTAAAATACCCTGTAATTGTAGCACTAAAAAAATACCATGTAATTGTAGATTATATCCATCTATTATGCCCCACACATGGCACTATCAATCTAAATTGAAGAAAAAATTCACTGCTAATACACTGACACTCTCTCTCACTAACTAAATACAGAGAACCCTTCAGGTCCTCAAGCTACAACCCATAAACGTCGCAGATTTGGACTCGACTTCTCAAAGGAAGATCGGGAACTCCGGTGTCTCCATCGACGGAGCTTGGTGTTTGTCCCGTTAGTTGCGACTTGCGATCGATTTTCAATTATTCGAGTTGTCTTAGAGCTTCGATCCAAGAACAAACAAGTCAATCTCAACCCTAATTTTCACCGCACACGCCATCATCGTTGTTCCTACTGCCACCGCTAAAAGAAAAAGACTTAAGCAGCGAACAACTACAACGAAATTGATTTAGGAGACACGTGAAGGTGGCTCCGGCGAGGCTAGGCCGGCTGGAGGTGGAGGAGGAGGTAAAGAGGTTTAAGTGTGGCCTCCAATGGATAGGCCGGAGGGAGGCGGAGGAAGCATCGAAGAGGTTCAAGCATGGTCTGCAGAAGAAGAAACAACGTACCCTAATCAAATAAAACAGGGAAAGTGTGGGGTTTATAAAAATATTATGGACATTTATGTAATTGGGCAAAATAAATAGAAATTTACCTAATTAGATATCCTAGATGGATATTTGACTAAAATTTGCCATTATCTATAGATGTGTCAATTTCTTAATGTATTTTGCTTAGGTGTTTTCATGCAATTTGATCCTATTCATTCTACTCTACCTCTGGTTAATTAACAATATCATATTTTTTAGACACATTATTTAATATGAGTCCACCTTCATTACTAATCATCATAATTATATTTAATAATAAAATTTTTATCCTATATTAGTTATTTATATAATTTTAATTAATTTTCTAAAAAAAGTTATTTAATTTGAATAAATCTGACAAAAAATTATAAAGTTGTGATAATTTTTTTTATCATATATATCAATGTTCTAAAAGGTGCTAGACGGTTATAATAAACTTGATTATTTCTTTTTATTTTGTTACATATAGCACATCTTTATAATTCATATTATAATGTAATAATAATCCATAATACTACTCATAAACCCAAATTTGCAGTGCTTAACTATAGCTAAAGTAAATAAACGCAAAAGTACGCATCCGACTATCAACTCTAAACCTCATAAAATCGAAAACGATAGGTTTGACTCATAAACAAATATATCCCGACTTGGGGATAAAAAAACCCTAAGTCGACTAATCACTTGTCTAAACACTGAGACTGAATAATCATCGACCTAGACGAGACTAGGTGGGCCTAGGCGGCACCTAGGCGGGGTCTATGTGGCACCTAGGCGTTGCCTAGACATATTTCTGCCTAGAGACCCACCTAGATAGGTTTAAATATTCTTAGGCAACCTCCTGCGCTTAGGCGCGATTTTTAAAACACTTATATAAGTTAAATATTTATTAAAATTTAATAAGATTATCATTTAGCTATATTAGTGTATAAAAATTCCAATAAATAAAAATTTTAGATTTGCAATCCGGCTTATATTTATTTTTTGTATGAAAACAGGATTTTTTTTTGGCACTTATATCGCTATATATACTTTAATTTCAATAGTTCTAGACCCCAATTTAAATTTCTTGCTAGAATCATCATGTGATTTTATTTATATTTATTTTTCAATACCCCTTCATAACTAATTATCCGTTTGATCAATTTCACACTTTTTAAGATTTTTTTAAAAAAGAATTGTTAATTAAAATTTAAGTAAATAAGTTATGTAAAAAAAAGACCTTACACAAAGGAGAATCATATGAGAAGTTGAAAATTTCCGATCAACAACAAGCCGTGATCGGTGGAACCATCAAAACAGGACCAGACACCCAAAAATAGTAAAATGGGATAAGCCCAAGAAGGGCTTCATGAAACTAAATTTTGATGGAGTGAAGGTCGCCTCTGGAGAAGGCGCATCTGACTTTGTCATCCCTTACCGCCAGGGTAGCGTGGTGTCATGTACGTGGTGCACAAAACCATGGTAAGGTCTTTGTGCTTCAAGTGGAGAGTCTCGACCTTCATATTAGATGGTTGGAAGTTGTGAAGAAGGGGGTTAATAGCCGACCTTGAGGTGGAGGGAGACTGCTTGATAGTTATCAATGCTCTTAAAGGGATCTGGATGTGCCCCTGGGTTATTGAGATGTCGATCTCCGACACGCTCGGCCTTTGCAAGGCGCTTAAGGTGGTTACATTCTCCCATACCTTTAGAGAGGGTAACCAGGCAGCTGACAGGATGACACATCTTGGGTTAATGTCAACCATAGCCGAGGAAAGGTGTCCAACTGAGATCGACAACATCGTCCCAAAAGACGCTCTTAGGAAGTGGTTCAATCGCGGTAAATCGATCACTCTCAAATTTTTGCCTTGTAATATATATATATATGAATTAATTTGCCAAACCGGCCTTTTTTGGCCTTTATTATAGGAGTGTCCACCAAGCCTATTAAATTAGGTTTTTGTCCATTTCGAAAAACATAACCATGCGTGCCCCTCCTCTTTGGATCTCCTCCAATTCGCCTCTGATAATGCATATTTAGATAGGCATTATAGAGTAGTTTTAGGGTCATTTAGATGTAGATATTGCATGTTAATGAGTTAGTTTACTTGTTTGCTCATTTAATGCTTAAGAGCGGAATCTACATAAGATTTGTGCGTGATTGCAGATTCTAGACTCAAAGGATATAAGGGATCATTGATGAGAGTTGGAGGGATCATATGGAAGTAAAAACAAGCTAGAAAAGCCAAGGTTGAATGCATAAGGAAGAAGGAAGAGACGTTCGAGCAGAGAGGCGGCACCCGCAGCCTAAGAAGAACAAGGGAAGCAGACAAGCCGCACCCGCGGCCAAGGAAGCAGCGCCCGCTGCCAACAAAAAGGAACCTACTGTGTAGGCCGCGCCCGCGGCCTATGGGGCGGCGCCCGCGGCCTTACTGGGCCGGTCCAGTTCTATTTTTCCTTTTCTCCTATTTGGGCCCTGTCTTTTGGACGACGGTTTTCTAAGTTTCTTTGACGGTAATCCTAGGTTTTTAAGACTGAAATTAGGTTATGTTAGGTTATCTTTTGACTTTTGAAGAATTGAAGAACGACGTTTAGGAGAATGAGCAACTAAACTCATTGTGTTTCGCTTACGATCAAGACTTGGTTCTTTCGAATTGTGAGTTTGAATTTCTAGTTTAATTCCATCATCTATTTCAATCTCTTTGTGCTTTCATTGTTGTGGATGTTGATTCTATCTTGATTCGCGACCTCGTTAGAATTGCATCATCGCTAGGGTTTCGATTCATACATTTGTGAAACTTAATCCAAAGTAGCAAATACAATTGAGTAGATCTCGTAGAAAAGCTTGATTGTGTGAGAGATTGACTATAGGTTAAATGTTAGTTCTTAGGGAATTAATATTGCTTATAAGCTTCATATATCTTGAGACTTAGTGCTATTCCTAGGATTAAACCTTAATCCGTGTTAAGATTGCCTAGGAATAAGGGGTTATTAGAACTCATAGTATTAATAACCTATTTAAATCAAGATAAGACTAGATGGTAGGAAAGATACAACTAGAATTAAGAACTAGGATCAAGGAGATGAACCAAGGTCGAGTATCGTAGGTGAAACCTTTCAATCATCGTTGTCAACAAATCCCACCATTAATTACATTGTGCATTTCAATTCCATTTTGTTTTCATACAAACCCCCTTGGTTACTCTTGTTAGTGATTAGAACACATAGAGTCACAATAGTTCCCTGTGGATCGATTCCGGACTTATTAGCTATACTAGTTGGTTAGTTTGGATATTCTTTTGATAGGAAAACCAACGATTTCGTCCTGTCAGCCTCTCTCGCTCAACTTTCACTCTCTGCAGATCCTTCTGGCTGCGTCATCATCGTCGTCCCCTAGCCTCGCCGTCGACTACTCCCTCTTTGCAGATGGACAAAGACGATCAGACACTACTAGAAAAACGCTGTAAAGCCTCGAAGTTTTTGGCTACCAATTATTTCGAAGGTACCATCGTAGCCAATACCCTCGAATTTAGACTCGAAAAAATATTTGGAGCCTAAATACCATTGAAATAAAATCAGGGCTATTTTTCCATGCTATATAACCACGAATGTATATTTCGAGGGTAGCGTCGAGTGTATATTAGCCTCGAACAAAAATTCGAGGGTATTTTTTTAAAGCTATTGTCAATCGATGTTAGCAATGAAGTTGATAGGGGGTACACCCGAGGCTAATTTCGAGGGCTTATGGGATCAGATACTTTTTGGAGGGTAGAGTTGAGGGTGCAACAACTCAATATATATTACGAGGCTAACTTCGAGGGTAAGTTTGATCCTAAATGGTTACGATTTTTTTAGGGGGCTAAGAATGTGGCTAAATAACCTCAAATTATGTATTCGAGGGTATATTTGTAGGTGTATAACCTCAAAAAAAAAATGAATTTCCTTCGAGGGCAAGATCGAGGCAAAACTGTTTACCATACTTAATACATTAAATAACCCAACTACCTATTTTGCTTTATCAACTAAAACATACATGGTTCATCAATATTCACTCTTATACACTTTTCTTTCTCCCATAACTTTCAAATATCTCTACCTACCTTCCATTTTGTGTTCTTTCTTAGATTCGATCAAGAGTTTTGTGGTATTTGATCTTCATTTCTTGTAAGTATTCTCATTTTGATAATTATATCTTATTTTCATACAAGTTGCATGATACATGGGAAAGAATGAAAATCTATATAATTTAGAAACTGTGAGAGAGTTAGCTTGAAAATGTGGTCACATAATATGTAAATATATTAACCCCGGACATGCCCTCGATTTATAATTTCAAGGTTAAACTATTATGATTACCTTCGTCAATACTCTCGAATTAATATTTTCGAGGCTAAGCGAGTACAACCACCCCTCCCCAATAGCAACAATATTATGATTTCGAGGGCAAATTTGATGCTACATATAGCCTCCACTTATCTTTTCGAGGGAACCGTCAAGAGTGTATTCCTGGATAAATGTAGAGAACTTTTTTTTAACCATCTACCAATCTTTTGTTTCATTCTACTTGTCATACTTTCATGATCTTCTCCTTGTTCCATTCTACTTATGGAACAAGGAAAAGATCATGTGTCCTTGTTTGAAGTGTAAGAATGGAAAATTTCAAGATGGTTATACCTCGAACATTGGTCGATGTGTGAATTTGGATAAGGGTAGACTGGGATAAGATCAGTTATAATTTTCATGTATTCATGAAGAGACTTATGGCAATAGCTTTCAAAGAGCTTCTCCCTTTGACCATTGTCAGAGTTAAGCTTGTTTTTCTAATCTTTATGCTCATCAACACTAGAGAAGCGTCGTATTAAGGTCTTTCCACCATTTTTCTTTGATTGCATGGAACATCTTATTGTACATTTGACATATGAGGCGAGATTTGCGGGTCCTGTCCATTATCGGTGCATGTATCCATGTTAAAGATTCCTTTTTAAGTTAAAAGATAAATTGAAGAATTCAAATATGAAAAAGTATAGAGGGAAGCATAGTTGAAGAATATAGGCAAGAAGAGACAACGAATTTCATCGAGCATTATCCAGATCCTCAAGATCCATACAAGAGAAAGAAGCTAGATAGAAACAAAGATGGTAGAATTGACGATGACTATCCTCAGGTTTCAAAACGTGCCATGAGGTTGCATTCGAGAGCACGTTCGAGGGTAATATGTTTTCGAGGCTAATGTTGAGGTTATGTTCAAGGTTAATTTCGAGAGTATATAAGCGTTTTCTAGTAGTGAGAGATCAGATCTGGCACCTTCCTCTCTTCCTCTCTTGCCATCGTCGACTCCGTTGCTGTCCATGGTGGCTCGCTTCCTCTCTTGCCATTGTCGTCGTCGTTGATGTCCATGGTGGCTCGGATCTGGTGCCTGGTCTCGTGATTCATTACTCGGACAGGGAGGGGGCGAGATCATGGTTCATTGTCGGTTTCTGCTGCTCTAGTACAGCGACTTGCAATTGATAGGGAGAGGATGATCACCTGATAATAAGCGTGACCTTTTGTTCATGTCGACATCGACCTTCTTGCAAATGATGTTGGCGAATCGGCGACCAATTCCTTTGATCGAAGTGACAACGAACATGATCTTCTGCTTCCAATCGACATTGATGTTTAGGACACGAAGAATGTGCTGAAACCCTTCGTTGGCGACAAGCGACTGCTAGAGGGAACACGAACACGAGAGATCAAAATCATAAATCGGATCTGATTAAACCAAATTCACAGATTTGGAAGTTTGAAGAAAATAACAGAGATGAAGAAAGATCACAGATTCTACCCTGCGCTCGGCGGCTTCTCTTTCTCAGAAGGGAGCCCGGTGTGCTGTCGATGCTTGGAGAAGGTGGATTCGGAGCTGTTTATAAGGTCTTTAATTCATTTATGCCCTTGAAATTGCTTAATGTCAGTTACTTTCATATATTGTATATAGATAGATTGACATGATCTGATCTACTCCGTATTTTATAAGGTAATTGGTGCATAATATAAGGAGAGTTAACAGGCCACTCGATCTTCTCAGGGGAATTGGAAAGTGGACAACAAATGCTGAAATTCTGAAATTAATTCTTATTAGCAAAATTCGTTATGCTGAAATTAATTCTTATAAAATTGTATGAGCTACTATATCTTACACACAAGCATATATTTCAGCATTTCAATATCATTTCAACATTTTTTGAAATTTTTTTTTAGCATTTCAGCATTTTTTGAAAAAAAACTCTGGTTTCAGCAACTCCTGTGTCGAAGTAGTGATGCGAAAAAAAAAGCAACTCCGGTTTCAGCAACTTTGGTTTCAGCAACTCCGGTGTCGAAGTGGTGAAGTGAATAAAAAAAAAGAAAAAAAGAAAAAAAAAAGCAACTCTGGTTTCAGCAACGCGTGAAAATAAAAAAAATGCTGAAACAGGAGGGGGCAAAAGGGGCGCACATGGGGGGCACAGGGGGTAAGGGAAGGGAGGTGGACATTTTGTCAATTTGAAAACATGGGTTGACATTTTCCTAATAAAGTCCCTAATTATGGCCTATCTAGAAAATGCCCCTATATATAGGGTGAGGTTAAAGTGTAAAATGTAGGGGTGGGCACAAATCCCGCAAATCCCGGTCCCGTCCCGGACCCGTCCCGGTCCCGGTGGGATTTAAGGAAAAAAAAGTGAATTCCGTCCCGGTCCCGTCCCGCAAAAATTATGCAGGACGGGATGCGGGACAAGACTATGGGATCCCGCAAATCTCGGTCCCATCCCGCACATATATATATATTATATAATTTATATATATAAATACAAATTTATATTTATATTTATATTTATATTTATATTTATATTTATATTTATATTTATATTTATATTTATATTTATATTTATATTTATATTTATATTTATATTTATATTTATATTTATATTTATATTTATATTTATATTTATATTTATATTTATATTTATATTTATATTTATATTTATATTTATATTTATATTTATATTTATATTTATATTTATATTTATATTTATATTTATATTTATATTTATACGGGACAAGAGTTTTAATTTTGGTAGTACTAAAAATTTTAATAATTTAGTGATTTATATGATATATTTAGTTATTTTAAACACAAGTTACAATAATACTGTAAGGCTTGTAAGCAATTTGAAAATAAAAAATTACTATGGGCTTGAGGGGTTAGGGATTTGGGCTCTAGGAGGCAAACAAAACAATTTATTCTTCATTTTGAAATAGTGAAATCTCTATTCAATTCTAATCGGTTAGGGTTACAGGAGGCTTGTGCTACTGACAATGTTTTTTTGTATGAAATTGTGCTGCTGGGAGTGTTAACATTATGGTGATATCATTTTATGAAGCATGAACTATGAAAACATTTTTTTTATTTTTCAAGTTTTATAATATTTTATTATTTTTATTTGAGGGACAAGTCCCGTCCCGTCCCGTCCCGTCCCGTGTGGGATAAAGCCCGTGTAGGATTAAAAAAAAAGGTGAATCTCGTCCCGGTCCCGTCCCGAAAAAATTAAAGTGGGACGGGCCTCATCCCGGTCCCGTCCCGTTCCATCCCGTCCCACGCCCAGTCGCCCACCCCTAGTAAAATGTCCTTAAAGTGTAAAATTTTGGCATTTATTAGAAACGGAATACACGAGTCTAATTTTAAAAAATATGAACCGGACATGTTGGTTCTTCTTCCCACTTCTCCAGGTCTGAGAAATCCAAACACTCCTCTCTCTCTCTCTCTCGTTCTCGCGTCAGATCTGGCCTCGCCTCGTCGACGACCCAGAGCTTGCCTCGCCTCGCCTCACCGGTTTTCGTTCTCTCGCCGAAGTTTGCTAGCTTCTTCGACAGGATTATTCATCGTTGCCTCTGCTACCTTCTTCCTCCACTCCACCGCCTCCTCCGCTCACTCCGCCTCCCTTTCCTCCTCCTCCGCCCTCGAGGCCAGACTTGACTCCGTCTCCTCCCGGATCTCCGCCGTCTCCTCCCTCCTCTCTCTCCACGTATTTTACACTTTAACCTCGCTGACCTAGGGTTATCCGCCTCCCTCTGCCTCCAAGCCTTCTGGATCCTCGAAACCGGCCTCTCCCTCCACGTCGACGCCTTCATCCCCGAGGGATGCCACCGCCTCCACGTCGACGCCTTTATCAAGAATGGGACAATGTAAGTCCTCAATTTGTCGCAAACTATTTCTCTTTCTGTTCTCAATTGGGGGAATGTGGTTTATACACAAGTTAATTTGGATTTCTGGTTGGGATTGGTTATCATTTTTCGCAACAGAAGCTTCAATTTCAAATTTTGAAGTGATTGAGAAAGCAGATTTTGATATTCCTGCTTGTAAGAACTGAAGGTGTGTATCAGCAACAGTTCAACATGAAAATGGTTATTTTGTTCATCTTTGAGATTTTAATTATCTCTCATGTTTCAGCAGGCAGAGGAGTTTTCATTTTGTGAATTGCTCTCTTCCCTTTTATCTCAAAGCTTCACTGATGAAGGCTCATATGATCAATTGCGGGCACAAATTGCAAACCTGGAGATTGATTCCACCTAGTTAGTCCTTCCATCTGAAGATTTTACAGGGTCTGATTTTTAAAGAGCCAAACAAACCTGCTACTTGTTGTTCATACCCAAATACTATACGATTAAGCCCCTCGGTGTCATTGTTTTGTTTTCAAGGATGATGCAAGTTTCTGGATTAAAAACAGAATAGAAGATTTGAATACAATGTCGAGCTATCTTTTATTGGTTGTAAGTTGCTCAGTTTTCTAATAACTACTTATTTGCATAGTGAATTCAGTTAGGCTCAAAGCTTTGTACTTAGCATGTTGATTTCCAAAACATAGTTAATCATTCGCATTATAATCTTAATTATGCACATTTTAATTTTAATTATGCACTTTAATTTGAAATTGTTATACATAAAAAATAGATGGATCACCGCCGAGGGGCTCCGCCCCGGAACCCCCCAATGCGCCGCCAGTCAAAAATCATTCAAGGCACATTAACAATAATCGTAAATGCGCACTTCATATTATTATTCATACACATCGTCATTTTATTCTTGCACTTTATCATTTTAATTATGCACTTTATAATCTTAATTGTACACTTCATAATCTTATTCATACACTTCATAATTTTATTCTTGCACTTTGTCATTTCATTCTTTCACTTTATCATTTTATTTATACACTTTAATTTGAAATTATTTTACGGAAAAAAATCGTTTGAAATTTATCAACCTAAATTATGCGAGAGGTGAACCCAAACTCTCAAAAGTAAAAAAAAAAAACAAAATTAAAACATCGATTTCAAAAGTCCATCTTGTGTCTCATTCATGCACTTTATGATCTTATTTTTGCACTTTATAATTTTATATTTGCACTTTTCAAACTAAAATGGCACATTTAATTTCTAAAAATCTACATTCAAACTAAAATTTTATTTTTGCACTTTATAATCTTAATTGTGCATTTCATAATCTTATACTTCAATAATTGAAATAGGCCCATTTACCTATTTGCCCATAAGAAATTATTATATTTGCACAACATAAAGTTATATTTGCACAACATAATGTTATATGTGCACAACCTCAAGTTATATTTGCACAACAAAAAGTGCTTACACGAAAAAAAAATTGCTGGTGTGAAAAAAAAACTGACATGAGAAGAGGGAACAGTGGGGGGCAGGGGGCACACTCATGGGGCAAGGGGCACATGTGACATGAGGGTTGATAGTTTGCTAATTAAATTAGGTCCATTTACTTATAAATTAGACCCATTTAGTTATAATTAGACCCATTTATCGAATTTTACACCTTAAAAGAATTTTACACTTTAAGGACATTTTACATTTGAACCATTACCTCTCTCTCTCTCTATATATATATATAGGGACTTTCCGGTGAAACAAGTCTTACCATGAAACGAGGGGACGAATCTGATAAGTTGGATTTGAAACATCCAATGAACCAGAAAATTCCATTTTTTTCTTTTATTTAAAAAGTGTAATGGTAAATTTGTAATTGAAAATTTTAAAGGTTAAAAGCAGTTGTGGATTGGAAGCCTCTCTTTCGCCATAATCGATCACAATTTTATATATTTGTTTAATTGATTTTTTTTTCTTGTTTGAAATTTCATTTCAATTTAAGCTTTATAACAATTTTGAAATTTCAGATTTTTAAAATTAATTTGCATATCCATCGAGTAAATTATTCGTGTTAAAAAAAACGAATCTTTTTTCAAAATATTCAAAGAAAAATAAAAATTTACAAAAAAATTCGCAACTTGAAAATATTTACAAAAATATTCAAAATTGGCAGGAAAGTCAGAAAAACGCGGTCTTAGACCGCGTTTTATTCAGAAGAAATAAAATCTGGAAGTTAGAAAAAATAAGCGGAAAAAACGCGGTTTCAAACCGCTTTTTATAATTAATTTGAAGTAAAACGCGGTTTCAAACCGCGTTTATTTTAATTTGTATTTTCAAATTAAAAAATATTTAAAAAAAAAAAGAAAAGAAGGAATGAAACGCGGTATCAACCCGCGTTTCATTTATAATCACCACCTGCCTCGTCTGCAAGCCGTGCTCTGGCAAATTCTTCGTCTCCCTTCTCAAGCTTGTTCTCCTTCTCGAAGCTCTTCTCCGGATACTGCAATTGACCCGGCGCAAGATGCCGCTTCTTCCTCGACTACCGGTACATGATATGGAGCTCCTCCTCCTCCGCCTCCTCGTCGTCGTCTGCAGCTTCGCCCTCGGCTGATCGGCGTCGTCGCACGTACGTTCTGCCCTGGAATGCCGTTTCTGAAGTTCGCCATTGACGGCTCTGTAGAATCGGAGATCCATAAATTAAATTAGTTGTTCAATTGATCAAATTGAACAATCTAATTTAATTTTTAGTTGTTCAATGAAACTCCTCTCCGCCATTGACAGATCAAATTGTTCAATTGATCAATTGATCAAATTAAATTAGATGTTCAATTTTTAGTGAATAAAATTGAAATTAAATTAGTTGTGAATATTCGATAAAACTCGGATCTGTGGGTTGGGGGCACCATGGATGAGGGCTGCATCTCTCTCGTCTCGACCTTTCCAGGGCTGCATCTCTCTCGTCGCGACCTCGGTCTCCCATCGGCGACGACAGTCGGGGGCGCCATGGATGAGGAGGCGGAGAAGGTGGAAGAAGAGGAACAAGAGGATAGGCTGGAGATGGGGCGCCGACGAGGGAGTAGAGAAGAAGATAGCACAGGGCGGCTTACACATGAAACGCGGATTGATTCCGCGTTTCATTCCTTTTTTTCTTTTTTTTTTTAATTTTTTTAATTTAAAAATAAAAATGGGGATAAACGCGGTTTCAAACCGCGTTTTACCCAAAAGTAATTATAAAACGCGGTTTGATACCGCGTTTCTTTCGTTTGGATTTTTTTGGCTTTCAGATTTTACTTCTTCTGAATAAAACGCGGTCTAAGACCGCGTTTTTCTGACTTTCCTGCAAATTTTGAATATTTTTGTAAATATTTTCAAGTTGCGAATTTTTTTGTAAATTTTTATTTTTCTTTGAATATTTTGAAAAAAAATTCAAAAAAAACAATTAAATTTTCATTTTTAACAATCTAGTTATTCATATTTAAATAACTAATTTTTCACAATTATCAAACTAATAATATACAGGATAGTTGTTCATAGTTAACTACTTACTATTCAAATTTAACAAACTAATTATTCAAATTTAAATAAGTATTCATAGTTAATCCTAAATTATTCATATTTATTGGATAAATTATTTATATTTAAGTAATTACTTTTGAGCACATTGTAATTTAATCTGAATAATTAATTTATTAAATATGAATAATTTTCAAAGAATTCTTACCTGTACCTAATTAGTGACTTAAATCTGAATAAATAAATTACCATACATTTGAACAATAATGAAATTTTGATGCCGATAAATAATTGGCAACTAAAATTTGAATATTCAAGTCACTGGGTGTGAATAATATGGAGGTATTAATGCTACACTCGTGCAAGACAGCGAAGAGCCGAAGACTGAGTACTCTTTCTACATAACGGAACTTCATTAGCGGTTTTCGTTAACTATCCCAAAGGGCCGGTAGAAAGACAAGATTACCTTAGTAGAGCATGTACAAAAGCTTCCCTAAAAAATTATCCAAAATAGAGAATTATAAATCATATATTCTGAATATTTTAGGGCTAAATTCCAACATCTTCTTCATTATAGAGTTTACCGCAAAATATATAGAGTTTTCTCCAAATTTAAGGAATGATCTCCATTTTTTCTTCTCATTCTCTATTTTGGATAATGTAATGGGGAAGCTGTTGGACCAAAATCAATCTTCATATTCTCCAAAAACTCAATATGGAGAATCTGTTGGGGTTGCTCTTAACTACCCTAGAGAAACAGTTTGTATTTAACCCCACGTGGCCCTCCCATTCACACGGTTTTGTTGATCACATCTGAGCCGTTTATTTTCTTGATCCAATGGACATAATTCCTCCCCTCGTTGCACTGTAAGAAGTATCCTCACCGAAAAGGCCTTATATATATATATATATGTATGGTCGGGTTCATGTGAGAAGAGGTGAACCGGTGAGAAGGAAAGAAGTAATTTGATTGGTCCACGTGTCCAAAAGTGAATTAAAAATAGAAGACACACGGATTCCCCCAATTAATTAGTAACACCTACACAAATTAATTAGTAACACCCCAACTCTCACAAGTAATACTAATTAATTGCACGCGCCAATCAATACAACTTACTAATTAATTAGACAATGTACGTACATGTTAAAGTGTTTGCATTGACTTTTAAAAATTATTTTTTGGCATTTTCACTTGTTAAAAAAATATAAAAAATTTATTTTTGGGTGTAATTTAATTTTATCTACACATAGACACCCACTTTGTATATGTTTTTTTGAAAAAAAAAAAGTGGTTCACAAGTTATAAAAAAAGTGGTTCATCAAGTTACCAAGAAGTGGTTAAGCCCTTTTACTCTTAGTGATTCAGCCCTTTTACTCTTAGTGGTTCAACCCTTTTACTCTTAGTGGTTCAGTCCTTTTATTCATAGTGGTTCAACCCTTTTACTCGTGTGGTTCAACCCTTTTTACTCTCAGTGGTTCAGCCCTGTTACTCTTAGTGGTTCAACCCTTTTATTCATAGTGGTTCAACCCTTTTACTCGTGTGGTTCGACACTTTTACTTATAGTGGTTCAGCTCTTTTACTTATAATGGTTCAGCCCTACAAAGAAGTGGTTCATGAAGCTATAAAGAAGTGGTTCATGAAGCTATTAAGAAGTGGTTCATGAAGTTATAAAGAAGTGGTTCATGAACCTATAAAGAAGTGGTTCATGAACCTATAAAGAAGTGGTTCATTGAGCTATAAAGAAGTGGTTAATGAAGCTTTAAAGAAGTGGTTCATGAGGCTTTAAAGAAGTGGTTCATGAATCTATAAAGAAGTGGTTCATTGATCTATAAAGAAGTAGTTCATGAAGCTTTAAAGAAGTGGTTCATGAAGCTTTAAAGAAGTGGTTCATTAACCTATAAAGAAGTGGTTCATGAACCTATAAAGAAGTGGTTCATTAAGCTATAAAGAAGTGGTTCATGAAGCTTTAAAGAAGTGGTCAATGAAGCTTTAAAGAAGTGGTTCAGCCCTTTTACTCTTAGTGGTTTAGCCCTTTTACTCTTAGTGGTTCAGCCCTTTTATTCATAGTGGTTCAATCCTTTTACTCGTGTGGTTCAGCCCTTTTACTTATAGTGGTTCAGCTCTTTTACTCATAATGGTTCAGCCCTATAAAGAAGTGGTTCATGAAGCTATAAAGAAGTTGTTCATGAAGATATAAAGAAGTGGTTCATGAAGCTATTAAGAAGTGGTTTATGAACCTATAAAGAAGTGGTTCATAAACCTATAAAGAAGTGGCTCATGAACCTATAAAGAAGTGGTTCATTGAGCTATAAAGAAGTGGTTCATGAAGCTTTAAAGAAGTGGTTCAT
This sequence comes from Persicaria maculosa, assembly GCA_963922045.1. Classification (NCBI taxonomy): domain Eukaryota; kingdom Viridiplantae; phylum Streptophyta; class Magnoliopsida; order Caryophyllales; family Polygonaceae; genus Persicaria; species Persicaria maculosa. Next base: position 17,450,836 of record OY998257.1, on the reverse strand, counting down.
GAACCTATAAAGAAGTGGTTCATGAACCTATAAAGAAGTGGTTCATGAACCTATAAAGAAGTGGTTCATTGAGCTATAAAGAAGTGGTTCATTGAGCTAAAAAGAAGTGGTTCATGAAGATTTAAAGAAGTGGTTCATGAAGCTTTAAAGAAGTAGTTCAACCCTTTTACTCTCAGTGGTTCAGCCCTTTTAGTCACTGAACCACTCTCTATTTAGTCACTGAACCAATCTCTATTTAGGCACTGAACCACTCTCTATTTACTCACTGAACCACTCTATTTAGTCAATGAACCACTCTCTATTTAGTCACTGAACCAATCTCTATTTAGTCACCGAACCACTCTTTATTTAGTACTGAACCAATCTCTATTTAGTCACTGAACCACTTTCTATTTAGTCACTGAACCAATCTCTATTTAGTCACTGAACCACTCTCTATTTAGTCACTGAACCAATCTCTATTTAGTCACAGAACCACTCTTTGTTTAGTCACTGAACCACTCTCTATTTAGTCACTGAACCAATCTAAATTTAGTCACTGAACCACTCTCTATTTAGTCACTTAACCAATCTCTATTTAGTCACTGAACTAATCTCTATTTAGTCACTGAACCAATCTCTATTTAGTCACTGAACTAATCTCTATTTAGTCACTGAACCACTCTCTATTTAGTCACTGAACCACTCTCTATTTAGTCACTGAACCACTTGGTATAAAAGCCCTGAACCACTTGATATAAAAGCACTGAACCACTTCATATAAAAAAGTGGTTCATGAAGTTGTAAAGAAGTGGTTCATTATGTTTTAAAGAAGTGGTTCATGAAGTTACTCCATGAACCACTAGAATTTGTTTCATGAACCACTATTATATAATAATTGTAAAAATTTTATTTTTCTTTATTTTCTTTTAATGTTCATTTTTTAATTATTTATTTTCTTTATTTATTTAATTAATCAATACTATTTATTTGATAAACCACTACTCTTTATTTGATAAACCACTATTTAATAATTGTAAAATTTTTACTCTTATTTTATTTTCTTTTAATATTCATTTAAATATAGATTTCTGTGCTGAACCAATATAGATTTCTTTTAATATTCATTTATTTATCTATTTATTTTTAAAATATAAAATAAATATTTTCTGTGTTGAACCAATATAGATTTCTTTTTAAAAACAAATTGAGTAATGGACCTAATGGTGAACACCAAATTGAAGTTTCTCTCAGGTGTTAAGGTTGTTCATTTGAGTTGAATGTTCGCACTGTATCAGTGTCCATTATGAATCCTTATAAATTGAACAAACTTGCAGTAAAAAGATAAGAAAAGCGGTTGTTATTCACACCCAAAAAATTACTATATTCACCACAAATTTCGTTTAGCAATTTTTCAACGTAATTGGTGCGCCTCTTTTGGCGTAGCTATGCGATTCCAATGGCGCAGGGTATTTTTATTTTTTGATACCCTGCCCCTCTTGAGTCATAGCCCTATGGATCAAGAGGCGCAGGGTTTTTTTTTTTAAGATAAAACTACCCTGCTCCTCTTGAGTCACAGGGTTGTGAATCAAGAGGCGCAACATATTAATATTTTTGGAAAATAAATTAGCAACCTTTTTGTAAAAGTAATTATGTGATTTGTAAGTATTTTATATTTTAATTATAAATATATAATTTAAAATATAATGTACAAATGGATAATTATTTTAAAAAAATTTGACCGTATACTCAATAAATTAAGATAAAAAGAATTGCAATACGTAAATTAAAAAGAATTATATATGAAAACATTCAAAGTTTTGTCGAATATATTTAAAAAGAATCATATATGATAACATTTTAGTTTTATTTAAATGTGCAAATATATTTAATTAGATTAATGTATATTATTAATATATTGGTATCAATTGAGCAATTATAATAAAGAAAATAAAATTTATAGAAATAATAATGTAGGCGCAAGTAATAAAACTATCTATATCTATATTTATCTATATCTATATAAATTCTTAAAACATAAGAGTTTTTGCTTATGTGTCACATCTAGGTTAATCCTCTCATTTTTCTTTTTTCAATTGATTTTTATTTTTTACATAACAAATGGTTTTAATTCAAAATATTAAATTAATATGTAACATATATATATGTTAAAATCTATATAATATACTAAAACAGAGGCCATTGGCGCGACCTCGCGGCCACGGAATTTTCTGGATTAAAGCGGGATTATTTTTGCTTGCGTGGCATTTTCTGGATTAAAGTGGTATTATATTTATGGGCCACATCAATTAATAAAAAAATATAGTTTGCTAAAAACTTATCTTTCTTAAAATTTTAATGACAAAATAGTTTTCCTTTGAAATATTTTAATTTTCAAAAGATGGATAAGGTAACTGCTAGAAGAAAAAAAGGATTTGTACGTACCAAGAAAATATTAAATAACTACAAGAAAAAAAAACGGATTTGTTCCAAGAAAATTAAACTTGAAGAGATGATAAATTTTTGTCAAATATATTTATATTAAAACAACCCTATGTAATATGGATTCACTTTATTGATCCCATTTCACGATCCCATATTTCTTAATAAATATAATTAATTAAAAATTTAAAAGTCATCTATATATTAGTTTTAAAAATCCTTAGGGATTAAAATAAAATTTTCACTAAAAGATAAGATTTTTACTTAAATATATAATTTTGTTTATAAAAAATCTCATGAAAAGATTATTACTAACTTTTAGCAACAATAAGAAAAGATCGATCTATATAATAATCATAGTTGATAAATTGGTTGAATCATCATACGCTAGTATATATCGGCAAAATCTATCTCATATAGTAAATATGAATTAATTGTTTAAAATATATATATATATATAAACAGATCAAATAATTTTATTTGATCTAAAAAAACATATAAAAAGAGATCAAATATACTACGAAAAACACTCGTGTTTATACTAAAAAATAACACAACTGAAGATATAAAAATTTATCAAATAATCTATCCAATTATGTTTAAAGATTTCTAACCACCTACATTTTGACTTAGTTTCTCTCCATTAAGGTGAAAATGATGTTAAATTATATGTTATTATCATCTGATTGAGTTTGATATATTTTCTAATAATTTTAGACAAATTTGGTCAAATAAGTTAGATAAAAGATATAAAATTATTAATTGATATGGTTAAAAGTGTTTAGACTACACGAGTAAGCGACATATAAGTGAAGTTAACCTCTTAGTTGTATATTCAATTTCATCTAACGAGATTTTACTTTAATTTATTTTACAATTGATTGAACGTTTTATTAAAATATTTCAAGCACAAAATTTAATAAAAAAATATTTCAAACAAATTAACACCCTTCTCTTCGGAGTTTGTTCTTATAAGTTTAATTCAAAATATTAAACTAATATTTTATTTAATTGTATAATATTAACTTATTTAATTATTAAGATTTTATTTAATTGAGCCACATGACAATTACTTCTTAATCATAGATTTAGTGACCAATTGAATTTATAATTCACATATTTATCTAATCTCTTGTTGGATGTTATTCATGACGCGGTTTTGTAAAACAAAAATATTAACATATGTGTGTGTGTTACAAAATGCTGATAAAAGTTAAGATAAAAATCATAATTTTTTTACCATTGTATCTTTTAATTCTCAAATAATTTTTTTTAATCTCATGTAAATTATAATACATAAATATAGATATTTTAAATCACTCAGTAATCATAATATTAGTATCATTGTAACTTTGTTTAAATTTGATGTGTCACAACCAATAGTTATATTCAATGTTTTGAATTAAGCTCAATAATTAGTACATAAATTTGAGTTAAGTCAAACAGTTATGTTAGATTGAATTCAATATTCTGTAAAAAAGGGAAAAAAACATGATTGGTGGAAAGGAGGGGGAGGAGAGTAGGATAAAGCGGGATTGGTTGAAGTTGCTAAAGTGAAGGAGAATTCGACACCTAAGCAAAGTCTTCTAAATTAAAGTAGTATATAGATATAGATTACATTGCAAGAATTAAATCAATAACGATCAATTTAATATATCTATCCAACGGATTTAGATTGAAATTATTAAAACTGTTAAAAATTAATCATTTGTGGGGGTTTATTTTTTAAATAACTTTTTTGGTTGTTTGGGATGACCAAAATAAACAAAAACATGTTAAAAAATAAGCTACAAAATGGAGGTTATTTGAGTGTTTATTCTCCCTTTTAGCTTATTTGGCTTGAAAATACCACAATACCCCTAATAACAACCAAATAAACTCCACTTTTTACAAATAAATTGTTTTTCTCCTCACACGGAGATTATCTTATTGCTTAAATTTTTAACTACTTTTACCGACATTTTATAAATTTTACCCTGTTTATAATTTTAGTCAGTTCATTAACCTCGTCCTATACGAACCCCGGTTTTACTAGATTTTATCCGATTTTACTTACTTAAGAGGCGTTATTGAGATTTGGGAGGAGGGGAGGTTGCAAAATCCGATTTTATTCGATTTTATCCGATTTTAATTACTTAACAGGTCAGATATACCTAATAAAGTATAATGACTAACTAAATAAGCAAAAAATTTGACTAAAACATGTTTCGTACATCGCATGTGCATGCTCACTAGTAACTTCTATAATACGAAGTACTAGTTAACTTCTATAATATGGAGTACTAGTTAAGATTCGCACTTCTATCAAATATGTAGTATTTGATAAGTGTTATTTTATTTATATCTAGATTATTTTTTATGGAAAAAATTATTTATATCAAAATTAATTATTTAATAAATTTTATTTTATTTATATCTATATTATTTTTTGAGACCAAAAATAATTTATATTTATATTTATATTTTTTATTTATTAAAATCTATATAAATTATTTATAATATTGTATTAATGTATTCTCCGTACACGGACGGGACCTACACTAGTTTAACATAAACGACTTGTGCTTTTATAAGTTTAATTAAGTCAATGAATTTATATAATTATTTTTTTAACTTAGTTTAGCCTATAAAACAATTTATTACGGGCTACATGTTTGGAATATTTTTCAACTTTATTTAACCAGTAGAACAATTTAAGGATGTTGTGATTAAAAAAATATTTAAGGATGCCACTCATAAGCCATAACCATATGCCTCCTAAGGCGTACAGGTTGATGGAAAAAAATTAACAAATCTTTTGGGGTGTAAATAGTAATTTTTAGTGGTGCAAAGGCAATCAAAGATAAAAAAAAAGGGTGTTTTTAAATACACCGCAAATCCACCTTTAAAAATGCACGTTGCTTTCGACGTGCAAACCACCATCACTAATTAGCACTTTTAAATAATTAATTAACTCACTTTAACCCTGCACGTCGGAACTGACGTGCAGAGTTTGTGGTGTATATAGCGGAGGCGTAAAAAAATTAATGCAAACCGTAATTGCTTTAACCGAATTCGAATCAATCGATTAGAAAATATCCGAAAATCAACCAACCCCAAAATCGAAATTGGAGCATCAAGATAAAGGCAAAAGCGTACATCTAGAGAGCAGCCAGTGGTGACAACGACGACGGTGAGATAATATCGGGTGATGACGGAGTCCAGACAGCGGCGGACGAGGAGGCGGAAGAAGTGGTTGAGGAACTTGCAATCGGCGATCTGGGGGATAGGGTCGGAGAAGTAATCGGAAGAGAGATCGTCAGTAACGAGGAAAGGGAGCAGATTTGCGGGGGAATCTGGTCAGAGAACTGGTTGCCGGAGCGGACTAGGGTTTGGAGGATGCGGAAGAGGCGGAGGTTGAACCGACCGAAGAGACGACTATCGGGTGGTATGAGAAGGAGATCGAAGGAGATAGCCATGGGATCGCCAGTGAGAAGGAAGAATCGAGGGAGATAAGATCTTGAACAGGGAAGGAGATCGATCATTGGAACCAAAAAGATGAAGGAGGAAGGGATCTGAAATATAGGGAGGCGCGTGAGGGAGTTAAAATTTTAGATCTGTTTTAACCAATCAGAGTCCTTCTTTCCTTCTTACCGGATCGGTTACTTCTCATATGAACCCTCCCTTATATATATATATATATATATATATATATATATATATATATATATATATATATGGAAGGGTTCAAGTGAGAAGTAGTGGATCCGGTGAGAAGGAAAGAAGTGATCTCATTGGTGGAAATATGTCTGATTTTTTCTATAAAAAAAATACCCTCACGCGCCCCCGTATCCTCTGTTGCGTCCTCTTCGTCTCCTTCCCACACTCCTATCTAATCCGTTGTTTCGTTCACTCGCATAGTCGCATCTCTTTTCCTCATTCACAACTCCTTGATTTCGGCAACACCACAACTCCGCCGCCGCGCAATCTGATTTGATTGGAATTTTTGACTCTTCGTATTGATTGGAATTTGGTGGTGTTTAGAATTGATTTGCTTGAATCAATTCGTCCAACCCTCCGGCGACCCCTCCAGTCCAGTCCCTTTCTCTTGCAGGAGTTCTGTTACGATCCGACGAGCTATGCGCTCAATTTCGACGACGAGGCGGCGCAGTTCGACGAGTTTCCGCTCAACAGTTTCTTCGCAAGGCTTCCGTCGTCTCCTCAACTGATAAATCGCTCAGGGAAAAGGTTTCCGATGACCGTTTCGCGCGAGATCGCCACTTGCAGCTAGCTGGATGAAGAAATATATAATCTGGTTGAATTCTGATTTGGTGGCTTTAGCTTTTGATTAATTGTAATTTGGAGGAGATTAGTGGTTTTTTCAATTGTAGATTCTAATGGAGGATTAGTCAAATTAACTATGAGTTCATCGATTCTTATCAATCTGTTCTGGGAAATAGTAATGTTGTATAGAGATATATAAATTTTGATGTTTATCGATCTGTTCACTTCGTTTGACTAGATTGTGCAAAGTGCGATGATGTATATTATATTATTATTACAAATTTGTAAATAATAAATAAATAAAATTATAATTATAAATTATAAATTATAATAAATAAAATTTGTAAATTATAAAATTATAAATTATAATAAATAAAATTATAAATTATATTAAAGAGGGGAAAAAATTGTAAATTATAATAAATAAAATTATAAATTATAAAAAAATTATAAAATTTGTAAATGTTACCCAATTGGTTCAGTGACTAAATAGAGAGTGGTTCAGTGACTAAATAGAGAGTGGTTCAGTGACTAAATAGAGATTGGTTCAGTGACTAAATAAGATTGGTTTAGTACTAAATAAAGAGTGGTTCGGTGACTAAATAGAGATTGGTTCAGTGACTAAATAGAGATTGGTTCAGTACTAAATAAAGAGTGGTTCGGTGACTAAATATATATTGGTTCAGTGACTAAATAGAGAGTGATTCAGTGACTAAATAGAGAGTGGTTCAGTGACTAAATAGAGAGTGGTTCATTGACTAAATATGTAACGGCCCGGATATAAATATCCGGGATACGTTTCGAAGGTCGGATACCTTCGTTCGGATGTTGCAATTCAGGTACGGGTCGAGGTTTCAAACCTCTAATCAGTCGAAGTTTCATAAATTCAGTTTAACGAAAGTAAAGCGGACATATGATTTAGATACAAAAGCCACGGCAGAGCCGGGTCAAAACCAAAACAAAGTGGGTGATTGCCATTTGTCAAGTTAGAATATATTAGCCGGATTCTTCGATTCGCCAAAAGATTTCCCCGTCACAGAAGCATGGAGCAACAAGAGCGGTACCGAACACTATCCACGAAGTCAGGCCTGGTGATCGCCTGCGGGTCCTCTGACCGCGCTGAGGCCACATAACATGCCTATGCCTAAATAAAAGATGACTAATTAATGTGGTACAAGATTTAAATCACACTATCATGCCCCTAGTATATATATAATATGCAGAAAAGAACTGTAAAGGGCCCAAGACAATGCCAAGTGGCATATCCCTCTCCTACCTCTGCACCCCTTCTCGTTAGTGCAGAGACTGGCCAGTTCGTTGCTATAGCATAGCATATCGTCGTGGTGGTCCACTCACCCACGGTATCATCATAACATATATATAAAAAAAATACGTAAATCTTGCCCGATGGTGCTGGGCTATCATATCATGCTCATATCGACTCGATAGACTCAGGGCACCCGATGGGGCTAGGCTACCCTATGACCCTAGCAAAGACTCTAGGACTATCACAGATAACGGCCGTTCTGTTTCAAACACACAAAGTAAACACATGCTCAGTTCAATGCAATCCTAGCATGATACTACATGACATGCTTTAATATGCAACAAAACTACACATTACATGACACATCAGGCAGGAGGTCCAGGTTACTGAGTAAGTCCCGTAGGATACTTACCTGTTGATGCAGAACAGCAAGATAACACAAGCAAGGGCCCAAATGCTAGTCCAAAGCAATCCAAAAGCAGTACACACCTATCATCAAGTCATTTCCATAAGCTACCTGACCAACATTCATACGCACGAAACCCAAGTTCCCAACATCCTCAAAACCAACCGATGGTAAAACCGTTTTCTAAAACCTTTTCGATACGATCAAATCGATCAAAATCATCTTCCAATCAAACTCCTTGATAAAATCATACCAACCATATTTTCAACTCATAAATCCCAATTTAAGTCAACTCATGTTCAAAATACTTTCTCAAATCATACTTGGCCAAATTCCGACATTAAACGTTTAAGCCTTAACCAATTTTCCAAAATCATATTATAGGAATCATTCCGGCATTTTATTCCAAAACCTTATCAAAATCAATAATTCATTTCTAGAACAATTTATAGAATACATAAAATATTACACACTCCAAATAATATTTAGATATAGAAAATTTACCAAAATCAATCCATTTTAACAACCCGCCTTTATAAAACACAATACTAACTTACTTTATCATTTCTAAAACATTTAAATAAACACCACATAAAATCATAATAATATAAATATATATCAAATAATACCAATTTTAGTACCTTAATAATATCTACCATCAAACTAAAATACCACATCATATAAGGTAGAACATATATATATATAACCCAATATTAATCAATATTACCTTTAAAACCCTTTTTAAAATATATTAAAAATTTCGGAATACACACACACACACACACACACACACACACACATATATATATATATATATATATATATATATATATATTCCCCAATCAGAATTTACAATTATTATAATATATATATATAAAAATAACATAACAACAACACTATAAATATATATATTCGACATCAACATTAACCCAGCCCGAAAAAGATCCCAGCCCAAGGAAAAGCAAAGAGCCCAAGCCAGCAGCCCAACCCGATGGCCCCAACCCGGATCCGTATCCGGCCCACGGAAAGCAAGGAAGAGAAGGAAGGGAGATGGGGCCGGGTGTGCTGACGGGGCAGGGGAGTGGGTGGTTCACCTAAAAAAAAGAAAAGAAAAGGAAACCCGGTCCACCAACAAAAGAAAAGAAAAGGAGGAACCGTGCAATGAACCCGTCTTCAACCCAAGAGAAACAGAGCAGGAGAGCGATGGGGAAGAGAGGGAGGAGGAGAAGCAGCTCGCCGGCGGCCCTTCCGTCTGAGATTCCCCCATTCCGATCGAGCACCGATTCCAACCACACCCATACAAATAGATTTCTAACGCAGCAAAGGAGGAGGGAGAGAGAGAAAGATTACCGAGTCGCGGCGCGATTCCGACTCCGAGGGGCTCCGAGGGCGGCTCCGGTTGCGATTGGTGGGAGAAGAGCGTCGATTGAGTCCTTCTAGAGCTCCGGTGAGCGCGAGAGGGCTGCGCTCGGGGCTTCGCGGTGCGCCTGGGCTTGGGACGAGGCCCCTGGGACACTAACGGAGGCTGGTTGCTGAGTGCTACAGGTGCTCGGCGTCAGGAAGAACAGGAGCTGGAAAGGGGGAGTTCAGAGACTGGTGTTTGGGGGTGGAGAGGCGCTGCAGGGGTGGCGCCGGTGGTGATGGTGGTGAGGTGGTTATTGGCTCGGCAACCCGATGAAAGCCCTGGGTTCTCAACGGCTAAAGGGGAAAAAGGGATGGGTTTGAGGGCTTTGTTTGCTGCAGGTGGCAAGAAAGGAGAGAGAAGAATGAAGAAGAAAAGGGAGGAATGGAGGAGAAGGTGAGCTGGGTGGCTTGGCGTGGGAGCAGAGCAAGGGCAGAGGGATGCTTTGTCATTTTGTCCAAAAGGGTGGGGCAATCGGGTGAGGGAGAAGGGCTGCAGAGGGGACCAGCCGAGAGAGAGAGAGAGAGATAGATAAAGAAAAAGGGAAATGGAATTATAAAAGAGTGGTCCTTACATAAATTGAAAAGATTCCCGGAAATTCAAAACTCGAACCCGCTAATCCCGACGCTCGATCCCAACAATCGAAAATTTAATCAAAATTTCTAATCCGAATTGATAAACCTCGTTGATCAATAAAATAATCGAATAGAACTTCGGAAAATATCTTCAAGTCTCGAACTAAAATTAGCGAAATAAAATCCGCTTTTTAAATCTAATTTGAATTTATACCGGAAATCGCTTCGAAAGATTTAGAATAAAATATATTGCTCAAGGACGGAATTTTAAAAAATTTCCCGAATTATAGAAATTAAAATAATACTAATATGATACTAAAATATATTTGGTCTTTACAAAATAGAGATTGGTTCAGTGACTAAATAGAGATTGGTTCAGTGACTAAATAGAGAGTGGTTCAATATATCAATCGTCGTATGAATAATCGCGCTGGCGGTGATGAAGATAAGCCGAAGAGATCACTGGATCCCGTCAATTTCAGTGGAATGTCTCTCGATTCCCTTCCTAATTAATTACCTTGCATCAATTTAGCTTGCCATCTGCAAACTCAATCTCTCCAATAAAAGTCAAATGGGAGTATTTACAATCGGCTACTGTATTTATGCATTTGGAAATTTAACTAGCTGTGTGGAATGAAATTTAAATAGCTGTGTGGAATGATTTGTAAAAGTCAAATGGGAGTATTTACCATCGGCTACTGTATGAGAAACTAGAAAGTGAGAAACTAGAAAGTATTAGTTTATAGACCATTTTAATTTAAAAACAAATAAATAAATAATTAAAAAATAAACATTACAAAATTTAAAAAGTATTATTATATAGTAGTGGTTTATGAAATAAATTATAGTGGTTCGGTGACTAAATAGAGATTGGTTCAGTGACTAAATAGAGATTGGTTTAATGACTAAATAGAGATTGGTTCAGTGACTAAATAGAGAGTGGTTCAGTGACTAAATAGAGATTGGTTCAGTACTAAATAAAGAGTGGTTCGATGACTAAATAGAGATTGGTTCAGTGACTAAATAGAGAGTGGTTCAGTGAATAAATAGATAGTGGTTTAGTGACTAAATAGAGAGTGGTTCAGTGACTACATAAAGATTGGTTCAGTGACTAAAAAATTTAATTATAGAAGTCGTTCAGCAGATATAAATTAAAAGTTGTAAACTTATATTGAGGTAAGTAAACTCTTTTAATAAAAGGAGTACAATAAAACAAATATGCATTAAAGACAAGAAAGTTGTATTGGTATAATTTATACTATATAGTCTATATGGTTCAGACCATATATACTATATGGTTCAGAACATTTAAACTATATGGTTTAGGGTTTTTTATACCAAGTGGTTCAGAGTTTTATATCATGTGGTTCAGGGTTTTATATCAAGTGGTTCATCAAATAAATAGAGAGTAGTGGTTCATCAAATAAATAGCGTTGGTTAATGAAATAAATAGTATTGTTTCATTAACCATTTTATTTTAAAAACAAATAAATAAATAATTAAAAATAAAGATTTCAAGAAAATAAAATATGAGTGAAAATTTTACAATTATTAAATAGTAGTGGTTCAATAAAGAGTAGTGGTTCATCAAATAAATAGCATTGGTTCATGAACCACTTTATTGTAAAAACAAATAAATAATTAATTAAAAAATAAAATTAAAATAAAATAAAAGAAGAGTGAAAATTTTACAAGTATTAAATAGTAGTTGTTTAACAAATAAAGAGTAGTGGTTCATCAAATAAATATATTATTTATATGTTCATTGACTAAATAGAAAGTGGTTCAGTAACTAAATAGAGATTGGTTCAGTGACTAAATAAAGAGTGGTTCAGTGACTAAATAGAGAGTGGTTCAATGACTAAATAGAGAGTGGTTCAATATATAGTAAATAAAGAGTGGTTCAGGGTTTTAATACCAAGTGGTTCAGAGTTTTAATACCAAATGGTTCAGTATTTTTATATTAAGTGGTTCAGTGTTGTGATAACAAGTGGTTCAGAGTTTTATTAAGTGGTTCAGAGTTTTATGAAGTGGTTTTCCTTATTATATGAAATCAACATCACCAAAAGAAATTAATTGAGCAGCTGTAAAATTCCTTAGCAAATCAAATCAAGATATATATTTACAGAGCCAAATCCAAAATTGTACTAGTTGGACGATTTAATTTTCAAATCAAGCAATTAATTAAACTAATTAAATCCAAAACATTTCAATTTTCAAACAACAATCGGGACTTCTTCAGAGGGTGCGGGCTCTCCACACCGCCGGCAGGTTCAGTCCGCTCAGGGTAGGAGAGGGGCGTCGGACGTCGCGCCTGGTGGGTCCAAGGTGTGCTCGACGGGGTCGATGGGTGGCGAGGAAGCTCCAGGCGCCGGTGGCGACTCGTATTCGCCTGAATCCGACCTCGAGATGCACGAATCTGGGAGGCACGGGAGGTCGAGGGCGAGGAGAAGAAGGGAAGCTAGAGGGAGATATGAGATTCAGAAGATCGAAACGGTGAGGAGCGAACCGGAACGAGAGAGAGACGAAGAAAGCGAGCGAGGACCACCATGAGCGGATTGTGAGGAGGAGCCGAGTCTGCGGAGTGGAGAGAGGGGAAGCGTGTGCACACGCGCCTATGGGGATGGGGGGTGCGATTGGGGGAGTTTTTGATACGGATTTTGGGCTTTTAGAATATTTGGATATCCGCCCGTGTTTCAATTAAATAATATTATTTTAATCCTTTGTGAACAATGAAATCACTTCTTTCTTTTTTACCGGACCAATGTTTCTCACCTGAACCTGACCCTATATATATATAATAAATGAGATAAATTAACAAAATTATAAATTTTGACCATTAAGGATGTTTGGAAAAGGTTCAAATATTATGTTGTAAAATTTTTTGGTCTAAAGATTCAATTATTGGGTTACGGAGGGTATTGATTTTAACTTATCGAACTAAAACCTTCACATTTTAATAAAAAAATATATTTTATTAAAAAATTGCCAAAGAAAAATAAAAAAGTAGTAAAAAATTAAACACCTAAAAAAAATGAAGATGATGACGACTTGAATGAAAATGTAAATTAAGAATCGTTTTCCTTTGGTTGTGGCATCTGCAAACCGCTCACAGCGGAGCTTTGGGCAATCTTCAACGATCTGAGCATCGCCAAGAAGCTGAACCACAATCGAATATATATGGAATCGGACTCTTTGATGGCCTGTAAGTTGCTGAAGAATAGAGAAGTGGAGCCTAGACTGGATCACAGCTTGGTTACCCGGTGCAGGAGACTGATCGGAGAGGATGGGTGGGAGGTCCGCATAGCCCATGTCGAACGCGAGGCGAACAAGACAGCTGATGCAATGGCCAAGGGACACACGATGGACACTAGCTATATTACTGAATATGCATCTATTCCTAATTTTCTTTGTACTATTCTCAACAAAGACATGGGAATTTAGCTCCATGAATTATCAATAAAACCAGAGGCTTTGGCCCCTTTTTGAATAAAAAAAAAAAAAATTAAGAAGCGTTTTTTTTTTAATCAAACCAATTAAAAAGTGTTGGTGTGTGTCTATGATTTTTTTCCATATGACACTAACAAACAAATTAACAGCTTGTTACGGTTATGAGATCGATCTAAACTTCTGTTAACGAATCTCCATGCGCTAAAAATCAAGATTGGTTATTAATTAGACAAAACGGATCTTAGATGTCGACATAAAATTTGTACACTTTTATTTGTCTTAAACATGTATACATGTCTTTTCCTAATAAATGTATCCAACTTTTCATCATAAACAAAATTCTTAGAAACGGTTAATTAGGATAGTATTTTTGGGTGAATGGCGATATTTTATAACATTTGATCAAATAGGGAACCAAAAATTAAAATTTGGATGGTTTTATTAAGAAAAAATTTGGTCAAATATCCATTTACAAAGGCTAATTAGGTAAATGTCCATTTTTAATGGGATATTAAGTAAATGTCCACATTTTTCTGTAATTCCAATTTTGCCCTTCATATAAATACCCCCTCCAATGTTGCCACCCCCGTCTCTTTCATTCTCCCCTTCTCTCGTTCGGCGGCGATCCTTCATTCCTTCGGTCGTAACCGTCTCTCTCATGCTCGTGTACTGGTGTTCGCCGGCGCTTGGACTGGTGTTCCCGTCCCTCTATTCCAGGTAATCTCTACTCTTTTGCCCCTTCTCAATCTCTTCCCCTTCTTTCGATTTCTTTCCCCTTTCGATTTGAGGAACCCTAGCATGTGATGATTTTGATCAACAAGAAGAATACTTGTGTAAATCGGTTTAACAGACTTCATCTACGTCTCATTATAAGTTCAATTTGTTGTTAGCATGTACTGATCAGATTTCGGATTCGGATTTTTGTGAAATTGTTACTACATTGCTTAGTTGTTTGTTTTTGTATCCCTAATGACACTCTATTTTCGTTTTTTAGGGTTTGTTTGTTCCTAACTACTTCAAATGGAGGATCCAAAAGGTTAGTGTTCTTCTGTAATGACTATAAGTTTTTCTTTCTTTATATGTTTGTTTGTATGTATGTTTGGTGACAATTGATAGTTTGGTGACCATTGTTAGTTTAGTGACAACTAGTATATAGCTTGATTTTATATCATCACCTTAAATGAGACTCTCAGGGGTAATATCATCACCTTAAATGAGACTATGTTCCTTGTGGTTTTTCTATCGAATTTATGTTGTTATTTTGTTGTTCTTTTAGTTTGGTGACAAATGTTAGAGTTATGTATTATATTTGGTTACAGTTTTGTATTTATTGTTTCCAGGTTCTAAATCTGTAGTCATTGCTCGTGGTGATCCATTAGCTCAATTGCAATATATTATTCCTCCTGTGAAACGTTTCCGTGGGTGTGCAAATGTTTATTCAAAGCTGGAGATTATCAATCTTATAAAACATGAGTTGTCATCGGATGATTGGACTTCGTTATTGGATGGCTGTTTTGGGAACATTGTGCGTGCAGCTGATAGGATGACTTTCTATCACCAACTAGTTCATCATATGCTTCTGCATGAGGTCAATACTCAGAAGAACTATGAAATGTGGTTCAAAGTCAATCATACTTTATTGAGGTTTTCTTTACTGGAATTCTGTTGTGTCACTGGGTTGAATGGAGTAGATGATAATGTTGATATTACTGGGGATGTGTCAATGATATCTTTCTTTGGTGTTCCTCACTTATCAGTAGCTGAACTTCTTGATTTTTTCTCCAACGAACCGCTTGATTCTGTCAAAAAGCTTCCTATTGCCTACTTGTTGATCATTGAGTGTGTGCTGTTACCCCAAAGGAAGCAGTATATTCGAGAAGAATTCTTCCCTCTTGTGTGTGACAGTGAGAAGTTATTAAGGTATCCATTTGGTAGGGAGGTTTATTCCGACACATTGTATTATTTGAGGCATGCCATGAGAGCTGATCTATCCAACTGTTCACGGGGGAGATTCGTTTATAACTTGTTTGGCTATCCTTTTGCGTTTCAGGTATATAGTTGCTCACTAGTTGTTGTTGTTAATAGGTTTTTTAAGGTTTTTTTCACCATTTTGATGACACTAATATCTTACATTTTTGTCTACTTTTAGATGTGGATTTTGGAGGCAATTCCCATGCTGGCAACGCTTACAGATTGCAAATTTTCTCATGTTGCTGGATCTCTTTCAACTATGGTGTGGTATAGCTCCCTTAAAGTGACTTCCATTAGGTTTAATAAGTTTCAAGATATCTTCTCTAAAAGTTTGGTAAGTTTTTTTTATTTTACTGTTTTCATATGTTATGGTGCTTTCATAAATTCTAAGATCATCTATTTTAGTTTTATTGGTGACATATTATATTTCTAAGTAAACTTTAACTTTTATTTTCTTAACAGGGCACTATATTCCCTCTGTATGCTGAATTTATGAAAGCACCCGGTCTAGTGTTTGATGAAGAAGCATATGATCCTTTAATTGATGCATATGTTGGTAGTCCTTCTCATGTTGGAATTGAGATATTTGAAGAAGGTTCTGCAAGGTTCTTACGGATGCAAGCTCATCTTATCAGGAAAGAAGGTGGTAACCTTCAAACAGGTGGCACTGAAGCTGTTGTCCCAAATCCTCCTCCATCAAAGAAAAGGAAAAGAGGTGTGGCAATGAAGCCGACAATGGATATGGGTGACTCAACAAAGTATTCTGGTGACACATCTGATTTTGATCCTCCATTGCGTAGTAAGAATTTGTCTAAGGAATCTGTTAATGAGGATGTAGATCTGAACGAGAAGGATAAGGAGAAGGTTGGCGATAAGAAGGCTAAGGAATCTGTTAATGAGGCTGGAGATAAGAAGCAGACGGATAAGAAGAAGGATGGCAATAAGAAAGCTAAGGTCTATCATAAGTTTAAACTTCAAATCCCTGCTGTTGTTAAGAATGGAGATAAGAAGCAGAATGATAAGGAGCCCGTTGGACATACTAAAGTTCCTAGTGGTGTTTCACCGAGTTCTCTTCCTACCGATGATGCACATTCAGATATACCTCTATGGGCGAAACAACTTTCTGATAGAATTGCTGGTGTTGAGCAGATCTGTAAAGGTTTTATGCCTTTTTTTGAGAAATTTGAGTCACAACTTCAGCAATGTATTGAGAAGCTTGAGGCACTTGACAAGAAGTTTTCTAACCTTGAAGCACGTTCATCTCAACCAACAGTTGGTAGTGAGTTTGATTTAGAACGGCATCGAGCTGAACTTGATGCTTCTCTCAAGGATGTGATGGAGGACATCAAGGCAAATTGCTCGCAGCCATCTGAGCATGGACATCTTTTTTGCGGTGTTGATGACAGTCCAGCTTCTGTCCAGGATAAGGATGATGGTAATGCAACTCATCATGTCCCTTCAAGTGATGACACTCCAGCTTCTGTCCCCGATAAAGATGATCATACTGCTGGCCATCCTCTCCCTGCAGGAGATGACATTCCAGCTTCTGTCGAGGAGAAGGATGTCTCTAATCAAGGTGCTGCAGCAGATGTCACTGAAGCTTCTGATGATGGTGATATTGAAGTTCCTGCAGTAGATGTCACTCAACCTTCTGATGATGGTGATAATGAAGTTTCCGACTCTAAACAACATGGAGCGGTGCCTTGTGGAAGTCTTGCTCTAAGACGTTCCCATAGATTGGTGAAAGCTGGACCTTTGAAGCACACACCGTTCACTTCTTTTAAGAGGAAGAAGAAGATGATCAAAGGTCTTCCACGCCAACCAAAGAATAGCTTACTTTCTGTTGATGATCGCACTAAATTATATGAGTGGATTCTCCCTGTTGGGTAAATATTCTTTCCTTTTTGTCTTTGTTTATTCAATTTTGGTTTACTTGATTATATTTAGAGCTTGTACTTTTATACTATATACTATCTTATATATTTTCTTATTTTTGCATTTTAGTCGCCGTGTCATTAGTGGTGGTGAAAATGACCTTGATAATGCATGTTTCAAGTTACTTGTGGGGCATGAATTGTGGCTGACTGATACTGTAAGTATTCTTACTTTTCTATTACATTTTTTTGGAATTGATGACACTGTTTTGGTGACAGTCAAAATTAATAATATATTCGTATGTTCGTATATGTTTTGTATTTTTCCAGCACATTAGCGAGGCATTGTTTCATTTTAGGCAGCGTATACATGCACATCCAGACAAGTTTGCTGCTATTCTGATTTTAGATTGTTTTTGGATCCAAAAGTTTATGGATGGGGCTTTGGAGAGATATGAAAAATCAGGTGATGGTGACAAACTGTTTTTGAAATATTTTGATGGATCTCTCTCGCACACTTTTGGGAAGTCTTGGGTTGGTGTCAAAAAGGTCTATACTCCACTCAATTTCGACAATAAACATTGGGTGGCCTTAGAGATAGATTTGGATGATAAGAATGTCAATGTTTATGATTGCAATACAAGTTATTACTCACTTGAAGGAGTGGTTAATAAGTGTGAAGAATTGTGCAAACTACTTCCAAAATTGATGCTGAAGAGTGGAAGATTTGGAGATTGTACTGGCAGACCTTTTTCAGTCAGGAGGATTGCTGGTCTTGCACAAAATATTGGAGGGTATGTTTTTGTCTTTGTGTGATGACATATTTTAATTCTTCATCTCCCATTTAGTTATAATTTAATTTTCATATGCAGTGGAAGTTGTGGTATGTATACCATCAAATACATCGAGTGTCTTGCATTTCAAGGTGCCATTGAAGCTATTTCAGACGAGTATATGGATGCTTATCGAGAGAGGATGGCTATGGATTTGTTCAAGAAGTGTTGGACATGGGATTGTTAGGACTCTGATCTGCGCGCACCTAGGCTTTTATTGTCACCGTTTTAGGATATTAAGTAGTAGAATGTTCCATGGTGCTTGTATTTTGTTACTTATTGCAATCTGACTATTATGGTGACCATCTCAACTATTCCCCTTTATTTTGGAAGTTTATATAGTCGGAAAATTGGGGATTTATATGAAGTAGTTGAAACTTGTCTAGTGCTTGTATTGTGGAAACTCTAAACCATAAACAATAAACCATACTGTATATCAAATTTTCGTTTGCTCGGGTTTAGCATATCTAGGGTATATGCTCTCCTAGTTCTAGGGTATCAGTTTGGCAACAAAAATGCATTAATATTAGATGAAAACTGTGATGACATTAGTACTGTACACACATTTTAGGGTTTAGGGTTTAGGATTTAGGGTTTAGGGCCTTGACCCTAAACCCTTAAGACTAAACCCTAAACCCTAAACCATACTGTACATCAAATTTTCCTCTGCATAGTTTAGCCCCTCTTGGGTTTATTATCCTCTAGGTCTAGGGTTTCAGTTTTGTAACATAAATGCGTTATTATTAGATGAAAATTGTGATGACATTCATACTGTACACACATTTTAGGGTTTAGGGTTTAGGATTAAGGGTTTAGGGCCTTGGCCCTAAACCCTTAAGACTAAACCCTAAACCCTAAACCATACTGTACATAAAATTTTCATATTCACGGGTTTAGCACATGTAGGGTCTATGCTCCCCTAGTTCTAGGGTTTTAGTTTAGGGTATAGGGTTTAGCACCTCTAGGGTCTAGGATTTGTAGTTTAGGGTTTGGGGTTTAGGGTTTAGGGTTTAACACCTCTAGGGTCTAGGATTTGTAGTTGGTGACAATGTGTTGGTGACACTTTTTTGTCCTTGATGACAATTATTTTCCAAAAAGAGGTGGTTGATGAAAATTTGTTGGTTACACTTTTTTGTTATATAGTTGGTGACAATAGAGTGGTGACAGTGTTCTGTTGTTGGTGACAATAGAGTGGTGACAGTGTTCTGTTGTTGGTGACAATAGAGTGGTGACAGTGTTCTGTTGTTGGTGACAATTGAGTGGTGACAGTGTTCTGTTGTTGGTGACAATTGAGTGGTGACAGTGTTCTGTTGTTGGTGACAATTGAGTGGTGACAGTGTTCTGTTGTTGGTGACAATTGAGTGGTGACAGTGTTATGTTGTTGGTGACAATTGAGTGGTGACAGTGTTCTGTTGTTGGTGATAATTGAGTGGTGACAATGTTCTGTTGTTGGTGACAATTGAGTGGTGACAGTGTTATGTTGTTGGTGACAATTGAGCGGTGACAGTGTTCTGTTGTTGGTGACAATACAGTTGTGATCATTTTTTGAAACCAATGTTCTGGATTTAGTGACAATAGAGTGGTGACAGTGGTCTGTAGTTGGTTACAATAGGTTGCTGACAGTGTTCTGTAGTTGGTTAGAATAGGTTGATGACAATAACTTGTAATATAACAGATCGTATGGTTCAAAAGATAGCTAATTGGATTGTAATATTGTTCAAAACATAACTTGTAATATGGTTCAAAACATAGGTAATTGCCTTGTAATATGGTTTAAAACATAACAAATTGACTTCCACAGTATTAAAAGTATGATTAGTAATGTTGACTATGTGTATATGCTGAGTTTGTTTCTATATCTTCAAGTATTTGCTAAAGCATTTTTGTCACTTTCTGTTGTGGTATTTGTATTCACCAACTGATGGCTTCCGCTTCTTCTGTGGCCTCCCACTCTTCCTGCGAACCGATGGTGGATAACATTTCTGCATCTTGATTTCTTCGGGAACAATCCATTCAGCTTCTGATAAAACGGGATAAATGGTTTCATGGTATGCCAAATACCATGATTCATTCCTGTAGTACTGACTGACAAAATTCACAACACTCAATCCTTTTTCTTCGATGGCAGCTAGTGCATGAACACAAGGAATTCTTTCCAGATCAAACACCTTGCAAGTAAAAGATTTCGCATTCAAATCAACCAAAACTCTGTCATCTCCACCCAATATCTCAAACTGAAAGTTATTCAAGTGCTTGACGTTGTACTTTCCTGTTTCCTTGCACCTATCTAGAACAATCTTGCTCACGTTTGATGGCAGTTCCATGTTGTTCTCTTGACACTCATTTCTGCGTACATTGAACCATTTTGATAGCTTCTTTCTAATCTCATTCAAACATGCAATGACGGTGTAAGATCTGCCTTCCCTAAAAATAGAATTTAAGGTCTCGGCATTATTTGAAGTCATTATGTTATACCTTTCTCCCTTGCAATACACTCTTGCCCATTTCTCTACATTGGCTTCCACAAGATACTTCTCCATTTTTGAATTAAGCTTAGCAATACACCCAAAGTATCCGTTGAACTCATTTATCGTGTAGCTCCTTGCAGCATTATCAAAGAGGTTACAAAGGGTCTTCTTCTTGTATTTTGACCTGATATTCTGCTTCAGGTGCCAAATGCAGGCGCAATGGTTTGCAGATGGGTAATAGGCTTCTATTGCTTTTCCAATGCTCCGGTGACGATCAGAGACAAACACTAGATCTTCTGAAGATGGAATTAATAGCACTAACTTTTCAAAAAACCACCTCCAAGATGAGTCATTTTCTGAGTCAACTATTGCAAATGCAAGTGGATATATCTGTTGGTTTGCATCTTGAGCAGTTGCCACTAGAAGAACACCACCATATTTTGCTTTTAAGAATGCACCATCCACAACAATCACCTATTAACATAAAAAGTTATTTCTATTAATGCTCTAGTGACGATTAGAGGCAAACACAAGATAAAAATTATTTCTTTTTAAGATGGAATAAGTATGACAGATGCTTACCTTTCTCAATATGGGAAATGCCCGAATGGATGCTCCAAATGAGATGAACAAATACTTGAACCTTGCTTTGTCATCCACCTGAATGAATGTTGTTGTACCAGGATTGTTTTGCTTCAATATCCAACAATAGGCCGGTAATAATGTGTAGCTGTCCTCTTCTGTTCCCCTTACCATGCTTTGAGCTAATTCTTGAGCTTTCCATGATTTCCAATAGCTCACCTTCACTTTATAATCACTTCTCATCATGTTCCCAATTTGCTTTGGTGTAGGACCTTCATTTATATCCTCGTACCTACATTTGTGGCAAATATTAAACATTTCTCATGCATCAAAATCATATATTGGTATATAATATAAGTAACAGATGATTAAACTTTCACCTTGGTTTTATCTTTTCTGCCACTACTTTGTAAGAAGCGGGATGACGGTGTTTCAATCTCACTTGCATATTGCATGTATGGGCTTCAACGTATTTCTTTACTTCAAATATATTTGAACCATCTATCCTTGTAGCATGTATCATCCATTGACATTTGTCATCAACGCATTTTGTTCTAAAATACTTTGGTGTTGATTTTTTCACCTTATAACCAAATGCTTCTTGGACAGCCAATAATTCCACAACAATCTTGAGCTCCTCTTTTGATTTGAAAAGTCTTCCCAAACACATTAGAACATTACCCCTTTGCTGACCAATAGTCAGTGCATAACTTTTCTGCATTTCAGTGTCAGTTACACTCCCCTTAGTTATGCCACTACTATTTTCCTTATCATCCATAACATCACATGGATTTCCATCATCACTTATATAAGCTTCGTCCTCAAAATTCGACACAACCATGTCTTCAATAACATAAGTACCCTGGAAATACTCATCAGCACATAATATCATCTCCTTTCCATTTTCTTCATTTACCCTTCTAATCGTAGAAATATACAAAGGTAATGTCCAATCCACTTCCTTTAATTCACTTATTTGCAAAAAAGTTCTAAGATCAGCATTATTTTCTATAACAAAAGGCTCTTTTGTCCTTTGGAATGGGTGCAAGTGACTCAATTTAAGCTCAAAAACCACCCTATCAATATCAAATCTATCAATAACATCTTTCTTTAACTCTTCCAAGCTCAATGTCTCTTTGATGACAATAACTTTTGAAGTTACATCACCAACAAAACTTCAATCACCCTCAATCAATTTCCACTCTCCTCCAAATTTCACTGTCAGCAACTTTGTCTCCATTTCTGCATTTTTAATAAATGATAGCAACTAAGTATCACCACTATTTAACTATAAAAAATATACATTAACACATGTCACCAAATGCACATTACTCAAGTTTTTACTGTCATCAGTCATCAAAAGTCTTATATGTCATCAATCTCATACCAACTTCTAAATTGTATTCAATCTATTCTACAATATTGTCATCAACTACTTATCAAATTCTTGTTTACGCATGTCATCAATTACATATTGCTCAGAATTTCAATTGATGACAGTTCTATATGTCACTAATCTCTGCAGAAGTACTAAATTGAGTTCAATCCATTCAATAAAAGGATTCACTATCATGCTTAATATGAAAAAGAGATGATTATTACTTGAAACAAGATATAAGATGAAAATTTGATGATGAATCTCTTCACTCTAAGAAGGATGAAGAATCAAACATAACGATCCGAAATAGTATTCAATCTGATCGAATTGGTGACAAATTGTCTTCGATATGTTGATATAATCTCTATTCGTAACTCGATTTCGGTTGGATTCACCCTAATATGAACAAACCACCGAAATCCTCTTTGATCGTATTGGTGAGTGCCAAAAAATCTTCGATTTGAGGACGAAATTTGTCCTCAAATCTGAAAATAGTTTGAATCCGAGGATCAACCTCCCACAAATCCACCAAAATCGCCTTGGATCAGATGCTTCTGTGAGAAATCGAAGGAACTGACGAGGGAGACGGAGGTCGTTGAAGATGGTGTTTCATGCGGGATGGGAGATGCGTTAATTGGGGAGATATTAGAACAGGGGCAAAATTGTCATTTATGGACAGTTTTTTAATTATGTCAAAAAGTGGACATTTCCTTAATTTTCCCTCATACTATGGATATTCACCAAAATTTTCCTTTTATTAATAAAACTCTTAATTTAATAACTGGGTAATTTTTATTATTTTTTATTATTTTTTTATCTATTATTTTATTTTTTAAAAAAAATGAGATGGGTTGGAGCAGACCCCAGTCCGTTCCTCGGTCCGTGCCTGCACTTGATGCAATTATGTATGCAATTATGTATGCAATTTTTTATATCTTTTTTATTTTTACTCGGACCGTTAAGCAAAATATATATGTCACATTGCTATTTATATAATATCAATTTTTTATTTATATAAAATATGTCACTTTAAGGTAGGGTTGTTCAACAATCGGTTTAAACCAATTTTTTCAACCGAATCGAACCGAAAAAACCAGACCTAAACCGAATCTATGTGTTTCGGTTTAGGTTTTCGATTAATGGTTTTTAAAAATTCGGTTTGAACCCGGTTCAGTTAAACCAAACAAAAACCAAAATTTGTATTATATGTATTTTTATTTTATATTTTAAATTGTAAACTAAAGGTGTAAAATTGTAACCCTATTACTGACTATTGTTCGTCTGTCTCCTCGCTCGCACTCCTCGACTCGCAGCACAGTTCGCCGCCTCTCCTCCCGATGATTATTCTTTGCATTAGCATTATTGGTTTCAAAGTGGATTATTTAAATTGCAATATTTATGAGTTTTTGCATATGGAATTGAGGTGAGAGTTAATTTTCATAGCCTAAACACATTAAGAGTTGAGAGCAAACATATTATCCCTATGAGGTTGGATTTAAATTGCCTATGCCTATGGATTGCTCATATATGTATAATGATGTTAAAATCACTTGATTTACTTTGTTGCTATGCTTAAGATGTTTTATGACAAGGGCGAAGACTGGATGGATGTGTTGTAGGTATTGGTTATTTCTTAAGGACAAGCAAGTCTAAGTATATGGTGTTTTGATGTGTGCATATTTGAGTATTTTTAGTAGCTTTTGTGTTGGGTTTGATATTGTTTGAGTAGGTTTTTGTATTATTTGAGATATAGAGGTCTACACAAGCTTTGGTTGTGTTTTGTAGGTTTTTGAAGCTGTTATGGGGCTATTTTGAAGCATAACAAGGAGTGGAGAGAAGTTAGAAAGATGCACGAAAAGAAAGGAGGAAAAACGAAGGAAGAACAAGGCAAAACAAGGTCATGTCGAGCACCATACCGACCTTGTGGCCTCGTTACTAACCTCCGGAATGAGCTAGGAAGCAACAGGAGAAAGACATGGTGATACCGACCCTCACACCGAGGATCTTGGGTTGTTACCGACTCGCTAAGAAGAAGCACGAGATGAAATCACCGTCAATCGACCCTTATACCTGAAATACTCCAAAGTACTTTTGGGTATTTCAGTTTTAATGAAAATAAATTAACTCTCTTATATTAACTCAGTTTCGGTGGATCACAAAAGGACCTCATTCCGCGTCAAACCAAGACGTTGATGAAGTCCCGATTTGGTGTGGACTGCATCTACTGGAAGGCTCGCAGGGCGAAGGGCTCCGCAAAGGAAGGCTTGTACGGGACCGACGAGGAGAGCTACGATCGTAAGGCCTCATACATTTACATGCTTGAGCAAGCAAACCCCGGAACCATAACCACACTATTACGTGATGAAAACCAGAAATTCAAGTATGTGTTCGTTAGCTTGGGGGTTTCGAGGACGGCCATCCCATACTTGAGACAGGTACACCCCTGCCACTTGATTATCCTACCAAATGGCCAACCTTATCTTACCAATAGTGAAACTCTATCCTACGACTATCCATCCATTACAAATATTGCCAACTATCTAGACTTATCCTACCAATAGTGAAACTCTATCCTACCACTATCCTTCCATTACAAATATTGCCAAATGATTCGTTGACATTGCCAGGTATTCTCGGTGGATGGAAGCTTCTTAAAGGGAAAGTATCGTGGATGCATCATTTTTGCAATGGCTGAAGACCCAAACCACAACATATACCCTGTTGCATTTTCCATTGTGGAAGGAGAGAATGATGCCTCTTGGGATTTTTTTTCCGTCAAATGAGACGCATCATCCCGGATGAGACCCATGTTGTGTGGGTTAGCGACAGGCACATGAGCATCACCAAGGGGATTCGAGGGAGCTATGACTTTGCAAAGCATAACCGATGCACTTACCATCTCTTTCAGAATATGAAGGCTTATCATAAGGCGGGTAGACTACAATCCCACTTCTTCCAAATGTCAAGAGCGTACACCGTTGCGGAGTTCAATGGGTACTACAATGCCTTCAAGTCTAAGTCGCCCAGTGGGGCAGATTACACTAAGCTGGCAGTTTTCTCCAACTAGGCCAAGGCTTTCTATCCTGCCAATCGGTTTAACATCACCACGACCAACCATGCAGACTGCTTGAACTCGGTATTCCTTGAACCTCAGAACCTGCGTGTAACCACCCTGATGGACTGCATACTCGATACCGTGGCAAGGTGGTTCGTCGAGCGACGGAAGCTCAGTTCCAATCCTGACAAGGTTGTGACCAACCACGTGGACGCCGTTACCAGGGAGAACGCCATGTAATCTATATGTCATCAAGTGAACACTTTGAGCGAACACGAGTCTGACGTCCGCAAAGGGCTCTCCTCATGGCTAGTCAACCTGTCCGCTCGGACCTGCACATGTAAGCACTTCGATATTGACCAAATCCCATGTGCACATGCCAACGCAGTGGCCAAGGTCCGTCGGATCGACGTCTACTCCCTCGTCCATCCTCTGTACAGAACAAAGGCTTGGTGCACGCGCTACGAATATGTCGTCTACCGAGTGCCAGCTCATGACACCTGGACGGTACCTCCAGAAATTGCTACAAAGCGTTGCTTTCCCCCGGTTGTGAAGCATACGCCGGGAAGGCCGAAGACCAAGCGCTATCCGTCCAGGGGCGAGGCGAGGGGGTCAAAGCGCCATCGAGAGTATTGTGATTAGGTGGACGTTCATGTCAACTGTCATGTGTCTTCAAGTTCACTTTTATATCAGTAATTTTGTGTTTGTGTCCAATATTTTTGAGATTGCAATTTCCGATGTGACATACCCTTATGCTTATGGTTTTGTTAAAAATTCCGTGCATTCTGCTGATATTTGCTTAGACTAACCTTGCTTTGATTTCCACTCAGTAATCAAGCACAACACTCTATGTATAAGTGCTTCTGTTGATTTCCCAGTAAACTATTTATTCTCTGATTTCATGGGCATGCTTTTAATGGAGTTAGCACAGGATAGATTCTAAAACTCTTGACATAATTTGTTTCATACAAAGCTTCCCAAAAATGCAGACACTAGAATCAACATTGCTTTGTTGTTCTTTGCTGCCTATTTAATAATTGATTTTGCTACTTGCAATGAAAATGATGCTTTGCTGCCTAGAACAATTGACTATGATTTCTGAAATCTTTTGGGGAGACTCACTGAATTTTTCTGGTTTCCATTCTTGATAGATTTTCAGAGGTCCATCATTTCAAGAAACCATATGATGAGAGGGCTTTGAATTTGTTGAAGTCGTGTGCAACTACTCTTGTGGGAGAATATCCTGAGATAGTATTTGTGTTTGGATTCAGGTATTTTTTGTTGAACTGGTTTCCATTCTTGATAGATTTAGGTATTTTTGACAAAATTTGTTGAACTGGTTTCCATTCTTGATAGATTTAGGTATTTTTTGGCTTTTGCCAACTTCTGTTGCTTTAATTTGAGTGGTACCCTTTGCTGTCAACTTGCTTATAGTTAGACTACCTTAACTTTAGGCTAAATTTGTAATGTGTGATTATTAAGTACAGTATACCTGTATCTAAGAGAGTTGCCTTGACAACATTTTGGGTTAAACTTTATATATACATTATATACTGATCATATTTGTAAAAAAAATAATATGAATACCCGTGGATAACAACTAGTATGGAAAAAGCTCTCTTTTGAGAGTCCCAATACTCCTCTTCCGGGAGCCTAATCCTCCTTCGGGAGCCACCAGTCCTCCTCCTCGGCGTGACAAATCTCGGCTTCGGTCGCCTCTTCTCCTCCTCGCTCGGCCACCCTTATCCTCCTTGCTCGGGTGACTGTTTTTCAAAGCGGGGGCTTCCATCATGGGCACTCTCCCCTCTCTTCTATCTTCTTGAGTATGCTGGAGAATGAGTAAACCCCCTTGCGGAAATAAGCCCCAAATCCCTGAATGGTTTGGGTTTGGATCGATCAATCGATTTCATTTCTTTGTATATCCGTTCTTATAACCCTTTGATCCATGTTTAAAATTTCTTTCCCCTTTCCTGGACCCAAGTTTAAAAATTTTCAATACCCTTAGGGTTATTGTTTTGGAGCACTCCTTCTCCCCAAATTTGCTCCTAATTAAATAAATTTGAAAGTAGTAAATTATACACCCTCCGCTTCAAAATAAATGTCGTTTGTCGTTTTTTGCACGCTTTTTGAGGAGCTAAAGACACTATAAAATATTATTTTTTTAATTAGTTTTTTTAAATAATTTCATACTTGGTAGTCATAAGTATAAACTCATCAAAACAAATTCATTAAAAACATAATATTTTATATAGTTTTTACCTCCTTAAAATGCGTGTAAAAAAGTCAAACGACTTTTATTTTGAAACAGAGGGAGTAATAAATAATTAAAATAAATAATCCCGGTGGGATTTGCGTTTTTCCCGTGTGGGTTTCTGGTGCGTTCGGTTCAGGCGTTGTATGGCTCTACGTTTTGGCGTGACGGGATTTTCTTCTCCGTTTGATGGGGCTCTGGCTGTCGGAGTCGGGATAGGCTGGGGTCGTGGTAGTGTGTATCGAGGTGTCTCCTTTCTCCGGAAGAATGGTTCCTTGGAGGTTCGTCTTCACTGCCCACAAGTGACTCCTGATGTGCCGCTGGCCTACGATGCTGCTTTAGGGTTGTGCTTGACTTCGTCTTTCATCTACGTCCTCGTCTTGTTCGATTTAGTTGTGTTTTGTTTCGCCATTGTAGTGTTCTTGCCTGTCATTTGCACCAACTTTGTATTTTTATGTTTGTTTAGACGGTTACCCGTTTGCCGACTTGTCGTCCCTCGAGGTTCAGATATGTTTGACCTCGAATTTTTTCCTAATTAAAAAAATACGAACTTTAAAATTCACTAACTCATGTACAAACTATACCAGTATTAACCGAAAACAATAAAACTTCAAATTCCAACCAATTTTCAAACCAAATGATGGTGTGGCACCCGAGAAAAAGATTTTGGGTTCAAAATGAAATAAACAAGTGAGTTAGATGAAATATTATAAATTATCCAAGCTATAACTCGCCTTCTTCCTCTCATCATTTTGAACAAGGGCAGTGGCGGCGAAGACACGTCAGCGAAGATGGCGATTGGTGGCAACATAAGGGTGGCGAGGGGTTCGATGACTAGAGATACGATGATAACTGTTGGCCCTAATAACCATTAGGATCGTGTGTTTGTAAATTATTTTACAATAATCTACCAGTCTATCTTGTTTATTTTATTTTAAGTCCAAAAACACTTTCGGTGATCGGAATTTGAAACCATAGTATTTTTGCTTAATATGGTATAGTTTGTACATGAGTTAGTAAATTATAAAGTTTGTATTTATTTTTGTTAAAAGTAGATTCTTCGTATTATTTTGTGTAATTTTTAGGACGTCTTAGAATAGTCAAGGATCATCCATGATCATCCCGTATGATGATGTTATTGTAACTACATGCGTATTAATAAATCATGAAATGGTGGTAACTAGACAAGTTTTTGGGCCGGTTTGCGAAACTGTTACCCAAGGCCCATTATTTGCAAAAGTAGACAAGTCCAATTTTGGGGCAAAAAACAACCGGTTTCTCTCAACTGTTCATGACCGACCATCACAGGTGTGGGAGGGGGAGTCATAACTGTTCATGATTTGAACGATTTATAAAATAAAAAGGAGGAGGGAGAGAGACGGGTCATTGTTCAGTTCAAGCGGGAGAGAGACGAAAAAACTCAGAGGAAAAAAGGAAGGAGCGAAAGACGGGAAGGCGTCCCCTAAAATCTCAACTCTTCGAAGGAGCAACTCACCGGTTGAAGAAGCAGGTAAACAACTGTTGGTGTGTAAATTTCTGTTCGAAATTGGGGACATGGGGGTGCGGTTAGGGGCGGTTTTGGAATAAATGCAGATGGAGGGTGGTTGCCTAGCAGTAGAGGAAGGAAATAGGATGGGTTAGAGGGTGCAATTGCAGTTTTGGTTGCCACTGCGATTTTGGGGACTTGGGGTGCGATTAGGGTTTGTGGGTGTCGGGAATCGGATGGGTTAGGGGTAGGGGATGTCGGGGAAGAAATTGGGTGCAACTGGGCAAGGACGGGTTTAGAGATGAGGAGGGATACTAAGCAATCCAAAAGGTTGGGGATAATTGGTAGGGGAAGACTGCTCATGTGGTAGGACGGAGTATTGATGATGGTGTCTGAATTTTTGGTAGCAGAATTTGTAGGATTGGATAATGAAATTGGTAGGATATATTTGAACAATTGGTATGCCAACGATGGTGTCTGAATTTTTGGTGAATTCGTTTTGTAGTGTTGAAACCCTTAGTGCCCACCAACTGTTTGATGAAATGTCACAAACAGATTATGGGTTACTTTGGCTATTTGTTGTGTTGGGAAATAGGTAAAATCAAGCAAACTTGTCTGAAATGCGAAATTGGTAGGACAGCAGTGAGGATAGCATAATTGGCAAGACAATAAAATGAAATTGGTAAGATAGATTTGAACATTTGGTATGACAACGTAGGTGACCTGAATGTCTGAAAGTCTTTGTTGGTGGTGATTGTGATGCAGGTACCCTCTGTTCATTCACCTTAAAAAATGGCAAAGACAGGCAAGAAGAAAGCCCGGGTAGGACCGAGCAGCCAGGGGGTAAGGAAACTGAGATAGTTACATGGTTGTGCTTGTAATGGTTGACAAAAAATTTTGGAACCTAAGATTGTTACATGTATTGCAGGCTGTGCTCGCTGTTGCGGAAAAAGACCACTTCCTTGGCAGGGCCTTGTCGCATTCCAATTTTGAGCTGCTCGAAGGCCTAGACTTATCCATTGACCGCGACGATTATAAGGCCCTAACGAAAAGCCAGCTCGGGGGCATCGTGAGGATGGGCTCCAGAAACAAATTCGCTGCACAGTTGGTCCACTTTTGCCTTCTGTGGCAGCTCAAGACTAGGAAGCAATACGAGACGTGGTACTCCCTCCAGGGGCATCACGCACGATTCTCTTTGAACGAATTCGCGCTCATAACGGGGCTAAACTGTTCACCACCCCCGAGGGATGTCATGGAGGGAGACCACAAGGACGTTGTGTATCAGCTGTTTAGGAAGGAGAGGGTCTTATTGAAGGATATGGAGAGTGTGTGGATGAGGGAAAAAGATACGGACGCGGGCTCACTCATGACAAAGTTAGCAGATGATAATGTCAAGTTAGTAAGCTAGGACTGCCTAAATGCCATAGAGGTTTGTAGGCTTCTACAAATATGTATAGGTCACTATATACTCTCATGAGAACAACTCATCTACATTGTTACTTTATTCGGTCTCTCTTTCTTTATGCTGGGATACATTGTATTTCCTAATTCTTGCTGCTTCTAGTTTGGTCTCAGTTTCTTTGCTCTCCTTTGATTTAAGGTTGTCTTTAACCATTCTTTGTTTTTTAATTATTTGCTTTTAGTAAACACCCTACCCTATCTAAACTTAAATTGCAAGAGTTCATAATCTTGACATTTCGTCGAACACCTTGAATGCATAATCAATTCACATACCTAACCAAAAATTGTAAGAGTTTATAACTTACAAGCTGTAACGGCCCGAATATAAATATCCGAGATACGTTTCGAAGGTTGGATACCTTCGTTCGGATGTTGCAATTCAGGTACGGTTCGAGGTTTCAAACCTCTAAAGATCAATCAGTATTCAAAGCGGAGATTTCGAACCCTAGTCAATCGAAGTTACAGAAATTCAATTTAAATGAAAGTAAAGCGGAAGTAAGGTTTAGATACAAGAGCCACGGCATAGCCGGGTCAAAACCAAAACATATGTTCTAAAGTCGTATAGCCAAATTAGCAGGGTTAGACAGATTCTTTGCAATCGCCCGGGGGATTTTCCCACGCCATAGAGACATGGAGCAATCATACCTAAAAACAAGTGGTGCGAGCGGGATCAGACCGAGGCCCCAACACACCCTGTCCCACAAGCGAACACACACATACGCTAATAATAAAGATGATGTAGATGCGGAAATTAAATCACACTAACATGATCCTAATTTACAATATGCGAAAAAAAGAACTGGAAAGGCGCCCAAAGAATGCCAAGTGGCATATCCCTCTCCTAACTCTGCACCTCTTCCCGTTAGTGCAGAGACTGGCCAGTTCGGTGCTATAGCATAGCAATATCCTCGTGGTGGTGCACTCACCACGGCATCATCATATCATATCATATCATATCATATCATCTCATCTCTTGCCCGATGGTGCTGGGCTATCATATCATGCTCATATCGACTCGATAGACTCAGGGCACCCGATGGGGCTGGGCTACCCTATGACCCTAACAAAGACTCTAGGACTATCACAGCTAACGGTCGTTCTGTTTACATACGCATAAAGAAATAGAATGCTCAATCACAAGTGCAATCCTAGCATGATACTACATGGCATGCTTTAATGCTTATGCAACACCTAGTATGTCATATATTCACAAGCAGGTAATCTCTTTCGAATCTGAGTAAGCCCATAAAGGAACTTACCTGAATAAGCCGAACAGCAGAGAAACAAGGCAGAAGTAGAGTCCAATTAATGAATCATCCAATAGTAAGCAATGTCCAACATATCATAATCACCTAATGACATACAAATGCATAAGTCTATCTAATTCACACAAGGCGCCCCTAACTATCATCCATACTTCTCATATCTCGTTTCAGATTATTCCATCTTATCTCATCATAATTCAAATATCACTCCATGTTCATCTCATCTCATCATCTCATTTCCAAAACAATCTCTCAAAGAACTCAGCTTAGAAAATCAAACAATTCTTTTAAAATCGCTTATCCAAATTCCGACATTAAACACTTAGGCCTTAAAACCAATTTCCCAAAATCCTATTATAGAAATCATTCCGGCATGTTTCTTATTTCAAAAACATTATATAAATAAATTCAAATATTAAATCATCAAAATAATCTTATGCTCACAAATCATATTTATAAATCAAAACCAACAATTCACTTTAAAATTCCTAACTCACATAGTTAAATCCTCATAAAATGCATCATATATAAATAATCCAATTAATACTATTTAAAACAAATAAACAATATAAGACGATTAATTTTCCAGAATTTATAATTATAACCAATCCCAAAATAATAATAATGTTCAAATAATTTACACTTACTATCCATATAATCTCAAAACAATCCATAAATATATTTATAACTCCATATCAATTAAAATCACTTTTAAAACCTTTTTAAATATATATATTAATAATTTCAGAACATATAATTATATATAGTCATTTCCCTAAAATCAGAAATATTAAATAAAATAACATACAAATATATACTAACATAACATATAATATATACCAATGCAAATTAAAACACAACAACACCTATATATAACCCATATAGATAATCCCATTCAGAAATAAAAATCCGGCCCAAACCGAAATTAAACCCAGCCCATGACCCGAAAAACAAACCCAAACTCAAATCAATACCCGGATGCCCATACCCGGATGCCTACCCAAATCTCCCTAACCAGATCTAAGGCAAACCGGGTTCAAAAGAAAATAAAAGAAAGGTGAACCACTAAACCCGTCCCTTACCCCTCTCACACCTACCCTGTTCAAACGGAAAAGAGACGAGGAGGGAAGGAGAAGCTCGGCTTCTCCGGCGGCTCTCTCTGTCTGACCCAAGTCACCCTCCCCGACCGACGGGAGTTCCCGACTCCAATCCAAACAGAAGGAAAGAAGCGATAACAAGGAGGAAGGAGGAGAAGACATCTCACCGGGTTCGAAACGTTCGCCGGAGCAAGGTCCGATTCGGCTCGATTTGGCTCCGACGGAGGTAGCTCTGCACCGGGGTGGACTAGGACGAGTGCAGAGGGGTTAAAGGTGGACTTTTATGGTGTGCTTGAGGGAAAGAAGGAAGAGGAGAGGCTTATCGATTTGAGTGAGGAAGAACAGGGACAGGAGGAGGAAGAACGGGACACGAGGAGGAAGAACGGGACTGCTGGACGGCCTTGGCTGCTCCTGGCTCGGACGACTGCTGGTCTTGTCGGAACGGAGGATGCAAGAGCTGCGGTTTGATCAACAGAACGAGAGGGATGAGGGTAGCTGCTCGGGTGCACAGATTGAAAAAGAAAGAGAGTGAACAGATGAGGAGGAGAGTGTTTGGGTGTGAGCTGCTGCTCCCAATGTGAAGAGAAAGAAGAGGGGTGCTAGCTGCTGCTGTAATCGGACAAGAAGGGGGGTGCTAGTTGCTGCTGTAATCGGACAAGAAGGGGGGGACCATCCATAGAAGAGGGAGGGTGGTTTTCTGCAGGGCAGCGGTAGGGGAAGAGTGGGAGTGAGAGAGGGAGAGAGAGAAGAAAGAAAGGAAAGAAAAGAAGAAAAGAAAAGAAAATAGGGGGAGTGGGCCCCACAACACCAATTCAAATTAGCAGATTAGACCCGAATCCCGCTCGCCCGATTGAATCCCGGCTAAATCAAATTTCAATTCAATTTCAAGATAAACGAAATTAAATAAATTTCAATCAAAACTCGGAGCTTAATTAAATTTTTATTAATACCCGAACTCGAGAGCGAAAATCAAATCCCGTCAAAATCCTAAATTTAAAATGATGCCGGAAGGATTTTAAATTTTGAACTAGTGCTCGAGGACGATTTTTTTCTCCGCTTTTACAATTTGCAATAATTAATGACACATTAATTTAAAATAATAATATCATATATATAAATTATATTCCGCCTTTACAAAAGCAACCCAATTCAAACTGAAATTGTAAAATTTATAATCTAGAAATAACCCAATTAGGAAATATGCAAGATTTAAATTGCAAGAGGGATACAATTAACCCAATTCCAACTGAAATTGCAAAATTTAAACATCTATGAACAACCCAATTCGAAAGTATGCAAGATTATTTGGTGCTTACCGGTAGTTGAAGATGCAGAACGTCCGACGCTGATGTTGTATGTTGAAAGCGATAGCCTCATATGTGGTAGCTTAATACTAAACTGAGAAGATGAAATTAATCAGACAAGGTATTCCAAAGCGGTAACGCATGTGAAAAAAAAAGAGGTGAATGCATACGTGGTTTGTAGGTACACCGACATCTTGAATCCTCAATTTTGAAAATAAGGGCGAAAGAAGGGAAACCCTACACTTGATAATCGATCAACGGCAGAAAAAGGAAGAAGAGAGAAAATCAAGAGGGCGAATTAAAGGGGGAGACTACACAGTCGAGGAAGCTAAGGTTGGAGGTGTAGTTCGCAAGTCGAAGGGTGTCGGTCAGGTATGAATGACATTATTTGTATGTGTCAACCACAAGGTTTAGAAGTTTTTCAATTTTATCATGCTAGACTCTCCAAAGCTCCAACACACCAGCATGTCTCTCATTTGCCTCAATCGTCTGTTGCATTGCACTCCCATGACAATTCAACTGATCCTGTTAAACTCTCCAAAGCACTGACACACTAGCATGTCTCTCATTCGTCTCAATTGTCTGTTGCATTGCACTCCCATGATAATTCAACTTACCATATCAATTTTTCTCAGTGTTGTGATAGGGATGTTATTGTTGTCTGGTGCGACTCTAGTAGCATCTTCGTTGCAGATATTGTTGCTGCATAAGAAGAGAAAGTAAGACCACGTTAAAGTATAGAGCAAATGTATTTGACTATGTGAAGGCTCATGGAAAAATATAGTTCATATGTAAAAACAAAGGATAAGTGAATGAATATAAAGATAATGTAACTGAAACTCATGTTTCCCACAAACTTAGCTTAACCGCTTAACTTTATTTATCGTTGACAGAAGCACGAAAAGGCCAGTTGAGTACCCACGTACGAAGCACGTGGGGATGCAACTAGTATATATATAGAGGTGTATACCGTGTATAAATATATGGACCCTTTCTTTGTGTCCAATTCCGATGCAAGCCGGCCCACAGCTGCCCAAAACCTGCACACCGAAGGAGGAGTACCAAGATTAGTTTTTTTAAAACAATAAACAAAAATCAATCTTAACTTGAAGACAACTATAAATCTTTTAGCTAAATCTTTCAACATAAAATCCCTATCTTCAGGAAATCCGATTAGATCAAATTGAAGAGGAGGTTTTAGGCTTCTATTCTACCCATCACGTTCACCCTAGTTCCCTCTCCAGTGTTCTCTACAGACTCACAAACATCAGTCGAAAATCACAAACCACCACTATCTCCAATCACCCTCGATTGCGATTCCGGAAACATCAAGACTGACAATCACCACCAAAGGTCTCGTCCAACACCCAGGAGACCACCGTGCAAGCCCCGACACAGCATCTCACCGGAAAGACATCGGAAACGATGTCGGAATTTCCTGCAGAAGTGTGATCGACAAGCAAACTTCGAGGCATCGCCACCACCACCAAATTGATCTGACGCCATCGAATCTGAATCCAGCATATACCATGCATCATCCTATATTGAACCTGTCTTCTATTTTTCTCAAATCTGCTTGGAGGTGCTCGTACCATAGCCCTGAAGTTGACTGGTGAGCATTTTTTCTACTGTGCCTAAAAACGTGATTTTTATGAACGTTTTCTTTATTCATTCAATTCAAGGGCTGATAACTCACGAAAATCCTTTTATTTAAGATTCATACCACACCAAAAGATCATAGACTCAAAATTTGGACGTCTTCGAGTCCCATTTGGGTAAGACCCACTCTGTTTCTCGCGAATTATCATAATTCGGTTAGGTTTTGGGCCTCATACTAATCAATCTGCTGTATTGAATCAGTTCGCATCCCTTCTTGGCTCCTGACATTGCTTGGGTACAGATTTGGGTTTCTTTTGGAAGAAATCAAGGTAAGTTGCACTTTTTAAAAGTTACGAGACTATTTCCGTAATTTCTAAAAAAGTTACTAATACCCTTCATAAATTCTGTAAAATGTCATGTCCAATATCAAATTAATCTCCTCGACCACTCTTAAGCACTTCGTCGGATTAAGGCAAGTGGTTTGGTTCAATCAGTGTATTTATGCAATTTCGTGCCTTTTTTCGCAATTATTGCCTTTCGTGTCTTTTATAAATTTCATGCTATGAATTTGTGATAAATATGCAAGTTAGACATGTTTTTTTGCTATTTATCAACCCTTAATCTCACATAGCATGAAAAATCGGGTAATTATAACTTGATCCCATGAATTTGGGAAAATTATATTGAATGCTTGAACTTCTTGAAAAGCATGATTTGTTTAGTTGTTTCCTTCATGCTAGTTAAGTATGATATATTATTTGTCTTGGATAGCCATACTTGTCGTTTATCTTATTTAGTGCACTTTATTCTTTATAAAGTATTAAAGTGTACAATATGCCGTTTGTGGTCACCTAGGATGTAAGTGTGGATTAGTGATCATAAAGCGTGATATTGTATACTAGTGTGTATTATTATTATTATTGTTGTTGTTATTATGATGTGTGTATTAAATAATGAAAAATGGTAAAGTCACATCAAAATTCGGTTATACTTGCTCTATAAACGTCTCATGAGATGCCCCTTCAAAATTGCAAATCTCTCGAATGGGTACAGTATCACTTGTCCTGTAAGTAAATGATAACGTTGTTTGTAATTGTATTATTATTATGTTGTACATTATTTTACTAATAGGTGACCCATTTTCATTGAATTTATATCATATTCTTTCCGTACTCGGAACATGATTCCTTAGGATCTTCATATCCGTATCTCATTCAAACACTCGGTCCTTTTGGATCATCCTGTTTTTTTTTCTATTTTAATTTAATTAAATGAGTCAGGTTCCACATAAATATTAACTCTCTATTTTTATTTTAGTCTACAATCACCAATACTCTTTTATGGTCAATGGATGGTAAACAGAGTCTTGAACATTTTACTTTCTGCCGCTTGTTAGTCGTAAAAAGACTAACCGTCCTATTTTTCTCCTTTGGACGATTGGGGTCCCTGATTTGCATACTATACCCCAGCCACTAATCTGCAGGTTTAGGTAAACGGTCTTGAGGCGCTGAAGAATAAAGAAGTTTATCGTTTTTCATTTTTTTATGTTTTGTATTAAGGTACAACCTTTTCAAATTTATGTAATTAAGCTTATTTAATTCCACTGCAACTATTTAAACATTATTTCCGCTACTACTACTCCATTATTTTGGTTATTTTATTTAGATCCTTGTTTTGGGTAACAATATTATTTTAGAATATTGTTTTATATTTAAGTCTTTCGTTTATTTAATATTTATTTATTATCATCTTGTTTATGGGAGCATGGTTGCATGTTCATATAAGCCTAAGGCGGTTACGAGGACATTAAAGTCTGAGTAATTGATGGCGCTGCAACATCTCCTCAGTGTTTTAAGAAGGGGCGTTACAATACCGAGTTGAGAGACTCGGTACCGATCCAGCTACCGATCCTATGCCCTTGGTACCGACCCATGAAGAAGAAGTGACTGAAGAAGAAAAGCTACTGTTATTCTACCGAGCGTCGCAACCCATTGAAGAATGAAGATAGAGTACTGATAAAACCCTACCGATGCGGAGAGGGTCAGTACCGACCTTGTTTGGCTCGGTATGGCCTGCTGGAATCTAAATTAAGCGATTTTTATCCCCAAAATTATTAGATTTAGATAGATCTTTTTATATTTTATTTTCCTGAGATAGAATTTAGGTTTTTAGTATAAATAAGGCCCTTGGGTCAGTCTTAGAATTATCAATCTTCGCACACTTTTTACAGCAACTTTAGAGCGAGTTTTTGTGCAGGTTTGCGGAGCGATTTGAGAGCTTTTTAGGGTGTTTTTGAAGCAAAAGCTATGGCATGTTTTACGAAGCTTGTTGAGACGCTTTGTTAGGATTTTTATAGGTTTTATCTAAGTTTTATTTTAGTTTCCTCTACCCAAATTCTATGTCTTTTGCAATGCTCACCATGAATATGCGTGAGCAGTTTTCTTTTTTCTAGGGTTGGGGTGAGCCCAATGATAGTCATGTGTGTGGATGTTATGAATCTATGAAATTGAGTGTTTTGGTCTATCTATATACCTTATGTGCTTAATCCTTTGACGAAAGTTAGGGAATTTCCTTGTTTGCAATTAGATTGAAAGAGATAATTGTGAATTGGATAGTAATTAGGGCTTTGAAATGACAGTTTGAATAACCTAATTAAGAGAAGGTAGGAAAGTTAATTAATTTAATGAAAGTTGATTGATTGTTTTGTGTGGTTGACGAAAGTTAACTCTTTTATAGATAAAGGTGTGATCTTTGTGTGATTCATTGTGTTTGCATGCATGATTATTGTTGCGGTGATCCCTAAACCTTAAAAGTTTTTTCCTGTTGGTTGAATTCCTGAAATTTGCAACCAGAACCCCCAAAATCTATATCCTTCACTTCTTCTCACTATTTCTACACCTTTCTGAAGTAACTAAATAAGGAACTGACTCTCTCCCTTGGACGAACCTGACTCTGCTATACTCAGCGAGGTCTTGATCTTATAAATTTATTTGCTAGTTTTGTTGATCAAGAAACCCTCTCAATAATGGATTTGCTTGATCAAGAAACCCTCTCAATAAATCTCTAATTTATTCATGTTATTGTCGAATTTCATGTATTAATTGGATTTGATTCAAACTCCATTGTTGATGTTGTAATTGTTTTAGAGTTGCTATATATTGAACTAGATCTTGGTTTCTTGGTTAGGGCAATTGGGCCAGGGATTCAATTTTTGTCATTCCTCTTAACTATATTGTAATAGAATTTTGGTGTGATAATTCACAATTGTGATTGTTGTCTTTTTTTTATGTAATGACCTAAATATAAATATTTGGGATACGTTTCAAAGGTTGGATACCTTCATTCGGATCTTGCAATCTAGGTACGGGTCGAGGTTTCAAAACCTCAAATGAGAGCGTCTAAATTGGGGATTTCGAACCCCAAATCAAGCGTAGGGCCGTTGGGTACCCTTAACCTGTCCTATGAGACTATATCGCTAAATTCGTTTTATGTAAATCGACGTGAAAACAAAATAGAGTACAACATGCCACGAGGAGGCCGAGTC
The DNA here is from genome assembly GCA_963922045.1 of Persicaria maculosa. NCBI lineage: Eukaryota > Viridiplantae > Streptophyta > Magnoliopsida > Caryophyllales > Polygonaceae > Persicaria > Persicaria maculosa. The sequence goes on along the minus strand of OY998257.1, from coordinate 17,410,884 downwards.
AAAACCAAAACCACAAAATCTCCAAACACGTGTAATACTTAAGCCAAGTAATAAGTGAGTTTGATTCGATCGCCCGAGCAAATCCCCGCCATAGAAGCATGAAGCATACATGATATGCAAACAAACCTAAAAAAAATATGTGTAGGGCATGGGATCAGACCGAGGCCCTATTTGCACTCTATTCCCACAAGCAGGCATATACATACGCTATACCTAATCAAGATGCTTCTAATGCAGTGCGGAATATTTAAACACTCAAGCATGCTGACATTTTATACATATGTAGAAAGCGATAAAAGACCCAAAAAATGCCAACTGGCATAACCCTCTCCTACCTCCACCCCCCTTCCCGTTAGGGTGGAGCCTAGCCAGTACGGGCTATAGCATAGCAATCGCCATCCGCAAAGGGTATATGTGCACATCAATAGTCTCGTAATCATGATCATATGGTGAGAAGAACCCGAAAGCTTATCTCTACTCTGACTTGATGGAGGACAAGCCCGATGGGACTGGGCCGTCCTATGACCCTAACAACGACTCTAGGACTCACATAGATCACGACCGTTCTCTTTTCATACGCAATAAGTAAACAGATGCTTATTCAAGTGTGCAACCTAAGCATGATACTACAGGACATGCTTCAATGCTTATGCAACACCTAGTATGTCATATAACTACATGTATGAGGGTGTGTCTGATCAGTCTGAGTAAGTCCATAAAGGAACTTACCTGATAAGTCAAATAGCAAAGCGTACTACAAGGAGAGTCCACACAATCAACTAATCTACTCAAGCAACTCGATCAACAAGCACCTATGATAATGGTATGAAAGCGATAAGGCACAAGACTACTAGTCATACACACACTCAAGGACCAAGTACTAAAAGAATTTCCAAAACCAACCCGACGTTCAACCATTTTAAATCATTCTCAAATCATTCTCAAATCGGAAACCTCAAAGCCAAATCATCCGAATAAGCCAATTTCTATAATACTCAAGTTCATTTCTGTTCGTTGTGGGTGAGGGGGAGGTGTATGTAAAATAGGAGAATAAAATAAGCACAACTAGACTATCTCCCTGTCCCAAACAAATAATACAAGAATCCCCTCCCTTGTAGTAGTAGGGTAATTCAGGATCGAATCCACGAGGAGGTAGGTCAGCGCTTCCTTTGTTGTACTCACGATCAATGCTTTCGACCTCAGCAGACACTCGATATCGAGTATACTGGTCGATATCGACCTTAGTTCTGGTCGATTTCCTAGCGCAGTTCCTGCAGAAGACAAAACAGCAAGTCGACGTCGAGCAGAGACCTCGATATCGATGTTAGTACTCGATATCGACCCTTAAGGTCGATTTCGATGTTTGTCTCAGAAACTGTTTTTGTAACCAATTTGTCGGAAAAGGATCCGAAGAAAATAAAATGGAGAGGGAAGATGAACAGAAGCAAAACTAAGACTTTTATGAAGAATTTAATTAATTAAAAGGCTTCCAAAGTCGGGGTTTTATGCCACAACGATAACAATGCAAGTTTCATGCCAAAGATATGAACTTTTATGTCTTTCCGTCAAATAACTTTCGTTATCAACACTTAGGTGATTAGAGGCTTTCGCATAATTCCTAAGAGTTACTATCCAATTCATGAGTAATTCAAGTTCGCAATATGAGTGGCTTTCGCTTCAATAATGCAAATAACGAATCTCCCTAACTTTCGCAAAGGATCATGCATGGGGTAGAAGACGGAATCGCATAAAAGTCATACCTTTGATGCACTTACCTCACATTGCTATCGTCGGGCTCACCCCGACCCTAGAAGTGGGTTGACTACTCGCTCCTCATCATGCACATCATCATCATTGTTATTGAAAGAAAGCTACTTTGAATTAAAACTCCGAAAGAAAGTACAACCGAACAAGCCACTCCGCTCTCACTTTACAACTCCACTCGGCCACCTCTCTCTCTCTATTCTCTATTGCAACTGAATTGTCTCTCAAAACCGACCCCCCTAAACTCAGCCCTATTGGCTTCTATTTGTAGATGTCGACAAGGACTCGAAACCTTATCTTTATTCTCTATGATAAATAAAATAAAATAAAAACTAAAACTTCATGGTGAAATCAGCCTCCTCGTGATAAATCTGATGTTGATGATAGGAAATCTCGACCTTTGGATAGATATTGCAAGCATTGGATACAATTCTATCAAAATCGGAGTCGAATTCCTCTACTGGCATGGTCGATATCGACCCTTGGACCTCGATATCGACCCTCCAAAATCTTATCTCGAGCTTCTCCTTCTCCTACTCGACTTCTATCAACTTGGTCGATCTGGCAGCATCGATATCGACCTCCAGACGTCGATATCGACCTCTTCTGTGTCGAGATGCTCTGTTTCCTTTCTGCTCGATTCCTATGTCTCGATGTACTCGATGTCGAGGTCTTCAGTCGATTTCGACCTCTTCAGAAGACTTCGAGTTCTTTTTCCGCTCTTCTGAATTCATCCATTTTCATCCTGTTTTCTGCGAAATCACATAGAAACTCGTGCAAACCCATATATTTGACATTTAAGCATAAACTACACTATTCCCATGTTTTCCCATTAATGTGCATGCAAAAGACAACAAAATGAATTCATATGTGCATAGAAAATATAGCAATTTGCGCGCACATCAAACACCCCATACTTAAGCTTGCTTGTCCCCAAGCAATACTCTTAATAGTCATTCAGGGGAAGAAAGTATACCCTCAACATCATAGATTCATTTTTCATATGTCCCTACATTCAATTGCCATCCTCGAGAAGGTACTTATGTCAACCAAGTCCATGCCTGTGCATAAAAGCAATTTCATACTTATAAAGGAGGTAATATGCAAAAAAAACAATTTTAGCAACATTGCATTAATAATCAAGAGGACTTTCTTTCAAGCTTGTGAGAAGTGGATTGGTAAAAGGCTAAAGGTGGGCTAATATTTGGCTATGTGGTGTTAAATCCGGGGAAGTATACTTTCTTTCCAAAATATTCCACATTCCTCCTTCATAATGTCTCACCTTTCACTCATCGTTCAATGCTTTTTTCACTTTAATGCTTTTACCTCTCTAACCTTAGCACTGCCTTCTCGGGAGTCGCAAACATGGGTGTCATGAATGGCCCCGGATACTTAGTACTTCGGACTCCTCACCTTTGTGTCCCATCTCGCCGAACTATTATCTCAGCGAGCAGGGTCGACCTACCTTTATCTCCTGAGGTGATCGGATTTTTTCTCGCTCATTTAATTTTCCATATTGTATCATTCCTGCCAACAACTTTATAAATGCACAACTCCATATAACTCCAAAGATGTCATCCATTCAAAAAACTTTGTCCCCGGATAGGGTATAAGGTAAAAAAAATGGACAATATGTATATGTGGAGCAATAATGATCATAATAAGTCTCATATATGGCTTTTGTGAATATGCGTAGGTAAGGCTAGGATATGAACTTTGCTTGTATGGAATTTTTATAAAAAAAATCCTCCATCATCTTATCATGCACATGTCAAAAGCAACTTCAAATTTTCATCTCCTTTATGACTTTCTCAAAAAAATTGCACTTCATTGGGACTTCCCTTAACTAGGCAATCTCATGTTATATCTCTAATGAATCTAATTTTGCATCATAGAGCTCTTTTTTATACTTCCATGACTCTCTTTTTTTTTTCAAAATTTTTGATGGGGGTCAATTTTTTTTATGCATTAAAAAATAAATATGCAAACCTAAACTAAGCATGAATATGCAAATAAGCCTTTCCCCCACCCCATACTTAAAATCTACAGTGTCCTCACTGTATTAGAACTAGGGTTAAGAAGAAAACTTACTAAACCGTCACAAATTTCAGGAGTCGAAGAAGACAACAGGGAAGGTCGATATCGACCCTTTACATCGATATCGATGTCTCTCTTGATTTCTGCTCGGGCTTCAGGGTGATTCGGCCTCGATCACAAACCCTATCCATGTCGACCTTGAGGTCGATTTCGATGTCCGACATCGATTTTGATGCCTTTCTGTGTGCTTTTCTCTCTCCTGCAATTTGAAAACTAAACACAAAATATGCAAAACAATAAAGTGTCTAAAACCAAAACAAAAGCTGTCGTAAAACCAAAACTAAGTCTTTGTTACAAGCTCTAGATTTTTAAGTCGCTAGGCCGACTTCTTCCTTTGCGTTTTTCAAGGTGGCATCTGCAGAGCCCATGTGGCTTGGGCCTCAAATATCACTCCTTTCTTGTCCCGCAGCTGCATTCCCCCGGGATTGATTTGATTCACCGTGAATGGACCTAAGTTCTTATCCTTGAATCTTGTAGGGAACCAATGGTCTTTAGATTTGGAAACATAGACCTTGTCTCCTATCTCATATTGGCTTGAACTATCATCGGATACCCTACATAAACGCACATGCCAAGGCACACCTCTTCCAAATAATGATAAGTCCTTAATTGTAATTGAACAAGAGGAATCCGTACCTTGACTTACCTTCTTCTCAGTCTGTGGCTCAGGTCGATGTCGATGTGCAGAGGTCGATATCGATCCCTGTTGTACACCTGTAGGATCAGTCGATTTGGGGAGTTTTGACTCGATATGATCAGGTCGATTTCGATAGGGTGTGGTCGATATCGAGGTCTCCTCGCCTCTCTTCTCAGCGCTGATGGTGGTCGATTTCGATAGGGTGTGGTCGATATCGACCCTTGACCCCGATTTCGATGCTTCCTCTTTTCCTCTGTCGACCCCATACTTATGACCTGTCACAGAATCTTGAACAATAGTGGTCGATATCGACTTACCTGGGTCGATTTCGATGTCCTGTTGAGCTCCTTCGTTCAAGATTGCTTCAACTTCCTCTACTTGGGCTTCTTTGATGGCTTTTATCTCCATTGGCCCTTGACTTTGCACCGTCTTGTTGAAGGCATACTCTATTACTTCATCACTAATTGTGAGTGAGAGCAATCCTTTCTTCACGCTAATATTGGCATCGACGGTTGCTAGGAATGGCGTACCTAAAATAATTGGACAAGCAGGGTCCTCCGCTATGTCAACAACTAGGAAATCAGCAGGGACAAAGAATTTGCCTACTTGTACTGGCACATCTGTCACTATCCCAGTTGGAATAACTACGGTATTGTTAGCCATGTATAATCTTGCATCCACGGGCTCCAGAGGACATATCTTTACCTTGTGCCAAATGGTTAGTGGCATCATGCTAACGCTAGCGCCCAAGTCAACTAAAGCATTAAATTTGAATTGACCTAGACCTATAGCGATAGAAAACTTACCTGGGTCCGCTCGCTTTTGTGGTAGCTCCAACCTGTTGCATTCCTCTGCGATCTCAGAGAGCGATCGCTTCTTCCCCAAGATATCCTTAAGGAACCTCACATAAGATGGCATCTCGTGAAGTGCCTCTGTGAATGGTATAGAGACATTAAGCCCTTGGAGCATCTTCACGAACCGTTGGAACTTCTTTTCCGCTGGGTCCTTAGTCACTTTTCTAGTTGGGAATGGCAACACCTTCTTCCTTTCTGCGGCTGTAGTGAGGTCGATATCGGCAGCAGTGGGGTCGATATCGACTGGAAGAGTCGATTTTTGTGGTGACGCAGAATTAGGGTCGACATCGACAGGAGGGTCGACATCGATGTCACCTTGGTCGATATCGACAGGGGGGTCGATATCGACGTCTGTTCTGGCTCCTTCTCCTCTACTTTTCGCTCGGGCGTTTGTAATTGACGCCCACTCCTTAGGTTTACTGCCGCGATATGACCTGTGGTTTTGCCCTTTTGGTTGGGCACAGTGGATCCAGGGAGTGATCCGGACGCTTTGGGCATTGCTTCCGCCAATTGACTCATTTGAGTCTCCATGTTGCGCTTCCAAACGTCGATCTCCCCAAGTCTAGAATTGATGCCCTACAGCTGAGTATGGACGGAGTTATTGGCTTGTTTGAACTCAGCGTGGTTCCTCCGCATCTCATCAAGGATGATTTGCATGTCATCTTTCTTAGTCTCCCGCTCAAGGTGCCCTGGTGCCCTATAGGTTGGGGGATCCCTTTGATAGAACCTTTGATCACCCCAATTTTGTTGATTGCCCCCTCCATAGGGGCCTCTCGTCCATTTGACCTCCTCATGTTGTTCCGCCATGGATACTTGCTCAGTATGTGGACAGGCACTAGTGTTATGCCTTATCGAACCACACTCCTGACAAGGTTGATTGTTGCTCAGGAACCTTACTTGCTTTTGAAGGCGGCTGATGTGCGCGCATATTGCCATATTTTCTATGCACATATGAATTCATTTCGTTGTCTTTTGCATGCACATTAATGGGAAAACATGGGAATAGTGTAGTTTATGCTTAAATGTCAAATATATGGGTTTGCACGAGTTTCTATGTGATTTCGCAGAAAACAGGATGAAAATGGATGAATTCAGAAGAGCGGAAAAAGAACTCGAAGTCTTCTGAAGAGGTCGAAATCGACTGAAGACCTCGACATCGAGTACATCGAGACATAGGAATCGAGCAGAAAGGAAACAGAGCATCTCGACACAGAAGAGGTCGATATCGACGTCTGGAGGTCGATATCGATGCTGCCAGATCGACCCAGTTGATAGAAGTCGAGTAGGAGAAGGAGAAGCTCGAGATAAGATTTTGGAGGGGTCGATATCGAGTGGAAGGGTCGATATCGACCATGCCAGCAGAGGAATTCGACTCCGATTTTGATAGAATTATATCCAATGCTTGCAATACCTATCCAAAGGTCGAGATTTCCTATCATCAACATCAGATTTATCATGAGGAGGCTGATTTCACCATGAAGTTTTAACTTTTACTTTTTATTTATTTATTTATCATAGAGAATAAAGATAAGGTTTCGAGTCCTTATCGTCATCTACAAATAGAAGCCAATAGGGCTGAGTTTAGAGGAGGGAATGGGAAGGAAGAAGAGTCGGTTTTAGGAGAGAATTCAGTTGCAATAGAGAGAGAGAGAGAGAGAGTGGCCGAGTGGAGTTGTAAAGCGAGAGCGGAGTGGCTTGTTCGGTTGTACTTTCTTTCGGAGTTTTAATTCAAGGTAGCTTTCTTTCAATAACAATGATGATGATGTGCATGATGAGGAGCGAGTAGTCAACCCACTTCTAGGGTCGGGGTGAGCCCGACGATAGCAATGTGAGGTAAGTACATCAAAGGTATGACTTTTATGCGATTCCGTCTTCTACCCCATGCATGATCCTTTGCGAAAGTTAGGGAGATTCATTATTTGCATTGTTGAAGCGAAAGCCACTCATATTGCGAACTTGAATTACTCATGAATTGAATAGTAACTCTTAGGAATTATGCGAGAGCCTCTAATCACCTAAGTGTTGATAACGAAAGTTATTTGACGGAAAGACATAAAAGTTCATATCTTTAGCATGAAACTTGCATTGTTATCGTTGTGGCATAAAACCCCGACTTTGGAAGCTTTTTAATTAATTAAATTCTTCATAAAAGTCTTAGTTTTGCTTCTGTTCATCTTCCCTCTCCATTCTATTTTCTTCGGATCATTTTCCGACAAATTGGTTACAAAAACAGTTTCTGTGACAAACATCGAAATCGACCTTAAGGGTCGATATCGAGTACTAACATCGATATCGAGGTATTTGCTCGACGTCGACTTGCTGTTTTGTCTTCTGCAGGAACTGCGCTAGGAAATCGACCAGAACTAAGGTCGATATCGACCAGTATACTCGATATCGAGTGTCTGCTGAGGTCGAAAGCATTGATCGTGAGTACAACAAAGGAAGCGCTGACCTACCTCCTCGTGGATTCGATCCTGAATTACCCTACTACTACAAGGGAGGGGATTCTTGTATTATTTGTTTGGGACAGGGAGATAGTCTAGTTGTGCTTTATTTTATTCTCCTATTTTACATACGTACACCTTTCCCTTATTACCCCACCACGAACAAATTGGCGCCGTTGCCGGGGAGGCAATCAATCGCCACCTAAGTTAATCACGATCTTTTTCTAAGCTTATTCTGCAAGTTTATGCGACGTTCTGATCGCGGACCTATCCTGGAACCAATTGACGAGCCTGAACGTTTCTACCATCTTCGCAACAAAGCAATTCGCATCATGGCTGACAACGAGACGCAGGCTGAGATCATAGAGCGGTTGAGAAAGGAAATCGAGGACCACAATGCTACAATCGCTGCTGAAAGGGCCGCTGCTGCTGCTGAGCGAGCCCGTGCTGATAGGGAGGAGGATGCGCGCAGACAAGCCCAAGAGCGGCTAAATCAGTATCCACAGACGGCGATGCAATACATGCATCCGCCGCTTCATGTTCCTGAATCTGCCATTATAATTCCTCACTCCAATTATGAACTGAAAATTAACTTCCTATCTGAGATTAAAAGAAACACTTTTGAAGGAAGACATAATGAATGCCCCCTGCAACACATCTCTACTTTTATGGATTTATGTGAAACAGTTGCTGATGGAGTAAACTTAGAGTATGTGCGACTAAAATCTTTTCGATGGTCTTTGGCAGGAAAGGCATTACAATGGCTTGAAAGTTTGGCTCCACGATCGCTAAGGACATGGGCGGAAGTGAAAGATGCATTCTTGAACAAGTTCTTCCCACCTTCTAAAACGGCGATGCTACGACAAAGGATCACGGCTTTCAAACAAAAGCCAGGTGAAACCCTAGCACAGGCGTGGGAGCGCTTCAAAGACTTGCTGAGATCATGCCCGACGCATGGGCAACTTCCATATGTCATCCAAGAGATCTTTTATAACGCCCTTGATGCGCCGAATAAGGAGAGGATCAATTCATATACCTCCTATCGGTACATTGAGCTTACACCAACGGAGGCATGGGAGACCATTGAGAGGCTTGTGAACTTTGACAACACCTATGGGGCTGCTGCGGCCTACGATGCAAGGCCTGCCCCATCTATGCCACTATATGAGCCTCCAAGGGAGATAGATCCTGAAGTACGGCAACAATTCCATAACGATCAAACACGCCGCCTTCAAAAGCAAGTAAGGTTCCTGAGCAACAATCAACCTTGTCAGGAGTGTGGTTCAATAAGGCATAACACCAGTGCCTGTCCACATACTGAGCAAGTATCCATGGCGGAACAACATGAGGAGGTCAAATGGACGAGAGGCCCCTATGGAGGGGGCAATCAACAAAATTGGGGTGATCAAAGGTTCTATCAAAGGGATCCCCCAACCTATAGGGCACCAGGGCACCCTGAGCGGGAGACTAAGAAAGATGACCTGCAAATCATCCTTGATGAGATGCGGAGGAACCACGCTGAGTTCAAACAAGCCAATAACTCCGTCCATACTCAGCTGCAGGGCATCAATTCTAGACTTAGGGAGATCGACGTTTGGAAGCGCAACATGGAGACTCAAATGAGTCAATTGGCGGAAGCAATGCCCAAAGCGTCCGGATCACTCCCTGGATCCACTGTGCCCAACCAAAAGGGCAAAACCACAGGTCATATCGCGGCAGTAAACCTAAGGAGTGGGCGTCAATTACAAACGCCCGAGCAAAAAGTGGAGGAGAAGGAGCCAGAACAGACGTCGATATCGACCCCCCCTGTCGATATCGACCAAAGTGACATCGATGTCGACCCACCTGTCGATGTCGACCCTAATTCTGCGTCACCACAGAAATCGACTCTTCCAGTCGATATCGACCCCACTGATGCCGATATCGACCTCACTACAGCCGCAGAAAGGAAGAAGGTGTTGCCATTCCCAACTAGAAAAGTGACTAAGGACCCAGCGGAAAAGAAGTTCCAACGGTTCGTGAAGATGCTCCAAGGGCTTAATGTCTCTATACCATTCACAGAGGCACTTCACGAGATGCCATCTTATGTAAGGTTCCTTAAGGATATCTTGGGTAAGAAGCGATCGCTCTCTGAGATCGCAGAGGAATGCAACAGGTTGGAGCTACCACAAAAGCGGGCGGACCCATGTAAGTTTTCTATCGCTATAGGTCTAGGTCAATTCAAATTTAATGCTTAAGTTGACTTGGGCGCTAGCGTTAGCATGATGCCACTAACCATTTGGCACAAGGTAAAGATAGGTCCTCTGGAGCCCGTGGATGCAAGATTATACATGGCTAACAATACCGTAGTTATTCCAACTGGGATAGTGACAGATGTGCCAGTACAAGTAGGCAAATTCTTTGTCCCCGCTGATTTCCTAGTTGTTGACATAGCGGAGGACCCTGCTTGTCCAATTATTTTAGGTAGGCCATTCCTAGCAACCGTCGATGCCAACATCAGCGTGAAGAAAGGATTGCTCTCACTCACAATTAGTGATGAAGTAATAGAGTATTCCTTCAACAAGACGGTGCAAAGTCAAGGGCCAATGGAGATAAAAGCCATCAAAGAAGCCCAAGTAGAGGAAGTTGAAGCAATCTTGAACGAAGGAGCTCAACAGGACATCGAAATCGACCCAGGTAAGTCGATATCGACCACTATTGTTCAAGATTCTGTGACAGGTCATAAGTATGGGGTCGACGGAGGAAAAGAGGAAGCATCGAAATCGGGGTTAAGGGTCGATATCGACCACACCCTATCGAAATCGACCACCATCAGCGCTGAGAAGAGAGGCGAGGAGACCTCGATATCGACCTCTGAGGGTCGAAATCGACCTGATCATATCGAGTCAAAACTCCCCAAATCGACTGATCCTACAGGTGTACAATAGGGGTCGATATCGACCTCTGCACATCGACATCGACCTGAGCCACAGACTGAGAAGAAGGTAAGTCAAGGTACGGATTCCTCTTGTTCAATTACAATTAAGGACTTATCATTATTTGTAAGAGGTGTGCCTTGGCATGTGCGTTTATGTAGGATATCCGATGATAGTTCAAGCCAATATGAGATAGGAGACAAGGTCTATGTTGCCAAATCTAAAGACCATTGGTTCCCTACAAGATTCAAGGATAAGAGCTTAGGACCATTCACGGTGAATCAAATCAATCCCGGGGGAATGCAGCTGCAGGACAAGAAAGGAGTGATATTTGAGGCCCAAGCCACATGGGCTCTGCAGATGCCACCTTGAAAAGCGCAAGGGAAGAAGTCAGCCTAGCGACTTAAAAATCTAGAGCTTGTAACAAAGACTTAGTTTTGATTTTAAGACAACTTTTGTTTTGGTTTTAGACATTTTATTGTTTTGCATATTGTGTGTTTAAGTTTTCAAATTGCAGGAGAGAAAAAAGCACACAGAAAGGCATCGAAATCGATGTCGGACATCGAAATCGACCTCAAGGTCGACATGGATAGGGTTTGTGATCGAGGCCGAGTCACCCTGAAGCCCGAACAGAAATCAGAGAGACATCGATATCGATGTAAAGGGTCGATATCGACCTTCCCTGCTGTCTTCTTCAACTCCTGAAATTTGTGTCGGTTTAGTAAGTCTTCTTCTTAACCCTAGTTCTAATACAGTGAGGACACTGTAGATTTTAAGTATGGGGTGGGGGAAAGGCTTATTTGCATATTCATGCTTAGTTTAGGGTTGCATATTTATTTTAATGCATATTTATTTTAAATGACCCCCATCAAAAATTTTGGAAAAGAGAGAGTCATGGAAGTATAAAAAAGAGCTCTATGATGCAAAATTAGATTCATTAGAGATATAACATGAGATTGCCTAGTTAAGGGAAGTCCCAATGAAGTGCAAATTTTTTTGAGAAAATCATGAAGGAGATGAAAATTTGAAGTTGCTTTTGACATGTGCATGATAAGATGATGGAGGATTTTTTGTAACAATTCCATACAAGCAAAAGTTCATATCCTAGCCTTACCTACGCATATTCACAAAGCCATATATGAGACTTATCATGATCATTATTGCTCCACAAATACATATTGTCCATTTTTTACCTTATACCCTATCCGGGGACAAAGTTTTTTTTTGAATGGATGACATCTTTGGAGTTATATGGAGTTGTGCATTTATAAAGTTGTTGGCAGGAATGATACAATATGGAAAATTAAATGAGCGAGAAAAAATCCGATCACCTCAGGAGATAAAGGTAGGTCGACCCTGCTCGCTGAGATAATAGTTCGGCGAGATGGGACACAAAGGTGAGGAGTCCAAAGTACTAAGTATCCGGGGCCATTAATGACACCCATGTTTGCGACTCGCGAGAAGGCAGTGCTAAGGTTAGAGAGGTAAAAGCATTAAAGTGAAAAAAGCATTGAACGATGAGTGAAAGGTGAGACATTATGAAGGAGGAATGTGGAATATTTTGGAAAGAAAGTGTACTTCCCCGGATTTAACACCACATGGCCAAATATTAGCCCACCTTTAGCCTTTTACAAATCCAATTCTCACAAGCTTGAAGAAAGTCCTCTTGATTATTAATGCAATGTCGCTAAAATTGTTTTTTGCATATTACCTCCTTTATAAGTATGAAATTGCTTTTATGCACAGGCATGGACTTGGTTGACATAAGTACCTTCTCGAGGATGGCAATTGATTGTAGGGACATATGAAAAATGAATCTATGATGTTGAGGGTTTACTTTCTTCCCCTGAATGACCATTAAGAGTATTGCTTGGGGACAAGCAAGCTTAAGTATGGGGTGTTTGATGTGCGCGCATATTGCCATATTTTCTATGCACATATGAATTCATTTCGTTGTCTTTTGCATGCACATTAATGGGAAAACATGGGAATAGTGTAGTTTATGCTTAAATGTCAAATATATGGGTTTGCACGAGTTTCCATGTGATTTCGCAGAAAACAGGATGAAAATGGATGAATTCAGAAGAGCGGAAAAAGAACTCGAAGTCTTCTGAAGAGGTCGAAATCGACTGAAGACCTCGACATCGAGTACATCGAGACATAGGAATCGAGCAGAAAGGAAACAGAGCATCTCGACACAGAAGAGGTCGATATCGACGTCTGGAGGTCGATATCGATGCTGCCAGATCGACCCAGTTGATAGAAGTCGAGTAGGAGAAGGAGAAGCTCGAGATAAGATTTTGGAGGGGTCGATATCGAGTGGAAGGGTCGATATCGACCATGCCAGCAGAGGAATTCGACTCCGATTTTGATAGAATTATATCCAATGCTTGCAATACCTATCCAAAGGTCGAGATTTCCTATCATCAACATCAGATTTATCATGAGGAGGCTGATTTCACCATGAAGTTTTAACTTTTACTTTTTATTTATTTATTTATCATAGAGAATAAAGATAAGGTTTCGAGTCCTTATCGTCATCTACAAATAGAAGCCAATAGGGCTGAGTTTAGAGGAGGGAATGGGAAGGAAGAAGAGTCGGTTTTAGGAGAGAATTCAGTTGCAATAGAGAGAGAGAGTGGCCGAGTGGAGTTGTAAAGCGAGAGCGGAGTGGCTTGTTCGGTTGTACTTTCTTTCGGAGTTTTAATTCAAGGTAGCTTTCTTTCAATAACAATGATGATGATGTGCATGATGAGGAGCGAGTAGTCAACCCACTTCTAGGGTCGGGGTGAGCCCGACGATAGCAATGTGAGGTAAGTACATCAAAGGTATGACTTTTATGCGATTCCGTCTTCTACCCCATGCATGATCCTTTGCGAAAGTTAGGGAGATTCATTATTTGCATTGTTGAAGCGAAAGCCACTCATATTGCGAACTTGAATTACTCATGAATTGAATAGTAACTCTTAGGAATTATGCGAGAGCCTCTAATCACCTAAGTGTTGATAACGAAAGTTATTTGACGGAAAGACATAAAAGTTCATATCTTTAGCATGAAACTTGCATTGTTATCGTTGTGGCATAAAACCCCGACTTTGGAAGCTTTTTAATTAATTAAATTCTTCATAAAAGTCTTAGTTTTGCTTCTGTTCATCTTCCCTCTCCATTCTATTTTCTTCGGATCATTTTCCGATAAATTGGTTACAAAAACAGTTTCTGTGACAAACATCGAAATCGACCTTAAGGGTCGATATCGAGTACTAACATCGATATCGAGGTCTTTGCTCGACGTCGACTTGCTGTTTTGTCTTCTGCAGGAACTGCGCTAGGAAATCGACCAGAACTGAGGTCGATATCGACCAGTATACTCGATATCGAGTGTCTGCTGAGGTCGAAAGCATTGATCGTGAGTACAACAAAGGAAGCGCTGACCTACCTCCTCGTGGATTCGATCCTGAATTACCCTACTACTACAAGGGAGGGGATTCTTGTATTATTTGTTTGGGACAGGGAGATAGTCTAGTTGTGCTTTATTTTATTCTCCTATTTTACATACGTACACCTTTCCCTTATTACCCCATCACGAACAGCGGCGTGTTTGATCGTTATGGAATTGTTGCCGTACTTCAGGATCTATCTCCCTTGGAGGCTCATATAGTGGCATAGATGGGGCAGGCCTTGCATCATAGGCCGCAGCAGCCCCATAGGTGTTGTCAAAGTTCACAAGCCTCTCAATGGTCTCCCATGCCTCCGTTGGTGTAAGCTCAATGTACCGATAGGAGGTATATGAATTGATCCTCTCCTTATTCGGCGCATCAAGGGCGTTATAAAAGATCTCTTGGATGACATATGGAAGTTGCCCATGCGTCGGGCATGATCTCAGCAAGTCTTTAAAGCGCTCCCACGCCTGTGCTAGGGTTTCACCTGGCTTTTGTTTGAACGCCGTGATCCTTTGTCGTAGCATCGTCGTTTTAGAAGGTGGGAAGAACTTATTCAGGAATGCATCTTTCACCTCCGCCCATGTCCTTAGCGATCGTGGAGCCAAACTTTCAAGCCATTGTAATGCCTTTCCTGCCAAAGACCATCGAAAAGATTTTAGTCGCACACACTCTAAGTTTACTCCATCAGCAACTGTTTCACATAAATCCATAAAAGTAGAGATGTGTTGCAGGGGGCATTCATTATGTCTTCCTTCAAAAGTATTTCTTTTAATCTCAGATAGGAAGTTAATTTTCAGTTCATAATTGGAGTGAGGAATTATAATGGCAGATTCAGGAACATGAAGAGGTGGATGCATGTATTGCATCGCCGTCTGTGGATACTGATTTAGCCGCTTTTGGGCTTGTCTGCGCGCATCCTCCTCCCTATCAGCACGGGCTCGCTCAGCAGCAGCAGCGGCCCTTTCAGCAGCGATTGTAGCATTGTGGTCCTCGATTTCCTTTCTCAACCGCTCTATGATCTCAGCCTGCGTCTCGTTGTCAGCCATGATGTGAATTGCTTTGTTGCGAAGATGGTAGAAACGTTCAGGCTCGTCAATTGGTTCCAGGATAGGTCCGCGATCAGAACGTCGCATAAACCTGCAAAATAAGCTTAGAAAAAGATCGTGATTAACTTAGGTGGCGATTGATTGCCTCCCCGGCAACGGCGCCAATTTGTTCGTTGTGGGGGGAGGGGGAGGTGTATGTAAAATAGGAGAATAAAATAAGCACAACTAGACTATCTCCATGTCCCAAACAAATAATACAAGAATCCCCTCCCTTGTAGTAGTAGGGTAATTCAGGATCGAATCCACGAGGAGGTAGGTCAGCGCTTCCTTTGTTGTACTCACGATCAATGCTTTCGACCTCAGCAGACACTCGATATCGAGTATACTGGTCGATATCGACCTTAGTTCTGGTCGATTTCCTAGCGCAGTTCCTGCAGAAGACAAAACAGCAAGTCGACGTCGAGCAGAGACCTCGATATCGATGTTAGTACTCGATATCGACCCTTAAGGTCGATTTCGATGTTTGTCTCAGAAACTGTTTTTGTAACCAATTTGTCGGAAAAGGATCCGAAGAAAATAAAATGGAGAGGGAAGATGAACAGAAGCAAAACTAAGACTTTTATGAAGAATTTAATTAATTAAAAGGCTTCCAAAGTCGGGGTTTTATGCCACAACGATAACAATGCAAGTTTCATGCCAAAGATATGAACTTTTAGATCTTTCCGTCAAATAACTTTCGTTATCAACACTTAGGTGATTAGAGGCTTTCGCATAATTCCTAAGAGTTACTATCCAATTCATGAGTAATTCAAGTTCGCAATATGAGTGGCTTTCGCTTCAATAATGCAAATAACGAATCTCCCTAACTTTCGCAAAGGATCATGCATGGGGTAGAAGACGGAATCGCATAAAAGTCATACCTTTGATGCACTTACCTCACATTGCTATCGTCGGGCTCACCCCGACCCTAGAAGTGGGTTGACTACTCGCTCCTCATCATGCACATCATCATCATTGTTATTGAAAGAAAGCTACTTTGAATTAAAACTCCGAAAGAAAGTACAACCGAACAAGCCACTCCGCTCTCGCTTTACAACTCCACTCGGCCACCTCTCTCTCTCTCTATTCTCTATTGCAACAGAATTGTCTCTCAAAACCGACCCCCCTAAACTCAGCCCTATTGGCTTCTATTTGTAGATGTCGACAAGGACTCGAAACCTTATCTTTATTCTCTATGATAAATAAAATAAAATAAAAACTAAAACTTCATGGTGAAATCAGCCTCCTCGTGATAAATCTGATGTTGATGATAGGAAATCTCGACCTTTGGATAGATATTGCAAGTATTGGATACAATTCTATCAAAATCGGAGTCGAATTCCTCTGCTGGCATGGTCGATATCGACCCTTGGACCTCGATATCGACCCTCCAAAATCTTATCTCGAGCTTCTCCTTCTCCTACTCGACTTCTATCAACTTGGTCGATCTGGCAGCATCGATATCGACCTGTATACTCGATATCGACCTCTTCTGTGTCGAGATGCTCTGTTTCCTTTCTGCTCGATTCATATGTCTCGATGTACTCGATGTCGAGGTCTTCAGTCGATTTCGACCTCTTCAGAAGACTTCGAGTTCCTTTTTCCGCTCTTCTGAATTCATCCATTTTCATCCTGTTTTTTGCGAAATCACATGGAAACTCGTGCAAACCCATATATTTGACATTTAAGCATAAACTACACTATTCCCATGTTTTCCCATTAATGTGCATGCAAAAGACAACAAAATGAATTCATATGTGCATAGAAAATATGGCAATTTGCGCGCACATCAATTTCCAAGTCCAATTGTTCATCTTTTAAGCAAGTTTCAGAATCCTGACACTTAAAACAAGGCTTTCAAAATATTTTCCAAGCATTCAATCCGACATTTCAAATTCCGTCAAAATCCCCTTTTTAATATTAAAATAATCATTATTATTCCAAAATCCCATTATTAAATTAATATTTTAAAATCCCATTTTTTGAAATAATCTCAAACTCATATTCGATTAAAAAGGATCGGAATAAAAAACCAACAACTCAAGCCAAAGGGGGTCTAAGGGTGGCTCGGCCAAGCCACTGGGGAGATTTCGCGGCGGCGAGAGGGCCGGTCGCGGCCGCGGAATCCTCCCAGGTTCCCTGCGAAAGAGCGTCTTCTTCCTCTGGTCGTGTTCTAACTCGCTGCGGCGACCATCGTTTTGTCGCGACGAGATTTGAACCTGGATGCTCGTTTTTTATTCAAATCACACTCATTTTTTACCTCAATTCAAAACCATTTTAACCCAAACTTGTTCAAAACATTTCTAACACAAAACCGACATCAAAGCACTATATATGGCTCAAATGTGGACTAAAGAGGAGAGCGGAAGAGGGATTGCCTAGCCTCCTTGGGCAGCTTTCTTCAAAACCTTGAAAGAAGTGAGTCCTTGGGCTTCGATTAAACAAGATCTTGCTACGAAAAGGCCTAGGAGTGATAGATCTCGGTTAAAAGAGAACCTTTACGAAGATCCAGATCCAAGACGAGAGGATGGAAGGGGGAGAGTTTACCTTGCTCAAAAACAGGGGAAGAGGGTGAAATGAGTTTGAATCCACTTTCGAAGGTGTTACATCTAACGTTTCTTGAACTTGGAAGGTAGAGGAGAGCATGAGGATCAAGCGAGAATAAACGGAGAAGAGAAAGGAGTTAAGATGAAGGAGAACGAGTCGATTTACCGAGCCAACGACGTGAACTAGGCACCAGTCGCGGCGGCAAAAAGGGGTCTCGCGGCTGCGAGTAAGAACTCCTTCTTCTAGGCTTGGTTTCCGCGGCAGTGACCAGGATCTCGCGGTGGCAAGCTAGAACTCGCGGTGGCAACTTAGAACTCAGCCGCGGCGAAATGGACAGAAAGTGGGTTTTTTTAATGGAAATTGCTTTCTGACTCCGATTTTTGGGTTAGATCTTTGAGAGGAGGTCTTCTTGAAGGTGTTTTAGGCTTATTTTGTGGAGGAGAAACAAAAGATAGAGAGTGGAGGTCTTCTTGCTGAGCGCATCTGCTACCACATTGGCCTTCCCAAATGATAGACGATGTCCAGGTCATAGTCCTTCAGAAGCTCCAACCAACGCCTTTGACTCACGTTGAGCTCCTTCTGGGTAAAGATGTACTTCAAGCTATTGTGATCTGTCATCACTCTGCATGAAGTACTGTACAGATAGTGTCTCCAGATCTTCAAAGCATGGACTACAACTGCCAACTCAAGATCGTGTGTAGGGTAAGTCTCCTCTCTAGGCTTCAATTGGCGTGAAGCATAAGCGATAACCTGATCCCTCTGGTGCAGAACATAACCCAAACTAGCCCGAGAAGCATCGGTGTAGATCATCAAGTCCTCGATCCCGTCAAGTAGAGCCAACACTGGTGCGGTCGTCAATTTCTCCTTGAGAATCTCAAAACTGGCCTGACACTCCTCACTCCAAACGAAAGGAACGTCCTTCCATGTCAGCTGTGTCATCAGTCGAGTGATCCTCGAGAAGTCCTGAACAAAGCGACGGTAGTAGCTGGCCAATCCCAGAAAAGAACGGATGTATTGTACGTTCTTGGGCACCTACCAAACAATGATGGCGTCGATCTTCGTCAGATCCACGATGACTCCTGATCTTGAGATCACATGATCTAAGAAGGTCACCTCGGGAATCCAAAACTCGCACTTGTTATACTCGCCAAACAACTAATGCCTCCTCAAAGTCTCCAAAATAATCCTCAGGTGCTGCTCATGCTCCTTGTGGCTCCGCGAGTATACCAAGATGTCATCGATGAACACCACGAAGAATTTGTCCAGATAGTCTATGAACACCCTGTTCATAAGCTCCATGAAGGCTGCTGACGCGTTGGTCAGCCCGAAAGGCATGACCACAAACTCGTAGTGCCCATACTGCGTCCTGAAAGTGGTCTTCTGAATGTCCTATGTTCTCACTTTGAGCTGATGATATCCCGATCTCAAGTCGATCTTTGAAAACATCACTGCACCCTAAAGCTGGTCCATCAAGTCGTCGATCCTTAGAAGTGGATAACAGTTCTTCACCGTCGCCCAGTTCAGCTCACGGTAATCGATGTACAACCTCAACAAACCATCTTTCTTCTTGACGAACAGCACTGGAGCTCCCCATGGCGATGCACTCGGAAGAATATAGCCCTACTCGGCTAACTCCTAAGGCGGAGCCTTAAGCTCGGCCATCTCTGTGGGTGCCATCCTGTAGGGTACTTGGGACATGGGCCTGGTGCCCGGCTCCAACTCGATAGCAGAGTCGACCTCTCTTTGCGGGGATAATCCTAGTAGCTCATCGGGGAAGACGTCGGTGAAGTCTCGAACTATGGGCACCTCGGTCATGCTGGGTCGGCCTTGATCTACCTCTAAGGCATAACACCAATATCCCGTGCAACCCAGGTCTAGAAGTCTCGCTTCTCGAACTGCGCTAATCAGTGCCTCGTTCCGCTTGGGGTCACTACCCCAAACCTGGTGCTTGGTGCCATCATCTGCTAGAATCATCACGTTCCTCGTCCGTAATTTGATGATTGCCCCATAGTGGTCCATGAAATCCATGCCAAGAATCAAGTCGTGGGTCACCAAGGTCATCACGATCAAATCAGTGGGACACTCTCGCTCATCTATACGGATGCGGCAACCTAGGATCTCACGACTCTTCCTAATCCTAGCCCCATCCGGCATACCCACAGTCAGGGACGGACCCCTCGTGCAGCTCAGGCTCAGCCTAGAGACGCACGACTCTGCTATGAAGCAGTGTGTGGCACCCGTGTCAAAAAGAATACTCAAGCACTCATCACGGAGAAATATAGTACCTGAGGCACTCGAAGTGGATCGATCCTCAACTCTCATCTGGAAGACGCGGGGCGGTGGGGACAATGCAGAACCAGATCCTCCAAAAGTCTGTCCTCGCTCAAAAGTAGACCCAAATGGTCCTGCTGATGATGATCCTCTACCCACTCCGGACCTAGATGGTCCGCGGCCTCCTCTACTCGAGCTTTTGCCTCAACCTCTAGATCTGCCTCTAGCTGATGTGTCTCCTTTCCCCTGTCTCTGAGGATAAGTCATAAGTGGGGGACGAGGAGTTGCGGGAAGTCTCGGTGCAGCTGTAGCTGGTGGGTCCTACCACCCTGAGGACAACAAGGAGCTCAATGTCTGGTACCTCCACATGAAAAGCATATGGTAGATCTGTCAGGGCAATCTATAATGTAATGTCCTCACTTGAAGCAACCATGGCACGTGATGCTCCGAACGCTAATCTGTCTTCTATCAACTGATGCTACTGGTGGTGGTGCTCTCGGTGGTTCTCCTCTAAATCCTCCGCGGAAATCTCCTCGATGTTGTACATTCTCTCGGCGGTCTAGTGGCCTCGACCTTTACGCCTCAGGGCAAGAGGGAGCATAAACAATCTCAGAGAGAATCCTCTATTATTCATATTGAAGTATGACCTCCAGAAGTCTATCGAACGATATAACTCCTAAGCTTGAAGCGTGAAGAAGAACTGCGGGTGGTAACCTCATGGCCAGCATCCTGATGCGACTCTCGTCCGTGGCATAGAGGTGAGCACAGTAGATCAGCTCCCTTTTGAACTGACAGACGATCTCGGATATGGAACGTGAAGGGTCATAAGTCGTCCTTATGAAGGTGACCTCTCGGGCACTCTGTGTCCCAGGTGGACAATACTCTTGAAGCAGTAAAACACGGAAGTCCTCATAGCTTCACTTACTCGGTCCGCCTTATAGACGGACCACCGATCAAAGGCGTCCTTCCGCCGAAGTCCTACGGACAACCACTGTCGCTCGGAAATAGGAGCGCCAATGAAGTCGAATATGCTGATGATCTGTCTAAGCCAAGCCTCGACGTCCTCTTCGGTCACTCCAAGGAAGTGGGGTCGGTCACAATGTCCAAGTGCTCGAACCCAATTGACGCGCTTCTCAGGGCACACATCTACGACAACGGGCTCAGCTGGCTGTGCGATGGGGATCTCGACCTCTGGTCTAACGAGCTGCTCAACGGGAATCTGCGCCTCTGGCGGAGGGTCTCCAACAAGTCCTCTCAATATCTCGATCAGTGTCACTCGGTCCATCTGTCCCAATACGTCCTCGGGCTGAGGAGTCGGAACCTCCGCTCTCTCGGGGACCTGAATCCCGTCGCCTCTCTCATCTGACATAGTTTAGCGAGGTCGTCCTTGGCCCCTACGTACTGGGCCGCACCCCCAACTGGTCCACGATGTGGATCGAACATAACCGCTGCATATCCGTGGATTAGTCTAACACTCAACATAGAAGCACTCAACAAGAATTATAATGATCCCCTTCGAGGGGGGCAACTACCTCCCGATCTCTATGTCCTACCCCGCTACTCCAACCACCACGGTGCAAACTCCTTGGAGTCTTCTAGGCCCATCTGTAAAGTCCAAGCTAACTTTTGCCTACCCGTTTCCCAAAGTCTACATCCAATAGGGATGGTATATCGCCTTTCTACATACTAGAGTTTCCCTTTCCAATTTTATTTTCCTATGTCAAGTTTATTAGGTTGAGTCCTTTTATTATTCTAGCCATATTAAATTCATTTTGCCCCTTTTAAAACTTTTTCAAAACCATTTGAAATTCATGGGCGGTTTTCAAAACATACACTCGACCATTTGAGTCCTTTTATTATTCTAGCCATATTAAATTCATTTTGCCCCTTTTAAAACTTTTTCAAAACCATTTGAAATTCATGGGCAGTTTTCAAAACATACACTCGACCCTTTGGTACCCGAATTGCACAACCTGCCTCTGATACCAACTTTATAAAGGCCCAAATATAAATATTCGGGTTACGTTTCGAAGGTTGGATACCTTTTTTCAGATCTTGCAATCTAGGTACGGGTCGAGGTTTCAAAACCTCAAGTGAGAGCGTCTAAAGTAGGGATTTCAAACCCCAAATCAAGCGTAGGGCCCATGGGTACCCTTAACCTGTTCTATGAGACTATGTCGCTAAATTCGTTATATGTAAATTGACGAAAAACAGAAATAGAGTACAACTTGCCACGGCGAGGCCGGATCAAAACCAAAACCACAAAATCTCCAAACACGTGTAATATTTAAGCCGAGTAATAAGTGAGTTTGATTCGATCGCTCGAGAAAATCCCCGCCATAGACGCATGGAGCATACATGATCTGCAAACAAACCTAAAAAAAATATGTGCAGTGCATGGGATCAGGTCATCAGACTGAGGCCCTATTTGCACCCTATTCCCACAAGTAGGCATATACATACACTATACCTAATAAAGATGCTTCTAATGCAGTGCGAAATATTTAAATACTCAAGCATGCTGACAGTTTATATATATGCAGAAAGCGATAAAAGGCCCAAAGAATGCCAAATGGCATATCTCCACCTTCCTTCCCGTTAGGGTGGAGCCTGGTCAGTACGAGCTATAGCATAGCAATCGCCATTCGCAAATGGTATATGTGCGCATCAATAGTCTCGTAATCATGCTCATATGGTGAGAAGAGCCCGCAAGCTCGTCTCAAATCTGACTCAATGGAAGACAAGCCCGATGGGACTGGGCCATCCTATGACCCTAGCAACGACTCTAGGACTCACATAGATCACGGCCGTTCTCTTTTCATACACAATAAGTAAACAGATGCTCATTCAACTGTGCAACCTAAGCATGATACTACATGGCACTGACCTGATAAGCCGAACAGCAAAGCGTAGTACAAGGAGAGTCCCCACAATCAACCAATCTACTGAAGCAACTCGATCAAAAAGCACATATGATAATGGTATGAAAGCGATAAGGCACAAGACTACTAGTCATACACACACTCAAGGACCAAGTCCTAAAACCATTTCTAAAACCAATCCGACGTTCAACCATTTCAACCCATTCTCAAATCGTTTTCAAATCATTCTCAAATTGGAAACCTCAAAGCCAAATCATCTGAATAAGCCAATTTCCATAATACTCAAGTTCATTTTCAAGTTCAATTGTCCATCTTTTAAGCAAGTTTAAGAATCCCGACAGTTGAAACAAAGCTTTCAAAATATTTTCCAAGCATTCAATCTGACATTTCAAATTCTGTCAGAATCCTCTTTTTAATATTAAAATAATCATTATTATTCCAAAATCCCATTATTAAATTAATATTCCAAAATCCCATTTTCTGAAATAAACTCAAACTCAGATTCGATTAAAAAGGATCGGAATAAAAAACTAACAACTCAAGCCAAAGGGGGTCTAGGGGTGGCTCGGCCAAGCCACTGGGGGATTTCCAGGTGGCAAGAGGGCCGGTCGTGGCCGCGGAATCCTCCCAGGTTCCCCGCGAGAAGGCGCATTCGCTGGCCGCGACAGAGAGATTTTGCAGCGGCAAAAACCGCGGTCGCGGCCGTGAAAGAGCATCTTCTTCCTCTGGTTTTTTTCTACCTCTCCGCGGCGAGCATGGTTTCGCCGCGGCGAGATTTGAACCTGGATGCTTGTTTTTGCTTCAAATCACACTCGTTTTTGCCTCTATTCAAAACCATTTTAACTCAAACTTGTTGTAAAACATTTCTAACACAAAACCGACATCAAACAACCATATATGACTCAAACGTGGACTAGATGGGAGAGGTGAAAGAGGGATTACCTAGCCTCCTTGAGGCTTTCTTCAAAACCTTGAAAGAAGTGAGTCCTTGGGCTCCGATTCAATGAGATCTTTCTACGACAAGGCCTAGGAGTGATAGATTTTGGTTAAAAGAGAACCTTTACGATGATCCAGATCCAAAACGTGAGGATGGAAGGGGGAGAGTTTACCTTGCTCAAAAACAGGGGAAGAGGGAGAAATGAGCTCGAATCTGCTTCACAAGATGTTAGATCTGACGTTTCTTGACCTTGGAAGGTAGAGGAGAGAGTGAGGATCAAGCAAAGAAAGGAGTTAAGATGAGGGAGAACGAGTCGATTTACCGAGCTAACGACGTGAACTGGGCACCAGTCACGACGACGAAAAGGGGTCTCGCGGCGACGAGTAAGAACTCGCGGCGGCGACTTAGAACTCTACGACGACGAAATGGACAGAAAGTGGGTTTTTGAATGGATATTGCTTTTCGACTCCAATTTTTGGGTTAGATCATTGAGAGGAGGTCTTCTTAAAGGTGTTTTAGGGTTATTTTGTGGAGGAGAAACAAGAGATGGAGAGTGGAGAGTGAGGGAGATGGATTGAAGGGAATAAAAGTGAAAACTTTGATTTCTAGGGTTTTGATTTTGAAATGGGTGATGAGGTGAGAGAGAGAGGATGGAGGCTCAGATATTTATGTGGATTTTTCTAATAATTTGGGGATTATTGCTTTCTATTTATTGGGACACTCTTAGGGTTTAATGAGGATAAGGACAAAATAATAATAGTGGTAGTGGGAAGAGGAGAGAGAATGAGTGGAAGAGAGGAGAGAGAGGGGGCCGGCGAGAGAGAGATTCCGCTCATCTGACTTAAGTCTCGACTATCTATCCCGAAATCCGACTCGAGTTTTAAATCCGTTTCAAATGATTCACAAGACTCTTATGTTTTAAATTCGAATAAGGGATTTAGCACGACACTCTATGTTTTAAAGCATGTCGGGATTATTTTCACAAACTTTCCATTTTTAGAAATCCACTCGGGGACGAGTTTTTTTGAAACTTTTCAATTTTGGAAATTAAATACCTATTTAAAATTATGTTCTTTATATTTTTTTTTTCGTGTGGTGTTCAATTGTGTTATGTTTGAAATTTTTAGATTTATTTGTGTCTTCTAAAGGAAAATTTGAACCTAAGAGTGTAAAACATGAAAAAAAAGAGGATGATGTTTTTCAAATGATCCTCTAAGAATGTGTACTACACAACCCAGGATTCCCTAGAAAGGAATCCTCTAAGAATGTGTCGAACAGATTGCTTGTTGGAACAAACACACCTAGGCAATTCTCTTAGGCATTGTACTATTCAAGAGAGTTCAGATTTACCGATTTGTTTAGAATTTTTTTCGTCTAGATAGTTGAAATACAAATCTAAAGATTCAAACAGGCTCAATTTGCTTAGAAATGTTAGTATGTTGCTAAGTGAGTATAAGTAATACACGAGATCATGGGTTCAAACCTCATTCCTTACCTTTTTGCAGTACTTTTTATTCCTACCAAAATTTCCCTATTATAAATTTCATATTTAAATCAAATTTTATATTTTTCTTTTAATATTTTCATAATATTATTCATTATGTTACATATATATTTTAAAAGATTCTTCTAATTTTTATTTCTATGAAAATTTTTTACTATCAATGTCATATTTAAACCACAATTTATGAGTTTTTTTGTCATACTTTTCAATCTTATCAATTTTTTTTTCATTTACAAATGACAAATTCTTTAAAAACATTTATCATTTTCTTTCAGTATTTAAAAAAAATCTTAATCATACTACGTACACACATTTATAAATTTTTAAATTATTATATGAATTTTTGTAATAAAATATCATATTTATACCACAATTTATGGTTTTCTTTCACTATATTTTTAAAACAATTTCTTTATTATATATACCGAGAGAAAAAAAATTCCCAACAGAAATTTTCGCCCGCCTCTAGCAATTCATGTGGCCGCCACTGGTCGTGAAACACCAATATTAGATTTATTTTATGTTTTTACCAAAATTGTAGTAGATATCAGTTCAGGTCGAAGCATTCTTAATTTACCACTTATATTAGAATACATAGCTTTATATTTTATATAAAGAGGGGGGTTTGTGGAGTACAAACAACATAACAAATAATAACCAATGACCCCTTACTCTAGTGGTAAGGAAGAGGTAACCCTTACAAGAGGTCAAGGGTTCAAATCCCATTCTTTAGACATTACTAGTTACACCGAAAAGCGGTGCAGCTGGTGTGTAATTAATGGGTGCTCAAGTCTTTATTGGCTTGGGTGAGCCTGCATGGTGGCTTGCCGCCTGACTTACCGGTTGGCGTCCTTTGCTGGCTAGGGCTCGGACCCGTGGGAGATTAGTCGACAACCTCGAAACCCTCATGTTACAATAAAAACATAACAAATAATAAAAGAAAATTGAAATTTATTTACAAACAAATTCAATTCAAGAGAAACTAATATTGTTGGTTTTCCACTTTGATCATCGATATCTTTATTACATTGTCAGCTGCTTAACAAAGAATTATACCTCAAATTATTTACAAACAAATTCAATTCAAGAGAAACTAATATTGTTGGTTTTCCACTTTGATCATCGATATCTTTATTACATTGTCAGCTGCTTAACAAAGAATTATACCTCAAATGATATAAGTTTAACTTCCAAATATGATTTTAATTTACAGAAAGTTAAACTTATCCAAACATCAACCTGGCTAAACTAGGAATAGCATTATGTGAGATGGCTAAGCCAACCAAAAACTTGTCAAACGGTGATCCCACCTATCTCTGTCAGTTACACAATTCAAGTCCCTTCATTGCTTATGCCAAGCGTTGAGAACTTGGTTTCCAAAACAAAGTGACACACTCATACACCTTGGCTATCAATCAAGCCTCCCAGACTGATTTCTCATTGCTACCAATTTGATGTTGTGTTTGTCCTTGTGTATGTTGATGACAACATTTTCATTGCTTAACTAATCAAAATATATGGCTGACCTCCTCTGGAAAACCAACATGCTTAACTCTAAACAAATCACCCGGCCCCCATGTCCTTCAACCCATACCTTTCTTCATCTAATTCAAATCTCTTAATTGACTCGACTCTTTATCAAATCATCATTGGAATCCTCTAATATCTTACAAGGCTTAATTGATATCTCCCACTCGGTTAATAAAGTATGCGAATACATGCACTCTCCTAGATAAATTCATTGGCAAGCCACAAAATGAATCCTCCGATACTTTAAACTCCACCCCACATCTCTATTCTTTGTTCAACTTGCACCCCACTCTCCATATTTCTACTCTTGTATTTAATTTTATTCCCACTTCCCGAACTCCCTACTACATACAAATCTAAATATTAACTAATTAAAGCCCTTGAAATTGGTGAAATCAGGCGACGAAAAATGGTGAAATTTAGGGTTTGAATATGAGAATCGATTTTATGAAATTTTGATTAGGTTTTGTGATTTTGGGAAGAAATTTTGTGTTTTTAATTATTGTGTATAAGTGATTTTGAAAATGAAATTTATGAATTTATGAATTGAATTTAATGTTTGTGAATTGAATTTGGGGTTTGTGAATTGAATTTGTTAGGCTTTATGCAATATTTGTGTTTTCCTATCCTACATATTTAAATCGCAATTTCTATAATGTCTTTGAGAATCAAAACACATTACAAAGTTGATGAGTTTACAATCCTAATATGCAAAAGCGTTGAATTTAGAATGATTAGATTTTGATAAGTTTATAATCCTAGATATGGAAAAGGCTTGAATTTTTAATGAATGATGAGAAACCACTACCATAACAACCAAGCAAATATAAGTATACTTTTCTACAATCCACTGCTAAGATGAAAATCATAGCTAAGGTAAATAACTTTGTTCAAGGCCAATATCTCAGTACGCACTAGAAATTTCACCCCACCTTTCAAAAGTCCTACGGCCGCTACTGATTGTTGCCTATCTAGTGTACTTTATCTCGAACCTAGTTTCATGATCGTTGAAGAAACAACCATCTTTTGCGTACTCCTCAAATAAGGCGGAATACATGTCCCTTTCTCGGGTCACCTGTGAGTTGATCGATTTAGCAACGAAACTTACTGGTTGATCTTGGTGTTTTCATCCATCGACCTTCTATGATATGGTGTAACCAGAGGCAAAGCCAGGGGGCATGGGGGAGCACGTGCCCCCTCCCTCATCCGACAAATTACATAAGTGTATTCTCTTTGTCGATAGCTTCGTTTTGATATATAATACGCCCTAATCCGATATCTGAGTAAAAAGTTATGAATGTTTGAAAATCGTAGGTGTATTAATCACTTTCATTTTATTTCAATATATTATAATACTTTTATATTTTACTTAAATTGATATTCACATATTATAATTCATCTCGAGAGCTTTGAAACCATAGGTTATATTACTTATTTTGAGAATTTGGCAAGAAGTTGCACAAGATTAAATTTTTATATCCAGTTATACACTATTATATGTTAAGAATATAACAAGTTAAATATTAACTCAACGTTTATTTATTGTGTTTTATATCCTTATTTTGTTAGATTTCTTTTCTTTGGCTATTCCATTTATTTATTTATATTTCTTACTTTTTTAATGGGAAAAAAATAACAGAGTTTTATTTAGTACATAGTATAGACCTCTAATTAGAAACGATGAACTCTTTAGTTTGTAATATTGTTTGACACTAGTTTGTAATATTGTTTGAAACTAGTTTATAATATCGAACATATTGTGTGTTTTACGAATTTTATCTCAACATCGTTGTGTAGTACTTTTATGTCCCTTCCCTCAAAACTTTCTGGCTCCGTCCCTGTGTGTAACTAACAACATTGGAGCAGTATACTTGGCGGCCAACCGCATACACCATCACCGCACCAAACACATTGAATTGGACTTGCACTTCGTGCGGAAAGAATTGGCAGTAAGATGCTTCGGGTCGCCTTCATCTCTTCTTGAGATGAACTGGCTAATGATTAACCAAACCTCTGATCTCTTCAAGGTTCTAGCAAATCTGAACCCAACTCACACTAGTCCTGCTAGGTTCGAGGGGCATAGTGAGAGATACTGGAGCCCAATGGGCCAATTTCTCACCAATAATCTTGTAATTCAAGGCAAGGCCCCATTAATTAATATAACCTAAAATGGGTGATGATATCTTCACCGCTAATTTTTACTATTTTCACCGCTAATCACTGCATCTTGTGACGGTGGGTTTAATGACGGATATCCGAATTCACCGCTGTATGGTGCGGTGGGGTGAAACCGTATTCAAGCCACCGCAACTTGTTACGGTGGGTGAATGAGACCTTCAAAGTGCTTGCCGTCTCTCAAGGTGTTGGAATGTAAACAATCGAAGAACAAAACTGAATTGAGAGAGAAAAAGGAGATCGATTGTTTCATTTCTGTTACTCTGTTCAGGAGCTGAAGCTCCAATTTATACAGAAGGAAGGAAGAAGAAGGCGCGTAGTTTGTTACAACAAACTGAACGACGCCGTTTTACAAAGTGAACAGAAAGAAGAAAGCTATAGCTAATACGGCGTCGTTTTGCTTGTGAACTGGCGTTTTTAATGAAAGCTTTAGACGACGTCGTTCCTCGTGTGTGTGTGCTTTCTTCAACCTCTGGACCACACAGCTCCAACACCCCCCTCAAGTTGATGGTGGTGAAACCAGCTTCAACTTGGGAATCATAGAGTGGTGACGAGGACCGGGTAGGCATTTAGTGAATATGTCAGCTAGTTGATCAGCTGTAGGGAGATAGGACAAGCTGATCAATCCTTCACAGAGCTTATGGCGAATGAAGTGGCAATCTAAATCAACGTGTTTGGTGCGCTCATGGTATACTGGATTGCGCGCAATATGAATAGCCGCCTGGCTGTCACACTTGACTGGAATTGGCAAGATGTCAGAGATACCACATTCATGAAACAGACGAGATAGCCAAGCAAGTTCCGCAGTCAGACGACGAAGAGAACGATACTCCGCTTCTGCTGAAGACAGGGAGACAATAGGTTGTTTCTTGGCCTTCCAAGATATTGGACAGCCTCCAAAGAAAACAATGAACCCACTTACGGAGCGACGAGTGTGATGACATGTAGCCCAGTCAAAATCACTATAACCAACGAGGTTCATAGCAGAAGATGAATTCAGCAAAATCCCCAAATTAGGTGTTGACCGAAGGTACTTCAAGACATGAAATGCAGCATTCAAATGGTCAGAACCAGGAGTCTGCATGAACTGGCTTAGATATTGAACCGCAAAAGCCAGGTCAGGGCGTGTATGAGTCAAAAAATTCAATTTACCCACCAATCTTCGATGCTTAGAAGGATCTGTTAACAGAGGACTCTTAGAATTGTGAAGGTTGATACCCACCTCTAATGGAGCAGAAGCAGACCCTGAGGTACAACCATACTCTGTGAGAAGTTCGCAAACAAACTTTTTCTGGGATAGAACTAAACCCTGAGGGACGCAAAGGAACTCAATTCCCAGAAAATAATGCAAGGTGCCTAGATCCTTGATTTTAAACTGATCATCCAGAAAAGACTTTAGGCTAGTCATGGCAGCAATATCATTCCCAGTTAAGAGAATGTCATCAACATAAATTGCCAAGAACACAACTGATTCCCCAACAACACGAGTGAAAAGAGAGTGATCATTCTCAGAATGAATATAACCTTGTGACCTCAATGCATCAGAAAGTTTGGCATACCATTGCCTTGAAGCTTGACGAAGTCCATACAATAACTTGTTCAATTTGCACACCAAAGAACTGTCAGGCAAACAGAGACCTTGAGGAGGCTTCATATACACTTCCTCATGCAAGTCTCCATGGAGAAATGCATTGTTAACATCAAGCTGAAAGATGGACCAACCTCTTTTCAAAGCAACAGAAACAAGAACTCTGACTGTAGTCATCTTCACAACTGGAGAAAAGGTTTCAGTGAAATCTATGCCAGCTTTCTGAGTGCAACCTTTGATGACAAGTCGAGCTTTGTGCCTATCAATTGTGCCATCAGGGTGCAATTTGAGTTTAAAAACCCATTTGCAACTAATGGGTTTCTTGCCTTTGGGGAGAGGCACTAGATCCCATGTTCTGTCAGCAAACTCCTTGTTCATGGCTTCTTGTCATTCAGTTGATGATGCAGCTTCTGCATAAGATTCAGGCTCATGTGCAACAGATAAACTTGATAAGAAACAATGATCAATCATGGATAAAACACTAGCACTGATGGAAGGGGGTTTGAAACAAGCGGAGGTGATTGTGTTTGAACAAATGGATGAAGAGCTGCAGACATAATCTTGCAAATGATTTGGGGCATTTCGAATTCGTGATGACCTTCTGAGAGAAATGTCTTGATCAGGTACAGTAGGTGTAGAAGTGGGATGGTGATCCTGAACAGGGGGATCAACAACAGATGTGTCAAAGGAGGGCAAAGGCAATGTGACAGATGGAGGATCCATGTGTGTGGGAGAAGCAAAAGGAAATGTGTTCTCATAAAAAAACAACATTCCTTGAAATGATGATGTCTTTTGAGGATAGAGATAACAACTTATAGGCCTTTTTCCCAAAAGGAAACCCCAGGAAAACACAAGGGTGAGCCCTGGGTTTGAACTTGTCTCTTACTGGAGAGGTGACTGTGCAGTAACACAGACAGCCAAATGGCTTTAACTGATCATAAGAGGGAGCAGAACCAAACAACCTCTCAAAAGGGGTAATATTTTGTAGGAGTTTAGATGGGAAACGATTGATCAAAAAAGTGGCCATGAGTACACAATCCCCCTAGTAATCAATAGGTAGTTTAGATTGGAAAAGAAGAGCTCTGGATGTTTCAAGGAGATGTTTATGTTTCCTTTCAACCACACCATTCTGCTGTGGAGTATAGGCACAGCTGGTTTGGTGGAGGATCCCATGAGAAGCAAAGAAAGATTGACCCTCATTACTCAATCCAAGCCCAAAGGCATTGTCAGTTCTTATAGCCTTAGGGGTGACAGAAAACTGTGTTTTAACCATGGAAACAAAGGCTTGAATGATGGAGAAAGCACTGGCTTTTGTGGAAAGAAGATGGGTCCAAGTACATCGTGTGAAGTCATCAACGATGGTTAGGAAATATTTGTGGCCATTATATGTGGGAGTGTGGTATGGTCCCCAAATGTCTATATGTATCAAGTCAAAAGCATTTATGGTTTTAATGCTACTATGAGGAAAGGGCAATTTGTGTTGCCTAGCTTTATGACAGACATGACATGGCACATCCATTTTAGGAAAAGAACTGACATCAATAGGTAGCAACCTGATTTTATTAAAAGGCATATGTCCCAATCTCAAATGCCATAACATGGCAGAAGAAGACAAACAAGCAAAAGTGTTACAATCCTCAGAAGGTTCATCAGAATTCAAAGACATAGTTTGCAAAGTAGAAGAAAAACATAAAGTCTAGTGCTTGTGTTTGCAATGCAGAAGATAGAGCCCATCCTTCTGTTCACCAAGCACCAGTGGCCTCTTCAGTGAAGGGGCATGCAGGATGCACATTTTGGAAGAGAAATGAGCATCACAATCAAGCTGAGTGGTCAACTTACTTATAGAAAGAAGGTTAAATTTAAACTCAAGGACAAAGAATACATGATGTATGGTAACACCAGGTAAAATATGAACAGAACCATGATGCTTGACAGTGATGAAGGAAGCATCTGGTAAGGTGATTTTGTGGGGTTGAGAAAGGGGTTCAAGGACAGAAAAAGAAGATTTGTCAAAGCACATATGGTCTGTAGCACCAGTGTCTATAATCCATGTATCACATTTATCTTTCAAATCATGCTGAGCACTAAGAGCAAGAAATTTGTGATAATCCACAATATGAGAGTGAGAACTACCTGCCATGGCACATCCAACCAAGTCTGTGGAGTGGCTAGAAGCCCCTTTGTTCAACATGTTCATCAATTGGGTGCACTGCTCTACTGTAAAACCTGGAATAGCATAAACTTGATCTCCACCATCAGATGCTTGAGCAGCAAAATTCTTCCCTTTTGAGGTTGGGGCCTTTGACTCACTCGGATAACCAATCAATTTATAACAAAACTCTACCTTATGACCAGTTTTCTTGCAATGGGTGCACACATAAGGAGCTCTTTTCCTTGGAATTGAGCTATCTTGCTTAGACTTTTGACCAGAAGTCTGAGATTCATTACCTTTGCTACGCTGCCCTTGGCTATTCATAGCCGAAGAATCCCCAAGAACTTGATTGTTGTTCTTGAAGCCAAGTTGTTTCTCCTCATGGCTGATCATCGAGTAGACTTGAGAAATCGAAGGAGTAGGACTCATCAGCAAGATTTGCCCTCTCACTGCACTGAAACGATCATGTAAACCCATCAACAACTCAAGAAGACGCTGGTCTTCTTCCATTCTGCAGAAATCTGGACCAGCACCACAAGAACACCTTGGTGTTGTCTACAAAGCCTTCAATTCATCCCAAAGACGCTTGATCCTTGTGAAGAAAGAGGCAAAGTCATCATTTCCTTGCGAAATGGTGCAAAGTTCCTTGCGAACACTGAATCTTTGAGTAAGATTCGTCTGCTCAAACCTGGAGCACAGATCCACCCAAATTTCAATCGCGGAATCACTGTATATGACACTCTCCATCCAAGAAACCACCATATCATTACATTGCTGCCAATCTCTAAATTCATCAGTATCCTCACTAGGCCATACGACTGAACCAGTAACGAATCCTATCTTGTTTTTTGCCGAGAGAGCTATCAGCATTGAACGTTTCCAAGTTCCAAATCCACTACCATCAAAAACTTTAGAAACCAAAACCATACCCGGATTATCTGAAGGATGGAGATAAAGCGGATCTCTGGAAGTTCCAGACCTTGAATGACTTCCTGGATCCATGGTGATGCAAAACGCAGAAGCAAAAAATTGATTTAGAAAACGGAAAACGAAATTCAGAATGTTTGCTCTGATACCATGTTGGAATGTAAACAATCGAAGAACAAAACTGAATTGAGAGAGAAAAAGGAGATCGATTGTTTCATTTCTGTTACTCTGTTCAGGAGCTGAAGCTCCAATTTATACAGAAGGAAGGAAAAAGAAGGCGCGTAGTTTGTTACAACAAACTGAACGACGCCGTTTTACAAAGTGAACCGAAAGAAGAAAGCTAAAGCTAATACGGCGTCGTTTTGCTTGTGAACTGGCGTTTTTAATGAAAGCTTTAGACGACGTCGTTCCTCGTGTGTGTGCTTTCTTCAACCTCTGGACCACACAGCTCCAACACAAGGCAGTAAAGGCTCTCAAGGCTACAGACGGCGACATAAGATCACGGTGGGTGAATGAGACAGCCCCTAGCGCCGGATCGTTCCCAAGGGCATCGACATCGATCAGTTGCCCGTCGTGTCCCTGGCGTCCTTGCTCGAAGACGACCCTGCCGAATTCGCCAAGCTCCACCACGCTTGCACCAATTGGGGCTTCTTCCAGGTTAATTTAATTCCCCCTGTATTAATGATGATCATGGGAGGCAATGTTTCAGACTTGCGTATTATCCGCCATGCCCGCAATACGACAAGGTCATTGGTTCGACCCCGCACTCCGATGCGAGTGGCCTCCGTCTTGCTTCAACTCAATCAAGTTGATGGACTGAATTAATTATAGATTCAATCAATTAATTAAAACCATCAATCTGCCTACAATGGATGCTCAAAATTCAGATTCAACTGAAGAAGAAGGCGCACCGCCGCAACAACCACACCTGCCGAAAGAGCTCCGGCAATTAATTAATTGATTGAATCTATAACTAATTAAGGCCACCGGTGGCTTTTTTTTCCAAATTTTTTTTACAAAATTAAATTAAATTTTAATTACAATTTTTTTTATTTTTTAGGTCACCGTAGACATTGACGGTGGCTTGAAACGGTTCTCGTACCGGATCATATACCGGATCATATCCACCTTTATACGTTGCGGTGGCCAGTGAGATACGTCATTAAGGCCACCGCCAACCTATGCGGTGATTAGCGGTAGATATAGTAAAAATTAGCGGTGATATCCGCGCATACCTAAAATACCTCTAGCTAGCATCTGATGCATCACAATTCCCCAGAGGAATTTTTTTTTAAAAATGGTAATTTGGGATTTAATCAAAATAGGGCTAAATTGTTATTATAAACAGTGACTTAGTCCCAACTATTAAAATAATAATAATAACACAGTCGTTGA
Source organism: Persicaria maculosa (assembly GCA_963922045.1). NCBI lineage: Eukaryota > Viridiplantae > Streptophyta > Magnoliopsida > Caryophyllales > Polygonaceae > Persicaria > Persicaria maculosa. The sequence continues at coordinate 17,375,740 of OY998257.1, read as the reverse complement.
TTAGAACGACGACTTTGTTGCTTTTTTATTTTTCCAATTTATTGTCGCCGAAAAGTGAAAAGAGTTTTAAAAAATGACAAAAATAGTATAAATATACGTTGAGTTGTTGTTTGAAACGGTGATTCTACTTATATTTATAGTATAGATCATTTATCTCACCTCTTAGGATGTATCTTGTGCACAAATTCCGACCAATTAGAATTAGAGTAGTCCTACCCCCATATCAAGAGCGTGTATAGTAAAACCTAGGCCACGTTGTAGCCCCTCTTCCCGTGGAAAGTGAAGTGATGATTCATCGGCGGAAAACATAGTCATATTTGGGCCCATAATAAATTAAAACCCATTAGAAATTAAAGTGCATCATTTGAGATCAACGGTAAATAGTCACAGATTTAGCCACGAATACAATCGTCGCTACATGAGCTCATCAATACCCTTTCATTTTATGAGCTTTCGCTTCAGATGGGCTAATTGGACTCTATGACGGGCCCATTAATGAGTTATATGTACTTATATAAAATTTGAGAGAGATTGTGCCCATATGCTAATCTCTATCCGGCCCGTCTACACTTTTCGATTCAAGCCCGTTTACAATTAGCGATCCAAACCCACTCACCACATGTTAATGGATTGTCGAATTTCCGATACTGAATAGCCATGAATTCAGCTACGGAGAGTGTTGTGGTCAGATCAGCTTCGAATACAGCCACGAATCTCCCATTCGTAGCCACTTTTGTGGCTATTTACTAGCACCACCAACCTATCGAGCCACGAAATCAGCTACGGATATAAGGCTCGTTGCTATTAGCCACAAATTTGATGACGTGACATACCAGTACCAACCACAAATATAGCCACGAATGATAGCCACGAATGAAAACAGTCATCGCCAATTGCTGGTGGCCACCACGAAGATAGGACAAGTCTCAACTAGCCCACAAGAAGGGAGTCGTCGAAAATCCGTAGCTATTTCATTTTTTTTTTGTTCATGTCAGATATCCATTTTGTAAACATTTATATAATATATTTTGAATTTTCTGTTTTGTTTGAATCGTCTAAATGCAAAGCAGACAAATTTTTAGTACCAAATTTCATAATTGGCATCCCAAATTTTGATTAATTAGCAACCATAATTACATTCTTCATTAGTGGATAGTTTGCCTTTGCATGTATTGGACTTGTGACAACTCAAAACATTACACAACATAATTATACTGGCTTTCTCCTAGCTCTTACTTATTATTCCCTTGGCATATATACATTGAGCATTTGAGGTAGAGGTCCCACTTGCTTAGTATTACAAAAAAAGGTTGAAAAAAAAAGGAAAGGAATTGAAGAACATATACACAATGGATCCGAGCTAATGGTAGGCACACATGGACAAACATATATAGTACAGAAGCTTAATCAGTTCCAGGCAGGACAACCGAAATTAAAGAAAATAAAGAAATGCGAACGTAGTACGTGGGCAATGGCTAGGGAGATGCGCCTGGCGGTGCTGGTCTAGTCACTACTCGATCGGATCACTATCTAGCTAGTGAGTGGTATGGTGGCCAGGCAGCTTCTCCATAATCTTCTCAATTACACCCTTCTTGGCCTGGTCTTTGTGCTCGGTGGTGACGCTGCTGGTGGTGGTGTCGGCGGCCACAAACGCCCCTCCCTTCTCTTTCTCCACGTGCTCCACTGTCATCTTCTGTGTCGTGGTGTCGGTGGTCGCTATCTTTGGAGGTGCCGTGGCTGCAGCCCCGGTGGCGGGGGTGGTGTCTTTGCTTTTCCCTCCTCCTGATCCGCTCAAGTTGAGCTTCTCCTTCAGCTTTTGGGTTATTCCTTTCTTCTTCCTCCTCCTCGTTTCCTTTAATTCCCCTTCTTCTTCTTCTACTCCCCCTTCACCTAATTCTTCCTCCTCCGACTGTCAATATATACATATAGTTACCCATATTAATTTCCCACTACCTCACCCTAATATTACTACATTTTTTTTCTTTATTTATTTCATCATAATATACACGACCTGATCAATAGAACATGCTTTTTTTCTAAAATAGGTAGGTACTTACAATATGGAGGAATTCGATCATGACCTCCTATGATCACTACGCGTCATTCTTAACAACTAATCTAGTTAACAACTAATCTAGTAAGAGTTGACGATAAAACATGCCTCTCAAATGATAAAAAAAAATCTTAATATTAAAATTTTATTTTACAAATCTCACTTGTGTTTAATTGGATCCTTGGAACGCAACTCAGCCTTCAATTAGTCCCAAGTTCAATTCCTCCAACTTGGGACTTTCGTTATGTCTTAGATTTTTTTTCCCCACTTATTATTTCTTCCATTTTTGAATCATTTAATTACCTCGATCCCTATTTCTTCCATTTTTGAGTCATTTAATTTCCTAAAAAAAATCTTTATTGACAGGGTATTTTTTCCCCATCTCTAATGCTTATCACTCTTTTTTTAATCATTTAATTTGCTAAAAAAATAGAAGTGTTTAATATAGAGTCGAGCTATATAAAAAATGTTTAATATAAAATAACGTTTAATTATCACTTTACTACTAATGTCTAAATATTTAATATTTTTAAACATAGTAGTACTTCAATATTTTTAAACATTTTTAAGCATTAAATATTTAAAGTCAAATTTTATAAGAAAATATAAACTAAATATTTAAAATCAAATTTTATAAGAAAATAATTTATATGTTGTTATATACTGTATAATTTATGAATTTGTTAATGATTTAAAAGAAATGTTCTTACTTATGGCTGGTTTAGTGTGATTTACTTTTTCAATTTGTTAAGGAGATACATAATTTTTTTTAAAACGGTAATCTTATCCTACGCCCTCGAAATAATATAGAAAAACCGATTAAATCAAAATTAAAACCAGAAATATATGTGAATGAAATAGTAAAAAAAAATAAAAACACATTAAATGGTGATATAGAGTAAGTAGAGTTGAAATCGTAATAAAAATTAAGAAAGATTTGAAAGAACTGACAGAGGTAGAGCTGTTGCTGGTAGAGCGCCTGATTTCAGCTGGAGCGGCCCCTACCTGATCCTCTGGCTTGCGTGGTTGGAGCTGGTGGGCTTCGACGCCCCCACTATCCACCGGAGCCACTCCGCTTAAAACATCACCCATGGTTGTCCCTAAAGTCGGACGGGCAGCACCACCGCCTCCCACAGCCATGTCTGTGCTGCTGCTGTAGGCGACGCCGCTAAGATGCATCGGGTTGCCGTGCTCATCAGTGAGCGTAACAGGGTTTCCAAACTCATCCGTCAACTGGATCCGGTTGCCACGCTCGTCTGTTAGATGCGCCATATATGTTCTATAATATATCCTAAATAAGATGCCACTTACGTACAATTAATGTTTATATTGTGAAAAAAAGCCTCTCAAAACAAACACATCCAAGGAACAATATATATTACTTAGCTAGTACGTGCCACCGGCCGCCTATTTATATAAACACCGTAAATCTATCAGAATCGTATATCCGTTGTTTCAATTCATGTATACGAGTCAGGTCTTTTTTTTTTTGGTTGGGTTGGACAATCAATGTGTTGTATTACAGAGACACCTGTACATGTTAGGAGAGCATATCATCCCACGTATGTGAAGGCCGGACACGTACATGTTTAGACTGTCAAGTCAGGTGGGTCTTTATGCTCATCTCTCATGATACACACAAAGATAGAGAGGGTTTTAAGGTCGGTGGGAGAGGGCTCATCGCTTAAATTTAGCAATTTTGGATATACATTTATACTTTATAACCATTTCTTAACGAGTGAGGCTACCCGCCAAAGAAGAAAAAATATTGGAAAGGCTACAAAATTAAGTTAAAGTTCGTTAAATTACATAATAAATTCTTTTTTATTTAAAGAAAAATTTACTAATTAGACTGAGTTAAAAAAAACTTATAAAACGAGCTTATCTAAATACTTAACTCGTTAAATCAATTATTATATAAATTTTTTATTTTAAAAATACACTAATTGTGATAAACCGAAGAAATAGAGATTAGAGAGACAGAGGCATAGAGAGAATGGAGGGAAACTGATGTTCTCATTAGGGTTCCAAAAGACCCATTATATAGGAGTATACAAAGGGAACTAGTGTTTCTAGTGTTTATTCATCCCAATATAATAATACAAGATAATATTATAACACTCTCCCTTGGATAAACATCCCTAAATATTACAAAACTGTCATATTAAAAACCTCACCTAGAAAACCCAATGGGACCAAAACTAGGACCAAGGAAAAAATACAAATGACATGTGATACGCTTCGGTGATACTGCCTTGTTAAAAACCTTATCAGGAAAACCCCGTGGGATAAAACTTGATCGAAGGGAAAAAGAGTGCAGTGCGTATATACTCCCCCTGAATTCAACACCGTTCTTGCAGTTTTCTCATTCAGGTAAGCTCTTTGAACTTCTTGATGGTGCTGATTGTATGAGCTGCATAGCCAAGTCTCAGCATTTCCTTTGACGTGTATAAGTTGAGATGTCTTCATATATTACAATTGACTTCGAATGCTTGACTTTCATTTATATGTCTATGCAAGTAACACGTCCGTCATTTACATTTAGATCCAAAATTATATTCACTTCTAGTGAATACATTCTCCATATAACCTTTGATAGGTTTTGTACAATCAACTTGGATTAATATTTTATTTTATACGAACACCCACTTAAAACCAAATGATGTTACACTTTCCGGTGTAGGAACTACAGGTCCAATGCCATCATGCTTAAAGAACCCATTCTTGCATGAATTTCCTTTTTCTAGCTCTTCACTATCATTTCGATGTTGACATCCATTATTTATTTGATGATCATCATATTCTCATAGGCTCTTTCCACTTCTGGGGAATCGTATACCAAGAGCCTAGTGATCTCCAACGTAACACTTCTGGTGTACTTGAGAACCACTTGATATTCATTGAATTGGAGTTACTTCTAGAACTTCCAAATGAGCTAGTATGATTTGTGACTTTAATTATCACTTTCTTGGCCTTTAGTAAATGCTTGCAATGCATATTTGCTAAACCTTATAATCATTTCATTTATTAAACTTCAGGTTCACTTGTATTTATCCACGGATATGAAATGATAGAGAAGTTGCTTTCGTGCAATCTCTTTCTTAATTGTCTCATTTCCTTTCCCCCTAAATACCAAGCATTTGATCACCATTATAAAGCTCTAGGTATTTGATATCATTAGGGACTCAAACCCCATGTATCATCCAACTTCTTTGTGGTCTCATTGTAGTTCATTTGGAGGAGGTATGCCTCAGAACATGGGTTGCTTATTTAAGACCTTTGAATGGCATACTCTCTTCTGGAGATAATTAGGGAGATGTTATTGTGTCAAATTCGAAATGCAAACATGCATGGGCCCATTTGACCAATGACTCTTCTGGGTCATCGTGAGCTACCTTACGCTCAACAATGTATTTGATAACATTCTCTACCTTATGTTTTATATGACCAAAGTGTTGAGGCATCTATAATATTGGAATTACACTGGTCTATATGATAGTGTTCCGTAGGTGTCTCGTTGTATCCAATCAAGAGACATTAGAGACTTTGCATTTACTCTTAATATAAATGGTCTTATTGTTGATTTTGCCAAGATGATTGACCATATATGTTCGGTCACCCTTATTGAGGATCTTCAGGTCCTAGGATCTTCTGGTCCCTCTTAGTGGGTGTCTATGTGAATTTCAATGATCCCGCACATCATCGGTTCACATGAGTGACCGGATGCCACAAAGAAAAAATATTTTATCATTAACTAACTTCTGGTTAGTGATAATTTTAATGGGATAAATGAGTGTCAAATAAACCATATATATACATTCTCATTTCTGTAAGACTTGCTTCTGGATAGTCATATGATATATTGGTGTTCAATGCCATGTCAATTCATACATATGTGTCATTGTTACTTCAGGTAACAAGATCAATGCTCTTCTGGAGCTATATGGTATTCATCTTGGTTTTTCTATTCATGATTGGTTGCGAAAACTTCAGGTTTCTAAATTGTGTGATACTACATAGACTCATAATTAACCCATTGAAATTATATGGTGATCCATTCATTTTATTAGATGCCATTAAGTGGGTATTTTCAGAACTTTCGTTGGTGTCATACTTCAGGTATGAAACTAATGACCAACTATATATATATATATAATGTTAATAACTCTTACGGTGTTAAATGTTAACAAATCAATATTCGGCAAAATTTATCAAATATTCATCACAGTCACTCAATTATTCATCAAAGCTTTTCGACAACATTTAAGAGATTCATTTCAATTAATAATTATTTCCAATTAAATAAAATTATCACCCAAAAAACTCAAACCCTTGCGCGTGTATCCACCCCCAATCCCGTAATTGTGTTATTGTGATGAATATTTCTTAAATGTTGCCAAATATTGATGAATATTTGGGAAATTGTGAATAATTGAGTGACTGTGATAAATATTTGAGTGACTGTGATGAATATTTGATTAATTTTAACAAAAGTTTTGATGAATAATTGAGTAACTGTGATGAATATTTGATAAATTTTGCCGAATATTGATTTGTTAACATTTAACACCGTAAGAGTTGTTAACACATGACCCAACCTCTATATATATATAACTTTATTCATAATGTTCTTCAAGACATTAGAAATTAACCGTACAAAGATAACCTAGTTATAAGCCACAACAATAACATTGGTTGCGCGCTTAACTATTACCTCTTTTACACCCTCTATAGGAGGGACATGCTTCAGGCCATGCTTAGAGGATTGTCAGGAAGTGACCTTGTAAACCAAATCATATTTTGTGGTTATTTATATTGGTTATACCGACCAAATAAAAATAGTTCTGAATATTTCATAACCAACATTCCATGTACTTCTTCAAGAGTACAAATGATAAAATTAGGATCATATACTCTTCTGGAGTTTGAAAAATTCCTTACTCTTCTAGAGTTCATCAGATTCTTTGCTCTTCGGGAGTTAATAAAAATCCATCAATAGAGTCTTCGGGCTCTTATAGAGATGACTAATCTCACAATTTGTTTGATTATTTAACCATTATATTTAGAGTCTTTGGGCTCTTATATAGGTGTTAAAAATCATCATAATCTACTGGAGTATGATAATCCTTCCTCACAAATTGTCCATTTGCCAACAAAACTTCGTATTAGACACTCATGATAAGTTGTTTCTTCGGGAAACACTTTGAGCTTTGAATTACAATAAGTAAAATTATAATAATTTTATTCAATATAAAACAATGAATAAGAAAACAAATAACTAAATAAAATAAATTTGTATTTGTCCACTTCAGGTGGAGCCATGGAGAAACTTTTCAATTTATCATTTTCTTCAAGAAATGATTTTATTCATAAGATGACTCATTTGTCAACTTCGAGTGACAATTAGTCTTTATTATGTATAATTCACGTACTCCAAAAGATAATAAGTTGCATTCTAAAATATAGTAAGTTATCCGTAAACTTTGACCATATTCTTCAAGAAATAGTAAGATTGATTATTACTCACTTCAGGGAGAAGACAACTTGTATACAACCACTTCAAGGGTTATATCTATCTTTACTTTATACACATCTCTTCATGGATTATTTGTGCAACTTTAAAATAAAACTCATACACTTCAGGGTATGATTTTAATTCATCTTTCGGAGATTATACAAACTTATCATCAATTTAGTCAAAAGAATGAATATTGTCACTTCAGGGAAAAATATGTATTGATGAGAGAGTGAGACATTTTATGAATTTCCTTTGCATGTACAACTCTTCAGGAGATGATTATTGTTACTACATGAACAATTTAGAAGGATTATGTGTTCATCCACTACAAGAGATGAGTTTATTTATTTCGAGAAATGATAATAAATAGATAAATAAATAAATAGTTGATATAGCTAATAAAACTATAAAAACATAAATAAATGAAATAAAATTAGCATATTGTCAACTTCCAGTGACAAGAAATTAAACATCCCCACAAATACATGTTCGTCTACTTCCGAAGACAGGTAGAGATCGAAACCATCTACTACATGAGATAAATTTCATCATGATATATAAGCTAAAATATTTTATCTTCTTCAGGAGATAAATAAGAATTGCATCTTCTCCAAGAGATGTGATACATAAATTGTGTTTACTTTATCTACTTCAGGAGATAAACTACCACTTTTGGGATGATATGCAAATTTAACAATTTATATCTACTTCGGGAGATAATGTTTGTCTACTTCTGGAGACGAAAAAAAATAATACAAATTGAAATGAATAATAAAACTAAAATAAATAAAATAAAAAAATAAGTTAATCACTACAGGGGTGATTTTCAATCGTTCACATCTACTTCAGGAGATGGTCCGTTCATCTACATCGGGAGATGAGGATTAAACAAAATAAAATAAATTAAATTAAATAACATACATATAAAATAAATAAACATAAATAATAAATATAATTTCATCACTACATGGATGAAATTTATTGGCTCGATCATCTCTGCGGGGATGAGATTTATCGTTTCATTACTTCGGAGATGAGATTAGTTCATATTCATCTACTTCAAGAGATGAGATGAAAAAAAAATATCAATGAAATAACTAGTCGAATAAATAAATAAAATCATTTTCAATTCATCACTTCAGGGATATTGATTTAATCGCTTCAGGGATTAGAATTAATTTATTCGCTTCAAGGGATATATCAAATTTAATTGATTAATTCAACACCAATTCGATGGATAATATCACCACTTCGGGGGTTGATATAGTTTGTGTAATATCACCACTTCGGGGGTTGATATAATTTATGTTACACGTCATCTTCGGGGATCAGTGGCGGATCTGTGGGGGGGCTCGGGGTGGCTGAAGCCCCCTGCTGCCCAAAACAAGGATATATGTATATTTTTATATATCTGTTAATTTAGAAATATATAAAAGTAAAGTAAAATGAAATCACAAAGACGAGTTAGCTCACTGGATAGGACACGGAAAGAGTTTAAATGGGTGAGTGGGCATCCGCGGTTCGAATCCCAGTTCTCCCCTTTTTTGCCTTTGTTGCATCTGTTTTTTTTTAAAAGCACCAACCTCTTTTTTTTATCCTAACAAAGTTACAGTACGTCTATAGCAACAGAGCGACAGACAGCAATAGAGCGACAAAGCGAGCGAGCGTGAGAGCTCTCCGAGCCGCCGGCTGCCGCCACCTCTCCCTCCGGCCGAACCGCCGGCGCCGTTGTCATCTCCACCTCCGGCCGAACCTGTGAAGGGGAATCGAATTGAAACAATCCTTCAATCTAAACTTCAAAAGGTAAGTTACTTTTCTTCCTTAATTTGATTGTTTTTAAGTTGAATTGATTGAGTGTGAATCAATTTTGATTGGAATTTGTGGAATTGAGATTTGATAATTGAGAATCAATTTGGGGATTTTCAATTAGGGTTTGTGATTTGTGAGAAATAATTTTGTGGCTTTGTGTTATTTTTCTTCCTCTTCCTTTTAATTTGATTGTTTTTAAGTTGAATTGATTGAGTGTGAATCAATTTTAATTAGAATTTGTGGAGTTGAGATTTGAGAAATGAGAATCAATTTGGGGATTTTCGATTAGGGTTTGTGATTTTTGAGAAATAAATTTGTGGCTTTGTGATTTGAAAATTGAAATTGTGGTTGTGGTGAGAAATAGATTTATGAATCCCGGTTCTTTGTGATTCGGAATCGTGGTTTGTGATTGTGGTTGTGAGAATGAATTTGTGAATTTGTTACTTTCCTATGAATAACCACTATTAGAATTTTGCACGTAGTTTCAGAGTTGATCAGTCAGAAACTTGTGCTTGTGGGATCGGTGGTTCTGCATATTTCAAAAAATTAATTAAATGATATTGTAGTTTAGTTGTAAAATTTTGAAATTCGATGTTAGATTACAGTTGGTGATGTAGGTTCCTGAATCCGCAAAACAGTATAGTGGCGTTTTTAGTGTCATTCAACATATAAGCAGGAGTGAAGGTGTCAAGGGTGTATATAGGTACAATCGTAAACTCGAACATTTCAAACCGTCATTTCTGGGGAAAAAAATTCAGCCCCCCACAAAAATTTCTGGATCCGCCACTGATGTATTTGTACTTCACAGGGGCAAAATATGCCGCCCTGAAAGTTTTAGGTCGTTTTATGTACTTATATAAAAATACAAGCCAATCTATAATTTTAAAAAACTCTGGGCTGGTTTTGTAATTACCATAAATTTGAATAGAAACTTGTTTCTTCTTCCTCGAGATTTTGCAGAGGCGGTGATCGACGGTCGGCGACTTCGGTTGTTCTAGGCTCTCCCTTGCGTTACAGATCCAACCCGACACCAAGCTACCGGATTTCCGACTAAGCTTCACCGTCCTCCCTTTCTTGCCCCGATACTGCTCAAGTCGAGGCTCGCGTGGAGGTCGGCGGCGGCGCCTGACCATCGGCAGATCCGGCATCGAAGACCTGCGGAGGCCCCGTTTGCTTTCCTCCAAGAGACTAGGCCACTAGAGATATGAATCCTGCACACAATAATCGAACACCAATTACTCACAAATCACAATTACAAAATCAATAGGTTTATTTAACCCTTGAATAATAATCGATCGTTGTATCCGAAAGCCGCCACGACGGTCGCCGCCGGAGAAGTTGCTGTCTCTCCTTTTATCAACAGCCAGGGGAGCGCCGTTCTCGTCATACTTGCGATGAAGACGATGGAACCGAGGATCTGTTCGTGCATCGGTCCCAAATCAAATTGGAGGGGTTTAGACCCCTAAAGGAGTGCGACACGGTCGAATTCAGCGGAGGGTGACGGTGGTTGCAGCGGAGGGTGACGGTGGTTGCCGTCGCCGTCACGACGGAGAGGAGCCAAGCACTTCTCTTCCGCTCTTCGCCTTCGCCAAATCTCCCTTCTGTTTAGATGATCTCTTCGGCACTTATTGATGCCGTTGCCGATTTTAATCTCCATTGAGCATTGAGACTATCGTGTTGATAACGTGTGATAAACCGAAGAAATAGAGATTAGAGAGACGGAGACATAGAGAGAAGGGAGGAAACTGTTGATAACGTGTGATAAACCGAAGAAATAGAGATTAGAGAGACGGAGGCATAGAGAGAAGGGAGGAAACTGATGTTCTCATTAAGGTTCCAAAGGACCCAGTATATAGGGTTTCTAGTGTTTATCCATCTCAATATAATAATACAAGATAATGTTATAACACTAATTAAACTCGTTGAAATGTTTCAACAAACTAATTGATTTGGTTATTATATTATTTCAATTACTTTTGATGATTTTCAACAATTTTGATTTTCGATATTTTTTAACGGAAAATAATTCATCTCACCAGACATGTCCGGTGAGAGGAGAGGCCGAAAAGATTGGCAATGGATAAATCGTAATGGAAAGAACCGAAAAATCAGACAAATTCACCATGAACAAACTAGAGAGCGAAGGTCGAAACTATTGAAGGTGAACGGTGTTGGAACCGGGACAATGTGAGCCAACTCTTCTGAGAGTGGTTAGAGGCAACGCAGGGAATCCCTGGGGAACAAAAGTGGGGACCTCAAATTTAGACTCGATCGACAGCGAGCCGTCAGATCTCGATCACGTTCACGACCTCTCGCGTGTCGGAAGAAGAAAAACCACACATCTCAAAGAAATACCACCGCTAAAAACAAACAAACACTCTAAAAAAAGTCAGAGCAAAAATCTTTGCGACAGGGTGCTTTACTCTTTCGAACTCTAGAGACCAAGATCTAGAGAGAAGAAAGAGCAAATTCCTTTCGGGTTTTGTAAAATTAATTCATTTTGAATATATTGGTGAAAAAAACTTTCGGTATTATATGAATAAATGTATGTATATAATGGCCATAATATTATTCCAATTGTAAATTAGTTTTATGAATATAGAATTTTAATTCTATAAATATACAATAGAATTAGAAATAAGGGTAATGGTAATCCAATCAACGAAAGGTGATTTAATCGATAGATAGAGGGACAGTGGGTGGCAGGTTACGTCGATGGGTTAGCCCTTTTGGGATATTTTATCAAACCCTTCTCGGGGTATAATTTTTTCTTTTTGTCAGACTTGGCGTGCAAGACCAAAAAAACTTTGCACGCCAAGGAGAAGAGCAGCAACAACAGAGCACATCGCGTGCACAGGGCCACCACCCAGATCTTGCACGCCAAGGACGGACTCCGACCAAGAACAACACTAAAACAAGCCCACTGGCATTGAAGGAAGGAGACACCAGCAGCACGATGGGGACAGATGCAATACCAGCCAGAGAAGGAGGAGGAACTAATTGAAAGGGGGATTGAAAGGTGAAATTTCACGATTGGGGTTTCAGATTTCGGACTTGGTGTGCAAGACGTGAAAGCCACTGAGTAGCTGTAATAATTGCCAGAGGAACAAGGCTGAGCATGTTCGCTCCCCCGGACTCCTACAACCCCTACCCATACCAGATAGAGCTTGGAACCACATCAGCATGGACTTTATCGTAGGCCTACCACGATCCAGGGGAAAGGATGTAATCTGGGTTGTGGTGGATCGACTGACCAAGTACAACCATTTTGTGCCCCTTTCTCATACCTACATAGCAGCCACGGTTTCCAAGGCCTTCCTAGATAACATTTTCAAACTCCATGGCATTTCGACGAGTATCGTGTCGGAAAGGGATAAAGTTTTTGTCAGTCATTTCTGGAGGGAATTATTTCACGCAATGGGTGCCGAGTTGCACATGTCCACAGTGTATCACCCGCAAATGGATAGGAAAACGGAGCGGGTTAACCAATGCCTAGAGAACTGCATGCGTTGCATGACACACATGAAACCACAACATTAAGTTAGGTGGCTTACGCTTGCGGAATGGTGGTATAACGGAAACTTCCACACATCATTGCAAATGACTCCCTTTCAAGCCTTATATGGCTATCCTCCCCCGCAATTGGGTGTGAACACCTCAGGCATCACCATGGATTCGGTGGATAGTTGGTTCAAGAAGCGAGCGATGGTCGTCAATCAACTCAAATTCAATCTCGAACAAGCGCAGGCCCAGATGATACTGCCAGTTGACAAAGTTCGCTCTGGTCGGTCATTCGAGATTGGTAATTAGGTGTACCTCAAATTGCAGCCCTATCGTCTCTGGCGATCAAGAAGAGTTTAAAGCTCTGCTCCCGTTTTTATGGTCCTTATCAGGTCCTTGAGAAGGTCGGAAAGGTCGCTTATCGCCTTGACTTGCCTAGCCGCGCACTTACCCACCCAGTCTTCCATGTGTCTCAGCTTAAGCCCGGAATTGGCAAGACTATGACGGTGTCTGCAGATCCTTCATTACTTGACCAATCCGGGGAGGTGTTGGTGCAGCCTGAGGCTATATTGGATACCAGGGTCACATACTTGCCGAACAGGGAACCAGTTACAAAATGACTGATACAGTGATGCATCCTCAACGTTGAAGAAGCAACTTGGGAGCATGTCGGCGATATCATTCATTAATTCCCTGATTTTGTTCAGCCTTGAGACAAGGCTTTTAAGGAGAGGGCGTTGTGAGGATAGGAGGATTAGGCAATAAAGTGTAACGCCTATGGCCTATAAAAGGCATTGTAATACCCTTTCTGAGGCATTCATGAAATAAACCCGAATTTCATATACTCTGTCTGATCTTCTCATCCCTTCGTCTAAACTCTACTCCTCATCCCCTTCACCTTCACTTTCGATCTACAAACCGGTTTCGGCTATTACACAACTCTGATACAGTTGAGAGGGGGACATGTGTCGGCTTGTGGTTGGCTGCATAGAGGCATGCGGCAGATGGGTGACACGTACCCTACAATGGATGGCCCAGATCACTTCATGCTGGTACATTTTACATATATAAAAAATGTAATTTTCAACATTAAAAATACGAAAAATAAAAAAATTACCATAATACTAGATTTATTTTTATTTAAAAAATAATTTTTTTATAAAATTATGTACAATAATACCCAAAAAATTATTTCAAATTAATTTTCAATAGTAAGAATTAAAAATGTAAGAAGTTTTTTTAATAAAATATTATTTAATATTTGAAAGTGGTTCATAATATGGATTCATTACATAATCACATATTTTAGTTACTTTTAAATATTATATTCTAGTCACTTTTACGTATAAAAAATACTATGATAATATTTTGATAATTAAAAAAATATAATAATATAATTGTATAATAAAAATAATTATTGGAGAGGGGTACATTTATAAATTGAATTGACATGAAAAGTGTTATTGCAGGAGGAAGGTCGAGTATCTCAAATACAAATATAAAGATATGTAAATGTAAACCGACTCCTAGCCTATGCAAATAATTACAAGACTTCCTCCCGTTGTAGTGGAAGGGTAGTCAGGATCGATCCACGAGGAGGCATGTCAGCAGGATCCTAGTAGCGTTGGGAATCTCACGTCTTGCGTCGACCAGAAGCCTCGATTTCGACCTTGGATCTCGATGTCGACCTCGGCTGTCGATCCTCTCTGCAACAGAAGACCTGCAGAGACAAAAACAAGCGGTCGATATCGACAGGGGTGGTCGATATCGATGTTAGCAGACGGAATTGACTGGCTCAGAAGACTGCCAGTCGACACAGGTGGTCGATATCGACGTCTGGGGGGTCGATATCGATGTTCAGTAACTCAGCAGTGATGATCGTCGTCGACTCAGAAAACTGTCGACGTAACTCAGTGGTCGATATCAACGTCTGTGGTCGATATCGATGTCTTCTCCTGCAAAGTTGTTAGCTTTTTGTCGGCAAAGAAAGGCCGAAGACTTTAGGATGGATGAGGATGCGATGAACAGAAATAAACAGAGGTTATATAAAAAGCAACTCCTAGGATTAGGGTTTACCACAACGTTAACCAATGCATGCGATAAGATAAATAAGACGGACAATTGCGCTATTTCACCCGAGGGACAAGCTTTCGTTGTACACCAACTCTTAGGATTACTCTTGCAAATAAACCTAATTGTCTCTACTAATTTTATGTTTATAACTCAAGTTGTTAGCATGAATCCCTTTTCTTTTGATTAGGACTAAACATAGAATCGTAGGAGATGATATAGACACAACGATATCGACATCTAACACTTACCTCGAACACGCATGGCTAACGTCGGGCTCACCCCGACCCTAAGAGCTTTGGGGGACTACTCGCTTCTCATCATGGAACTCATCATTGATTGAAATAAATAAACTTGCATTAAAATATAAACTCCGAAGCTTTACAACTCAACGTCGGCTTTCGCAAACGCCAAACCCTAAAACTTCTCTCTAATTCTATTGTATGTAATTGGATGTGTTGATTGATTATTAAAAGATGATTGAATGCCAGCCCCCTAGGGCTTTATTTATAGGCTACTAATCCTCACTATCCAAGGATTGTAACTTCTATCTAAACTATGAACTCTATCCAAACAATTAGGATAGGTCTTTTATTTTGATAAAACTTAAACTAACTTGATAAAACATAAAAGTAAAAAGTAGATAAATCCTAGCTGCTATCTATCTAGAATTACAAGATAATCCTGTGCCTCCTTGAAGATAAAGTTTCCAATCCGCATCTCGAAATCGAGTCTATCTTCTGTCGAGATAAGGTCGATATCGACACCAGAGGTCGATATCGATGTTTGCGTTTATGCTCGACTTGTTCAGCTCCAGTCGATGTCTATGTTGAGGTCGATATCGATACAGAAGGTCGATATCGATGTCTTCTTGGTTGGTCTGTGTGGTCTATCTCGACACTCAGAAGGCGTGTCGACAACTATGGTCGATATCGATGTTTAAGGTCGATATCGACCTCTGCTCAGCTTCACTTGGCTTCTTCATTTTGACTCCGATTTTGCTCGAATTCCTGCATGGTTAGCTCAAAACTTGTGCAGACTCTATTTCTTGCACTTTAGCCCATTCTTACACAAGTTTATATTCTTTTGACCCTTTTCTTTGGAAATCGAATGAAATATGAAGTCAAAAGATGCAATAAAAAGAGGTACAAATATGTACATCAAAAAGATGGATTTTGGATGCTATGGATATTATTAATAAAGTGAAAAAAGTAAGATTGAGATGTTAGGATGATGTGGCGGAAAGAGAAGAATAAAAAAAATTAGTATTTCTAGTAGCTCTAGCATCCCTTGATAAACATAAGAAAAAGTGAAATGAGGACTAAAGTGTGAAAAGTTTGAGAGGATTACCACCAATAACCTAGTGTCCGTTTTTTAGAAAATTATATTCATAACATCTTTTAAATTGAAAGATAAAAGTTTATTTTTAAATGTTATCTACATTATAAAACTCTCTTAGTCTTTCACCTACAATAACCTAGTCTCCATTTTTTTCGAAGCAAGATAAGAGTTAGAGAGGTTCCCGACAAGACGAGAGCCTTCCTAGAGCGTCTTGATGGACGAGATCAGCTAGCAGATGATCAGACGAACAACTATCCTTGGCAGGGTTACTATAGGCCAGACGTGCAATCTTGTCCGCTGCAGCATTTGATTCCTTTAAGAACTCCCAACCGCAGCACCAACGCTTCAGCGTATAGAGCGAAGTTGTTATTGCAAGTACCGTTCCCCAAGGAAACAACACCGCCTATATCATTTCTAATAACAAAACCGAAGGTAGCGGAGCCATCAAATCTGAAAGAGCCATCGAAATTAAGTTTGTAGAAGTTTGATGGTGGTTTCTGCAAGAATTTTGCCTTTGATTTCTGCCTGAATGATTACCAGCAGATTGGGCACGTATTGACGGTTTCTCACCATCTGTTGACCACGATGGTACATCGTACCGCAAAACATCCTTAGTGGCACACCAAGTAGAACGAGTGGTAGAAATGAACACATAAATATCGTTAACCCGTAAGCTAAAAGCATGGTCAAACACGGCCTTGTTCCTAAAGAACCAAATACCCCACCAAATTCTTGCTAACAAAGCCATAGAAGATTTGCCTATCGAGGAGTACTAATGATTAACAAGCAGGTTAAAGTTGTTATGTGTAAGAGCGTTCACTGAAGAAGGAATGCTGAGATGAAACTTATTGAGCAGACTGGATGTAGTGTAACATTCCAAGAGGAAATGGAATCCCTTCTCAAGAGTGTTACCATAAAGAGGACAACCTAACGGCACTGTCATATGCAAACGTTGTAGACGTTCAGTCGTAGGTAACACATCACGTGGTATTTTTCACAAAAAGTGGCGCATTTTATGCGAAACGTCTAGTTTCCAAATCCAATTACAGTTGTAATTGGGGTCGCCTTTAGAAGAAGGTATAATAGATCTAACAGATTTTGCAGAAAATGACCCATCTCTACTAGGTCCTCAAAAAAGATGGTCATGAAAGAAATTGGTCGGTAAATTGGATTGTACAATGTTATTAATATGTAGGGGAGACAAAAGACCATTAAGGTCGTTGGATAACTTATTGAAATCCCACAAATTATTAGTATTGATAAACCTGGAAACTTTCGAATTTTGTGTTAAGTCTAAAGGAGGCCAACTAGCCACATCTGATAATGGGAATTCATAGATCTAGTTATCATTCCAGAAACCAACATCCGTGCCATCGCCGGCGGACCATCTCAGACCTGGTTTAAATAAATGTTTTATAGACTGAAGCTTAGACCATTGTCAGGACGTATTTTCTTTCCGATTGTACTTCATTAGAGGAGTGCCCTTCAGGTATTTGACAGAAATAAGGCATACCCACAGATTACTTGGCTCGGCAATAATTTTCCACATCAGTTTCATCTGTAATGCTATGTTCATAGTTTCAGCTTTGTGTAAGCCCAGACCATCAGCTAGAGTGTCTGAGCATATCTTATCCTAGCTTATCATGGGTGTGTATTTCATATTTTTGTTCCAAAAGAAATCTTGGTAAACCTTTTCTAACTCGTGTAAGATAGAAGCTGGCAGCAAAAAAGCTTGCATGAGAAAAATCGGTTTAGCACTAAGGTTAGCTTTGGTAAGAACCTTTCGCCCCTCTACAGATACAAAGGAGGCCTTCCACTTAGTTAACTGTTGTTTAGCTTTTAGAACCACATCAAAGAACGTTTCTCGGTTTGCTCTACCATTAATAATGGGGCAGCCCAAATACTTTTCGAAATTATTTGCTTGGGGGATTCCCAGCGAAGCCGTAATGGTGTTGATAGCCGAGTGGGAAGTATTAGGTGAAGCTTGGAAGCTTAATTTGTGAAGGTTAACTTTCTGACCAGAGAGAAGACAAAATCTTTGTATAATAGAATTGACTTTGAAACGAATAGACTGGGAAGATTTAGAGAAGATGATAATATCGTCTACAAAAGCAATAAATGAGATATTGATTTGGCCTCACCCAAATGAAAAACCTAAGTCTTTATTAATGTTTGTTTCTCGTTGCAAGGTGCGAGCCAAAACTTCGGTTGTTAGTATGAACAGAAACGAGGAGAGAGGGTCACCCTGACGCAGACCCTTTGTGGGGACAAAAGGAATGGATGGCTCATCATTAATTAGAATATAATAGGATACAATAGTAATGCACTCGTGAATCCACTGGGTAAACCTTGGGGCAAACCCGAAATTAGTGAAAATATGGAAAAGAAATGGTCACTCAATACGAATGTATGCCTTTTCCACATCCAGTTTAATTGCAACTGATCCACTCTTAGCCTTAAGTGATCGAAAAGAGTGAAAGACCTCATGAGCAATCAAAATATTGTCTTGTATAGACCTTCCTTTAGCGAAAGCACCTTGTAGGGGATGGATTAGTTTATCGAATACCACCGATAGTCTAGCAGAAATGATTTTGGAGATAACTTTGTAAATTGTGGAGCAAAAACTGATTGGTATGTAATGGTTAACATTTGACGGATCATCTCGTTTAGGAAGTAATGTAATCAAAGTATGATTTAATTGTTTTAGTAGCATACCTGATACAAAGAAAGCCTTAACCGCTTTAATCATAGAAGGGCCAACAATAAGTCAGATAAAACCCCGGAGGCATTCCATCAGGACCCGGCGATTTATCCGTTGTCATGGAAAAAACTGCTTTTTTTATTTCTACGTTTGTGACAGGTGCAGTAAGGCTAATATTATCATCAGCCGTAATTTCAGAAGAAATGACGTCAAGATCACCTGTTAGGGATAAGCTCGGGTCCAGAGAAGACTTGAATCTAGCTTTGAACTCAGAAACAAATTCATGTTGAATGAGCCTATTCTCGAAAAAACAAACTCCCGTGTCGTTTTGGATAAACTTAATAAATTTTCTTCCTTCATTGGAAGATGCAATTTTGTGGAAATATGCAGTATTGGAATCGTTCAGCTTAATATGTTTAACCTTTGTCCGCTGAGGATCCGACTCAGAGAAGGATGAAAGTAGAGAAGTTTGCAGATTTAGCAGAGCTTCATATGTCTGAATAATCTGACGATTGATATTGTCGAAGGTTGCCTTATGCCATCTTATAGCCAGAACTTTAAGAAGGGATGTCTTATTTACTAGTTTAAACATATTAGAACCAACAAGATGCAGCCGCCACGATTGAGTCACAATTTTAGTTAGTTCCAGTTTAGTTGCCCAAGCCAATTCTAACCTGAAAGGTTTTTTGAAATTATTATCTTGTGTTCGGAAATCCACCAAAATCGGAGCGTGGTCAGACGATGTAAAAGGGTGGATCTGCACTCTTAGAGAGTCAAAGCTCGTGACGAGCATTCGGTGCAGTAAACACCAATCAAGCTTAGAGAAGGAACTATCAAGTTCTCCAAACTTCTTCCGACGCCAAGTAAACTAACTTATCGATCAGAGAAGAAATCTCGTTAAGATCCCCCATTAAGACTATCGGATAAAGACACTGACCAGAGTAAGACCGCAAAGAATTCCAAAAAGCCTCTTTGCTATTGTAATCCGGCGGAGCATACACAACGATAACAGCAATGGACCTATTCTTGAGGGTATCAAAATAGTCAAAGTGAATAAATCTGTGCTGGACCGACACCAAGGTAATCTGACCCGTTGTAGGAGGTAAGTCCTTCCAAAGGAGACACACCCCTCCCGCGAACCCCACAGAAGGGTGAAAAGCAATATTATTTAAGTCACACTTACGCCAGAACTTATCCCGTGGCTGCGAACAGGCTTTAGTTTTGGTGTGGCTTTTAATTATTTTAGATATAAATCAATACCCTCCAAATATTATATTTATGTTTTATATATTTATATCAAGATAGAAGTAGGGGTGGGCAAATGCAATTAATTACCATTTCAATTAATTACTTAGCAATTAATTGCCATTTTCAAATACTAAAGTTCAATAATAGTATTTGAATTGAAACTTGCAATTAATTGATGACAATTAATTGCGATTTCAATACAATTAACCGATTAATTGGTAATTGCCAACCACTTTTGTTCTCACTGCAACAATTGCCAGCCACTTCACCCAGCAACCACGACTTCATCTTCATCCAGCAAGATCTGAATTCCGAAGTTCATCTTCATCCAGCGGCCACTACTTCATCTTCATCCAGCCACTTTCGTTCTCCCTGCAACAATATCATACACTTTTCTGAATTCGAATTCGTCAATTTCGAAGTCGAATTCGGATTAATTGCAAGCCACTTCATCTTCATCTTCTCCCTGCAACTATAAAGCTCTGATCCATCAATTCCGAAGTCAAATTCGGATTCTGCTAGGGATCGAGCGAACAGCGAGCGAGCGTCGTTGTATCCCCGGCCTCAACCGACGACGTGGATCCGATCTCCTAACAGCGAGCGAATAGCGAGCGGTGCCTTCGAGATCTGGTGGGCTGGGAGGAGATCCGGTGAAGAACGGTGCCTCTGAGGATTGAAGAAGATGACGCCTCTGGTGGTGGCTTCGAGAGAACAACGAGCGAGAGACTGATTTAGGGAAGGGTTGAGTGGCTACGTATATTTTATCAATAAAACAATTAATTGTAGCAATTAATTGATATTGTTTTGAATTGTAAAATAAAAACAAATCAATTAACTATTTTGAAATATATTTTTATTTCAAAACAGTTAATTGTAAAATGTAGCAGTTTTTCAATTTTTCAAAACAGTTTTTCAATTTTAATTATTTTTGCCCACCCCTAGATAGAAGCAGTGCTAGAGCAACTCGGTTCAAGTCCGAGTAGCGGCACAACATTTGAGAAAAATTCGAAAAAAGAAGCGAAGAGTTCTAATAAATTTTTATTATGAAAAATCATGTTTTATAAAAAAATAGAAAGACCATATTATAAAATAATAGATCTTTTAGTTAAAACATGTTTTTTGGTCCATATTTTCCTTTTGAGCGTTGTACCCTTTGCAAGTGTGCTAGCTAGTCTGATTGAGCTGTGTGAGTTTCATGTCATCATATTTATGATTGTATATGGTTAGAGAACTGTATGTGTTGAACTTTAAAATCATTTTGGCAATTGATGGATTTGGTTTTGTTGTTGTTGTTGATGAGCATAGCAAAATAGCATTCCTCGTCACCGAAAATGGCTTTTTTTAACACCCTCTCGTTGCGTTTTTTTCAACTAGCTATTCAGCAAGCACAAGCAATACTTCGCCTTAAGCAAGCTTTAAAACAAATTTCTGAATCTCATAAACAGCTCCAAAATTTTCTTCTTCCAAAACATGTTACCTGTAAACCTATTATTAGTCAATGGATGCCTCATTTTGTGTAATAAACTTCATCAGTGTAATCTGAAACAGTAACTGCATTCATCATCCCAATAAGAGAGAAAGCAAACCAATTAACCAAACCAAAGTTGCACCAAAACAAATTACCATAATCAAATAACTTCCAGCCAACAAAAACAAGTTCATAGTATAGAGGATATGGTCGTGACACCATGAAGCTCAATAATCCATGAAGAAATGACCCCATCGGAAAGAAACTGACTAGAAGCAGGTCATGCGACATCATAGAACATATGGTCGTGAAACAGGTGCATCCCCAAAAGGGTTCCATCCCCATGAACCCAAAACCTATATAGCGCAATACCTTTTGTACTTTCACATGCCCAGTTCATGGTATAATGGGTGTCCCAATCATGCTGAGATTGATGGATGGAAAATGCTAACAATTGCTTTGATTCCACACAATTGAGTTGACATCGACAAACTAACATGGAAGTGTAAGAGGAAAATTTGTAAACGTTGCCCTTAACAAGGGGACTGGAAACAGGGTTTAATACTGACATCCTACATCAAAGAAGCTGAGTTTTTTTCCCCGATATATAAGGGCAAAAATATAATTGCCAATTAGCCACACACCTCATAGGGATGATAGAAAGAGACTTCAAAAACTTACATGGTAGCTTGTATCCTGCAAAGGGAAAAACGGAAACAAAATCAATGGTAAAGGATAAGAAATACGCACAAGGTCCTCAAATTAACCTTACAAAGTAAAGGTGACTGGGAGGCATTGGATGACAAATGACAATAAATAAATCTAACCTTTAGTTGCCTGCCGATAATTTCTACGCTGCAGGCCCATTTATTGAGAAACCCTGTTTGGTCAATTACATCTATATGCAATTAGTAAAATTGTGTACAGATGATAGTAGTCTATGAAGTATGGTCACTCTGAGAATGTGCTCGTTAGTGGCATCGAAATTCAAGTAAATTGTACTCGATAGCAGTGCTGATAAACTAAATATGGATGGAAGATTGGAAGGCATGGTCATGCCACGACACTATTTTGATATAAGCTGCAGTTGATAAATTCAGCTAGCATTGTAATTTCAATTTGCTGTGCATAAATACTGAGAGTTGAGAAGAGAGAAAAACCTCAGGAGGGTCAAACTTGGCTCCCAGGTTGCTGAGTTTGGCATGTGCTTCAGCATAGTCGCTGAAAAATGCTTCCTGGTCTACTGCATATTTCTCAGCATAAACCTGCAATTATACAAATACAAGACATGAGTAAATATGAAAAACAGCAGATGAAGCACAAAACACTATACTTTTAACATCTTCCCAACAGAATCAGAGCTGACTTTTCACCTTGAAAGAAGGATCGTCAAAGAGAACTGCATCTGTAGGCAAAACGAGCAAGTCTTCGTCTCTTCTTTCTTTGATGTCCTGAATTAGCAAATCGATAATGGCGTCAAGAGGATACATCGTGTCTGCGAAGTGCGAACTAAAGAAAAATTGCATTTGTTCTAACCTTGAAGTAAGAATTATCAAACTTCAACCATTGTGCTGTCCAAGACTGTCCTCCTGGAGCACCTGGTCCCTCTTTCTGCAACACAGGTCCCCATAAGATAATTGAAATATTTTGAAATGACTATTTAAAGGGGGGTATTTCCTCTCTAAATAACAACACAATTAAATAAGTATGCAGATAACACATTCAGAAAAACTTTAAATGAGGCTTAGTAGAGTTAGAAGTTCAATCATAAACGCAACATATCCACTGACATATATTAAAAATATCACCATGAATGAGTAAGAAAGCAAGAGATTCAATCTTCTCAGTTCTTAACTGAAAGGAACCTGCTAAATTTGATAGATTACCGTGTACTTGGTCTCTGGCTTCCCCCAACCGCTGCGATCAGGTCTGGATCTCCCCAGAGTGTGCGCACCAGATAAAGCAACTATTTCCTGTAACCAAACAGCAAGATATAACATAACACACTTATTCAGATAACATGAAAGATAGACTTGAACGATTCAAATCACCTTATCATTTAGTCCCATTCTGTAGAAAACACTACGTAAATGTTCAGCAGGTGAAGGGGGGCCAGCATCTGAACATGAAAGAATAGAAAGTAAGTAAGAATTTTATGACAAGAGAAAACAAGAAAAAACACTGTTTATAGTAAATACTGTACAACATGAAACTTCAAAGTGATTTTTTCTCTCATGCATATACTTGAGATAGAGATGCAAATATATCAGTTCAAAAACCCAACTGCATCCTCTAGAATTGTTTTCCTTTCTTCAAAAACCATCATCCAGAATTTGAGTTATTTTTGTTTTTACTGTAACACAAATTATACTTTTTGGTTTGGTTGGGTTCGGTTTGTTAGCAGATTCATCCATACTTGTAGAGAATACTAAACGCATACATTTATTTAAATGCATGTGCTGTGCTCAGGCAAAATTTCCTTTTGAAGTCCAATAGGGGTAGAATAAATCTGACAAATGATGAATAAAATCTAGTTTTTGAGAAGAATCTCAGAATTCTTGCAAGATCTGGGGGATAGAACAAAAAGTGATCACACCAAAGGCACTGCTACCTAGATGGTGGATCAGAATAAAAAGTGATCATGCCAAAGGCACCATAATGAAATGAATTGCTTCATGATAGTTAATAAGGTCTCATGATCAATGACCATGTCCACATTGATTTGATAATCCAACCACCTAATGTCTTTTTTTTTGTTGGAAAGCCACCTACTGTCTTTTCTGGTTTCCAGACACATATATAAAGTGCTAGTCTTCTTTCACTGGACAGATAATTTCTACGCCCCCTAAACTCAACAATGCCCTCCTTATGCCATACAGTCTAAGTTACAAAAGATGTTGATTTGCACCAGCTCTCAAACTAGCTTTGCATTCAATGGTTCTGAACATATTTGAAAAATCAAGGTTCTCTTACCAGGAAGTCGCCCTTCTTCTGGGCACTCCGCTGGTCCAGAAACATCTACCCTTCCATATTTCATTGGTATCTTGGGTCCACCAGCTTCCTATGAGTTTCCATAAGGCAATAATGAGTGAACTTATCATTTGAAAGAGTTTTGTTTGTACATCATAATTGACAGGACATCAAAACACCTCTATTGCAGTAACACTGGCCAACTGAAATAAATCTGCATAAGTAACACCCGAATACTTGTCTTTTATGGGCTCAAGAAGTTTCAAGGCATTTACGAGACCTGCAAGGGTATTTCAGAACAAAATTTTAAACCTCAAAAGAAAAGTCCTTTTTTCGAGAACTAATAAACACATGTTATAGACTGACCTGCATTTGCTGCATGTTTAAGCTCAACCTCAAACCTTAGACTTCCATTAGCACCTCCTCTGCTTGGCCATTCCTGTATGTTCTTGTTGTAAGTACCAGCATCATGCCATCCAAGCCGAACCTAGTGAGGAATTGAAACACGGAGTTTCTAATGTCAGTATTTTTGTCACTCACAATTCTCATCTCCAATTCAGCAACTTGGTCTTGAAATTGTGGTAGACCATGGAGGAATAAAGAAAGTGCCAGGCATCAGGTAAAAATGACTTGAACATTACAAACTAATGAGCAACTCAGCCTTAATCAGTTCTTTGAAGGAATTCGCAGTATCATACAGAAGAGACAAGGATATAGGACCAAGCATCCAAAAATCATTTCCGTGTGTTTAGATGGACAATTGGAAACTATACAAGGTTCAACCAATAGGCGTAGATATTGAAAATAGCTTCTTCATTGAAAACCAACACAACATTTGCAGATTTAACTAATAAATAACGCACATTTTCGTAAAATTAAGTTCACTAGATGCACCACAAGTTCAAGCAAAATAAAAAACACCTAGACAGTAAAGTAATCCTTCAATAACCAAAACAGTACAGCAACGGTGAATACCAGATTCTCTTCGGCCGCTAAACCTAACAATCCAAAATATTTTACTAATATACTGACATAATGTAGTAAAGAGGCTAAAAATTACCATGATCGGGTGGCAGAACTTAGAGTTGAGAAGGTCCTTGATGTCTTCCCTGGCACTCTTGAGCTGGTCAGGATCGGAAGCGAAGCATTTCGGAGCAGCCGCCGAGCTGAATCCTCTCTCCAAGGCGTAGACCGGCGATGACGATCGCTACTCACACCGAATCAAGCGAAGCAAAAATATAAAAAAACATAATCAAAATCAAAGTCAAAGTGACGATGACAATCAGTAGAAATCGAGAGAGAGAGAGAGAGAGAGAGAGAGAGAGGCAGTCGAGAACCTGTCGGATGAAGAGGTGAGAGAATGTAGGTGAAGACCGGAGGGATATGTGGAGAGAAGAGGAGGAGGAGGAGAGTTTGGTGGCGGAGAAGGAGGAGGGGGAGCGGAGGATGAGGCGGGAGGTGGCGGCGGCGGCGGAACCAAGGGAAGCCATTGGAAGAGGAGAGCGAGAAGTGTGGGGAGAAAGCGCGAGACGCTCGGCCATTGGGGGGGATCTTTGTGATTTTCTACACTGCGGTGCGGTTTCCACTTCCACGTGTTGAGTTTGCTTTCGGGGTCGTGTTTCAATTTTGGCCCCTCCATTTTATAAACAACCCTCTACTATTAAAAAAAAACCCAATGGGAAAGGAATCAACCAAGGATAAAGTTACTTGTTATTTTGTTTTTGTTAATTAGTGTAATTATCAATCACTTAACTTAATTAATTCAAAAAAAACTTAATTAAAAAGTATCTTATTTAATCAGATTTATCGTTATTATTAATAAGTATGAAATTGTTAAAAAAATAATAAAAAATGAATATTTTATATAGTTGTTATCATCCTAAAAAACATGCGTGGATAATATATGACATGTTTTCCCTATTTTTAATTTAAAAAATGTTAATATACGAAACAAAGTAATTGTATGGGGGAATCATTTACCTTATCAATGAAAATCTAGCTAATAGAGATTATTTGTGCTAACTACTAAAGATATGGGTAACAATTTGGGAATTGGATGTAATATTAGAATATATTTAAACACTTAAATAGTGTTTGGCTACTAAATTTAAAACATGTTTAAAATAAGCATTGCTCGTTTCTAATGAGCTTGGGATGCATGCCTCGTTTGTGGGTTCCCAATTCATACATGATCTCATTTGCAAGGTTTTTAGGATCGAGATCCTAGTGTAGGATCGAGGCAAGGCTCTAGGATCGGATCGTAAAATTCTAGAAATAAGAGAAAATAAAATAAATACTAAAATAAAAACAAACCCTACCAAACAAATACCTTGATTTTAAAATAAAACTAATTGTTTTTCCATTAAATAAACTAAGTAGTCAGCATAGTCCAATAATAACCACTTAACATTCATAATTAGTCAAGAATCTCTTGTTCTTAAGAGGTACAATAATAGCTGCTTGTCGTGGCTGCCCTAATTTCTTATTTATTTTCAAGTAGTGGAGCTAATTAGGAGGATCGACAATGAATGAATTAGAATGAGGCTTAGAGATTTAATTTGTACTAAGGGTCAGGTAATGATTAAAATTTCTACCAGTATATTTTAAATTACAAATAAACCACATTAACCTCGTTTTCATTTACTTATTTAAATTTTATACCAAACGAACCCTAAAAAGTATGGAAAAAAAAAACAAATTGACCGTTCACTTGGGATATATAGGCTTAAAAAACACAAATTAAGGGGCCCATGTTCTTTATTGTATGCTTACAATCCCCAATTCCAAACAAAAATAGCACATAACATCACATTATAAAGTATTGCTAGGATCTTACGCTAGCCTATTTCGTAGTTGCAGGTGGGAAGCCGATCCTAACCGATCCTAGTCCGATCCTAGCAGTATAGAGTATTTATACAAGATCCGGATCAAAAGCTAGCCTAGGATCGTAGGATCGTAAGATCCTAAGATCCGGATCGGGATCCTAAAAACCATGCTCCTTTGTACTAATATATCTAAGCCTATTTTAGAGATTCAGCGTGATATTAGGAGACAATGGTTGCCTTCTTGTTTTTCTTTGCTGCAGGGTCCTTTCTACTAGCCCTGGATTGGCTGTTTGGTTGGTAGGAGCCTTTATCCAAGCTTCCTCTTGGACTGTGCTTCACCCTTGGAAGCCTGATGTGACTATTGTTGCTGTGGCCTCATATGCTTCTGCTGTAAATAGGTATGACTATTCTTCTTACAAAACTTATAAGTTGTGCCCGCCCGTACTCTTGAGTACTGTGTGGGGAAAAGCTTTCTCAAAAACTCTTCCCAAACCTTACACTCCAAAGATTACAAAAAAATCTGGTGTATCCATGAAATCACCAAAATTATAGCTACAAGAAAGAAGGTGGAAGCAACAAAGTGTAACAAGGTACATGTCGGAAGAATTGAATACTTGAGAATTATAAAGATGTTTGAGGTTATCAAACTAAACTTACACTATTTTAAAATACTAGGGAAACAACTGAACAAGGCATACACAAAGAGAAAATATAGGCACTCAAGACATTGGATCGATAGGAACAACCAGCTAGTTGAGAAAGAACATGACCCGCCTCATGGGCAGAAACACAAGTATGTTAATGATTAATATCGGATATTAGAACATTAGAGGCTCTAAACGCCCGTTATTGTGGCAAGAAATCAAACACATTCGGCAAAGTAACAAATTAGAGTTGCTGGCTTTAACGGAAACAAAATCAACTAACCCTCCCTCTGAGATTCAAGTTAAACATGCTGGATTCCAGATGTTCATCTCAGTCCCATCAATTGGGCTTAGAGGTGGAATTTGGGTTCTAATTCGAAATGCTAAAACGCTTCATGATACAGCCATACTGGAACAAACAATCATGATAAAAATAACGATCAACAACTTAGAACTAGCTATAATCTTTGTATATGCCCCAAACTCGGAGAATGAAAAATCCAGATTTTGGGAAGACATCTATGTAAAAGTAAACAGGCACGGACTACCACTTTTGATCTTTGAAGACCTCAATGATATTGAAAATGATAATGATAAGGTTGGAGGTTGCTCTCCTATGATAAATAGATTCAAACGACTCAAAGAGGTAAAAGAGGAGCTCAACCTTCATACGATCCCTTTCATAGGTTCCCCTTTTATGTGCAGAAAAAATTGCAATACTGTAGGAAATACTTACGAAAGACTTGATAGAGGTCTTGTCCATCAAGATATTTTAAATAAATTCAAGGATTTAGTTGTACAACATCACCCGTTCACAACCTCGGATCATTGCCTTATAACTATGAAAATTGGTAATCCATCAACTGATAAGGGCTCCCCATTTCGGTTTGAAATGGCCTGGACTACCTTTCCAAATTATGAAAAAATGGTAACACAAGTTTGGAAGAATAAAATGATAGGCTCCCTTGCCTTTAAATTAGTCTATTAAAATGTAAAGGCCTAAATATTATTTTAATATTACTTTAATTAAAAGTATATTATTATATATCTGAGATATAAAATTGGAGAAAAACTTGTCCTCGAGCAATTTCCGAGTTAAAACCATTATGAATGACTCCGGCATCGTTTTAAAATTTGATTCCGACAGATTTTATTTCCGCCTTCTTACTTCGAGATTTGAAATTTATTTTGAGGTTCAGTATTTTATTTCGGATTCGGAAATTTTATTTAATTTCAAACGAGTCGGATACGTCGAGATAGCGGGTTCCGGGTATTTTGAATTTGGTCTTGTGGGGACCATCTCCTATTTTATTTCCCTCTCTCTCTCTTTCTCTCTCGCGTGCTTGCTGTTGGGAATGGTCCCTCCCTCTCTTGTCTTCTACCCTTTTTCTGCTCACACCCAGTCCCCCTGCCTCACTCTTTCACCATTCACACAAACACCCCACTCCTCTCTCCTTATCTTCTCCTCTCCCCCCCCCCCTCTTCTGTCGTTGCCCTATCTCTCCTCTTTTCTATTTCCGAACCAGCACCACACTACCTCTGTTCAGACGTTCAACCCAGGAGCCCAGAAGCGTCCCCAAGCGCAGCGCCACCTCCCGGAGCCCTATTGCAGCCCAGGCGCCAAGCCTCGGAGCCGCAGCCCTCGGTTCCTCCTCGTTCCTCTGTTTCACAAAGCGCAAGGTCAAGTAAGTGCAGATCAAGTCTCCGACGAACCTCCAAGCATCCCCGACGCAGCCACGCAGAGCGTTCCTAGCGAGCCGACGCCCCTCGGTGAGCATTTCCTCTCTCTCCCTTCCTTGTCGTTGGGACCTATGGGTGTCGGGTAGTCGGCGTCGGGTAGTCGTAGTCGGAGTCGGAGTCCGGGTTGCCGTCGACGAGCTTCGAGCTTCCCCTTCCTCCTCCGTCTCCTCCCGTGCGCGGCAGCTGCACATATCCCCTTCTCTTCGCTCTGTTCT
This sequence comes from Persicaria maculosa, assembly GCA_963922045.1. NCBI lineage: Eukaryota > Viridiplantae > Streptophyta > Magnoliopsida > Caryophyllales > Polygonaceae > Persicaria > Persicaria maculosa. The sequence goes on along the minus strand of OY998257.1, from coordinate 17,345,637 downwards.
GTCGACAGGGGAGGAAGAAGATACCTGGGGCCCACCCGTCCACCTTGGCGCTGAGTCAGCTGGGCCCCTTCCTCTTTTTTTTAGTTCTGACTTCAGATGGGTTGAAACTGGGAGTTTTGGGCCTATTTTATGGGCCTCCGAAAATGGGCATGTGGATCCGGTCCTCCTTCCTCCTCTTAAATCCGGGTTGGGAAATGTTGGGCTGGGTTTTGGTAACGGGTTGTGGGCTGGGTTAATAACGGGCTGGGCTGGGTTTTAGTTCTGAATTAGCTATATATATTGGGTTATATATATGGGGGTTGTGTTTTTTATTTATTTATTATTTCGGTAGTTTATATATATATATATATTATGTGCTTTATATTTTATTGTTGACATATTATTATTATTATTATATTTATATTATTCTGATTTTGGGGAAATAAATATATATATTTATATGTTCTGAAATTATTAATATATATATCTAATAAGGTTTTAAAAGTGATATTTATTGTTATGGAGTTATATATATATTTTTGGATTTGTTTTGAGATTATATGGATAGTAAGTGTAAATTATTTGAATATACTATTATTTTGGGATTTGTTATAATATTCTGGAAATTTATCATTTTATATTGTGGTTGTTTTAAAATAATATGAATTGGATTATTTAATTGATGCAATTTTATGAGGATTTAACTATGTGAATTGGGAATTTTTAAAGTGAATTGTTGGTTTTGATTTATAAATATGATTTGTGAACATAGGATTATTTTGATGATTTAATGTTGGAATTTATATAATGTTTTGAAATAAGAAACATGCCGGAATAATTTCTATAATGTGATTTTGAGAGACTAGTTTTAAGGCTTAAATGTTTAATGTCGGAATTTGGCCAAGTATGATTTGAGAAATTATTTTGAACATGAGTTGACTTAAATTGGGATTTATGAGTTGAAAATATGGTTAGTATGATTTTATCAAGGGGTTTGATTGAAAGAATGATTTTGGTCGATTTGATCGTATCGGAAAGATTTTGGAAAACGGCTTTACTATCGGTCGGTTTTGAGGATGTTGAGAACTTGGATTCGTGAGTATGAATGTTGATCTGGTAGCTTATGGAAATGGCTTGATGATAGGTGTGTATTGCTTTTGGATTGCTTTGGATTTGCATTGGGCCCTTGCTTGTGTTATCTTGCTGTTCTGCATCAACAAGTAAGTATCCTACGGGACTTACTCAGTAACCTGGACCTCCTGCCTGATGTGTCATGTAATGTGTAGTTTTGTTGCATATTAAAGCATGCCATGTAGTATCATGTTAGGATTGCATTGAACTGAGCATGTGTTTACTTTGTGTGTTTGAATACAGAACGGCCGTTATCTGTGATAGTCCTAGAGTCTTTGCTAGGGTCATAGGGTAGCCCAGCCCCATCGGGTGCCCTGAGTCTATCGAGTCGATATGAGCATGATATGATAGCCCAGCACCATCGGGCAAGAGATGAGATGAGTTGATATGATACGATTAGCCCAGCACCATCGGGCATGTTTTACTTATTTTATGATATGATGATGAGATATGATATGATGATGAGATATGATATGATATGATGATACCGTGGTGAGTGCACCACCACGAAGAGAGTGCTATGCTATAGCCCGAACTGGCCAGTCTCTGCACTAACGGGAAGGGGTGCAGAGGTAGGAGAGGGATATGCCACTTGGCATTGTCTGGGGCCCTTTATAGTTCTTTTCTGCATATTATATATATACTAGGGGCATGATAGTGTGATTTAAATCTTGTACCGCATTAGTCATCTTTTATTTAGGCATAGGCATGTTATGTGGCCTCAGCGCGGTCAGAGGACCCGCAGGCGATCACCAGGCCTGACTTCGTGGATAGTGTTAGGTACCGCTCTTGTTGCTCCATGCTTCTATGACGGGGAAACCTTTTGGCGAATCGAAGAATCCGGCTAATATGTTCTAACTTAACAAATGACAACCACCCACTTGTTTTGGTTTTGACCCGGCTCTGCCGTGGCTTCTGTATCTAAACCGTACTTCCGCTTTATTTTCGTTTAAATTGTATTTTGATACTTCGACTGATTAGAGGTTTGAAACCTCGACCCGTACCTGAATTGCAACATCCGAACGAAGGTATCCGACCTTCGAAACGTATCCCGGATATTTATATTCGGGCCGTTACAAAGTTGGTATCAGAGCGAGGTTGTGCAATTCGGGTACGCAAGGGTCGGGTGTATGTTTTGGAAAACCGCCCATGGATTTTGAAGATTTGAAAGCGTTTTAAAGGGGCAAAATGAACTTAATATGTCTAACTCAATTGGACTAAATATGAATTTGGCTTATGATAAAAGATGAGAACCAACTAATAAGGGATCGAGTGGGTAGAAACGGCGCTAGACCATCCCTATTGGATGTAGTCGGAAACGGGTAGGCGAAATACTAGCTTGTTCTTTACAGATGGGTTGGGAAGACTCCAAGGATATCATTGTAATTGTCGTTAACTGATTCTGTGATTGAGTGCTTGATATGCTAAAGATTTGATTGTTATGTTCTAACTATTGAATGAATATTGAACGATGTGTGGGAACGGGATAGCGGGAGTACCCTTCTTCTTCTTATATGGTTACGCTCAGTTTTGTGGAACCGCCCCTTTCCTTATGAATCCTTTGATAGTTCAAATCGAGTCCTCCCTTCAAATATCGGTGCCCTCCACGGGGAATTGGGTTGGTAAACACATTGTGTCGAGAATCATGATTGAATGTAAGGGTTATCCGGGAGAGTATTGGAAGACGGTCCTTGATGAAATTCCGAGCTAGAGAGCGAGATGTTACGAGGCTGTCGTTATCAATTCTTATGACGATCCATCAGTGTCCTCTTGTCACGGAAAATTCGTATCCGAGTCCCTCGGGAAAGATGGGTAATTAGTCAGTTGGGAAGAGTCAATGTTGCCCTTATGGACTTCTATCGGGTTATCTTGATTGCTCTGTCCATGATTATGTGATTCTATATGCATTACTCCTTGATCAACAGTTTGATCCTTGGTTGAAATTGTGCTCATGTGCCTTAATGTTCATAATGACTATTGTATGGGTTCGAGCTACATTTATCATACTCAAATCATCCCGACATGATTTACTTAGTATATTGCATCGTCATACTAGGGCACGAATAAATATGTCGTATGCTAGGATGTCGTCTAATTGATGTCCTTCCTGTGAATAGGTTCATGATAGTGTGATTGTTCAGTTCTAGTATCATGATAGAGTGAGTCCCTTACTTGATGGATACGTGTTATGATTTGATGTCAACGTGCCTTATATGCTACGTACTTCCCGGTACACGTTATGATGATGATCTTTAATGTGAATTCGTAGTTATATAACATTCTGTACCCATGCTTGTCTCATTGCTTAGGTCTCGTGTTATGCCTTACTTTCTATCATGGTTATAGGTTGTCATAGCATGTCTACTTGGCCTATTGTATTGCTCGTATGATTGATTAGAAACATGAACCACATGATAAGAGTCTATATGATTTTACTTTTTCTGAATTAGGTCCATGATAGTGTGATCGACTCTTCTTTATATGAATGCCTCATAAGATGTGCTCCTTAGCATGCTCGCCGATGATGCCTCGATGCTTATCATTCATCTTGTGACAGGAATCTATGGCGTGCTCACCTATTTTGTATTTCTCAGATTAACTATTGTTGATGATTTTGCAAATGAGTATTGTTATGTGTTAATTGTGCTAAGGTGAGAATATGTTAGTGTAAGCGAGTCTTGATAAATACATGTTCTATCCTAGTATACATCAATTTGAACTCATGTCCTCATATTCTAGCCATGTTGCTTAGACTTGCTCTATACCTCGTTGCGTTTTCCTCTCGTGCTACTATGTCGTTGAGATGTGATTGAATGAACTCTTGCATACCGTCGTATTAACCAGTCAAGTGCATGTATGTACTATATGTTATAATGAACCACTAGTAACATGTTGGGCCCTTGGTTGTGACTTGTGCGAGTTCTACTTTGCCTACCTTATTGTTGATTTTCTCTTGAACTAGGTCCTTGATAGTGTGGCTCTTTCCTCTTCCCGTTCTCTTAACATGTTTCACTCGTCTTGATTAGCTTAATGTTGAATTCGATGATTGACTAGCCTTCCGTAATGGTTGAACCTAGCATGCTTAAATGGTTAAAATGTCTACTACTCTATGTTATTCTCTCGTGTTTGCATGAACCTATGATTTGACACCCCGCTTGATCACACACCACTCTATATCTTGATTTTGCATACACATGACACATGAATACCGTAATGAATCTAGTTGGATTACTTTAAATTCTACTCATGTTCGATGTGTGCTATTAGTATCATGTGGAGCTTACGACTTCTAATATGACCTGCTGAATGATTTCATATCATGCTTGTTCTATAATGTGACAGCTATCATACCATATATGTACTCTATGATGGTTCTTTCTTAGCATGATTATAACCTATCATCCATGATGTCCATCTTGTTACTTTTGATGATGCCTCATGTTTCGTGAATGTTATGTTGAACTCCTCTTAATGACTCTTGACTATGCTTGTGTCCCATTATATATCCCTAGTATCATGTAGGACCCATGCTCTCTAGATGTATCTCGTCATATGGTTCTGTGCCATGCTTGACCTAATATATGATCATTGTGAGATAGTTACTATGTTGCCCTTTATATGATTTCGTATGATGCATACACCAAACTTGTGCATTGTTCGTATATGTGATAATTATTATGCTACTCTTATGTGTTCTCGTATGACGCTTCATCTGATTGTTATAATATACCTTGCCATGATATATTTGGACTCAATTGTTGATATGTATACCATGTTCCTACATTGCTCATATACATGATGCTCGTTATCTTCATTAACATTCCGCACAACTTCATATCATACATGATCATTGCCGGTTCTGTCTACCTTGCTTGAAGATTGCTAGGCATATCTTTTTCCATAGAATACTAGAATGTTAGCTTGTTTCACATACATCAGCGTAGGACTTGATTGTGTCTTTGATATGAATACGAATGTTTCCCCGAGATAGGTACATGTTAGTATGGATTGATGTGATGGATATGCTCCATAGTGAATTCATGCTTGTTTGTCACAATTGTACCCTAATGGACTTCCATAAAGGCATCGTTACCATTCCCGGGTCAGAGTCTTATCTCTAGTCGTGTCGTCTTTAGCTTTGGTCCATTTGGTCTCCGAGAGAAAACGTTGGGTTGTCCGCTCTTGTCACTCCCCTATCTCTGCTAACTTAAACTCCTACGCGTTACCTTGGATGAGCGACCGCATGGAAAAAGGGAACGGAAAGTTGAATAGCGATAGAGCAGCGCAGCGGAAGCGTGGGCCCATAACCCACGGGCCTCAGGATCGATAATGTCGACGGAACAAGCTCGCTTTGAGGATTACGATTGTTGAGCACGTTATGACTTGCAAGTGGAAGCGTCCTCTATTCGAATTGCTAACCCTTTCTGAGCTTGTTGATGATGATATTGCACTGACTTGATGTTGAAGGTTGCTTGTTGATGTGATGATATGATTCGATGCCTTACGGTCCTAATGTGCTATGATGACTTGATGTGATGCTATTCTAAGTTGCTAAGCATGATCTAAATTCCTTCCTATATAGTATGAACTGCAAATGCTGGGAATCTGAACTGTTTATTAAATGTGGTTATGACGAGATGTGTTAGCTTGACTTGATTAGGTTCATATATGATGTTTTGCAATACTTATTGAGCATGACAGTAGATTGACACTTTAAAAACACAGTTGCAATGCGTAAATGATGAGCTAATGATGCTATTGATAAATGCTAATTGATATGATGTAGCCCTCCTGTGTAATAATGTCCATGATTACTTCTTCTTGAAACATGTGAGTGAGGTATCTTGGTAGAATGGTTAGAGAGCGGTTAAGGAAATTGAGTGATTGGTATGATGTGAGGGTCTTCATGATTATGTGACTTATTAATATGTACTGGCATGATGTTAGATAGCAACCATGACAAACCTGTATGGCATGATGTTACATGTTGATATGCAATACTGAGTTAAAATTTGTAGTGACGAGTATTATCCTAATATATTAATACATTGCTATCCTACTATGTTGTTCTAAAAGCATGTTATAATGTGTTGAATGAATCATGAGATGATGATACGTTGTTATGTGAAAGCATGATGTTATCCTATATGGTTGATAAGCCTAATTATGAATAGGTAAGTGATGAATATGACTTGGAGCATAGGTATGACTTATGTGTATATATAAGATGATGGTGCATGACTGCTATTAATCGTTATATGACACTGTGATGTGCTAAGAAGATGTCTGGAAAGCGTGATGACATTTTGATGTTGATATATTGTTGATCTTCCCTTTTTGGTTGAATCTTACTAGCATGATTTTGTTGGATTGATGTGATAATATGTTGTGATAATGCTGGATAGAGATTGGATAAGATGACTATGTGAATTTATGCTTTACATGAGATCCCTTGTTATGACTAGTTCCACTAGTGTGCGATGTTGAGAGGCGATCGTGAGATTTGACTAGAAGTAGTGTGCTGACTCCATGGCACCTAACCTCCTTGATCTCTTGACATGTGTGCTTGCGTGATTTATGAGAATTCGATGATGCACTTGTGATGCCTTCGGTATGAGGTAGATACACTTTATGACTCGTGATATGACGTTGAGATGTTGTTGTTGCTTTTGATGTGTTTGAAAGAATGGTATACTTTATGCTATGGGTAAACATGTTATACGGTTACGATGTCGATGGGTTGAGATTATCATGATTGATGTTGAGGATTGCCATATGAGAGGTGGTTGATGATGTTATGAGTTGATGAGTTGGTTTACTTTTGTTCATGTTGAGTTGTGAATGATGAAGAAATGATTCTGGAAACTAGGAAGAGAATATGGGATTAGCCCTTAGAGGTGGATGACTCCACCTTCTACCTTCTGAATTTGATTGATTGGTTGCGAGAAGATGATTTGGTTTTTGGGGGATTTTGACGAAATTTTGATTTGAAAGGATTTGACTTGTTTTGGTTTAAAATTGCTTGATTAATCATCGGATTTGGAGATTTTGAGCGGTTTTAAAAATGGCCAACTTGGGGTTTTAAAGGAGATGAGAGTTTCAATGATTTGGATGACAACCTTTTCATTTACAAACGCTTTGAGGATTTACGAACTGGATTTACATTATGACGTCTCACGAAGTGGATACAAGCATTGTATAGGGGCGCTTATAGATTGCTTGCTAAGACCTAGTCGGACGCTATAATGCTTTTAGAGTTGTGACCCTTCCGAAAAGTCGAAGCGAGGATGTGATAGGGGCGCTTATTACACACTTGACGAGACCAATTGGAGATGTCACGACCGTGACCGGGATGTTGTGAGAATCCCGGAAGACGCAACCGAGATGATTACAAGATCCTTGGACATGGTCCTCGGACTCACCGATTTCAAACTTCTTCCCATTGCTTTAAAATGAATTTAGTCTCGGGGACGAGACTTATTTTTAGAGGTGGATGAATGTAAAGGCCTAAATATTATTTTAATATTACTTTAATTAAAAGTATATTATTATATATCTGAGATATAAAATTGGAGAAAAACTTGTCCTCGAGCAATTTCCGAGTTAAAACCATTATGAATGACTCCGGCATCGTTTTAAAATTTGATTCCGACAGATTTTATTTCCGCCTTCTTACTTCGAGATTTGAAATTTATTTTGAGGTTCAGTATTTTATTTCGGATTCGGAAATTTTATTTAATTTCAAACGAGTCGGGATACGTCGAGATAGCGGGTTCCGGGTATTTTGAATTTGGTCTTGTGGGGACCATCTCCTATTTTATTTCCCTCTCTCTCTCTTTCTCTCTCGCGTGCTTGCTGTTGGGAATGGTCCCTCCCTCTCTTGTCTTCTACCCTTTTTCTGCTCACACCCAGTCCCCCTGCCTCACTCTTTCACCATTCACACAAACACCCCACTCCTCTCTCCTTATCTTCTCCTCTCCCCCCCCCCCCTCTTCTGTCGTTGCCCTATCTCTCCTCTTTTCTATTTCCGAACCAGCACCACACTACCTCTGTTCAGACGTTCAACCCAGGAGCCCAGAAGCGTCCCCAAGCGCAGCGCCACCTCCCGGAGCCCTATTGCAGCCCAGGCGCCAAGCCTCGGAGCCGCAGCCCTCGGTTCCTCCTCGTTCCTCTGTTTCACTAAGCGCAAGGTCAAGTAAGTGCAGATCAAGTCTCCGACGAACCTCCAAGCATCCCCGACGCAGCCACGCAGAGCGTTCCTAGCGAGCCGACGCCCCTCGGTGAGCATTTCCTCTCTCTCCCTTCCTTGTCGTTGGGACCTATGGGTGTCGGGTAGTCGGCGTCGGGTAGTCGTAGTCGGAGTCGGAGTCCGGGTTGCCGCCGACGAGCTTCGAGCTTCCCCTTCCTCCTCCGTCTCCTCCCGTGCGCGGCAGCTGCACATATCCCCTTCTCTTCGCTCTGTTCTGTCGACAGGGGAGGAAGAAGATACCTGGGGCCCACCCGTCCACCTTGGCGCTGACTCAGCTGGGCCCCTTCCTCTTTTTTTTAGTTCTGACTTCAGATGGGTTGAAACTGGGAGTTTTGGGCCTATTTTATGGGCCTCCGAAAATGGGCATGTGGATCCGGTCCTCCTTCCTCCTCTTAAATCCGGGTTGGGAAATGTTGGGCTGGGTTTTGGTAACGGGTTGTGGGCTGGGTTAATAACGGGCTGGGCTGGGTTTTAGTTCTGAATTGGCTATATATATTGGGTTATATATATGGGGGTTGTGTTTTTTATTTATTTATTATTTCGGTAGTGTATATATATATATTATGTGCTTTATATTTTATTGTTGACAGATTATTATTATTATTATATTTATATTATTCTGATTTTGGGGAAATAAATATATATTTATATGTTCTGAAATTATTAATATATATATCTAATAAGGTTTTAAAAGTGATATTTATTGTTATGGAGTTATATATATATTTTTGGATTTGTTTTGAGATTATATGGATAGTAAGTGTAAATTATTTGAATATACTATTATTTTGGGATTTGTTATAATATTCTGGAAATTTATCATTTTATATTGTGGTTGTTTTAAAATAATATGAATTGGATTATTTAATTGATGCAATTTTATGAGGATTTAACTATGTAAATTGGGAATTTTTAAAGTGAATTGTTGGTTTTGATTTATAAATATGATTTGTGAACATAGGATTATTTTGATGATTTAATGTTGGAATTTATATAATGTTTTGAAATAAGAAACATGCCGGAATAATTTCTATAATGTAATTTTGAGAGACTAGTTTTAAGGCTTAAATGTTTAATGTCGGAATTTGGCCAAGTATGATTTGAGAAATTATTTTGAACATGAGTTGACTTAAATTGGGATTTATGAGTTGAAAATATGGTTAGTATGATTTTATCAAGGGGTTTGATTGAAAGAATGATTTTGGTCGATTTGATCGTATCGGAAAGATTTTGGAAAACGGCTTTACTATCGGTCGGTTTTGAGGATGTTGAGAACTTGGATTCGTGAGTATGAATGTTGATCTGGTAGCTTATGGAAATGGCTTGATGATAGGTGTGTATTGCTTTTGGATTGCTTTGGATTTGCATTGGGCCCTTGCTTGTGTTATCTTGCTGTTCTGCATCAACAAGTAAGTATCCTACGGGACTTACTCAGTAACCTGGACCTCCTGCCTGATGTGTCATGTAATGTGTAGTTTTGTTGCATATTAAAGCATGCCATGTAGTATCATGTTAGGATTGCATTGAACTGAGCATGTGTTTACTTTGTGTGTTTGAATACAGAACGGCCGTTATCTGTGATAGTCCTAGAGTCTTTGCTAGGGTCATAGGGTAGCCCAGCCCCATCGGGTGCCCTGAGTCTATCGAGTCGATATGAGCATGATATGATAGCCCAGCACCATCGGGCAAGAGATGAGATGAGTTGATATGATACGATTAGCCCAGCACCATCGGGCATGTTTTACTTATTTTATGATATGATGATGAGATATGATATGATGATGAGATATGATATGATGATGAGATATGATATGATATGATGATACCGTGGTGAGTGCACCACCACGAAGAGAGTGCTATGCTATAGCCCGAACTGGCCAGTCTCTGCACTAACGGGAAGGGGTGCAGAGGTAGGAGAGGGATATGCCACTTGGCATTATCTGGGGCCCTTTATAGTTCTTTTCTGCATATTATATATATACTAGGGGCATGATAGTGTGATTTAAATCTTGTACCGCATTAGTCATCTTTTATTAAGGCATAGGCATGTTATGTGGCCTCAGCGCGGTCAGAGGACCCGCAGGCGATCACCAGGCCTGACTTCGTGGATAGTGTTAGGTACCGCTCTTGTTGCTCCATGCTTCTATGACGGGGAAACCTTTTGGCGAATCGAAGAATCCGGCTAATATGTTCTAACTTAACAAATGACAACCACCCACTTGTTTTGGTTTTGACCCGGCTCTGCCGTGGCTTCTGTATCTAAACCGTACTTCCGCTTTATTTTCGTTTAAATTGTATTTTGATACTTCGACTGATTAGAGGTTTGAAACCTCGACCCGTACCTGAATTGCAACATCCGAACGAAGGTATCCGACATTCGAAACGTATCCCGGATATTTATATTCGGGCCGTTACAAAACAAAAGCTTCTCAAGAAGAACACTAAAGAATGGTGCAAAACTCATACAAATAATTTAAACAAACAGTTATTTACTGTAGATAAACAAATCTTGGAATTGCAAAAATCGCTACCATGGGGAGCCTTCTCAACAAGAGAAGCAATTCGACTCAAAAGATTAGAAAACAAAAGGCTTCATATCCTCTCTTTTAGCCAAAAATTTTGGCAACGGCGCGCCAAGGTTAGACATCTACAACTCGCAAATAGGAACACCAAATATTATCAATCATCGGTTAAAATAAAAAATTTCAAATCCTCAACCACTAGCTTCATGTCAAAAGAGGGCTATTTGCTAACAGACAAAAAACAAATAAGAGAACAAATTACAAAGGAAATGGCTGAAAGATTCCAAACTTTCAACAAACCAAGGATTGATCGAGACAGTTTACCACAAATACAAGCTGAAATCACTACAGACCAAAATGAGAACCTTATCAGACTACCTACTAACAGGGAAATAAAGGACACTGTCTTCAGTATGGTTGAGGATAAAACTCCCGGACCTGACGGTTTTCCCCCAGAATTCTACACCAAGTATTGGACTATAGTGGGCGACTCTATTTGTAAAGCAGTCAAAGCTTTCTTCCATTCGGGATCACTTTTAATTGAAATAAACCAAACATTTATAGCATTAATACCCAAGGTGGAGAACCCAACTACGATTCACCACTTCAGACCGATCAGCCTTTGCAATACAATTTACAAGATAATTGCAAAAATCTTAGCTAACAAATTGAAACCTATTCTCCCGAACATCATTAGCCCTTTCCAAGGAGCATTCGTAGAAGGTAGATCGATTCAAGACAACACCCTTATAGCCCATAAAATCTTTCATTCATTCCATCGGCAAAAAGGAAAAAGAGGCTGGATGGCCCTCAAACTAGATATGGAAAAAGCATATGATAAAAATAAGATGGAATTTTATAGAAATATCACTCATGAAATTTGGATTTCATCCTCAATGGATCTCTTGGGTGATAAAATGTTTAACCATGACAACCTTCTCTGTTCTTGTCAATAATACACCAGGTGTTCTATTTAAACCAGACAGAGGTATTAGGCAAGGGGATCCGTTGGCACCATATATCTTTGTAATTGTAATGGAAAGCCTATCAAGAGAACTCCAGACTGAAGCCCTGTTGGAGGATGCCCTTGTAGGTATAAAACTAACACCATCTAGAACCCCCATTCCTTTTTTAACCTTTGCAGATGATACTTTGATTTTTGCAAGAGCATCACATAAAAGTCTGGATACTATAAAAAAAATGATGAACAATTTCTCTAACCTATCTGGACTAACCATAAACTACCAGAAAAGTTCAATCCAATTTTCAAAAAATGTCAATCAAAACCTTGCTAGAGCACTAGCACATCAAATGAATATTCTCATTGCCCAAGGAATGGAAAAATATTTAGGGATACCAATTATAAATGGGAGATTTAAAAATAGTGTGTTTGACGAAGCTATCCAAAGTCTTAAAAAAAACTTTCAAAATGGAAAGCTTCCTCATTGTCACAAGCTGGCAGAACAACTCTAATTCGCACCAATCTTAGCTCTAAAACAAACTACTTAATACAAAGTTTCTTAATACCAAAAGGAGTACTCCAACAGATAGACCAAATTAATAAAAATTTCTTTTGGAATAAGACACACTCGGAAAGATATAACCCATTGATTAGCTGGAAAAAAATTTGTGCCCCAAAAGAGTTGGGGGGACTGGGCATAAGAACGGCTGAAGAAAGAAACATCACCCTCCAACTAAAATTATTATGGAAAATCTATAATGATCCAAACAACATTTGGGTCAAAATCATCACAGAGAAATACCTCACAAATAGGAAGATAACGAACCTCAATATACATAATACGTCTTGGCAATTTGGTCGTCTTCTTTATCTTAGGGAGAGATTCTAGACTGGTCTCCTCTGGATTGTAGGAGATGGCTCAAAAATAAATGTATGGGATGACCCTTGGACTGACAGGATCTCCCTAAAACCCTACCAAAACAACCATGACCCAAATATGAAAGTCTCAGATTTACTAGATTCCAAAAGGAAATGGAATGTACACTTACTCAACCAAATCTTTCCAGCACATGTGGCTAAGACTATTTCAGATATTGACATCCCGAGTAGAGCGACACAAGATACACTAATATGGAAATATAACAGAGATGGCATCTTCACTACAAAATCGGCTTACAAAACCATGGGAAATGATACAATTCAAGATAGAGACTTTGGGTGGATTTGGAAGCTCCATCTTCCCCCTAGAACTCAAAATTTTATTTGGAAAATAATGACTGATAGCTTACCTACAAAGACAAGACTAAACAGATTCTTCAATAGAGTCCCATCTCAGTGTTGTCTCTGCAACATGGAGGATGAAGATGCAAACCATTTATTCTTAAGATGTCAAGTCTCGAAACTGATCACAAGGAGCTATGAATATAAGATTGGAAAGTCATTCATTGGTATTGATAATACTAACAGCTCAATGGAAAGAATGGAACAAATTAGGAAGGACAACACTCAATTTGAAGATCTATGTTTATATGGCAAAACATTTGGGAAATGAGGAACTCCGGCATATTCAGAAATAAAAAATTGGAAAATGTAGAAACAACTGTACAAAGAATCATAAGGTGTAAGTCGGACTGGAACGAGGCAAAACGCCCAAGAAAACAGATAAATAAAAAGCGACAAGGGAAACAAATAAAATGGGCAAAGCCCCCAATGAACGTCTACGAAATCAATGTAGACGGCTCAGTTGCAACCAATGGGGAGTGCAAGATTGGGGGCATTGTTAGAAACTGGACTGGTCAGGTTATAGAGATTTTCAATAAAAAGTAGCTAATGGATCCGTACTACACACTGAATCCTTAGCTCTCTGTGCCGGAATAGAGCTAGCCAGGAACAGAGGCTGGCAAAAGATCCTCATTGAGGGTGATAATGCAGAAGTGATCAAGGCAATTGAAGATGATGCAAGAATTCCATGGGAAATCCTCACAATAGTTGAAGACATCAGAAGACTGAAGAGAGAATTCGCCATAATCGAATTTTGACACTGTTTTAGAGAGGCAAATGCAGCTGCCGACTACATAGCTAAGAGTGACATTGAGCTTAATATGTATACATTCCCTTTGAACAGGGAACTTTGTAACATCATCCGCATGGATGATCAGGGATGATCCTTTTTTAGAATGTCCTAATGTTTACCTACTGTAAAAAAAAATATGTTTAAAATAATATAAATTTTAAATAAAATACCTTATAAATTGTGTAAATCACAAACCAACTATTGCATAACAGTATAAACTTTAATTAATTAATTGACTTAATTTACAATGTATTTCATTTAAAATTTACATTATTTTAACCATGCTATAAAATAATTATAATTATATATAATACATTAGAATCCAAACACGCCCATAGTGAAATACAAATATTTAATATTTATAATCGTTTATAACTGATTAATATAAATGTAGTGTCTATTTACGAATGATTAAATATTGATTAAATGTACCATTATAAATTTGATTTGGCCCGATCGTATATAAGTTAATTAGAACAAAGTATTTATACCTTATAAATTAAAATTATATATAGTACATTAATCATTTTTTAAAAAAATGATATTTTATTTCATGAGATTCTATTACAATGTATCACCAATTTACATAATTTCATTGATACTAATATCTTAATGAAAAAAATAACATTATGACTTTGCGATTTTGATAAAATAGGGAGAAATACTTTATATATAAAAATGAAACGTGAGTACTTTATGTATACATAAAAGTATTATAACAATTAATTTATTAATTTATTTAAATCAATAAAAATTATTATATACAAGTAAAATATATATATATATATATTAATATATATATATATATATATTAAAAAAAACGCATTCGGCTCGGGTAATAAGACTATTCTAGATTTATAGTGTCTGGATTTTAAGATTATACGACATATTTATACATTTGGTTATATTTGGTATCCATCCCATGTATTTATAATACTGGAAGCCCTCAATTGAAAAAAAGAAAGAAAGAAAAAAAGAGTAGGTTCAAAACCAAAATAATTCACGAGAGGAGAGTTAACTAATGACTAAGGAGACACATCCAGTTTGGTTCTGGCTGTCGGAGTCGGGCAGTGGCGAAACCTAAAATCTCTTATCGGAGGTGCCAAAAAATATTTTCGAATTTTTTAATTTATTTTATACCAAGTATATACTAATTTTTTCAAAAAAAAATTTTTAAAAATGAGTTATGGAGATTTTAACCCCATCTTGTTGATTAAAATAATCATCATTTACCAGTTAAACTAAAACAATTAGTTGTTAAAATGTTCTTTTATTATTTACATATCATAAAAATATATTACAAATAACATTTTTTTCCGCGCGGGGGGTCATGGCCACCTCCCGCCTACATTAAGTTATGCCACTGAAGTCAGGATAGGTTGGGGTGTATCATGGCGTCTCCATTACTCGGATTAATTGCTTCCCTGAAGTTTCGTTCTCACTGCCCACAGGATGATCAGGTCCTGATGTATCGCTGACCTACGATTCTGCTTCAGGGTGCTTGGCTTCATCCGTCGTTTTCGACCACATCCAGTTTGGTTTAGGTCTTCTTAGTTTCGTTTTTTGTAGAGTGCATTTGCCCGAGTTTCATCGTATGTATTGTTGTATTGTTGTATGTTATGTTTTTTAGATGATTCTTGTTTTTTGGCTTAACCGGCCTTCGAGTTTCAAATATGTCTGAATTTGAATTCTTATCTAATAAAAAAAGACAGAAACGTATCCATTTGCATCATCTTTCTCATTCTATTTCTCTTCTACTATAGTTTAGATTTTTTTTATTAAGTAAAAATTCGACGCACCGGACACGCTCGGTGGGTCGAGAGGTCGTAGCAACGGCGACGGAAAACCCATCATACAATCAGATACAAACAAAGTAAAACAACCCTGCAAAATCGAGAAACAAAGGTGCAACAAAGGTAAACGCTAGCACTATCGAATGATGAACGAGCATGCAATGAAACCACTCCGGCGCCAAAAAGTAGAGGCAACAGGGGAACTTGTGGAAACCTTAGATTTGGACCCGGACGATGACGAGCCTCAGGTTTCGATCACGTCCACGACCTCTCGTAGACGGTAAAGGAGAGGAACACCACACAAAAGCCGCTAGTCTCCAACCCCAATAGACAGCACCGCAAGAGACTCGATCAAGAGAATATAGATTTATAGATACTAATTATATTATAATTTTTTTTAATTTCTCAAGCTTGGATTGCAAGGATCCCAAAGGGAAGCTTGCACGCCAAGCACCATCATCCTCACAACCAGGCCAAGGAGGGCAGCCGAAGGTCTATTGCCGCCGAGGGCCACCGGGGAGGCCAACCGCAACATCGACGGTGGCACCAAGCAGCACAAAGGGAGGTCGAGCACGTCGGAGTTTGGAGGCCAAACGAGCTGTGACTTGAGGGGAACGCGGTCCAGGACGGAACCACTGAGAGCAACGGCGACTCCGCCAAGCTTCGACAGCATTAAGGAGGGCAAAGGCGACCCAGCACCACCCAAAGGGAGGTCGAGCACGCGCAAAGTTTGGACTGAACGGGTTTATGGCCACCCAACCAAACGAGCCTATGGTTCGAAAGGGATGGAATTTCACATAATCTGGCCAGTAGATTGTGTAAAAGAGGGCTGAAAACTCAAAACAAACAAAAGCCCCATGTCAATTTAGAATTAGATCGAACTCTAAAAACTGAATTTCAGAGTTAGGTTCTTTGATTTGCGTTCATCACCCGGCTTCATGCGGGAGGTAGGATATGGCGGCGCCACGGCGGTATTAGGGTGGTCGGAGCCGGATTGAGGCGGCCGAAGCCGGAGTAAGGGAGCCGAAGCCGGTGTAGAAGGACATAAGCTGAGATTAGGTCTCCCTCTCTCTAGAATTCTAAAGAGAGGAAGAGCCTTTATCTTTAAATTTTACAAAGTAAATATGTATCCCTATAGTATAGATCCCATACAACACAATGTGAGACCTTGTGTGTGACACTTTATTATCAATATATAATACTAAAACAGAGACGTGGAAATCCTACGTGGTGGGCTCTGGTGCGATTCGCTTATGTGTCGTTTTCTGGTGCATTCTGACTGAGTTTTTTTGACATGTCAATTAATGAATGTCCAATAAATTTAAGTCATGTCATACAACGACCTATGTGTCATCTTTGTTTTTTTTTTTTTGTAAAAAATATAACAATATTGTCATTACTCATGTGAAGGATAATACATGCATATTCATATGATAAGATATTTTCATTACTCATAATAAATTCAATTATTTTAATGTTATCACGTTTGAGTTAATTGTGTTCAATATATATCATTTAGAACACACCAACTAAACTATTTTATCCTAAATTAATATTTTGCGCAAGTATTTTTTCAAGTTGTATTAGAGATAAAAAAAAAATCAATCTCATAATTTTTTTTTCAAGTTGATATTTTACGTATATTATTAATATCCAATAAAATTCTTTAATATAAATAAATGTTATAAAAAAATCGTATACGACGCAGGTAATAAGATTAGTTTATATTATAAAGTTATATTTCAAAATATTTCAAAAATTATATTTATCTTTTAAATAACTATAAGTATATATTTATAAAAAAATTGATGAAAAATCATGTCTAAAATTTTATATAAATGAAAGATCGATTATTTTGCAATATGAATTTATTAAAATTTTAATTCATGATTTTCATCAAATTTTTTATAAATATATATTTATAGCTGTTTAAAAGATAAATATAATTTTTCAAATTTTTTTAAATATAATTTTATAGCATAAATAATAAAGTGTCACACACAAGGTCACACCTGATGAGTTCCTCCCAATAAAGTCGTAAAAGGAGGCCCACTTTCGGTGGGTCCCTGGGGGTGGACGCGAGTCGTCCTATTGCGATACACGGGCTTACCTGACACGCGAGTTAAATTCTTCGCTATACTACCTGGGCCGTGCTCTACTCGCGTACTTAAATTCTATCTTAACCCCACATCTTTCATGGGAGATCATCGAACGTTATAATGATTTCAGGGATCATACCTGTCCGCGGAGAGTCACTTAGGGTGTTAATTCGACGCTTTGGACAGATCAAGATATCCCCTCGCGTACTCAGATTTGCTGATCCACCACGAAGTGATCACTTGCTCAGCGATCAACTTAATGACGATTCAAATCCTTTCCTGGTCTCCTTCTCTCTTTCCTTTTTCTTTTCCTTTGTCTTTTGTATCTTCCTATACTCCCGTATTTGCCAAAAGTCCCCTTTCTCTTCTGTTCACTTCCCCTTTTATAGGGATTGGCAGAGACCTCTCGTTGTGACACTTGTCATATTTGAGTCGACACGTGTAGCCTTCGTGGGCGGGGGCATGATGGACATGTGTCATTTATTTATGTCCGCGTCCTCCCGGATTCGGGGGTCCCTTTTGGTGTTGTTTCATCATGTCCGCGTCCGATTCCTCGTTTATCATTTCCGCATGGTTTCATCACAGCTCCTCGGGTCGGGTTGAGTTTTATGAGAGCTTGAGACAATTCGACTTTCTCCGCGGAAATGCGCTTCTCCTCTTTTCTTTTGAGGGGCAATTTCATAATTTCCTTCTTAACTAATGTTTGTGGGCCTGGTCGAGGATTCTTTCGGCCCATTAGGGTTTTACCATGGCCCATGTTGCTTTGAGGGGAGTTGGAGAGCCGGTAATTTTTCTATAAATTACCCCGTTCCGTTTTCACTTTTTCATTTCCCACTGTTTTTCTGTTTGTGGCATTTCTTGAGCTTTCGCTTTTTCAGAGTTTTCCGTTCGTTCTTCAGCATTTCGGTTGTGTTTTCCGGTAGTCTCTCTGATCTTTTAAGGTAAATCCTAGCTTTTGTTCTTGAGTTCTTATTCTTTTCTTGAAGTGTTCTTGGATGTTCTATAAATTCTTATGTTTCCTGTTTGAAATTCTCGCTTTCTTCTCCTTAGATCTGTTCGGGGCCTCCCTTTTTTCCCAGTTTTGTTTCTTTGGTTTTTTGATTTTTTTATCCGCGTATGGGTTCCTTTTCAGATCATCTTTTTAACTTTTTCAAGGATGGCTAACTCTGAGAGGAACCTTGACGCGTTGGATGAGTTTGAAAGAGAGGAGGGATGGAGAGAGGGTTTACCCTCTGCTTCAGGAGTGAATCCTTCCGCGGTAATTTTGGATTCTTCCTCCTCGTCTTTCACCAGGAGTTCCGCGTCTGATTCAGAGAGTTCTTCTTCAGACTCTTCTTCTTCTTCCAGTATCTCTTCTCCAGACCGTGTGGGTCCATCCGGCAGTCCCATTAAGGTGAGAAGACGACGGAAACGCTTTGACCCTGATTATATATTATTCCTCTCCTTACTTAACTTCTTCTTCTTCTAAGGGGGACGATGGGAACATGGATGCTCATTCGATGGACGTGGGAACCCAGGTTCATCCCGGTGCACGTGCTTCTTCAAGCCCGGATCCGTCAACCAGCGGTTTGGAATCCGAGCTATCATGGGTTCCTTATGCTGAGTCTCCTATTGGAACCGCGGAGAGGTGCGCAAGGGTCCGTTCGAAGGAGGTTCTTAGCGACCTTGACCTTCCTTCTTATTCCCTAGACGACCTATCTTCTTGTTCCTTCCGGGGAGATTTTTCCCTCCGCGACCCTCAACCTTGTCCTCTCGTTGTCTCTGAAAGAGTTCATCCGCGACGTTCGCCTAATCAAGAGGTGCGGGGATGCACGACGCTGCTTGATCAGTCTAGTGTCGCGGTTATAGCTCGAATTTTTCTGTGGCCAGCGGGGGTGGAGTTGTGCTTACCTTCAGAAGGCGGGGGATGCCTGGACGCTTATGAAGATTGTCTGGTGGTATACGCGGTGAGTTTATCTCAAGGATTTCGCCTGCCTCTTCACCCCTTGTTTATTGCTTTCCTTTCCGAGTACAACCTGAGCCCTGCGCAAGTTGTGCTGAATTGTAGGATGTTCTTCACCAGCTTTGTGATGCGGTGCTTGGACATCGGAGTGTCCCCGACGAAGGAGCTTATGCTTAGCATCTTTTCTCTGAAGAGGGGGCCTCGAGATCCTAGGTTTTACCAATGCAACTCCAGCTGCAGTTACATTGAGAGATTATCCAGCAAGCCGAACTGGAAGCACAAGTGGTTTCTTGTTCGCGACAAGGTCGGCGCTTGTCTCGTGTTCAAGACCGTCCTTGGATGGTTCAGCGCGGTCAAAAAGCCTTGGGTTGCGCGGCTCGACAAGTTCAAAGATTCCTTCATTCATGAGCCTAAGCTGCCATGGCGAACGATGGTTTTGGCTCTTCGACTTGAGATGGCAGGATTGAGCCTGCCTCATCCGCGATTAGGTGTTTGCCTTAGTCTTCAACACATTCTATTTTCGTGATTTCTTTATAGTTTCATGTTTTTTAATGCCTCCTCCTTTTTGTTCTTTTTAAAGAGGTAGGATGTTTGTTAGTGGTGTCTAATGTTTTCGTTTTTTGTTTTCTCTTTGGCAGACTTAATGGATTTGGGTTCTTTAGTTGAGCGGCACCATGCCCAGGAGAGTAGTAAGGTGAGGAAGAAAAAGTCAGCCAAGCGCGTACCCCGTCCTCCTTCCGCTTCTCGAGACGTGGCTGTTGGAGAATCTGAAAGAACCAGAGAGCCTGCCGCAATGGCGGAGGTTGTAGTCTCCGAGGCTCGTGAGAAGCGTCCTTGTCCGTCGGACGCGGGCACTTCCCATCCTTAAAAAAGGAAGAAGGACGTGGGTTCATCTCGGGCCTCTGGTGCCGGCGAAGAGGGAGCCCTCTTTCTGCAGGGGGGCGATACCCTGCTTGCCTTCCGCATCCCCGGCTTTGGGGTCGATGAACTCGTTCGCCTTCGCTGCCCTGACAAACTTGCGCGGAACGAACGGGAGTGGCTGCGTCACTTAGAATGTGATGAGTTCTCTCTTCAGTTCGATCGCGTGGCAGAATAGGTGAGTTGTCGTGGGGATTACATTCTTCAGTTTTTATTTGTTTTCGTCGTCGTTCAACTCCCCTACCCTTGTTTTTACCTTTGTTTTTGTTTCTTCAGGTTAGGAGTTTCCCGGCCGAGTCAGAGCGGCGGCTGTCTTCCCAAGTGGAGGAGATCTCCAAGAAATCTGCGGAGATCAAGGAGTTGAACCACAAGTTGAGGACGCTGGGCAATACCATTGGCGATCCGACTTCAGTGGAAAAGTTCAAGAAGCGATCTGCAGAGCTTTATGAGAAATTGCAGGCCGCTAGTGAGCAGAACTCCGCTTTGAAGGAGCAAATCTCCTCTCTGACCACAGAGCGTGATGCGACACTTTCGAGTTCAGAGGCTATACGCCGTCAAGGAGAGGAACTTCAACAGTCCGCGGGGCAACTGAGGGAGAAGCTGGAGACGGTTGAAACGCGCTACAAGGATCTTCAGGTCGAACACTCCATCGTAGAAGAGGATCGTACTTTGGTGAAGCAAGAGTTGGAGAGGCTTCAGTCTCAGTCAACTCAGGAGGTTGCGCTTCAATGGATGGAGTCACCCGCGGGGCTTAAGTTCCTATCCTTTAAGTGGGTCAAAACCGACGCGGGTATCTCCTTCTTCTCTTCAGTAGCCAAGCCATGTCTTCGATCCCCAGAGGGAAAAGAGCTTTTAAAGGATAAATGCTTTAGCTACTTTCTAAAGGGGATGTCCGCTGGCATAAACCAGAGCGTCACCCGCTCGCAGGGTAACCTAGGCGTTCCCTTGGAGAAGTTCGAGGCAAGCTTGGCGATGGAGGATTGGGGTCTGACCCCGGAAGAACTGGCGGGGGAGGAGGACTCTGATGAAGAGGATTCTGATGAAGAAGAGGTTGATGCTGTCGCTGTCCCTTAAGACCTGGAGAACTTGTTCTTTCTATCTTTACTTTAAACATCTTACTGGCTCGGGCCAGTTTTGTAATTAATTTTTGTTGACTTTCGTTGACTTTGGGTGGTTTCACCCTTTTTGGTTTCAGACAATAGTTTTTACCGCCTTACTTCGGGGGTTGTATTTTTGCATATTAGTAACCTCTTGCAGTAAATATCACCCTTGCTTCTTATTCTTGTGTTCTTTATTGCGTGTTCGGCCACCTATGTCGCGGTTCTTGGTCACGATTTAAAAGGTTCTCGCCACTTGTCTACCATGCTTGAGTTCAACTTCCCCTTTTTTAAGCTCTTGGTTTGGGATTTCTCTTTTTCATTACTTCCGTTTACTGTCGTTTATCTGTGTTCGATAAGAACTATGGCGCCTGGGAATCCCAACCCTTGTGCGTTTTTCCAAACTTTGGAATGTGCCGAACAACTTTCTTTGCTTGTATGACTCTCTTGACACTCTTGATTCCTACTGTTTCTTTTTTCTTTTTTTTTTTAGGCTCTGAGTCCTTACTTTGTGTCACTTTTCGGCAGCCTCTTCCGCCTCAGTTTGAGGTGGAGTTCAGATCCTCCCTTCCGCGGAAAGTTCTCCTGTCCTCCTACGCCATTGAGAATTTCCGGTTAGAGGTGAGTAGGGGTCACGACGGCCGTTTGTATCTTAGTCGTGGATGGAATGAATTCGTCGCTCGTCATGGGTTTGTCGTGGGGTCGTCGATGACATTTTTCTACATGAATAGCGCTCATTTTAAGATTTGTCCGCGACGTGACCTTGATTGCGCTGAAGTCAAGTGTTGTTCCTCAACTGCTTCTTCCAGCGGTTCATGTTGAGTCGCGTTTATAAATCAAGGAAGTCTATTTGCCGTGTAAGGCTGGTTTGCGAATAAAGGAAATGTTTCACTCATGAAGCTTTTAATGTAGAGACTTGCTCTTTTATTTTAAAATGATAGCATTACATTATTCCTAGGTCCTTCTTTATTTGCTGGAATGTCATCTTATTCTCTTACATTTTAAAGAGTCGCGGGGGGCAGTCCTCGTTTGAAACCCATGCGCTTACCCGCGTCCTTCAACTCTGTTGTAGTCGCAGTCGGGATTCGCGACGTAGACTTCGAAGATCGAGTCTCCTTGGTACACGAAGATCAAAGCGACTCCAACACTTACCCTGTTGGCTTCCACGAATCCTGGTCATCCGTCTGTGAACCAATAGATTCCGTCCGCGTCCACCTCGACTTTCACTTCATGCTCGCGATTGGATCGGGACCATAGGTGCACCATACGGTGGGCATCTTCTTCTAGGAGGACGTACATTAGTGGGAGCCGTAGAGATTGGAGTTGCTCCTCCGTAATGATCACTCTGTAAAAGGCCTTGGGAGGATTTTTGAATTCCATTTCCTTGTTTTGTGTATGTTACTTTTTTCAAGATTTCACGGGGCTTTATATTTGCTTAAACTTGCCGCGTGTCCAATTTCCTGTCCTGGGGTGTTTCCACGGGGCGTTTTTTAGGCCGCGTGTTTTCTTGAGTCTAATCCTGGTCTGAATTGAAACTCTTCTGATAGCTGTTTCTGGTCGACAAGTCGTTTCACTGAGCCTTCTTTTGCAGTTCACGTGATTATACTGCTATCTTGGTTGATGAGCCTCCTCCCCCTTTTTTAGAGGAATCTTTTGCCAGATGGCGTCCATGCGTGTCGTTGTTCTAGCTTTCATAGAGAGGACTTCTTCCCCTTCTCTTGTTATTCAGCAGTTATTCACTTCATGCTTTGATTGTGCTCATGGCTATTTCTGGCGTGGGTAGATGGGCTTTCTTTCAATCGATTGATCGTATTGATCAAACATTCCGTTTGGTAAGCCCTTATTGAAATGCTGATTTTGTTTGATAATTTTCATTTTCTTTATCCGACCCCTTTTCTTACCACCATTTTTTTTAGCTTTTGCCAATGCGTTTTGAGGGGGAATACATGGACGCCGTTCCTGAGCAAATCTTCCTTTCATCCCACCTCTTGCATAACTTTCCGGTTCGCGTCTATAAGGGTGATTACGGAATGTACTGGCTTCGGCATGGATGGAAAGATTTCGTCGAGTCTCATGGGCTCGCGGTCGGATCTTCTATGGTTTTCATTCACAAAGGGAACGCTCATTTTGAAGTCCAAGTTATGGGCTTGGAGGATGGGGATGAGATCGTTAGCCGCCTTCCCTACGAAGACGTGGGTCTTTTGACGAACGGCTCGTACCCTTGATTAGTTTCTCCTGATGACGTATTCGTTTGTGAGCGGATGGGGTTACTTCTGTTTACATGTAGTTTTCTTTTCCGCGGGCAATGAATAAACATGGTGTCTGTTGTCTTTTCTGATTTTATAAATATCGAGGTAGTGTTCAGGATTCTTCTTAGTTTTTGTGTAGTACAAACCTGTCTTCTCAGGTCGTGTCCTCTGTAAGCTTTGACTATAATAATTCCGCTCTTCTTTTGAGGATTCTCTGAAGAAATCTTTCAAGGACATACTTCGTGAACACCACCCTGCGGAGTCCTTTATAAGCAAGGCTTAGTTTGGTTTCGCTCTCAAGTCTTTATTCTTCAGTATGGATGCATCAATTCAGACCCCCTGGGCTTTTTACTTAGCCCTTGATTTTGAAGATCAACTGCAAGAGCTAGTGAGTTAACTTTTTCTTGTTCATATTTTAAAGATTACTCTCTTTCTTATACTTCACTTGTTTTTGTCCATTTCCAGTCACTTCCTGCTCTTTTTGAGTATGAAACGGGTGTTACAGATCCGACTCAAGTTTTTCTGTCCCTGGGCTCAGCCGTGGATTCCCCAATTGGGATAGTCAAACGAGACTACGGGATATTTTGGCTAGTCGGTGGTTGGAGCGACTTTGTAACGTCCCAGGGGCTAGGAATGGGGTCTGTCATGGTCTTCTGCCACCATGGTGGGGTTCACTTTGACGTTCGTGTGCTAGATGAGGGATCTATTTGTGTGGAGAATGGTTATGTTATGTCGCCTCCAAGGCCAGTCATCCTCCTAGATGTTTGATTCCTGTTTGTCTTTAAATGATGATCCCTCTTATGTTTTAACTTTTGATCTTATGTTTTTGTACCAGAGAATCCCCGTGTAATTTCTGTAACATTTGCTCGCGTCTTGCGTTTTTACGCGTTATGCTTGTTGTGGGATCGATCAAATGTTTCTCCTGTGACGTTATTTGTAGTAGTAACCCCCAGAGTTTTAAATTTTGTTATCATTAAACTCCGTCGTTAGTCGACCCGACCTTGAGAGGTCACAAGTTTTGATTAGGGAAATGACGCGGAGAAAGCTCCAACGTCTTTAGACCTTGTCGTTGCTCGGATCAACCTTGAGAGATTGTGAGTCTCGATCAAGGGAGCGACGTGGAGAAGCTCCAGCGTCAATAGACTTTGTCGTTTGTTGGCTCGACCTTCAGAGATCGTGAGTCTCGATCAAGGGAGCGACGGGGAGAAAGCTCCAGCATCAATAGACTCTGTCGTTTGTTGGCTCGACCTTAAGAGATCGTGAGTATCGATCAAGGGAGCGACGTGGAGAAAGCTCCAGCGTCAATAGACTCTGTCGTTTATTGGCTCGACCTTGAGAGATCGTGAGTCTTGATCAAGGGAGCGATGCGGAGAAAGCTCCAGCGTCAATAGACTCTGTC
Organism: Persicaria maculosa; assembly: GCA_963922045.1. Classification (NCBI taxonomy): domain Eukaryota; kingdom Viridiplantae; phylum Streptophyta; class Magnoliopsida; order Caryophyllales; family Polygonaceae; genus Persicaria; species Persicaria maculosa. The sequence goes on along the minus strand of OY998257.1, from coordinate 17,320,224 downwards.
GTTTGTTGGCTCGACCTTCAGAGATCGTGACTCTCGATCAAGGGAGCGACGCGGAGAAAGCTCCAGCGTCAATAGACTCTGTCGTTTGTTGGCTCGACCTTAAGAGATCGCGAGTCTCGATCAAGGGAGCGACGCGGAGAAAGCTCCAGCGTCAATAGACTCTGTCGTTTGTTGGCTCGACCTTGAGAGATCGTGAGTCTCGATCAAGGGAGCAACACGGAGAAAGCTCCAGCGTCAATAGACTCTGTCGTTTGTTGGCTCGACCTTGAGAGATCGTGAGTCTCGATCAAGGGAGCGACGCGAAGAAAGCTCCAGCGTCAATAGACTCTGTCGTTTGTTGGCTCGACCTTGAGAGATCGTAAGTCTCGATCAAGGGAGCGACGCGGAGAAAGCTCCAGCGTCAATAGACTCTGTCGTTTGTTGGCTCGACCTTAAGAGTTTGTGAGTCTTGATCAAGGGAGCGACGCGAAGAAAGCTCCAGCGTCAATAGACTCTGTCGTTTGTTGGCTCGACCTTGAGAGATCGTGAGTCTCGATCAAGGGAGCGACGCGGAGAAAGCTCCAGCGTCAATAGGGGAATTCGCCTGCCCTCGTGATATCCAATATTTACAAAAAACGCCCACTAACCGCTCATTCAACTTTCCGCGGGGGCGATTATTTAATTAAGTTATGTGTTCAAACTTACATATAGTACTTCTTCAGACAGTCGGCATTCCAAGTTTTGTTTAAAGTTTCTCCGTTTTCGTTCATCAGCTTGTATGCGCCGGATTGGATAGTATCGGCCACCACGTACGGACCCTCCCAGTTGGCGTCCAACTTTCTTCGGTTTGCACTCGCCGTAAGACCAGATCTCCTTTTTGAAATTGTCGCGGACGAACTCGTTGATCATGGTACTTGGCGGCCCGTCTCTTGTACTCTTCTGCCTTCAAAGCCGCCATCATTCTGCGTTCTTCCCTCAAATGCATTTCTATTTCAAGTGCTTCTTCATTGGACTGTGGGTCGAATCCGAGGACGCGAGTTGATGGGATCATACGTTCGATCGGAATTATCGCGTCCATGTTGTAGACCAAAGAGAATGGTGTCTCGCCTGTTGGTGTCTTGGCGGTTGTCCTATGAGACCATAATACCAGCGGAAGGAGTTCCGCCCATCGTCCCTTGGCCGTGGCTCCCAATTTCTTCCGTATTCCTTCCAGTATCTGCCGGTTGGTGACCTCTGTCTGTCCGTTCGTCTGAGGGTGTGCTACGGATGAAAATTTAAGGTTGATGTGGAGGTCCTTACAGAAGTTGCGGATGGTCTCGCAATCGAATTGAGGACCGTGGTCCGTGATGATCGACTCCGGAACCCCGAAACGGCATACTAGGTTTTTCCATAGGAATTTCTTCACTTTTTCAGCGGTGATGAGTCCCATGGCCTCTGCTTCTGCCCACTTTGTGAAGTAATCTACAATCGCGAGCACATATTTCAACTGATCTGGCGCGGTCGGAAATGGCCCCAAGATGTCCATCCCCCAGAGTGAAAATGGACATGCACCATGAATTCCTTTCATCGTCTCTGCGGGCTGATGGATAATATTCCCATGTTTTTGACACGTGTCACACTTCTTGATAAATCTTTGAACGTCCTGCTTCATCATAGGCCAGTAATATCCAGTCCTCATAATCTTCACAGTCAGTGCCCTCCAGCCTTGGTGATGTGCACACACCCCAGAGTGAAGCTCCTGTATAATCATCATTCCTTCTTCAGTGGTGACACATATCAAGTCAGGCTGCGCGAAACCCCTCTTGTAAAGCTTTCCATCGCGGACAGTGAACCGGGCAGCTCTTGTCACCGTTTGCTTGGCTTCGGACTTTTCCGTGGGGAGGATCCCGTTTTCCAAATACTCAGCTATGGGGGTCCTCCAGTCGTTTTCTCCGTTAGTCTCAATGAAGAAAACTTCTTTCACAAGTCCACGACTTTCTTTCTTTTTAAACACGAATTCCGACCCGACTTCGGATGGCATAGCCGCACCTACTCGCGCCAATGCGTCTGCTTGCTGATTCTCTTCCCTCGGGACAGCTGTTATCGTGAAGTTTAAGAAGGCTCTTCGTAAGGCTTGAACTTTCCTCAAGTAATTCGGCATCAAACCCGTTCTGGCCTCATATCTTCCTTCTACTTGCATCATCAAGACTTCGGAGTCAGTGTAAGCGGTTACCCCTCTTGCTCCACGTGCTAGGGCTATCTCTAGTCCTGCTATAAGGGCCTCATACTCCACTTCATTGTTGGTTGCTTGAAAAGTGAGTTTATATGCATAATTCGCCATCTACCCTTCAGGGGAGATCAAGGCAATCCCAGCTCCACAACCAGCTTGGTTGACCGCTCCGTCTACTTTTAAGATCCAACTGCCGTCTTCAGATGATGATTGTCCTTCAAAGCTTGTCTCGCAGATGAAATCAGCTAGGGTCTGTGCTAATGCGGCTTTCCGCGGCTTGTATTCGATCTCAAATTCTGACAATTCTACTGCCCACTTTGTCATCCATCCCGAAAGGCAAGGAGAATGTAGGATCTGCCTTAGGGGAAGGCTAGTCAAGACCTAAACCGGGTGGTCTTAGAAGTAGGGCCGCAATCTTCTTACCGCAAACACCAGGCATATGATCATTTTCTCAATTGGTTCATATCTCGTCTCAGCATCCTGTAATACCCTGCTAATGTAGTAAACAGGGTATTTTTCTTCGCGGGTGAGAACAGCGCTGATGGTTGTGCTCTTGACTGCTAAGTAGAGGTGCAGAACTTCAAGCTTTTCCGGCCTGTGAAGAGTTGGTAACTTCATCAAGTAGTCTTTCATTCCTTCGAAAGCCTGCTGCAGTTTTGGTGTCCATCGGATGGGCCCTCTCTTTTTCAGCAATGCAAATAACGGTAAAGATCTGTCCGCGAGACAAGAGCAGAATCGGCTGAGATAGTTGACAGCGCCGTTGAGAGTCTGGATCTCTTTGATTGTCCTGGGTGGTTGCATGCTTTGAATCGCTGCAATCTTCTCCGGGTTCACATCTATCCCACGCTGGCTAACCAAGAATCCCAAGAACTTCCTGGAGTCAACCCCGAAGACACATTTCTCCGCGTTCAGATTTAATCCTCCGCGCCGCAGAGAGTCAAAGGTTTCTTGCAGATCGGCCGCGTGATCTTCCGCCTTCAAGCTTTTCACCACAATATCATCTACATAGATTGACACGTTCCTTCCAATTTGGGCACGAAAAATCCTGTCAACAGTTCTTTGGAACGTGGCCCCTGCATTTCTCAACCCAAATGGCATAACTTGATAGCAGAAGATCCCTTGATTTGTAATGAACGTGGTGGCCTTTTTATCAAGTGGGTCCATGCGGATCTGGTTGTACCCTGAGTATGCATCCAGAAAACTAAGGACGGCGTTCCCCGCGATCCCATCAACTAATTTGTCGATCGATGGGAGCGGGTAACTGTCCTTGGGGCAAGATTTGTTGAGATCAGAAAAATCAACACACATGCGCCATTTTCCATTAGACTTTCTGACCAAAACTATGTTGGACAACCACTCGGAGTCTTCCACTTCTTCGACGAAGCCCGCGTCGAGTAATTTCTCTGTTTCCTCTTTGGCGGCGAGCGCCTTTTCGGGCGCCATTTTTCTCTTCTTCTGAGCGACAGGCTTGGCGTCATGTCTTATCTGGAGTGTGTGCAACGCGATCGACGGGGGAACCCCCAACAAATCCTTTGGTGACCATGCAAAGACATCTCTTGATCTGGCTATGATATCGAGGACGCGTTTCTTTTCTTCTGGTCTCAAAGCCTGTCCTAAATACACTTTTTCTTCAAGATTGGGGAATGGTAGATGAGTCTGCTTCTCATCCGTGGTTGGAACCTTTCTGACCGCCGTTCTCACCTCCAGCTCTGCCTCAGTGAGGGTGCTTCCTGGATCGGTTTCTGCTATAAGTTCTTCCTGCGTGCTCTCTTCTTCTTTTTTGGTTGTGCTCGCGGCACATTCCTCGACCTGCATCACTTCTTTTTTCTTCCTCAGGGAGGTCAAATAACAGCTTCTGCTTTCCGGCTGCTGACCGCGGACCTCGCCAACCTCTTCTCCGGAGACAGGAAACTTGGCCAAAAAATGGTAAATAGAAACCACCATCTGAAATTTGTAGAGGGATACCCTCCCTAGCAAGGCGTTGTACACTGTCGGGACTCGGGCAACGGTGAAGACTATGTTCTCCATCCTTCGTTTCGGCACGGTTCTGAGCACTACTGTTAGTTCGATGGTTCCTGCAACTGGTATCTCATCCCCAGAAAAAGCTACTAGTGTTCCTGGATATGGCCTGAGCGCTGTCGCTGAGACTCCGAGCTGTGAGAAAGCTTCCCAAGAGAGTATGTCAACAGATGATCCTGTGTCAATAAAGACTCTTTTGACAGTTTTGGTAGCTATCTGGGCATGTATAACTAGTGGGTCGGAATGAGGCATCCTCACATCTTCCGCGTCGCCTGCTGAGAATACCATTTCCGCGTGAGGTGTGAGAGCAACCCGCCTGCTTATTGCGGAGGGTGGCTGCTTCCCTTCTCGTTCGTAGCTTCTCCTCTCCTGTTTGCTGGCTCCCAAGAGAGAGGGTCCTCCTACTAAAGTGTCGATGTATCCTTCGGGTTCTAGGATACGCTCGACCGCGGATCTTACCCGGCCTTCGTGCCCCCTGGGGGCCTAGTTAACTGATCCCTGTGGGGGAGGAGGGCCATTATGGCGTCCTCGTCGCCATATTCGTCCCTGGCCTTTCCCTCGGTTCGGTTGAGGAGCTTCTTCTTATCCTCTGTATCGGTCATGATCTCTGCTCTGTTGCCAGGGATAGTCTCCATCTCGCGGATGGCATTCGACTGGGTGTCGATCATCCCTTCTGTTTTGGTGGTGGTCTTGAGGATGGTGGTCCCGACCATGGTAATCATCTCTTCGCGGCTGGTGTGATCTGCCTCGATCATTTCCCTCTCTTCGGTCATCTCTTTGGTGGCGAGGCTCCTCCCTTCTGTCTGAATTGAGGTGGACTTCGTCATTTTGTTGATGGTGTCCTGTTGATGGTTGTTTGGGTGGCTTTGCTTCTCCTTTATCCTTTTTGAATTTTCCGGCGAGTTTGCTGAATAAGCCTTGATGCCCGCCGTTTGCTCTTGAGCTTGACGCGGCTGCTTCCTCTGCATCTATTTGTCGTAACACCAGATCTCTCAATTGATCATAATCTCTGGACTTCTTTCTAAACAAGTAAGTCTTGAAATCCCCTTCCGCTAGATTCCCCATGAGGATGATGGTTGCGGATTCATGGTTGAAGTTTGGGATTTGAACAACCACACTGGTGAAGCGGGCAAAGAAGTGCCCCAGAGTTTCATCCCCTCCTTGTTTGATGGAATTTAAGTCCAACATGGTCTTCTTTCTTGACCGTGCACTCCCAAAATGGGATTGGAAGATTCGGTTTAGCTCAGAGAAGCTGCTAACCGAGTTCTTCGGCAAGTTAGTGAACCAGGTCAATGCTATCTTTGTTAGTGTCGATGGGAAAGTTCTACACAGCATGGCGTCGTTGTACTCATTGATGCCCATCGCGGTCATGAAGTGGCACAGATGATCTTCTGGGTCTGTGGTTCCATCGTACTTCATAAGATTCACATCTCTCCATCGCTTGGGCACTGGTGCTCAGCAAATGTCTTGAGTGAACACAGATGGCAAGGCTTCAGGGACGTCAATCTTCATCTGTGTTAAGCCGGACTTGGTGGAAGTGGACACGTCAGTCGAGTGCTCCCCCCGTCGATGTTTATTGGGCCGCATATCAACCCCTCGTGCTCCTTGGTGCAAAGGATCAAATCCGAAACCCGATGCTCCGGGCATTGGGTTCCCGTACTGACTGAGGTTGATGGCATCTGCCCCGTTCGGTTGACCATATGTGTCATATTGCTGGTTGTGATAGTAGGCCCCATGTTGGCCTTGGTAAGGGTTTCCGTATTCACAGTAGTGTCGCGGCTCGTTCACCGGTTGATATTGGTGTTGGGGTTCTGGTGCCGGTTGATAATAGTATTGCGGCGCGGGCGCTGGTTGATAGAAGGGTTGAGGCTCCGGTACTTGCTGAAAGTAATGGAGCGGCTCATGCTGAACTCCATTAGGCATGTACACTGGTGGTATATATTCTGGTGCGTACGCCAGGTAATAGGGCGGCACATAGGGTGACGCCCACATGCTTTGTTGTTCCTCTGACTGAAGGACAGACGGGTTGTACATGTTGGTGGCCTCTTGTTCTGGTATCGCACTTTGGCTCATTTCATCCGAGTTCTCACTGTTGTATATCGCGGAGAGTCACTAAGAGTTTTGTTAGTAAATTGATTTGGTACGAAATTCGCTATTTTAGATCTTTGAATGGACTGTCTCATGTCCCTCTCTTTGTGGGAGGGTTCTCCCGATGTCCTGTGTGTTTTCAGCAAGCCTGAAGGCTGCCTGATGGAATCGCGAGTTTGAGGCGTCCGTGACTCTAAATATATATATTTTGCTTGTTGACGAAAGATTTAAAAATGAACCCCTCAGTGTGAGTGGGTTCCCACAGACGGCGCCAGTGATGAGTTCCTCCCAATAAAGTCGTAAAAGGGGGCCCACTTTCGGTGGGTCCCTGGGGGGTGGACGCGAGTCGTCCTATTGCGATACACGGGCTTACCTGACACGCGAGTTAAATTCTTCGCTATACTACCTGGGTCGTGCTCTACTCGCGTACTTAAATTCTATCTTAACCCCACATCTTTCATGGGAGATCATCGAACGTTATATTGATTTCAGGGATCATACCTGTCCGCGGAGAGTCACCTAGGGTGTTAATTCGAGGCTTTGGACAGATCAAGATATCCCCTCGCGTACTCAGATTTGCTGATCCAGCACGAAGTGATCACTTGCTTAGCGGTCAACTTAATGACGATTCAAATCCTTTCCTGGTCTCCTTCTCTCTTTCCTTTTTCTTTTCCTTTGTCTTTTGTATCTTCCTATACTCCCGTATTTGCCAAAAGTCCCCTTTCTCTTCTGTTCACTTCCCCTTTTATAGGAATTGGCCAGAGACCTCCCGTTGTGACATTTGTCATATTTAAGTCGACACGTGTAGCCTTCGTGGGCGGGGAGCATGATGGACATGTGTCATTTATTTATGTCCGCGTCCTCCCGGATTCGGGGGTCCCTTTTGGTGTTGTTTTATCATGTCCGCGTCCGATTTCTCGTTTATCATATCCGCATGGTTTCATCAACACCTTATGTTGTAGAGGATTTCTACTCGTATCCCTAGTCCCTTCAAAAAGAAAAGTACGGTTATTTTTACTTGTGTAGACTAATAATTTTGGATCCAAATTGTAGATGAAGATTAAAGCCATTGATAAGCTAAAGAGTTGTTTGTTTGAAGGAATGTTCATCGCAAAGCTCCAAGGCGAAGGCGCAACTGGTGATACTATTGCCCTCTTTGGTGCTCTGGCCATGCCATATACCTATAATTTTTTCTAAACATGGATTGATCAATGATGTCGCAAAAACACGTCTTGTTGTTCACCATTTGTTCTTCACGAATCCAACCGCTTGAGGTGGAGCATCATAATGATCATCCGGTATACCGCTTTTTCCTATAGCTGTTGAATCTACGCTTGTACTGATGTTTGTTGCTCATTTGGCACTCGACTAAGAGTAAACTAACTCTGGATGTAGAAATATTATCAGCCAGATGCGTCAACAGTTCGAGCTCCAATATTGAACAAAGATGGGACTTTATCACAAACCCGCAATCGTTGTTCTTGCTTATGATTGCTAGTTATCAGTGAACTCAAAAGAGAACTGCAGGTGAGGCTAAAAATAAACAGAAACTGATCAATCAACAAGTAGGTTCTAATTACATAGGCAAATGGGTGAGTAAAGTATGACGAACATAAGCTGAGCAACATCATTTAGAATATTGTTCAGTTTCTTGGGGATTATCGAACCTAAAGATGAAATCATGAAACGATGGTAGAGCAATATAATGACATGGTGTATTATAGTTCCAAGCCTTGAAATTCAGCATCCATTTACAATACCAGTCTCGTCTTTATCAGTTCAAAGAGACTTCTTACCATCTTCCTCGGCAACTACATCTTTCTCCTTCGAGGCCTCCCCCTCAAACCGGTGAGCTCTCTTTGTGTGGCCTCAAGGATGAACCGCTTCTTCATTCTAGAGTCATCAGCAAATCATCAGACTCTGACAACTCTAGAATGAATCAGTTCAGCCAGATCACATAAGGAAAGCTCATCCCTGTTTACTGGGGAGGCCTCGAAGAATCTGGTGTTTGAAGGAGAAATATTTAGTTGTCAAGGAGGGCGAGAAATCCGCCCCATTTCATGTACAGACAGACACTAACTTAAAATCTATCAATATTGAAAAACCCGAGCTTCAAACCTATCAATATTTGAAAACTCCAAGCTGCACTGACGGTGTGCGCCATTGACTTCAATCTATGTTTGGCTTAAAATCAATTGCATCAAACCCATATCACTTCAAGGCATAACACAAAAACAACCAATATTCACAGAGCTTTAATCAAAGTTCAAACAAACCAGAAAACCAGTTGCACAAGGACAGAACCACCAACTGACCATGGAGGACAAAATCTCAAACAATAGAGTTTGAATATAGCTAGTCAAAATCACAATCTTGCATTACTTCGACTTTAAGATCAACAACAACACTGAGTAGTCCACAACAAAGATGATCATCCAATTCCTAATAATCAAATTTCCAAAATCATAGATAAACACCATGAAATAACACAACTTAACTGAGATGGAAAAAAGAGGGAGCATTTGTGATCCATCTACTCGGATCCAATCAACGAAGCCTCCTGGCTTCCCTCTCGGACTCGAGAAGGGTGAGGATATCGCCTTCTCTGACTGGTCCCTTGACGTTCCTCATGATGAAACGGTTCTGATCGTCCAAGAACTTGACCCTAACTTGAGTCACCTGACCACGGGACCCTGTACGGCCCATCACCTTCACCACAAGAGCGTGCTTTATCGCGGAATCCATTACTGCAAAAAGGAAAGATGGAAACTTGTTATACTCTGCCATGGTAATCTCGAATCAACGAATAAAAGCTCCAAAATTGGGAACATTATCGATAATTAGTGTGGGATAAGATTTTTGAGCTCGCAAGAAGAGCTTCAGAGGCGGAGAGGAAGAGCAGACCTGATCCAAGCTCCCGACGAAAACCCTAGCAGCCGCTGAGTATGAGAGAGAGAGAGACAATAGTTAGGGCACGAAGAAGTGTTTATGGTAGAGATTGTGGGGAACAAATACTAATATAGTGGGCCTCAAATGGGCCGTGGTTTAATTGGGCCATGGATTCATATCAACCCATTAAAATTTTTGGATCACTCAAATGTATAATCGTTTGAATACGGGTTAATTATTTTAACATTTTTATTTTAAGAATTTAATAATTGGGTCATTGGTTTTTTTTTTTGTCATAATAATTGGGTCATTGCTAAATATAAACAAATTTCAAATATAAAAGTGAATAAAGTAAATGTAAAATCATAAATTGGACATGTAATATTTATTACAAATTCTCGAGATTAAATATGATGTAATTATATTATAATTTAATAATTAAGTTTTTTGTTTAATTTATATATAAACAAAATATTAATTTTGCTAATTTTGGTATGTACATTAAATAAAACTTAATCAATCTAAATTGCCACCCCGCCATGCCATAGATACTCTGTAGGATGATGAAGGGAAGTTGGAGTTCACTACCATGTTTGGTCAACAAGGAATGCATAAGGTTTATGGTCAAAATTCCAAATCAGATTTGGCTAACTTTAAGACAAAAAAAAATGGTTAGAAACTTTAGCATAGAAATTAATTTTTAGGCGAATTATTCCTTTCACATTTACAAAGAAAAATGTTTAATTATCCTCGTTTGAAAGTAGGGGTGTTATTCGAGCCGAACGAGCTGAGCTTGACATGTTCAAGTTTAATTGGTTCGTTTGGTAAATGAGATTGAGTCAAGCCGAGTCCAATTTTTAAATGAGCTAATTTTTTTTTTATTACCAAGCTTGGCTTATTTAAGAAATGAACGAGCTGAAGCCGAGTGTTTTTTTAGCCTCAAGCAGTTCTACTTGGTCCTACCATATTAACTTAATTTTTTTTTAGAAATTTCATAAAATTCGAGTTATTTGAGCTTAAATCGAATGAGAAAGTTCAACCGAATTTAAAATTCTTTTCAAGCTTGACTTATATTAGGTAAGTTAATGAGCTCGAGTCAAGCTTTTTCGTGTGATATATAACACCCTACAACTCTACAAGAGAATGAAAACTCTCTTATTTTTAAATGTAAAAAGAGGGCGAGAGAACGACCGGTGTGCTTAAATGATCACCAACATTCCATGATTACTCAATAGAACTTCAAAACAACCCGAACCCGGCCCATTCCGGATCACGGACAGGCCGAGGTGATGACCTATGTGAAGAGAAGGAGGAAGAACAAGTTGACGACAACTCCCACAAAGACATCGATTTTCGGGTTGAGTCGGACCATTGGGCCAATGTTCCCAAGTCAGACGAATCGAACTCATGCTCCGGGCTTTCAATATGAGCCACCTTCTTTTTCTTCTTCTTGGCCCACCTCTTCCTAAACAAAGGCGAAAAGAAGCACCCAGCAGTGACCACAATGGGCCGGGCCGGGCTCATGGGCTCAAGCCAGTGCTTCTCTTGTCGCAAACGGGTCACGGAGCGGAATGAACGGGCTGGCCCGAGATCCGGTGGAGGGGTGAAGCATACCCCGGAGGGTGGGGGCATGAGCTTCGGCGATGGATGGTCGTGATCGTGCGATATGGATCGATGATGAGGCTTGGGGACGCCGGGCTTCGACTCCCACTTGAAAGGAATGGCGTCGAGCTTCTTGAAGGAGTCATCCACTTCTCTCATGTTCACTATAAAAGGAAGTGAGCTTTTGCTGAAATTTGGATTTGAAGAGGGAATTTGGAAGTGTGTTATTTAAAGGCGTTGGATTTTGAAGGTAGTAAGATGGAATTTGAATAATATAGCTAATCTAGGCGAGATTAAAGGCGCCGGGGGTGGGGTTTGATGGGCCCAAACAAATTAAGCTACATTGAACGATCATTTGATCCTATTTCGTAAGCTAGAGGGAAAGAAAAGAAAGGGCACTTTCAATTCAAATATAGGTGATGAAATGAGATGAGATGAGAGAGTATCAAGTCTAGATCAAACTTGTTCTAAGGATGAAATTGGAATCTTGGCCGTATAGCGCTCGATCTAGATTTAGAGTGACTGAATCCAATCAAACTAGACTAAAACCCAACAAAAATATACGAGAGTTAAGTGCTAGTTATCAAATAGGTCACATTTAAAATTTAAACAACATTATGTTCATATGGGACTTTATGTTTCTAAAAGTATTCGTTCTTGAATCTCTTCACATAAAACGTAGTATCACAATATTATAACTGCTACACTAATTTGTGATTCATAATACTGTTATTTTAATAGTTAATTCCTTGAAGCTAGAAAAAGTAGAAACTATAGGTTAATTAAGAAAACTATGTTAAATTGTAACAATATCATATCAGTTTCAGGCTTGGAAATCCTCTAAACTAGAAAAATTAGCAACCACTCAACGAGGCATGGAGTAGTTGAAAGGCACACTCAAATGACTTTGTTCACAAGACGTGCATTCGGGCACCTAAGCATACATCATTAGCAACTCCTCAAAACTACTGAAAGCAAGTGAAGCCAATATAAGAAACATGTCTAGTTTTTACTTCCCCTTGCATTTTTTCTATCTACGAAATCGGGTAATTGATCGATCTCATCCCAATTCGGACGATTGAGTTGCATTCCTCCCACCATATAAATGAGTTTTCGACTAGCCACGCTATATTGCAGGTTTCTCAACCTAAGCCACGTGCCTACAATAGGGTCAAAATTTACTAAAGTCGTGACGACCACCACACATTCGATGAACTTAACTATGCATGAACAAGGTTAGGACACTACTAGCTAGACAACTATGATATATTAGTATATCACAATACATACATAGGGATGTCAAGCGCTAGGCGCATTAGATCCGGTGAGAGGAGAACTCGACTCTTGGACACATACATAGTACGTGCATCATAAACAACTACATTATGCATTTAGGCACTAGAGATCTCAAACCTCATTGATAACTATACATATGATGCTGGTTCACTAGGACTTGTTCAGATGTTCTAAGGCCACACTGAGCCCTTTTCAATGCCCTTGGTGCACGTCTTGGACCTTGTAGCCTTATATTGAGCCAATGACAATCCTCATTGTCGCACCCATCTCCACCCGTCGGTTGAACCACATCTGAGGGCCTCAAGAACCTTCGCCCCCATGTAGGAGTCCCGTCCTCATAGGAGTTATGCGTCAGCCTCTGGATCTTTGTACCATCCAACCGAGCTCTGTATATATCTCCATAGGGCTGGTAATGATGCAGATTTGACATGGGCTCTGCAGACACCCCGGCATAGTCCGAAGTAAACACAATGCTCTTCGTGTCTGGGCTGAACCATGGGTGGTTGGCCCGCCCACCTGACCCACTTTGAAACACTTTTCGGACGCCCGTCCCATTCGGGTGGATCATAAACAACTCGTAAGACCCGCTACCTGGGTCCTCCCTATCCGATGCAAATGCAATCCATTCCCCGTTTGGTGACCAATTACACATTGTGTCGGTCCATGGGCCTTCTGTCAACCTCCAAAGATGACTCGATTCACCATCCACCGCATCCATTATGTATAGGTTCTTGTGACCCGTTCGACCCGACCTGAACACGATCCATTTCCCATCCGGTGACGGGGATGGGAATGCGTTATTTTTACCACCTATAGTCAACTTCTTGTATGTCAGATTTTCATCGTCCACATGGACCGAGATAACATCCACCTCAGTCTCCTCACTTGCGAAAGTCGGACCCGTACTCGTGTAGACCACTCCTTCTCGAACTGGGTCCCAAGCAGTTGACCAGGCAGTCCCCTTGAAAACCTCTCGCTGGTTCGAACCGTCCCAGTTCACAACAAACAAACCCGGAAATGAGACAAAAGCGATCCGATCACCCGTGGGTGAGAATGACGGGTACGATCCATCCACCCGAAACAAAGATATATCAGGCCTTGGGTTTTCAAGGTTTTCGAGGAAGAGATGCTTGCTTGGGTCCCCTCTGCACCTGTGATACCCGACCCGACCTCCACCCGGATATAGAAATGGGTTAAGGTGGTGGGTGTAAGGCGAAATTGGTGAGGTCACCTCGATGAACTCCTTGTTGACTAGGTCAAACAGCTCTACATGGCGATAATCGGATCCGGGTCTCCTTGTGGCCACGGCGATGATCTCTTCGTTGCCGGGCGACGTCGCTGGCGTGAAAGCGTGGAGACCTGGTGGGGTGACTCGGTCAACGATCACCGAGTCAACACTGATCGGGCCGAGTCGGGGCAGCGTAGCCCGGTAAACGCTCCACCACCCGTCCTCGTCGCTCCTCCGGTGGAAATAGAAGGTGAAGTCGTCCACCCAACATGGCCACCCGCCGTGGTCAACAGCCTTGACCCGACCCGACCCGGTTTGAGTCGAGAAGATGTAGATGTCCGTACGGAGCTCCTCCACTTCCCCACTCCACCCTCTCTTGCCAAAGGAGGCCACCGCCGTCCACCGGCCCGACGGAGAAACGGCGGGGCTGAAATCCGCCACCCCCTTCGGCGTCAGCCGCCGAGTCGACCCGGTCGGGAGGTGAGTCGAGTAAACCGCGGCCCAACTCGCCCTCGGCGCGCCCGATTCTTGATGAGTCGACACGTAAATCAGCTCGTCACCCACCAAACTAGGGCGATCCTTCATCGAAACCCAGCCGTTGCTCGGCCGGGTCTCCAGCAACGGAACCTGCACACGCGTTGGGGAACCGCCGGGTTGACTATCCGAGTTGGGATGATAAACGGCGTCGTAGTAGATGTTCGAGGTACCGTCTCTCTCCGTGACGTAAATAAGCTCGATCGGCGGGGGTAGACTGCGAATTTTGGATTTCCCGGAGAGGAGGAAGGCGGAGGACGACGAATTGGGGAAGTGGCCGTTGAAATTGACCGATATGCCATCGGTGATTTTGAGTTCGGTGGCGGGGTTCAATCGTAAATCATTTGGGATCGGAAGGGTATATATGTCAAAGGCGTACCTTGATCTTCCGAGTGTGGTGAAGATTATGGACGTTCGGGCTATGGGTTCTTGATCCGATGAACAAAGAACGACCGAGCATAGAGAGAGCAACGAGAGATGGATCAAAAGTTTCATTTTCGTTTTAAAATTTCGGTGTTTTTTGTTTTCAGTGTTTCGGGCTCACTACGTGGTGTTATTTCTGCAATGAAGAGAGGAGAAGATCTTGACGGGTGGGATGACGTCATTGATGACGTGCCTCATTTTTGGCGGGTGGTTCCAACTTCCATTAATGCAAAACGCATCTATGCCCATCCACGTGGCAACAGAGAACCAATTGAAAGCGGAACATTTTGTCAATTTATAATTTTGGAATGAAAAATTATTCATTCCGTTAATTTTAAACATGATCTCTTATTTATGAAAAATTATTCATTCCCTTAGTTTGTCAATTTAAAATCTCTTATTTTATTCAATAATGTAATAAATATGTCTCAAAATAAAAATATTTTAATTTTTTAACACGTTTTTAAATAGTTAAAAACTTTATAAAATATGAAATTTATTATTTTTAAAAATAATATTATATTTATTATTAATATTATTTTAATAAGTATAATATTATTAAAAAATAATATTTTATTTAATTTTTAACTTTTTAAGAAACGAATCTAAAAGTTAAATGACCTATATTTTGAGGCAGATGTAATATAATTTAAAAATTTTAAAATAATAATTATTGTTGAATTATGGTACTCCGTATTTGTTACTAAACTCTATATTAATTGATGAACTTTGTAATTAAAATTGAAAAAACTACTTTAAAAGTATTTTCTTACTAAAAAAAACTAGTGTAAGATGAGAAAAAACAATAGTGTTAGCGATTATTTGTATATCGGAATGTGATTAGGGATGGCAATGGGTCGGGTGGTGGGTGGATGGACCCCCATTTCACCCGATCCACCGTGGATGACCCGTCACCCCACCCATCCACCACCCATATCCACTTCACCATATACACTTTCACCCATATCCATCGGGTGAGCGGGTGAAATGGGTGAAATATGGATGACATATGGGTGATTTTTGCTAAATACACATCATTAAATTCCAATAAAACATGTAGAGAAAACCGTGGCTAAAATAACATCATCTTGCACATTAAGTCTTAAATAAGTCATTCTAAGTTTAAATAACATTGTCTTAAACATATGATCATAAGTTGTAAACACAAACGAGAGTTTAAATAGCATTGTCTTAATAAAATTAGCCGTCTAGCAACATTAAGACAAGAGTGGTAGAGGACGAAGAGGGCAAGGGATTTGCAAAACGAAGTGCCGATTAGAAAGTTGTCGTTTAGGAAATTAGAAAGTTTATATGTTTTTTATATAAAATATATAAATAATACTTTTATAATGTAGATGGATGGTGGATCGGGTCGGGTAGTGGATAATGGGTCGGGTGGTGGATCGGGTGTGGGTGGAAAAAATCTCACCCCACCCGACCCACCACCCATATCCACTTTTCACCCGCTTTTTTTCGGGTTTTCACCCACTTTTTTGGGTCGGGTGATTCGGGTTCGAGTCGGGTGCGGGTGAAATTGCCATCCCTAAATGTGATGTCGTGGACCCCACTTTTCTTTGTCAACTTGTAAATTGTGAGATTTGGAAGAAGCGAGCAATTGACAAAATTACAATAGCATAGCATGTGTGATTAGTAGGGTGGATAAGGATAATCTCAACACCACGTTATGTCCAAACATTGTGAATTTTGGGCCCCATGCGTTAGCCCAAAGAACAAGTATTTTGTGGTTGCCATAAAAGTTTGAAAGAAAAAACATCTCCGCCCCAAAAAATAAAAAATCTCTAAATGAATCCGAAAATGATCTATGTTTAGATTAAGAGATTAATAGATTAAGTCATTTTACTTATATAAATTTTACTTATTTTTTTTTTATTTTTCAAAATGACTGGATTAAAATTTTGATTTGAAAACTTTTTTTTTTGTTGAAACTAGTGATTTAGTCTACCATATCTCGGATGCCCGATTATTAACGGCATAATGAATAAGAATATTTTCGAAGAAGTTCTTGGAAAACTAAGAATCAACTAACAAAATGGAGGGCTGATGAACTTACACAACAAGGAAGAGCAACTTTAGTCAAAACGAATCTTGCAGCAAAACCCTCTTATATAATGCAGAACTTTATGCTCCCGGCAATAATGCATAAAGAACTCGATAAGATAAATACAAGTTTCTTTTGGAACAAGGATTTGAAATATAAACCACTCATTGGATGGGATAAAGTATGCAGACCGAAGAGTGAAGGTGGACTCGGACTCCATAAAACGAAAGAAATGAACAAGATGTTATAGATGAAATTACTATGGAAAATTCTTGTGGAACCACATAATGAATGGGTTAAAATTGTTAGAGAAAAATATCTTAAGGACAATGAAATATGAAATTATGTAAGGAAAAAGAATACTTCTGATGTGCATGTTTTTAGTTATATTTTTCCATATGTTTTGATGTCAATTTGAGTCATTTTCATAGGTTTTGCATTGGGTTTAATGTCTTTTGCATGTGTTTTCATATTTCATGAGAAATAGATGTCTTCACTAGCTTTTGTATATTTTACAGGAATTTAGAAGCTGATTTTGGAGAAGTTTTCAACTATGAAAAGAAGCGTAAAAGAATTTGGAGCGCATAGGAAAAAGAACGGAAGCAATCGGAGTTCAAACGAAGGAGATATATGCATTTTTCCGAGCCGTACCGACCCTATACCGACCCCACCTGGGTTGGTACCGAGGCCTGATCTGGACAAGCAAGACGAGATGAGCAACAGTGGCTATACCGACCCTAGGGGGGGTCGGTACCGAGGTCCTCCGCTTCGGTATAGGTCCTAGCGGAGCTTATTTACCCGGATTTAATTATTTTTACTTTTTTTTTTCCTTAGATAGACTTTAGATAAAATTCATATATTTGTTATTTCCTAATTAGGTTTATGGGCTATTAAGTATAAATAGGATTTTTAGGGTTTGGAAGACTCTCTCTCTTCTTCATACAAATTTTCAGCCTACGTTAGAATTCTCAGCACTCGTTTAGGAGCGTTTGTGAGCGGATTTGAGAGCTTTTTGAAGCGATTTCTTCGGCGAAAGTTGAGGAACGTTTTGTAAGGCTTTTGGGACGCATTGTTGACATTATTCTCAGGTTTTTATTCAATTTAAATTTCTGATTTTTAGTTATTTCATGAATTTTGAATTATTCACCATGAATATGCGTGAGTAGTCGCCTTTTCTAGGGTTGGGGTGATCCCAACGATAGTTATGCTTGCAATTTTGCTATGAATTGATGAATTAATTGGTTTTATCTATTTTATGTGCTTAAGTACCTAATGAAAGTTTGGGAAAATTCCTTTTTGCAATTAAATTGAAAGATTGAATTGTGAATTGGATAGTAATTAGGGTCTTGAACGCAAGTTTGATAACCTAATTAAGATTGATAGTAAGGTTTATTAATTTGTGAAAATAAATTGATTGCTTTGCTAGGGTTGATGCAAGTTGACCTCTTTAATAGATAAAAACATGATTTTTATATGATCCATTGCAATGCTAGTATGATTATCGTTGTGGTGATCTCTATGCCCTAGACTTTTATTATTATTAATTTTTCCTAAAAATTCCAACAGCCCACAAACCCCCAAAATTCTATAATTTTCCATCTTTTCTTGCTATTTCTTGCTCTTTGGTAACTAGAATTGAGTCACTGACTTTCTCCCTGGGACGAACTTGACCCTACTATACTATAGCGGGGTTTCGATCTTATAAATTTATTTGATTGAAATAAACCCTTCAACAAATTGGCGCCGTTGCCGGGGAACCCTTGGTTTGCAGATTTTGCTAATTATATTGTAGGGGGAGAAATCCCTAAGGATTTGACTTCGCAAGCCAAGAAGAAGTTCCTCCACGACGTCAAGCAATACTATTGGGATGATCCCTACTTATTCAAGCAGGGGAGCGACCACATCTTTAGACGTTGTGTACCGGATGAAGAGATTGAGAGCATAATCATGCACTGTCACACCCTTCCAACGGGCGACCACGCAAAGAGTTTCAAGACCACGGCGAAGATTCTTCAAAGTGGCTTCTATTGGCCTACTTTGTTCAAAGATGTGCATGCTTACATTGAAAGTTGCGATGAGTGCCAAAGAGCGGGGAACATCACTTGGAGGCATGAGAACCCTCTTACCGGTATCCTAGAGGTTGAACTTTTTGACGTTTGGGGTATTGATTTTATGGGGCCCTTCCCTTCATCAAGGCCCTATAAATATATTTTGGTAGCGGTAGATTATGTTTCTAAATGGGTTGAAGCTATAGCCACTCGTACTAATGATTCTAAAGTTGTAGCTAGATTTATGAAGACTAATATTTTTCCCCGTTTTGGTGTCCCACGAGTTCTTATTAGCGATGGAGGATCTCACTTCATAGAGAGGGGCTTTGAAGCTCTTTTGGCTAAGTATGGGGTGTCTCATAGGGTGGCAATACCTTACCACCCCCAAACTAGTGGCCAAGTTGAGGTTTCCAATCGACAAATCAAGAGTATCTTAGAGAAGACGGTGTCACGCTCGAGGAAGGATTGGGCATCTAAGCTAGATGATGCGTTGTGGGCTTATAGGACAGCGTACAAGACACCATTGCGCACAACTCCCTACAACTTGGTTTACGGTAAGTCTTGTCATTTGCCCGTCGAGCTTGAGCATGCATAAAGCATTATGGGCTCTTAAGGAGCTCAACATGGACCTCGACGTGGCCGGAGCAAAGAGATTCATGGACTTGCAAGAGTTGGAGGAGTTGAGGCTCAAAGCTTATCAAAACGCCGAAATCTACAAAGAGCGCACCAAGAAGTGGCATGACAAGAAGTTGGTACCAAAGACATATGAGGTAGGTGATAAGGTTCTTCTTTTCAATTCTAGATTGCGTTTGTTCCCAGGGAAGCTTAGATCATGATGGAGTGGACCATTCGTGGTTCATCATATCTATCCCCATGGAGCGGTGGATCTAGTTGATGAAGGAGGAGCCATATTCAAGGTCAATGGTCACCGACTCAAGAAGTACTATGATAGAGTGGATCCGGAGGAAGAAATAAGAGTTACTTGGGCTCTTACAACATTGGAATGAAGATGAGGTAACCACGTCAAGCTAACGACGTTAAAGGTAGCGCTTACGGGAGGCAACCCGCTTTATTTCTTTTTCTTTCTAAGTTTTATTTTTAGTTTTTAAATTTTAGGATAGGTAGGACAGTTGGGGTGGAGCGTATTGCACTAACCATGCAGGTCTTAGGAGGGAACCACTGCGAAAACGGGCGAAAAACGGAAAAAGAAGCTCAACAGCAGCTGTACCGAGGCCGTACCGAGGGCTCTAGGCTCGGTACCGACCCTCCTGACGGACAGGTAAGTGAATCTCGGAAAACCGAGAAATTTCAGTAGCTGTACCGAGGCCGTACCGAGGCCCCTAGGGTCGGTACCGACCCTCCTGACGGACAGGTAAGTGAATCTCGGAAAACCGAGAAATTCCAGTAGGCATACCGAGGCCATACCGACCCCCATTCCCTCGGTACCGACCCCCACCCAAAAAAAAAATTTATTTCTTTTTTTTTATTTTACCTTTTTCTTTTATTCCTTTTTCTTTCTTTTCTTTTTCTTTCCTTTTTCTTTTCTTTCTTTCCTTTTTTTTCTCTTCTCTCCTCTTTCTTTCTCTCCTGTACACCGAGCCACCTCGTTACCAGCCTCTCCCTCGTTTCCTCACCCTTCCACCGCCCATCGAGCCACCTCTGGCCACGCCCAACCAGCCGGTCGGACCACCAGCCCCATCCGCACCCAGCGAGCCCTCACCCACCCTGTTCCGAGCCCCCAACAGCCCACACCCTGCCCTCGGTTTCGGAAGCCCGCGCCCAGCCCGACTCCTCTCTCCGCACTTCCCACGCCGACCACGAGCCACCTCCGGCCACACCACCACCACAGCCCGATCCCCCTCTCCTTGGCGCACCCCCTGACCCCTGAACCACCCTGGTTCGAGCCCAAGTGAGCCCCCACCGAACCACTTTGCCAAAAATCACTGTTCAACCTTTAGGTTCGTTACAAGTTCGAAAATCCAAATTTTTCTTCTTCGTTCAACTCAATTGTGGTATGCTTTCTTACCCTAAACTTGTTTATTTCAATTATTTAGATTGATTTGATGATTTAGGTTGAGATTGAGACCTAGGGTTTGATTTAGAAGCGGAATTTGGGGCTTTTTGCCGAAAGCCAAATTGGTCAAAATTGATGACATGGTTGTGTTGTTGGGTTGATTTAGAGTTACTTTCATGTTCATGGCAATGTCAAATTCTTTATGGATTGTGCGCTAATTGAATTTTAGAATTTCATTGCGATTCGTTTCAGGCTTTGATTTTGGATTTGATTTTTATGATAAAATCTATTCCCTTGCATGATTTGACATTGCAAACAAGTTATATGTCCATTGTATATTTGTTTGACTTGTTTTGAACTTAAGTATGGGGTTGTCATGGTTGGTTTGTGCATATTGAGTTTTGCATTACTTATGTTACCTTCATGAGTATATGGTTTTATGATTAGGTGTTGCAATATAGTGACCTTACATGATGACTATATTGTCTATATTGTTTTCCCTATTCATATAGTCTATGTAGAGCTTATGGTTACATATATGGGTAATGCATTCTATTCTGCATGATGGTGGTCTTATATGCATCGGAGCTTATTTTATATTGTTTATATGCAATTATTTCTTTAGGTGGTATCTCTTGCGCTTGGCTATTTATATGCACTCGGGCTTTATGTGTTTATATGTTTTTCTAGTGCATATTATCGTTCTTAATTTGCATGGTTAGATGTTAGCTTCTTTTGAGTTTAGCTGATTTGGTTTGTTTTCACTGTTTTAGAAAGGATTTTAGTTTTCAATTGGTTTGTCTTGTCTAGGAAAATGTTCAGTCGTCAGCGTAGCAAGAGGGCTAGGGAGTCATCCGCTACAGTTCCGTTGGATAATGTCATCATCTCCGACTCCCGTTTGAAGAAGGATTACAAGGAGTTCCACAAGAAGGGCAATCTGAAGGCCCGATGGTATAGCCCTGATGATGGAGAGCGCCTTGGGGTACATGATGACTTATTGGAGGCCTTCTCTTACTTAGGCGCCACTAGTCTTCTGGATCATGTCCCCCACCACTACCCCGCTCTTACTGCAGAGTTCACGGCTACATTGGCAAGCGATATGGCTAGCCCAGATTTTGTGGGCCCTATTACATTCCAGCTGGGGAATGTTCAACACTCCTTCACTTTGCAGCAATTTAATGCATTGCTGGGATTTCCTAACCCACTGGCATCATACAATCATCTCAGCTGCAAGGCCCTTCAGACCTGGACTCTAATTACGGGCAATCCCTATTGGCCTTCTCGAGGAGCACTTCAGGGTAAGGACATTGCGAACCCTCTTTTCCGTATTATTTTAAGAATTTTTGGTAGCACTATATGGGCCAAGAAGGAATTATCTAGACCCACTAGAACTGAGGTGGCTTGTTTGAGAGGGGTACTATTTGAGATGCAGACACCCCTGAACTTGGGGTTTGAGTTCATTATGCATGTCTTGGCCTATAGAGCACGCACGGAAGAAATCTGGTATGGAGGCCTGGTGGCGCTGTTGGCCAGGCGCTTTGAGGTTGACTTCACCAGATACAAGGCTGTGCCCACTCTGATGATTGACACTGCGTACTTGATTGGTGCTAATGTGATCAAGCGCAACGGAGACAAGCTTCTGTCAGTTTTTTATGATCACGAGGTGGAGATTACCAAGCCGAATATGGACTTGTTGTACGTCCCTAACTGGATTATCACTTGGGCTTCTGAACCTTCACCGACTCCAGAGGATATCTGAATGATCCTTTGAGACGAAAGAGACCATCGAGATACCCCCGCCCGGAGAGCACTTTTGCCTTCGTGGTGCCTCCACCTAGTTTATTTGACGGTTTTGGATCCATTGGGCAAGGATCCTACCATGAGCATAGGCAGCAAGAGCATGACACTGACTATATGGATCATGACGCTAGGCCTAGTAGCCGCCCCTTTTCTGACGGGGCTGGCCCGAGCAGATCTGCGCCTCCGTATTCTCCTAGCCTTACTGACGTCATGGATGAGCTTAGATCTCTGAGACTGGGCCAGGAAGCCCTACAGAATGGGCAGAGTGCTCTTATGGAGGAGTTTACACGCTTGAACAAGAGGATGGACAAGCATGAAACGCACCAGTATTCCTTCATGGCTTGGGCATCTTCTTTCTTTCCACATCATCGATTACCACCACCACCTTCTCCGTAGAGTTTATGAATGTCTTCCGCAGCTTCTGAATTTCCTTTGTGAGTTTCTGAGTCTTTTCCCTTTTACTTTGATTTTTCTTTTGACAGTGGGGACACTGTCTATTTTTAAGTATGGGGTGGGGGATTCAGAAACTATGTTTAGGTGTTTTGTATTATATTTATGTTTATGTGTTACATTTTACCTTAGTTGGATTATGTTATGCATTCATGTTTAAGTTTTTTTATGCATTTGAGTCTTTTGTCATATTTTAGTCACTTGAGTCTTGCTTTTAGTTTCAAAAAAAAAAAAAGGGTGTCGAAAAAGAAAAAAAATGCATGGTTATTTTTGTTTTGTTTTAGTGTGTTTATACCCTAACTTAGATGTCCTATGATGATACATAATGATTGACTTGATCATGTAAATCCTATGGCATGTTTGGAAGGTTTAGCCTAAGTCCTTGAAAATATTTTTTTATGTGGATTGTGAACTTGTGATGAAATTGAGCACATATGATCCTAGGCTAAAGGTTGAAATCCAACAAAATTTGTCCTAGTGAGAATTTTGGCCTTATAGGGAGAACATTAAAGATCCCTCTGTGTTTTTTGAGTGTATTTACTCTTCCTATGCATCTCTAAATATTGTGATAGTTATTCAAAGCCAATGCATTTATATGTTTATGTGAATGAGAATTAAATGATGGAGGCATCATTTAAGCCAATTTTATCATCTCTTTACCTACCCTGTATTATCTCTGCTTGAAGCCAGAACATCAGCCTGAGACCTTTATTTATAAGCTCCACAAAATTATCCTTAGCCAAATTGAGCCTGACCCCCATTTGGGAATTAAGACTTAGAGTTGGTTGGAATGATGGTTCATGGAAGGAATGAGCTTGTGTTTGATTTCGAGTGAGAAGGATTTTCGAGTTTATTGAGTTATGGGTTGGTTTGATATTTTTATCTTGCTATGCATATTATGTAAAAGGATTTTTGGCTCACCCTATAAATGCACTATTATTTTTATTATGTTATTTTTCTTTTTCAAAAAAAAAAATTCAGAAAAAAAAAGAAGAAGAAGAGAACAAGTATAGTTTGTGTTTATATGTTTGTGAATAAAGTGCATGAGCCAAATTTACCTTATTTCCTTTACTTTTGCAAGCTTCATATTGTTGAGAAGTTATTTGAGTTTGAGAGGTTGTGTTCTTCATTAAGATGAGTTGGAGAGTTTGGTTGATTCATATGATTGAGAGTTATGGTTTGGTTGAGTTGTGTTGGAAATTTAGGAGTCTTGATTCCCGAATTTTATTAAGCACCACGTAGCCAAATAATTCCATGCCCTTTTATTTCTTATCAAGCCACATTACAACCCCGCCGAATGGAGTCTTCTTTGAAGCCTTCCATTGAGCGAAGTCCTCCTGATGGTTCTTGTTTGCATTTACATAATTGGTTGTGAAGTGGATCTACATTTAAATTGCAATGTTTATGAGTTTGTATGTGGAATTGAGTTGAGAGTTGATCTTCATAGCCTAAACACATTGAGAGTTGAGTGTAATCACATTACCCTTGTGAGGTTGGATTTATAATACCTATGCCTGTGGAGCGCTCATATATGTGTGATGACGTTAAATTCACTTGCTTTGCTACAACTTTATGATGTTGCTTTTGACAAGGGCGAAGACTTGAAGGATGTGTTTGTTGTAGGTATTGGTTATTGCTTGGTTATTGCTTGAGGACAAGCAAGTCTAAGTATGGGGTATTTTGATGTGCATGTTTTTAGTTATATTTTCTCATATGTTTTGATGTCAATTTGAGTCATTTTCATAGGTTTTGCATTGGGTTTAATGTCTTTTGCATGTGTTTTCATATTTCATGAGAAATAGATGTCTTCACTAGCTTTTGTATATTTTACAGGAATTTAGAAGCTGATTTTGGAGAAGTTTTCAACTATGAAAAGAAGCGTAAAAGAATTTGGAGCGCATAGGAAAAAGAACGGAAGCAATCGGAGTTCAAACGAAGGAGATATAGGCATTTTTCCGAGCCGTACAGACCCTATACCGACCCCACCTGGGTCGGTACCGAGGCCTGATCTGGACAAGCAAGACGAGATGAGCAACAGTGGCTATACCGACCCTAGGGGGGGTCGGTACCGAGGTCCTCCGCTTCGGTATAGGTCCTAGCGGAGCTTATTTACCCGGATTTAATTATTTTTACTTTTTTTTCCTTAGATAGACTTTAGATAAAATTCATATATTTGTTATTTCCTAATTAGGTTTATGGGCTATTAAGTATAAATAGGATTTTTAGGGTTTGGAAGACTCTCTCTCTTCTTCATACCAATTTTCAGCCTACGTTAGAATTCTCAGCACTCGTTTAGGAGCGTTTGTGAGCGGATTTGAGAGCTTTTTGAAGCGATTTCTTCGGCGAAAGTTGAGGAACGTTTTGTAAGGCTTTTGGGACGCATTGTTGACATTATTCTCAGGTTTTTATTCAATTTAAATTTCTGATTTTTAGTTATTTCATGAATTTTGAATTATTCACCATGAATATGCGTGAGTAGTCGCCTTTTCTAGGGTTGGGGTGATCCCAACGATAGTTATGCTTGCAATTTTGCTATGAATTGATGAATTAATTGGTTTTATCTATTTTATGTGCTTAAGTACCTAATGAAAGTTTGGGAAAATTCCTTTTTGCAATTAAATTGAAAGATTGAATTGTGAATTGGATAGTAATTAGGGTCTTGAATGCAAGTTTGATAACCTAATTAAGATTGATAGTAAGGTTTATTAATTTGTGAAAATAAATTGATTGCTTTGCTAGGGTTGATGCAAGTTGACCTCTTTAATAGATAAAAACATGATTTTTATATGATCCATTGCAATGCTAGTATGATTATCGTTGTGGTGATCTCTATGCCCTAGACTTTTATTATTATTGATTTTTCCTAAAAATTCCAGCAGCCCACAAACCCCCAAAATTCTATAATTTTCCATCTTTTCTTGCTATTTCTTGCTCTTTGGTAACTAGAATTGAGTCACTGACTTTCTCCCTGTGGACGAACTTGACCCTACTATACTATAGCGGGGTTTCGATCTTATAAATTTATTTGATTGAAATAAACCCTTCAACAACTTCGTGGCAATGGGGCAGAATTGATGCAGATAAAAGAAGAACTCTGCAACGGATTAATTTGGCAACTTGGTAATGAGAAAACTATTAAATCGAAGATAGACTTTACTGGAAACCTAGTAAAAATGGATGATTCTCCACTGCCATTGCCATAGACCACAACACACGAACGAGAAGAACGAACTAGGAAATACTAGAATAGATAAGGAAAATCGACTACCTACGAAAGATAAAAAAAATTTCGTTGAAAAAATTTATTAAATGGTACGCCCACGAAGATGAGACTGCGAAACAGAGGAGTGAATGTTCCTTTGGATTGCCTGCTCTGTAACCATAACGAAGAAGACTCGACTCATATATTTACCGAATGTCAAGTTACGTTGAGAATTGTGGGAAGAATAGATAAACAAATCAAGCGAATAGTGCGACATACGGATAAAATAGACAAAACATACAAAGATATAATTTTGGAAATCTATGTCAAGCTGTCTACTGAGCAGAGCTCAACTTTGGCCTTCTTCCTTTGGGGAGTCTAGTCCTTGAGAAACAAAATTGTGTTTGACAACAATGATACCAGAAATACGAAAGATTGGATAAAACACATTGAAAAGCTACGAATAAGTTGGAAAAAAGCTCAAAGTGTAACGGCCCGGATATAAATATCCGAGTTACATTTCGAATGTTGGATACCTTCGTTCGGATCATGCAATTCAGTTACGGGTCGAGGTTTCAAAACCTCAAATGAGAACGTTTTAAAGTGGGGATTTCGAACCCCGAAATATGCGAAGGGCCGTTGGGTACCCAAAACCTGTCCTAGGTGACTAAGTCGCTCAAAACTGTTTGACGAACAAAATGGAAAGCAACGGAAATCAGGGTACAACTTGCCACGGCATAGCCGGGTCAAAAGCAAGTAAACGAGTATAAATCATCAAAGTATGTAAATTCGGTGATAATCAGTTTCTCGGTCATTAGTGCGCCAAAGTAGAGATAAACTCGCCATGGAAGCATGCAACAAGTAAAGATCAAATACCTGAAACTATACCACAAGTCAAGGTCGAGCCACTCTTGCGGGCCCTGAAGACCTCGTTGAGGACATATAATACGCTCTAAGCCTAGATGAGAATGATCTAATGCAATACTAAAATATTAAACACGCAAGCATGTTGACATGATATATAATATGCAGACGTACGGTAAATGGCCCAAAGAATGCCAAGTGGCATATCTCACTCAAAAACCACGCCCATACCTAGGGTGGCGACTCTTACCACTCCTATACCTAGGGTGGCGATTCCTACCACTCTCATACCTAGGGTGGCGACCCCATTTTCACTCCCATACCTAGGGTGGAGACTCAGCCATAGCCGCAATCATATGATATCAGTGTCATACTCATATATAAATGTCTCGTAATCATGCTCAGATAATCAGACTCATAAGACTCGATAGGTACAAACCCGATGAGGCTAGGATGCCCTATGACTCTAGCAACGACTCTAGGACTCACAAATAACGGCCGTTCTCTTTCCAAACACATAAAGAAGATGGATGCTCATTCATTAGTGCAAATCCTAAGCATGGTACTACATGTCATGCTTTTATAATGCCTACATACTATATGACACATCAGGCATGAGGTTCTAACTTGAGTAAGCCCCGGAGGACTTACCTGGAGAAGCGCAGAGTCCAAAGCAATACAACAATATAGCAAGCAGATCCAACATGTCACAAATCACCTACTTAAGTAATACATAACATGCATAAGTCTATGATTCAAGGCATACAATGGCCATGACTCAAATAAACAAAAGGGACTCAATTCCATGACATTATCATCATCATTATCTCAACCATATAACTTCATCATAACTCATCAAGTTCCACCTCAACATATAATCTCAATCTCATCATAGAATATCTCATCATCATATAACCACATATCATATATATAACATCCCCTATAACTCATCCATCAACATATCACATTATCTCAACATAGGATATCTCATATATCGTCTCAACATGTATCACCACATAACCTCACATATCA
This sequence comes from Persicaria maculosa, assembly GCA_963922045.1. Lineage (NCBI taxonomy): Eukaryota > Viridiplantae > Streptophyta > Magnoliopsida > Caryophyllales > Polygonaceae > Persicaria > Persicaria maculosa. The sequence goes on along the minus strand of OY998257.1, from coordinate 17,292,488 downwards.
TCTTATTCACGTTTCCATATTTTCTCAAACCGTCATATATCAACACATTGCATCTCATCAATATATCATATAATAACATTTATTAATCATGTATCATACTCTAATCAAATACTATCTTGCTCAACTAATCAGCTTAGCATTTCACGATAGAACATATCATACTTTCATATTTGAGTATATATATATTAATAATCATGATTCAACATATAATCACATCATATCATATCACATAACATAACATGCTTCTCATTCCCCATACATCATGCCCTTAATCAACTCATATTCACATATATCACATAATTCTCAAGTTCAAATAACAATGATTATTTCATCTTAATTCTCAACATCTTAAAAGTCATAAATTTCATATAACATATAATCATGCCAACAATTTATAAACATTTAGACACCAAATACTCATACAAATCATCAAACCATTCAATAAATTAAATCAAGTAAGTCAACTCGATAGTTAAACAATTCTTTTACAAATCATATTTAGTCAATCCCATTTATAAACATTAAACCCTTGACCAATTTATAAAATCATACCATTTAAATAATTCCGGCATAATTTACTTTATTTTAAAATCATCATCTTACTATCACCTTATAAAACATTATATAACAATGCATCTCAAAAATATTACTTTTAAAACCTTTATAATATATTTTAATATTTTCAGAATATATATCATATCCCAAAAATCAGAGATAACATTTAACAATAATAATGAAAATAAAAACTACAACCATACCATATAATATCATAACATATATATAACATATGGATATAACATAACAAAATAAATCAACCCAACGAATCAACCCAACTAGAAGGAAGGCCCAACCCGGACTCTAGCCCAATCCGGAAGAGAATACAACCCAGATCCGGGCCAGAACCCGGCCCAACCCTCTTGGACCCGTCTCCCTCCCAAATCAAAACAGAGCCGCTGCACATTTGACGGAAGAAACGGGAGAAAAGAAGGTGAGCCAGGACCTCCGGCGGCCACCTTTTTCCGACCCAAACCTATCCCACCCTGATCGTCAACAAATTCTGACTACAACCCATAGAAAACGACTCAAATGAAGTCAAGGAAGAAGAGGAAACGGAGCTCACCGAGGATTCGAAGAACTCGTCGGAAAACTCGATCGGTGGTGTCTCAGGCTTCGTCGGAGGCGGAATCCAAGCGAGTTTAGCCTAGGACGAGTGCAGAGGGGTTAAAGGTGAACTCTCATGGCGTGTTTGAGGGGAAGAAGGAAGAGGAAAGGCTTACCGATTCGAATGAGGCAGAACAGGGGACACGAGGGGGAAGAACGGGGCTGCTGGACGGAGGAGGTGAAAGGTGGTCACGGTGGTGCTGCTGGCGGTTTCTGGCTTCGTCTTCTTCTTCTACAGACTTCAGAGGAAGGGAAAGCTTGAGGCTGCCGGCTGCTCAAACTGGAATTAGGAGAGGATGGAGTGATGGTCCTCGGAGGTCGCTTTTGAAACAAGGGAGGCTCCGGATGGGTGGTTGCTGGACGACGAGAAGGAGGGTGATGGTGGTGGCTTGGCTTTGGCAACATACACTAAAGGGAGGAGCAAGACAAGTGATGGTGGCTCGGCAAAATCAGAATCAAAGGGCTGTTTTTTTGGTGGGTTGTAAGTGATGAAGGAGAGAAGGGAATGAGATATGGGGTTGTGGAGCTTTTACTGGAATCTGAAATCAGGAGGAGGGAGGAATTTAGGGATGCAGGGTGTGTGAGGACAAGGAGGTTGGGGGGACCAAACCGAATGGGGACCAAACCGAAGGGAATCCCAGGGAGAGGGAGAGGGAGAGAGAGAAGAAAAGAAAAGGGAAAAAGAATTAAAAAAATATGGAATGGTCCCCACTAAATAAATTCAAAATATCGGAATCAACCCGAAACCCGCTCTCCTGAATCAAACCCGACTCAAACAAATTTTTAAATCGAAAACTCAAATCCAAAAGAATGATGCCGGAATTTACTTCGAAAAGATTTAGAATAAAACACATTGCTCGAGGACGAAATTTTCAAAAATTTTCCGAATCTCCAAATCTAATAAAATATAATTAATTACTTTTACAAAATAATAAATTTTAAAATTCTCGGTCTTTACACAAAGCGAGACTCTTGATGAAGATATGGTAACCGAAAAACCAAATACCCACAGAAAATAGAAGAAAACAAAAGCTTGTAAAATGGAAAAACCACAAAGATTGTTTTGTGAAGCTTAATTTTGATGGAGCAAAAGTCGACTCAGGCCTAGATGCTTTAGGATTTGTCATTTGTGACTGCCTTGGTACGGTTCTTGCTTGTGGAGCTTAGAGACATGGTGCGACCTCTGTCTTACAAGCCGAGCGCTTCGGACTCCATGTTAGCCTTCGTGAAGCCATCAGGCTGGGTTGCTCGCACTTGGAAGTGGAGGGTGACTCTTTGTCGATTATCAATGCTTGCAAAGGAATCTGGAAGGTTCCATGGGAGATGGAGATGGTGGTTTCAGAAGCCCTTGGATTATGTAGAGCCTGAACTGATGTCTCATTTTCTCACATTAACAGGGAATGAAATGGTGTTATTGATACGATGACTCACATTGGACTTTCGTCGACACTGTTTGTTTCATCCCCCTGTTGAGATCGAATCTCTCATTCGTCAAGACGTTCTTAGGTGCTGGTTTAACCGAGGTTGACCAAGCCCAAATCTTTTCCTTGTATAAAAAAAGTCTACCATATATTGTATATATCCGACAAATAAGTTAAATTTCATTACAAGAAGACACTATGTAAATTCGAACCCAAGTTTATGGTTTTTAAATCTAATATATATACCAGCTCAGATTCTAAGACAGATTAAACCGATAAATCTTGGAAAATCTTTATTAAATTCATTTTTTAAACTAATGCACTTATGTTGTATTCTCTTACTAATTATTAACTGGTAATTTTGTAAAATAGAGTCGAAATTAGCTAAAATGTTCGCTTGTATCTTTTTAATAAATAGAATGGATGGATGACAATAAAAATAGTCATGTAAAGTCCTGAGAAAATTCGGATTCTACACAACATTCCAAAAATGAACTGAGCAGTGCATCCAAACAGTCTCCTTCTCGATCTTGGCTAATGAAAGAGAATCAGAACCTTTCAGTTTGGAAAGAGGACTAAGACAACGAGACCCATTATCACCCCTTTTTTATACTAGAAGCAGAAATATTAGCAAGAAAGTTATAAGAAATGAGCAATAGTATAGAAGATGATATAAGATTCAATATCACGAGAATTGGACTGGGAATTCCTTTTCTGTCATTCATAGATGACATGATGATATTCACCAGAGCCAACCAAAAGACAACACTCTTTATTAAGAAAGTTATTGATGAATATTGTGCAACATGAGGACAAGTTAATTTCCATAAATTAGCTTTCCAAACGACAGCTATGGTGACAAATTTACAAAAACAGATCATCCAAAACACAATCAACATCACAAACCAAATCAGACATGACAAATACCTACGATGCATGCCTTATAATCAACGATAGAGTAAATAAGACAACATTTGAAGAAACGATTTGTAAAACTATAAACCAACTCAGTAAATGGCGAGTGAATGCGATATCACAAGGAGAAAGAGCAATACTCATAAGATCAAACTTAGCAGTAAAACCAAGTTCATAAAACAAAACTTCATGTTACCAAGTGAGATTCACAAAGAGCTAGATCAGATTAACAAATCATTTTTTTTTGGAATAAAGATACTTTGTATAAATCACTTATCAGATGGGATAAAATAGGTAGAAGGAAAGAAGAAGGTGGAGTTGGAATCCACAAAACTAAAGACATGAACATGCTTTACAACTGAAATTATTATGGAAATTTTTTGCAGAAACCGCAAAACCCTTGGGCCATGACAATAAGCAATAAATAGTTAAAACAAAGCCACATCCTTACATATCAGAAAAAAAGGAAACGTCTCATGGCAATTGACGAAACTTATGGAGATAAAAGAAGAATTATATAAGGGACTAATCTGGCAAATTGGCAATTGAAAAACCATAAACTTTAGGAAGGATAGATGGCTGGACGGAGAATCGCTAGTAGGAATACAACTACAAAACATTCGAATAGATGAAAAAACAAAAGTTGAAAGCTTCATAAATGAAAACCATAAATGGAAAATTGATGAAATGACTCAAATATTGCCTTTCTCAATAGTTCAGAAAATCGAAAACACATTCATCCCAGATAACCCAATCGATAAGAGATTATATTAGAGAATAGATACTAATGGGTGGTTCACAACTACAAGTGCCTTAAAATATATAACGAAACACAACATCAACAAGCATAACAACACAACATGGATCTGGAAATCAGATGAACAACCCAAGATTAAAAACTTTTTATGAAAACTCTATCTCAACAAAATCTCAACCAAGACTAGACTAGCAAATAAAGGAGTTAGCATCCCAACACCATGCACTCTATGCAATCATGTTGAAGAAATATCCACACACTTATTCATTAAGTGTCACCACACTATAATTCTCCTTCGATGTTTAGACCAAAAAATTGAACAAGTTCTTTAAGATATTGATATAAGTGATATCAATATAAAAAGAAACACTATGAAAATTTTTGACAAACTAAACCACAAACAAAAGGCAACTCTTGCTACAATATGGTGGTGTCTGTGGACCAATCAAAACAGGAAAATATTCGACCAAACTAACTCAACCACAATACAAAACATGGAATACATGACATGCCAAACATTAAAGAACTGGGAAGACACCAATAAGTTTGATATTAAGGACCAAAAATCAACAATCAAAGCCAACCCCTACAAAATGGACAAATCTAAGATGGAAAAAACCACCAAAAGGTGCCTACAAAATAAAATATGGTAGTAGCAACTTCGACCTCGGCCAAACGATAGTTGGATTCATTATTCATGATCATCAAAGTGACAAGGTTGCTTGTGGAGGGGCGTAGGTTGAATAGGGATCGACCATCATGGCTGAAGCGATGGCCCTTAGGCTCGGGGTCCTAAAGGCTAAAGTTGTAACGGCCCGGATATAGATACCCGGGTTACGTTTCGAAGGTTGGGTACCTTCGTTCGGATCTTGCAATTCGAGTACAGGTCGAGGTTTTAAAACTCAAGGTTAGTATTTTAAAGTGGGGATTTCGGACCCCAAAATAGCCTGAGGGCCACGTGGAATCTTCGAGCTGTCCTAAGACTAAGTTGCGGAAATTCGTTTGCAAACTAAAGAAAAGCGGAAGTAGAGTACAACTTGCCACGACGAGGCCGGGTCAAAACCAAAACACATAATTCTGAAATTGTAAGGCCAAGTTAGCGGGGTTAGGCAGATTCTTTGCAAGCGCCCGGGGGTTTTCCCATGCCATAGAGACAAAGAGCAATTATACCTAAAAAAATGTGGTGCGAGCGGGATCAGATCGAGACCCCAACGCACCCTGCCCCGCAAGCAAACATACACATACGCTAATATAAAGATGATGCAGATACGAAAATGAAATCACACTAACATGATCCTAATTACAGTATGCGGAAAAGAACTGTAAAGGCGCCCAAAGAATGCCATATGGCATATCCCTCTCCTACCTCTACACCCCTTTCCGTTAGTGCAGAGACTGGCCAGTTCAATGCTATAGCATATCATATCATATCTCATCATCATATCATGTCTCATCATCATTTCATATATCATCATATCATATATCATGCTCATGCCCGATGGTGCTGGGTCATCATATCATATATCATACTCATGCCCGATGGTACTGGGCTATCTCATCATCATATCATATCGACTCGATAGACTCAGGGCACCCGATGGGGCTGGGCTACCCTATGACCCTAGCAAAGACTCTAGGACTATTACAGATAACGACCGTTCTGTTTCAATCACACAAAGTAACCGAATGCTCATTCATAAGTGCAATCCTAGCATGATACTACATGGCATGCTTTAATGCTTATGCAACACCTAGTATGTCATATATTCACAAGCAGGTATACTCTTTCGAGTCTGAGTAAGCCCATAAAGGAACTTATCTGAGTAAGCCGAACAGCAAAAGATACGGTAGAAGCAGAATCCAAGCAATCAACAATCACCTAATATATAAGCGATAAAAGCACCATAAGATACTATTATACTACTTAACACATGAAATCTTTTCACACGCTAATCATAAAAGGAAAATAACTAGATTCCGAGAAATTATCCGAATACCCACATCTAGGTCAAACCCGGTCAAAGTTGCTATGATAGAATTCTAACACTTTGCTTTCCAACCAATTTCTGAAAAGAATATTTCCAAAACATAGAACTTCTTTTAAAACAAATACTTAGAATATAATGTTAATTAAAGTAACACCCTCCCATTTTATAATTAAAACCTATTAAGGTACTCAACTAAAACATCTCAAATTCATTTTATAATATAATACTTCCCAACTTTATTTTCATAAAACTCAGATTCATAACAATAATAATAATAATAATAATAATAATAATAATAATAATAAGGATAATAATAATAATAATAAACAGCATACATAACTATAGCCATAAACATATATATATACCACAGCATAAACAACCCACCCGATGGCCAAGCCCATCACCCAACAAGGGGCCCAGAACCTAGATCCAAACCCGGATGGAGGCAAGACAAATGGGGGTCCGGGTTTGGTAAGTTTGGCAAGGGGAGGAAGATAGTGGTTCCGGGTTTGGCATACCCGTTTGGCACTCCACCCGACCCAGACCCATGAAAAACAGGCCCAAGGAGGTTGTCTTCAACCTCTGGCCAACAGAGGAGAAACGGGGAGCGACGGGGAAGAGAGGGAGGGAAAGCCCTGACCTCCGGCAGCCTATTGGCCTCCGTCCTTCCACCACGGAGGTCAGAATAGAATTCCGACCACCAAGGACCCAAAAGAGATGAAGCGACAACAAGAAGAAAGGAAGAAGGAGAGGATTACCGAGCTTCGAGGGAGATCTCCGGCGAAGCCGTTCGGGGCTGCACCGAGCTTCGACGACGGGGAGAGGGGGCTTGTTCTGGGTCTAGGACGATGGAGAGAGTGTTAAAAGGGGATCTTGTTCATGGATTAAAGATAGAGAACGAGAGCGGAAGAGGTTTACCTTGTCGATTTCAAAACAGGGGTGGGAAGGCGGCGGCTCCGACGATGGCTTCCCCGAGTCAGTGAGGCCCCTCTATGTCTAGGAAGGAAGAGGGAGATGAGTAAATGATTTGCTTCTTCAGCTAGAACGAAGATGGGAGAAGGGAGACACTTTACCGAGTCCAATGAAACAGGGGAAGGGAAGCGCTCCTCGGCTGTGCTGGCGGCTCCGATGAATCTAGACGGCGAGGAAGAGAAGGGAGAGAGGCTGGAAACGGAGGAGATATGGAGGTGGCTAGGTGCAGCGGAATCGAATGGAGGTGGAGCTTGGTGAAGCTTCGGAAGTGAAGCTTCGGAAATGGGGTGAGGTGGTGTTGCAAAGTTTGAAACTTTGGGTCTTTTGTGGAATCTGAAATAGGAGAGGAAGGTTTGAGGGTTCCTCGGATGGATTTGAAAACGTGAAGGAGAGAGGAGTGGAGATGTGAGGATGAGGGCTGGTGGGTTTATATAGAGGGTGAGTGTGTGAGTACAATGCAATGTGAGAAGGGGAGTGCAGAGGGCAGAGGTTGTGGGTGCAGGCGAGGAGGGAGCTGGTGCAGGAAAGGTGGAGGTGCTGCATTGCAGGGGAGGGGGGACCAAATGCAACAGAATGGGTGAACTGGAAGAGAGAGAGAGACAAAATTAAACAAAATAATATAAAATATATAAATAAGACGGAAGGGTCCCACTCGCCTTACAATTCGAATTTCCGACGCTCGATTCCCAATTTCCGCTCATAAAGCGGAATCCTGACGCTAAGAATTTAAATTGAATTAAAATTATTACGAATAATAGAATAAATTTTTAAAAATTCAAATACTCAAGAACGGAATTCAATTCCGTAAAAATCCAATTTAAAAATGAAGTCGGAAGGATTTATAAAATGGACCTTGCTCGGGGACAAGTTTTTTCTTCCAATCATACGAATAAAATAGTCATTTTTCAAATAATTTTAACTAAAATAATAATTATATAATATAGAATATATTGGGTCTTTACATTTATCCACCTCTAAAAACAAGTCTCGTCCCCGAGACTAAAATCATCTACAGGAATGGGAAGAATTTTGAAAGAGGTGAGTCCGAGAATCATGCCATCGATCCCGTAAGTATCTCATAAGGGCCCATATGAGATCCTCGCAGTATCTTTGACGTGATCATGCTACTCCCAATTGGTTGGAGCAAGTATGGGATATGGGCCCTTATCCCATCCCTGCCCCGACTTCTCGGTCGTATCATAACTCAAAAACATCTAAAGCTGGCTTGGGAGGGTTCAAAGGCATTTTAAATGGAAAGTTTGACCTCAAAATCGCGGAACTCTAGATAGCGTTTACTCTTTAATAAAACCCAAAATGGTCCTTTTCAAAAACTGCTCAAAGTTTTCAAATCCGATGCCAATTCAAGAAATTTCAGATTGCGAGAGGTGGAATCATCCACCTCTAAGGGCTAATCCCAAATTCTCTTTCTATGTTCCAAGTCATTCAATCACCATTTCCAACTCATCAAGAATCATAAAGTCATAATCTCATCAACTCATATATAGATAACTACCATAATATCAACCACCTCTCACGTGGTAAGTCTCAAACATCAAGGAGATAGTCTCAACAAGTCAAACCGCTCAACGCATAAATGGTCTAAAACACAACATGAGGGATACTAGTGTCTCAAAACGTGCCAAAATGGCGACAAGGTCTCATCATACTAGGAGTCATAAAGTATCTCGACATCCTACAAAAGCATCATAAGTCCCAACGGACATCACATCAAGCACATCAGCACGCAAGCCATGAGAACCGATCTCTAGCCACATCATCTCAGCATAGAATCTACATAGAGAAAGCAATCATAAGCACACAAAATCACAGAAATGCCCATTCCCAAAATAAAAGGCTACTAAGCTCACCACTAGCTCACGAGGTCAAGGATAGGTCAACACTCGGCTCAACATAAGATGCTAAGAGCTCGTCTACGACACTCCCATAACTCGACCGAAGGCTATCCTCAGTCTCCCAAGTCGCCTCCTCGGGACTCCTCCTAGACCACTGGACCAGAAGAAGAGGAACCTCCTTGGTCCTCAACTTCTTGACTCGACGGTCAAGTACCCTAACTGGGCTCTCTACATAGGTGTGGTCGGGCTCTATCCGAAGATCGGAATGGTCAAGGATATGACTCGGATCGGGGACATATCGCCGAAGCTGGGACACATGAAATACATCGTGCACTCCGGCTAACGATGGGGGTAGGGCTAAACGGTATGCGACCTCACCGACCCTCTCGAGAATCTCAAACGGTCCCAAAAATCTAGGGCTCAGCTTGCCCTTGATGCCAAAGCGGCGAACTCCTCTGGTCGGCGACACTCTAAGCCACACAGGCGATCCAACCTCAAACTCGATCTCTGTCCGTCTGCGATCCGCATACTTCTTTTGCCGGTCCTGCACGACCCTCATATGCTCCCGTATGCGTCCGACCTGGTCGACTGTCTCTCGAACATCTCCTGCAATGAAGCTGTGGTGTCAACGGGCTCGTCCCAACATACTGGCGACTTGCAGCGCCTCCCATACAGTGCCTCATAAGGTGCCATCTCGATCAAAGAATGGTAGCTGTTGTTGTACGAGAACTCGACCAACGGTAAGAATCTGACCCAACGGTCGCCCCACTCCAACACGCAGGATCTCAGAATATCCTCCAGAGTCTGGATCGTCCGTTCACTCTGTCCGTCCGTCTGCGGATGATAAGCAGTGCTGAAATGCAAACGAGTCCCCAAAGCATCATGAATCTGCTGCCAGAACCTCGATGTGAAATGGCCATCTCTGTCAGAAACTATCCTCTCGGGAACCCCGTGGAGTCTCACAAAATAATTCAGATAAACTCGTCTGCTAGTCTCGAAACCGGCCATGTCTCCTGGATGGCAATGAAATGGGCCGACTTGGTCACTCTGTCGACCACGACCCAAATATCATCGAACCCTCTGACATCTCTCCTCAACCCAGTGACGAAATCCATGGAGATATCTGTCCACTTCCACTCGGGAACTGGAAGCGATCTGACCAAGCCACACGTCCTCTGATGCTCAATCCTGACCTGTTGACAGATCTGACATCTGGCGATGAAATCTGTAATATCTGCTCGCATCCTCTGCCACCAGTAGGATCTCCTTAAGTCCTGGTACATCTTATTCGTCCCTGGATGGACCGAATAAGGGGTGGTATGAGCCTCCTACATAATCCTCTGCCTCAGGTCTAGCGTAGAGGGTACTACCACTCTGCTCTGAAAAGTCAGCAACCCATCGGCTCTCTCCATAAGCTCTTCAGCTCGTCCCTGTGCCATCCGCTCTCTCAGGACTGCCACCTCAGGGCAATCTGCCTGACCTCTATGAATCTCATCTGTCAGCTTTGAGTGAATCTCGAGGAAGGATAGCTGACCCCTCTCTCGCTGAATCCATACCTCTATGCCATATGACATCAACTCTGCCTGCAATCTACGCTGTGCTGTCAATCTGGCCACAATCACCTCTTGATGAGTCTTCGGACTGAGCGCATCGGCCACCACATTGGCCTTCCCGGGATGATAGACGATCTCCAAATCATAATCCTTCAGGAGCTCTAACCAGCGTCTCTGTCTCATGTTGAGCTCCTTCTGGGTGAAGATGTACTTCAAGCTCTTGTGATCTGTCATCACCTTGCATGAAGTACCATACAGATAGTGTCTCCAGATCTTCAGAGCATGCACTACAACTACCATCTCAAGATCATGTGTGGGGTAGGTCTTCTCTCCAAGCTTCAACTGGCGTGAAGCATAAGCAATAACTCGATCCCTCTGGTGCAGAACGCATCCCAAACCAGCTCGCGATGCATCTGTATAGATCACGAAGTCCTCGGTCCCATCAAGTAGAGCCAAAACTGGTGCGGTCGTCAGCTTCTCCTTGAGAAGCTCAAAACTGGCCTGACACTCCTCACTCTAAATGAAAGGGACGTCTTTCCGTGTCAGCTGTGTCATCGGTCGAGCGATCCTCGAGAAGTCCTGAACAAAGCGACGGTAGTAGCTGGCCAATCCTAGGAAGGAACGGATGTCTCGGACGTTCTTGGGCACCTCCCAAGCAACGACAGCATCAATCTTCGCCAGATCCACGGCGACTCCAACTGCTGAGATCACATGACCTAAGAAGGTCACCTCGGGAATCCAAAACTCGCACTTGCTGTACTTGCCGAACAGCTGATGCCTCCTCAACGTCTCCAGAACAATCCTCAGATGCCTCTCATGCTCCTCGTGGCTCCAGGAGTATACTAGGATGTCGTCGATGAATACCACGACAAATCTGTCCAGATAGTCTATGAACACCCTGTTCATAAGCTCCATGAAGGCTGCTGGCGCATTGGTCAGCCCGAAAGGCATGACCACAAACTCATAGTGCCCATACCGCGTCCTAAAGGCGGTCTTCTGGATGTCCTCTGATCGCACTCTGAGCTGATGATATCCCGATCTCAAGTCGATCTTCGAAAAGATCACTGCACCCTGAAGCTGGTCCATCGGGTCATCAATCCTCGGAAGCGGGTAACGGTTCTTCACCGTCGCCCGGTTCAGCTCGTAGTAATCGATGCACAACCTCAACGAACCATCCTTCCTCTTGACGAACAGCACTGGGGCTCCCCATGGTGATGCGCTCGGACGAATATAGCCCTTCTCGGCTAACTCCTCAAGCTGGGCCTTAAGCTCGGCCATCTCTGTGGGTGCCATCCTGTAGGGTACTCGGGAAATGGGCCTGGTGCCCGGCTCCAACTCGATAGCAAAGTCGACCTCTCTCTCCGGAGGGTAATCCTGGTAACTCCTCGGGGAAAACGTCAGTGAAGTCTCGAACAACGGGTACCTCGGACAGGGTGGGTCGGCCTCGGTCCACCTCCAAAGCATAACACCAATATCCCATACAACCCTGGTCAAGAAGTCTCGCTGCTCGAACTGCGCTGATCAGTGCCCCATTCCTCTTGGGGTCACTACCCCAAACCTGGTGCTCGGTGCCATCCTCTGCTCAAATCGACACGGTCCTCGTCCGCAAGTCGATGATCGCCCCATAGTGGTCCATGAAATCCATCCCAAGAATCAAGTCGTGGGTCCTCAAGGCCATCACGATCAGATCGGCGGGCCACTCTCGCTCTCCTATACGGATGGTGCAACCTAGGATCTCACGACTCGTCCTAATCCTAGCCCCATCCGACATACCCACAGTCAGGGGCGGACCCCTCGTGCAGCTCAGGCGCAGCCTAGAGACGCACGACTCTGCTATGAAGCAGTGTGTGGCACCCGTGTCAAAAAGAATGCTCAAACAGTCATATCGGAGGAATATAGTACCTGAGGCACTCGGAGCGGATCGATCCTCAACTCTCATCTGGAAAACGCGGGGCGGTGGGGGCAATGTAGAACCAGAAGCTCCAGATGTCTGTCCTCTCCCATAACCTGACCTAGACGGTCCTGCGGAAGATGATCCTCTCCCTGTCCCGGGCCCAGATGGCCCACGGCCCCCTCTAGCTGAACCTCTGCCACGTCCTCGGGACCGACCTCTAACAGCTGTGCTGCCTCTCCCCTGCCCCGGGGAGTAAGTCAGAAGCGGGGGCTGGGGAGCAGCAGAAAGTCTTGGTGCGGGTGTAGCTGGTGGGGTCCTACCGCCCTGGGGGCAACGTGCAGCTCTGTGTCCCATACCTCCACAAGTGTAACATCTGGTCGATCTATCAGGGCAATCACTCTGGTAATGACCGGGCTCAGAACAACCATAGAATGTGATGCTCCGGACGCTAGCACCTCGACGAGCCACCGGTGGTGCTGGGGGTGGCATAACTCTCGGCATCCCTCCTCTGAATCCTCCGTGAAAGGCTCCTCGGGAACTCACATCCCATCTCGTGTCAACGGGCCTCGGCCTCTTCGCCTCGGGGCGAGAGGGGGCATACGCAGTAGTAGTCAGGATCCTCTGCTGCTCATACATCATCACGACCTCCAAAAAGCGGTCAAACGGAACAGCTCCCAGACTAGATGCGTGTAGAAGGATCTCTAGCGGCAGCCTCATAGACAGCAAGCAGATACGACTCTCATTAGTGGGGCAGAGGTGAGCGTAGTAGATCAGCTCCCTATTGAATTGGCGAATGACCTCCGATACAGAGCGGGATGGGTCATAGGTAGCGCGCATGAAGGTGACCTCCCTAGCCGTCTGTGTCCCTGGCGGACAATACTCCCGGAGCATCAGTGCTCGAAACTCCTCATAGCTCCACTCTGCCTGGCCCGTCTTACAGACGGTCCAACGAAGAAATGCGTCATCTCGCAGAAGTCCTGCGGCCAACCTCTGACGCTTGGAAGTAGGAGCGTCGATGAAGTCGAAGATGCTATCAATCTGTCAAAGCCATGACTCGATGTCCGCCCCGTCCTCTCCCGAAAAGTGTGGTGGGCCACAATGCGCTAAAGATCGAACCCAGTCGATGCGCTTCTCAGGGCGCACATCGACGGGGGCTGGGGCGACTGGCTGTACAATGGGGGTCTCTCTAACCGGCTCAGCTGGCGGCTCAATAGGGATCTGTAAATCAGGTGTATCTGGTGGAGGGTCTCCGACCAGCTCTCTCAGCATCTCGATCAGGGTCGCCCTGTCCATCTGTCTCAGGATCTCCTCTGGCTGGGGGGCGGGGACCTCCACACCCCCGAGATCCTGAACGTCATCGTCTGTCCTATCAGCCACAACTCGGCGAGGTCACCCTCTGCCTCTACGCGCTGGGCCCCCATGCCCGACGGTCCCACGTCGTGTATCGACCATGCTGCATACCCAGAGTCATCACTCAGCACAGAAGCATTCAAGAATGTTTGCAATGATCTCCTTCGAGGGAGATCGCCCTCAGGCCCAATGGGTATAAATACACACGTCAAGCTACCTAAGGTCGCTCTTTGAGGAGCGACTGACCGGAGGGGCAAATACCTCACGGCCTCTACCTAACTCGCCCCTCCAACCACCGCGGTGCAATTCCTTGGAGCCTTCTAAGCCCATCTGTAAAGAGTAAGCTATGTTTTGCCTACCCATTCCCGATCTACATCCAATAGGGATGGTCTAACGCCATTCTACCCACTCGATCCCCATTGTTTGATTTTTACTCCATTTTAAGGCCAAGTGCATATTAGGTTCATTTGTGTTAGACATATTAAGTTCATTTTGCCCCTTGAAAATTCTTTCAAAGCTTTCGAAATTCGTGGGCGGTTTTCAAAACATACACTCGACCCTTTGGTACCCAAATTGCAAAACCTGGCTCTGATACAAACTTTGTAACGGCCCGGATATAGATACCCGGGTTACATTTCGAAGGTTGGGTACCTTCGTTCGGATCTTGCAATTCGAGTACATGTCGAGGTTTTAAAACTCAAGTAGTATTTTAAAGTGGGGATTTCGGACCCCAAAATAGCCTGAGGGCAACGTGGAATCTTCGAGCTGTCTTAAGACTAAGTCGCGGAAATTCGTTTGCAAACTAAAGCGGAAGTAGAGTACAACTTGCCACGGCGAGGCCGGGTCAAAGCCAAAACACATAATTCTGAAATTGTAAGGCCAAGTTAGCGGGGTTAGGCAGATTCTTTGCAAGCGCCCGGGGGTTTTCCCACGCCATAGAGACAAAGAGCAATTATACCTAAAAAAATGTGGTGCGAGCGGGATCAGATCGAGACCACAACGCACCCTGCCCCGCAAGCAAACATACACATACGCTAATATAAAGATGATGCAGATACGGAAATGAAATCACACTAACATGATCCTAATTACAGTATGCGGAAAAGAACTGTAAAGGCGCCCAAAGAATGCCAAATGGCATATCCCTCTCCTACCTCTGCACCCCTTTCCGTTAGTGCAGAGACTGGCCAGTTCGATGCTATAGCATATCATATCATCATATCATATCTCATCATCATATCATGTCTCATCATCATTTCATATATCATCATATCATATATCATGCTCATGCCCGATGGTGCTGGGTCATCATATCATATATCATACTCATGCCCGATGGTACTGGGCTATCTCATCATCATATCATATCGACTCGATAGACTCAGGGCACCCGATGGGGCTGGGCTACCCTATGACCCTAGCAAGGACTCTATGACTATCACAGATAATGGTCGTTCTGTTTCAATCACACAAAGTAACCGAATGCTCATTCATAAGTGCAATCCTAGCATGATACTACATGGCATGCTTTAATGCTTATGCAACACCTAGTATGTCATATATTCACAAGCAGGTATACTCTTTCGAGTCTGAGTAAGCCCATAAAGGAACTTACTTGAGTAAACCGAACAGCAAAAGATACGGTAGAAGCAGAATCCAAGCAATCAACAATCACCTAATATATAAGCGATAAAAGCGCAATAAGATACTATTCTACTACTTAACACATGAAATCTTTTCACACGCTAATCATAAAAGGAAAATAACTAGATTCCGAGAAATTATCCGAATACCCACATCTAGGTCAAACCCGGTCAAAGTTGCTATGATAGAATTCTAACACTTCGCTTTCCAACCAATTTCTCAAAAGAATATTTCCAAAATATAGAACTTCTTTTAAAACATTTACTTAGAATATAATGTTAATTAAAGTAACACCCTCCCATTTTATAATTAAAACCTATTAAGGTTCTCAACTAAAACATCTCAAATTCATTTTATAATATAATACTTCCCAACTTTATTTTCATAAAACTCATATTCATAACAATAATAATAATAAGAATAATAATAATAATAAGGATAATAATAATAATAATAAACAACATACATAACTATAGCCATAAACATATATATATACCACACCACAAACAACCCACCCGATGGCCCAGCCCATCACCCAACAAGGGGCCCAGAACCTAGATCCAAACCCGGATGGAGGCAAGACAAATGGGGGTCCGGGTCGACCCGAACCCTAACCCGAAAATTCAACGGGTCGACCCGAACCCGTCAACCCGTGAATTTTCGGGTTAGGGTTCGGGTCGACCAACCCCGACCCTTGACCCGGCGGGTCGAACCCATCAACCCGGCGGGTCCGACAACCAAAATTATCAGGTTGGAAAAAAGGTTGGAATGAATTCCGATGTGGTTTAGAGGTTGGAAATCACCAAGCAAATTCCAACACTTTAACCCTTGACATTTTCAACTTTATTAAATGTTGGAATCACCTTTTTTTTATTAAAAAAATAAATTTAATTAATACATTCAATTACACTATTCCATTGGAATGATTATAATAATTTATTAATTATAATAATTTATTAATAATAGAAAATCATTGCATTATTCATACATACATTCCTATTACAAATCATACATACATTCCTATTACAAATTTAGTGTGTATGAAGAAATCAATCTGTAATGGCATTGGTATGCATGAATTGTTGCTTATAGAAAGCACTCATATAATTATTATAAGGCAAGAGTAAATAAAAAACAAAACACCACAGGTGAGCGTAGAATGTCATGGTTCTAACCACCGAATAGTAATAACTCTACCTTCAACTAATAAACTAGTATTAGCAGTAAGTAAAGATCGATCCCACAGAGAGTGCCTGCGACTTGGCTAAGTGTACTATTAATCCTTTGGTTCCCTTTGTGTAACAAAACTTGATGTTTAATTTTTAAACATGGTTTTTAAAAGTTAAAAAGTTTATAAATATTATTATTTTATATACATTTTTGTATTAATTTCATAGATAATAGTATTACATATGAAATTATTTAAAAAATTAATAAAAACTAGTTGCTATTTTGAGACAAATGTATAAAGATAGAAACATGAGTGCTTCACTATTTCAACTCTTGTTTTTGAATAAATATTTTTTTTGGCAATAAATTCATCTATTATGAAATTTTTTTCGAAGTAAAACGTAGTGTTTTTATTTTAAAATTGAAAAGACTCACAAAGTCTCTAGAAGTTGTAACTTTTGAAGTTTTACCTTAATAAAAGAGATTGATTGAAGTTTTACATCAATGCTTTTTGGAGTAAAATAAAGTTATTTTTACTTTGAAGTTTTTTTGAGTAAAATATAGTGTTTTGAAGTTTGTACAAAAATCACTTGAATCACTATTGTTTAGCATATTGTTACATTACATATATCTTTATTCTAATGTTGTAGTAGCTTCTCACTACATGTAAAAAAGATGTAGTATTGGCACAACCTTGATCGCACACAGTAGATTTAAAAAATGTACATTTGTGTATTTATATATATAGGATATCTTACTAGTGTACTTTACTACTATATTATCAAATTCTATTTCTTTATCCAAATCTTGTTTTTTTATATTACTGATTTTTTTATAATGGATGATATGAATTTTGAAGTTGTCGGACCTTTACAACTTAGAGATCCCCTTTCAGAAGATTCCAAAAGACAAGAAAGAAAACCCAATAGACATTCAAGGATTGATCTTTTGCTTTGATGTCAATTTCCCTATGAAGTAGGTCAAAATTGAATATTTACTTTAAACAAATGTCATTTTTTAAATTGAAAAAACATACACTAAAGGTTAATGAAAATCAATGAGCTGATTCAAATAAAGCTTAAAGAAAATCATAGAGGTTACGAAAGAAATGAAAATCAATGAGGTGATTCAAATAAAGGTTTATGAAAAGAGATCTTATAAAATAAAATTATCTATTACATGTGAGTGAGTTGAATAATTTTAAATAAAAAATCCCTTTAAAAGCACTATTGTTTACCATTAATCTTAATTTTGTAAGACCGCATCCTATATTAGATATAATAAGGATGTTCGGAGTGATTTGTAAGTGATTCAAACCGTATTCATGTAATAAGATCTCTTTAGGCTCTAAATGAGGATAACAGACTTGACAGGGCTAGATAATATGGACTATCCCAAAGGACTGACAGTCCATTGGGCCCGATGGGGTCGTAAGTTCTTTAAATGGGGGAGATTGTAACATCTAATATATCCCACATCGAATAAAATAATGATTTTCGGAGTGATTTATAAGTGATTGAAGCCTTACTAATGGCATAAGAGCTCTTCCTTTTTTTAGAAAAATGAAATTCACTTTTAGAAAAAAAAATAAAATACACGGACTAACTTGATTATATATATTTACTCTATTAGGGGTAAGAATGGTTGACTAAAAAGTTTGGCCCTAAAATGGATAAAACCCATTAAAAATAAGTGGTTACTTCTTCGGTCTCCTTTAGTCAGTATGAAAGAAATGGAAATCAATGGTCGGATTCAAATGATGGTCAACAGAGCGAGATCTTATACCATAAGAATGTCTGTTTCAGGTTAATGAATTGAATAAAGTTTTAAAAGCTCCTTTTAATAGAACTATTGTTTAACATATTATTTCATTTGCAGAATCGGTAGGTAAAGTGTAAGGATCCACCTCTCATTTCCAATACGAGCTTCAAGACCACTTCAGAAGATCCCCTTTCAGGAGATTCCAACATACAAGAAAGAAAACCCAAGAGACATTCATGAATTGATCTTTTGGTTTGACATCAATTTCCATGTGAAGTAGATCAAATATTAACAAAAGAAACGAGTATGATTGAAAGGTAAACGATCGAAATTAAATGGCTTTACATAGATTTGAATTATGCAAAGATATGTGGGAGAATTATTTTGTTGAGATTTTGCTCAACATAAATTCAATCCGTAATTTGAAAAAAAATTACCCTCTAGCAAAACAATGAAACTTCTTATGTTGATACATTTTTAAATGAGGAAAATCAATTTTAGAATTTATTCCGGCAAAATTGGTGAGTTTATTTGGCTCTCGACATTTACCAATTCCCAAGAAATAGGGTTGCTAAGACGCCAAGTATATCTTTTGTAACATAAAATGACCACAATCTTCGAAGGAAAAACATAGCTTTTATATAATAATCGCATGAATTCGGAAATGTCCAACTCCTTCCATCACCACCACTTCCTTCAACAATGGCACATTCTTCTGCATCTCGCCCCTTTGGATGTGGTTTTACCTCAAGTGTTTTTTTTTAGTAAAATGTAGTTTTTTTACTTTGAAGTTTTCTTCGGAGTAAAATGTAGTTTTTTTATAAGTCGATTTTAGCAAATTTCACTTTAAACCTATTGAACGATATTATTGTTTGTGGGGTTTTGAATCATCTTTCATTTCCTTTTTAAGCATATTAAAATGGATTTGATAGTTTTAAGAGATTTTCTATTTAAATAAAACTTATTTGGTTAAATTTTATAATTGACGTGATAAATATTTTACGATTTAAAATTTATGGGTAATTTTATAATTTTACCTAAACTAACCTAACCCTAATCGACGGAGTATATATACCCTTATGAACCCAATCAGTCGCTCACTTTCCCTGTTCATCCTCCCTTTTAAACGCTCTCGCCTGCCTTCAAATTGCCCAGATCCGAGCTCTCAAGCCCCTCCCATGGTGAACCACGAGCCCACACAAACTTTCTTCCTCCTTCTGCCAGATCTCAAACACAAACCTTCCCCTCTCTCTGATCATTTTCCTCAATGTATGAACCCGAAAGGTGAGGCTCCCATGGCCGCTACCACACAGATCTGAGATTTTTGAGCTCCCATGGTCACTCTCGCTCTCGTCCTTTTCTTTTCTCGCTTCTCCCTCAACTCACTAGCTATCGCCGACCGGAACAGGCGCCGTCGCTAGCCCTCTTTTTCTCGTCGAGCCTTTCGAGCCGCTACCTCTTCTTCTTCTTCTTCTTCTTCTTCTTCTTCTTCTTCTTCTTCTTCTTCTTCCTCTACTCGACTATAACGGCCCAAGTTATAGAGCCCGGGTTACGTTTCGAAGGAATGGATACCTTCATTCGGATCTTGCAATTCAAGTATGGGTTGATTCAAATCCAGAGGGTTAATATTTTAAAAGAAGGGATTTCATACCCTAAGGTTTTGTAAGGTCCATTGGGACCTGGTGTTTACACACCGTTACCTGTCCTAACGTCTAATATGTGCAAAACAGTTTAAGTCCAAAACACATGCAAAACATAAATACAAACTTTAAAGTTGTCATGATGGAGTCGGGTCAAAACATAAGTAAAACTATCTCAGAAATCAAGTGTTCAGGTGAAGTTAGTCTCTCCACTACACCATGTCTAAACCCGACAAACAGCATGCAACATATCAAAAGGGTGAATGGTTACCTAAAAAAAGAATTAGGGGGGGGGGGGAAGGAGTCAAGTCAAGCCACGCATGCGTGCCTTGGAGACATTGTTGAGGCCACGTAATATGTGCTAAACCTAAATAAAGGATGCTCTAATTCAATGCGGAATTAAATACACAAGGCATGCTTATCAGGATATGTGTGTGTGTGTCCAAAAAAGCGGTAAATGGCCTAAAGAACCCTCTCCTACCCTTGCACCCATTCTCGTTAGTGCAGGCGCCGACCGCGCTCGATGCTATATACTGTAACATATATCATATCATATCTCGTGTCTTATGCTCATACCATATTTCCTGCTCATGTTTCTTTCTTTCTCATGATATAATTATAAGACCTGATTAGGAACGAACCCGATGGGACTGGATCATCCTATGACCCTAGCAACGACTCTTGGACACACAATTTAACAGCAGTTCTACCAAATGCAAAGAGAAGTCGCATGCTCAAGCATTTGTGCAAACCTAAGCATGCTATTACATGATTATGCAGGATGTAACACCTAACATACTACATGTGTAAAGACCCAAACTTTTAAAATAATATTTTAAGAATTATTATTTAACCTCAATATTAAATTTCCGAGATTTCGGAAATTTATAAAATCTCCGTCCTCAATCAAAATGATTTCTATTTTTTTCAAAGTAAATTCCGGTATGTATCCAATTTCAAATAAATGAATCTTGTTTTGAAGTGTGAACATTTTATGACATTTTAAATTTAAACAGACTTTGTTGAATCAAATGAAGTCGATTTCGGTGGTAGAATTTTATTAATACGAAAATAGAGGATTGATTTTGTAAATTTTCATTTATTCAAGCTAACCCTAATTCTCGGGATATAAAACCCCCTTTCAACCCTAGCCCATCCGTTCCTCTTTCTTCATTTTTTGGATCTGAGGACCGCCCCCCCCCCCCCCCCCCGTCCCCTTCATTTCAGCTCTTCATCCCTCTCTCCTTCATGTTCCTCAGATCTGAAAATTTTTGTCCTCACGAACCCTCAAGCTTCAAGCCTATCAATGGCCTCGTTCGTCTTCATCTCTCTCGAATTCTGCCGCCCCTGCTCGACCTCCTCCCTCTCTTCCTTTCACTGATAGCGGCCGCCATTGGAGAGCTGCAATCGAGCTTCCAGAGCACTGCTCGACTCCTTCTCGTGTATCTCGCCCTCGCGGCCTCCTCGTTCTACCTTCGGAGCCCGATAGTTGACGTTGATGCCGACTCGAACCTTGCTCCTCACATTCCGTCCTCTCTTCCCCTCTCGCATTCGCCCTGGTGAACGGAGGTGGAGGTTCCTATCGAGGCCGGCTGCTCAGATTCGGAGACGCTGCTGGTGAAGACCCCCTATGGCGCCTCAGATCCAGGATCTCGAGCTCTCTCTAACCTCCTTCCGTCTCCTTGCTCAATCCCATATCTGAGGTCCCCAATCCGCAGCCTCACCACCGGTGCTCCCTCAGTGCCTCGCCTCACTTGTCGATCTTGAAGCCGACGCCGAGCAACACCATCAGACCATAGGGCTCCCACCACCAGCCCCACTTGCATGAGTCATGACCCTAGCAGACTTGAAAAGTCCATGACCCAACGTTGAAGCTCGAGCCTCAAATTCAGACCTCCCTAGTTTTATCGGAGTTGGGGTAAAACTCTTAGGCTTGGACGTCGCCCGATTCGATTCGTTTCCATTTAATTAATTATAAATTGGATTAATTGACATTTTAGTTTTCATGCTTGTCAAATTTTTTGTGTTGTTGCTGGGAATGCTAATTGTGGTTTGATGAGTTTTGGTGATTTCCAAATCCTTGCCCTCGATTCATTATCCTAAAATGGTTGTTAGTTATTTTGGACGAGTAACATTATAAATGGATTAATTCAATGGAATAAAGATTCTATGGAAACTTGCTATTACTGGAAACTTATTGTAGTTATAAAATAAAGATAATTTAATTTATATTAGAATATATATATTCGAGTAGTTGTAGAAGTTGTGTTGGTATGATATTTATTTATATGAGTTTCCCTTGTTATGACATCTGACGTAATTCTTATAACATGCTTTGATCTTGTTATGCGCATGTAATGTATGGTACTTGACGACTTGGATTGGACAATTGTTGCCATTCTTGATACGTTTGACTTATATATATTTGTTTGCTACGTATATCACTTATGATGGAAATTATTGGTGCTTTTTGACCTTCGTTTGATGAGGACATGAGATGAGATTATGAGGATTTTCATGGTTATGGCTGATGTTTCATTCTGGTTAGTTGAAAGCTTATGAGCTCATGCTTGAGAACGTTACTCTAGTTGATGGAAAAGTTTATGGTTTGAGAACTGATGAATTATGGTTGTTGATTTGAGAGTCATGATATTCTGACTATAGGACTTCTTGGTTGAGTTGATAAGAAATACTTATGAAATTCAGATTCTTGATATAAATTGTTGATTCTTGCTTAGCGATAATGTTTTCACAAAGTTGACACAAGTATTTTACAGGGACGCTTGTAAAGTACTTGGTCGAATCTAGTGAGAACATTGTGACGATTTTGTGATACTTGTACAAGTATTTCATGGGGACGCCTATGAAATACTTGTAGGGATCACAAAATGCATCGCTTATGTGCTTAGTTGAGATGTTTTGGCATGATGTTGTTCTATGACCTATTTAGTGATGCCTTACATGATGAATTCTAATGATATTGCTCTCTTATGCGAAACTCGTTCAAAAGAGGATCATGTGTGTACACCTCGACTGAAATGTATGTGAATCAATGAATAGACATGGATTGCTTATTCATAAAAGAGGATTTATGTGATTGGTATGACATTGTCCCTCCTACCCTTGACGTGTTATCGTTCATATGTTGTGACTTTATGAGATTTTGTGAAGTTATCGACGTGTTATCGTTCATATGTTGTGACTTTATGAGATTTTGTGAAGTTATGCCATGCACCTCTATCTTGTTTTTATGAACGATGATGGTTAACTATGATGTATTGCCTATGTGGCTACTTGTCATCCTATAATTGTTTAACTTATATAATTGATAACTTACATGTCTCTTATTCCAATAAGATAAATTCTTGCTTGTTTATTTGGTTAGGGAAGGAGACTTGTACAACTTGGCCTTTATAGGTTGAAATAATGAATAGATATAACTTGCTTAGTAATGAAGACAAGAATGATCTCTAAAACGTAGACTTTAAATCTTGATTAAAGGGTTTCCTCCTCTCTAAGGGAAGAGACTCTATATTCAAGCTAACTTGTTAATGGTGAGATTCGTTAAGATAGCAAGATGACTTATTGATTAACTTCTTTGAATTCTTGGTGAAGTTTCATTTGCGATCTTTGAGAACCTCGATAAATTGCCATGATAACTCCTTGTCTCTCTTCAACGCTCTTCTCTTGCCTTTCCGCTCTGGTTTCCTCTAAATTCCTCCCATGTTGGTCACCTATATTTCAAACCTTATGAGTCTAACTTGTTGCGAACTGGTATATAAGTTAGAGTGTTGATTGTCTTGAGGGGGTACAATACTAAAAGGGGGTCTTGATGAGTGACTCTTAGAAATTTGTTGGATGTCATCTTTGGTATCGAGAGTTCTTTTGGCGTCTTTGTTCATTCGGGGAAAATTCATTTGAAGGTCTTTCGTATGGTTGGTGTCCACCCAAAAGTATATTGTTCTCCTAGGAAACAACTAGGCTTCTTTTCGAAATGGGCTATGGAGCTAGTGAGGATGAGTCGAAGTTGCCCTGAGAAACTTCTATTTGGTGATGATTGTAGTCTTGTTTGTGTTTACATGTTGTGATCTATTATTGTGATATATGTTTGTTCTACTTGCACCTACGTTGATATGTGTACCTATCTTACTGCACTTGATCCATCCATGCCTTATATACCTTATTGTAGGATCGTATTACCTTCTATAGTACCCATTTTGTGTTTCCCTTGCCTTGTTATATGATTGGTTTGATTTTCGATGCATTGCTATGTTATCCCCTATACATGTATATCCTATGTTTATGAACACGTGGATCATCTGGTGTTGCTAGTGTCATTTATGATACATGACTTGTGAATTACATGACCTTATTCTCCACATTATTGTTTATTACTCTTCATCATAGACTCAGGATAGTCCTTCCATTCTTCCATGTTACCGCTTGCCCTTTTGGATGCTTAAGAATGTTAGGTATAATTAAATTAGTTATGCTGTGACTGTACGCCCCATTTGCATCATGCCTTTATTATTACTATCACAGCTTCATAGTAAACTTGTTATCCTTGTATGTTCTCATCACATGACCATTAGCTCTTGTCTGTTTATACTTATTAAATGATATCGATGTAGTTATGTTATGATTTTATGCTTTATGTGCTAAGTCTTGTTTAGCTATATATCTCTCACCGCTGTCCCATCTTAACATGTGCTATAACTCTACGATTGTTATATTTTTAAGGACTTCACACGTCGCATGACCACCTGTCCAGATAGCTTATAAAATTATGTGATGATCCTTAGATGAATACAACGTGTCATTCTCTTGTAATATGCCATTCTTGAAAACTATTAATTAATTTGAGGGTAGCCACACATAAACATCCATGACATGATACGAGATCATATCTAGTTATTTGTAATATTCATGCCTTGTTGATATATATATGCATATCATGATGTTTTGTGTAATTTTAGATAGTCACTCCTGTCTCATGGTCATATTATTTTCTTTTACAACCCTCTCATGCTCCTGGTATGTTTTCACTAATCATTTTGGCTTATTATGTGTTATTGTTAGGTATGTTGTACATTGCTCCTTATGTGCACTCCTACTGTGTTGAGTGCTACTCTTATGTGATCTCTACTGTGTTGCCTTATCTATCTGTATCTTAATTGGTATGCATATCTATGTCATTACACTCTATATACCCATGCTTAGTCATCACCGTTTTAGGTACATCGTTCTCGATTATACTTCACCTATATTCATGTTGTGTGGTTATATAATTGTTTTGACTGGTTGCGAATCGTCATGTTAGTGGTTAGACCATAGCTCTGCATGCTTACATCTTGCCATATGTCATTAAATACTAATTGGTAATTAAGTAGTTGAGAATATGATTATGCGATTTATTGCACTCTCTATACTGTTTATAGGATTACTCTTATGATATGGTTGGTTCGACTTATTGTGTATCATCTTGTTTGTTGATAAAGTAGATCTTCATGTACTTACCCCTTGTCATATGTTATCGATAATATGTAGAAATTTCACATCAATGATATGATATGTGGTTCATTGCACTATTTACATTATCTGTATGATCACTCTTGTAATAGGGTTTGGGTGGTATACCTATCTTGCATATTTGCCCTTGTTATATGTTTTATGAGGTTATGATTGCGTATGCATTTTGAATATTATTATTAGATAAATCTTGTTATCTTTCGGCACCATTATACTCTATTTTACATGGACAATAGGCCATAATATTGCACACGCTCACTTTTACCTATTATATGATGTTTTTCTATACTCGTTATGCATGAATAGTTTTAAGCCCCGTATGCTCGCACGTCCACCCCTATAGTTTAAATTGCACTTGCATGTTTATGCACCATATTTTGCTTAAGAATTGTTGATATTATACTATCTACCATGTTGAGTTTATAGTGATATGAAGTATGTGCTGATGCATGCCTTGGTGACACAAATGTATAAAGCACACACTTTACAAGTGGTCTTTTGCCAGTGAACTATATGATATTTCTTTCGTGACGTTTAAGACATGTTGATGTTATTCCTTATATGTTAAGTTTAGTTTTCTACACCATAGTGGCATATAGGATTCCCTCACGCATGTGTTGAATCAATTTAGTATATCCGGGCAACGGATTGTTAGATCTATCTTATGTATATCCATAAATGTTGAACCTTAATAGCAATTCCTAGTCATTATAGGTGATACTCCTTTCTTGTGAGGATTTGTTTTGATAGTAGCATGTGTATGGATATTGTTATGATCATGATAGGTTCTTTACCTTGTGCTTTCCCACACATTATGGCACTGAAATCGTATTGCCATTGCCTCCTGAGGTAGGTCCATGTTAGTGTGCAAAATTACAACATTGTGTGTTTATGACATGATGTGTTACATGATGATTGAGTGATACGATCGTAACCTTAAGGGTTTCTCATGGGCATCAGCGAAATTCTCACGTTTTGTCTTACCAGATACTATCCGAGTCTATCTTCGTGTCCAAAGTTAGGCAAATTATCCCTTAATATTTCTTTCCTTCGGTTATAACTTAGGTCTTGCGTCATCCTTGTATAATCTTCTGTGGTGTGATCAAGAGTGGGTCGTTTAGTTTGATCAGCGTGGTGCAGCGGAAACGTAGTGGGCCAACATGCTGACTTTTACGATGCTGATTTATGCTTTCCCTTCTGAGTGCACATATTTATGATGATTATGTTCTTCTCTAATAGATAAAATGTGCAACCTTCTGTGATTATATGGTGTGCTAATGATGTGATCTGCTGATGATGAATTCTAACATGATGATATTTAAGATATATTAATATTTGAGTTTGATGTTGAGACTGATCATGAGAAATGAACTTAGGAAGTGGAATCTGGGACTAGCCCTTAGAGGTGGATAAACTGTTTGTTGAATCCTTGAAAATCTGGTTGACTGACATAGGAGGAGTTGACTCGAGTTTTCGAAATGTTTTGTTGCTCTTAAAAGGATTTTAGTCTCGAGGACGAGATTTGTTTTTAGAGGTGGATGATGTAAAGACCCAAACTTTTAAAATAATATTTTAAGAATTATTATTTAAC
The DNA here is from genome assembly GCA_963922045.1 of Persicaria maculosa. Lineage (NCBI taxonomy): Eukaryota > Viridiplantae > Streptophyta > Magnoliopsida > Caryophyllales > Polygonaceae > Persicaria > Persicaria maculosa. The sequence continues at coordinate 17,265,289 of OY998257.1, read as the reverse complement.
CTAAATATTAAATTTCCGAGATTTCAGAAATTTTGAAAATCTCCGTCCTCAATCAAAATGATTTCTATTTTATTCAAAGTAAATTCCGGTATGTATCCAATTTCAAATAAATGAATCTTGTTTTGAAGTGTGAACATTTTATGACATTTTAAATTTAAACACACTTTGTTGAATCAAATTAAGTCGATTTCGGTGGTAGAATTTTAATAATACGAAAATAGCGGATTGATTTTGTTAATTTTCATTTATTCAAGCTAACCCTAATTCTCGGGATATAAAAAAACCCCCTTCAACCCTAGCCCATCCGTTCCTCTTTCTTCATTTTTTGGATCTGAGGACCGCCCCCCCCCCCCCCGGTCCCCTTCATTTCAGCTCTTCATCCCTCTCTCCTTCATGTTCCTCAGATCTGAAAATTTCCATCCTCACAAACCCTCAAGCTTCAAGCCTGTCAATGGCCTCGTTCGTCTTCATCTCTCTCGGATTCTGCCGCTCCTGCTCGACCTCCTCCCTCTCTTCCTTTCACTGATAGCGGCTGCCATTGGAGAGCTGCAATCGAGCTTCCGGAGCACTGCTCGACTCCATCTCGTGTATCTCGCCCTCGCGGCCTCCTCGTTCTACCTTCGGAGCCCGATAGTTGACGTTGATGCCGACCCGAACCTTGCTCCTCACATTCCGTCCTCTCTTCCCCTCTCGCATTCGCCCTGGTGAACGGAGGTGGAGGTTCCTATCGAGGCCGGCTTCTCAGATTCGAAGATGCTACCGGTGAAGACCCCCTATGGCGCCTCAGATCCGGGATCTCGAGCTCTCTCCAACCTCCTTCCGTCTCCTTGCTCAATCCCAGATCCGAGGTCCCCAATCCGCAGCCTCACCACCGGTGCTCCCTCAGTGCCTCTCCTCGCTTGCCGATCTTGAAGCCGACGCTGAGCAACACCATCGGACCACAGGGCTCCCACCACCAGCCCCACTTGCGTGAGTCACGACCCCAGCAGACTTGAAAAGTCCATGACCTGACGTTGAAGCTCGAGCCTCAAATTCAGACCTCCCTAGTTTTGTCGGAGTTGGGCTAAAACTCTTAGGCTTGGACCTTGCCCGATTCGATTCATTTCCGTTTAATTAATTATAAATTGGATTAATTTACATTTTAGTTTTCATGGCTGTCAAATTTGTTGTGTTGTTGCTGGGAATGCTAATTGTGGTTTGATGAGTTTTGGTGATTTCCGAATCCTTGCCCTCGATTCATTATCCTAAAATGGTTGTTAGTTATTTTGGACGAGTAATTATAAATGGATTAATTCAATGGAATAAAGATTCTATGGAAACTTGCTATTACTGGAAACTTATTGTAGTTTTGAAATAAAGATAATTTAATTTATATTAGAATATATATATTCGAGTAGTTGTAGAAGTTGTGTTGATCTAACAATGAAATTGATTTCTTGAATGATTCGATTGGGAGTTGTAATTGAATTGATAAATTGCGACTAGTGATGCTTAATGTTCTTGACTAGAAAAATAAGAGTTAGTTAAGGCTTGGTTAAGAAAATAAGATATAAAGGTGCCTTGAAAACTCGTATTTTATATATATAGAAATGATTAGATGTTATGTCATAACCTTGAGTAGCTTATTGGCGTGTCACTTGAGCATATAAACGAGATGACTAAATGGTTATAATATTTAGACTAAATATTGGTGAAGCTCTCTTTGTTACTATGGGATGCGATTATCGGTCTAAAACGATGGTAAGGGTCATAAAGGTGCGACTTTACGGAGTTTTCGAGCGAAAGGAGGAGGAGGGAGGCTTACTGAACCTTCGAACGGAAAATAGGGGAGGAGGAGGAAAATGGAGGCTCGTTGGCTTTGGTGGTGGCTGCTGGTGGCTGGGCTCCGTCTTCGGCCGTCGGGGAAGGCGTGGGAGTGCTCGGACGACTGCTGGCCTGCTGCTTCTGCTCAAAGGAAAGGAGAAGGAGGAGGAAGATGGAGCTCGACCTCTTCGTCGGAAATGTTAAATGTATATTATGAGTTGTATGATTCAAAATTAGGTTGATGTATTTGACATTTCAAATGTTAGTTAAGTTTGTTTATTTTTCTGTTAAAAGTTGTAGTCGATCTCGATAGAGGAATGTTAGTAGTGGCGAGATTGAGTAATTGTTAGTCTGTAGAAGACAATTGTTTGCAGTTTATGTTTTGCTGATGTAGTGGGGTAGTGGGCAGCAGTTTGAGTGATGGTTATCATGGATGTATGTAGTGTTTGTAGATGGTGGTGTGTTCAATATATCATTGGAGTTATTTGCATTTCATACAAGCTCTCTCTGTTTTGGTTTTGTGTAACTGTCATTCGACAGAAAGAGTTTTCTGGGTTATGATCTGTGTCTGTGTGTGTTGTGATCCTTTTTAGCCATTTTAACATTTGGTATCAGAGCAAGGAGCTTTGCTCTTGCTGGGTTTTGAATTCTGGGATTGAGTGGTGTGAGAACAAAACACAGGGAAACACTTTCAGAGATCATTATTCAACAATATGCAAAACAATGGAAATGGCAACGTTGGTAACCCTCAATTGCCAATATTTAAGGGGGTAAACTACCATTTTTGGAGTTTAAAAATGGCTACACTTTTCAAATCTCAAGAGGTTTGGAATCTGGTGGATCAAGGTTTTGAAGACACAGATGTTTTTGAGCCTGATCAGCAACTGAGAGAGAAGAGGAAGAAAGATTCAAAGACATTGTTCATGATACAATCGGCCTTAGATGATGTGATCTTTCCAAGGATAGCTGCCTCCACAACTGCTCATGAAGCCTGGGAAGTGTTGAAACAAGAGTATATGGGTGATAAGAGAGTTATCATAGTTAAGTTACAGGCACTGAGGAAGGAGTTTGAAACCTTAGTGATGCAAGAGAAGGAGACAGTTCGGGTGTTTTTGTCTCGAGTGTCAGGGATTGTGAACCATATGAGAACATATGGAGAAAATGTGAGCAATGAGGCAATTGTGAGTAAGGTACTGAGGAGCCTTACAAAGAATTATGATCATGTAGTTACAGCCATTGAAGAGTCCAAGGATCTGTCTGTGTACAAGTTTGAAGAGTTGGCAAGCTCCTTCCAGGCTCATGAGGAGAGATTGAGTAGAGCAAGTGAGCAAAAGGAAGAAAAGGTCTTCCAGGTTAGAGTTGAGAATCAGAAGAGCAAGTCTGAAGGCTCATCTAGTAGAGGAGGTTTTAGAGGTGGTTATAGAGGCAGAGGCAACTACAGAGGGAGTCACAGAGGCCGTGGTGGAAGAGGCTATGGCAGAGGACAGTTTAGTGGCTCAGGAAGAGGAAATGGAGGTGATCAAGGGAAAGATCATTGGAAGGATTCCAACAGGAATCAAGGTGGAGATTCCAGACAACAGAGAAGTGGAATAAAATGTTATTAATGCAAGAAATTTGGGCATAAGGAGGCTTTCTGTTGGGAGAAGCAAGAAAATGAACAGAAAAGAGCAAATTACACAGAGAAAGCAGAGAATGAGGATAGGTTATTCATGGCCTTATCATCCATTACTGACACAACAAGCAGTTTTTGTTACTTAGACAATGGGTGCTCAAACCACATGTCTAGTTCAAGGAGGTTGTTTAGAGATTTGGATGAATCTAAGAAAGGTAGTGTCAAGATGGGGAATGACAAGGTGTTGCAAGTGGAAGGTAGAGGCACCATTGTAATAAGGAGTGAGCAAGGTGGAGAAAAGCTCCTACATGATGTTCAATTGGTGCATGGGCTTGCACATAATTTGTTGAGTGTAAGACAATTGGAAGGGACTGGTTACTCACTACTTTTTGATGAGGATGCATGTGTGATCAGAGAGAAAAGAACAATAGGCATGACTACGAACAGGATGTTTCCCTGGACTTAGCAGCAAACATGAATAGAGCCATGAGCCCATGACAGTGAAGGAGTGTGAGAAGTCAAGGTTGTGGCATCAGAGGTATGGACATCTCAATGTTCAAAGTTTCAAGATGTTGAGCAGCAAGTCAATGGTTCAAGGGCTGCCTACAGTAAATGAACTTGATTTATGTGAGGGCTGTGTGTATGGAAAGCAATTGAAAGGACCTTTTCCCAGTGGTGAAGCTTGGAGGGCAAGTGAGTGCATTGAGTTAGTTCATGCTGATCTATGTGGTCCTATGCAGACTGAATCACTTGGTGGAAGCAAGTATTTCTTTCTCATCACTGTTGATTACAGTCGGATGAGTTGGGTGTATTTCTTGAGGATGAAATCTGAAGCATTTGAATGTTTTAAGAAGTTTAGAGCTCTCACAGAAAAGCAATCAGGGAAGGCAGTAAAGGCTTTGAGGACTGACAGAGGAGGAGAGTTTATGTGTTTTGAGTTTATGTCTTATTGTGAAGAGAATGGCATTAGAAGGGAACTGACATCACCTTATACTCTTGAGCAAAATGGGGTAGCCGAGAGAAAGAATAGGACTGTTGTGGAGATGGCAAGATGTATGTTAAAAGCCAAGAATGTGCCAAACCAGTTCTGGTGTGAGGCAGTAGCAACAACAATCTATGTGTTGAACATTTCTCCAACAAAAGTTGTCATGAATATGACTCCTTTTGAGGTATGGAGAGAAAAGATGTAAAGACTGAATGTATTTTATATTATTATATTTGAGTAAATAAATAATTATTTTATTCAATCGGTAGAAATGTGAGAAAACCCGTCCTCGAGTGTACGTTTGATTTTAAAAACATTCCGGCATCGTTTTGAGAATTTAGATTTTAACGGATTTAATTCCGCCTTCGAGCTCCGAGTTTTGATAAAATTAATTTAATTCCGTTATCTTGTAATTAGTAAATTAAATTTTAAGTAAATTTGATTTAGACGGGATTCGATCGGACGAGCGGGTTTCGAGCCTTTTCCGCTAATTTGAATTCTTTAGTGGACCCGATTCTTTATTTCTTTCCCTTTTCTTTTATTTCTCTCTCTCTCTCTCTCTCTCTCTCTCTCTCTCTCTCTCTCTCTCTCTCTCTCTCTCTCCCTCCCCTACGGTCCCCCTCCCTCCTCACAACCTACAATTCACACACATCCCTCTGCATACTACCTTCAATTGTAGCAGCAACCCAGACCACCAACCCAACTGCCCTTTTACAGTAATCCCTCCTCCTCCTCATAATTCTTATCCACAGCCCACCTTCATCCTCCCTAAGCCTCTTTTCTCCTTCCATTCTTTCCCTGTGCCGAGAGCTTTGAGCTCCAAGGCTCTTCCTTTAGCCACCACCAACACCATCATCGCCTCCACAGGCCCTCGTCGTCGTCCAGCTCCATTGAAGCCGAAAACAAGGGACTCCGACCCTGCTTTCACAAGCCACAACGAGCAGCTCGAAAATCGTTCCCCCTCCTTCTCCATCCGTCCCCTGCAGCAGTGGTACTCCTCACAACCACCGTGACGTTTTCAAGCAGCCGGAGCAGCTAGAGGACGCCCGGAGGAGCCACGAACAGCCCCCATCGCTCCCTCCTCTGTTCTCGCGGTTTAGGCTCGGTATGCCTTGCTTCTCCTTCCTTTCCCCCTCCAAAAACAATAAAGGTGGACCTTTGAGCTAATTGCTCTCTTCCTAGGTCGATTCCGGGGTCTATACATCTCCAACGAGCCCACATCGACTTCGACGACCTCGAACCTTTCCGACGGAGCTCTAGCACTCCCGGTGAGAACTCCTCCTTCTCTCCTTTCTTTTTCGATTCATCTCCTGGGCGTCGGGAAGGTGGCCGGAGCAATTACCCGTCGCCGGCGAGCTCCGAGCTCTCTCCTCCTCCATTTTTCTGAAGCCCAGCGGCAACAGAAATCTTCTTCCCCTGTTCTTCTGCTACTGCCGACTGGGGAGGAAAGAGGTAGGAGGTGAGGCCCCTCCTTGCCACATCAGCGCCGAGTCAGCGCATGTGCCCCCCTCTTTTTTATTTTTCTGATTTCTGGGCGGGCCTTCTTTTCTCTTCGTGTTTGGGCCTTTCCATTCCGGGTTGGGGCTTTTGGATCTTGGGCTGAATGTGTGGGTTATGTTTTTCTTATTTTTTTCGGTTATATATATATATATATATTTTATGCTATGTAGTGTATATTTGTATGTTAGTTTATATTTCTGATTTTTGGAAAAATGACTATATATAATTATATATTCTGAGATTATTAATATATATATATATATATATAATTAAAAGAGGTTTTAAAAGTAAAATTAGTTGATAGTGGGTTATAAATATATTATGGTTATTATTTTGAGATTCTATGGATAGTAAGTGTTAAACTATTGGAATATTATTATTATTATTTTGAGATTTGGTTAAATTATAAATTCTGGAAAATTATCGTTATATAGTGTTCATTTGTTTTAAAATCGTATTAATTGGATTATTTATATATGATACATTTCACGAGGATTTAAATATGCGAGTTAGGAATTTTAAAAGTGATTTGTTGGTTTTGAATTATAAATATGATTGTGAGCATAGGTTATTTTGATGATTTAATATTGGGATTTATTTATATAATGTTTGAAATAAAATGCCAGAATGATTTTTATAAGGTGATTTGGAGAGAGTTGGTTTTAAAGTTAATGTTTAATGTCGGAATTTGGTCAAGTATGAGTTGAGAAATCATTTTGAATATGAGTTGACTTAATTTGGGATTTATGAGTTTGAAAATATGGTTGGTATGATCTTATCAATGGGTTTGATTGAAAGAATGATTTTGGTCGATTTGATCGTATCGGAAAGATTTTGGAAAACGGTTTTACTATCGGTCGGTTTTGGGGATGTTGAGAACTTGGGTTCGTGGGTATGAATGTTAGTCTGATAGCTTATGGAAATGGCTTGATGATAGGTGTGTATTGCTTTTGGATTGCTTTGGACTTGCATTTAGGCCCTTACTTGTGTTATCTTGCTGTTCTGCATCAACAGGTAAGTATCCTACGAGACTTACTCAGTAACCTAGACCTCCTGCCTGATGTGTCATGTAATGTGTAGTTTTGTTGCATATTAAGCATGCCATGCAGTATCATGCTAGGATTGCATCGAACTGAGCATGTGTTTACTTTGTGTGTTTGAATACAGAACGGTCGTTATCTGTGATAGTCTTAGAGTCTTTGCTAGGGTCATAGGGTAGCCTAGCCCCATCGGGTGCCCTGAGTCTATCGAGTCGATATGAGCATGATATGTAGCCCAGCACTATCGGACAAGAGATGAGATGATATGATATGATATGATTAGCCCAGCACCATCGGGCATGAGCATGATTTATGATATGATGATGAGATATGATATGATATGATGATACCGTGGTGAAGTGCACCACCACGAGGAAATGGCTATGCTATAGCACCGAACTGGCCAGTCTCTGCACTAACGGGAAGGGCTGCAGAGGTAGGAGAGGGATATGCCACTTGGCATTGTCTTGGGCCCTTTACAGTTCTTTTCTGCATATTATATATATATATACTAGGGGCATGATAGTGTGATTTAAATCTTGTACCGCATTAGTCATCTTTTATTTAGGTATAGGCATGTTATGTGGCCTCAGCGCGGTCGGAGGACCCGCAGGCGATCACCGGGCCTGACTTCGTGGATAGTGTTAGGTACCGCTCTTGTTGCTCCTTGCTTCTGTGACGGGAAATCTCTTGGCGAATTGAAGAATCCGGCTAATATATTCTAACTTGACAAATGGCAATCACCCACTTTGTTTTGGTTTTGACCCGGCTCTGCCGTGGCACTTGTATCTAAACCTTGCTCCTGCTTTATTTTCATTTAAATCGAATTTCCGCGACTTTGATTGCTTGGGGTTTGAAATCCCCGTTTTGGAATGCTGATCTTCGAGGTTTGAAACCTCGACCCGTACCTGAATTCCAACATCCGAACGAAGGTAGCTGACCTTCGAAACGTAACCCGGGTATTTATATCCGGGCCGTTACAAAAGAAACCATCTGTTGGTCATCTGAGAATTTTTGGATCAGTAGCCTATGCATTGGTGAATATGAGGTCAAGGTTGGATGAAAAGGCAGGAAAATGCATTTTTATTGGGTATGCAGCTCAATCAAAAGCTTACAAGTTGTACAATCCTGTGAGCAAGAGAACAATTATAAGTAGAAATGTGGTGTTCAATGAAGGAGCGGAGTGGGATTGGGAGAGAAAGAGTGGAAGCTCTATGATAGAAGATGAAATCCATGTGATTCCCATCAGTAGCTCAACAGAGGATGATGATGAATTTGATGATGATCAAGGTGGTAGTGCTCCTCCATCTCCTGTTCCACAGAATAGCTCCTCAAGTAGCCAGAGTTCATCTCCCTCGAGCTCATCCAGTGAGTCACCTCCGAGGAAGTACAGATCACTGGCTGACATCTATGAAAGTTGTGGTTTTGCTTTAGCTGCAGCTGACCCAGAGAGCTTTGAGGAGGCTAAGAGTGAGAGTAAGTGGATGACAACAATGAAAGAAGAGATGAATGCCATCTAGAAAAATGAAACATGGAGCTTAGTTGATCTTCCTCTAGAGAAGAACATAATTGGTTTGAAATGGTTTTTCAGAACCATGTTTTGTAACGGCCCGGATATAAATCGAAGGTTGGATATCTTCGTTCGGATCTTGCAATTCAGGTACGGGTCGAGTTTTCAAACCTCGAAAAACTATCATTTTAAAGTGGGGATTTCAAACCCCAAATCAATCGAAGGGCTGTTGGGTACCCTCATCCTGTCCTATAGACTAAGTCGCGGAAATTCAGTTGAAAGAAACTGCGAAAACGGAAATCAGGTACAACTTGCCACGGCGAGGCCAGGTCAAAACCAAAACAATAAAACACAAGTAGGAAAAGTACTTTATCCAATTTAGCGAGATTTAGGTAGGTTCTTCGGAATCTCCCAGGGGGAATTCCCACGTCACAAAGACATAGAGCAAGCATACCTAAAAACAATTTGTGCGAGCGGAGTCAGACCGAGTCCCCCCAACACACTCTGTCCCACAAGCAAGCATACACATACGCTATACCTATAATAAAGATGCTCTAATGCAGTACGGAAAATTAAATCACACTAGCATGCTCCTAGTTGGAGTAATATGCAGAACAACTATAAAGGCGCCCAAAGAATGCCAAGTGGCATATCCCTCTCCTACCTCTGCACCCCTTCCCGTTAGTGCAGAGACTGGCCAGTTCGATGCTATAGCATATCATATCTCATCATAGCATATCATATCTCATCATGATATCATATATCATGCTCATGTCCGACGGTGCTGGGCTATCTCATCATCATGCTCATACATCGACAATACCGACTCAGGGCAAACCCGATGAAGTTGTGCTACCCTATGACCCTAGCAAAGACTCTAGGACTCAGAGATAACGGCCGTTCTGTTCTAAAACACACAAAGTAACCGAATGCTCATTCACAAGTGCAATCCTAGCATGATACTACATGACATGCTTTTAAATGCATATGAAGCACCCAGTATATCATATGATCACAAGCAGGAGATTTATCTTTCGAATCTGAGTAAGCCCATAAAGGAACTTACCTGGAGGAGTGCAGAATACAAACAATAAACACCAATAGCAAGCGAATCCAGGCAAGTCAAACATTCATCTAGAAGGAAATAAGTAGAATATGCATAAGTCTATGTCTAAACCACACAAGGCGCCCCTATCTATCACACATAAGTTGACATAATCATAGAATATCACATCTTAACATTTCATCCTTATCACCTCAACTCATCTCATCATCTTCCTTATTCATTTCCATCAATCAGCTCATATCGTCACATATCGTCTTATTCTCATATCATCTTAATCCTTCCATTTTATCGTAACTGTCATATTTCATCATGTCTCGTCTTATATATCATCATATAACATCTTCTATGTCATCTTAACACATATCATCACATAATATCATGTAACATCTCATCATGCTTCATAATTCAATTCAAGATTCTAATAGGTCAAACCATGCTTCAATTCACATATATCCATATCTTATTCACATATTTCACATCATGCTTATCGGATTAAGATATCGCCATAAATCATATATCATATCATATCATATCATAGAAATATCAATATATCATAGTTTATACCTAACAATTATCTCATAACATGCTTTATATTCACCTATAAATATAACGCATCAATATCACACATCACAATTTATATACAACAAGTTAGACAAGTCAATTTCCAGAGATTTCCCAAAACTCTTAAAATCAACCTATTTTATTATTTTTTTTATCAAAACAAATCTGACGAGGTTAGAATATTTCTAGAGATCATCTTTTAACTTTATTAAATCCATTTCCATTTCTCATATCAATTTCCAACATTTGAGGACCTTTTCCAAATTCTTTTCCAATTTCAAGTCAAATAATATTATATTTTTAAATCTCTGTTCGTTTAGGGGAGGTAGATTCACTTAAACAAAATATCAAATAAATATCACAACTAAGCCAACTCACTGTTCAAGCAAATAAAATACAAGAATCCCTCCCGATGTAGTGGTAGGGTAATTCAGGATCGAATCCACGAGGAGGTATGTCAGCGCTTCCTTAGTTGCAATCACGATCAAGGTTTCGACTCACGGAGACACTCGATATCGATGTGTCTGGTCCATTTCCAGTGAGTTTCCTACAAAAGACAAAAGCAAAGCAGTCGACGTCGAGATGAACCTCGATATCGATGTTAGTGCTCCATATCAACCTTGCCAGTCGATTTCAATGTCTGTGAAAGAAACTGTATTCGTAACATATGTGTCGGAAAAGAAGTCCGAAGAGCGTAGAATGGTTATAGAAAGATGAACAGAAATAAAAACTCAAACTTTTTGTAAGAATTCAATAAACTAAAAGCTTCCAAGGTCGGGGATTCATGCCACAACGATAATAATGCAAGTATGATGCTAAAGTTATGAAATTTAATGTCTTTCCGTCAAATAACTTTCATTATCAACTTTTAGGTGATTAGAGGCTCTCACAATATGATTGGCTTTCGCTTCAATAATGCAAATAATGAATCTCCTCAACTTTCGCAAAGGATCATGCATAGGATAGAAGACGGAATCGCATAAAAATCATACCTTTGATGCACTTACCCTACATTGATATCGTCGAGCTCACCCCGACCGTAGAAGTGAGTTGACTACTCGTGCTTCATCGTTGAACTCATCATCATCATGTAAAAGAAACTACTTTGTATTGCAAAAGAAAGAAAGTACAACCGAACAAGCCACTCCGCTCTCGCTTCACACCCCACTCGGCCTCTGTCTCTACAAATCTCTGTGATAAAACTCAAAACTGATTGAAAACTTCCTGTGCTTGGATGTGTGTGTATTCAATAAACTCAGCCCTAATGGCCTCTAGATATAGATATCGAACCTCGCTATCCAAGGATTCGAAAACCTATCTTTATTCTCTAAGATAAATCTTAATAAAGGTAAAAACTAAAATTCCCTAGGTAAAACTCACAAAGGATAAAGTCTGGTATAGGAGATAGAAGATCTCGACTTTAGGATAGACGTGCAAAGCTTCGGATATAATTCTATCAAACTCTGAGTCGGATCTTTCTGCATGCAACATCGATATCGACCTTGGGACCTCGATATCGACCTCTCTTTATCTTTATCTCGAGCAGTCCTTCTCTTCCTCGGATTGACACTCGATTTCTATCAATAACTTTGATTAAGGCCACTCGATATCGACCATCAGACATCGATATCGACCTCTTCTGTGTCGACATGCTCTGTTCTCCTCTGCTCGATTTCTGGTCGCTCTGTTTCACTCGTAATCATCGATATCGACCTCTTTAGAAGACTTCGAGTTCTTTTTCCGCTTCTCTTCTCTTGTTCAAATCTCTCCATTTTCATCTCGATTTCTTCGAAATCACATAAAAACTCATGCAGACCTCTATATCTGACAATTATGCATAAACTACACTAATCTTATGTTTTCCCAACCAATATGCATGCAAATGATGATAAAATGGACATAAATGTGCATAGAAAATATGGCAATTTGCGCGCACATCAAACACCCCATACTTATGCTTGCTTGTCCCCAAGCAATACTTTTCATGGTCATTCAGGGGAAGAAAGTAAACCCTCAACATCATAGATTCATTCTTCATATGTCCCTACATTCAATTGCCATCCTCAATAATGTACTAATGTCAACCAAATCCATGCATGTGCATAAAAGCAACATCATACTCATAAAAGGAGGTTTATATGCATAAAACAATTTCGAGCAACATAGCATCAATAATCAAGAGGACTTTTGCAAGCTTATGAGAAGTAGATTGGTAAAAGGCAAAAGGTGGGCTAATATTTGGCCATGTGGTGTTAAATCCGGGGAAATAAACTTTCTTTCCAAAACATTCATTCCACATTCCTTCTTCATCATATTTCTCACCTTTCACTCATCGCTCAATGCTTTTTTTCATATTAATGCTTTTACCTCTCTAACCTTAGCACTGCCTTCTCGCGAGTCGCAAACATGGGTGTCATGAATGGCCCCGGATACTTAGTACTTCGGACTCCTCACCTTGTGTCCCATGTCACTGAACTAACATCTCAACGAGCAGGGTTGACCTACCTTTATCTCCTGAGGTGATCAGATTTTTTCTCACTCATTAAATTTTCCATAATTCAAATTTTCTTTCATTCATGCCAACAACTTCATAAATATGCACAAACTCCATATAACAACTCCAAAGATGACATCCATTTTCAAACTTTGTCCCCGGATAGGGTATAAGGTATCAAAAATGGGCAATATGTAATATATGTGGAGCAATAATGATAATGATATAAGGCTCATATATGGCTTGTGACTTTTGCAAATATGCATAGGTAAGGCTAGGATATGTACTTTTTGTAAGCACTTGTATGAAAATTTCTTAAAAGTCCTCCATCATCTTATCATGCATATGTCAAAAACAACTTCAAATTTTTACCTCGCCTTTATGGTTTTCTCTAAAAAAATCGCACTTCATTGTGACTTCCCTTAACTAGACAATTTCATGTTTTATCTCTAATGAATCTAATTTTGCATCGTAGAGTTCCTTTTTATGCTTCCATGAATCTTTTCTCTTTTTTTTTCAATTTTTGATGGGGGTCATTTTTCTCTTTTTTTTTCGAAAATAAAACTAAATATGCAATGCTTAAAGATAAATATGCAATGCTAAAGATAAAGACATATAATTTAACTAAGTATGAAAATATGCATAAACATGTAAAAACTATGCAATAACTTATAAAAAATTTCAAAAATGCTGAAAATATGCAAGTAAGCCTTTCCCCCACCCCATACTTAAAGATTTCAGTTTCCTCACTGTATTAAAACTAGGGTTAAGAAAGAAACTTACTAAAATGTCACAAATTTCAGGAGTTGAAAAAGTCAACAGTAGAGGTCGATTTCGACCTTTATCATCGAAATCGGCTAGTTCCATCGATTTCTGGCTCAAGCTTCAGGGTGATCCGGCCTCGACCACAAGCTCCTCGGAATCGACCAAGGTCGATATCGAGCTTAGCACTCGATTTTGATGTCTCTGTAAAGCTTTCTTCTTTCCTGCAACTTGTTAAAAAACAAAAACTAAAAAAACACAAACATGCATAATAATGTCTAAAGTCTCAAAGCAAAGTAAAAACTGTCCAAAACCAAAAACTAAGTGTCTTCGTTACAAGCTATAGACTTTAAAGTCGCTAGGCCGACTTCTTCCTTTACGCTCTCAAGGCGGTATCTGCAAAGCCCATGTGGCCTGGGCCTCAAACAACACTCTTTTCTTATCTCTCAGCTGCATTCCGCCTGGATGGATTTGATTCACCGTGAATGGTCCCATCCTCTTGTCTTTGAATCTACTAGGGAACCAATGATCTTTTGATTTGGAGACAAACACCTTATCTCCTACTTCATAATGGCTCGAATCATCATCAGATACCCTACATAAACGCACATGCCAAGGCAAACCTCTTCCAAATAATGATAAATCCCTAATTGAGATGGAAAAGGAGGAATCCGTACCTTGACTTACCTTTTCTTCTTTCTGTGGCTCAGGTCGATTTCAATCATCAGTTGTCGATATCGAGCTCTGTTGTGGTCCTGGAGGTTCTGTCGATTTGGAGTGGTTCTGCTCGACATGATCTGGTCGATTTCGACCTTCAGAGATCGATATCGATGTTCTTCCTCCTTCTTTCTCAGCTTCTGCAGTTGATTTCGGCATTGGGTTGTGGTCGATATCGACCTTTATGCTCGATTTCGATGTTTCCTCTCCTCCTACGTCGACCCCATACTTATGACCTGGCACAGAATCTTGAACTTTGTTAGTCGATATCGACTTACCTGGGTCGATTTCGATGTTCTTTCTGGCTCCTTCATTCAAGATTGCCACGTCCTCCTCCACTTGGGCTTCTATGGCCCTCTTTTCAAGCTCTTCCGGTGTCATACTCCTTACCTTTGCTTCCCCGCATGTGATGTAGACACCATTGATGGCCTTTATCTCTATTGGCCCTTCATTGTTCCTCACCGTCTTGTTGAAGGCGTACTCTATCACTTCGTCACTGATGGTGAACGAGAGCAATCCTTTCTTCACGCTTATGTTGGCATCGACGGTTGATAGGAATGGCCTACCTAAAATAATGGGACAAGCAGGGTCCTCTGCCATATCAACAACTAAGAAGTCAGCAGGGACAAAGAATTTACCTACTTGCACTGGCACATCGTCTACCATCCCTGTTGGAATCACTACCGTATTGTTCTCCATGTATAACTTTGCATCAACGGGCTCCAGAGGACCTATCTTTACCTTGTGCCATATGGTTAGTGGCATCATGCTAACGCTAGTGCCCAAATCAACTAAAGCATTAAAGCGATATCGACCTAAGCCTATAGCGATAGAAAAACTTACCTGGGTCCGCCCGCTTCTGTGGTAGCTCCAATCTGTTGCACTCCTCTGCGATCTCAGCAATCGATCGCTTCTTATCCAATATGTCCTTTAAGAACCTTACATATGATGGCATCTCATGAAGTGCTTCGGTGAATGGTATTGAGACATTAAGTCCTTGAAGCATCTTCACGAACTGCTGGAACTTCTTTTCTGCCGGGTCCTTAATCACCTTCTTTGATGGGAATGGCAACACCTTCTTCTTCCATGCGGCTGGAGTTAGATCGACATCGACTGGATAGGTGTCGACATCGCCTGGAGGAGTCGATTTCTGTGGTGATTCAGCTGCTGTGTCGACATCGACTTGAGTATGATCGACATCGACGTCACCTTGGTCGATATCGACAGGGGGGTCGATATCGACGTCTGCTCTGGCTCTTTCTCCTCCGCTTTTTGCTCGAGCGTTTGTTGTTGATGCCCACTCCTTAAGTTTATGGCCGCTATGTGTCCATTAATTTTGCCTTTTTGATTTGGCACAGTTGATCCAGGCAATGCTCCTGACAGTTTGGGTATTTGCTCCGCCAATTGACCCATTTGGGTTTCCATGTTGCGCTTCCAAACGTCTATCTCCCCAAGTCTAGAGTTGATGCCCTACAGCTGAGTATGCATGGAGTTGTTGGCTTGTTTGAACTCAGCATGGTTCCTCCGCATCTCATCAAGAATGATATGCAGGTCATCCTTCCTTGTTTCCGGCTCAGGGTGCCCTGGTGCTCTATATGGTGGGGGATCCCTTTGTTGATAGAATCTTTGATCTCCCCAATATTGTTGATTGCCCCCTCCATAGGAGCCTCTCATCCACTTGGCTTCCTCATGTTGTTCCGCCATAGATACTTGCTCAAGATGTGGACAGGCACTAGTGTTATGCCTTGTTGAGCCACATTCCTGACAAGGTTGATTGTTGCTCAGGAACCTGACTTATTTTTGAAGGCGGCGTGTTTGATCATTGTGGAATTGTTGCCACACATCAGGATCAATCTCCTTTGGAGGCTCATAAAGTGGCATAGATGGGGCAGACCTTGAGTCATAGGCCGCAGCAGTCCCATATGTGTTATCAAAGTTCACGAGCCTCTCAATCGTCTCCGAGGCCTCCTTTGGTGTGAGCTCAATGTACCGATAGGAGGTATAAGAGTTGATCCTCTCCTTATTCGGTGCATCAAGGGAGTTGTAGAAGATCTCCTGGATGACATATGGAAGTTTCTCATGCATAGAGCATGATCTCAGCAAGTCCTTAAAACGCTCCCACGCCTGTGCCAATGTTTCACCTGGCTTTTGTATGAAAGTCGTGATCCTTTGTCACATCATCGCCGTTTTAGATGGAGGAAAGAACTTGTTTAAGAACGCATCCTTCACCTCTGCCCATGTCCTCAGCGAGCGTGGAGCCAAACTCTCTAGCCATTGCAATGCCTTCCCTGCCAAAGACCATCGAAAAGATTTCAGTCTCACATACTCTAAATTCACTCCGTCAGCAATAGTTTCACATAAATCCATGAAAATAGAGATATGTTGCAGAGAGCATTCATTAGGTCTTCCTTCAAAAGTGTTCCTTTTAATTTCAGATAGGAAGTTTATTTTAATTTCATAATTGGAAGGAGGAATTAAAATAGCGGATGCAGGAACATGTAGCGGCGGATGCATGTATTGCATCGCCGTCTGTGGATACTGATTGAGCCGCTCTTGGGCTTGTCTGCATGCATCCTCCTCTCTATCCTCACGGGCTCACTCTGCAGCAGTGGCGGCCCTTTTAGCAGCGATTGTAGCATTGTGATCCTCAATTTCCCTTCTCAACCACTCAATGGTCTCAGCCTGCGTCTCATTATCCGCCATGATTTGAATAACTTTGTTGCGAAGATGGAAGTAACTTTCAGGCTCGGCTATGCTTTCGAAGATAGGTTCGCGATCAGAGCGTCGCATAAACCTACAAAATAAGCACTAAAATAAGATCGTGAGAAAACTTAGGTGGCGATTGATTGCCTCCCCGGCAACGGCGCCAATTTTGTTCGTTTAGGGGAGGTAGATTCGCTTAAACAAAATATCAAATAAATATCACAACTAAGCCAACTCCCTGTTCAAGCAAATAAAATACAAGAATCCCTCCCGATGTAGTGGTAGGGTAATTCAGGATCGAATCCACGAGGAGGTATGTCAGCGCTTCCTTAGTTGCAATCACGATCAAACTTTCGACTCCAGGAGACACTCAATATCGATGTGTCTGGTCGATATCGACCTCGGTTCTGGTCGATTTCCAGTGAGTTTCTTGCAGAAGACAAAAGCAAAGCAGTCGACATCGAGATGAACCTCGATATCAATGTTAGTGCTCGATATCAACCTTGCCAGTCGATTTCGATGTATGTGACAGAAACTGTATTCGTAACCTATGTGTCGGAAAAGAAGTCCGAAGAGCGTAGAATGGTTATGGAAAGTTGGACAGAAATAAAAACTCAAACTTTTTATAAGAATTCAATAAACTAAAAGCTTCCAAGGTCGGGGATTCATGCCACAACGATAATAATGCAAGTATGATGCTAAAGTTATCAAATTTAATGTCTTTCCGTCAAATAACTTTCGTTATCAACTTTTAGGTGATTAGATGCTGTCGCATAAAACCTAAGAGTTACTATCCAATTCATGAGTAATCCAAGTTCACAATATAATTGGCTTTCGCTTCAATAATGCAAATAATGAATCTCCTCAATTTTCGCAAATGATGCATAGGATAGAAGACGGAATCGCATAAAAATCATACCTTTGATGCACTTACCCTACATTGCTATCGTTGGGCTCACCCCGACCCTAGAAGTGGGTTGACTACTCACGCTTCATCGTTGAACTCATCATCATCATGTAAAAGAAACTACTTTGTATTGCAAAAGAAAGAAAGTACAATCGAACAAGCCACTCCGCTCTCGCTTCACACCCCACTCGGCCTCTCTCTCTCTCTACAAATCTCTGCAATAAAAATCAAAACTGATTGAAAACTTAATGTGCTTGGATGTGTGTGTATTCAATAAACTCAGCCCTAATGGCCTCTTGATATAGATATCGAACCTCGCTATCCAAGGATTCGAAAACCTATCTTTATTCTCTAAGATAAAACTTAATAAAGGTAAAAACTAAAATTCCCTAGGTAAAACTCACAAAGGATAAAGTCTGGTATAGGAGATAGAAGATCTCGACTTTAGGATGGACGTGCAAAGCTTCAGATAGAATTCTATCAAAATCTGAGTCGGATCTTTCTGCAGGCAACATCGATATCGACCTTGGGACCTCGATATCGACCTCTCTTTATCTTTATCTCGAGCAGTCCTTCTTTTCCTCGGATCGGCACTCGATTTCTATCAATAACTTCGATTAAGGCCACTCGATATCGACCATCAGACATCGATATCGACCTCTTCTGCGTCGACATGCTCTGTTCTCCTCTGTTCGATTTCTGGTCGCTCTGTTTCACTCGATGTCGAGGTTAATCATCGATTTCGACCTCTTCAGAAGACTTCGAGTTCTTTTTTCGCTTCTCTTATCTTGTCCAAATCTGTCCATTTTCGTCTCGATTTCTGCGAAATCACATAAAAACTCGTGCAGACCTCTATATTTGACAATTATGCATAAACTACACTAATCTTATGTTTTCCCAACCAATATGCATGCAAATGATGATAAAATGGACATAAATGTGCATAGAAAATATGGCAATTTGCGCGCACATCAAGCTCACAAGAGTAAAACATAATATATCATAACCCATTATTTAATATTTATATAAGACATACAAATCTATTAAAACTCATTTTAAATCTCAACATTAACATTATATACTATATTATATTCCAAAATTTTATTATTAAAATAACCCGTACATATTTTATTTCAAAATCATTATCTAAATAAATTCCGACACTTTAGTAATATTTCAAATAGTATATATATATATATATATATATATATATATATATATATATATATATATATATATATATATATATATATATAGGGATTGACGACGATGAAAACCTCAAATTGTGGTAAAAACCCGTGAGGACTACTTTATATCTTGGTTTTTTTGAAACCCGTGCTAAAAACCTCAATCACACGGTGACTTTACAACTCGGTTCAACCTAAAAACCGTGCTAAAAACTCCAGTTTTAAAATAACACATGACTTTATAGTTCGGTCAAACCGAAAAATCGTGCTAAAAAGCTAATGTTTTAAAATTATATAGTGACTTTATAGCTCGGTTTTATTCAAAACCGGGCTAAAATTTATGACTTTATAGATCGGTTCTATTCATAACCGGGCTATAAAGCAAGTGAACCGGGCTAAAAAGTCGGTCCTCACGGGTTTCTACCGCAATTTTTGTTTTCACCGGAGCGCATCCCTATATATATATAGGGTGTGGTTCGGGTGTGCACATCCCTTAGGGTGTGCACTGTGCAAAAATATTATTCGGTGAAATGTGAAACATTATTCGGTGAAATTTGAAGCATTATTCGGTGAAATGTGAAACATTATACCGAATACTGTTATGTTTTTTTTCCATTCAGTTCAGATGAAAACGTCTCAATTACACTGAATAATTTGTAATATTCTACCGAATAATGTTTAGTTTTTTTATTCATCCATTTAAAATAAAAGAAACTTCAAATCCCTAAACAATACTTACATTTTATACGAAATGTTTAAAATTTCACCAAATAAAGTGTTTCACATTCCCCTAAACAATACTCACATTTCACCGAATAATGTTTTAGATTTCACCGAATAATATTTGTGCATAGTGCACACCCTAAAACTTGTGCACAAATGATCCATACACTATATATATATATATATAGGAATTGGATCAAATGAAAATGCCTCTTAAAGTGAAAATGGCTCTTAAAGTGAAAATTGATCTAATTAATGGGTTTGGGGCGCGGGCTGATGTAAACAAAACAAAAAAACAAATGGGCCGAACTAGCCTGTACGGGTTCATCTTCTTCCTCCTTTGCGAGAGCTTTCACCGTCCTTCCCTAGTACCCTCGATGCACCGCCACTCACCCACTTAGATCTGGAGGCGCCGCCAGTGAAGCTCGAAGAAGCTCCGACATCGTCGAGGTCATATCAGGCGCCTCTCTCCTCCCTTGACGAGACCGCCTCTGGATCTCCCGTGCGCCTGAGATGAGTTGCCGATGAATAATGGAAGGGATTCCAACAACCTCCATCGCCGGTAATGATCACCGGCGCCCCATCATCCATCGCTGCTACAGCTGAGTTAGTGGTGCCGAGGTTGATCCCAACAACCTTCTCGCAAACCACCCTCGTAAAAATCTCAGGTAAAATCTCGCAAACCTTCTCCCAACAACATTCGAGGATTTTGTTTCGTTTCGATTATGTGTTGAGTTTCATTCTATATATGCTGGATTGAGTGAGCTTTGTGGATTTGAAATTGAGATTGAGATGAGGTAAATTCATGCCTTCTAGGTGTTTGATAAAATGCTTACGAGAGAAATCGAGATTGAGCTAGTTTTGGTTGAATTCATGCCTACTAGGTGTTTGATAAAATGTCTAGGACAGAAATAATATTCTTGACTGAGATTTTAGCTTCAATTTTGGAGCTTTTGTTTGTGAAATCTGGCATGTCATATACTAGATTTCTTCTTGAATATTCCTCTCCTTGTTATGTCTGAAAGTAGCATCTATCAATAATCAATTCATCAGCAAATGTTGTTAGGTTAAGTAAATTTGTCTAGAGCTTGGAAACTAGGTCATTGAACTAAAGATATGTGCATTGTTCAGTTCTCAAGTGTTTGTCTTAGAAATGCTTATTTGCAAGATTATCATTTTAGCGATATCCTGAAGATTGATAAATAATGGACAGGAAAGGGCAGGAGTATTCGCCTTTGTCAATATGTGTGGCTGCTGATGAGGGATGCTGGTAATGTCACAACAGATCTCCCATTTATCAATCTCGTGCATATAGTGTGGCTGCTGGTGAGGGCTGAAATCACACTGATTTGGTAAAGTAGAGGTACATTGTTTTTGTGTCATGGAGTTTGTTACGATATATTCACGATCAATCTAGATAAACTAAAGCAATAAGCTGCCTTGAAATAGTTTCACTATTAGAGAGCCTGTTAAAGCAAACCCAGGTCATGATTTTGTAAAAATGTTATATCAGATGGCGGAAAGCACTCATGTTGATGCAGTTTGGCCCGGGTGGGGTCATGCGGCAGAGAACCCTGAGCTTCCGGATGCTTTGCTTGCAAAGGGAATTATATTTCTGGGCCCCCCTACCTCGTCAATGGCAGCTCTTGGAGACAAGATAGGTTCATCATTGATAGCTTAAGCTGCAGATGTGCCTACTCTTGCATGGAGTGGTTCTCATGTATGTGTATCTCTCCTCGTTTTTTTTCTTTTAATCCATTTGAAATTAAGGCAATTGCAGAACTGTACATGATTAAATTACTTTGAGGTGAAAGTGCCTGCACAGAGTTTCCTTGATACGATTCCTGATGAAATTTACCAACAAGCTTGCGTTTTTAGCACCGAGGAAGCAGTTGCTAGCTTTCAAGTTGTTGGTTACCCAGCAATGATCAAGGCTTCATGGGGTGGTGGAGGCAAAGGAATTAGAAAGGTAATTTTTGCTTAATATTAGTTCTTTGATCACTCACCAATAATTTTTACTTTGTTTTTAAATTAACAATTTGATATATTAAATTCTTCTGTTTTATTTGCTTGTCAGAAATAGCTTGCAGCTACTTAAGCAAAAAATATTATTTGCTTCTACGATTATAGGTTGTTTAATATTTGGCTTTTACTACTTATTGACTTCATATTGCACAATTGGTATCTAAAATTGCACTAATATATCTTATTTTTGCACTAAATATAGTTCAAATTGCATAATTGTATTCTAAAGTTGCATTAATATGTGTGATGTGCCATTAAAGCCTATTAGCTCAAAATGGGAGAGCGATGTGCTATGCGCAAAGACGCGGGTTCAAATCCCGCATAGGCTATTCATAAGTGTCTTATTTTTATTTATGTTCATGAATAAGATTAATTTTCAAATCAAATTTCTAAAAATCAGATTTTAGATTTCTAAAAAAAAATCAAATTTCTGGAACAAATATATGGACATCTTAACTGAATTGACAAAAAAAATAGAAGGTAACTAGTTAAATCTAATCTTGCTAATTCATCACATGCTAAAATAGCATTATTAAAAGGGTAATTTTCAATTGTGCAGATTTAGAATACAATTGTGCACATTTAGTATACAATTGTGCACACAACAATTACTAATATTATAACGTTCAAAAGTAAGATACAATTGTGCTGATTTAGAACACAAGTGTGCATACATCAATTACTAAAAAAGAGTGAAGGAATCTGGCAGATCTTATCTCAATCAATTGTGCAAAAGTAAGATACACTTGTGCAGGTTTAGAATACAATTGCGCAAAAGTAAGATACAATTGTGCAAAAGTAAGGTACGCCAAAAAAACTCCCAATCTCATCACCTTTCTCAAACTAGCTAAGAATTTATTTTCAAAATTAGATTATGAAGTGTACAATTAAGATTATAAAGTGCAAGAATAAAATGATTAAGTGCAAGAATAAAATGATAAAGTGCAAGAATAAGATCATAAAATGCACAATTAAAATTATGAATTGCACTTTTATCCAAAAATAATACAAACTATTAACATTAAGCAATTCAGCCTATGTAGGAGTCGATTTTTACCAATAAAAAAGATTTGGCCATATATTAAAATTAAGATTATGAATTGCACTGATTGCATGATTTTGGATTTTGTAGAAATTATTTATTTTTGAAATGTCAAATTTTACCAATAAAAAAGATTCGGCCATATATAATATTTTGGAGGGGTAACTTAAGAAGACAAAATTGTGAATTCATGGTTACATTACATCTTCTTAAAGAGGAGTTGCTTGAGCAGTATATATAACTATATAAGCTGTACAATCCAGCATAGCTTGTCATAAAGAACATCAAAGTTAGGGCAACTCAGAAATGGAACATTTGAGGTCCTTATTCGAGTTTGACTCGGCTTGACATTCTAAAGTCACAGAATTTACAAAGTGACTTTGGAGAATGAATGACTGCTGCATTGTGAAAGATGTCCAGCAGGCAGCAGGACATAGCCAGTTAAAAACATAGTAGTTTTAGAGTCCATAATCCCATTGTTCGATCCAACTCTGCCCACAGAGACATCAAACAGCTATAAATATGCACAGATTCAACTAAAAGACTTGGATCTGCACACCCTTCCATCCTCGTGCTTGGCTCTTAGAAAAGCTAAAGATTCACCTTAACCACCATTAAGATTTGTAGAAATAGAAAGACAGCGATAAAATTTTGTTACTGCATTAGATGATTTTGAACCAAATGAGCTCTTAAGAGTGCTATAGAAACAATTACCATCTTGCTAGGCATCGAGGTAAGATCATTTGAGTTTGGTGCAGCAGGGACGAGTGCCACTGCCCATGCTGTAGCCCGGTTTTCAAGTTTCGTAGGAGGTGCTGATGTGGTAGGTTGATCAGCTGCGACAAAGAACAGATGGATTTCAGCATTCACATTTTTATAAGAATTGTGCACATACGGAAGTTTAGACTTAGATTCCTGTCATATATTTCTTATATACTGATTTCAAGTTGAATCATCATTGATGGTCGTATCATTACCAACAGGAACAATCGTCAGAGCCAAGGCTTTATTCTCGACCGGTGGAGGATCATCCAAATCCTGTCACAAAGAGTAGATGATTCAAACAGAAAACTAGACATAGGATCATGAACAGAAGATTGGAGTTGTTTTAGTCATTTAACAACAGATTAAAAGTGCCAGCAATCACCTTTTCCTCTTTAACTAGATTTGCAGGAGGGGCTGATGGTGAGCGATCTTCCTTCGCCTCTTCAACACCTCTATCCTCAATCCAGGAATCCAACCAAATACATATACAGAAAAGGTAAAAAAATTTAAAAAGGCATAGAAAAGCAAGACGCCATACAATTGGATGAGGAAGCAGCTCACCAAAGTTGTATATATTGTCTCCCAACAATGCTGACAATGACAGATCAAAAGCAAGGTCCTGGAAACATTAAAGAAAAGATGAAGCACATTACAAAAAGAAAAAAGAAAAAGAAAAAAAATCAACCGCGGTTGGCAGAAGCTACGATTCATACGAAACCTAATCAGTTTAGGAGCAAAATAACAAGCTTCAGTAGATACCCAAGGCAATTCAACTTTACTCACAGAAATGAAATACATTTGATAGATCATTAAATACATTTAACCTCCACCATATAGTTTTCAAAACATGATTAATCAATCACAAACCAACTTAGCAAAATTCTCAATAATCCAACAGTCAAAAGCTAACATCAGCAACCATTATTCATAGGCTAAAGCCTTATAATCAAACTGCCAGCATATGATTTCTATGATAATTAATACAAACATAATCTCGGGATATTTTCCCGAGATATTACCTCAAATATTCCGGGCGTGTGTTATATTTTTTGCTTCGGAATATTTGTTTTTATCACATTTTTTCATCTACCCCTAATATTCCGGTTTTGTGGATTAAAATTCGTGATATTAGGTCTTTACTCATTAATTTTTTCTTTCCCCGACCTTGAAAGGCATAACATCACGGATATAATAGGTCCGTGATATTAGAGTTATGTGATAAAATTGAACTTTTGTACTAGTGCTTCGAGTGAATTAAGTTATTTATGCACATTATAGTTTTATGCATGCATTTCATAATCTTATTTTTGCACATTATAATCATAATCATGTACCTTACAATTCCAGTAACTGAATCACTAGACAAGTATAAGATTTTCATGAATATATATCTCCTTGCACAGATGTGTAATCTCAGCATGGAAATCATCAAGGAAATACTTGTCCATTTGGTCCCTTGGAGGCGCCATCACCTGATGAATAAAAAGTACATTTCTTATCTTCTTTTTCTATTTCTGCAGAGAATAAAAAGTACAATTCCAAGATCAAGATGAAAATCATAGGTCTATGTATACAAGATTAAATATCATAACTTGGAAGTAGACATCCAATCAATTTTGTACATACCAAGTTTATCCACCTTAAGCTATTTGTCTCCCCTAGCAATATACCCATTTTACTCAAAGCATTCATTTTGCAATCTCACCATTTTACTCAAATATGATTTTTGCAGAAGGAGCAATAATTCCAAAAAAAAAGGAAAATCTTACAGTTGACAAGCCAAGAGCTTGATGTTCATCCCTGCAGACTTCCGAAGGATATGCCTCTCAGGTGCACAGTTGGCTGATTTTTTTTTTCTGAATCAAGATATCATAAATTCATATACCTTCCCATAAAAAATGGAAGAAACTTGATATATTCACTACTCTTCAGTCTTCACAGATTTGTATCTATGTGAGTTTCAGTTTCCAACAGGAGGATGCAAACAATATTCGACCTTTCCAAAGAAAAACTAAGAGGAAATCAATCACAATAACTATGAATCACGGTATCATTAATGGGGATTATCCAATTTGCTGCTATGCTTCTTAAACTATGGATTTGTGTACGAATTAGGGGCAACTAGAACACCAAGAAAAACCCTAACACTCAATTTTGTACTAAATTGAGGCGCTAAATTGTAATTGAGTCACTAAAACTTATGAATTGGGGGGAATTTTGATTAATTGACCACAATTTCAACGTTACCGAGTTGGATGAACGGCCATGGAAGAGTTCGCCGACTCAATTGAACCTCCGAGAAGGCCAAATCGAAGGCGAGAGGGAGGAAGAATCTCTTCACCGATGTTCTTCTGTCCCTCGGTTCTTCATCCGTTCTACAGTCCCAGCGTGCGGGAGAAGACGTCCGGGCGGGAGAGGGTGGAGCCGGAGTCCAGGTCGGCGACGCGGATGAGAAGACGACAGGCAGGAGAGATCGAGCCTCGAGGTCTGAGAAGACGCGTGCCAGGGGCCAGGGGAGAGGAGAAGAAGGAGAAAGTGTTTTTTTTTTTTGCCGGTCCAGTCCGGTTCGTTCCTATTTTTTTTTAATAAAACCCGCGTGTGTCCCCTTGTTTGATTAATTTTCATTTTAAACCCTATTTTCACTTCAAATATCACCAATAATTAAATAAAATTGGTTAACCAAAATAGTCCTCACATTTATTTTAACCCAACCCTTTAAAAGAAAGCCCAATGCCTAGATCTAGCCCAACCCGGGTCCGGCCCAAAAGTCAGAACCCAAATCCCGATTTTATTTTAAATGGACCAAACCAGTTTTATTTAAATAAAACATGAACCGGATCCCCTAAAAAAAACTGAGAACCGAACCCCTAAATACCACTGTTCATCATCCCCACAAAAGACCCCTGTGTTCGAACAGAGAGAAAAGAGAAGGAGGAAGGGCGCGCCGGAGACTCCTCGCTGCCATCCCGACCTCTCTCATCGACCTTTCCCGACACCACAAACCCGAAGACAAAAAAAAAAAAAAACGAAAATGAGGAAATGGAGAAGATTCGAAGGCTAACCGAGGGCCCGAGATTTCGCCGAAAAACATCGTCGGAGTGCGATTTGGCGGCGTTGGGGTTCGATCTGCACTTGCTTGGCTTAGGAAGGAAGAAGGGGTGGGGGTCAAAGCTTGTCCTTTACTCGGTTTGGAAGTAAAAGGAAGGAAGATGAGGCCTTACCGAAATTACCGAACTCAAAACTGGAAAAACAAAGGAGGGAGGAACGACGGTGGAGCTGCGGCTGGCTCCGGCTCTTCTGGGATGTCCTGGGTTTGTGGACGCCAAGGAGGATGGGAGAAGCGCTCCTGCTGTTGTCGGACGAAGGAGGAGGTGTGTGGTGTTTGAACTGGAAGCAGGGGAAGGATGGAGTTTGGTGGTGGCGTTTGGAGTGGACAGAGGAGATGGATGTGGTGAGCTGGTGTGTGGTTGCGTCGATCAAAAACCAAAACAAAGGCTTACAAATTCGGTACTCAGGTCGAATTGAAAAGGAGAAGGAAGGGGGGGAGTGTTTGGAGGTGTTTAAAGGGGAAAGAAATGGTGTGAGGTTTGTTTGAAAGAGAAAGGAGAGAAAGGAATGGGGATATGTGAAATGGTGAGCTGTGAGGGGGATGGTAAGGTTCTCCTGAATTCACAGCAATGGGTATCTGCAAGTTTGATTTGAAATAGGTCAAGGGAGCAGATTTGGCGTGATTGTGTTGCCCGAAATGGAGGAGGCAAGGGCTGGGGGAAAAAGAAGGGAGATGGAGTGTTGAGCCACAAAGAAGAAAGAAGAGGCGTGGTGGCACAGACAAGAAGAGGAGCTGCACTTCTCTGAGCCCGAATGCAGATGGGAGAAAATGGGGAGAACAAAGCAACAAGTGGTCCCCATCTTGAACTCAAAACACCCGAGAAATAAACCCCGAAACCCGCTCGTTGGACCTTATCCTGATTCGACTAAAATAACGCTTAAATTTCCAATTACGAATTTAATAATGAAATTCAAACATTATTTAATTTTTTTTGAATTTTCGACATATGAAAGCGGAATAAAATCTATTTTGCATAAATCTCAAGTTTGCGTCGGAATTCGCTTCGAATGAATTAAAATACGAGTACTAAAGGGAGGACGAGGAATTTCAAAATATCCAAAATCTGCGAAATTAGATCAGTATTAAATCCATATTTAATAAAATAATATTTTAGAATTCGAGGTCTTTACATGTTTAATACAGATGGGAGTGTTGCTAAGTATAAGGCAAGGTTGGTTGCCAAGGGATATTCTCAGCAAGAGGGAATTGATTTTGAAGAAACTTTTTCACCAGTGGTAAGGCTTGAGACAGTGAGAGTGGTTTTGGCCTTAGTTGCTCAGTGGAAGTTGAGGATATATAAACTTGATGTGAAATCTGCATTCTTGAATGGTGAACTTCAAGAAGAAGTGTATGTTGAACAACCTAGAGGTTTTGTGAAAACTGGTGAAGAGATCAAGGTGTTGAGAGTAAAAAAGGCTCTGTATGGATTAAAGCAAGCCCCAAGGGCTTGGTATAGAAGAATTGACTCTTTCTTTGAGAAGAGTGGGTTTGACAGAAGTGAGAATGAACCTACTTTGTATGTGAAAGGAAGAGGGAAGAAGGACTTCATTGTGGTGTGCCTTTATGTAGATGATATCATCTATTTCAGTTCCTCACAAAGGATGCTGAATGAGTTCAAGAAGTCCATGATGGAGGAGTTTAAAATGACAGATCTAAATGAATTGAAGTATTTCCTTGGATTGAAGATAGATCATAAGGAGGATGGAATCTATCTGTGTCAGGAGAAATATGCCAAGGATATGCTCAAGAAGTTTCATATGGAGGGGTGTGACATAGCCTATGCACCTATGAACACCAATGAGAAACTTCATAGGGAGGATGGCACTGGACTTGCTGATGAGAGGCTGTACAGAAGCTTAGTTGGAGGTTTGAAGTATCTTACACATACAAGACCTAACATCACTTATTGTGTGAGTGTTGTGTCAAGGTATATGCATAGTCCATCAAGGCAGCAACTGGTGCAGCCAGGAGGATCCTCAAGTATATAGCAGGAACCTTAGATTTTGGAATTTGGTATGGAAGAAAGTACGAGTTCAAGCTCCAGGGTTACACAGATAGTGAATGGGCAGGGTGTTTGGATGACAAAAGGAGTACCTCTGGTTCAGTGTTTAGCTTTGGTACAGGAACTGTCACCTGAAGCTCAAAGAAGCAAGAGATTGTGGCCTTATCTTCATCTGAGGCAAAGTATGTGGCTGCAGGAGCAGTTGCAAGACATGCTCTATGGTTAAAGAAGTTACTTGTGGATTTGGGGTGCAAACAGAGTGAAGCAACTGAACTCTGGTGTGACAATAGATCTATTATTGCAATGACCAGAAACCATGCATTTCATGCAAGGACAAAACATATTGATGTTCAGCGTCATTTCATTCGAAAGTTGGTTGCAAGAGGTGAAGTTGTGTTGAGGTTCTGTGGCACCAATGAGCAAAATGCAGATCTGCTTACGAAGGCTTTATGCACAGCAAAGCACCAGTTCTTCATGGAAAGAATTGGGATGAGGAAGTTTGAATCAAGGGGTGGTGTTAAAAGTATATTATGAGTTGTATGATTCAAACTTAGGTTGATGTATTTGACATTTCAAATGTTAGTTAAGTTTGTTTGTTTTTTTTGTTAAAAGTTGTAGTCGATCTCGATAGAGGAATGTTAGTAGTGTCGAGATCGAGTAACTGTTAGTATGTAGAAGACAACTGTTTGCAGTTTATGTTTTGCTGATGTAGTGGGGTAGTGGGCAGCAGTTTGAGTGACGGTTATCATGGATGTATGTAGTGTTTGTAGATGGTGGTGTGTTCAATCTATCATTGGAGTTATTGGCATTTCATACAAGCTCTCTCTGTTTTGGTTTTGTGTAACTGTCATTCGACAGAAAGAGTTTTCTGGGTTGTGATCTGTGTCTGTGTGTGTAGTGATCCTCTTTAGCCATTCTAACAGGAAAACAGAGGAGGGTGCTGGCTACTGGCGGCGTGAAGGAGGAAAGGAGGGCGATCTGGTGGTGCTCGGAGGAACAGAAAATGATGGTGGTAGCTGGTGTTTTGTTTGTTTTGAATCCTAAGGAAAAAGGGGTGTTGTTTGAGCTTGTCTAGCTACGAAAATAGAGGGGAATGGGATGATTGAGGGAGGACAAATGGGGGGAGGAAAGTGAAAGAGATGGGATTTGTGTGAAAGAGCAAAGAGATGGAGATGGGGAATGGAGATGTGAATATGTTTGTGTGTTTGAAAGGGGAGCAGAGGAAATGGAGAAGTGGGGTGTCACTGTGGGTTTTGACATCAAATGAGGGAGAGGAGTGGGCTGTAATGAGGCGTGGGTAGTATCTACTGCTAGAAATGAAGGGGCAAGGATGGTGGGTGTTAGAATTAGGGGTTGTTAAATACACCGGTAATTTTTACTGGATACACTGTTAATATGCGCGACCTCATGCGGACCTAGCTACGCTATGAGTTGCGGACTACTTTGGACGCTATGCCAAATAGCGGTACTAGTCCGCAACTAGCTGTACTAGTGCGCAACAGGTTGCAGACTATTGCGGATTACATTTGGCGGTATGCCAAACACCGTAATCTTAGAGAGATACCACACGAGGTATGCCATACACCATAGTTGTAGCTCCTAAAACTCCGTAAACCCACGTGCACAAAGTCAGATATCTTTTTATTTTCGTACAACTACTTTTTTCACTGTATATACCTTAGACATGGTAAAATAACTTCACATAAAGTTGGTTAAATACTAACCACTCAATTATAAATAAAGAGGGTAAGGAAATTAGAATTAGGTAAGAACGTGACGAAAACATAGAAAATCACATATAATCCTCGGAATAAGTGTTTGGGAGTATAGTTGTCGTAAGTATGAGATAGTATCACGAGTTACACATAGGAAAATCAAAATGTAGAAAGGAGGGGGGGGGTCCATCTCGAAGCTAAAAGAGACGATATTGGTCGATTTGTCTGGTAAAGGGTTGATCCCATCAAAAAATGCTTCGTTGTCGAAATTGGTACCACTTAAGGTATATGGGTGGGAGCGGGGAGTCGTCACGTAGCCATGCCTGTGGAAAGAGTAAATTGTATGAGTCAGTATTTGTGGGTGTGACGTCGGGAGAAAAATATGTAATGTAATTTGTATCTAATCGCCACCCAATGGGTTTTGTTGTTGACGAGGCAGATTGCCAAATTTGCTTTCTGTGGGGGAGTAGTTGAGTCGCGTGTAGTGAGAGGGAGTAGAAGCATCGGATAGTTCTTACTGAGGACCATCAACAGCACAAGGAATCTGGTGGCGAAGACGAAACCCATCATAAGACACTCCTTCCAGTACCGTCGCTCAGCTCACGGGCTGACGAAGGTGCAGTTGAATATGTAGTGGTCTAGTCGTGGTTCGTGGTCATAAACTTGTCGATGCTCAGTTATCTCCTTTGCGAGGGCAAGACGAACTTCTTTCCATTGGTCCTCTGGCATACCAAGGAGCTCAGCAAATGCCCGATATCCACAATGGCCATCCGCACCGACGTTCTTCACTCTTATGATGAAGATTGTCATAAATGGGTCGATGTCATCGTATGTCCAGAGGAAATTCGATTACACAACCAATACGGTAGGTGTGGCATCCGCGTCGGCGATATTGGAAGTTGCCTCGTCATCGCGCAACACATCTGCGGAGATGTTCCGGTCTCGTCCACGACCGCGACCACGCCTGCGGCCTCTTTCGCATGGACGCGGTGATTGGGCCCGCTCCTGGTGTCGTTGTTCAGCCGATTGCGTTCTCTTCCATGCCAATGAGTTAGTTTGACAGGGGTTACGATGCCCTCGTTCCCGAGCTCTGCCTCTTGTTAGCTCAGGGGGCTCGGGTGGAACTAGGTTGGTGGTGGAAGGGAATTGGCCGTCGGCGAGAGTAGTTGCCACTCTTGCCAACTCGGCCTTGGGTAATTCACCGCGTTGGTATCTTTAGAGAAAGTTGTTGATGGCGATCTGAGCCTCAGTCATGGGGACGGAATCCGATGTCGAGTCCTCTTGAACGCCATTCCAATCCAACTACTTCCAAAACATGTGTATCTGGCTCGACATAATAGGTGTACTATCTTGGATGCAACGGTATATGTCGTGAGTACATGGTATCCCGTACGCGACTCTCCAAAACTGGTCGGTGCACTCCGGCTCCGATGGAGTGGTTTGAACCTTCTTGTATAGTGCTTTGAGGATGTTGAAGCATGGCTTAGAGATTCTATCTCATACACGACAAAAAATATCAATGTTGTGCATGCCAGTAGACCACGTGGTGCGGTCTCCTATGGGAGAGTGTAGAGTATTTTTCAGGACTGAGTGGGCGGACTCGATCCTTAAATGTAAATTTCAATTGTCCAACTTAGTAAAAATTTTACGCGTGAGTACGTAAACGTAGAGGTGGAGGAGGGCAGTGGATGTAGTACCTGTTCGTGGTCGTCGTTCCAAAGTGAAGGGCGGTGTCCGTCCAAGATCTGACAATGGAGTCTCGGTAATACAGTAGCCACGCGGAGGAAAGATACTCCATCAATCCTAGGATGTGGTGCTACTTGGCATATATCCAGCGCCGCCGATGGTCGTACGACTCGGGGGATCTCGACTCGAACAAAGCTATACAGTCGTTCTTGAACTTTCGCGCTGCGTCCAAATCACGCGTCCGTTCGAAGGCCGCTTGCTCGCACCCTCGCATAACATGGACCCAACATAATATATGGTTGACATTGGGGTAGACTGTGTCAATTGCACCAATAATACCAAGCTCTCTGTCAGTGATGATAGTCTCCGGTGTCTTGTCTCGGTAAAGGTATCGGAGCTATGTGAGGGCCCAGGCGTAAGAGGGTGCGCACTCATCACAGATAAAAGCGAAAGCCATGTTGAAGTTCATCCCCATGCATGTGAAGCAGATGACTCAACCTAGGACTTTTTGTACATTAATAGTCATCGGTGGACACATCAAAAAGGTTAGGTAATTTCCGAAACAATAGTAACAACAACAGTTAATGAGAAGGACATGAAGACGTACTGGTTGGTTTTGTACATACTGTTGATAATGACGACTTATGGAAATAGTTTCACCAAATGCATGGAGTTCGGGTGGCTTAAGAAAAGACCTCCTATCAAGTCAGTGTCAGGCCTCCTCCTTACAACGTAGAAGTAGTTTTTGGCCTTCATCTGGTAGAGAACATCATGCGTGATGGTTCTATCACCTCGAGCCTCTACCTTAAGCTTGGTCTTGGCGTTATACAGCTGAAGTCGCGATGTAACACACCCCTCTTATGAGTGCAACAATGAATATATCGACTTTGGCGGTGTCCATGGGCCGATAACATCTTCATGACCTCCAATGCATACGGGTGGATACACCCACGATATGGGTGACCCGGTAGAATATCTGGAAGGTCGTAGTTGTGCGTTCCAAATAGAACGTACATGTGCCACTTTCCGGGTTTGAACTCCCGACCCATTAAGGAGAATGGAAAGTTTGTGAGTTTTGTGACACCCTTCTTCGTTGTCTCGCTGCGTGCCCTACGTTCCCTGACCTTCTTCCTCGGGGCATACATATCGAACTTCTCACATGCGAGAAGTATGCTACGGAGGTGCCGTTCGGTTGATGGCCACGATCTCTTGAGCACCAGCACCATTTTTAGACATTACAAAGTTAATGAGTTTACAATCCTAATATGCAAAAGCCTTGAATTTAGAATGATTGGATTTTGATAAGTTTATAATCCTAGATATGACAAGGCTTGAATTTTCAATGAATGACGAGAAACCACTATCATAACAACCAAACAAATATAAGTATACTTTTCTACAATCCACTGCTAAGATGAAAGTCGTAGCTAAGTTAAAGAAATTTGTTCAAGGCCAATATCTCAGTACGCACTATAAATTTCGTCCCACCTTTCAGAGGGTCCTGCGGCCGCCACTTCATACATACATACATACATACATATACACACATACATACATAATATTTATAGACTGTATTAGAAAATAATCAATCAAAATGAAGATCAACTCACCTCTTCCTCTTCTCTCTTTATTTACGTTTTCCCTTCTTCTCTCTTAATGCTTGCAATCCTTAATTTTTCCTTCCTCCAAAATTATATCAATCTTTAATGAGGTAGTGATAATTTTTTCATCATATACTATGAGCTCACTTTTTAAGTTGATAGATTTACAAATTACTCGTATTCATTTTCCCTCATATAAATAGTCATAACATACATTAATTGTATAAATCTGTTAAATAAAAACCGCACATGGTGCAAGTTATTGAGCTAGTACATATTCTAAACATCTATTTTTATATGTTTATAAAGTTTATTTTGAAAATCATGTTTAATTTTTTTTTTATAATTAAATTTTATAAAATAGTATGTTTTTAATTTTTAAAAATTTTGAAAACATGATTTTTCAAAATAAAAACTTATAAACATATTAAAATGGAGCTTTAGAATTTGTATGTAATTTTTTAAATTTTTTTTAAAATTAAATAAATGTGAAAATAATTTATTGGTATATTGAGTGTTGTAGAGGATTTGGATTGACAAAGAAGGGGAGAGAGAGAAAAAGAGGGCCGGGTTGAATGATGTTTAATAAAAGTCGCTATTTCATACAGACTCTGTGCTATATATACACACACACACCACAAAGTTTGTATGAAATAGCGACTTTATTATATATATATATATATTTATAATCCAAAAAAGATACTCATAAGGCGCAGTTTAAAACCGCAATTGTATTATTTTATTATTTTTTTAAATCCTGGCTAAAGACTATTTATAACGACTTAGTCTCATTTTGTTTATTTTCCAAAATATTTTGTTTCTTTGATTATTTTTCAATTTTTTGACTAATTTTTAAAAAAAAATTCAAAAATTGCATACAACAGAAGCAAAGGGGCATTACAAAGACACATCTACAACCTTGTTATTGATTATTGTTCACATCCAACCCGATGCAGGTTACTACTTGTTTTGATCATTATCCATGGATCTGAGTTTCTTAGAACTGGCGGATGAAGTCGTAAATGTGCTTACTGATCTCCTCTGGCTTCTCTTGTTGTAGGAAATGTCCGACTCCTTCCATCACCACCACTTCCTTCAACAACGGCACATCCTGCTGCATCCCTCCCTTTTGGACGTAATCTTGGGTCCCTGGCATACGATAAATCATGTCCAAATCTCCTATTACAAACTTTGTTGGCACCATAACCTGTGCTCCTGTCCATTGTGCTAGCAGCTTCCAGTTCCTGCAACACCGCATGGAACCAAATGACACATCAAGTATGATCCAAGGACAATTGAAACCTGTTCAAGCTTTCAAGAGGTGCATTGTGGGCTGCAACACAAAGAATAACATATAGAACGAATGAGAAGATCTAAAGTGTGAAAGAGAAAGGTACGGATTGAGTGCACGATAATAGTTGAGTCCACCAGTGAAGCCTTTCTCTTCATATTTTCTGACATAGTAGGCGAAATCCTCTTTTGAAATCCATGTGGGACGAGGAAGTATGTTCTTGAACCATTGCCCTTTGGGTAAGAGCAAAGGATCTGGTCTCCAAGACGGAAATGTTTTCGCAAGAAATGTCTCAGCGCCACCAGCATCAGCTATCTCGGCTTCCATCTCTCCAGGGACCTATTCGAATTCAGATGGTCAAGATTAAACTATATGAGGAAGACAACAAATAACTGGTCATAAAACCAATTACCAAATCTCTTCCAAGTTCCAACTATAAACGGATACTTATTACCCGCATTTCCGCGCTTTTTTAATAAATTGTATTTTACCATAAAATATTGAATTATATATAGGGTGAATTTAAATGAAGAATTTAATTTATTTTAAGTTTGTCAAATGCTTATAAAAGTTTATAAAATGTTCATAAACTCCACAAAATTACATGTTATATACTCCCTCCGTTCGGCAAAATATGTCACTTTACTATTCATGCATGCTTTTTTAGGAGATAAAAAACTATATAAAATATCTAGTTTTATAATAATTTTTAACATATTCGCAGTTATTATTAATAAGTACAAGCTTGTTTAAAAAATTTATAAAAAAATAAATATTTTATATAGTTTTTATCATTCTAAAAAAGTTTGCATGAATAGTAAACGACATGTTTTGCCGAACGGAGGGACTATTAAACATACATGTTGGATTAAAATATTGAGGTACACAATATTATTAGAGTTTTGATTATGTTCTCTCAAATCTTATTACTTACTCCGAACAACAATGTAAGATGTTTGACTTTTTTACATGTATTTTAAGGAGCTAGAACTATATAAAATATTAATATTTTAAAAAATTAATAATTATTATTAATAATTATTAAATTTGTTTCAAAAAAATAATAGAAATTTAATATTTTATGATGCTTCAACTCCTCAAAGTACATACTGAATAGTAAAAAGTCTTATATTTTAAATCAAATAGAGTACTATTTATCCTAAATAAAATAAATGACAACTTTACTTTGAGTTTTGTGTTAGTGGTAACATTATTATATCAATTTTTAAAAATAAATCTGATAAAAGATCTTTAAAAAATACCAAATAAAAAAGGGAGTGATATTTACACCCATAGATGATTTGCAGTTCCAGTTTCAAGTAGTAGAAACAACAATAAAAAAGGGAGTGATATTTACACCCATATTTTTTAGTATATAAACCACATATTTTATTTTTTTAAATAAACTATACGCCTTTTGAGTGACAAACGTTTGACTCAAGAGACGCAGGATACTTTTATATAAAATATCATGTACTTCTTGAGTTATACGTCTATTACTCTAGAAGGGGAAGAGTGCAGTTCGGATCTTCTATGCCCTTCCCTACAACCCACCCTACTTTACTATTTTTTTTGACATTTATTTAATTTTTAAAAAATTAAAAAAATATATTTATATTCCTAACATATATTTTTATATATTTATAAATTTTAATTTTAAAAAATCTTGTTTTAAAATTTTTAATAATTGTATTTTGTAAAATATTGCCTTTTTAATTTTAAAAAATTGTAAAATATGATTTTTCAAAATCAAATTTTATAAATATATAAAAATAGATATTATTAATATAAATATAATTTTTTAATTTTTTTTTAAGATTAAATAAATAATAAAATATGTTTGTGATGTATAGAGGGGAGTAGGGAAGGTAGAGCAGGGGATCTCTACTGGGAAGAGTGTGGATGATGGATGTAGTAAAAAATGTAATGTGAGCAACACAAAAAAATATCAAGCACTAAAAAAAAGGTATCAAAAAGTCGTTAATTGAGTATCAAATCTCATCTTCCTCTATTCGAGCTTCACAAACTTAACTCCCAAACTCAATACTTTGTTCGAAACTTCGAATCCAATGATAATTGACGGTGATTTCATAAACGAGTATCAAATTCGAATAAAGTACAAACCTGGAATCTGCACATGTAAAAGTCGTTGCCGTAAACAGCCTTGAGACCATCGACGGGCAAGATATTTGGATCCCGACGAAGAAAAGGGACGCTGAGATTCACCAAAGCCCTAACCCTATCCGGCCTGAACAAGCAAAGATGCCAGGCCACAGCCGCGCCCCAATCGTGGCCAACGACGAACACTTTGTCAGCGCCTAGAGCGTCGATGAGCGCCACCATATCGCCGACGGTGTGGAAGTAGGTGTACTTGGAGGCGTCGGCGGGGGCGTCGGTGTCACCATAGCCGCGCATGTCGGGAGCCACAGCACGGTAGCCGAGGGCGGCTAGGGCATGGATTTGGTGGCGCCAGGAGTACCAGAGCTCCGGGAAGCCGTGGAGGAAGAGGACGATTGGACCTTCGCCTTTATCGGCGAAGTGCATGTTGATGCCATTGATTTTGAGAGTGGTGTGCTTGATTCCGTCGTCCGCCATTAAAAGCTGTGTGAAAATATTTTCTCCTCTTCGCTCTGTTTTGAAGTGACGGACTGACTACGGCAACTGCCACCACTTATGGATAAATAGTTTTACTTCGCGCCATGGCCCACTAATTGTGAATTATAATTAATCGGAAATTTTGGCGGGAACTAAAACGTTTTTCACATGGATCATGGTCCCATGGATATACAAGAATTTCCCCTTTTTCACATGAATATAATTTTTAAAATATTTTTAAAAATTATATTCATTTTATAAATATATATATATATATGTATAAATTTATCTTAAAAAT
The DNA here is from genome assembly GCA_963922045.1 of Persicaria maculosa. Classification (NCBI taxonomy): domain Eukaryota; kingdom Viridiplantae; phylum Streptophyta; class Magnoliopsida; order Caryophyllales; family Polygonaceae; genus Persicaria; species Persicaria maculosa. Next base: position 17,227,590 of record OY998257.1, on the reverse strand, counting down.
TATATTTTGAAAAATATTAAAATTGAAAAGATGATTATTTGATGATAATCATTTTAATATTTTTGAAAATATATTTTTTTCCAGTTAAAATTATACAAATATATATGATTTGTTATTTACTAACAAAAATATAATTTTTAATTTTTTTTATCACAAATATATAATATATTAATTAATTTAGTGTTACACCTAACTTAATATTTTATATAGTTTTTTAATTTTTAATTTTTTTTTGTTATCATCAAAATCCTTAGTGAGAACTTGAATAAGATTTGTCAAATCCCGACAATTACTAATTAATAAGTATTAAATTATAAGAAATTAATAAAAAAAAAGTCAATGCTTTATATGATTTTTAGCTCTTTAAATTGCATGTCGAAAAATCCAACGTCTTACATTACCGATAAGAGAGAGTATTTGTTTGAAATAGAGAGTATTTATAGAAAATGAAGAAATTTGTAAAGTAGAGAAACTATTAGAGTTAGACCATAAAAATTTTAGAGATTTTGAAACTTATTTCTCTATTTTAGAAAGTTTTTTAGAGGAAATATTGGAGATATTCTAATAACTCTAACGTATTAGTTTAATTCTCACATTGTAATTTAGATTTATTGTTTTTATCATATTTTTAATATTTTTTTTTATAAACAATAGATATATGATTTTATAATATTGTGTTAACAAATTTATATATTTGTAAAATGCTCTTGATTAGCCCATTCCAAATTCTTTCTTGCTAAAAAAGGAAAAAAAAAAAGTACCATACCTACGAGTAATTAATTATAACCACTACCCCAAAATAGGGGCATTCAGTTCCATTTTATAAAATAAAAAAAAAAAAAACGAAAAAAACAAGCGTAAAGGAAGTTGGTAAGAGGGTAGGAGCTATCGAGCGTTCCGCAATGTGTCATGTTATAGGTGTTTGAAGTCCATATATGAAGCCTGCATCTAAAGTCGTTGAAGTCCATATCTGAACATGCATCTAAAGTTATCAATGATCTAGAAGATTGAATGGTATGCAATAAAGAAGATCAAATTAAATGCCGAATCATTTTATGCCAACAAAGGAAAAAATGGTGCAAGTTAAACCAATTATATAAATTGCTGTAACGGCCCGAATATAGATACCCGGGTTACGTTTCGAAGGTTGGGTACCTTCGTTCGGATCTTGCAATTCGAGTACAGGTCGGAGTTTTGAAATTCAAGATTAGTATTTTAAAGTGGGGATTTCGAACCCCAAAATAGCCTGATGGCCACGCGGAGTCTTCGAGCCGTCCTAAATCTAAGTCGCGGAAATTCGTTTGCAAACGAAAGAATAAACGGAAGTAGAGTACAACTTGCCACGGCAAGGTCGGGTCAAAACCAAAACACATAATTATGAAATTGTAAGGCCGAGTTAGCGGGGTTAGACATATTATTTGCAAGCGCCCGAAGTTTCCCACGTCATAGAGACAAAGAGCAATTATACCTAAAAACAATTGGTGCGAGCGGGGTCAGACCGAGGCCCCAACACGCTCTGTCTAGCAAGCGAACATACACATACGCTAATGATAAGGATGATGCAGATGCGGAAATTAAATCACACTAGCATGATCCTAATTTACAATATGCGAGAAATAACTGTAAAGGCGCCCAAAGAATGCCAAGTGGCATGTCCCTCTCCTACCTCTGCACCCCTTTCCGTTAGTGCAGAGACTGGCCAGTTCGATGCTATAGCATATCATATCATATCTCATCATCATAACATAAATTAAAATAAACATGCCCGATGGTGCTGGGCTATCATCATGCTCATATCGACTCGATAGACTCAGGGCACCCGATGGGGCTGGGCTACCCTATGACCCTAGCAAAGACTCTAGGACTATCACAGATAACGACCGTTCTGTTTCATACGCGTAAAAAAAATAGAATGCTCAATCACAAGTGCAACCTAGCATGATACTACATGGCATGCTTTAATGCTTATGCAACACCTAGTATGTCATACATTCACAAGCCGGTAATCTCTTTCGAATCTGAGTAAGCCCATAAAGGAACTTACCTGAGTAAGCCAAACAGCAAAAGATACAGCAGAAGCAGAATCCAAGAATCAACAAACACCTAATATATAAGCGAATAAGGCGCCATGAGATATTATTCCACTATTTAACACATGGAAACTTTCCACAAGCTAATCACAAAAGAAAATAACTAGATTCCGAGGAATTATCCGAATACCCAAATCTAGGTCAAACCCGGTCAAAGTTGCTATGATAGAATTTTCTAACACTTCGCTTTCCAACCAAATTCTCAAAAGAATATTTCCAAAACATAGAAACTTCTTTTAAAACAATTACTTATAATATAATGTTAATTAAAGTAATACCTCCCATTTTATAAGTAAATCCTTTTAATGTTCTCAACTAATATATATTAAATTCATTTTATAATATAATACTTTCCAGATTTTTTTCATAAAACTCAGATTTATAATAATAATAATAATAATAATAATAATAATAATAAGAATAATAATAATAATAACAATAAATAATAAAAGAATAAAATACGTAACTATAGACATATATATATATATACCATATATAAGCCAACAAAATAAAGGAGACCCAAACCCAGCCGGCCCAACTGAAGAAAACAAAAAGCAAAGCCCACCCATGAAGCCCAGAACCCGGATCCAAGTAAGGCAAATGGAAGGGGGGGTCCGGATGAATATGATATAACCCGTTTTAGGGTTAACCTGGCCCAATGATATTAGGCCCAGAAACCTCCTCGTCTTCAACCTCCAGCCGAAGCAGAGGAGATGCGGGAGAGCGACGGGAAGGGAGGAAGGGCTCCGACTAGGGGACACCGTTCAGCTCCAACTTTTACCCGAAGATTCAGGGCAGTATTCCGACCCATTCTACCCCAGAAAGAAAGAAATGAAAACAAAAAAGAAGGAAGAAGAAGGAGGGTTACCGAGGGGTCTTGTCGTCGTCGGGGAGGGCTCTCAGGCGAAGATGGACATCAACGACGGAGGGAGGGAGGTTCGCTGCACCTGGAAGGGGCGTGTGAGGATTAAGAACAAGCTCTTACACTTAGTCAAGGCACCCAAGTGAAACAATCTTACCGAAGTTAAACGAAAAACAGGGGAAGGCGCGCGACTCCGACGGTAGTGTCCTTGTTGCCGGAAGGGCTCCTTCGTGCCTAGGGAAGAAGAGAATGAGTAGAGGATTCACCTCTGAGACTAGAAACAAAGATGGGAGAGGGAAGGTACTTTACCGAGGTTGAACCGAACAGAGGAGGGGAGAGGCTTCAGCGGCACGGCGACGGCTCCGGCGGTGCCCGAGGCTTCCCTGAGCTCCGGAGATGGAGGAAGGTGGTGCTGGTTGCCTGGAGGAGGAGTTTGGAGGTAAAAAGGTGATAACTTGGTGAGGAAATGTGTGATGAAAGGCTACGGCAAGGGAGGTCTCCTTGTGGGATTCTCTTTGAGCTTTCTCAAAGGAGAAATGGAAGAGGGAGAGAGGGAGTGTTCATCTGGTGAAGTAAGGGTGAAATGAGGGTAATACGTGGGTGTTGGTACATTTAGGACATGAGGAAAAGGGAGGTGTGGGTGCAGGGGTTGTGAGGGGGAGAGCTGGTGCAGAGAGGGGTGCCGTTACATTGCAGGGGAGGGGGACCAATGCAGCAGGCGGGTAAGCTGAGAGAGAGAGAGAGAATTAAATAAATAAATAGAATAAAAATAAATAAAAATATATAAAATATAATTAATGACAAATGAGGTGGAAGGGTCTCATTCGCCTTACAAATTCGAATTCCCGACGTTCGATTCCCAATTTCCGCTCGTAAGGCGGAATCCCGATGCTAAGAATTTAAATTGAATTAAAACATTTCGAGTAAGAAAATAATTTTTTTAAAATTCAAATACTCAAGAACGGAATTCGATTCCGAGTAAAATCTAATGAAGTCAGAAGAATTTATAAAATGGACCTTGCTCGGGGACAAGTTTTTCTTCCGATCATACAAATAAATAGTCATTTTCAATCCATTTTTACTAATAAAATAATTATATAGTATAGAATATATTTTGGTCATTACATTTATCCACCTCTAAAAACAAGTCTCGTCCCCGAGACTAAAATCATTCTAAAGAAATGGGAAGAATTTGAAAGGGGTGAGTACGAGGATCATGCCATCGATCCCGTAAGTATCTCATAAGGGCCCATATGAGATTCTCGCAGTATCTTTGACGTGATCATGCTACTCCCAATTTGTTGAAGCAAGTATGGGATATGGGCCCTTATCCCATCCCTGCCCCGACTTCTCGGTCGTATCATAACTCAAAAGCATATAATATGGTTTGGGAGGATTCAAAAGCGTTTTAAATGGAAAGTTCGACCTCAAAATCACGGAATTCTAGATAGCGTTTAATCTTTAATAAAACCCAAAATGGTCCTTTTTCAAAACTGCTCAAAGTCTTCAAATCCGATGCAAATTCCAGAAATTCCAGATTGCGAGAGGTGGAGTCATCCACCTCTAAGGGCTAATCCCAGATTCTCTTCCTATGTTCCAAGTCATTCAATTACCAATTCTAACTCATCAAAAATCATAAAGTCGTAATCAACTCAAGCATAGATAACTACCATAATATCAACCACCTCTCACGTGGTAAGTCTCAACATCAAGGAGATAGTCTCAACAAGTCAAACCGCTCATCGCAAAACGGTCTAAAACACAATATGGGGAATACTAATGTCTCAAAACGTGCCAAAAATGGCGACAAGGTCTAATCATACTACGAGTAAAGTATCTCAATATCCTACAAAAGTATCATAAGTCCCAACGGACGTCACATCAAGCATATCATCACACAAGCCACGAGAACCGATCTCTAGCCATATCATCTCAGCATAGAATCTGCACAGAGAAAGCAATCATAAGCACACAAAATCACAGAAATGCCCATTCCCGAAATAAAGGCTACTAAGGCTCACCACTAGCTCACGAGGTCAAGGATAGGTCAACACTCGGCTCAACATAAGATGCTAAGAGCTCGTCTATGACACTCCCATAGCTCGACCGAAGGCTATCCTCAGTCTTCCAAGTCGCCTTCTCGGGACTCCTCCTAGACCACTGGACCAGAAGAAGAGGAACCTCCTTGGTCCTCAACTTCTTGACTCGACGGTCAAGTACCCTAACTGGGCTCTCTACATAGGTGTGGTCGGGCTCTATCCGGAGATCGGAATGGTCAAGGATATGACTCGGGTCGGGGACATATCGCCGATGCTGGGACACATGAAATACATCGTGCACTCCGGCTAACGATGGGGGTAGGGCTAAATGGTATGCGACCTCACCGACCCTCTCGAGAATCTCAAACGGTCCCACAAATCTAGGGCTCAGCTTGCCCTTGATGCCAAAGCGGCGAACTCCTCTGGTCGGCGACACTCTAAGCCATACATGCGATCCAACCTCAAACTCGAGCTCTGTCCGTCTGCGGTCCGCATACTTCTTCTGCCATTCCTGAGCGACCCTCATATGCTCCCGTATGCGTCCGACCTGGTCGACTGTCTCTCGAACCATCTCTGGCAATGAAGTTGTGGTGTCAGCGGGCTCGTCCCAACATACTGGCGACTTGCAGCGCCTCCCATACAGTGCCTCATAGGGTGCCATCTCGATCGAAGAATGGTAGCTTTTGTTGTACGAGAACTCGACCAACGGTAAGAATCTGACCCAACGGTCGCCCCACTCCAACACGCAGGATCTCAGAATATCCTCTAGAGTCTGGATCGTCCGCTCACTCTGTCCATCTGTCTACGGATGATACGCAGTGCTGAAACGCAAACGAGTCCCCAAAGCATCATGAATCTGCTGCTAGAACCTCGATGTGAAACGGCCATCTCTGTCAGAAACTATCCTCTCGGGAACCCCATGGAGTCTCACAATCTGTCGGATGAACTCGTCTGCTAGTCTCGCAACCGGCCATGTCTCCTGAATGGCAATGAAATGGGCCGACTTGGTCAGTCTGTCGATCACGACCCAGATAGCATCGAACACTCGGACATCCCTCCTCAATCCAGTGACGAAATCCATGGAGATGTCCGTCCACTTCCACTCGGGAACTGGAAGTGATCTGACCAAGCCACACGGCCTCTGATGCTCAATCCTGACCTGCTGGCAGATCTGACATCTGGCGACGAAATCTGTAATATCTGCTCGCATCCTCTGCCACTAATAGGATCTCCTCAAATCCTGATACATCTTATTCATCCCTGGATGGACCGAATAAGGGGTGGTATGAGCCTCCTGCATAATCCTCTGCCTCAGATCTAACGTAGAGGGTACTACCACTCTGCTCTGAAAAGTCAGCAACCCATCGGCTCTCTCCATAAGCTCTCCAGCACATCCCTGTGCCATCCGCTCTCTCAGGGCTGCCACCTCAAGGCAATCTGCCTGTCCTCTGCGAATCTCATCTGTCAGCTCTGAGTGAATCTCAAGGAATGATAGTTGACCCCTCTCTGGCTGAATCCATACCTCTATGCCACATGACAACAACTCTGCCTGTAATCTATGCTGCGCTGTCAATCTAGCCACAGTCACCTCCTGATGAGTCTTCCGACTGAGCGCATCGGCCACCACATTGGCCTTCTCGAGATGATAGATGATCTCCAAATCATAATCCTTCAGGAGCTCTAACCAGCGTCTCTGCCTCATGTTGAGCTCCTTTTGGGTAAAGATGTACTTCAAGCTCTTGTGATCTGTCATCACCTTGCATGAAGTACCATACAGATAGTGTCTCCAGATCTTCAGAGCATGCACTACAGCTGCCAGCTCAAGATCATGTGTGGGGTAGGTCTCCTCTCCAGGCTTCAACTAACGTGAAGCATAAGCGATAACTCGATCCCTCTGGTGCAGAATGCATCCCAGACCAGCTCGCGAAGCATGTATAGATCACGAAGTCCTCGGTCCCATCAGGTAGAGCCAAAACTGGTGCGGTCGTCAGCTTCTCATTGAGAAGCTCAAAACTGGCCTGACACTCCTCACTCCAAACGAAAGGGACGTCCTTCTGTGTCAGCTGTGTCATCGGTCGAGCAATCCTCGAGAAGTCCTGAACAAAGCGACGGTAGTAGCTGGCCAATCCTAGGAAGGAACGGATGTCTCGGACGTTCTTAGGCACCTCCCAAGCAACGATGGCATCAATCTTCGCCGGATCCACGGCGACTCCGGCTGCTGAGATCATATGACCTAAGAAGGTCACCTCAGGAATCCAAAACTCGCACTTGCTATACTTGCCAAACAGCTGATGCCTCCTCAACGTCTCCAGAACAATCCTCAGATGTTGCTCATGCTCCTCGTGGCTCCGTGAGTATACTAAGATGTCATCGATGAATACCACGACAAATCTGTCCAGATAGTCTATGAACACCCTGTTCATAAGCTCCATGAAGGCCGCTGGCGCATTGGTCAGCCCGAAAGGCCTGACCACAAACTCATAGTGCCCATACCGCGTCCTAAAGGCGGTCTTCTGGATATCCTCTAATCGCACTCTGAGCTGATGATACCCCGATCTCAAGTCGATCTTCGAAAAGATCACTGCACCCTGAAGCTGGTCCATCAGGTCGTCAATCCTCGGAAGTGGGTAACGGTTCTTCACCGTCGCCCGGTTCAGCTCGCGGTAATCGATGCACAACCTCAACGAACCATCCTTCTTCTTGACGAACAGCACTAGAGCTCCCCATGGTGATGCGCTCGGATGAATATAGCCCTTCCCGGCTAACTCCTCAAGCTGAGCCTTAAGCTCAGCCATCTCTGTGGGTGCCATCCTGTAGGGTACTCGGGAAATGGGCCTGGTGCCCGGCTCCAACTCGATAGCGAAGTCGACCTCTCTCTGCGGAGGTAGACCGGGTAACTCATTGGGGAAAACGTCGGTGAAGTCTCGAACAATGGGTACCTCAGACATGGCGGGTCGGCCTCGATCCACCTCCAAAGCATAACACCAATATCCCGTACAACCCTGGTCCAGAAGTCTCGCTGCCCGAACTGCGCTGATCAGTGCCCCGTTCCTCTTGGGGTCGCTACCCCAAACCTGGTGCTCGGTGCCATCCTCTGCTAGAATCGATACGGTCCTCGTCCGCAAGTCGATGATCGCCCCATAGTGGTCCATGAAATCCATCCCAAGAATCAGGTCGTGGGTCCTCAAGGCCATCACGATCAGATCGGCGGGCCACTCTCGCTCTCCTATACGGATGGGGCAACCTAGGATCTCACGAATCATCCTAATCCTAGCCCCATCCGGCATACCCACAGTCAGGGGCGGACCCCTCGTGCAGCTCAGGCTCAGCCTAGAGACGCACGACTCTGCTATGAAGCAGTGTGTGGCACCCGTGTCAAAAAGAATACTCAAACAGTCATCTCGGAGAAATATAGTACCTGAGGCACTCGGAGCGGATCGATCCTCAACTCTCATCTGAAAAACGCGGGGCGGTGGGGGCAATGTAGAACCAGAAGCTCCAGATGTCTGTCCTCTCCCATAACCTGACCTAGACGGTCCTGCGGATGATGATCCTCTGCCTGTCCCGGGCCCAGATGGCCCACGGCCCCCTCTAGCTGAACCTCTGCCACGTCCTCCGGATCGACCTCTAACAGTGGTGCTGCCCCTCCCCTGCCCCGGGGTGTAAGTCAGAAGTGGGGGCTGGGGAGCAGTGGGAAGTCTCGGTGCGGGTGGAGCTGGTGGGGTCCTACCACCCTGAGGGCAGCGGGTAGCTCTGTGTCCCATACCTCCACAAGTGTAACATCTGGTAGATCTATCAGGGCAGTCTCTCTAGTAATGACCGAACTCAGAACAACCATAGCATGTAATGCTCTGGACGCTAGCACCTCGACTAGCCACTGGTGGTGCTGGGGGTGGCATAGCTCTCGACATCCCTCCTCTGAATCCTCTGCGGAAGGCTCCTCGGAAGCTCGTATCCCATCTCGTGTCAGCGGGCCTCTTCGCCGCGGGGCGAGGGGGGGCATACACAGTAGTAGTCAAGATCCTCTGCTACTCATACATGATCACGACCTCCAGAAAGCGGTCGAACGGAACAGCTCCCAAACTAGATGCGTGTAGAAGAATCTCTGGCGGCAGCCTCATGGATAACAAGTGGATACGACTCTCATCAGTGGGATAGAGGTGAGCGCAATGGATCAGCTCCCTCTTGAACTGGCGAATGACCTCCAATACAGGGCGGGATGGGTCGTAAGTAGCACGCATGAAGATAACCTCCCTAGCTGTCTGTGTCCCTGGCGGACAATACTCCCGGAGCATCAATGCTTGAAACTCCTCGTAGCTCCACTCTGTCTGGCCCGTCTTACAGACGGTCCAGTGAAGAAAGGCGTCATCTCTCAGAAGTCCCGCTGCCAACCTCTGATGCTTAGAAGTCGGAGCGCCGATGAAGTCAAAGATGATGTCGATCTGTCGAAGCCATGCCTCGATGTCCGCCCCGTCCTCTCCCAAGAAATGTGGCGGGCTGCAGAGTGCCAAGGATCGAACCCAGTCGATGTGCTTCTCAGGGCGCACATCGACGGGGGCTGGTACGACTGGCTGTCCAACGGGGGTCTCTCTAACCGGCTCAGCTGGTGGCTCGATAGGGGTCGGTAACTCAGGTGTATCTGGTGGAGGGTCTCCGACCAGCCTTCTTAGCATCTCAATCAGGGTCGCCCGATCCATCTGTCGTAGGATCTCCTCTGTCTGGGGGGCGGGGACCTCCTCACCCCCGAGATCATGAACGTCATCGTCTGTCCTGTCAGGTACAACTCGGCGAGGTCGTCCTCTGCCTCTGCGCACTGGGCCCCCACGCCCGACAGTCCCACGTCGTGTGTCGACCATGCTGCATACCCAGAACCATCACTCAGCACAGAAGCATTCAAGAATGTTTACAATGATCTCCTTCGAGGGAGATCGCCCTCAGGCCCAATTGGTATAAATATACACGTCAATCTACCTAAGGTCGCTCTTCGAGGAGCGACCGACCGGAGGGGCAAATACCTCACGGCCTCTACCTAACTAGCCACTCCAACCACCGTGGTGCAATTCCTTGGAGCCTTCTAAGCCCATCTGTAAAGAGTTAGCTATGTTTTGCCTACCCATTCCCGATCTACATCCAATAGGGATGGTCTAACGTCATTCTACCCACTCGATCCCCATTGGTTGATTTTTACTCCATTTTAAGGCCAAGTTCATATTAAGTTCATTTGTGTTAGACATATTAAGTTCATTTTGCCCCTTGAAACTCTTTCAAAACTTTTGAAATTCGTGGGCGGTTTTCAAAACATACACTCGACCCTTTGGTACCCAAATTGCAAAACCTCGCTCTGATACCAACTTTGTAACGGCCCGAATATAGATACCCGGGTTACGTTTCGAAGGTTGGGTACCTTCGTTCGGATCTTGCAATTCGAGTATAGGTCGGGGTTTTGAAATTCAAGATTAGTATTTTAAAGTGGGGATTTCAAACCCCAAAATAGCCTGATGGCCACGCGGAGTCTTCGAGCCATCCTAAATCTAAGTCGCGGAAATTCGTTTGCAAACGAAAGAATAAACGGAAGTAGAGTACAACTTGCCACGGCAAGGCCGGGTCAAAACCAAAACACATAATTATGAAATTGTAAGGCCGAGTTAGCGGGGTTAGACAGATTATTTGCAAGCGCCCGGAGTTTCCCACGTCATAGAGACAAAGAGCAATTATACCTAAAAACAATTGGTGCGAGCGGGGTCAGACCGAGGCCCCAACACGCTCTGTCCAGCAAGCGAACATACACATACGCTAATGATAAGGATGATGCAGATGCGGAAATTAAATCACACTAGCATGATCCTAATTTACAATATGCGAGAAATAACTGTAAAAGCGCCCAAAGAATGCCAAGTGGCATGTCCCTCTCCTACCTCTGCACCCCTTTCCGTTAGTGCAGAGACTGGCCAGTTCGATGCTATAGCATATCATATCATATCTCATCATCATAACATAAATTAAAATAAACATGCCCGATGGTGCTGGGCTATCATCATGCTCATATCGACTCGATAGACTCAGGGCACCCGATGGGGCTGGGCTACCCTATGACCCTAGCAAAGACTCTAGGACTATCACAGATAACGGCCGTTCTGTTTCATACGCGTAAAGAAATAGAATGCTCAATCACAAGTGCAACCTAGCATGATACTACATGGCATGCTTTAATGCTTATGCAACACCTAGTATGTCATACATTCACAAGCCGGTAATCTCTTTCGAATCTGAGTAAGCCCATAAAGGAACTTACCTGAGTAAGCCGAACAGCAAAAGATACAGCAGAAGCAGAATCCAAGAATCAACAAACACCTAATATATAAGCGAATAAGGCGCCATGAGATATTATTCCACTATTTAACACATGGAAACTTTCCACAAGCTAATCACAAAAGAAAATAACTAGATTCCGAGGAATTATCCGAATACCCAAATCTAGGTCAAACCCGGTCAAAGTTGCTATGATAGAATTTTCTAACACTTCGCTTTCCAACCAAATTCTCAAAAGAATATTTCCAAAACATAGAAACTTCTTTTAAAACAATTACTTATAATATAATGTTAATTAAAGTAATACCTCCCATTTTATAAGTAAATCCTTTTAATGTTCTCAACTAATATATATTAAATTCATTTTATAATATAATACTTTCTAGATTTTTTTCATAAAACTCAGATTTATAATAATAATAATAATAAGAATAATAATAATAACAATAAATAATAAAAGAATAAAATACGTAACTATAGACATATATATATATACCATATATAAGCCAACAAAATAAAGGAGACCCAAACCCAGCCGGCCCAACTGAAGAAAACAGAAAGCAAAGCCCACCCATGAAGCCCAGAACCCGGATCCAAGTAAGGCAAATGGAAGGGGGGGTCCGGATGAATATGATATAACCCATTTTAGGGTTAACCCAGCCCAATGATATTAGGCCCAGAAACCTCCTCGTCTTCAACCTCCAGCCGAAGCAGAGGAGATGCGGGAGAGCGACGGGAAGGGAGGAAGGGCTCCGGCTACGGGACACCGTTCAGCTCCAACTTTTACCCGAAGATTCAGGGCAGTATTCCGACCCATTCTACCCCAGAAAGAAAGAAACGAAAACAAAAAAGAAGGAAGAAGAAGGAGGGTTACCGAGGGGTCTTGTCGTCGTCGGGGAGGGCTCTCAGGCGAAGATGGACATCAACGACGGAGGGAGGGAGGTTCGCTGCACCTGGAAGGGGCATGTGAGGATTAAGAACAAGCTCTTACACTTAGTCAAGGCACCCAAGTGAAACAATCTTACCGAAGTTAAACGAAAAACAGGGGAAGGCGCGCGACTCCGACGGTGGTGTCCTTGTGGCCGGAAGGGCTCCTTCGTGCCTAGGGAAGAAGAGAATGAGTAGAGGATTCACCTCTGAGACTAGAAACGAAGATGGGAGAGGGAAGGTACTTTACCGAGGTTGAACCGAACAGAGGAGGGGAGAGGCTTCAGCGGCACGGCGACGGCTCCGGCGGTGCCCGAGGCTTCCCTGAGCTCCGGAGATGGAGGAAGGTGGTGCTGGTTGCCTGGAGGAGGAGTTTGGAGGTGAAAAGGTGATAACTTGGTGAGGGAATGTGTGATGAAAGGCTACGGCAAGGGAGGTCTCCTTGTGGGATTCTCTTTGAGCTTTCTCAAAGGAGAAATGGAAGAGGGAGAGAGGGAGTGTTCATCTAGTGAAGTAAGGGTGAAATGAGGGTAATACGTGGGTGTTGGTACATTTAGGACATGAGGAAAGGGAGGTGTGGGTGCAGGGGTTGTGAGGGGGAGAGTTGGTGCAGAGAGGGGTGCCGTTACATTGCAAGGGAGGGGGGCCAATGCAGCAGGCGGGTAAGCTGAGAGAGAGAGAGAGAATTAAATAAATAAATAGAATAAAAATAAAAATAAATATATAAAATATAATTAATGATAAATGAGGTGGAAGGGTCTCATTCGCCTTACAAATTCGAATTCCCGACGTTCCATTCCCAATTTCCGCTCGTAAGGCGGAATCCCGATGCTAAGAATTTAAATTGAATTAAAACATTCCGAGTAAGAAAATAATTTTTTTTAAAATTCAAATACTCAAGAACGGAATTCGATTCTGAGTAAAATCTAATGAAGTCAGAAGAATTTATAAAATGGACCTTGCTCGGGGACAAGTTTTTCTTCCGATCATACAAATAAATAGTCATTTTCAATTCATTTTTACTAATAAAATAATTATATAGTATAGAATATATTTTGGTCATTACAATTGCAACTCAAACTTTTATTACCAAAGTATAGTACATTTCCCGTTCCATGACATGATTTTTGAAAAATAAAATTTTAATAATAAAATAAATTAATATTATATAATTATATAAAATATTAGCTTAATATTTTAATTAAACTTATAAAAACAAACTTATAAGAGAAAACTATAAAAAAGGTCAATCAAGATGGACTCAATTGTGATAATGTATGAAGATTTACAAATGGATATATGTTATATTAATTTAATATTTTAAATTAAATCCTTTGGTTATTTTAAAGATGAAAATCAATTGCAAAAAAAAAATAATTAGTTAAAACTCTTATGGAAATTACTCACTAATCCACTCAACATATGGGTCAAAGTAATTCGTGAAAAATACCTCCAAAATGAAATAATCTTTGAATTTAATAAACTTAATACTTTTTGGCAATTTGGAAGACTTCTCCACCTTAGGGAATTATTCAGGAAAGGGTTCTTTTGGATTCTGGGGGATGGTCAGACCATTAATGTATGGTCTGACCCCTGAGTTAACAATGTCCCGCTTAAAGAGTACCAAGGAAATCATGATCCTAATCTAAAGGTGTCCAATTTATTTATCAACCAAAGACAATGGAATATTCCGCTCTTAAGACAAATGTTTCCTCCCCAGGTGGTAAATATCGTTATCGAAATTCCAATCCCAACTTGGAATACACCGGATAGACTGATTTGGAGATTTACGAAGAATGGTGAATTCACGACAAAGTCAACACACAGGATCGAGAGCAATACTTCCCAAAATTCAAATAATTACAACTGGCTCTGGAAACTTAACTTACCTCCCAAAATTCAGACTTTCATTTGGAAGGTGATGATAGAAGGATTACCAACCAAGTTAAGACTTAATAAGTATTTTAATAGAGTTACATCTTAGTGTGTACTATGCGAAGGTGTTGACGAAGATATACACCATATTCTGTTAGATTGCCCTGTTTCAAAATCTATTATAACAGCCTACGAATACTTAACTGGTAAGTATTTCATTAATGTAAAAAAGGATTGCTCAATCCAAGAAGACATCATGTCCATCAAGCATAATAATTCATATTTCGAAAAACTCTGTTTCATTTGGCACGCAGTTTGGGAATTGAGAAACAATATCATTTTTAACAATCACAAGATGGAATCATATACTTCTATCTGTCATAGCATGAAACAGAAAATAAGGGACTAGAGCCAAGCTAAAGGAAAAGAGGAAAAGATCGGTTGCAAAGACAAACGGAAGTTCTCTAGGTCGACTAAACCACCACGTGCCATCTATAAAGTAAATGTAGATGACTCAGTTAGGGCCCCTAATGATTGTCATTTCGGGGGCATCATTAGGGACAGTGCGGGCCGGGTGATTGACATTTTCCATCAGAAAGGAAGAGCGGGCTCTATACTTCAAACTGAAGCAGAGGCGTTCTGCCTGGGAGTACAACGAGCTATTAACAAAGGAATAAGGAAGGTGATCATTGAAGGGGACACTCTTAAAGTTGTAGCCGCGTTAAATGACAAAGTCAAGGTTGATTGGGAAATATACAGAACCATTGAGAAGATCAACAAGCTGAGAGGACACTTTGAAGAAATTGAGTTTCGACATTGCTACAGAGAGGCAAATGTAGCAGCTGATTATATTGCTAAAAATAGAGACGGTTGTAATTTGTATAATCTCCCCTTGCATGGGGACCTCATTAACATCATCCTTAGGGATGATCAAGAATGATCCCTGCTTTGGTAGGACATTCTATTTCTTGCCTACTGTAAAAAAAAAGGTGGATGTGACACATATACGAAAACTCTTCTATTTTAAGAGTTTATATATAGAGTTGGTACAAAAGTACTTGATAAAAACTTAAGAAAATGGCTCCTACCAGTGTTCTTGACATTACTGTAAATTAAATTGAGCTACAATCAGGAAGATATATTAATAATCAAAGGCTTTAAAAAATTCAGGCCAACTAAAGCTTTTGGGTTAGCTGGAGCGGATTGAATAGCTGAAGCGGTAGCGGTTGAGATTTTTTTAATAAGCTTTATAGGTGAATGTGATAGAAATTACCAAAATAGATATCTTAAATTAATATATAAAATTTTCAGAGATGGTTTCAAGGAAATTTGTTTGCTTATCAGCCTCTCAAGTAGGCAGAACTACAATATCGTGAAAATGAATGCACCTCACGCGTAAGTTTTACCTTCCTCTTTCCTGAACAACTGCAAAATCTGCATGGTCTCCGCCCAACACTACAATCAATTTTTCTCCCCGGATGGAGAAATATTTGATCTTTATGGAGGTATAGCTCCCTCCTCGAGTCATTCTGGCAAATAGATTCCCACAAAAAATTCCCCATATTCGTGTTCAATTTGTTTGTGATGGCGAATCGTAAGGGTGCCATTTCAAATTGGAAATGAAATATCTTTGTTTTCGCTCTTTAGGGTGGTTACATATTTAAATCGGACTGCGGTATGTTTGATTCCGGCCAGCAGGTTCGCAGGAGTGTTGTTTGCTATCGACGTTGGAGGGGGTGGTTGTTCTCTTTGAACGGCTTTGTTAAGTAAGATCTAAAAGTACCCCTCTTATCCTTATACACTCTGTTTTTCAGTTTGATTTAGGGTCGATTAGCTTCATTGGTTGGGTCCTGATTTGGGATTATATCCGTCGTCTTGGCTTGGTGGTCATGGGTATTGCTTGAGATTCTTATGTATCCGGTTTGAAGAATTCCAAAACCATGCTTGCCCACTTGTTACTTTCCCTTTGGCATTTTGTTTTGATTTCATTCTGGGGGTTGACTACTTTCCATCGAAGTACCGTTTTATTATAAGTGGTCTATGCATCATTTTGTACATGGCACGCTTGCCATTGAGACCAGTAGTCTCCTTTTGCTACTTAATTCGCCTGCTCTCATCCGCAAGACTTGTATTGCTGATTGTTATGTGTTATCCTTTTGTATCTACACTCTGGTGTTTTTTGGATTGTGGTTGTGTTTTTTGCTGATTACAGTTCTCAAGAACATTTTTCTCTAATGATCTTGAGCGAAAGCTACTATTTGATTTCAACCAATAACGACACGGAAGCGTACTATCACCACTTGTCCTATCGGACATTTATGACACGAAATTTTTAGCCACAACCTGGCATTCAAATATTAGGTGTTAACTCATGTATTCAGTCGATATTTTACATGTAAGGTTGTATTAACCAAATTGTTCCTAAACAACGTTTGGTTTTTATTTCATTTTGAACTTGGGCGAACATGTTAATTATGTGCCTTTGCGGGCTGTTGTAGGGTTTCTCTGTTGGGTGAAAGTTGCTCCACATATCCCGTTGGTGCGACTCTCATTGTATCGTGTTAATTCGTTGTACGGTTTTTCCTTGTACTTTAGTGTTTACTTTGAACAATTTACATACTTTAAATCAATACGCAGTGTTGTTGGGTGTGTCGGGATGTTTTAGTTAATGTTTCCTCTTGTTCATGCATTATGAACATACCAATGCTATAGGGTTCATATACCTGCCAAGTGGCAGTATCTTTTACCTTGGTTCGACTCTTTGTTGGCTTCTAATGAATTTATGTACTTGGAGCTGTAGAAGACTAAACAAGCGCAAAATTTGAACAAATATTGATTTATTCTGCAAAAATAATTATATGAACGATATGACAATAATTGAAACTAAAGGAGATAGGCTATTGGCAGAAAAATTATAGAAAAAGTGTGGATTGAAAAATATTGCTTTTGCACCTGTGATGGGTTTTACAGGTGGTATCTGCTTTCTTTGGAAGGATATCAATATGAGTGCAAGGTTTATTGATCTCGTTTCGGTTCATGACAAATTCACTCATTGTCAATATAAGGATGTCCTTAACAATTATTCTATTGCAGTCCTGATAGTATATGTTCCACATGATAATAGACTTAAAGACTTATTTTGGTTGACAGTGAAGGATTACACATTCATGATCCGATCTGCATTATGAGGGATCCGAAATAAATACAGTCGCCTAATGAAAAAATGGGGCCGGGGGGGGGGGGGGGGGGGGCAGTGTGCCTCAACCAACTCATTTTCAGAGACTCGTCTCTGTGAAAAGTGACTTGCACTTATGTGATGTCCCTTATACGGGAAGTGAGTTTACCCATCGTAAATGAAAGGACAGACTTATAATAGTTTTTCTAAATTGGACAGGCTTCTAGTGCACCATGTAGTTCTTATCAACTTTGAAACCTTATCGATAAAAAACAACGTGTTTACTTCTTTGGACCACTGCCCTATCTTCAAGGTGATAAGAACGACTGCTCTGCAAAAACAAATCTGGAAAAAAAGTGGCATAAATTTACATTTGGAAATCTTGCCAATCAGATGTTGGTGTCTGATAATAGGCTTCAACAGGTTAAAGCAAATCTCCTAACCAATCCAAGTGATGCAAATAGAGTTTTGCAATGGCATTTTCTCAATAAAAGAGAACACTTGTTGGGCTTTCAACGTCGATATTGGGCACAAAGAGCGAAATCTAGCATGTAAAGTTATGTCATACCAACTCGGGATACTTCTATAAGATTGCAACGACTAAAAGGAACAAGAAAATCATCAAGTCACTAACACTGGCAAATGGACTTATTATTACTGGCAATCAAATTATAAAGATAGAAATTGAAAAGGAATTCAAAAATAGGTTCAGATCAGGAGCAAACCCAGAATAAATATTACCAACGAACTTGGTGTAATTAATTATGAGTTTTCTTTGGAGGATAATATAAATCTTATCGCGTCGGTTACAAACAATGAAATAAAATGGGTGGTGTTTTCCTTAGCGTAGGAAAGCACTCAGGCTTGACGGAATGCTCGCCGGTTTTTACTAGAAATATTGAAATATTGTGGGTCCGTCTATTACAAAGGTGATCAAGGGGTTCTTCTCTAATAGTAGGATTCTTAAACAAGTCAATCACCCATTTTATTTCATTGTTTGATTTAAGTAGGCAATTAATCCTAACTCAATTAACCAGTTTCGTTCGATCAACCTTTGCTCGACTATTTACAAAGTCGTTTTAAAAAATTATGATGGCTAGACTAGTAGGGGTTATTGAAAAATTGATCCACCAGTTACAAGGTACATAAAGGTAGATCTATACATGATAATATACTAATTTCTCACAAGGCTTTCCACTCGTTCAAAACAAAGAAAGGTAAACTAGGGATGATGGCTCTTAGGTTAGATATGGAAAAAGCTTATGACCGTATTGAATGTTCCTGTCTACAATATGTTCTACACAAATTTGGCTTTCATGAGAAGTTTGTTAGTTAGGTTCGCATAATAATTAATATTGTGACAAAAAGTTCACGAAGTTGAACTGGTGTTGCACATAATTTGGCCTTTGAAATTGCATCTGTCCATTTTTTTGTCATCATTCACCATAAACAGAGCATAACAAGCCTCTCTAAAAGTGTTGAATAATCTGCCATTAACTGTTTTGATTTCTTCAAATGATTGTTGCCCTTTGACAACATTTAAGAAAAAGTTCACGAAGTTGAAATGGTGTTGCTTATAATTTGGCATTTGAAATTGCATCTGTCCATTTTTTATCATCATTCACCATACTAAGAGCATAGCAAGCCTCTCTAAAAGTGTTGAATAATCTACCATTAACTGTTTTGATTTCTTCAAATGATTGTGGCCCTTTGACAACATTTAACAACATTCTTAAGTACTATCTTTTACCTGATGTAGGATGAGTATATGTTATCCTACCAATGCTTTTTTCTTGTTTTTTGGTATTCCACTGCTCTCATTTGCATTCCATATGAACATCGTTGGTATTTTTGCGTATGATAATTTCCTTGCTTCTGCATCACTACATTTAGTTTTAACTATTAGGTGAACATAGTGTCTTGAATACCATCTCTATGGAGCAGTGCAGGGAGGCTTTCGAAGTCTCGAAGTGTTACAATGTTTTGATATGGAAAATGGAAGGTTAGCCGCATGTGTAACACCCTCGTCCCACATCGGATATCATAAGGATGTTTGGACTGATTAATAAGTAATTCAAGCCCTACCCATATCACAAGAGCTCTTCCTTTTCAGGATCCAATTGAGGACTACGGACCTGAGAGTGCTAGGTGGCATGGGGTGGCGCCTCTTAAGACCTCGGGTCTTACATCTTGACTAGCAGTGTGCAGTGGTAGATATCAAAACCAAATATACGTTATGAAGCTTCGCAGGCTAATAGGTATCGACAATTTAGATATTGCTTTATTTTATCCACTTATGTGATCTTTGTGGGAAAACCAAATATACGCCATGAAGCTTCGCAAATTGATAAGTACCAACAATCTAGATATTGTTATATTTTATCCACTTCTGTGATCTTTTTGGGATTTGAACTTTTTGTATGGATGAAGTTTTCTTTTATTACTACATATGTCCTATCTGGCCCTTTTATTCAAATATTTGAAGAGATATTTGATAGCTCTTTATTTGTTGCACCACTCGACATTGATATGTGCTTGGTACTTGATTAACAAATAACTATTATAAGGTACAACATGTATGTTATCCAACCTTACTTTCTGCTTAATGACATGTTGTCCATTATCTCGTCTCTAGTAGGTTGGAAAACCATCATCATTAGTTATTGTTTTTTCATGGTATGATTTAGTGAAATGCTTAGTGCATACACCATCAATTGTGCATAGAGATTTTTTGTTGGCTTCCTTGCCATATCCATGCATCATGTAATCTGTGACAACTGTATATCCAATCAGATCTCCATTCTTGCATGAGATTTCTGCTGAAATGATATTGTCAATATCACTTGTTGATTGCAAAAAGGAGGCTTCCAAAAAAAAGGCTTCCCACATGCACATATATTACTATGGGAGAGTGAAAAGTATAAATTTAGTGCTTGCAGACAAAGCAAAATTTTGATGCTTCCTATGAAAGCTTTTGTGCTTGTGCCACAAACAATTGATTCAAAGCTTACTACGGAAACCTCTGTGCTTGCGCCGCAGGGAAAAGATTCGAAACTTTGAAAGCGAGTCCCGCACTTACTAATCTCTTGAAAAACTGGAATGGAAAAATAATAATAATTTTTTAGCCTTACGAGGCAAGGCTATGGCGGAAAAAATAAAAATAATTAAGGAAAAGTTTGCTCTTATAGGTAAAGGTCCGTTGATGTCTTCTCATGTTTGTCGATGCTTGGAAAAACTATGGATGTGCGATCGACACCTGAAAGCTCGTGAGGGAGTCCAAATATGAGGTATTCATAGTTGTTCGATCCCCAGGAGTCATTCTTAAGTTATTTCTCCTCTTGGTGACCACTTTTGATATTGACACGTCTCTTCTCCAACTTCTCGATGGTGTTTTTGTAAAGACCGGAAAAATTTAAAATATTATTTTTCTTAAAATATTAAATTATGTTCGACTTTAAAATTAAGATTTTGGAAATTTTGAAATTTCCCGTCCTCGAGCAACTGAATTTTGTTTAATTCTTCAGAAACGAATTTCTATATAGTTTTGAATTGGGTTTTAGAAATGGATTTTGATTTACGCTTTCGAGATCGAGCATTAATAAAATTAATTTAAGCCCCGAGTATCGAAAAATTTATTTAATTCCGTTTAACTTGATATTAGTAATTGAAATTTTAATTAAATTTGATTTTGTCGGGATTCGATCGGGCGAGCGGGTTTCGAGTGTCGAATTTCCAAGATTTAAATTGTCGTTGTGGGGTCCACTCTTTCCTTATTTTCTTTTTCTTTTTTTTTTCCTCTTCATCCTCTCTCTCTTCCTCTTTCTCTCGTGCTGGCCGGTGGGGAAGTCTGTCCTCTTCCTTGCAGGTGTACAACTTGTGCATTTTGTCCTGTTTCATCTCCTCCCCCTATTAACCCTCTTTTCCTTTCAATTGCAATGACCCTCTCTTCCCTTCCTCCTGGTATCCCTCAGCAAACCCACACACTCTCCTCTCTCTCTCTCTCTCTTCTTCTCTTTCAATCCCAGGAACTAAACCCCCACCCCCAAATAAGCTCAAGCCATCCTTCCTCCATTTCTAGACCACCAGAGGCTCCCCTGTTCGCCATTCGGAGAAGTAAGCCACCACCACCATTTTCGTCGTTGAAGGAACACCGCTGCACCACCATCTCCACCCCTCCTGTCTCCGGCCGCCAGCAGCCACGTGCAAGCCGAGCCTCCCTGTACGAAGCTCCAAGACGCCGAGCGCCCTCGTCCCTCCTCCTCTCCGGGCTTGGCCGGAGCAAGCTTTCCCTCCGTCGATTACAGCCGGAGAGCCGCCCTCGGAGCCCTCGGAGTCGGAATCTCGAGCTCTCGGTAATCTCTCTTCCTCCCTCCTTCTCATGTCGCTTTGCTCTCTTGGGGTTGAGTGTGGTCGGAATCCTATTGCTAGTGCCTCGGTAAATCCTCGAGCCAAGCGAGACCCCATGGCCTGAGCCTTCCCTCTATCTTACCTCCATTTCCGACCGTCGAGCTCTGTTGCTGAAGGCAGGGGAAGAAGACGACTTTCTTTTCTTCTCTCCTGGGTTGGGCCTAATTTTCGGGTGGGCCAAGGGAATGGGCCAGGTCAAATACTTCATTCCGGGTCCCCCTTCCTTCTTTTATTGATTCTGGGTGGGGTCACGTGGGACCCACTTCCTTTTATTTCAATTACCTGGTTGTGGCAACAGGAAGGGAAGAAGTGGGCCTTGGGGCCTGTTTCTTGGGCCTCATTTTTCGGGTATCCCTCTGGGCCTTTCCTCCTTCTTCCTTCAGCTCGGGCTTGGAAATCCGGGTTCGGATCCCCTCTCTCTTCCTCCTTTCTCCATTCTGGGCTGGGCCTCTTTTCTCCCTTTCCTTTTCTTTTGCGGGTTGGGCTAAATTCGGGTATGTGTGAAGCTATATATGTATATGTTATGATTTTATAAATTCTGATTTTGGGAATATATATATATATATATATATATATATATATATATATATATATATATATATATATTCTGAGATTATTATTATAATATTACGTGATGTTTTATTAAATGTTTAGAAATGATAGAATAATTTAGTGTTGTTGTTATATAAATGTGGGTTATTAAAATGGAGTGGTTTTGGCAATCTATAATATTTAAATAATAGTTGGAGTGTGTTATTAAATGTTGTTTAAAAATGGAGTTTAAGGTAATATTTGAGAAGTGTTATTATATAGTGATTTATAAAGTGATTTTGAGATGAGGATCTTAAAGAGATAAATGCCGGAATTATTTTATAACATGATTTTGCGAAATTAGTTTTAAGGTTAAATGTTTAATGTCGGAATTTGGCCAAGTATGAGTTGAGAAATCATTTTGAATGCGAGTTGACTTAATTTGGGATTTATGAGTTTGAAAATATAGTTGGTATGATTTTATCAAGGGGTTTGATTGGAAGATGATTTTGGTCGATTTGATAGTATCGGAAAGATTTTGGAAAACGGTTTTACTATCGGTCGGTTTTGAGGATGTTGGGAACTTGGGTTTCGTGCGTATGAATGTTGTTCTGGTAGCTTATGGAAATGACTTGATGATAGGTGTGTATTGCTTTTGGATTGCTTTGGACTTGCATTTGGGCCCTTGCTTGTGTTATCTTGCTGTTCTACATTAACAGGTAAGTATCCTACGGGACTTACTCAGTAACCTGGACCTCCTGCCTGATGTGTCATGTAATGTGTAGTTTTGTTGCATATTAAAGCATGCCATGTAGTATCATGTTAGGATTGCATTGAACTGAGCATGTGTTTACTTTGTGTGTTTGAATACAGAACGGCCGTTATCTGTGACAGTCCTAGAGTCTTTGCTAGGGTCATAGGGTAGCCCAGCCCCATCGGGTGCCCTGAGTCTATCGAGTCGATATGAGCATGATATGATAGCCCAGCACTATCGGGCAAGAGATGAGATGATTCGATATGATACGATTAGCCCAGTACCATCGGGCATGTTTTATTTATTTTATGATATGATGATGGGATATGATATGATGATGAGATATGATATGATGATGAGATATGATATGATATGATGATACCGTGGTGAGTGCACCACCACGAAGAGAGTGGTATGCTATAGCCCGAACTGGCCAGTCTCTGCACTAACGGGAAGGGGTGCAGAGGTAGGAGAGGGATATGCCACTTGGCATTGTCTTGGGCCCTTTACAGTTCTTTCTGCATATTATATATATATATATATATATATATATATATATATATATATTAGGGGCATGATAGTGTGATTTAAATCTTGTACCACATTAGTCATCTTTTATTTAGGCATAGGCATGTTATGTGGCCTCAGCGCGGTCAGAGGACCCGCAGGCGATCACCAGGCCTGACTTCGTGGATAGTGTTAGGTACCGCTCTTGTTGCTCCATGCTTCTATGACGGGGAAATCTTTTGGCGAATCGAAGAATCCGGCTAATATATTCTAACTCGACAATGACAATCACTCACTTTGTTTTGGTTTTGACCCGGCTCTGCCGCGGCTTTTGTATCTAAGTCATGCTTCCGCTTTACTTTCGGTTAAATCGTATTTCTGAAACTTCGACTGATTAGAGGTTTTGAAACCTTGACCCGTACCTGAATTGCAACATCCGAACGAAGGTATCCGACCTTCAAAACATATCCCGGATATTTATGTCCGGGCCGTTACAAAGTTGGTATCAGAGCCAGGTTGTGCAATTCGGGTACACAAGGGTCGAGTGTATGTTTTGGAAAATCGCCCATGGATTTTGAAAGATTTGAAAGCGTTTTAAAGGGGCAAAATGAACTTAATATGTCTAACTCAATTGGACTAAACATGAACTTGGCTTATGATAAAAGATGAGAACCAACTAATAAGGGATCGAGTGGGTAGAAACGGCGCTAGACCATCCCTATTGGATGTAGTCGGAAATGGGTAGGCGAAATACTAGCTTGTTCTTTACAGATGGGTCGGGAAGACTCCAAAGAGATCATTGCAATTGTCATTAACTGATTCTATGATTGAGTGCTTGATATGCTAAAGATTTGATTGTTATGTTCTAACTATTGAATGAATATTGAACGATTTGTGCGAACGGAATAGCGGGAGTACCCTCCTTCTTATATGGTTAAGCTCAGCTTTTGTGGAACCGCCCCTTTCCTTATGAACCCTTTTGACAATTCAATCGAGTCCTCCCTTCGAATATCGGTCTTCCACAGGAATTGGGTTGGTAAACACATGGTGTCGGGAATCATGATTGAATATAGAGGTCGTCCGAGAGAATATTGGAAGACGGTCCTTGATGAAATTCCGAGTTAGAGAGTGAGATGTTTACGAGGTTGTCCTTATCAATCCTTATTGCGATCCATCAGTGTCCTCTTGTCACGGAAAATTCGTATCCGAGTCCCACGGGAAAAAGGGGTAATGAGTCAGTTGGGAAGAGTCTATGTTGCCCTTATGGACTTCTATCGGGTTATTTTGATTGCTCTGTCCATGATTATGTGATTCTATATGCACTACTCCTTGACCTACAATTGATCCTTAGTGTGAATTTGTGCTTATGTGCCTTGATGCTCATGATGACCATTGTATAGGTTCGAACTACATTTATCATATCCATATCATCCCGACATGATCTACTTAGTATATTGCATTGTCATACTAGAGCACGAATAAATATGTCATATGCTAGGAGGTCGTATAATTTATGTCCTTCCTGTGAATAGGTTCATGATAGTGTGATAGTTCGGTTCTAGTATCATGATAGAGTGAGTCCCTTACTTGATGGATACATGTTATAATTTCATGTTGACACGCCTTGTATGTTACGTAATCCTCAGTCCCAGTTATGATGATGATCCTTAATGTAAATTTGTGGTTGTATGACACCCTGTATCCATGCTGGTCATATTGCTTAAGTCTCGTGTTGTGTCTTGCCCTCTATCATGATTGTATGTTGT
The DNA here is from genome assembly GCA_963922045.1 of Persicaria maculosa. Classification (NCBI taxonomy): domain Eukaryota; kingdom Viridiplantae; phylum Streptophyta; class Magnoliopsida; order Caryophyllales; family Polygonaceae; genus Persicaria; species Persicaria maculosa. The sequence continues at coordinate 17,202,348 of OY998257.1, read as the reverse complement.
TATAGCATGTTTACTTGGCATATTGATCGTATGATTGATCTAAAAACGTGAACCACATGATATGAGTCTATATGATTGTTGCTTCTTCTAAATTAGGTCCATGATAGTGTGATCAACTCTTCTTATTATGAATGCTTTTAAATGACCTCCTTAACATGCTGGGTGATGACGTGTCGATGTTCATTATTCCTTTTGTGATAAGAATCTATATCATGCCCATCTACTTCGTATTCGTCAGATTAACCATTGTTGATTATTTTGCAAATTAATGTTGTGTGTGTTAGTTATGTTGAACGGAGAATATGTGCTATAATTGAACCTTGAGGAATGCATGTTTTGTCATATTATGTGTTGATTCGAGCTCATGTCCCCATATTCTAGTCATGTCGCCATGTTGCTTAGACTTACTCTATACCTCGTTGCGTTCCTCTCGTGCCACTATGTCGTTGAGATGTGATTGAATGAACTCTTGCATACCGTCGTATTAACCAGTCAAGTGCATGTATGTACCATATGCTATATTGAACCACTAGTAACATGTTGGCCCCTTGGTTGTGACTTGTGCGAATTCTACTTTGCCTACGTTATTGTTGATTCACTCTTGAACTAGGTACCTGATAGTGTGACTCTTTCCTCCTTCTGTTCTCTTAACATGTTTCACTCGTCCTGATGAGTTAATGCTGAATTCGATGATTGACTAGCCTTCCGTAATGGTTGAACCTAACATGCTTGAATGGTTAAAATGTCTACTACTCTATGTTATTCTCTCGTGTTTGCATGAACCTATGACTTGACACCCCGCTTGATCACACACCACTTTATATCTTGATTTTGCATATACATGATGCATGAATATCGGAATGAATCTAGCTGAATCATTTTGGTTGTACACGTGTTCGATATGTGCTATTAGTATCAAGTAAGACTTATGATTCCAATATGACCTGCTAAATGATCACGTGTTGTACTTGTTCTATGATGTGACAACTATCGTGCCATATATGAATTCTATGATGATTCTTCCTTAGCATGATTATAACCTAGCACCCATGATGTCCTTCTTATTACTTTTGATGATGCCTCATGTTTCGTGAATATTATGATGAACTCCTCTAAATGACTCTTGACTATGCTTGTATCACATTATATATTGCTAGTATCATGTAGGACCCATGCTCTCTAGACGTATCTCGTCATATGATTCCGTGCCATGCTCGACCTAACATATGAGCATTGTGAGATAGTTACTATGTTGCCCTTTATATGATCTCGTATAATGCATACACCAAACTTGTGCATTGTTCATATATGTGATAATTACTATGCTACTCTTATGTGTTCTCGTATGACGCTTCATCTGATTGATATAATATACCTTGCCATGATATATTTGGACTCAATTGTTGATGTGTATACCCTGTTCCTACATTGTTCAAATACATGATGCTCGTTATCTTCATTAAATTCCGCATGACTTCAAATCATATATGATCATTGTTGGTTCCGTCTATCCTGCTTGAAGAATGCTAGGCATATATGTTTCCATGGAATACTAGAATGTTAGCTTGTTTTACAAACATCAGCGTAGGAATTGATTGTGTCTTTGATATGAATACGAATGTTGCCCCGAGATAGGTACATGTTAGTGTGGATTGACGTGATTGATATGCTCCATAATGAATTCGTGCGTGTTTGTCAAAATCGTAACCTAATAGACTTTCTTAAGGGCATCGTTACTATTCCCGAGTCGGAGTCTTGTCTCTAGTCATGTCGTCTTTAGCGTTGGTCTATTCCGTCTCTGAAAGAAACATTGGGTCGTCCGCTCTTGTCACTCCCCTATCTCTGCTAACTTAAACTCCTACGCGTTACCTTGGATGAGCGACCGCATGGAAAAAGGGGATCGGGAAGTCGAATAGCGATAGAGCAGCGCAGCTGAAGCGTGGGCCCATAACCCACGGGCCTCAGGATCGATAATGTCGACGGAACAAGCTCGTTTCGAGGATCACGATTGTTGAGTACGATATGAATTGCAGGTGGGAACGTCCTCTATTCGAATTGCTAACCCTTTCCGAGCTTGTTGATGATGATATTGCACTGACTTGATGTTGAAAGCTGCTTGTTGATGTGATGACTGTCGCTTGATTGTCTGTTGACTGTGATGATATGATTCGATGCCTTACAATCCTAATGTGCCTTGATGACTTAAGGTGATGCTACTCTGAGATGCCAAGCATGATCTAAATTCCTTGCCTATGATGTGAACTGCCAATGCTGAGAATCTGAACTGTTTATTTGATGTGGTTATGATGAGATGTGCTAGCTTGACTTGATTAGGTTCATATATGATGTTTTGCCATACTTATTGAGCATGACCGTAGATTGAGACTTTAAACACAGTTGCAAGGCTTAATGATGAGCTAATGATGCTATTGATAATTGATGATTGATATGATGTTGTCCTTCTGTGTAATAATGTTAATGATTGCTTCTTCTTGAAACATGTGAGTGAGGTCTCTTGGTAGAATGGTTAGAGAGCGGTTAAGGAAAATTGAGTGATTGGTATGATGTGAGGGTCTTCATGATTATGTGACTTATTAATATGTACTGGCATGATGTTAGATAGCAACTATGATAAACCTGTATGGCATGATATTACATGTTGATATGCAATACTGAGTTAAAATTGGTAGTGACGAGTATTATCCTAATATATTAATACATTGATATCCTACTATGTTGTTCTAAAAGCATGTTATAATGTGTTGAATGAATCATGAGATGATGATACGTTGTTATGTGAAAGCATGATGTTATCCTATATGGCTGATAAGCCTGATTATGAATAGGTAAGTGATGAATATGACTTGGAGCATAGGTATGACTTATGTGTATATATAAGATGATGGTGCATGACTGCTATTAATCGTTATATGACATTGTGATGAGCTAAGATGATGTCTGGAAAGCATGATGACCTTTTGATGTTGATGTATTGCTTGATCTTCCCTTTTGTTTGAATCTTAATAGCATGATTTTGTCGGATTGATGTGATAATATGTTATGATAATGTTGGATAGAGGTTGGATAGGATGACTATGTGAACTTATGCTTTACATGAGATCCCTTGTTATGACTGGTTCCCCTAGTGTGCGATGTTGAGATGCGATCGTGAGATTTGACTAGAAGTAGTGTACTGACTCCATGACACCTAACCTCTTTGATCTCTTGACCTGTGTGCTGGTATGATTTATGAGAATTCGATGATACACTTGTGATGCCTTCGGTATGATATAGATACACTTTATGACTCGTGATATGACGTTGAGACGTTGTTGTTGTTTTGATGTGTTTGGAAGAATGGTATACTTTATGCTATGGGTAAACATGTTATGAGGTTACGGTAATGATTGATGGAGATTATCATGATTGATGTTGAGATTGCCATATGAGAAGTGGTTGATGACATTATGAGTCGATGAGTTGATTTACTTACGTGCATGTTGAGTTGAGAATGATGATAAATGATTCTGGAAACTAGGAAGAGAATATGGGATTAGCCCTTAGAGGTGGATGACTCCACCTCCTACCATCTGAATTTGATTGATTGGTATGCGAGAAGCTGATTTGGTTTTCGGGAGAGTTTTGACAAAATCTTGAATTGAAAGGATTTGACTTGTTTTGGTGTAAAGTTGCTTGATTAAAAATTGAATTTGAAGATTTTGAGCGGTTTTAAAAATGGCCAACTTGGGGTTTTAAAGAAGTTGAGAGTTTCAATGATTTAGACGACAATTTTTCCATCTACAAAACACTTTGAGGTTTACGAACTGGATTTACATTATGATGTCTCACGAAGTGGATACAAGAATTTTATAGGGGCGCTTATAGATTGCTTGCTAAGACCTAGTTGGGCGCTATAATGCTTTTAGAGTTGTGGTACTTCCGAAAAGTCGAAGCGAGGATGTAATAAGGGCGCTTATTACACACTTGACAAGACCAATTGGAAATGTCACGGTCGTGACTAGGATGTTGTGAGAATCTCGGAAGACGCAACCGAGACGATTACAAGATCCTTGGACATGGTCCTCGGACTCACCGATTTTAAAATTTCATCCCCTTTGCTTTAAAATGGATTTAGTCTCGGGGACGAGACTTGTTTTTAGAGGTGGATGAATGTAAAGACCGGAAAAATTTAAAATATTATTTTTCTTAAAATATTAAATTATGTTCGACTTTAAAATTAAGATTTTGGAAATTTTGAAATTTCCCGTCCTCGAGCAACTGAATTTTGTTTAATTCTTCAGAAACGAATTTCTATATAGTTTTGAATTGGGTTTTAGAAATGGATTTTGATTTACGCTTTCGAGATCGAGCATTAATAAAATTAATTTAAGCCCCGAGTATCGAAAAATTTATTTAATTCCGTTTAACTTGATATTAGTAATTGAAATTTTAATTAAATTTGATTTTGTCGGGATTCGATCGGGCGAGCGGGTTTCGAGTGTCGAATTTCCAAGATTTAAATTGTCGTTGTGGGGTCCACTCTTTCCTTATTTTCTTTTTCTTTTTTTTTTCCTCTTCCTCCTCTCTCTCTTCCTCTTTCTCTCGTGCTGGCCGGTGGGGAAGTATGTCCTCTTCCTTGCAGGTGTACAACCTGTGCATTTTGTCCTGTTTCATCTCCTCCCCCCTATTAACCCTCTTTTCCTTTCAATTGCAATGGCCCTCTCTTCCCTTCCTCCTGGTATCCCTCAGCAAACCCACACACTCTCCTCTCTCTCTCTCTCTCTTCTTCTCTTTCAATCCCAGGAACTAAACCCCCACCCCCAAATAAGCTCAAGCCATCCTTCCTCCATTTCTAGACCACCAGAGGCTCCCCTGTTCGCCATTCGGAGAAGTCAGCCACCACCACCATTTTCGTCGTTGAAGGAACACCGCTGCACCACCATCTCCACCCCTCCTGTCTCCGGCCGCCAGCAGCCACGTGCAAGTCGAGCCTCCCCTGTACGAAGCTCCAAGACGCCGAGCGCCCTCGTCCCTCCTCCTCTCCGGGCTTGGCCGGAGCAAGCTTTCCCTCCGTCGATTACAGCCGGAGAGCCGCCCTCGGAGCCCTCGGAGTCGGAATCTCGAGCTCTCGGTAATCTCTCTTCCTCCCTCCTTCTCACGTCGCTTTGCTCTCTTGGGGTTGAGTGTGGTCGGAATCCTATTGCTAGTGCCTCGGTAAATCCTCGAGCCAAGCGAGACCCCATGGCCTGAGCCTTCCCTCTCTCTTACCTCCATTTCCGACCGTCGAGCTCTGTTGCTGAAGGCAGGGGAAGAAGACGACTTTCTTTTCTTCTCTCCTGGGTTGGGCCTAATTTTCGGGTGGGCCAAGGGAATGGGCCGGGTCAAATACTTCATTCCGGGTCCCCCTTCCTTCTTTTATTGATTCTGGGTGGGGTCACGTGGGACCCACTTCCTTTTATTTCAATTACCTGGTTGTGGCAACAGGAAGGGAAGAAGTGGGCCTTGGGGCCTGTTTCTTGGGCCTCATTTTTCGGGTATCCCTCTGGGCCTTTCCTCCTTCTTCCTTCAGCTCGGGCTTGGAAATCCGGGTTCGGATCCCCTCTCTCTTCCTCCTTTCTCCATTCTGGGCTGGGCCTCTTTTCTCCCTTTCCTTTTCTTTTGCGGGTTGGGCTAAATTCGGGTATGTGTGAAGCTATATATGTATATGTTATGATTTTATAAATTCTGATTTTGGGAATATATATATATATATATATATATATATATATATATATATATATATATATATATTCTGAGATTATTATTATAATATTACGTGATGTTTTATTAAATGTTTAGAAATGATAGAATAATTTAGTGTTGTTGTTATATAAATGTGGGTTATTAAAATGGAGTGGTTTTGGCAATCTATAATATTTAAATAATAGTTGGAGTGTGTTATTAAATGTTGTTTAAAAATGGAGTTTAAGGTAATATTTGAGAAGTGTTATTATATAGTGATTTATAAAGTGATTTTGAGATGAGGATCTTAAAGAGATAAATGCCGGAATTATTTTATAACATGATTTTGCGAAATTAGTTTTAAGGTTAAATGTTTAATGTCGGAATTTGGCCAAGTATGAGTTGAGAAATCATTTTGAATGCGAGTTGACTTAATTTGGGATTTATGAGTTTGAAAATATAGTTGGTATGATTTTATCAAGGGGTTTGATTGGAAGATGATTTTGGTCGATTTGATAGTATCGGAAAGATTTTGGAAAACGGTTTTACTATCGGTCGGTTTTGAGGATGTTGGGAACTTGGGTTTCGTGCGTATGAATGTTGTTCTGGTAGCTTATGGAAATGACTTGATGATAGGTGTGTATTGCTTTTGGATTGCTTTGGACTTGCATTTGGGCCCTTGCTTGTGTTATCTTGCTGTTCTACATTAACAGGTAAGTATCCTACGGGACTTACTCAGTAACCTGGACCTCCTGCCTGATGTGTCATGTAATGTGTAGTTTTGTTGCATATTAAAGCATGCCATGTAGTATCATGTTAGGATTGCATTGAACTGAGCATGTGTTTACTTTGTGTGTTTGAATACAGAACGGCCGTTATCTGTGACAGTCCTAGAGTCTTTGCTAGGGTCATAGGGTAGCCCAGCCCCATCGGGTGCCCTGAGTCTATCGAGTCGATATGAGCATGATATGATAGCCCAGCACTATCGGGCAAGAGATGAGATGATTCGATATGATACGATTAGCCCAGTACCATCGGGCATGTTTTATTTATTTTATGATATGATGATGGGATATGATATGATGATGAGATATGATATGATGATGAGATATGATATGATATGATGATACCGTGGTGAGTGCACCACCACGAAGAGAGTGGTATGCTATAGCCCGAACTGGCCAGTCTCTGCACTAACGGGAAGGGGTGCAGAGGTAGGAGAGGGATATGCCACTTGGCATTGTCTTGGGCCCTTTACAGTTCTTTCTGCATATTATATATATATATATATATATATATATATATATATATATTAGGGGCATGATAGTGTGATTTAAATCTTGTACCACATTAGTCATCTTTTATTTAGGCATAGGCATGTTATGTGGCCTCAGCGCGGTCAGAGGACCCGCAGGCGATCACCAGGCCTGACTTCGTGGATAGTGTTAGGTACCGCTCTTGTTGCTCCATGCTTCTATGACGGGGAAATCTTTTGGCGAATCGAAGAATCCGGCTAATATATTCTAACTCGACAATGACAATCACTCACTTTGTTTTGGTTTTGACCCGGCTCTGCCGCGGCTTTTGTATCTAAGTCATGCTTCCGCTTTACTTTCGGTTAAATCGTATTTCTGAAACTTCGACTGATTAGAGGTTTTGAAACCTTGACCCGTACCTGAATTGCAACATCCGAACGAAGGTATCCGACCTTCAAAACATATCCCGGATATTTATGTCCGGGCCGTTACAAAGTTGGTATCAGAGCCAGGTTGTGCAATTCGGGTACACAAGGGTCGAGTGTATGTTTTGGAAAATCGCCCATGGATTTTGAAAGATTTGAAAGCGTTTTAAAGGGGCAAAATGAACTTAATATGTCTAACTCAATTGGACTAAACATGAACTTGGCTTATGATAAAAGATGAGAACCAACTAATAAGGGATCGAGTGGGTAGAAACGGCGCTAGACCATCCCTATTGGATGTAGTCGGAAATGGGTAGGCGAAATACTAGCTTGTTCTTTACAGATGGGTCGGGAAGACTCCAAAGAGATCATTGCAATTGTCATTAACTGATTCTATGATTGAGTGCTTGATATGCTAAAGATTTGATTGTTATGTTCTAACTATTGAATGAATATTGAACGATTTGTGCGAACGGAATAGCGGGAGTACCCTCCTTCTTATATGGTTAAGCTCAGCTTTTGTGGAACCGCCCCTTTCCTTATGAACCCTTTTGACAATTCAATCGAGTCCTCCCTTCGAATATCGGTCTTCCACAGGAATTGGGTTGGTAAACACATGGTGTCGGGAATCATGATTGAATATAGAGGTCGTCCGAGAGAATATTGGAAGACGGTCCTTGATGAAATTCCGAGTTAGAGAGTGAGATGTTTACGAGGTTGTCCTTATCAATCCTTATTGCGATCCATCAGTGTCCTCTTGTCACGGAAAATTCGTATCCGAGTCCCACGGGAAAAAGGGGTAATGAGTCAGTTGGGAAGAGTCTATGTTGCCCTTATGGACTTCTATCGGGTTATTTTGATTGCTCTGTCCATGATTATGTGATTCTATATGCACTACTCCTTGACCTACAATTGATCCTTAGTGTGAATTTGTGCTTATGTGCCTTGATGCTCATGATGACCATTGTATAGGTTCGAACTACATTTATCATATCCATATCATCCCGACATGATCTACTTAGTATATTGCATTGTCATACTAGAGCACGAATAAATATGTCATATGCTAGGAGGTCGTATAATTTATGTCCTTCCTGTGAATAGGTTCATGATAGTGTGATAGTTCGGTTCTAGTATCATGATAGAGTGAGTCCCTTACTTGATGGATACATGTTATAATTTCATGTTGACACGCCTTGTATGTTACGTAATCCTCAGTCCCAGTTATGATGATGATCCTTAATGTAAATTTGTGGTTGTATGACACCCTGTATCCATGCTGGTCATATTGCTTAAGTCTCGTGTTGTGTCTTGCCCTCTATCATGATTGTATGTTGTTATAGCATGTTTACTTGGCATATTGATCGTATGATTGATCTAAAAACGTGAACCACATGATATGAGTCTATATGATTGTTGCTTCTTCTAAATTAGGTCCATGATAGTGTGATCAACTCTTCTTATTATGAATGCTTTTAAATGACCTCCTTAACATGCTGGGTGATGACGTGTCGATGTTCATTATTCCTTTTGTGATAAGAATCTATATCATGCCCATCTACTTCGTATTCGTCAGATTAACCATTGTTGATTATTTTGCAAATTAATGTTGTGTGTGTTAGTTATGTTGAACGGAGAATATGTGCTATAATTGAACCTTGAGGAATGCATGTTTTGTCATATTATGTGTTGATTCGAGCTCATGTCCCCATATTCTAGTCATGTCGCCATGTTGCTTAGACTTACTCTATACCTCGTTGCGTTCCTCTCGTGCCACTATGTTGTTGAGATGTGATTGAATGAACTCTTGCATACCGTCGTATTAACCAGTCAAGTGCATGTATGTACCATATGCTATATTGAACCACTAGTAACATGTTGGCCCCTTGGTTGTGACTTGTGCGAATTCTACTTTGCCTACGTTATTGTTGATTCACTCTTGAACTAGGTACCTGATAGTGTGACTCTTTCCTCCTTCTGTTCTCTTAACATGTTTCACTCGTCCTGATGAGTTAATGCTGAATTCGATGATTGACTAGCCTTCCGTAATGGTTGAACCTAACATGCTTGAATGGTTAAAATGTCTACTACTCTATGTTATTCTCTCGTGTTTGCATGAACCTATGACTTGACACCCCGCTTGATCACACACCACTTTATATCTTGATTTTGCATATACATGACGCATGAATATCGGAATGAATCTAGCTGAATCATTTTGGTTGTACACGTGTTCGATATGTGCTATTAGTATCAAGTAAGACTTATGATTCCAATATGACCTGCTAAATGATCACGTGTTGTACTTGTTCTATGATGTGACAACTATCGTGCCATATATGAATTCTATGATGATTCTTCCTTAGCATGATTATAACCTAGCACCCATGATGTCCTTCTTATTACTTTTGATGATGCCTCATGTTTCGTGAATATTATGATGAACTCCTCTAAATGACTCTTGACTATGCTTGTATCACATTATATATTGCTAGTATCATGTAGGACCCATGCTCTCTAGACGTATCTCGTCATATGATTCCGTGCCATGCTCGACCTAACATATGAGCATTGTGAGATAGTTACTATGTTGCCCTTTATATGATCTCGTATAATGCATACACCAAACTTGTGCATTGTTCATATATGTGATAATTACTATGCTACTCTTATGTGTTCTCGTATGACGCTTCATCTGATTGATATAATATACCTTGCCATGATATATTTGGACTCAATTGTTGATGTGTATACCCTGTTCCTACATTGTTCAAATACATGATGCTCGTTATCTTCATTAAATTCCGCATGACTTCAAATCATATATGATCATTGTTGGTTCCGTCTATCCTGCTTGAAGAATGCTAGGCATATATGTTTCCATGGAATACTAGAATGTTAGCTTGTTTTACAAACATCAGCGTAGGAATTGATTGTGTCTTTGATATGAATACGAATGTTGCCCCGAGATAGGTACATGTTAGTGTGGATTGACGTGATTGATATGCTCCATAATGAATTCGTGCGTGTTTGTCAAAATCGTAACCTAATAGACTTTCTTAAGGGCATCGTTACTATTCCCGAGTCGGAGTCTTGTCTCTAGTCATGTCGTCTTTAGCGTTGGTCTATTCCGTCTCTGAAAGAAACATTGGGTCGTCCGCTCTTGTCACTCCCCTATCTCTGCTAACTTAAACTCCTACGCGTTACCTTGGATGAGCGACCGCATGGAAAAAGGGGATCGGGAAGTCGAATAGCGATAGAGCAGCGCAGCTGAAGCGTGGGCCCATAACCCACGGGCCTCAGGATCGATAATGTCGACGGAACAAGCTCGTTTCGAGGATCACGATTGTTGAGTACGATATGAATTGCAGGTGGGAACGTCCTCTATTCGAATTGCTAACCCTTTCCGAGCTTGTTGATGATGATATTGCACTGACTTGATGTTGAAAGCTGCTTGTTGATGTGATGACTGTCGCTTGATTGTCTGTTGACTGTGATGATATGATTCGATGCCTTACAATCCTAATGTGCCTTGATGACTTAAGGTGATGCTACTCTGAGATGCCAAGCATGATCTAAATTCCTTGCCTATGATGTGAACTGCCAATGCTGAGAATCTGAACTGTTTATTTGATGTGGTTATGATGAGATGTGCTAGCTTGACTTGATTAGGTTCATATATGATGTTTTGCCATACTTATTGAGCATGACCGTAGATTGAGACTTTAAACACAGTTGCAAGGCTTAATGATGAGCTAATGATGCTATTGATAATTGATGATTGATATGATGTTGTCCTTCTGTGTAATAATGTTAATGATTGCTTCTTCTTGAAACATGTGAGTGAGGTCTCTTGGTAGAATGGTTAGAGAGCGGTTAAGGAAAATTGAGTGATTGGTATGATGTGAGGGTCTTCATGATTATGTGACTTATTAATATGTACTGGCATGATGTTAGATAGCAACTATGATAAACCTGTATGGCATGATATTACATGTTGATATGCAATACTGAGTTAAAATTGGTAGTGACGAGTATTATCCTAATATATTAATACATTGCTATCCTACTATGTTGTTCTAAAAGCATGTTATAATGTGTTGAATGAATCATGAGATGATGATACGTTGTTATGTGAAAGCATGATGTTATCCTATATGGCTGATAAGCCTGATTATGAATAGGTAAGTGATGAATATGACTTGGAGCATAGGTATGACTTATGTGTATATATAAGATGATGGTGCATGACTGCTATTAATCGTTATATGACATTGTGATGAGCTAAGATGATGTCTGGAAAGCATGATGACCTTTTGATGTTGATGTATTGCTTGATCTTCCCTTTTGTTTGAATCTTAATAGCATGATTTTGTCGGATTGATGTGATAATATGTTATGATAATGTTGGATAGAGGTTGGATAGGATGACTATGTGAACTTATGCTTTACATGAGATCCCTTGTTATGACTGGTTCCCCTAGTGTGCGATGTTGAGATGCGATCGTGAGATTTGACTAGAAGTAGTGTACTGACTCCATGACACCTAACCTCTTTGATCTCTTGACCTGTGTGCTGGTATGATTTATGAGAATTCGATGATACACTTGTGATGCCTTCGGTATGATATAGATACACTTTATGACTCGTGATATGACGTTGAGACGTTGTTGTTGTTTTGATGTGTTTGGAAGAATGGTATACTTTATGCTATGGGTAAACATGTTATGAGGTTACGGTAATGATTGATGGAGATTATCATGATTGATGTTGAGATTGCCATATGAGAAGTGGTTGATGACATTATGAGTCGATGAGTTGATTTACTTACGTGCATGTTGAGTTGAGAATGATGATAAATGATTCTGGAAACTAGGAAGAGAATATGGGATTAGCCCTTAGAGGTGGATGACTCCACCTCCTACCATCTGAATTTGATTGATTGGTATGCGAGAAGCTGATTTGGTTTTCGGGAGAGTTTTGACAAAATCTTGAATTGAAAGGATTTGACTTGTTTTGGTGTAAAGTTGCTTGATTAAAAATTGAATTTGAAGATTTTGAGCGGTTTTAAAAATGGCCAACTTGGGGTTTTAAAGAAGTTGAGAGTTTCAATGATTTAGACGACAATTTTTCCATCTACAAAACACTTTGAGGTTTACGAACTGGATTTACATTATGATGTCTCACGAAGTGGATACAAGCATTTTATAGGGGCGCTTATAGATTGCTTGCTAAGACCTAGTCGGGCGCTATAATGCTTTTAGAGTTGTGGTACTTCCGAAAAGTCGAAGCGAGGATGTAATAAGGGCGCTTATTACACACTTGACAAGACCAATTGGAAATTTCACGGTCGTGACTAGGATGTTGTGAGAATCTCGGAAGACGCAACCGAGACGATTACAAGATCCTTGGACATGGTCCTCGGACTCACCGATTTTAAAATTTCATCCCCTTTGCTTTAAAATGGATTTAGTCTCGGGGACGAGACTTGTTTTTAGAGGTGGATGAATGTAAAGACCGGAAAATTTTAAAATATTATTTTTCTTAAAATATTAAATTATGTTCGACTTTAAAATTAAGATTTTGGAAATTTTGAAATTTCCCGTCCTCGAGCAACTGAATTTTGTTTAATTCTTCAGAAACGAATTTCTATATAGTTTTGAATTGGGTTTTAGAAATGGATTTTGATTTACGCTTTCGAGATCGAGCATTAATAAAATTAATTTAAGCCCCGAGTATCGAAAAATTTATTTAATTCCGTTTAACTTGATATTAGTAATTGAAATTTTAATTAAATTTGATTTTGTCGGGATTCGATCGGGCGAGCGGGTTTCGAGTGTCGAATTTCCAAGATTTAAATTGTCGTTGTGGGGTCCACTCTTTCCTTATTTTCTTTTTCTTTTTTTTTTCCTCTTCCTCCTCTCTCTCTTCCTCTTTCTCTCGTGCTGGCCGGTGGGGAAGTATGTCCTCTTCCTTGCAGGTGTACAACCTGTGCATTTTGTCCTGTTTCATCTCCTCCCCCCTATTAACCCTCTTTTCCTTTCAATTGCAATGACCCTCTCTTCCCTTCCTCCTGGTATCCCTCAGCAAACCCACACACTCTCCTCTCTCTCTCTCTCTCTCTTCTTCTCTTTCAATCCCAGGAACTAAACCCCCACCCCCAAATAAGCTCAAGCCATCCTTCCTCCATTTCTAGACCACCAGAGGCTCCCCTGTTCGCCATTCGGAGAAGTCAGCCACCACCACCATTTTCGTCGTTGAAGGAACACCGCTGCACCACCATCTCCACCCCTCCTGTCTCCGGCCGCCAGCAGCCACGTGCAAGCCGAGCCTCCCCTGTACGAAGCTCCAAGACGCCGAGCGCCCTCGTCCCTCCTCCTCTCCGGGCTTGGCCGGAGCAAGCTTTCCCTCCGTCGATTACAGCCGGAGAGCCGCCCTCGGAGCCCTCGGAGTCGGAATCTCGAGCTCTCGGTAATCTCTCTTCCTCCCTCCTTCTCACGTCGCTTTGCTCTCTTGGGGTTGAGTGTGGTCGGAATCCTATTGCTAGTGCCTCGGTAAATCCTCGAGCCAAGCGAGACCCCATGGCCTGAGCCTTCCCTCTCTCTTACCTCCATTTCCGACCGTCGAGCTCTGTTGCTGAAGGCAGGGGAAGAAGACGACTTTCTTTTCTTCTCTCCTGGGTTGGGCCTAATTTTCGGGTGGGCCAAGGGAATGGGCCGGGTCAAATACTTCATTCCGGGTCCCCCTTCCTTCTTTTATTGATTCTGGGTGGGGTCACGTGGGACCCACTTCCTTTTATTTCAATTACCTGGTTGTGGCAACAGGAAGGGAAGAAGTGGGCCTTGGGGCCTGTTTCTTGGGCCTCATTTTTCGGGTATCCCTCTGGGCCTTTCCTCCTTCTTCCTTCAGCTCGGGCTTGGAAATCCGGGTTCGGATCCCCTCTCTCTTCCTCCTTTCTCCATTCTGGGCTGGGCCTCTTTTCTCCCTTTCCTTTTCTTTTGCGGGTTGGGCTAAATTCGGGTATGTGTGAAGCTATATATGTATATGTTATGATTTTATAAATTCTGATTTTGGGAATATATATATATATATATATATATATATATATATATATATATATATATATATATATATATATATATATATATATTCTGAGATTATTATTATAATATTACGTGATGTTTTATTAAATGTTTAGAAATGATAGAATAATTTAGTGTTGTTGTTATATAAATGTGGGTTATTAAAATGGAGTGGTTTTGGCAATCTATAATATTTAAATAATAGTTGGAGTGTGTTATTAAATGTTGTTTAAAAATGGAGTTTAAGGTAATATTTGAGAAGTGTTATTATATAGTGATTTATAAAGTGATTTTGAGATGAGGATCTTAAAGAGATAAATGCCGGAATTATTTTATAACATGATTTTGCGAAATTAGTTTTAAGGTTAAATGTTTAATGTCGGAATTTGGCCAAGTATGAGTTGAGAAATCATTTTGAATGCGAGTTGACTTAATTTGGGATTTATGAGTTTGAAAATATAGTTGGTATGATTTTATCAAGGGGTTTGATTGGAAGATGATTTTGGTCGATTTGATAGTATCGGAAAGATTTTGGAAAACGGTTTTACTATCGGTCGGTTTTGAGGATGTTGGGAACTTGGGTTTCGTGCGTATGAATGTTGTTCTGGTAGCTTATGGAAATGACTTGATGATAGGTGTGTATTGCTTTTGGATTGCTTTGGACTTGCATTTGGGCCCTTGCTTGTGTTATCTTGCTGTTCTGCATTAACAGGTAAGTATCCTACGGGACTTACTCAGTAACCTGGACCTCCTGCCTGATGTGTCATGTAATGTGTAGTTTTGTTGCATATTAAAGCATGCCATGTAGTATCATGTTAGGATTGCATTGAACTGAGCATGTGTTTACTTTGTGTGTGTTTGAATACAGAACGGCCGTTATCTGTGACAGTCCTAGAGTCTTTGCTAGGGTCATAGGGTAGCCCAGCCCCATCGGGTGCCCTGAGTCTATCGAGTCGATATGAGCATGATATGATAGCCCAGCACTATCGGGCAAGAGATGAGATGATTCGATATGATACGATTAGCCCAGTACCATCGGGCATGTTTTATTTATTTTATGATATGATGATGGGATATGATATGATGATGAGATATGATATGATGATGAGATATGATATGATATGATGATACCGTGGTGAGTGCACCACCACGAAGAGAGTGCTATGCTATAGCCCGAACTAGCCAGTCTCTGCACTAACGGGAAGGGGTGCAGAGGTAGGAGAGGGATATGCCACTTGGCATTGTCTTGGGCCCTTTACAGTTCTTTCTGCATATTATATATATATATATATATATATATATATATATATATTAGGGGCATGATAGTGTGATTTAAATCTTGTACCGCATTAGTCATCTTTTATTTAGGCATAGGCATGTTATGTGGCCTCAGCGCGGTCAGAGGACCCGCAGGCGATCACCAGGCCTGACTTCGTGGATAGTGTTAGGTACCGCTCTTGTTGCTCCATGCTTCTGTGACGGGGAAATCTTTTGGCGAATCGAAGAATCCGGCTAATATATTCTAACTCGACAATGACAATCACTCACTTTGTTTTGGTTTTGACCCGGCTCTGCCGCGGCTTTTGTATCTAAGTCATGCTTCCGCTTTACTTTCGGTTAAATCGTATTTCTGAAACTTTGACTGATTAGAGGTTTTGAAACCTCGACCCGTACCTGAATTGCAACATCCGAACGAAGGTATCCGACCTTCGAAACGTATCCCGGATATTTATGTCCGGGCCGTTACAGTTTTGTGGTGATAGCTTCCTCTTTCTTTGTTGATCAGTTGCTTCT
The DNA here is from genome assembly GCA_963922045.1 of Persicaria maculosa. Classification (NCBI taxonomy): domain Eukaryota; kingdom Viridiplantae; phylum Streptophyta; class Magnoliopsida; order Caryophyllales; family Polygonaceae; genus Persicaria; species Persicaria maculosa. Next base: position 17,186,070 of record OY998257.1, on the reverse strand, counting down.
CATGATGGTTTTCCCATCTACCGTTTCTTTTGGTTTCTCAGTACATTAGATTTGGTTGTCTGGTGTACTGAATCTTGACTTGTATCCAATAAAATATTAGATTATATGATGGTATGACATAATCTTACCAGGGTTTTTTTATTTCAAAAATTGCATTCTTTTCAATATACACTAGTACAAAAAGGGATTTTACCCCGGGCATTTTAGCCATATACCCCGAATCTGACAACATATAGCTCCGGGCTTCAGGTTGGTTGGGGTGAAAAGTGGGTCATCCTTTATAGCCCGGATATTTGAAGAAAAAATCCAGGGTATATAACCCAGCAAATTCCCACATAGGAGCTGAAAAATGCGCCCGGGCTATATTCCTGTAATATCCGGGCTATATACTACATTCAATATGGGTTATAATGACCTTTAGTCCGGGCTATAAAATTCCATTACTCTGGGGAATATTCCTCTTGGGTGTGTGGGAAGTTTATTTGTACCTTGTATATAGCTCGGAGGTTTAAATAATATCCGGGGTATATAATACTCTCTATTGATCATTAAATTCATGTTATATATACCGGATAAATAAGATCCGGGCTATATAATTTTTTTAAGGTTTTATAATATCCATTCACATATTACCCTAATAAACCTGTAATTTAACATATAATTCCCATTCAAATCAATAGTCACCTATAAATACACAATTGAACAATATGCCACATGCTTCAAATAATCTTGTAACTGAACATCTTCAAAGTTTCAATTCATACAAGATTTCAAGAGAAAATATACATATTCAACAACAATACTTAAAATAGTGTCTTTTAAAGATTCAAGTTATGTGTACATGACTCATACCCTTATAATACGTAGGAAAAGACGAGTCTATCAATTATGCAATGTTGTTTTAGAATCTAGGCGAACGGTTAGAAACTTCCTCCAAACTTGAGATAACTTGATTAGCATTGCCTACAAAATATTCAAAAACATCAAGATATTCAAATCAATGCATATATACACAATTTCAATTTCAAAAGATGGCGAACAATAACAATAAAGTAAATCATATATAATTATCAAGAATTCAAGTTCCGTTGATGGACCAAATACAAACTATAAATAATGTAGTTACAAGAGTCTATAGCCAAAATCCGATGTCAAGTTCCCAAATTTATTTACACCAGCCACCCTTACAAATGAAATCCGAGATTTTAAAGTCTTCCCCAATATCTCAATTCCGACCTACCAAACTATAAATTGGTTTCTTTTTTCAGTAGTATGTGGTTTCTCATAGGTGGTTGAGCGATTCTTTTCGAAGTTCATCAATCTCCTTATGTTTGTAGGTAGCTTTTTACTTATCAAATCTTTACAAAATAAAACACTTATTATCATCGTCACTGAATTTATGAAAAGACACAATGTTAAGAAAATAGAATAAATGCATACCTTACTACTGCTGTTACTGGGTATTTTGGAGCTGAACGGCAAACTTTCTAAAATCAAAAGGTGAATGGGTCTATGAATTAGATGAACAAGTTCCGAATATAAAACCGGGAACAAAGAAACACTGTAATTTTCGAGTGCATGAAACACTATAATTTATTCCTTTGACTGAGATAGAAAAAGCCAATGGTTTTCAATTGTCTAATGACATTATCCTTCCATGAACTCCATTATGTAGAACAAAATATGAAAGGCAAAATAGTTAACTTTTAACCACAATAGTAAACAACAGAAAGGAGCAACTCATTCTCAAACAATCACATGGGCTATCACTATAAAAGTGATGCTGATGGAATGCAATGCACAAGCAATGTGCGCATCAATAAAATAAGAGAACAAATTGACGTTGTAGCAAAGACGTATCAAACCAAAGAAAAAAACGCAAGAAAAACATAGCAAATGGTTTTAAAACGTAAGGCACAAACCAAAGATCTCTAGCCCAATATCAGAGCACATATGCTGAACATGTTACTCTTCATTAACTCAACTCAGAAATGCAAAGAAGTAACTCAACTATTTTTATTTCACTCGGAAAGAAAATTCAATTGCTTAAAAAATTGACCTTTGACCAAAAAAAAGTCTCACATGCAGTAGAACAGGAATAAGTAAAAGTGCATTTACTACACTAATGCATTCTAAGAAAGGAAAAAGTGCCCAAACAAAACAACAACTAAAGCAAACAATGTGACAATTCAAAATTTCAAACCATGAAAATGTCAGAAAGCAAGCAAGAAAGATGTAACACCTAAATACTAGACCGAAGGGGGAAAAAGCAGGCTAGATCAAATTCAATTCACCTTCTTGCCTTGGCAACTGCAGCCACAAGGCTTAACATATCTATTTTGTTGTATTTTCATATTGTAGGAAGTTGCACAGAAACTCAGCATCATAGTACGATAGAGAATTTATTTAACAAAATATCACAAATTGTATGAATTAGGCCTTCCATTACAATCTGGGGTTGGGTGAAGAAAGAAATTCCTAACCAATTATTTGTCTTTCACCGACTTCCAGAGTCGGTTCATAACAGCCAACTTGTATGTAGTTTCAATCTTGCATGCCTCCATATATTTAGGATACCTTTATCAAGTTACATCTCATCAAAATTTACAGAGCAGTAATATATCAACTCCTAGAAACTTATTTTTCCAAAACCTAATTGTTGGTCAGTAAATCTTATAATACCAAGATGCTCCATTTGTTATTCCTCCAAGAAACCCCTTGCTCTGAGAGGCATGTTGAAGTGGAAGCTAGTTGTAAATGCTAGCTAAAAATTGAAAAGCCTCATGAATATAAAAAAATAGAAGAAGACAAAAAATAACAATGCAATAAATTGGGATATGAGAGGTACCTTTTCCAAGAGGTGTTGGGCACAGTTGTTGTGGCAGAGGGAGTTGAAAATGGATTGTTTTTCAGGTCAGCTGCAGCAGTGTAGCCCCTTGTGGGAAAACCTCTTCAACCATTTTCTGCAAATATTTATCTTGATAACCTATTTAGTAGGTGAAAATCCCGTTCTTGTACTAGTGACCCTTTCTAGAAAATAAAAAAAAGTTTGCTGAAAATAAAAATTGAAGATATTTAGTGATTTATCCCCAAGTAGAATAACAGTGATATGTAAGACTTGGTTAAATAAGAGTTTATAGGTTTGAAAAATTCGGCACCCAGGAAGTTGCAACATGTAGAAGTTAATTAATGTTATTTTAGTAGTTAATGAGGGCCAAATAATATTCTACCTTGCTTTCAACCTGAAGTTAGATTTGTTTGAACATGGTAAGTGATGTCACAAACTATTGAGTTTTATCATAAATGTGTAAGGTGTGGAGGTAAAATTGACTTGTAACAATTTGTGCTAAAAAATCTAAACAGATGGCAAAATCAAGATTGGCAGCTGTCCTATATAGATCACAGAAATCATGTATCATACAATATTTTGCTAAAGCAACACCACTCCTGATGTAGTTTTCAGCACAACATTCAATCATGGTTACTTGCAACTTAAATGCCTGGACAATGCACTTCAAATGAGTCAACATTTGCACCAATTTTCCCTACAGGGTGAACTCAGAGAAGAGGAGAAGACCTGTAGAGATGAGATGAAGAGGATTGGAGCAGTTGCTGCTCAATTCCATCAATTTGTCAACTGTTAAATCTAAATAATCATTCATAGAAGAGAAAAATAATAATAAAGCGAATGAAAAAACTACCTTTAGGGTTCCTCATTGGCGATTAGAACGGAGGTTGCAACCATGGTAGAGAGAACAGAACTAGGTCGGCTACTAAAAGGAGGCTTGCAAAGAGGAGGCTTGTGAAAAGGAGGACGGAGAAGGTTATGCAAAGAAGGTTTTCGAAGGCAACGTAGATGAACTCGACAGAGAGAACAAATCTATGCATTTCATGGATCTGTGCAAGAGGAGGCCGGTGTAGAGGAGGTCAGTGAAGAGGAGGTAGGGAGAAGAGGAGGATGGCGAAGGTAAGATTGAGTGAAGAGGAGGCCGATGAAGAGGAGATGGGGGTGAAGCGATCGCAGAGAAGGCAGACTAGGGTGAAGCAATCAAAGATGGGGGTGAATGGGTGATACGCGTTTCATCGATATTAGAGATAAAATGGAATTGAGCAAAAAAAAAGGGATAAAATGGTTATATACCCCGGATAATAGGCATGGTGTATATTTCTTTTGGGGTAAAATAGTTATATACCCCACTTATTATAGCCCAGACCCTTGTCTAAAAAAATGCTCGGGCTATAAAATACGGTTATTTAACACCCCAAAATAATCTAGCCCGAATGTATGGTAAATTATCCGGGCTATATTTATTTTCATAAAAAAATGAAAATAAATTTGCCAATTGAGCCTTTACACCCCGTAAAAACCTAATCCGGGCTATTAGGCTACGAGCTAAAATCATATTTTTGTACTAGTGATATGTCATGAGTTGTGATAGCTTGATTTGAAAACCCTAGTGATGTTGTTTGGTCTATTTTGTGGTTGTTGTCCAGGTAGTTGAGACAACATTTCTTCTAGCTCTGGCCAGTTCTAGTTCGTTGTAAAGGTGATGAAGAGTGATGGATTTCCAAGTATGCGACAAATCGTCATTGCATCTTGGTAGTTTTAAATCATATATCATGGACCGCCGATGAAAAATGAAGGTAGAACAAATCTCTTCCTTACTGTATTTGCTTTTGTGTCACCTCTAGTCACTACATCACATATGTTTTGGTATAAATCTGCACGTAGGTCATCTTGATTCATTCTCAACCACCTTAGTATTTGCTCCTCAATTGCAGTAAATGCATCAACTAAATATTTTGGAATAATCTCCCACCTTTTATCATTGTTAATCCTTCATTCAATCTCTATTAAATTGGATCCTTTAGCAATAGAACTCCCAGCTCATTGTGACAAAATATCTCATTTTTTTCCTTCTTCCGGAGTTGTTATGGTAATAGAACTCCCTCATTGTGACAAAACATCTCTTTTCTTCCTTCTTTAGGAGTTGTCATAGTATTATATCTTCTAATGGTATCCATCTTTACCGTAAGGAAATAGTAGAGGATATTGTAGTACCATGTATTACGGGTGTAGGTCACTTATTCTTTACAATCCAAATGTTCGCTATGGATTATAACATCTCGAGATGCAGCGGTTGGGCCAAAATCTCCCATAACCAATGCGAAAAACACTTGCGAAATATTATATTCTCTCCTAGTTGATTGTCTTTGTCCTATCAGTCTTAACTTTAAATCATATGAATTATTGTGGGTACTCCAATATCTTGCTATTTGTGAATGCAATGGATTTTGCTCCAATTACGTTCCGTATTTATGCAATGAAATGCATAAGTGGACTTCAGGTGCTTGTGATGTCCCATTGAATACTCAAAATATAAAGAGGTTGTTGTTTTTTTTTTGCTCATTTAAGTCTAGGTCCTATTTAATACTCAGAATACAAAGGGGTTGTTGTTTTGTCTGATCCAACTATGATATTTATTTATGTAATGAAAGGCATATATGGACTTCAAAGATTTGTGATGCACCTTTGAATACTTAAAATACAAAGAGGTTGTTTTTTCCTCATTCACTGTCGAGATAGTATACAAAGGGGTCGTTGTTTTCTTTGATCCAGTCACATTCTTTATTTATGCAATATGAAAGGCATAGGTGGACTTCAAAAGCTTGTGATGTCCCCTTGAATACTCAAAATGCCAAGAGGTTGCTGATTTGTTTGGTTCATTCATGTCCGTTCCTATTTAATACTAAAAATGCAATTTAGTTGGGTACAAATGACATTGTACTGTGGAATATGAAAAAATAGCTTAAATCGGTGGTTGAACTAAAGGTCTATAATTATTAATTATCCTCTACTACCATCAATTTCATCTTCTCTACTACTAAAGGCATATTTACTACTACAAAAAACCAAATAAGTCTATTTACTACTCCAAAAAGATAACTTTACTAAAGAGAAAGATTTACCAATTTTTTTTGGAACGTGGGGGTTCCGAGGTTGTCGACTAATCCCCCATGGGTTCGAACCCTAGCCTGCAAAGGACGCGAACCGGTAAGCCAGGTGGCAAGCCACCAGTCAGGCTCACCCAAGCCAATGAAGACTTGAGCACCCATTAATTACACAAATGTGTAAAGAATGGGATTTTAACCCTTGACCTCTTGCAAGGGTTACCTCTCCCTTACCATTAGAGAAAGGGGTCATTGGTAAGATTTACCAATTTATTCTTAATATAAAATTAATTGGTATTTCTTTCCTATGCCTTTATAAGAACCTTGATTGGGAAAAATATTTCCCTACCAAGCGTGTAACATCGGCCTAGAAAAGCAATTTTCGGAAAAGCTTAAATAATTTAATTTGAAAAAATCCTTTCCAATCAAACTTCTTATCCTATGCCCTTCTTAGGATAGAAAAACCGAAAATTAATACATTCTGAAGATAAGATTTTAGATAATTTCTTTAGATATCGATAAATTTACTCTATGTAAGATTTTGCAAAATTTTTATCCGAGTTCACTTAATAAATATAGTAATATAAGTTTAAGATATATTTTACCAAATTGTTAGATATCGATATAATGTTACAGAATTTAATTAATTAATAATAATTATATCAATTTATCTATTAAATATTTTTTTGAGGGTAAACAATTAGGCCTGAGAGGCCAACTTTAAGGTCTAGCAGAAGGTTGTTTTGGAAGGAATGAATCCAAACAACTCCATCCGGACCATCCTGCATATAATAGGGCCCACAAGGATCAAGAGAAGTTCACTGATCGATGGAACAATCAATCAACGAAAAGATTTGCAAAGGAAAATAAAGAAGTATATACCTTTCTTGTGCATTCATAAATCCATTCACATGTAAACAGGTTCAATTCCCCAGTTAGGGCAAGCCTGAAACTTGGGGCTGCTGGAAAATTTACACAGTAGATGTGTAGTTCTCTTGGTAAGAAAGCATAAATTTCGCAAAAGGAATCTGGCATGGAAACGAAGAATAAAGATACACTACGCCATGATGCAATTCAAGCGACGAACATATGCAGTGTGGTTGCTGGAAATCGGTTCAGGTGACGGACAAAGTCACAATCGTTGCCCTACACAGCCCCAAGACAAACCATATCTTGGATTGGATTGTGGTGACCAACATAGAACAATGTCCGTCGCCTAAATTAACTCAGGCAACGAACATTGTTGTAAGTTGACACCTGAACAGATGACAAAATGTGCCCAAAATTTAATAGTACTCGAGTGACGAACATAGGATATATGTTCGTGGCCTGAATTAACCCAGGCGACGGACAATGTCGAAATGATCACCTGAACAAATGACAAAGGTTGACCAAAACTGGGTTTCATTCAGACGACAAGATGATACTATGTCCGTCGCTTGAATAAAGGGACCCTACCTACCTTATTTAAAGTTATTGGTTGAGGCAACGGATATATTCCAATGTTCGTAGCTTGAGTAATGTCCATTGCCTGAATAAAAGGGACCTACCTACCACATTTAAAGATGTTGGTTGAGGCAACGAATGTATTCCAATGTCCATCGCCTGAATGAAAATTGAACAAAGAGACCTACCCACCACATTTAAAGATGTTGGTAAAATGTTTGTCGCCTGAAAGAAAATTTTGAACAACCACATTAACTATAGTATACTTGTACACGAAAAGTGAATTTTTTTTTCCAGATTTTCGATTTCTCCATCTCCATTCTCACACCCCTCCATTTTCTTCTCCCAAGAAGTTAACTTGATTACTTGAGGTATGTAAATATATATACTTAATTTATTGTATTTTTGGGGAAGTATTCGTTTATTAATCTATGTATTTAAGTGAAAATGTTATATTTATTGTATTTTTTGGAGATTTTTTCCTTATATTAGGTTATTTGTTTGTTTTGGAATTTATGATTGAGAATTAGATTGGGTTGAGATTGTGATTGAGATTGTGTTTTGTATTTTATTATATAAATTAGGTTGAGATTGAAATAGTGATCGATTTTTGTTGAGATTGTGATTGAAATGTTTATTTATTGTAATTTTGTGTTGTGAGATTTTGAGTAATATTTTGAATGTAATTGTGATTGAAATATTTTTTTGGTTGATTGAGATTTCAAATGAGATTGAAATGGAGATTGTGATGGAGATTGTGATGGAGATTGTGATTGTGATTGAGGTTTAGAAAAATTATGATTGAGAATGTGATTATGTTGAGATTGTGATTGAAATGTTTATTTAGTGTAATATTTTGTTAAGAGATTTTGAATAAGATTGTCATTGAGATTGTTTTTTTATTTTTTATTTTTTTTATATAAATTAGCTTGAGATTGGAATAGAGATTTTGATTCATATTTTGAATGTAATTGTGATTGAAATGTTTTTTTTTATTGATTGAGATTTCAAATGAGATTGAAATAATGATTGTGATTGAGATTTTGATTGTTATTAGGTTGAGATTGGCATTTTAAATGTAATTGAGATTATAATTGTGATTAGGTTGGGATTGGAATAGAAATTATGTTGAGATTGGAATGAAGATTGTGATTGACATTGGAATTTATAATGGAGGATGTGATTTTGTTGAAGATTCTAAATATGATTGTGATGGTGATTGTTATATAAAACAGAAAGATGGAGGTTCCGGATAAGAGCTGGATGTTACTTCCTCGTGGTCATCCAAAATACATTGAGGGGATTTTTCTGTTTTGTGCTTGGGCCTATCGCAAAGCAAATGGGAGGTCATATGTTCACTGTCCATGTGCTCATTGTGGCAACTCTCGTGGGGTTACGATTCCGGAGATGTATAAGCACTTGAGCGATTCAGGTATGTTGGCTAGCTACACGGTATGGTACAAACATGGGGAGCAAACGGTCAATCGAAGAACAGACCAGTTCAGAATGCAGATATTGGATCGAGGGGCTTCCACTTCTAATGAGGGCCCTGTGATTGAGATGTTGCATGATGCATTTCCGTATCATGCTGGATATAATGCATATATAGGGGATAACCATACTACCATTGATAATGGAATACCCACCTTTGAGGATGTCGCTGATGATGATTTCAAGAAGTATGAGATGCTTTTAGTTGAAGCTCGGACTCCGTTGTACCCTAGTGCTGAAATCATTGTTTTGGGTGCTGTTTTAGATGCTATGAAGGTGAAGATGAAGAATCGGTGGACAGATATGGGCATCCATGACATGTGCAGACACATTAACCATTTGCTCCCCCGTGAACACAAGTACCCTTTAAGTGGGAAATCGATGAAGGGAATTTGTATGAATCTCGGGCTTGGCTATCAGAAAATCCATGCTTGTGAGTACAATTGTGTGCTTTTTTATAAGGAGTATGAGAATTACGATGTTTGTCCCGTATGTGAGACCTCGAGATGGAAGCCATGTCTGGATAAGAGAGGAAAAAGGGTTGCCAAAAAGACACTTAGTTATTTCCCATTGACTCCTAGATTGAAGAGGTTGTACATGGAGCCTAATATTGCAAAAGCCATGCGTTGGCATGGAGAAAGGGTCACTTCAAATGAGTGGTTGAAGCATCCAGCAGATGGGGAGGCGTGGAAGGAATTTGATAGGATGTTTCCACATTTTTCGCATGACATGAGGAACGTGCGTCTTGGGCTAGCAACTGACGGGTTCAACCCTTATTCTACGTTGGGATTGAACCATAGCACATGGCTCGTCATTGTGATGCCATACAATTTGCCTCCATCGATGTGCATGAAGAAGGAATTCAATATGTTGGCATTGTTGATTCCTGATGTGTGCGCAAATTGCCATATTTTCTATGCACATTTAAGTCCATTTTATCATCATTTGCATACATATTAGTGGGAAATCATAAGACTAGTGTAGTTTATGCATTATTGTCAAATATATGGGTCTGCACGAGTTTCTATGATATTTTGCAGAATTCGAGGAAAAAATGGACAGATTTGGACAAGAGAAGAGGAGCGGAATAAGAATTCGAAGTCTTATGAAGAGGTCGAAATCGATGATTAACCTCGACATCGAGTGATACAGAGCAACCAGGAATCGAGTAGGAGAAGAACAGAGCATGTCGACACAGAAGAGGTCGATATCGATGTTTGAAGGTCGATATCGAGTGACCTAAGTCGAGCATATTGATAGAAGTCAAGTGCCAATCCAAGGAGAAGGATAGCTCGAGATAAGATAAAAGAGAGGTCGACATCGATGATCAAGGTCGATATCGATGTTGCCAGCAGAAGAAGTCTGACTCAGATTTTGTTAGAATTCTATCCGAAGCTTGCACGTCTATCCTAAAGTCGAGATCTTCTATCTTCAATACCAGACTTCATCCTTTATGTTATTTACCATGGAATTTTTAGTTTTTACTTTATTTAAGTTTTATCTTGGAGAATAAAGATAGGTTTCCGAATCCTTGGCTAGCAAGATTTGAGATCTAAATCTAGAGGCCATTAGGACTGAGTTTAATCATCCACCCACATCCAAGAACAACGAGAATTTTAGTTTATCGCAGAGATTTGTAGGGAGAGAGAGAGGCCGAGTGAGGTTGGAGAGAAGCGAGAGCGGAGGTTTGGCTTTGTTCGGTGTAATCTTTCTTTCGAAATTAATCAAAGTAGTTTTCTTTTACATGATGATGTTGAGTTCAATGATGAGACGCGAGTAGTCAACCCACTTCTAGGGTCGGGGTGAGCCCGACGATAGCAATGTAGGGTAAGTGCATCAAAGGTATGATTTTTATGCGATTCCATCTTCTATCCTATGCATGATCCTTTGCGAAAGTTGAGGAGATTCATTATTTGCATTATTGAAGCGAAAGCCAATCATATTGTGAACTTGGATTACTCATGAATTGGATAGTAACTCTTAGGAATTATGCGAGAGTCTCTAATCATCTAAGTGTTGGGAACGAAAATTATTTGACGGAAAGACATTAAATTTCATAACTTTGGCATCATACTTGCATTGTTATCGTTGTGGCATGAATCCCCAACCTTGGAAGCTTTGAGTTAATTGAATTTGATAAAAAGTTTGAGTTTTTAATTCTGTCCACAGTTCCCTTACCATTCTACAATCTTCGGACTATTTTTCAGACACATAGGTTACGCATTACAATTTTTGTTACAGACATCGAAATCGACTGGCAAAGTCGATATCGAGCACTAACATCGATATCGAGGTTTGTCTTGACGTCGACTGTGTTTGCTTTTGTCTTCTGCAGGAAACTCACTGAAAATCGACCAAAACTGAGGTCGATATCGACTAGACACCTCCATATCGAGTGTCTCCTGAGGTCGAAAGCTTGATCATGATTGCAACTAAGGAAGCGCTGACATACCTCCTCGTGGATTTGATCCTGAATTACCCTACCACTGCATCAGGAGGGATTCTTGTATTTATTTGTTTGATAAGGGAGTTGGCATAGTTAGATTTCATATTTGAATATTTTATTTAAGCGAGTCTCACCTCCCCTAAACGCTAACAATTCCAGGGCCAAAGTCCCCAGGAAAGTGTCTGAGTGTGTTCCTAGAGCCGTTGACTGATGAGCTCCTACAGTTGTGGAACATTGGAGTATGTACTGTTGATCGATATTTAGGGTCCGCTTTCATGATGAAAGCAGCTGTGATGTGGACCATTAGCGACTTTCCAGGGTTGGGCTTCTTGGCTAGTGCAGCTACAAAGGGATACAAAGCGTGTCCCGTTTGTTTGGATGACACTGCTGCAACGCACGAACAAGGACGAATGGTGTATGATGGTCATCGTAGATGGCTTGACCCGAATCACCATTGGAGGGTCGCGCGTCAAGCATTCAACGGAAAGTCCGAGTAGAAATAGAGACCTCCCAATTTTTCTGGAGAGGAAGTTCTTGATAGAATCGACCGGTACGAATCACACCTTCAATTTCATTCCATATTAGATTCGAAGACATATGCCTAATCCATTTTCTGTATATATATGTAGGAGTATGTTCCCCGTCCTTAGCTTGCACGAGAAGTTCAATGTACCCTATAATGCAAGAAATCGGAGTTGTTGGACTAATAAGTGCCAGTTTTGGAGATTGCCTTATTGGGAGTACAGTGTGGTCAGGTATACGTTTGACGTTATGCATATCGAGAAGAATGTCTTCGATAACATCATCGGGACCACACTTAGCATTGACGGGAAATCAAAAGATGGCCCAAAGGTGAGGGACGCCTTACAACAGAGAGGGGTCAGGAGACAGCAGACAGAGAGGCATAGAGGACGGCTTACACACGCTCCGTTCTTGGTGAAATCAAAAGATTTTCTCTACGTGTTCGAGTGGTTCAGTGATGTGAAGTACCCTGACGGTTATGCTGGGTGTCTGAAGAATAAAGTTAACTTGCATGAGAAGAAGTTTCAAGGATTGAAAACGCATGATTGTCATGTGATGGTTCAACGACTTCTCCCCATTTTCATTCGTGCATACTTGCCATCGGCCGTCGTGAAGCCTCTGGTTGCACTGTCCAGATGGTTTCAGAAATTATGCGCTCGAGAGCTGCGGAGAGAAGATGTTCAGGCGATGGAAGAAGAGGTCGTCCAGATTCTATGTCACCTGGAGATGATTTATCCTCCACATTTTTGCACGATCATGGTTCATCTCATGGTGCCTCTACCCCGCCAAGTGCTGCAAACCGGTCCTGTGCACTATACTAGATGTACCCAATAGAAAGGTATAAGGTCGCCTACATTATGATTATGTCCCCTTTTATCACTTTAGCAAGACATAATATTGATCCTATTTCCATGTGATGTGATGTAGACAATTGGGCAGTTACAAGCAAAAGGTAGCCAACAAACGCTTTCCAGAGGGAAGTATCACGGAGAAATACCTTACAGAAGAGGCCATTACTTACTGCAGATTGTACATAGGGGTCGACGATGATGACGAGGAGGCTGATGTCACTCATGATGCAACCCACCATGCTCTTTCTGTCGTATCCGACCTCGTGTGACCTCAAAACGAGGACTATCGATGGAGGTTGAGTCGCGATTAGATTGCAGAGGCTCACTGGGAAGTTCTGATTGACTGTGATGAAGTGACAACCTATATGAATGTGCATGAAGCTGAGTATAGGAGGTTGTACCCAAATCACCAGGAGCAGGGCCGCAGGAACAATTTTCACCCTTTCTTCCTTCAATGGGTAAGCATCTTCACTCAAAAATTATCCTCATCCCCTAATTTCAGAACTTGATGATCCATTCCCCAATTAGATGTCTATCTTCACTCAAATGTTATCCTCGTCAATAGGTTGGCAACCAAAAGAGAATTGGAGACCTTAAATTTAAAGCAGAACTCCTGAATTTGGCCAAAAACCCCCCAACAAGTTCGGATTTACTCCTCATGTTCTGTCAACGGTGTGAAGTTTGTCACATGGGAGAAAGATCGAACACGGATCACACAAAACAGTGGGGTCATGGTGGAGACAGCAGAAGGCAACTTCTACGATATCCTCGATGAAGTCGTTGAACTTATATATGCAAATCGGATGTAGGTAGTGTTGTCCAAGTGCAAATGGTTTGACACTCACCCCCATTACGGGAGCATACAGTTTGATCATGGGTTGGTGTCTGTTGATACAAACACGACTTGGTACAAGGATTCACCGTTCTGTCTTGCCCTCACAGCTAGGCAAGTATTCTATATAGATGATTCAAAGGTCGGGGAGACATGGAAAGTGGTGAATGTGATGGCTCACAGAAACGTGTTCGACTCCGCCACACTAGCAACAGAGAATGGCGACACGCCTACAGTTACATGTCCACTTGAGGCCATGGAAGCTTACCAGGAGATAGCCACCAACGACTTCTCCTCATCTTTCAATCTCACTGTTGATCTTGAGGTGGAGGATGACGAGGACTCCGATGGGGAAGACGACGAGGAAGAGGAGGATGATGACGATGAGGACACGGAGGATGATGCCGATGAGGACACGGAGGATGATGATGATGAAGACTCGGAGGATGATGAACTTATATGGCAACGACGAGGATGACGGAGATGATGAAGAAGAAGATTAGATTTTTATAACACTATGGTGTATGAATATTATATATAAAACTATGGTTATGAATATTATAAAACTGTGATTTATATAAAACTAGGCTTTATGGTTGGTTAATTTGTAGCTTGATGAAGCATATATACAGGGAGCCTAGATACACTGTAAAGTGTAGTTTTTTGTTCTTTCAGACATTCAGGTGACGAACATACAAACTTGTTGGTTGCCTGAATCATTTCCAGCAAGGAACAAAGATATAAGTTTGTCGCTACAGATGTTTTCTTGATGGCGCCAATATTGCTGCCTTATTTCCCCACAAAATTTTCACAAAATTTTCATATGCTCAAACCTCCCTCCGTTTTTATAAAAATTTGAATTTTCAGGTGACAAATATTGCTTGATTGTTGGTGACTAGAAGGTTTTCATGAACTGTAACCAGTTCAGGCAACGGAAAAATTATTTGTGGTCACCCGAAGCATTGTTGGTGACCCCGTTTTTATATGTATTCATGTAACCACTCCAGTGACGAACATAGATGAATGTTCGTCGCTAGAACATATATTATAAATAAAAAAAAAGTCGGCTCCTATTTCCCATTCATCTTCTTTCCGCAAACCGTCATCTATCTCGAACCCTAACCTAAGCCGCCACCCATCTCCTCATCTCCAAATCTTCGGTCGGCCCCTAACCCAAAATCTCCAGTCGGCCCCTAACCCCAAATCTCGAGTCGGCCCCAAATCCTTCATCCCCACTCATCTCTTTCGAAATTCAACCTCCTCTTACCCCAATTTCAAACCCTAATCCCACGCTCAATATGTAATCGCCAATATGCCTCCTCGCAAATGAACGAAGACGGTCGCCACATTGCTCGCAGCCTATACGTCTCCGACGCCGACCACTCCTCAACTCACTCCTCAAGCCACTCCTCCGGCTCCAGCCAATAGTGAATCAACTCCTCAAGCCACTCCTCAATCCACTCCTCAAGCCACTGCTCCGGCTCCACCCATCGGCGAATCCACTCCTCCTCCATCCATCCAGGGAGCCCCTTCTCCGACACCCGTGTTGACCCCAGTCCCCACTTCCTGGAACCCCATTGAAGGGCAATCTTCCAACTCGGCGGGTTCGGCACAACCACTCCTCATCACCTCCGGGTCCGCCGACTGCTTCGCCACTGCCACCAAGTCGACTGAACCACTCCCCAAAATCAGCATTAGATGTCGGAATGTGAATGGTACTAATTAACTTTCTTTCATCTTACTATTTCTTTCATCTTTCATCTTACTGTTTCTTTCTTCTTACTTTCTTTCATCTTACTTATTTACTTTCTTTCATCTTACTGCTTCTTTGGAGAATTGTAAATTATTTTTTAATTGTAAATTACAATAAATTCAGGGAATTTTTTTTTACAAAAAACAGCAACACTTAATTTTTTTACAGAAAACATCAACACAAAAACTGTTGTAACATCAACACAAAAACTGCTGTAATTCATCACGAAAAAATAAATCAAAATGTCAAAAGATTGGTTAGTTTAACTTCTGATAACCATAAGAATTTTGCCATGGCATGGAATAATTTTTTTTTACAGAAAACAACAATAAAGAAGTTGTTGTAAATTACAGCAAGTGCAACACCTGTATCAGGAGAAAAAAAATTTCAAAATATTGGTTATTTGAACTTGTGACAACAATAAGAATCTCCCCATGGTAGGAAAAATGAGTTACATTTCCATAAAAATAAAGCGCAAAGGAAAAAAATCAGATTGGCAAAAAAATTAGCAACAATACACACTATGCAGAAATCTGGAAGTGCATAAAATTCAGAAATGTAATCAACCACATGGGAAATAAATATCAAAAGGATTAGTAAGTTGAAATTGAGAGGACCATAAGAATCTTCCCATGGTAGGAAGAATAAGACAGATTTCCATAAGAATAAAGTGCAAAGTAACACCTAAAAATATTGAAATTTAGATGCCTAAAAAATTAGAAATTTAGATGTCTTTCATTGAGATTTATCTTAATTTAGATGTCTTTCATTGAGATTTATCTTAATTTAGATGTCTTTCTAATAATGTCTTCTTTCTCTCTTTTGGTATGTGCAGGAGAAGCCCCCGCAAAGCTGCGCAACATAGGGAGCCACAAAACCCTAGCACTGGTGGAGGCATTAGGAAGGAAACTGCCCTTAGTCTGGTCCGATTTCCTCGCAGGCCCAGACTCGACTCAGACTTTCACTAGCCTAATGAGGGACATAGGAGCTGGGGTGAGGAGACATATCCCAATGCGAGCGGCATCCTATTCAGCACTTGACAAGGAGCACAAGGACACCCTCGATGTGTACCTCGGGGTACTTATTCTTTTATTATTCTTCTTCTTAGTACTTTTGATTAGTATGGAGATAACTTGCATATCTTTGAATCATCATAACTGCCTGAAAAAATGATTGTTCTTCTGAGTACTTTTGAAATCATTTAGTTGTAATTACGCACATAGGCTGGAATTCGGGAAAATCTAGAAGCATTTCTGTTATGTGATGGGAGATTGCTTTGTTAGATTAATGTCTTGCATGAATAAATCAAGAATACTGTTTTGGATCATCTAATCATCTATAGGCAATTTCCTCTTTTGGGCCAGGTAGATTTGTCTGATTGTCTCTACTGATGGATTAGTGGAATTCCAGCTAGGGTTCATCTTAGCCCTCTGTTGTATGATTTACTTCCTTGTGTTTTGTTTTATGTTTGCTCTTCATTCCTATTGGATTGCTCTATGAAGTTGTTTCTTGCGCTATTGATTTCCCCCCTTTTCTTTAGTATGAAGCGTTATATAAATACTTCAAATAAGTCACTAAAGGAAGTTGAATGAGAGACTTGAGTATTGTTTAACCAATAGTATTATGCGAGTCGTCTTCTAGTTTAAGTATAGCTACTTTTTTTTTGGGTTTCTAGTATAAGTATAGCTACTTTTTTTGGGTTTCTGGTATAAGTATAGCCACTCTGATTTATGGTGTAAGCATATTATATTGTGGTTTCTGTTATAAGTATAAGTACTCTGATTTCTAGTATAAGTTGCATTGTGGTTTTTTTTATTTGGTTCCTGATGTAAGTTTAGATACTTCTTTTCGGGTATCGGTATATGAACTTACTAACTTTTCTGGTATCACTTCGTAAGTTAGAAGTTACAAATAAACTTACTCACTTTGTGATTTCTTATGTCATCCAGAACATGTACGATTTAGAGAATCAAGATCCACATATCCGGGCATTCATCGATGGACGTGCCATCTCCATTTATAGATCTTGGAAAAGTCAGTGCCGGAAGATCTATACTGAGTACGGGAGAAGGTGGATTTCGGATGAGTTCAAGCACCGTCTCTCTGAGTGGGAATGGTTGATAGAGAATGAGTTTGAAAATGAGGCGAAGAAGATAAATTTCTACTGCTATACAATTTGTTTTGTATATATATGTGTGTGTATGCATTTGTAGCTGTCAAACATTCTCTAATTTGCTAAATTGTGTTTTTTTTTAGGGATTGCATGCGCGGAACAAGGCAAACCGCACAAAAAACCCAAACCCTATCAACCACCATTCTGGCCCAAAGACATTCTGTAATCTGATCAGTTTTGAAGAAAAGGCTTTAATAATGTATACTCTTTAATAGAAAATGACATTCAGATTTTGAAGAACTTTACTGTAATATGTATGTATAGATCTGATCAATATTGATGAAGGAAAATTTTATTGGGAATTGGTATAATGTCTGATCAATATCCTAGAATGTCATTTATTAATCAAATTTAATTGGGAGCTAGGTTGTTATTTTCTTGTCAACTTGCTAAACTTATAATTATTGGCATTCAATTTGTTTTATGAATTAGAGTCGAATATGTAATAGATTGTAGCTATTTGTTTTATGAAGATCCTAGAATGCTATTTGTCATTTATTAATCAAATTCAATTTGTTTTATGAATATCCTAGAATGCCTGATCAATATCCTAGAATGTCATTTATTATTCAAATTCGATTTGTTTTATCAATATCCTAGAATGCTATTTGTTTTATGTACAATGAATGTTAGAAATCACTATTCCTTATCATGAGGACTCATTATTCGAACAAATCTTCAACAAATACCAATATTCTTTATCAATTTTTTATCTGAAATCAGCACCTCATGGGCTGCTAGTGTTGGATAACAATTAACTTGAATCGTGGTTATGTAGGTTTGAATGGTGGTTAAATTTCAATGATATCCATTCCTTATTTAAATACATGTTGTTACATTTGAATGGTGATTATGTAGGTTTAGGAGGGTCTCACCAGCGACCCCCAAAGAAGAGTGGATGCTCATGGGCTGCTGCAGCTGAAGAGAGGATGCAGCTGTAGGAGAGGGCTACAAAGGCTGAGGAGGTTGCTGCAAACGCTCAGGAGGACGTAAGGTTGGCCAAAGAAGAGGCTTCCATAGTTATATTGCACCTTACTGCATTGAAGAAAGAAGTGACTTTCTCGTTCGCGGGGGCTGGCACCCCCGCGAACGACGCATAAGGTTTGAATGTGACTTTCTCGTTCTCAATTAACTACTCTGCCTCTGGATATTTAACTCTAGTGTTGAACTATTTTAATTGACCTATGAATGTATAGTTTTGGTAGAAAAGAAGTGTTGGGTTTTGTTGGACAAAGGAAACTTTTATGAATGTGGGTTTGAGAATATTTTGCAGGAACGAAAAACTAATTTGAATGTGACATTCGTATGAATCTTAAATTTATGCACTTTTTGACAAATGTGAATGTATGTGGATGTCAATTGTGAATCTGAAATGTATGTGCAAGATCTCCACAGCCTTGTGAATGTGTAATGAGAAACAGGTGCTTTGGGTGTGATTTGGTGCATGTCAGCAGGGAGCAAATAGAGCTTCCAAATAGGATTCTGTTTTTTGGCAACTCCATTCTAGCAACGAACATTGGGTAAACCCATCGTAAGAACATTGAAAAATAACCAAGATGTCACTCAAGCAACGAACTTATACTATCTATCTTGTCACTTTACGATCAAGCAACGAAAATCGATCACTCATGCAACGAAGTTATACTATCTATCTTGTCATTTTACTATTCAAGCAATGAACATTCGTCCATACGGTGGCTTGAACATCACTCATCTATCCATATATACACTGTACCCTCCAGCAACAACCATAAATTTTCGCCGCTTGAATAACCAAGCGACGAACAAAGGAACCCTTATGGTTGTTACAACATGAAAAAAACCTCCTTCCAGACTCGGGCCACGATATAATATCTGTTGCTAGATGATTCAGGCAACGAGATAAAGTTACCTTTGTGGCCTGAATATTTAGATTTTCTGACAATGAACAACACTCAGGCAACGAACAAGACTCAGGTGACGAACTTATCTCGTCACTTGAATGGCTATAACAGATTCCAAGTCCGTTGACCATATTCAGGCAAAGGGCGGTTTTCTCATTGCTTTAGACTACTCAAGTGATGAACAAACAGTTGTTCGTCACATGAAGATCAGAGGTACGGCCTTGAAGCAATGGGGTCTCAAGCGACGACATGCCCTTGCCTGGATACTCAGGTGACGTGAGAGGCATTCAGGCAACGACTTTATGTCCGTCGCCTGAATTCTACCAGGACGTAGTGATATGTGACTGGCAAGATCAATCAAGAATCCATCCTAAGCAACCAAACTGAAGTTTGTCGATCAGAGTTTTGTTATACAATCATAATTCACGCATGTACACCTAAGAACGTAATGTGATGCCAATAGATTAGCAGTCTTCGATTGCATTAAGATGTGATCCGTGTAATGTGATTCAAATCTTGCAACAGATTAGTCTAACAAGAGAAGCTTTCATGGAAAGCTTTGCAGAATTTGCTTATCGCTAGACATGATCGAACCCAGTGAGTTGACACGTGTAGATTGCAGCGAACTAGATGAATGAGGGGGGAAACCATGGTGCACACTCAACTGTGAAGTCCACATTGTTTTTCAGTTGATCATCCACTGTTGTACCTAGCTCCTTCCCCTTGAATAATCCATTCAATGACTTCATCTCTCTAATCGGATGGCAGAAAATGAAGAAAAATGAAGAAATACATCAACCTTGAATAAATTAATCATTTTCTATTTTTGAAAACTAATTATCACCACATTTATTTATATTGTGTAGCTAATTTTGTAAACAAATTTCAATTGCAAAATTCTTGTACGAGTAGCTATAAATTTGTAATCGTGTTATTCAATATGTAAGAGAGAAAACCGATTCAGAATTCATAAGAAATATTCTTCTTCTCTTCCTCCTTATTTTTAAGGTTAACGCTTCCGCGAGAGGGAATTAGCAAGTTTCATCTCCAACATTTGGTATCAGAGCCAATAAAAAACACATTGAGCGTAAATATGGCATCGAACAACACAATGCATCTACAACTCCCAAAGTTAAATGGGAAAAATTATGATAGTTGGTCTATCCAACTAAAGGTATATTTTCGTTCGCAAAAACTATGGAGTTTCATTGAATCTGGCTTTGATGATGTTACCGACTCGGATGCATATAAGTCACTTAGCCAGGAAGAGAAAAAATCGTTAAATGAAAAAAGGAAGAAGGATCAAAAGGCCCTATATGCAATTTTTCAAGCAGTGGAGGAATCGTTATTTCAAATAATATCGATGGCAGAAACATCAAAAGAAGCATGGGAGATCCTGCAGAAATCGTACAAAGGTGACGATCGTGTGAAGCAAGTACGATTACAAACGCTTCGAGCGGATTTTGAGTCTTTATGCATGAATGACTCTGAATCAGTTTCATCATATCTTGATCGAGTTCAAGCAATTGTTAACCAATTACGTATTAATTGTGAGACGATCGATGATAAAAGATCATAGAAAAATTATGCGATCCCTAACTGCAAAATTCGATTATGTGGTAGTTGCTATTGAAGAAGGGCAAGATCTTTCAAAGTTAACCTTTGAGATATTGTTGGGTTCGTTGTCCTCACATGAACAACGAATGAACAAACGAAACAATAGCTCTACCTTAGAGCAAGCTTTATAAAGTAGAGCAAACATGACCAATCATGGGAATCATCACGGTGGTCGAGGCCGTGGACGTGGTCGTAGACGAGGAAGAGGAGGAAATGCTCATTCCTCTACTAGAGATGGAAATGGAGAAGGCAATTCTACAAGAGGTGGTAGAAGAGTAAATTCTAAACGTGACAAATCGATAATCCAATGTTACAAATGTAACCGGTTTAGCCATTATTCATCTGAATGTCGAACAAGGTTGCAAGCAGAACAAGACGGTCGTGCCAATGTTGCTGAAGCGGAAGAAAATTTGCTTCTTGCTTGTAAAGAAGGACTAGATACCGAAAGTTCTAATGTTTTGTATCTTGATACAGGCTGTAGCAATCATATGACTGGAAAACGAGAAATGTTCTCAATTTTAGATGAATCCGTGCAAGGAGAAGTCAATTTTGGGAACAAATCTAAAATTCTGGTGAAAGGTAAAGGTAACATTAGTATTCAATCGAAGAATGGGACTAATGTTACTATTGCAAACGTGTTCTATGTACCTGGCCTATTTTGGAATTTATTGAGCTTAGGCCAGCTTTCAAAAAGAGGACACAAAGTTCACATCGAAGATGGATTATGGAACATTGTGAGCAAAAGTGGAAAACACATTGCAAGGGTGAAAATGACAAAGAATCGGATGTTTCCTCTGTCTCTTCAGACAAGAGTTGTCATGAACTTACAAGCAAAGGTGAAGGATATTAACTGGCTATGGCATATGCGATTCGGTCATTTGAATTTTAGAGGGTTGAAATTATTGGCGCAAAAAGAAATGGTGATTGGTCTCCCTCTAATCAATGCCCCTGACAGTCCTTATGAGGGTTGTACTCTCGGGAAGCATCACCGAGACCCATTTCCGGTTGGGAAATCAACCAGAGCAAAGCAACCATTGGAGCTAGTGCATACAGATATTTGTGGACCTGTGGAGGTGGAATCACTCGGACACAAAAGGTATTTTTTACTTTTTGTGGACGATTTTACCAGAAAAAATTGGGTTTATTTCCTAAAGGAGAAATCTGAAGCATTCAAGATGTTTCAAGAATTCAAGAAACTTGTTAAAAAGCAATGTGGGTTCTCTTTGAAGACTTTGAGATCTGATCGAGGCGGAGAATTCACATCAAATGAATTCAACGAGTATTGCAAGAAGAAAGGGATTCATCGTCAGCTAACAACCAGTTATACACCTCAGCAGAATGGTATAGCTTAAAGAAAAAATAGAACAATGTTTGAGATGGCTAGAAGCATCTTGAAAGCCAAATCATTGCCAAAGCCTCTGTGGGCAGAGGCTGTTTTTTGTTCTGTATATGTATTGAATAGATGTCCAGCAAAGAGTGTTCGTCATAAGACTCCGGAAGAAGCTTGGAATGGAAGAAAGCTAGATGTATCTTATTTACGTGTATTTGGGTGTGTTGCATATGCCCATATACCTGATCAACGAAGGAAGAAGCTTAATGACAAAAGCCAAAAGTGCATTTTTGTTGGCTACAGTGAAACAACAAAGGGCTATAGATTATATAAGTCAAATACAAATGAGATGATAATAAGTAGAGATGTCCACTTTATTGAAGATGAGACATGGCACAGTAATGGTGGGAATGAGTCGAATAGAAATGTTGTCATCACTGAAGTACCTGTAGAAGATTCTCTAACTCATTCCACAAATAGCAATTCAACACCAAAGGTTGAATCTCCTATCGTGGCAGAAGAGCCAAGAACATCCAGATATCCTCAAAGAACAAGAGTTAGGCCAACTTATTTGAATGATTATGTTGTAACCGGAGACGATGACGATGAAAACATATTCAATGATGAATCTCTTGTCAACTTTTTCTTATTTGCTGACTGTGATCCAATTTCCTATGAAGAAGCTGCAGCTGAGGGAAATTGGGTTAATGCTACGAATGAGGAGATTCATTCGATTCAGAAGAATGACACATGAGAGCTAACTTCTTTGCTGACAGGAAAGAAGCCTATTGGAGTCAAATTGGTGTACAAGACAAAGTACAGACCATATGTGAAAGTTGATCGATACAAGGCGAGATTAGTGGTCAAAGGCTACAAGCAAAAGCTAGGAATTGACTATTTTGAGGTATTTGCTCCAGTTTCCAGAATGGATACTATTCGTTTGATTTTATCTATTGCGGCTCAAAATAGGTGGAAGATTCATCAGATGGATGTGAAATCAGCATTTTTGAATGGTGTACTTGAAGAAGAAGTTTATGTTGAACAACCACCGGGTTTTTTGAAGAAAGGGAAGGAAAACAAAGTCTATCGTCTTAAAAAGGCTTTGTATGGATTGAAGCAAGCACCTCGTGCCTGGTATTCATGAATGGATACATACTTACTGCAAGATGGTTTCCAAAAATACCCTTATGAGCACACATTGTACACAAAGTCAAATGACAAAGGAGACTTGTTGATTTTGTGTTTGTACGTTGATGATTTGATATACACTGGAAACAACGAGACCATCATCCAGGAGTTCAAACAGGCTATGACTCTTCAATGTGAGATGTCTAATTTAGGGATGATGTCGTACTTTCTCGGCATTGAAGTGGTGCAAACTGAAGATGGGATATTTGTTTCTCAGAAGAAATATGTAGGGGATATCCTGAAGAAGTTCAAAATGGAATCATCTTCTCCAATTCGAACACCTGTTCAAGAACGTCTTGAAATGAAGAAAGAAGGTAGCGGAGAACTGATAAATGCTACTTATTTCAAGAGTATAGTTGGTAGTCTACGCTATTTGACTTCCACTAGACCTAACATTGCTTATGGAGTTGGGTTAATCAGTCGTTTCATGGAGAAACCATATCAGTCACACTTGCAAGCAGCAAAGAGAATTCTACGATATGTCAATGGTACTCGAAATCATGGAATTTTCTATACACGGTCAGATAATTACAAATTGGAAGGGTATATAGATAGTGACTGGGCAGGAGATGTTGAGACCCGGAAGAGCACATCAGGATATGTTTTCTACATGGGAGATGGTGTTTTTTCTTGGTCTTCTAAGAAACAACAAGTGGTGGCCTTATCAACAACAGAAGCTGAATACATGGTTGCGACATCTGCAACATGTCAGACAGTTTGGCTTCGAAGAAATTTAGAGGAGTTGCAATATGCACAGAAGTATCCAACGCCAATCATGTGTGATAATAAGTCAGCAATCGCGTTGGCTAAAAATCCAGTTTTTCATGGAAGATCAAAGCACATTGATATATGATATCATTTTATTCGAGATCTTGTTAAGCATGAAGAAATTCAACTCGAATTCTGCAGATCTGAAGAACAAGTGGATGGCATCATGACAAAACCACTTGGCACAGAAAATTCGAGAAGTTTGGCACAAAAAAATTCGAGAAGTTCAGAACTATGCTTGGTGTTACTCAGCATCAGTGAAGCCAACAGCTTCCCTAAATAAAGAATATATTCAAGTTTAAGGGGGCGTGAAGAAATATATCAACCTTGAATAAATTAATCATTTTCTATTTTTGAAAACTAATTATCACCACATTTATTTATACTGTGTAGCTAATTTTGTAAACAAATTTCAATCTCAAAATTTTTGTACGAGTAGCTATAAATTTGTAATCGTGTTATTCAATATGTAAGAGAGAAAACCGATTCAGAATTCATAAAAAATATTCTTCTTCTCTTCCTCCTTATTTTTAAGGTTAACGCTTCCACGAGAGGGAATTAACAAGTTTCATCTCCAACAGAAAAGATAACAGAAGTAATGTGAGTAACAATAATTAATTATACAGTAGATACCATTAATGGAGGGAATGCTAAAAGAAAAAAATCATATGCTATGCAAAATTCTCACATGATGAGGGACATTGCTATTGCACTTACTAACCCATCCTGGCATTAAACAATATGCACAAACTGTGTTGTATGTTATTTTCTATTGAAAAGATAATAATTAGCTGTATCAAACAAGATGCAATCCTGCACAAGCAATGGGTTTTCAATGAACAAGCCACTGTTGAGAAACCACTCAAAAAATTCCCTACATGTATCGGAAGTTGTCACTACCTTGCAACAGAATGTAAATGAAGTTGGTAATGAGAAAAGAGGATTTGTATTAAATGATACTATAGAGTTGTATCATACTCAGGCACGGATGGAGGGGTGAGCTCAGTTTTGCTCCAGCCCACCCTATTTTGGTATAACTAAAGTAGGTATATAGAATAATAATTAACATTTGCCGAGATGGTCCATTCCACTTACCATCAACCATATGCCTAGGGTTCGATTCTCACTGTTCTCTTTTTCTAGTAATTTTGTTTTGCCTTACTATAGTATTCAATCCATTTCATAGCTATATAGCCTATATTTAAATAGATTTTATTTTTTTTATTGTCCATTTGATTGAACTTTTTAATGAAATTAATCTTCTACATACTATATAAACATTAATTTTGTCACGTTTTTTTCACAATAATTTCATTAACTACGTAATACAAATTTAGCCCACCCTAATTTTAATTCCTAGTTCCGTGCCTGATCATACTATATAAAGTATTCTTCTCATGATCTACTATTAGCAATAACACTGCATTCTTCTGAAAGCTAAGATTGACTCTCTTTTTTTGGATGAATCTGAATGCCAAGATTGAAGGATATAATTCCTCATGACAACCTAAAAAATTGTAATGATGAATAGAAGCTATATATAGTAAAACGGTAAATAACCTTTAAGGATAAGTACATGATGAACCATGCCTTTGCATGACAAGAATCTCTTTCTTTGCACGATCACAATCTTCCAACCAGATGGGCTGAACTACATAAATAACTCCAACAGCTGCCAATTAATCATCTTAATTCCTTCCTTTCACTGATGAGTCATAAAATTATATCATACACTGTCTCAGTACAATATATAGCTCAATAAACACAGTAAAACTGCCACCAAAACGAGAATTACTGGTGTATTGTATATGCCAACTCAAAGCTATATCTAGAGAGATGCCTACTCAGTTAAGGCAGTGATTAGTGGTGGCAAGTCCTCATTGCAAAACTTATCTAAAGTATAAAATATAGTGCACAGGCAGGCATCTTTAGCCATGAAATCGCAGATAGTTAATCTCAAGAGTAAATACTATATAGTTCAATACGTACGGCATCAATCAGGATAATTTTCTATTGCAGAATGCCATATCCAACTCTTTTTATAGTTCCCATGCTAGTAATGAAGTGCAGAGAATCCCTAAGCAACATGTTCAGACTTCACACAAAGATAAAGATGGACAAAATACAAGCACGACTGCATGAGTATATGCTCCAACACCACCGGACATCATAAAAAACACTCGCATTTCCCTTATTTGCCCAGCGCAACATCCTCCAAAAGTCTAGTTGGAACAACAATTCTCCCTTCTAACAAGAGCCCGGTACAACCTCTTCTTCAAAGGGGTAACTTTCTTTTCATGGATATTGCATCTACGGAAAGACTTTACGATGTCAAGGAATAGCAAGGTTTACGCACTCTAATGACAAACTTACTTTTAAGAATTACACCACTCTACTAATAGTAGATGTGGAGGTGTATATGGTTGCTTAATTATGAAAAAGACTTATGCTTTGAGGTACTTGATGGAGTAAAGTAGACCTCTCAAATTGGTGACTAGATCGATCGTTCCTTCTCCCAAAGCAATAATGCACAATGTCAATGAAATCAAAGTGAACACTAGCGAATGCGCGAGGGGACAAGCATGTCCCTGCCATATCACACATCTGTAATTGACTCTCGTATATTTTACTGTTACAAGTAGTTCGATCATTGTCATGTACAAGAACAATGCATTGATAACTCTTAAGGTTAGGTTTTGTCAAATCATATCTAAAGCAACATACTTGACAGTTATCTCAAAAAGACATACTTGATAGTGAAGCTGCCCCAAACAAAATGTTTAAACAAAGCAAGGCTAAGATTTAGTTGTCATTGACAATGCATTGATAACTCTAACATTAGGTCTTTTTTTTCCCAATGAAATCACAAAAGCCAGTTTTAATCACAAGAGCATGAATTTCCTGCCCATACATTAAAGATATGATTGAACCATAGGCAAGTTATCCAATTCGAGAGCAATAGGCAGCCAAAAACATTAGGCAACAACAACAATAGGAACCATACAAAAAATCGAAACAACAATAGGCAGAAATCGAAACATTCACAAGCCTGCAACACCGCATTGTACCGAACACACGCGTCACAAGAATAGCAATTCAAAATTGCTCCGATCAAGGTGAATAGCAAAATTGGTAAATAGTTTCAGTTGGATCCATCCAGAGAAGTTGGGTGGGACCGTCGCCATTGGATCTAGATGATCGAGATTGATAATGGAAGCAGATGATCGACTCTATATATACTCATTAGGTATATACAAGGAGAGTATATGTAAGTTGGGATTTGGGTTTATTCTTTAGAGGACAAAATCATAGCAGAAAGATTTACTAAAGATATTCTATATATATATATATATATATATATATATATATATATATATATATATACTCTAACAGGCTGTTACTTCTCACCTAAGATATCAGTATATCGATGAGCTTCTCTCTAGTAAGATTTTACCGTGATTTGATTTTCATCTTCTGGGCGGGTTGAATTTGAACTGCCCCCCAGGCCCAACCCCGATTTTGAGTTTTCTAGGGTTTTTTTCCCTCTCTCTCCCTCTTCCGAATTTCACGCTGTAGTGCGTTCAGAATCCCGGATTGTTGGTTGGTGAACTTGATTGGTTTTGATCAAGGATGAATTTTGATTCTCAAGTACAGGAACAAGTAACCGATCAAGATGAAATCTTTCCGGCCGGGGCCGGTGGTTCGGAAAATCAGCAGCGGCAGCAGTTAGAGAAGAAGAATCAAAGCATAGAGAAGCTGCCATTGTCAACATCGAATAATAAGCTCATAATCAAGCTCAAGCCTGATCCCATGGCGGCGCAAGAAAACGACGATGGCGCGGTTTCAGCTGATCGGTCCTCCTCGATGAACATCAGGAGAAACCCGGCCAGCTGCAAGCATTGCCGCAAGGAGTTCAGCTCAGGGAAGGCATTGGGAGCCCACATGCGCGTTCATCCCAATCACAGCAACGAAAATAGGAGCCTCTCAGCTGGAATGTCAAGATTCCGGTGAGCCATGATCGATCTTACAATTTCGTGCAAATACAAACACATATTCATATGTTTTATGTATATGCGATTATCGTCTCAATCTGTTTGTTGATTGTAACTGTGAAGTGGCGGCAGCGGAATCGGAAGCAAAAGCTACCTTGATGATCTTCTAAAAGATGGGAAACCAACGTGCTCCATCTGCGGCAAGAGCTTTGTCTCTGCCAAGTCGCTTTTCGGGCACATGAGGTGCCATCCGGAGCGGCATTGGAGGGGTATGCAGCCTCCCCAGCACCCCTTGATCGACGAACCTGTAGCTGTAGCTGCGCCTTCTAGTCCTTGTTCGGAGCTGATCTCTTCGAGTGGTGGCACCCACCATATTGGTAATGGTTCTTCTTCTCACCATGATCAGAACTATAAGCTTGTGACTGATCTGGAGCAGTGTTTGCCTAGCTGGTCCATCAAGGACAAGCGAGGCCGGAAGAGCTCCATTGCCAAAATGTCTACATGTGATAATGTTTATGATGATGATGAGATGATATCCAGCGCGGCTCATGGGCTTATTATGCTGCAGGCCGCCTCAAACAAGCATCATCCTAGCGAAATTGGCGACGGTGATAGCTTGGTTTGTAAGTGCTGCCCTAATCAGTCAGAGAAGCAAGATGTTGCGAACAACGGAATCTATGAAAGCGACTTTGGTGGTGATGATGATGATCATCATCATCAGCTTCTTTTGAAGAGCTCAAAGAGTTACTATGATTGTTGTGACGGGATGGAGACTTGTGAATCTGACTACCAGCAGGAGAAGGTGAAGAAGAGGAAGGTTACGAGGGCCGCCATCAACCTCAAGGACATAGAGTGCTCATCGAATGATCCGCCACCAGGAGCAGTAGCAGAAAGATGCTATAAATGCACGACTTGTGACAAGTCGTTCGCCTCTCCCCAAGCATTGGGGGGCCATAGGTCCAGCGCCCACAACAAGATGTTCAATAGGAACACCAGTAGTAACCCCCAAGTGTTACTCAAAGACGCTGTTTTCGACAACAACTGTGGTGAATGGGATCGCCTTGGTGCAGATGACATGAGTACAGCAAGAGAAGTAGTGCATCCTCCTCCTGCTCTTCTTCAGCCCCATGTATGCAGGACTTGCGACAAGGCGTTTCCGAGTGGACAGGCTCTGGGTGGCCACCAGAGGTGTCACTGGCAAGGTCCTCCGTCTTCGTCTTCTTCATCATCCCCCGCAGCTGCAGGACAGCAGCTGATGAACGTGATGTGTGATGATCAAAGTGGGTCACCTGCAGCTGCCGCTGCTAGTACTAAGAAAGCTGAAGCCTTTGATTTTGATCTGAATGAGTTTCCAGCTAATGATCATCAAGAGGAAGGATCCAAAGTGAAGAGTGGAACACAGTAGATGGCGTTTGATTTCTCATCTCTTTTACTTCGTCAAAGTTCTTCACTGGTTTTTAGAGAATTGTTTCTCTGGTTTGATGTTGCTGCTGTTAGTCACATACATATTTGTTAGCTTTGGTGAACTAGGCATATCTTGTGCATACCCTTTTTGCTCGACGACGACGACGTCGTCTTGGGGTTTTCTCCAAGGAAGTTGGTAGGTGTGTGAGGTTGAATGTCACTACTAGTTTTATTGGTGCACTTTTTGTGGACAGTTAAATAAAACATTTGGTCCATCCATGGCCATGGGTCTTAACTCTTGAACTATGGCTAGTTGTGCCTGTGATCTGTAAAAAAGAATTCAATTGATTTTCAATCTTACACGAATTCATTTTATTTTTTTACTTTTTATTTTTTGTGAAGGGTCAGTACAAATAGTTAAGAGATGTCCACTTACCACATAAAAATCCAACCCTAGCTGAAGCCTTCATTTAAAAAAAAAAAAAAAAAAATCTACCTTCGCTAATCGCTAGTGATTAAATCCAGTACATGTAACAAGCCAGCAAGAGTTACGCACCAAACAAATCGATTTGTGCCAACCGACCAGATCCAATGGTAAGAAACAGTGGTTTCATCCAAGAGAAGGGACGAAATAGGGGTGTTCGAGTCGAACGAGCCGAGTAACTAGGTCCGACGAAGGTCCGGAATCTCTCACTAACCCTTTCACTCAAGTGTTACTTTTTTTTTAATGTAAAAATATATTAATAAATAATTAGACTATACAAAAGTTGGGCAAGTGCGCGGACGTTGGTTACAAAGGCAATTGTAGCAAGGAAACGCCAAGCAAAAGTATAACAGTTTGAGGCTAAGGGATCCTCAAAACTCTGCTCCTCTACTACCCCGAACCGGGGTTAGGGTCAAAGCATTGGTGCCAAGGTGGTAGCCCACCAAGGTTCTCACCCTATCCCCTCAAGCCAAAGCTATTAGTAGGCGGGTAAACACGCAAGGTCAACCAACACCCACACCTACCTCTGGCCAAGCCACCAGTAGGAGTAGGAGTGAGTGTGTTGATCTTGCACACTATACTAGGCGAGGTATGAACCTCACATTGGAGCGCACCTTGTACACCATGTCTTTCAACCTAACAACACAATCTTCGACTCGTAGTGCGTAGACTAGTAAGAGTCCTTCAAATGTCAAGTTGTTCCTCGCCTTTCATATGTAGTATACGGTAGCTGCGAAAGCCCTTCTTCCCGCTTTGGCCTTCCATGCTTTGCCTTTGACCTCTTTTTTCATCCATTTGAGTGCACTTGCCATGGTAGACATTTGTCGGGTGAGGCCCATCCAATCCTTGACTTGTGACGATAACCTGCGAGAGAATTGAATGAGCAAGAGTAAAACAAGTGATCGTGTGATTCATTCACCTGTACGTCTACAAAGGAGGCAAATCAGGTGAAGCTCCACGTAGTGAATGTTGTCCTTTGTAGGGAGGCGCTTTCTCACGGCCAACCATAATATGGAGGATGTTTCGAGATAATTGCGGGATCCCACACTGTTTTTGCCCATAGTACCGGTTGTCCTTTGGTCCTAAGCTCATCATAGGCTTTGGATACTTCATGTTTATTTATCCTCCATTCCCAAACATCTTTTGAATATAAGTAGTTGTGATGGACCGATTTGATCCAAGGCAAGTCCTTTTTCAATGTGATCCTCCAAAGAAAGCTTGCACATGAAGGAATCTTCTAAGCTTCCATGTTTTTGAGACTTAAACGACATTCCTCTTTAGGAGAGCAACATTCTTCCAAAGGAATTTCCTACACATGCCATTGATTGTCTTGATGATCGATTCCCATTGGGGCTGGAAAAATTGCTAACCAAAATCCTTCAATTCCTTAGATCACCGCGCGAATGAGTTCCAATTTACTTGTATAAGAAAGGTTCTTTCTCGCCCACGAGTTAATGTACGCAGCAATTTTATCTAAAAACGGAGTAAATTTACAAGTTTTAAGTTTTGAGAGGAAATGGGAACACCCAAATATGTGAAGGGAATGGAATGGTTATAGTGTCCAACTTGATGAAATGCATACAATTGAAGACAGTGTCCAAAGCAAAGATGACACTCCAAAGACATATTAAATATACAAACCCCTTTGAAACATGTAATGTAAGAGCAGGGAACACACCCTGAGTTACTCAGAACTGACAGATGAAGTCATAGATGTGCTTGCTGATCTCCTCCGGTTTCTCCTGCTGTAGAAAATGTTCGACTCCTTCCATCACCACCACTTCCTTCAACAACGGCACATCCTTCTGCATCTCACCCCCTTGGACGTAATCCTGGACCCCTGGCATATGGTAAACAAAGTCCATATCTCCAACAACAAACTTCGTGGGCACCAGAACCTTGGCTCCTGTCCAAGGCGCTGTCAGCTCCCAGTTCCTGCAACACCACATACATAGCACATTTAATTTGCCTCTTCCAAGTAAAGTGCTTCCCAATGAGTAAATAGCTTTACATCAACTTCAAACATGTTATAGAAAGGAGATGTACAGATTGATTGCACGGTAAATGTTAAGTCCACCAGTGAAGCCCTTCTGATTGAATTTGCTGACATAGTAGCCGAACTCTTCTTCTGAAATCCATGCCGGGTGTGGTGGTGTGTCGTTGATCCACTTCCCTTTGGGTAAGAACCAAGGGCTTGTTGTCTGGTGTGAAAAAAGTTTCCCAGGAAGCTTCTCAGCGCCACCAGCCTCGGTTATCTCTGCTTCCATTTCTCCGGGGACCTGCATTTATCGAAATTCAGATTCTCATAAATCCACAACAAAATAAGCCTAATTGCTAATTAGAGACAAAATATATACAGTATGTATGTTGTAACCTGGAATCTGCACATATAATAGTCCTCGCCGTAAAAAGCCTTCCAAGCATCCATCGGAAAGCAACTTGGATCCCGGCGCACATACGCAACACCAAGATTCACCAAGGCCCTGATCCTATCCGGCCTGAACAAGCACAGAAGCCATGCAACAACTGCGCCCCAATCATGGCCAACAACGAACACCCGATCAGCGCCAAGAGCATCAATGAGCGCCACCAGATCGCCGATGTTGTGGGAGTAGGTGTACTTGGAGGCATCGACGGGGGCGTCGGTGTCGCCAAAGCCACGCAAGTCTGGAGCAATGGCACGATAGCCAAGGGAAGCTAAGGCATTGATCTGGTGGCGCCAGGAGAACCAGAGCTCGGGAAAGCCGTGGAGAAAGAGAACAACGAGACCTTCACCCTTCTCGGCAAAGTGCAGGTTGATGTCGTTGATCTTGATAGTGGTGTGCTTTATGCCATCGTCCGCCATTGAAAGAACTGTAAACTTTTCTGCCCCTAAACACCCTCTCTATTCTTAATCTACATGCTGTTACTTAGTTATTATCTAGTGAAGATGGCATGTCACTGCCGGTGACCCACTTGCAATATATACTGGATGGTCCAGCTTAACCAACGGACCCAACTTCTCAACATCATGTAATTGCTAAGAAAAGGTGGGTTCGTTTTCGGTTTGAGTTGTGGCGGAAATTGTTTCCTAAGTTTATAATATCAGTTAGCAAAGTCTGCAAAGTTACAACCTGAAAAAATGCATACAACAGAAGCAAAGGGGATACTAAAAAGACACAACTACAGCCTTATTATTGTTTATTTTCACATCCAAATAGATGCAGGTTACTTGCCTCGATCATTGCACATGGATATGAGTTTCTTAAAACTGAAGGATGAAGTCATAAATGTGCTTGCTGATCTCCTCCGGCTTCTCCTGCTGCAAGAAATGTCCAACTCCTTCCATCACTACCACTTCCTTCAACAATGGCACATCCTTATGCATCTCCCCCTCTTGGAGGTAATCTTTGTTCCCTGGGAAATGATAAACCATGTCCAAATCTCCCACTACAAACTTCGTCGGTACCATAACCTGAGCTCCTGTCCATGGAGCTAGCAACTCCCAGTTCCTGCAACACCACATTGTACCGAAGGACACATCAAGTCTAATCAAATGACGTTATGACAATTCAAACATGTTCAAGCTTTCAAGGTGTGCACTGCTTGGTGCAGCACAGAGAATGTCATATAGGATGAACAAGAAGATCTAAAGCGTGAAAGAGAGAGAGGTACGGATTGAGTGCACGATAATAGTTGAGTCCACCAGTGAAGCCTTTCTCATCAAATTTGCTGACATAGTAGGCGAAATCCTCTTCCGAAATCCATGTGGGGCGAGGAGGTATGTCCTTGAACCACTTTCCTTTGGGTAAGAGCAAGGGATCTGGTCTCCAAGACGGAAATATTTTCGCAAGAAGCGTCTCAGCGCCACCAGCATCGGCTATCTCAGCTTCTATCTCTCCAGGGACCTATGGATATTCGAATTCAGATGGTCCAAGATTAAGCTATATGAGGACAGCAAATAACCAATTACCAATTACCAATTCAGATGGTTCAAATTCAGATGGTCTATATCTCTTCTTATCATCTTGCTCATAAAACCAATTACCAAATCTGTTTCAAGTTCCAACTATGGAGATGATTTACAGTTCCAGTTTGAAGTATCAGGAAATAGCAACAAAAAGAAATATATCAAAAGTTCGTTAATTGAGTTTCACAAACCTAACTCCCAAAACAGAAACCCCCAAATTCAATACTTTGTTCGAATCCAATGGTAATTGAAAATGATTTCATAAACAAGTATTAGATTCGAAAAAACTACAAACCTGGAATCTGTAGATGTAAAAGTCGTCGCCGTAAACAGCCCTGCGACTATCGACCGGCGAGAGATTTGGATTCCGGCGAAGAAACGGGACGCAGAGATTCACCAAAGCCCTAACCCTATCCGGCCTGAACAAGCAAAGATACCAGGCCACAGCCGCGCCCCAATCGTGGCCAACGACGAACACCTTGTCAGCGCCGAGAGCATCGATGAGCGCCTTCATATCGCCGACGGTGTGGAAGTAGGTGTACTTGGAAGCGTCGGAGGGGGCGTCGGTGTTGCCGTAGCCGCGCATGTCGGGAGCCACGGCGCGGTAGCCGAGGGCGGCTAGAGCGTGGATCTGGTGGCGCCAGGAGTACCAGAGCTCCGGGAAGCCGTGGAGGAAGAGGACGATTGGACCTTCGCCTTTATCGGCGAAGTGCATGTTGATGCCGTTGATTTTGAGAGTGGTGTGCTTGATTCCGTCTTCCGCCATTGAAAGCTGTGTGAAGATTCTTTCTCATCTTCGCTCTGTTTTGGGCAACTGCCGCTTCTTCACCAATTGGGATCTTCTACCCCCTCCCTACTCCATTAAATGTTTTTCAAGGAGCATTTATTTAATCTTAAAAAAATTATAAAAATTATATTTATATTTTTAACATCTATTTTTATATATTTATAAAAATTTATTTTAAAAAATTATGTTTTAAAATTTTTAATAATTGTATTTTGTAAAATATTACCTTTTTAATTTTCAAAAATTGTAAAACATGATTTTTCAAAATAAAATTTTATAAACATATAAAAATAAATATTAGGAATCTAAATATAATTTTTTAATTTTTTTTAGGATTAAATAAATGTTAAATATTTTTGTGATGTAGGGAGGGGAGTAGGGTTGGTGTTGTAGGAGATCTTGGCTGCTACTTCACACATCCAACCCTAATACTTATAAAACCAGAAGCAAAGTCTTTGTTAAAAATTGAGCCACGTGTCTCCATTTTACAAAATTAAGAAATCACTATCTTCCTTATTCAGTCCCCACGTTTCTCCTTCTCTTGCCCTTCTCAAAACCGCTTCTTTTTCTACCTAATCTTTGATCTCTCTTCTCTGCTTCAACTGCCTGGGGTTGCCGTTGCTGGAGACGAGCGTAATCGGTCGGCGTCGGGAGGAGGGTAATTGGCGGGCGGTGGCGTACTCGACGATGACGGGAGGCAGCACAAGGTAATCTCTCTTTCTCTTTTTGGTTACTGCCGAGTTTCGGGAGGCTGGCTTATGCCGATATTCTGAGGCCGAGGAGGAGTTTGAGGCAGCTATGTTTCCTGGCCACATCACTACCTTATGGCTCTGGATTGCTTTGAGACAGATCGAGGCAAGTGAAACTCACAGTAGGTATGCATCCTTAACACCCTCTTTTTTTTTTGTCTTTGATCTAGGTTTTAGAAATAACTGGAAAATTCATCAAAAGAGGTATTCACCTTATTCCATTTTCAGTTTTCAGTTTTGTCAAAATTTACTTCTTTCAATTTCACGAATTCTGACTCAATTTCTTGGTTAGATTGAATGTGGTATTTGAGTTCAATCCGAGGTTGATAATTTTGGCTCAATTCAGACTCAATTAGGGGTTAGGGGTTTCAATTTCAGGAAGTTACATGTATTTGATTACATATAAAGATTAGACGAATAAAAGCTCCTGACATTTATGGTTTTGAAATACCATTTAGTCATGCACTCTACGAGTTTGATGAAATGTCATAGAGAGAATCATGAGAAAAAAAAAAAAGATCAGTGGTTCCCGAAATCAATTTGTCTGAATTTATGGTTTTACTGGTGTATTTAGTAAATGGTATTACACCTATGAAATCTCAAAATTACACCTATGAAATCTCAAAATTGATTGTATTTCATCATTCAAACCTAAACTAAGATATTTTGTGTGGTGCGTCAAGCATGGATTCAACTTGGTTCAACTGATTAAATCAGTTGCTTTCCCCTTATTTCATCTTTCTTTCTCTTTAGTCTCTTCAATATTTCAATTGTAAACCCTAATCTGATTCCCACAAATTTTGTTTCTCGCTCTATAATTGATTACAAATTCCAGTGAGAATAGGTGTAAATTGGTAGATAGCACATCAATTATCTTAAACACAATCAATTTTTGTTTCCGATTTGAGCGCAATTTAGAGACAAATATGTGATTATCCAAATGCACTAATATTCGACAAAAAATGAGAAAGCAACTGAGGTACTTTATGTTGAATGATTACAGATGTGAGATGTCAAAGCTACTCAATCATGAATTGGCTCTCTTTGGTAAAATTTCTTACGGCCACTTCAACAAGATGTTCCATTTGAAAGGTTGTTGGCAAAAGGATGCAGCTGTCACCAAAGATATGACAGTAGACGGATGGTGGATAAGCTTGTATACCGCCGAGCTCGCTAAGTCTCAGGTTAAGCTTAAGGATGAGGTCAAGCGCGAAGTGCTTTCTTCATGGGACCCTGTTGCATTAGCCTGGTATGGTTGCTTTCCCCTTATTCTTATTCATGCACTATAAGATCTTTTGCTTCTTCTTTTTAATGTTTGAGAGGTTGTTTCCATCGTGATTCGTCGAATTCAATTGCTGAAATTGTGAATGCATGAAGTATTCAATGACAGGACAAATGATACTGAATAAATTAGCTGATGAGAGTTTTTCTCAACACACAGAAGATAACTTTATGCAAAACTTCACAGGAAAGTACAAGGTATCGATATCCCAAAAATTGTAACAATGCATCTGTTTGTTGGCCTTCTCCCCCTCTCTCTTACTAGAGTGTATATCAAAAGAATATGATAAATTATACGGAATATATAATATGTCCTATCATAATAGCTCATGTGAATTTTGGAATGCATTGAAAATGCTCAGCCCAAATTGAGGGTGATGTCAGAAGGAACCTCACTCTTTTTATGTTTTAGGACAAAAGAGGTAGTTCAGTGTTGTACCAAAACAAAATGGAGTTGTTTGTACTGCTGTAAAATAGCAACTTGATGATGCTATGACAGCTGAAAGTGGGCCAAATGTAGCTACTGCAAAACTGGAGAATGAGGCTGAAAGTGCTTAAGAAAACATGCACAAATCTGAGCAACAAGAAGAAAACAAAGTAGGCGACACTCGCACATTAGGTATGTACTCAGTGCAGATCTTTATGGTTTCTTTTAAGTATTTAAACTTTATTTTAGTTTGATTTAAAGTTTTATGGTTTGTACGATGTCGCTCTTTGGATTACCATGGTGATTGCGATTTAGAGTTTAGATTTCTATTCAGGTAGTTATGGATTGAAGTTTTATGGCTTCACAATCATACGTGCTTATTATACTTTCCATTAATTTGTCAATTTTATTTGTGTTTCATAGTCATAATATGAAAATGACCATGATTAATATTATAATTAGATTAATAACAAACTTCAAAAAAGTTTGCAGATAATTTCACTGGGTAATCATGAAATACAACACGATTGTGATGGGCAGGTGGGTGGTCAAGAAATTCAACTGCTTTGGCAAATTAGTTCCCTCTCAACTCCCCCTCCACATATCCTTCTGGTTTCTCCTTGCTCCACTGGTTTCTATTATCCTCAAATAAGGTATTCTTCTAATTTGTTTTATCTTAAATGGGGGATAAAAAAGCGGGCTGGTAAGGTTTTGATTTTTCTGAATAGTGTGTTTTGCAATTGAATTATTTCAAATAAAATACTCTTTTTTGATGAAATTACATGTAAAGTATTTATGAGTTTTTTATATTCAAAGATAATTTCAAAAGAGGCATACTCACCATAGTTGTAGAGCATAATCTTGATTGGATGAGTAGTATCAATCTATTTTTACATGTGCTTTATCGTTTTTTGAGTGTGAATTATACTTGCAGGAGATACCACAAGTTCTAAAGGATACTTTGCTTCTACCAACTCTTACTAAGCTTAGATTATAAGTTCTTGAATTAGTTGAATATATAAGTTGCCTTTGTGTGTTTCCTTTTATGATACAGCCTGGGCAAGTGAGCAAACCTTTTGTCCTTTCTTCTATTTTATCATTTTTAAAACAACCTATTTTCACCTAAAACAACATCTTCTCTTAGCTCCTTGGTTCCTCAATAGCAAATGCAAGACAATATTATGATTACTGTTTCTGGTAAAAAAAAAAGAAAAAAATCTTTATGAGATCGGTATCATTAATTGTTGTGTAGTTTCATTGATTATAAGCATGAAATGATGGCATATATTCTCTATAGTTATCTATCTGCCTTAATTGGTTCAAGTTTTCAATTGTCACCGAATACTTGAGCATCTATAATCATTTATTTGGAATTGAAGATAGAATCGTGTTCTAATTGAAAATAGTACTCTATATCCTAGCTTCTATATAATCCTAGACATTTCCTAATTATTTTGTTTACTTTAGGCCATTGCAATGATTGAAGGTCATAAAGACGAAGGGGAACGAGGATTATAGCCCTTATGGACTATATCGGATGATCCAAGTCAGACACGGATGTCTCATACCGTGTGCTTTTTGAGGACCAGGAAACCTTGTTGATGGACAATTTTTTTTTTAATCTTCTAGCTAGAATCATTTTTCAAGGAGTTGGAAGATGTTAGTTTCTTTATCAGAACCATTCGTTTGTAACTTTGCATAGCTCCAAATAGTATATTTGGTTCATTATAGCTAAGATGAATTGTCTTTATTAATTGCCCCTCTTTTTTGAATGTGCATGAACTAAATAATGCAATCCACTCATGTACCAGAAACGTGTTGATCAAATGTGGTTGCTATACCATCAATGAAAGACAAATACCATATTTCATTGATGATTTATAAGTATCTATTTACTTTGAAGAGTGCTAGCACCATGAAAGTTTGTACGAATACGAAGAGATTAGTGAGCCAAGCTTTCATACTTTTGGGAATAGTGTGTGATTGGCAAGGGAAACAATCCCGTTTTCTCAAAATTGTGTAAAATTGTTGTAGAGTAGCAATCAAAACAAGCCCAAACTTTGTTATTTAGCTTTGACCAAGTATGTCCTGCCTCTTTTTTTCTATTCTTTCCCATGGTCATTTGGCTAATCACACTTCAACACTAATTAAAAAAATCGAAGGTCGGATGGGAAAAATTTACAACTCAACTTTAACTCCAATTCCAACTTAAAAACAATAACATACTCTAATTCTTTTTAATTAATCTTACTAATATATGTTACGTTTGAGGAAGTTTTTACAATTTTTACTTTTATTTTCTATTTGTTCATGGTTAACCTTTACATCTTTTTTATAACTACACTGCAAATATGTTGAGTGTTCTATTTACTTCTGAAATGTGATTGGCCTACACGTTGAAGATGAAAAAGATGACTAAAAGATACGTAGCACCAAAACAAACAAGAGACCTGAAAATTGCTAAAGGAATATGTATTATTTTAACATCAAGAAATTAATAAATTTTAAATAAACATAGGTAAATACGGTGAATAGCTCAAGAAAATTATTTTTCATTTATTCTAAAATTCTAGGCCATTACAAACGGCGGCAGTGGACAGTGGTGATTATGGTATAGATGGAGATCAGCCAAGTCTTCAATTTCACGGATAGCAAACCCGGGTTATGGTGCAGATGGAGATCAGCCAAGTCTTCCATTTCACGTATAGCAAACCCGAACAAGGTTCGGGAAAAGAACTAGTACACTAATAATTTCACTTCGCGCCACGGCCCCACTAACGTGAATTATTACTCCCTGCAAAAATTGTACTCCGTACTAAATTTTTTTTAGGAAATTACACACAAGCACCCATAAACTTTTAAATTACAGAAAATCATCCATAAATTAGATTTATTTTTAAAAGATCACCCCATTAAACCTCTCTATATACAGTGGCGGCCCTAGGGTTGGGCGGGCATAGGCGCCCGCCCCACCCTTCGACCCACGGGTTCTCTTTGTAAAAAAAAATAAAAATTAAAAAATAGAAATAAAAAAGCGAAATTGTTAAGTTCTGTTCGATTTGGATATTGATCTGTTTATAATTGAAATGTTGAAATTTGAATTGATTTGGAGAAATTTTGTTAGGTTTTAGGGGTTTGAGATTTAAAGTGTAAAAATTAGGAACACGCTTTTCTAATTAAACCGTGTTCATTTTAAGTTTTTTTAAGCACGGTTTAGTCTAAAATTGGGTTAAATATTTTTTCAAAAATAAACAAGAACGGTTTCAAAGAAAACCGTGCTCCCAAGAATTAAATTTGGTTTTAGGAACACACTTTTCTAATAAATCCTTATTCATTTTAATTTTTTTAAGCACACTTTTATCATAAACCGAGTTAAATATTTTTTAAAAAATAAACGAAAACGGTTTTAAGAAAAGCTTGTTACTTTTAGTTAAATTTGGTTTTGGGGGTATACTCTGCAAATTAAACCGTGTTTATTTAAATTTTTTTAAGCATGATTTTCTCGTAAACCGGGTTAAATATTTTTTAAAAAAATAAACAAGAACAGTTTTAAAGAAAAGCGTATTGCTTTTAGTTAAATTTGGCTTTGGGAACACACTTTTAATACAAAACCGTGCTATTTTATTGGTGAATTGACGATGCAACACTTTCATAGTCTAGAATTTCGCCCCATCTTTCGGAAAGTCCTGCGACCGCCACTGTCTATATATATCTCAGATTTGAAATGTAAATAGTAGATCAAGTACTTTTCATTTCTAAAAGAAAATTACAATTCGACCCAAAACATGATACAGGGAGATCTCGTTGAAGCCATAGTCGTATGCCTCATTCACTCATGCCAATGTTGGAGCAATTTAAATTGATTTTTTGGTGGATTTGTGCAAGTATTTAGCCGATGTATAAATTTTAATATAAGATTTGACATTTAGATTGATTTAGTTTAGGTATATATAATTGAAATTGGGGATTTTAAAAAATGAGATTGAAACGGGTGAAAATGGTAGTTATTTTAAAAAATGAGATTACATTGTTATTCCAAGGTTGTTGTTTTCTAATATTATGGTCTTGAATGACATTTCTTCATTTTGATAATTCTCACCCTATTTTGATTTTATTTGAGTTATTAAATTGGTGATAACTTTGCTTCTTAACGTGCATAAGAAGAAGCCATCTGACATGTTAGGGCCAAAATGGAAAAAAGATGAGCTTCAACATTTCTATGAATAAAAAATAGAGATCAAGCTTGTCTCCATATGTGATCTCTCTCAACTTTAGGGACTGAACAAGCTAGTTTCCAAGCAGTTCATAGTGTCTGTTGTTGCACGGCTTTGGAGTGGTGGTTATGGACTTCTAATGCTTGAGCTTTGTGAGAATAGAATTTCCGTTAAGTCATGGATAGTGGATCTTTTATTAAGACGACGTCTCGGCGGCTCCGAACAAGAGGATTGGGCTTTTTTCCTTTTACAACCCGATGCCCGTCACCCGACACCCCACAAGAACCGATTTTCTTTTTTACCTCTTACGTTCAAAATGGGTACGTATGTCATTGCCGAGAGGCCAGTTAGTGTTTGTACGTTGTTGCACAACTTTGGAGTAGTGGTTATGGACTTCTAATGCTTGTGCTTTGTGAGAATAGAGTTTCCGTTAAGTCATGGATAGTGGATCTTCTGTTAAGTCGACGTATCGGTGGCTCCGAACAAGATGATTGGGCTTTTTTCCTCTTACAACCCGATGTCCATCACCCCACATCCCACAAGAACTGGTTTTTTTTAACACTTACGTTCAAAACGGGTACGTATGTCATTGCCGAGAGGCCAGTTTGAGCTGTGTTACCAATGTAACGGGTATACAAGCGAGATCTCATTACC
Organism: Persicaria maculosa; assembly: GCA_963922045.1. Classification (NCBI taxonomy): domain Eukaryota; kingdom Viridiplantae; phylum Streptophyta; class Magnoliopsida; order Caryophyllales; family Polygonaceae; genus Persicaria; species Persicaria maculosa. The sequence goes on along the minus strand of OY998257.1, from coordinate 17,143,877 downwards.
ACCCCTAAAAGCTAGACATTAGGAGTAGTGGGGCTCCCACTTATATACCCACATCGGGGTTCATGAATTTACGATGTGGGATATAAGTGTCTCATATCACCATATGCCTGTTACATAGCACCGTCCTTGAAAGTCCACGTCTCTTAATTGAATTTAATTTTTTTTTCTTTTTTCATCTTATTTTCTATATTTGTTCTATTGATTTGATAATTTAAACAAAAAACATTATTCTGCAGTTATTTAAATTAGGCTTTGTTAAATCCTTATGTGTGGAATCGATTGTAAAGTTAATCTGTAATCACTATTGTATATATCAATTTTAATTTTTTATTCAATGTTTTGCTACTTGAATTTGACACCAAGGAAGAAACATATAACATTCATCAGAAATTCGAGGAGTGTAAGATGGAACCAAATAATCAAGGTGATTCTCTACTACTATATACTACTATTAGTAAATCCCTAAACTATTATATTTATAAATAGCGGGTATTTAAGTATGACATTTGTCCTTTTATAGGGCTACTTGTACTTCTAGCGACAAATCAAGATAATCATATAGACTCATCAGCAAATCCATGAACTAATAAAGCCATTTATTACTAGTTGGTATTGGTAGGAGTATTTGAGTGTGACATTTGACTTTTTGTAGGACCACTTGTACCTAAACACAAGAGCAGATACCTTGACAAATCAAGGTAATCACATAGACTAAGCAGCGAATGCTTAAACTATGGAGTAATAGATTTTTACCAATTGGTATAGTTAGTAATTGAGATCCCCTTCCAGGAGATTAATGATTTTGTTATCCTGGATGATATGAATTTTGAAGGAGCAAAATTTTCACAACTTGGAGATTCCCTTCTAGGAGATTCCAAAAAAGAAGAAAGAAAACCCGAGAGACATTCAAGGATTGATCTTTTTATTCGATTTCAATTTCCTTGGGAAGTAGGTAAAAATTGAATATTTACTTTAAAAATGGCATTTTTTTATTTAAAAAATATGCACTAACTTGATCTTTTGTTTGTTTTGATTCCCTCTAACTTTTGTAGATGTCTGCAAGTCTTATTTACATTTTCTTATTTAAAGATAGTTTAGAAGATTATCTAGGATTCTTTAGCAGTCATAACAACCACCTAATATTTTGATTTTTCCTTTTGTTTTATCTCTCTATAGGTTTTTTGCTTGTGTATAAGACAATGATAGAAACGTACATAAGAGCTCGTGATATATTCCTTAAAGTTAATGAACAAATATTTGTAAAAATAGGAATGTGAGTGTTTTCCTATTTCAACTCTTCCTTTTTCATATATATTTTTTTGCAATAAGTTCGTCTATTAGGGAATTTTTTTTCGGAGTAAAATTTAGTTTTTAACTTTGAAATTAAAAAGACTCATAAAATCTATAAATTGTAACTTTTGAAGTTTTGCCTTAATAAAAAAAAATTGATTGAATTTTTTTACCTTAATTTTTTTCGGAGTAAAATGTATTTTTTTTATTTTGAAGTTTTTTTTGGATTAAAATATAGTTTTTTTTCAAAAGTTTTTACAAAAACCAATTGGACTACTTGTAGCACTATTGTTTAACCACTTGTAGCCCGCACTATTAATACATTACATATATATCTTTCCTACTATATTCTCAAATTCTACTTTTTTTATCAAATTATTTTTTATCTTACTGACTTTGTTATGCTAGATGATATGAATTTTGAATGTGCAAGATCTTCACAACTTCCCCTTCCAGGAGATTCCAAAAGAGAAGAAAGAAAACCCAAGAGATATTTCAGGATTGATCTTTTGGTTCGATGACAATTGACTTGGGAAGTAGGTAAAAATTTAATATTTACTTAAAAATGGCATTTTTTTATTTTAAAAACATACACTAACTTGATCTTTTGGTCTGAGAATATCCCCATAAGGAAAAAACTCACTGAAAACAAGTTGTTCGTCTTCTTCGGTCTACGATAGCCGTTATGAAAAAAATGGAAATCAATGGGCTAATTCGATTAAAGGTTAGTGAAGAGAGACCTTATACAATAAAATTGTCTATTACAGCTGAGTGAGTTGAATAAAGTTTCTTTAAAAATCTCTTTAAAAGTACTATTTTCTAACATTAATCTTGATTCTTGTTTTTCATATGCTGAGTCATAGTTAAAGTCTAAAGTGATAACTCTGCCTTGATGAAATATTATAATATATGTTTTGTAGGTATGATGAAAGACAATATGAAAGGTAGTTTTTCATACAAATATTAATATGATATGTTTTTGTTAGTTCAGAGTTTATTTAATCTAGTTTGATAAAAATATGACTTTTGAAATCCTCTTGATGCAATTAAGTTTTTGATTTATCCGGGTTTACTTATTTCAAAAGGTTGTTATAGGATTTCAAATAGTCTGTAATATTAAATATTCTTTATCAGGTTTTCAAACGAATTTTAGATTTGGATTTATCCAAATCTATTTTAATTAATCCTTCTTGTTAGATATATTTTTGGCCATATTTACTCGGTTTGAAAGGTTGTTACAAATTGCCTTGGAAGCAAAGGATTGCCAATCTTTGAGGATTTTAAAAGAAGTCTGGATTTAAATTCAAAAGCTAGAAGACTTGGTGAAACTGTACACTAGATTTTAAGGGCTCAATTCAAAGCAAAGCCAGTCAGATTTCCAGGAGGATCAAACGGCTACATATCAATGATCAGTACTACATATAGAGATGCCTTGCGAAGATCCAAACAGACATTTCAAGCACTCATCTGCAAGCAAGAGCGATCTCCACTGCATTCAAACATTGTCCAGCTGTACAATTTGTTTTCTTCCTCTTCTTGTTATAACCGCACTATCTTAAGTTGTGAGACGAAAATCACAAGCGATATAGGATAAGTCAATCCTCGTTATACTAATAGTATCCTTATACTCAAACGTATCTACACTTCGGTGTTAAGGGGTTGTTATTTCACTAGGTTGCGAGTTGAGTAGATAGTAGTGGGTTAGGCTATAAAGTGTTAGAAGAGAGGAAGTTCTTCTAGGTTGTATCTAGGACTCAAGAGAGTGAAATAATAGTTGTTTGAATTATACGGGTTGGATAACCCTAGGCGGAGACGTAGGCTGGTTTAAAGCCGAACTTCGTTAACAATTCGTGTGTCCATTGTGTTTTGATTTCCGCACTTTATATTTAACTGTTTGTTTCATACAACTGAACAGGTTTCTGAGATAGGTCAAGATCTTGAGATCCACTTTAAGACCTTGACATCTGGATTAAGAACTTGAACTTCATTCCAAGGCCTTGAAGTCTTATATGTGATAAGTTTGCGAAAAGTTTCCATACTCTATTCATCACCCCCCTTCCCCTCTTCTGGAGTGTTTCTATTATATCTCCTACTGTGTTCTTCACAAAGATCCACCTCTCAATTCAAGTACCACCTCCAAGACCACTACGGAAAATATATTTCAGTATAAAATGTTTTCTCTTTTTGACCCTACCCCCAACTTTTGTAGATGTTTGACCCTCCCCACATAATATTTTGATTTGTCATTTTGTTTTTTCTCTCTGTAGGTTTTTTGCTTATGCATGAGAAAATGATAGAGACATACATAAGAGAATGTGATCTATTCCTTAAAGTTAATGAACAGATGTTTGTAAAAATAGGAATGTGAGTGTTTCCCTATTTCAACTCTTGCTTTTTCATAAATATTTTTTTTGCAAGAAGTTCGTCCCTTAAAAAAATTTTAATTTCCGGAGTAAAATGTAGTTCCTTTACTTTGAAATTAAAAAGACTCATAAAGTCTCTATAAATTGTAACTTTTGAAGTTTTACCTTAATAACAAAAAAAACATGATTTCTGTTTAGTGCAGGGGTAAATGTTTGTTTAGCACATAACCACATGGTCGCAACGACCATATGGCCACATGTTTTCAAAATCCACAAACTGGTCGCAAGCACCACATGTCAATTGGTCACAACGACCATATGCCAATTGATCGCAACGACCATATCCCAAGTGGTCATTACGACCACATGTTTTTTTAAAATCACAAACTGGTCGCAACGACCAATTGGTATATGGTCGTTGCGACCACTTAATCTTTTTGGGTGGACACTGGTCACAATGACCAATTGTCATTCTGGTCGTTGCGACCAGTTACTATATGGTTGTTGCGACCATGAGTTTACGTGGAAAAAAAACTACACCGGCCCATATAAATAGCATAGTGAGGGTAGTCGAAAACCCTAGAGCGTGCGGTATTCTCATTGATCGAGCATTGAGTTATTATTAAGTAATTGTAAACATGTCGAATGAGAACAATGAGTTGAGTAAGGGCCTCAAAGATATATCGTTGGAAGTCGGACTCCAATGGGTATGTATATCATCCTTTCGTTTAGGTGTCGAAGGTTATGATACTTGAATTCATTATTCTCATATGTGCGTAGTAGAAAGCTTATACAATAAAACTGTTTATTACGGGTGAGTGAGTTGAATAAAGTTTTTTTTAATCCCTTTAAAACCACTATTGTCTAACATTAATCTTGATTCTTGTTTTTCATGTGCAGAATCATAGCTAAAGTCCAAATATTCACCTCTTAATGCAAGTACCAGCTCAAGACCACTATAGAAAAGATACCAATTTGGTATAAAATGTTTTGTTTGTTTTGATTTTTTCCCCAACTTTTGTAAATGTCTGAAAGTCTATTTTATATGTTTACTCGTCTAAAGATAGTTTAGGAGATTATTTAGGATTCTTTAGCAGTCATAAAAACCACCTAATATTTTGATTTGTCCTTTTGTTTTTTCTCTCTTTAGGTTTTTTTATTGTGCATGAGAAAATGATAGAGACATACATAAGAGTCTGTGGTCTATTCCTTAAAGTTAATGAACAGATGTTTATAAAAATAGGAATGTGAGTGTTTTACTATTTCAACTCTTGCATTTTCATAACTATTTTTTTTTCGCAATAACCTCGTATATTAGGAAAAATTTTCCGAAGTAAAATATAGTCTTTGTTTACTTTGAAATTAAAAAGATCAATAAAGTCTCTATAAATTATAAATTTTGAAGTTTTACCTTAATAAAAAAAATTGATTGACTTTTTATCATAATTTTTTCGGAGTAAAATGTAGTTTTTTTTTATTTTGAACTTTTTTTGGACTAAAATATAGTTTTTTTTTTAAGTTTTTACAAAACCACGTAGTCTGGACTATGTATAGCACTATTGTTTAGCATATTAGTATGTTAGCAATAACTAATTCATTAATCACTTTAACCACTTGTAGCACGCACTATTATTATTACATTACACATCTTCATTGTACTATTGTAGCTTCTTCTCACTACGTGTAAAGAAGATGGAATATTGTCACAACCTTGCTTGCATATAGTAGATTTTAAATTTGTGTGTCGGACATATATATCATATGTTACTAGTGTATTTTCTCACTTTATTCTCAAATTCTACTTCTTTATCCAAGTATTTTTTTTATCTGATTTTGTTGTGTTGGATGATATGAATTTTGAAGGTGCAAGATCTTCAAAACTTGGACATACCCTTCCAAGAGATTCTAAAAGAGAAGAAAGAAAACCCGAGAGACATTCAAGGATTGATCTTTTGGTTCGGTGTCAATTAATTTCCTTGGAAATTAGGTAAAAATCGAATATTTTACTTAAAAAAATGGCATTTTTTATTTAAAAAATATGGACTAACTTGATCTTTTAGTTTGGGAATGTCCCTATAGGGCAAAAAACTCACTAGAAACAAGTTGTTTGTCTTCTTCGGTCTACCATAGTCGTTATAGAATAAATGGAAATCAATGGGTTGGTTCATATGAAGGTTTTTTTTTATACATCATATGAAGGTTAATGAAAAGAGATCTTAAACAATAAAATTGGATATTACAAGTGAGTGAGTTGAATAAAGTTTCTTTAAAAATCCCTTTAAAGATACTATTTTTAACATTAATCTTGATTCTTTTTTTCATGTGCAGAGTCGTAGTTAAAGTCCAAAAATTCACCTCTCAATTCAAGTAACAACTCCAAGACCACTATAGAAAAGATACTTCGGTATGAAATGTTTTTTGTTTTTATTTTTCCCCCAACTTTTGCAGATGTATGCAAGCCTATTTTACATTTTTACTCATCTAAAGATAGCTTAGGCGATTATTTAGGATTTTTTAGCAGTCATAAAAACCACCTAATATTTTGATTTATCATTTAATTTTTTCTCTTTGTAGTTTTTTACTCGTGAATGAGAAAGTAATAAAGACATATATACATAAAGATTCATTATTTATTCCTTAAAGCTAATGGACAGATGTTTGTAAATATAGGAATGTGAATGTTTCGCTATTTCAAATCTTGTTTGTAAAAATAGGAATGTATTGTTTTACTTTGAAATTAAAAAGGCACATAAAGTCTCTATAAATTGTAATTTTTGATGATTTATCTTAATAACAAAAATTTATTCAAATTTTACCTTAATTTTCTTTGGAGTAAAATGTAGTTTTTTTATTTTGAAGTTTTTTCGGAGAAAAATTTAGTTTTTTAAAGCTTTTACGAAAAATCAATTTAACTACTCATAGAGCAATAGTGCTACAAGATGTGGCTTTTTACAAAATGTAGTTTTTTTACCACCTGTTGCATCCGTCGGAGGGAGTCTCCGTCGACGCCGAATGTACTCCCTTCGTCCCCTATTGCTCCCCTGGTGAAGATGAGACACATTTGGTCGGAGGTCGAATGACTCTCGCCCTTGTGTGCCATCGACGACAAGGACCGACTAACACTTACCTCTTCTCTTCATTTTCGTTACTGTGATCGAGCTCTTATTGACTGAACCTTGAAGCAAGTTGGCGATCCCGAGACTGACCCCTGACTCCAAATCTGGTAATCGCGACCTCATCGGTCTTCCCTGGAGTAGATTAACCAGACAACGACAATGCCAAGCCTCACTCGACCAATTACTGGTGCAAGGAGGGCTACTCCGACATCTTCACCTTGTTCTCTGTTCACGCCATCTCTGAGCTCCGACACGCCCAACACCCTAGCGGAACTGCAGACCATTCTGCCCCTCTCGAGCGCTTTAATCGTCGGGGTTAGGGGTATAAATTCTGGGCTTCCCTCTATCTCTGATTCGACTTGGTTTACTCGTTATGTGGTGGCTTTGGTACTACGCCTTGGGTTTTGATATTTGGCTAAATTATTGATTTGAGATTACAGGGTTTACCTACTTCTTGCTAACAAGCAATCAAATCACATGTTACTGCTTGGTTCAGTCTTGTTTTCTTGTGTATTATTATTGATGGACATGTCTTGACTTGAACAGATTATATTATGTTTACAAATAAATTACGGATTCTAAAATTGCTAAAAGTATATGATTGATTGATAGACAAATAGGGTCATAAGACTTAAATAAATGAGTTTAACATGTGGGTTTATAAACTAATTAGCTTATTACTATTTAGCTTATTAGGACTCTTGCTCAATGACTACATGGACTTGTGAACTGAATCCACTAGTTGCCTTAAAATGTGATAGATCACCTAATATGTACCAACTTAGTAAACAAGTAGAGTTAGTAGGAATTGATAAGCTAACTTAGGATAGTGTAGAAGTTGGCATAACTATTATTTTACCCAAAGTGAAGTGGTATAGATATGAGAAAGCTAAGTACCTTATAAAGGGTTAAGTCTCTAATATCCAATTGGGTTGTCTTATTCTAATAAGAGTGACAAAAGTTGTGAATGTGTATGTGTGTAATTATATACGTGCGTCATAACATGGTGTCTATTTTGTTGGGTTTTTATGATGTAAGATCTTAATAATTATAAAGGTTAGTCTTGCTTAATAAGTATGTTATAACTTGAGAGGTGGTAATATGAAGTCTTGTAATGTATATGTTGAGTAAAAAGGTGAAGATAAAATAGAATGTGATTCATTTTTTTAGGAAACTACTTGTTAATATATGCATCATGTTTGAGCGTTATTAGATTAATGAGGTTATTATGAGTAGGTGGTTAATGACTTACTACCTTGATATAGAAAATATAACTTGGACTTGATAACTTAGGATAGTAAAATTATACTACCTCCGTTCGTCAAAACTTGACGTTTTACTATTCACGCACGCTTTTTTAGGAGATAAAAACTATATAAAATATCTTTTTTTAATAATTTTTTTAACAATTTTGTAGTTATTATTAATAAGTACAAACTTGTTAAAAAAATTTAAAAAAAAATGAATATTTTTATATAGTTTTTATCATTCTAAAAAAGCGTGCGTGAATAGTAAACGACAAGTTTTGCCGAACGGAGGTAGTATAAGATAAGCTATAAGGAGTGGTTATGCTTTTAATCTTGCTTGGGTCGGCTTATGACTTTCCGTGATTGGTTTAGTTACAACTGAATTTTAAAAGATTTCTAGAAACTTGACCTACTTTGATATGGAATTGGTTATTAATCTGATGAACTTTTGAGCTTGCTAAATATAGACAAATTATAAAAGGGTTTTGAAAACGTTAAGTTACTTGGTCTATTGTTTGGATAAGATTAATTTGATGATCATCGTTCTTGATAAGTTGAATTCATAAATGTGATATTCCTTGAGTTCTTTTAGGTAAGGGAAAGATGTTAAGTATGTAACTTGACCATGTTTTAACTAATGAACTTAAGTATAGAGTTATTGGTTGTTATATGCTCATAGTATTATAATTATTGGCAAAGTTTAGAATATGGATATACATGTTGAAACCTTGAAATAAATAATATATGTGAATACATGTGCTATCGCTTGAAATTGAGGGCAATAGTAAACAATTTGAGGGCCTGTTTTCCTCCCCCATTTTTTTAAGGGGTGGAGGGGGTGGAAGGTGGTGGAAGTGGAGTTTTTTCTACCTTGGGAGGAGAGGGTAGAATGGGTGGGGTGGAAATCCACCCACCCCACCCCTTATAAAAAAAATTCAAAAAACACGCCCTAAATGATGTTTTAATCATGAGCTTGTTTGGGTAATTGTTTGTGTGTTAATGACATGTGTATTGATGAGTTATTACTTAATGATGATTTGCTAGTTGGTTGGGTGATTCACCAAGTGCTTTGCTTGTTGTTAATTGGATGTGAAGACTAGAGGTAAGTCTACTTGAGTTACTCACTACCCCCTTGTTTATATACTTTTACATTGGGAAGGCCTTATTGGTCACACTAGTAGCATACTAGAGACCCACGCACTCAATTAGTATATGCCTTAGGTGGGGATTGGTGATTATAACTCTTGCGTTGATATATAACTTGATCTTGAGATATATGGTTTTGTCTGATGCACCTTATTGCTTGGCATATAGATTGCTATGCTTTGATTTAATGTATGATGCAATTGTCTAAGACATTAATTATGCTTTGATTTGATATATGATTGTCTAAGACATGGGTTATGCCTTGATCTGATATATGATTGCATGAGACATTGGTTATGCTTTAATCTGATATATGATGTGATTGCCTGATATGTGATGATTGAGATGTGTGATGTGTTTGTTGTGAGTTGATATGCTTGTTTGAAGGGTACAAGGATGCGTTCACATCCTTTTATGGTTCCACAAGCAAACCTAGAGTACCTCGTTGATATTTACTTTTTCAATACGATACGATGTGATACGATGGATTGGATGAGAATCAGGCCTGCGTGCAAGGATGCACGATGCGCTGAGGTGGTTGGGGATGAGTTGATGGGGATATGGGTGGAGAGCTGGACCGGGTAAAGCTTGAACCTCTCAGGGATGACGTTTCTCCACGGGGCATGGTTTTCAGAACTATAAATACCCCTCTAGCTACCCTAGGCTTTCAAACACACAATTGAGACACAACTCATTCACAACACTTCTCTCTAGTTCTTTCATCTTTTTAGAGTTTTCGGTAAGTCATACTCGGCTAAACCTTTTATATAGTTTTGCTTATATTCAATGCATTGGTTTAGGACATGTGATGGTTGTTTTACTATTTTATAGTTAAATATATGGTTTTATGCATTTTGATTAATTCATTACTCTTTGTTCGGAGCATGCTTTGTATTGTTCATTCGTCTTAATTGACCACTAAGATAAGTAAACAACTTGCTAGGTATTATAGCCATTTCTGCTATTGCGGCCTTAATTCATTATAGTAGCCGGTATATCTTGAGGAACATGTTGGAAATCATGCATATTTGAGAGTTTTGACAGGTGACGAATATTTCTCGTAACGGAAGTGATAGCAAGGTTGACGACCAGAAGAGACATCGACTAGGCGGGAGATACATGGATTACATGCTAAGTGTTAGGGACCTATTGCTTCTCGACCCCTATGCAAGAGTTAAGAGATTTGAATAGTGATCGAATAGGAAGCTATATCAACTTTGTGCACACATCAAGCATAACCAAAAGGCTCGATGATCATGAAGTTACCAATGTTGCGATTATAAGTAAATCTATATCATTTCATCATATTATTCTCATCTACAATCATTGCTACCTTGATTACTTTGTCTACTTACATAACTACTACTTGATATTTGATCTTGTTCTCTTGCTTACGAAATATATTTAGCCAATTGCACACACTCTTCGTGGGTCGCCCTTTCTTGTTGCTAATACTAATCTGTTAGTTGAAAGTAGAGATTACTATTTGGGAGGGTTATAAACACGACATTCAAACCGTCACCAACTACTCTACTTGACAAGGAGTGTACATGTTTGCTTATGAAAAGAATTTACAGATACTTTGAGGTACTTGATGGAGTAAAGCAAACCTCTCGTATTGATGACTAGATTGGAACTTCCATCAAAGATAACTGCATGACATCAGCTAAAACAAAATGTTAACTAGCCAGTTCACGAGGGGACGAGCACGTCCTTGCCATAACAAACATTTGTAAACACCTTTTGTGATAAAGGTGGTTCTAATCTTGTAGTTAGTCCATATTTTACTGTTAATTACAAGTAGTTCCACTACCATGGAAGTACAAGAACAGGGCACTGATAACTCTCGAATTAGATCTTTTTTTATGGGCAATGAATTGCCATACTATAATACAGAAGGCTTGTATCCAATTCCAACCTTAATTCTATGTTATACTTGCCCATCTCAATTTATGGGGGAATGAAGTGCCATATTGTAATACCGAAACCACCTCTCCTACGGATCATACAATTGAGCAGAACTCCAATGATCTCTCCAACTAGATTGTTTAGACCTGTCTGATTGGCTATCTGTCAATCAGTCCTATATAAAGGATATTTCATAACAATACAAACCCAAGTCCAATTTATTGGTATAATTTGTTACACAATGAGAAATATACAATCCCAAAGAGTTTTCATAATGCAATATCCTTAAACCCGATATCGTTTTCACCTTAATTAGTTGCATTCTATGATTCTGAAAATTTTGATTAGACCAAATACTAAAAGAGATTGACCAGCTAAAGCCCAAATGTTTGTACACAGATTTTGAATGGAAGAGTCTACACATTGAAATTCTGAAAAGTTATGAGCTTATACTATGAATTGAACCAAATGTTAATATAAAGACTAGGAATTTAAAGGTTTTAAATACATGGAAGTGTCTCTAGTAATGTTGGGTGCTGGGTTTTTGGAGGCCAATGCACATCAATTTCATCAATTTCTAGAATAGAGAGGGTGAAGAGTGAAGGTCATCTCTTCCTAAAGAGTGAACTCTAGACGGAATTCGGTCGGACATAACTCCTTCCAATAACTACTACAGGTTTCAGTGCATAAACATATCCTTTTTGCGTATTTTGTTAATAAATTATATTTTATTATATTAAACTTGTTCTTTTATTAAATTTTATGTGAAGATTAACGTAGTTTATTTTAAAAATTTTAATAAAAATTTGAAGCAATCATAAAAATAATACGGAATTTTCGCTCGGTGCCCCTAAGGTAAGGTCAAATTCGTCGGGTGTACAAAAGTTTTACATAATTCGCGAAATGCCCCTGAGGTTTGTAAATTTTTCGTGCCGTGCCCTCCGTCCATTCTATAACATTTTTGTTTTAAAAAAAGAAAATTAAATGAATTTAAAGAGGAGAGAGAGAGAGAGAGAGAGAGAGAGAGAGAGAGAGAGAGAGAGAAGAAGGGCGAAAACGAAGAGCGAAGAGGGAGGTCGCGAGAGAGGGAGAGAGCGAGACGAGGGATCTGATACGACGCCGACCAGATTGAAACTGGTGGAGATCAGTTGGTGCCGAAGCCCGAAGGTGGAGGTGAGTAAATCTCTCTCGCGAAAGTTCTGATTCTTCTCAGAGGTGAGTAAATCTCTCTCGACGACTGTACCCACCACTATCATCTGAAGGCTGATTTTCGACCTTCCGTCCCTAATCGGTTTCACAAATCTATCACACTGCATCAGTTAGTTAGCACGAGTAGGTATTTTTCGCTTTAATCTTCCAAAATTTAGGATTTATGGATTTGGGGATTTTGTAAGTTGATTAGGGGATTTAATTGGATTAAAATTTTGAAACTAGGGTTAGAGATTAGAATTTCAGATTTAGGATTTAATGTCCTATTTCTATTGATTATACTTTCGGATTTAGGGTTAGAGATTAGAATCTTAGGATTGAGGCTGCGAAGTTGTTGAACTAGCATGATGTTTGGTTTTTCTTGTTTTCATGACCACCAGTGTTGATTTTTTAGCTCTATTTTTTCTTGCTTTCATGATAAACCTTGCTTCTGTTTTGATGGATTGGATCTTCTTGTTTAATATTGCAGTTTCTCCTTGAAAATTATTCATCAGAAACCTTTAGTTTTGATGGCATGTATGCTTACAGAAAAGATAGACACAACACTTCTTTTTTCTCTGTTGCTTTCTTTATCATATGGATTCAGAGGCTTGAAGTGTCAAGATATAGAACACTTCTTTGGTTTGTGTTTTGTGGATAATTTGATTTGATTCAAATCTAATATTTGAGTTAGATAGCAACTGAATGTGAGATAAAACATAGTAGTAGCTTAAACATATATCGTTTGAAGATTAATTGAAACCTATGACAATAAGTGTGTTCTTTTTAGCCTATTAGCTCAAACGGAAGAGCATTGTGCTCGTGCACAAGGACGTGGGTTCAAATCCCACATAGGCTTATTGAATTCTTTAACTATTTAAGTAATTCGTTCACTTAATTTGAGAAAATAATTTGACATTCTTTCCCATATGATTACTAAAGAAATGATTGTGATTTAAGTTGTCATACATCTTAGAAAATAATTATATTATAATTATATTTCTTTAGCATTGTTTGCTGATTGTTTGCTGTCATTACAACTTTTGATCATTTCTGAAATTGTGATTTTTTTGCTGTCATTTGAGTTGTTAGACTTTGCTGATTTTTTGTTGTCATTTGGGTTGTCAGAACAACAAAAAACAGCAATAACAACAATACTTGGCTTGCTGATTTTTTGGGTCTGTTTCGATTTCTAGGTGTGTTTTGTTGCTGTCATTGGGCTGTCAAAGCTTTGCTGATTGTTTGCTCTCCTTGGGGCTGTCACAACAACAAAAAACAGCAATGACAACAAACCTTGGCTTGCTGATTTTTTATGACAAGTTAAAACAGCAATAACTACAAACATTGGGTCTGTTTCGATCTCTAGTGTTTCAATTGCAAGTTCAAACCACTGCATCTTCAAAAATTACAGCTCTCCCTTCCAAAACCCCCTACCCAACGAAAAAAAGAACAACCTGATATCCGCCTCATTGAACCCCAAAATACAAAAGACAACCAATCCTCTTTCCTCGTACCTTAATCTTGCAAATTGGTATGGGGCTTTGCCTAATCTTTTCTCCATCTTTGCATACCTATGGAGTCTAGCTGTTTGGGCGTGCGAAAGTTGCTCGTTCCCTGCGAATTTGGCTAAAGGATTGGAGTTTCAATTTGGGTTCTCTACTAATAGAGGCGAATTCTTCTTGTTCATGGAATTTAGTTTTATCATACATGCTTCTTATGTCCTGTTCTAATACTAAACCTGAACCATGGCTCCTGCTTGTTTCATGGTTTGGTTGTCATCTTGAGTGTCCCTGATCTGGGTGGTTTGTTAACTCACCTCTGAGGGTGCAGCCAACTCCCCTTTTATTGCACTCTTATCAAGCTCTCTTAAGATTTACTAAAATCAATTGGAAATCATGGGTCTTAGGGGCATACCAAGCTTGGCCTGACCATTACACGACAATCAAATTGAGTTTAAAAGCTATGAAAGTATGTGTGTTGCTTTTAGCCTATAGCTCAAGCGGAAGAGCTTTGTGCTCATGCACAAAGACGTGGGTTCGAATCCCACATAGGCTAATTGAATTCTAGAACCGTTAAGTATTTTTTAACCAAATTTGAGAAAATAAATTGAAATTCTTTCCCAAATCATTATGATTTTAGCTGTAATACTAAGAAATTGAATTTCTTTAAAAAAAACAATTCTTTCACAACTATGAAAGTATTATGACAACAAACAAGATGCATTGTAAAAATAGCTTATATCATTGTAAAATAGCTTATGATAGAAAAATTAGGCTATGACAGCAAACAAGATGCATTCTAAAATAGCTTATGATAGAAAAAACCAGATTATGACAACAAACTAATAAAGAGGCAAAAAATTAGGCTATGACAGCAAACAACATGCATTCTAATGCATTTGTGGCCTATGCAGGATTCGAACCCACATCTTGTGTCTAAGCACAATGCTCTACCGGTTGAGCTAATAGGCAAAAAATTCAAAGCAAAAGGTTATAAACTAAAAATACCACCATCCCAGCAGACAAAGCAAAGGAGACCGAAGGGGCTGAAACAAATAAGAAAAGCTAGGCAAACACCAGCCAGGCGAAGTTCAATTCTTTTGCTGCAGACAATTTTGCTCAAAAAAGAGGTAGAATTTAGACTTGGCACCAAAGTCAAACTTAGCATCTAACAAATTATGTATTTTGATTATCGTATTCTTATTCCTATTTGCCTCACCAGATCCGTTCATTGTTTTCATGTGTGCCGTAAAGTAGGATTTGTTCAAGCATTTACCAAAGCTCAATTTTTTTCATTAAGATGCAGATGAATGCCAAAGACAAGAATCATATGAAGCAATTGCTCTTAATGAAATCTAAATAGCCATCACCTTTCGTTATTGAATCACAGTCAATCCTAAAAATTTTCATCCAATCATACAAGCATTTAAAGGCATCAACATGGTAGAAATTCACGCAGCACCATCTTATTTAAGCTTGTGGGTGCAGCAGGTTAATCTAGTGCTAGTAAATTCATATAGGATTTGAACTATTCTCACATCATAAGTAATGAAGACAAGGCTCATCAAACTAGAGAAATATAGAAAACTTTCACGGAAACTAGTTTAAATTTGCCCAAAATTAGCATCTTAATCTTTGTTTTCCAAGGTTTGAGGAGGCTTCCGTTACCATAAGTATGATTGAGTCTGTGATATCAGCCCCATGTCTATTACCAAGGTTTACAAATCTAAGTTCAAGGAGAGAGTGTCAACCTGTGTTCAGAGATGCCGATCTAGATGAAGAAATTGAAGACTTGTTTGCCGTGTTAAGGCTTCTTCAAGGCTCCTATCAACTCAACAAGGGCAGCAAAAACTCCTTCCCTTGAGAAAGAACACTCAAATTTCGGCCTACTCACAATAAAGAAAATCAAAGTACGGAAAAGAAAAAGTCGATCCGATCAAAAGCTCAAGAGGAAACAAGATCTGAAGCGGTGGGGAAGCTATGAAGGGATCTCAGATGGTGGGGAAAAGCTCAAACCTGGAAGTGCTCAGCTCGAATAAGGTGTGGTTGACGTTCCTAGACACCGGCGCCGCACGACGACAGGTTCGATGCCTTCATTAGGCATGGAATCCTCCCATTCTCATATCTTCATCCATCTCTTTCGTTCTTCATTGCCCCTCTCTTCTCAGTGCCTGAGTGCTCAGGCAGGCATTTCCTTTCTTTCTTTTCTCTTTATTTACTAACTCCGTTATAACGTTTTTTATAAAAAAAACAAGCGAGGGGCATTTCGCGAAAAAAAATAGAAACCTCAGAGGCATTTGGCGAAATATTCCAAAGTTTTGTACACCTTGCGAATTCAGCTATACCTGGAGGGCACCAGGCGAAAAATCCGAAAATAATATGTTTTCTAATGACTTAGATATAAAGTTGAGAATTACTATAAATATTTTAATGATAAGATTTTACTGATACATATAGATTGATTAATAATGAAATCTTATTATTAGAAAGCGGGGTAATTGAGCTTACACCTTTTACTGGTACATATGTATACAATTGAATTTGTATTTATTTATAGAGCATTCGCCACATATTACATATACAACCCCCTTTGAAACATGTAATGTAAAAGCAGGGAACGCACCCTGAGTTACTTAGAACTGGCGGATGAAGTCATAGATGTGCTTGCTGATCTTCTCCGGCTTCTCCTGCTGCAGGAAATGCCCGACTCATTCCATCACTACCACTTCCTTCAACAACGGCACATCCTTCTGCATCCCGCCCCCTTGGACGTAATCTTGCATCCCTGGCATATGGTAAACTATGTCCAAATCTCCCATTACAAACTTTGTTGGCACCATAACCTGTGCTCCTGTCCATGGAGCTAGCAGCTCCCAGTTCCTGCGACACCACATGGAACCAAATGACACGTCAAGTCTGATCTAGTGACAATTCAAACATGTTCAAGCTTTCAAGGTGTGCACTGCTGGCTGCAGCCCAGAGAATGTCATATAGGACGGACAAAAAGATCTAAAGCGTGAAAGAGAGAGAGAGAGAGAGAGAGAGAGAGGTACAGATTGAGAGCACGATAAAAGTTGAGTCCACCAGTGA
Source organism: Persicaria maculosa (assembly GCA_963922045.1). Lineage (NCBI taxonomy): Eukaryota > Viridiplantae > Streptophyta > Magnoliopsida > Caryophyllales > Polygonaceae > Persicaria > Persicaria maculosa. The sequence continues at coordinate 17,127,030 of OY998257.1, read as the reverse complement.
AGCCTTTCTCTTCATATTTGCTGACATAGTAGGCGAAATCCTCTTCCGAAATCCATGTGGGGCGAGGAGGTATGTCCTTGGACCACTTCCCTTTGGGTAAGAGCAAAGGATCTGGTCTCCAAGACAGAAATATTTTCGCAAGAAGCGTCTCAGCGCCACCAGCATCGGCTATCTCGGCTTCCATCTCTCCAGGGACCTATGGATATTCGAATTCAGATGGTCCAAGATTAAGCTATATGAGGACAGCAAATAACTGGTCTATATATCTCTTCCTATCATCTTGCTCATAAAATCAATTACCAAATCTCTTCCAAGTTCCAACTATGGAGATGGTTTTTACAGTTCCAGTTTGAAGTATCAGGAAATAGCAACAAAATAAAGTATCAAAAGTTCGTTATTTGAGTTTCACAAACCTAACTCCCAAAACAGAAACCTCCAAATTCGATACTTTGTTCGAATCCAATGATAATAGATAGTGATTTCATAAACGAGTATCAAATTCGAAAAAAGTACAAACCTGGAATCTGCAGATGTAAAAATCGTCGCCGTAAACAGCCTTGAGACCAACGACCGGCGAGAGATTTGGATTCCGGCGAAGAAAAGGGACGCACAGATTCACCAAAGCAGTAACCCTATCCGGCCTGAACAAGCAAAGATGCCAGGCCATGGTCGCGCCCGAATCGTGGCCAACAACGAACACCTTGTCAGCGCCGAGAGCATCGATGAGCGCCACCATATCGCCGACGGTGTGGAAGTAGGTGTACTGGGAGGCGTCGGCAGGGGAGTCGGTGTCGCCGTAGCCGCGCATGTCGGGAGCCACGGCGCGATAGCCGAGAGCGGCTAGGGCGTGGATCTGGTGGCGCCAGGAGTACCAGAGCTCCGGGAAGCCGTGGAGGAAGAGGACGATTGGACCTTCGCCTTCATCGGCGAAGTGCATGTTGATGCCGTTGATTTTGAGAGTGGTGTGCTTGATTCCGTCGTCAGCCATTGAAATTTCAGAGCAAGTAAAAAATGTAAAACTTGCAAATGTCTACAATCTATCTATATATCTATCTATATCTATATCTATATAAAATACTAAAGCAGAGGTCTGAAACGGGCTCTGGTGCGATCTCGCGTCCACGGAATTTTCTGGATTAAAGCGGGATTATTTTTGCTTACGTGGCATTTTTTGGATTAAAGTGGTATTATATTTCTGGCCCACATCAATTAATAAACAAATATAGTTAGCTAAAAACTTATCTTTTTAGATCAATAATCTATCCAATATAACTTGAATAAGTTGTTATACATATTTATTATTTTCATGCTTTTGTTAATAAACTATATTATTTATTATTTTAAAAGATGAAGAAGGAATATTTGGTGCATTATTCTACCTTTTAGATCAAATTGAATGTAATATATTTATATATGGTTTTATTTTTGTGAGCCACGTCAATTAATTATCTAATATAATATTTTAATATAATTAATATAATAAAATATAATTTCTTAACAAAACGCGCAACCGCACGGGTAACGAATACTAGTATAATACTAAAAAAGAGGCGTGGAAATCCTATGTGGCGGCCTCTGGTGCGATTCGCTTACGTGTCGTTCTGTAGTGCATTCTGGCCGAGTTTTTTTGACACCTCAATTAATGATGAACCAATATATATAAGCCACGTCATATAACGACTCAATTTATTTACCTACCTACCATCCTATGTGTCCACTTTAATTGGTTAATAAATATTTAAAATCGTTTTTTAATTAGTTATAAAACCTATCATTTTTGTTTATTGCAATTAAAATTATTTTACCTTTATTATTTTTAATATAAAATATAAAACTTCATATCTTAAATCATTACAAAATCTATTATTTTACTTTTAGTTATTTTATCTTTAGTAATTAAGATTGATTATATTAGTTAATCTAATGATAAGATTTTATTTTTGAATATATATATAATTCTATCATTTGAATTATCAAATTTATCAATGTGAGTAGTTACAATTAATTTTTATGGGTGCCTACCACATATATTAAGCTACCACGTATTTTGGAAAATATAATTTATTAAACTGATTATAAGTTTTATCATTTGGATTACAATTAATTTTTTATATAGAGTTAAGTGATTATAAATTCTATCATTTAGATTATGAAACTGATATAATACTCCGTAAATATAATTTTATAAACAATTGTTACCACGTATTTTGGAACTTTTTAGGGTTGAATATGGGTACATACCACATAATTTATCATAGTAATAATATTTGTAAATAAGAAATCGTACGTAGTTAGGTAGTTGCAAGACAGTCAAAGTATATATTAAAGGTATTGATTTTTTATTTTAGTTTTATGCACTTCATTATTATGAATTTAGTTGAAAGTCAGAAGAAAATCAATAACCCTATTAAAGATTAAAAATTAATTTAAATAATTAATTATTAATTTAATCTTTTATATCTTATGAAATAAAACTTCATCTAATAACATTTGACTACCACCAAGAAATAAATATGTGATATTTTATTGTGATTCATATACTTCTATATTTTCAAATAATAAATAAAATAAAGATCTTTTATTTTATTATGTAAGCTTTATTAGACAAATACGTGATAAAATAATAAAGATAATGTAAATAAAATTACTCACTTTAATGAGATATAATAAATTATTATTGATTAACAAAATGTGTGAGAGTGCAGATAAAAAATATGATGTTATTATAGTTTATATATAAAATAAAAAAATTAAACCTTATATATTAATTTGCTACAAATCCATTTATTCCTAAGTTCTATAATTTGCAAAGTTACATAGCTGAGTTGAGAGTACATAAATATTCATAATTGAAAACACGGCTAGGGAGGAATTAGATATTTTTTAAGTTACAAAGCTGAGTTGAGAGTACATAAATACACTTTTATCATTTTGAATTGAATACATATCTTTTTTCAATAGTATCGAAAACAAATGATGAGTTATGTACTCCATTGAAAATGTCATATAAAATAATCTTTAGTTATAGTTTATAATCTAACATATTAGGTTATCGAATAGGATGAGTTACTATCTAGAAAGCAAATTAGTATACTCTGCATCAAAATTCTAATTATAAACAATGGACAACTCCAAAATCTATATTCATATGTATTAGTGAATGATTTTTTGTATTTTGAAATCAAATTTTATAATAATGTAAATAGTTATCCATATATTTAAAAAAACATTTGTTTTTTAATGTAAATTTATTGGCGGGGTTAGAGGAAACTGGAATTATTAAATAGTAATATAATATGATATATTTTTTTAATTTTTCGAAGGTTTATACATTTTTATTAGTTGCAGCAACATTTTGTTTATTTTGATCTTTAAATTATTAATTATGTTATTTATTTAATTAATATATTTAATGGATTGTATATTGATTTCCTAAAAAATTTTCAATCAAGTTATTTTTAATCTTCATAATTTGATAAAAAAAAAATCAATGATAACATATATAATAAAATAATATTTTTTAAAATACCGCGTAACACGCGGGTAATAAGACTAGTACAAATGTAAAACATACACAGGGATTATGTTTTAGGTCGATCTTGTTTTGAAGAAATTATAATAAATATGATTAGATTGGCTAGCCTAGAGACCTAAGGAATTCATAATTTAAAAAGAAAAATAAACTTGCAAAATCAAAGTTTTCAACATATGTTTCTTGGTTATAAAAATCTTTCATAAAAAGGGTTAATTGTGCAAAATATCCTAATTTTTATAAATAGTTGCGTTTAATATCCCAATTGTTTAAGATTTCGCGAAATATATTGAACTTTGGTGTTTCTTAAATTAAAAAATATGTTGAGAACTAGATAAGTTTCTTAAATTAAAAAATTACACAAATAATGGAAAAATTACACAAAATCACCCATATTCATAAAATATTTTCAATATAACCCTAATATATTTAAAATAGAAAAATCAGAAAATTACAATCCCCCCCCCAAAAAAAATCATTTGTAAGATGACATCTACTCCTTTAAATAATTAATATAATTATTGCAGATAATTAATTTTAATTATTTTTCTTAATAACTTATGTTATAAAAAATCTAAATTTATATATACCTATCTATACATGTCGATTTGTACATCTATTCTCTATATATTATTTTATATATTTTTGTTTTTGGTCCATATTATTTTAAATATACTAAAACTAATGCATAACATCTTATATGGTATCTTGTGATTGAATCTTAAGAAAATAATTATCATCTAAATTTCATAGCATTAAATAAAGATTCTATAAGAAATGCTAACTATACATAGATGAAACACAATACTTTTACAACAATAAAATAAAATATTTTTTTTAAATATTAAAATATATGATAACTATTTATAATTAATAAAGATATGATAAACATATATTAAAAATAGGCAAAATCGGTGGAAACTTGATTAATTGGGCATATAATATGGTAATTATATATTAATCTTACGTAAATTATAACTATGGGTTTGTAAAATATATTTTTAATGAATAGAAGATATGATAAGAGATAAATGTATTTTTAAGTAATTGATCTTGTTTTAATTTTTTTAGAGAACGCATTTTTATATGTATGACATAAATTTTTTTTATTTTGATTAAAATGGGGGATTATTGAATTTTAAAAAAAATACGGGTGCTTTTGTGTAATTTTCATATTATGTTAGTGATTTTATTAATTTAAGAAACTCTCATCCAGGGTAGAAAGCGCAACTAACATCAAAGTTCAAGATATTTCGCGAAATCTTACAAAGTCGTGATATTAAGCGTAACTATCTACAAAGGTCAGGATATTTAGCGCAATTAACCAAAAATAATATAAATAATACATCCTACTAATAGTCCTATTCCTATAAAAATGATCATATATTCAAACCATGCCTTTTCAATTACATGATCTTAGTGGTGAATCCAAAAACTAAAAAAATAAAAATAACAGATAAATTAATTTGGATCTATAGTAATAATGGAAACTTTACAGTTAAATCCACTTCTTCTCGTTTTAATACCAAAAATACAAAAAAAAAATTAATGCAAATTGGATCTAGAAACTCAATATCCCACCAAATATTAAAAATTTTATTTGGAAAATTATCTTAGACATCTTACCTACAACTGCCCGACTAAATAAATATATAAATAGAGTTCCTAGCACATGCTCTCTTTGCAACTCTAACACAGAAGATACAAACCACTTATTATTCAAATGTCAAATCTTCAGATCGCTTATCCAAAATTTAAGCATGAAACTAAATAAATCATTCATAATACCAAATATAACAGATAATATCTCAGAAAATATTATTAACACTAAAACTATTATTACAGATTTTACAGACATTTGCCACTTATGGCACTCCATTTGGGAATTAAGAAATAGAATTATTTTCCATAATAAAAATAATACAAATATCAATAATGTTCTAAATCAAACAATTGGAAAAATCTATTGCTGGAATAAAGTACAAATTAAGGACAAGATTCCTAAACACAAAAGACCTCCGGATAAATTATTCTGGAAACATCCACCGATAAATACAATCAAAATCAATGTAGATGCTTCGATAAAAATTGATCGTGAACCCCAGATTAGTTGCGTTCTAAGGAACAACTATGGTCAAGTCATTAAAATATATAAATGTAATATCAGGATGAGCTCAGTCATCCTAGCAGAAGCTTTTGCCATTTATGCAGGTATAAGACAAGCTCGCTAGTAAGAGAAGCTTGAGCTTTACTTGCAGCTGAATTAGGAATCCGAAGAATCATTATTGAAAGTGATTCTGCAATCATCATCAACGCTATCAATCACGTAAACAAGATACCATAAGAAGTTGCCCAAATAGTCGAAGAAATCGGATCTTTAAGTGAGGACTTTGAGTCTATCACCTTCCAACACTGCTACAGAGAAGCAAATTGAGCAGCTGATTTTGTTGCCAAGTCTCCTCTAAATTGTAATTTCATTTTGGGTTCTTGTTGATATGAATTCCAAAACATCATCTTTCTAGATGATCATGGATGCCACTAGGACATCCAACATTCCAACCTATCGCACACTGTAAAAATAAAAATAAAAATAAAAATTACAATGTCGTCCATCAAACAACCCATCACTTAATACAAAATGCATTCCTCATGGACAGAATTGATCCTTCACCATGTCAAGAGTGCCTCGTATGCTTTACTATGAACCCGAAGAAACGAAAGCGTTCTCTCCAAATGATGGGGCAAACTGCAGAGTTCCGGAGGCAAGGAGCAATGTAACTCCTTTCAGCTTCAGGGTCGGACTATCCAAGCAAATCTACAATTGCGTTAACGATCACATGGGCAAATATGGTTTGCTAGTAGAACCCTATCGGATAACAAGGGTTTCACCAACTGAGGGTAGCAATCTCCTCATCGTGGGACTGCAGGAATCATTCAAGAGTGCTACTTCTGGTTCTAACTCTCTCAATGATCATTTGCCTGCCTGATAGATCTTCTTCATAACTGACCAACTGCACGGCAACAGTGCAGGGATACAGCATTAGATGGGTTAAATGGTGGTGAGTATGGGATTATTTTTACATTCTAATAAAAGCCCCTAGGTTAAGTTAAGCTGCACATCCTTGAGGTTAACTTTATAGTTCAGAATAGGACATTGTGATTTGTGACATACGAAAAACATAAAATGCTCGAGTGAGGGACATAGGGCAGTTACCTGAGATTCTGTTTGTGTTTCACTAAAACCATCATGAATGCCTGGATTCCCATCTCTAGATGGTTTATGAGGTTCATCTTGTTTCTCTACCCTGGAGAATAAACCGATTCCATATCATCATGACAAAAAGTAATGCTGACACAGAGCAAATTCTCGAGTATAAACCTTTATCTCTAGGTATAAATTAAGACTGTAAAACCATGAGCAGCTGTACTTTGGGGGGAGGGGAGGATCTTGCTAAAACAAAAGGCTGACAATGCATGCGATGATTGGCAAGAATTATTCAACAAAGACAAGTGACAAAACAGAACCTGCTTAACCAGTGTGTAGAGGGTCCAAACGTAGTATGAGAAACTGCAGGATATGTACCCAGTGTAGGAGGATCTGATAAAAAGATCTGTTTGACTGTCAAGGATTAAAAAAAAAAAATATATATATATATATATATTATATATATATATATATTATATATATATATGATCCCCCGGTATAAGATACTCCCTCCGTTGCAAAATATAAGGCCTTTTACTATTTGGCACGTTTTTTAATACTTTTTATTAAATTTTTTTACATAGTCTTATACATATTGTTAATATGTATAATACTATGTAAACAAATTTAATAAAAAATTAATATTTCATAGAGTTTTTAGCTCATTGAAAAACGTGTCGAATAGTAAAGGGACTTATATTTTGCAACGGAGGGAGTATTAGATAATATTGACAAAGAGCGGTTACAAAAGATACAGGGTTATTACTTTCTGCTCCCCCTGGTGTGCTCATATCATGAATCTGGAGGAAAAGAAAAAGGAACAATTATTAGTCAATATAAATAGATCCTATCCTCATAACAAGGTACAATTATGCTCGTCTTGCCAAAGAGGATGATAAATTCCGCCGCTTAAAGCTTTGTAACCCAATGTTCGACAGCTGTCGACAACTAAAGATATTCAAAATGGAAAAGATGAATAAAATATTATATAGCCCATCTGCTGTCATACCTTTGTTGTTTGCTCCAACAAGTCCTCTATGGCTGCAGCAACATCAGCAACTTGAGAATTCTCCTTGGCATATTGCTGCTTGTTCGAGGGAAGGGTGCGTACATCCTGACTCCTAAGACCCTGTGTCATTGCAGGATTTACTGGGATGATGTTGTTGTCTTGCTGCGTGTTGCCTTCTCTAGGGTTCAAATTGGCAGGGGTAACTTTATCTGACCGAGAAGGTATATCCTGGTCATCGACTGAGCAAACTGTTCCAAATAACCGTGCCTTTTTACTTGGCTTCACAGTAATCTCAGCCTCTTTTCTGCTACTGCTGGCCAACATATTTGCATTCTGAGTCACTGGCTTCCTTAAGTCCGGAGATTGAATCATAAGCTGGGATGAATCTCCAGATAACATTTGAACGGCTTGGGTAGGGTATTGGCTCAAAGTGCAGAGGCCAGCTTTAAGGTCTCTAGCAGAAGGTTCTTTTGGACGGAATGAATCCAAAGCAACAACTCCATCCTGCATATAATAGGGCCCACAGGCATCAAGAGAAGTTCACTGATCGAAGAAACAATCAATCAACCAAAAGATTTGCAAAGAACAATAAAGAAGTATATACCTTTTTTATGCATTCATAAATCCATTCACATGTAACAGGTTCAATTCCCCAGTTAGAACAAGCCTGAAATTTGGGGCCGCTGGAAAATTTACATAGTAGATGTGTAGTTCTCTTGGTAAGCTTCTCCCCAAATTTAGCACCAAGGACAAAGCATAAATTTTTTAAAAGTAGTCTATCTTTCTCTTCATACTGTGAAACACAAAACCTATAGTGCTCGAATCCAGGTAAAGGAATCCGGCATGGAAGCGGAGAATAAAGCATGTGACTGGCAACATCGAGCAATACTCCACCCTAAGCAACCAAATTTAAGTTTGTCAGAGTTTGTTATACAATCACAATCATGTACATCTATGAATGTGAACTACAACACCATCAAACATAAAATAAATACTACTCCGTATTAGATATATAGAATAAGACATGATCAGAAGAAAGGTGCAGTTAAAAATTTTGCGATGTAGCTTTAGAAAGGGACTGCGGGGCAGCAGTCTTCAACTGCATTAAGATGTGATCCGTGTAATATGATTCAAATCTTGCAACAGATTCGTCTAACAAGAGAAGCTTTCATGCAAGCTTTGCAGAATTTGCTTACCGCTAGACATGATCGAACCCAGTGACTTGACACATGCGTAGTTTGCAGCAAACTAGATGACTGAGGGGGCACACCATGGCACTCAACTATGAAGTCCACATTCTTTTTCAGATGATCATCCACTATCGCACCTCTCCCTTGACTAATCCATTCAGCGACTTCATCTTTCTAATCATATGGCAGAAAAGATAACCGAAGTAATGTGAGTAACAATAATTAATAATAGATACCAATGGAGGGAATGCTAAAAGAAAAATCATTTGCTATCCAAAATTCACATGATGAGGGACATTGATATTGCACTTACTAACCCATCTTGACATTAGCCATGCAGAAACTGTATTTTATGTAATTTTCTATCGAAAAGATAATAATTAGCTGTAACAAACAAGATGCAATCATGCACAGGCAACAGGTTTTCAGCACAGATTACCTTAGGCTCGGAATTTAAGATACCAAATTAGAAGGCAATCATAAAACATAATCCAGTGAACAAGTTACTTTTGAGAAACCACTCAAAAAATCCCCACATGCATCAAAAGTTGTCATTACCTTGCAACACAATGAAAATGAAGTTGTTAATGAGAAAAGAGGATTTGTATTAAATGATACTATAGGGTTGTATCATACTATATTCTTCTCATGATCTACTATTAGCAAAACACTGCATTCTTCTGAAAGCCAAGACTGGCTTTTTTTTGGATGAATCTGAATGCTAAGATTGATAAGGATATAATTCCTCATGACAACCTGAAAGCTGAATAGACACATTATCTTGCTGTTTCAAGCATGCTGAATTTTTAAATGCCAAGGGTGAACTCAATAATTAAAATTTTAAAGAAAGCCTCTAGAAACCTTGATAAATGAGGACATACCCTATCTTGAGGAAAGGACTTTGAAAAACAAAATAGCTTTCCCATAAATACGCCTGAATAGTTATTGCCAGGTATTATCTTCAAATTGCCGGTGTGCTGAACCTTCTTTTGACTCTCCAATGCATCAATTACAACAGGTAGACTATGCTGTGAAGAGCTAAGAGTTTCTCCTAGAACCAAACCACCTTTGATTTTGCCATCTGCTGCCTGTCCTTTGCTTTCCTCAAACAACACAGCATGCCGAGATTTTAAAACCTCTGATGATGGATCTACAAACACGCTAGAAGGCATGGTGGAAGCTTTCTCTTGTTTCATGCTGCCCCTCCCTGTGATAGATCCTTTAAGGGAAGAACCTATCAAATCTTTGCAAGCAAAATGTAAAAGAAATCAGTTCCAGAAACTCTCCTAAACAGCATCATCAAGAAATCAAACTAACAACCAAGTCGAACCCAACAAAATGGCTGATATTTAACTCTCAAAAAATTGTAATGATGAATAGATACTCTAGTATAACGGTAAATAACCTTTAGGGAGAAGTAAATCATGAGCCATGTGCCTTTGCATGACAGGAATCTCTTTCTTTGCACGATCACAATCTTCCAACCAGCTGCGATGAACTACATGAATAACTCCAACAGCTGCCAATCCTCTTAATTCCTTCCTTTCACTGATGAGTGATAAAATTATATCATACAATATCTCAGTACAATAGCTCAATAAACACAGTAAAACTGCCGCCAAAATGAGAACTACTGGTGTATGTGTATGCCAACTCAACTGTATATCTAAAGAGATGCCTAATCAAGCTAAGGTAGTGATTTGACATATAGAGGAGAGAAAATCTAAAGTAGTGGTGGCAAGTCCTCATTGCAACACTTATCTAAAGTATTAAAAAAAGTGCACAGGCATGCATCTTTAGCCATGAAATCACAGATAGTTAATTTCAAGACAAAATACTATACAATTCAATATGGCATCAATCAGGATAATTTTCTATTGCAGAATGCCACATCCAACTCTTTTTATAGTTCCCATGCTAGTAAGTGCAGAGAATCCCTAAAGAAGCAACATATTCAGACTTCACAAAAAAAATAAAGATGGACAAAATACAAGCATGAGTATATGCTCCAACACCACCGGACATCATAAAAAAAAACATCTTCAAGAAGACATGTGCACACTCCCCACCCCGCGCGCACCCAATTGAACTAAGAATTTTATCTTATCAAGACTTTGCTTCAACTAATGTTGCCATTGTAGGAAAGAAGTAGGCAAGACATACATATCTGATGGGGATCCAACAACTATGTGAGTCAGCCTCTCACTATATGACGTGAAACGAGATCCTCCACCTTTAAGTATCATATTGACCAGCTTTCTCATGTCAGATGCATTAAAACCGACAAGGCAGATCTTGCAATCTGACAAGTATAAATCATCATCATCAGAGTCTTTGGCAACGCAATCATCAAACCTCAAATCAGCTTCTGGTTCAACTTGAGGAGCCTTGTGTTCCCCCACTTTGACAGAGAACGACTGGGAAAGGGTAGCCTCCAGCTCCAAATCTACATTCCCAGAAGATGCTGCTGCCTGCATGTTGGAATCGGATGCCAATGATGGCTGAGTAGATTGTGAATTTCCAATATTCTTCTCCAGGCTTAATTTTGCAGCAAAAGAACCCTTCATCCCACTATTTGACGAAGCAGAACCTCCCCGAACTGGATATGACTCCTCGGCAAGACATGCTGGGTTACCAATCAATAAGAAGTGAAAAAAAAAATTATGAGCACATCCTTTAACTACCAATACAGAAACAGAACAAGAAAACTTTCAATCAATTTCTGATCAATGACAATACAGTACACAAACCTCTTTTGGCAATTGACTGATCAAACCATTTTCGGGTGACAATACGAATGTGACCTAATTCGTAAGCCCACTTTTTGGCAACCTTGTACTTGTCACCTTCAGCAGCTTGAGGACAGTTAAGAAGAATCACAGTTGATTTAAAATAAAATATTCCTCAAAAAATATTCTAGCCAGGGATGATAGTTAATTGTGAGGAAAGAATAAGCTTTCATGCATGAAAGGCATGCATGCAGGTTGAATATACATATTATATATACATATATGAGGTAAACGTGATGTCATTTTGCACATGAAAGAAAGACAATTATTAACAGTACAAATGAATTATTAATATCAATCACACCTAATGTATGTTCTAGAAAGTTCCTACAACAATTTTGTTCTTGAGTGGATCCATTGTACAAATAACTACTATCTTAGTAGCATCATTTAAAATAGCAGAAATATTAGCAAGAAAGAACATAGGCTTGAAAAGGTAATAAAATAACAATCCTAAAGGAAAACCAGTTTAACATCAATAAAATGCATCTACTTAGAAAGACATTTAAAGAGAGATTAACCAAAATTCAAAGGATATATCGCATATCAGATGCGTGCATGCCTTGGTAAGTTCAGCAGAATATCTCCCACCATTCTGTACAATAAGCTTCTCCATTTCCTTTCTCTCATCTAACGACAAGCAAAAATGTCAAAAATATAGAGCAAAATAGCTGATCATCCAAATTAGAGAATTATGACATTCTGAGTTTCAAGGAGTCAATGACCTCCAGGGATTCTAGTAACACATATGATCAACCCTGAAAAGGTTGGGACCCGATATGATTCTTGAGGAACAATGCGGTGCTCATTCCAACATTGATATAACCAATTAATGGTCACAATAGGCTTCTTCACATGTACAGCCCACTGCAACAAAAATAGAACCACTGCATATGTAAGAGTTTGGAAAGGAGTTGCAACTTGAGAAGAAAGACATTATTTCATGAAAGCAAAGAAGAAGAGAAAATTGATAATCACAATAATATTGTCAAACTGTGAAACACATAAATGTCAGATTCACACACACTTCACTTAGAGAAACTAACGGAAACAGCCCAAGGGTAACTTCCACTGAGCCACCAGCTGAGGCAACCCCAAACTTCCCAGAAGGTAAAAGCCTTTACAAATGATATTTTCTGGTTGCCCACTGCAGGGTTAAAATCCTCTTATTTATACTGCTTAGTCTAGGTTTAAGTAACTGGTAGTGAGCTAACAGATTCCTACACATATAGAGTAGAGCTTCTACCTTTGGTCCTCACAACATCCCAGCTCACACACTCCACCTAGCTAAATGCAAGTAAATGATTCTTATTGTTCTTTGACCTAACCCATCCCACCGCAAAAAAATAAATAAAAAAAATAAAAAAAAATGCCTTGAACTCAAAGACCGAGTTTTGAAAAACTGGAGGTTGAAGTCAACACAAGACTTCACTTCGAAATAATGTTCAGTGTCCTCTTCCGAAACTGCTCAAGTCTTGAAATCAGCTTCATTACTTACCGACTTCAATTGCAACTTAAAATTATCCTCTATGCCTACCAATTCGAGGCAAAGCATAAGAGATCAGCAATTTATTCCAATCCTATCTCAACTTGGGCTTCTAGACCAACTTCCACAATTGTTGATGCCTGATTAAACACTCTTTGTTTATTTGGAGGAACCCCTACTTTCTCTACAAACTCAGTAGGTCGAAGAAAATGGAAGAAAACATTCAGGGCTCAGCACATCTTCGGCTTTCCTCCGAATTCCCTTCCCCTGATTGCTTATGATCATGTCTCATTTGACTACCACCCTTTCCTGCCAACTATGATTCGGCTGGAATTCAGTAACACTACAACATGCTCTCAAATATCTTCCTTAACCAAAAACACATAGAAGATCACATAGAATTGGGAAGTGAGAGGATCCTCTAATTTGTGATCAAAAGAACAACATAGCCCATTTATCCCAGTGCTTAAGTTGTATACCTAGCCTCTGTACTCATTCTGTATATTTAGCATTTCCGCCTCCTTTGAATAAGCTTTTCCCTCAAGGTTAGATTCAGAAAATGAACTTGGAGTGTTCTGCCGCAAGAAGCTGCTTGTGGGAGTGAAAAACACAACAGACCAATTCTGTCACCAAGATACTTCACTATTAGTATCTTTAAAACCATCCTCAGAGAATCATGTACGACATCCAGGCCCTTTACGCTGGCTTGCAGCCCCAATTCCAGTCACTACAGGAGGTAATGAGGAGTTCTCAGACTCAACCGCAGTCACTGATGTCAGTGATGTGCACCAGATAATTCCAACTAAAGATCTTTTAGAGCCAATCCAAATTAGCAAAAAGTACTACCATGTACATGGGGACTCTTGCCCTCAGAGAAACTATCAAACCAAACTTTTAGGATTACCAGCTCAGAAATCGAAACTCCAACCAAGTTATAATTCCCCATCCAACTTATACTCTCCCGACTACTATATCTCCCCCACCAAGTTTGCCACCATAACAGTTTTTAATGACCTCCCGTAATTGACCACCTGATCATTACAAACCTGAATAACACGAGCACACCACCCACTAAGAACCCCACTTTAATCCAAGAGAGAACCCTGTGTGCATGATGAATGGTTTCTCTGGACCAAAAATTCAAACAATCTGGCACATGACTCAGGGATGCAGTACTTGCCCACAAAAACGCAACCATTACGCTTGCAATGACTTGATATCCAGATCTTGGGCATGCACTCCCAGGGTAAAGCAAAGCCCACAGATAGGGGTTTGATACGCATCTCAAGGGCTTGGGTGATGCCAGGATAAGCACCAACGGCATATATCTTGCCACCCAAGCTAAACAAAATGAACTCCAAGGTATTGCAAAAGACCAAGATGGTAGCGATAGCTTTGGTGAGGGAAGGGGCAACCTATTATTTGCCTCTTATCAACCAAAACAAAGTTCTTGTTGATTAATAGGTTGTTCACAGAGATTTTCCCAAATAACAATAAAAAGTTATCCTTTCACATCAATACATATGTGTGTGTGTGTTGAATGCTTATAAAAAATTCAATTATCCTATAAAAGAATAGTTTCAAAATCTCTAGATTCGAATATTGACATTAATACATCAGAGACTGGATTGTCAGAAATTCCCAATATAGTAAAAACCCCATAACAAGAGTCAAGAAATAGGGGTATAAGTAGATGAAAACCTTGTACTTGGCTGCAGTTACATTCTTCGCAACAACAAAGCTGACATCAGAGGAACGACTAGTAAGCAAGCTTCCACCCATAGCTGCAACCAACTTCTCAAACTTAGCCTGACAACATTTCCAACTAATAAGGACCAATACAAAATTGAAAAAATATTAGAAACGATGCTATATATTTAACACAGAAATTTTGAAATTAACTGCCATTCTACAAAGGAATGGCATAGCACACACAAATTGCTCTCAAGTGTAAAAACAATTTTTTTGTCTCAAGGTTGACAGCTTTTGCATAACAAAAGACAGCAAAAATTTAACATAATAGCACTCTTCATCCAACGATCAAGGAGATGCTTGAATATGAAATTCATGGGCCATGTTCTCATTTGTCAAGCCAAAAACCATGAGAATTCCATTTGATGCATTAAGAATGAAAAGACATATTGACAAATATAACCTCTTTACTTCTTACATAAAGCTTAGCATGCACTATTTTTGGTAATCAAGGATGTCTAAGCCCATATAATTTATTCATCCAGCACAGTGTACATTTCTGTGTCTATGGAATCCCAGCAAGTCCTCCATGTACACTGTCCTTGACTGAGCTGTGCAATCACTAAGGATTTGCCTACTATCTTGCATATCTACCCTTAAGTTATTAGCAAAAATAATCTGTTAGTCTATTTGCTTCTCGTATGTTATATACACACACCAGTAAGAATCCAAACACACATGTTTGAACAATATCCACATTAAGATTCAATAAAATAAAAAGGGCAAAATTCCTAGTTCTTTGTAGAAGAATTTATATGTATGTTGCATACAGTAATTCTAAGGATAGAAGTTCAATAATTGCCACATGCTTATCTCCCATGGATGCTATTTCTGCATCAAGAGTCAAAGATTATTCTATCAATAACATCTTCAATCCAAAACTGCTGAGAAGCATAAATACTACTCATCAACCCATTGTAATCCCGCTAAAAGAGAGGCCTAAGGGCCGAGATGTAAGCATGCTAACCCAGATCAAATCGATATTGTGTTTCTGGAAAACCCAAAGATGGCGAGTGAAACCAAAAAAAAAAAAAAGAATTCAGCTATGTAATAAAAATCACTAAATTTAGTTCAAATGCTCCAAAAACTGATATGGGAGCTATATACATCTAAAAGACACTAATAAAAACAACCAAAGAGCCACGCTCAAACCCTAAACTGTGAATCTTTGACCATCCATAAAATTTGCAGCTCATTTAAGTGCTAAGTCCAAAATAAAATAAAATGATAATCAAATGCAAGCACAGATACTCATACTGTAACAGGCATTCCGTGACTCCATTCAATCTGAAAAGGACAGGGCGCGTCAAATACTGCGGGAGATATCAGGGTGCTTACCTTTTCCTCTTGTACAAAACCAGTCATGAGCACTTTCACACCATCCAACGCAAGGCAGCAAGTATATCCTTCCTTAGGCAGTTCTCTTCGTTCTTTTGCACAAGCAAGAACACACTGAGGACCTGTCCAATGTATGCAAATGTCGAATTCACCGATCAGACTTATTTTTTTCACTTCACATAAAGGAATAAGAAATCGGTGATTCGGTATCATTACCAACTAAATTACATCCCTTAGCTCTCAAATCCTCAAACTTCTCCTGAAAACACGGAACGGTGGACTTGAGTTAAGAAAGCGAAAAGAGGAAAACCTAAAAATGGAAATTCTTAGGTGACTCACATGATCAGCAGATGATATGACATGGTAATCGCTGGGAGAATTCCGAGAAGGATCGCTGCAGAGAACAACGGTGGCGCCGTTGAGCTTGAGAGCGTCGTGAAGCGAATCGAAGACCTCAGGAGGAACCAGCTTCCTCGACATGAACACATTTATGCCCTTAAACGGCTTCGAATTCATCGCTTCCTCGTCTCCGTCGGAATCACAGCCCCCAACTTTCCAATTGGTATTTTCTCTGATATCACAATGTCCAGTGCCTTGTCGAAACTGGACTCCCGCCTAAGCTTGCTCAGCCTCACTGGCGATGGCGGCACGGGTCCGATTCAGGAACGGAGCTTTGGAATTGAGTGGATCATCCCCAGATTCAACCACCAAATTGAGGGTTTCAGAGTGAAATGTGTAGGTTTTGGGGTCGGGGGAGAGGAAGGACGAAGGGTTTTGGCGGTGGTGCTGCAGCAAATACTTCAAAGCTTTCGCTCCCTTTCAAAATGTTTCGGAGCGTCGCTTTTTTTTCTTTTTTAAATCTTTTCCCATGTGTGAAAATAGTGTCATCTCCATCATAAGCCAAAAATTGGATTTTAGCTTAATTTTACTCTCTAGACCAAAACTCATTTACTCTTTTTATTTTTGGCGTATTTTTAAAAGAAAGGTTAAATTTAGTTTTTTCTTTTGGAAGGTCAAATATTATTTATTTATTTATTTTTAATTAATTAACATTTATGTAAATCTATAAATAATACAATTATAAATCTATATATTATATAGTTATGATTTTTAATTAAAAATAAAAGTTGTAGTATTGTAAAGATATTTAAGAGTTCTTCGATATGACTATAATATTTTACATATTTGAATTATCATTGCATAAATAATATTTTTAGAAAATGGCATTAATCTTTTTTACTATAGATTCATCAAAATTATAATAAAAAATAAATATTAAGTTGCTTAAAGTATTAAAGAAGAAAAAAACGAGTACAAAATGAAACTATCAACTATTGAATCATGACCACATCTAATATTCTGGTAGAAATAAACTTTTATTCATACGAAATAAACTTTTATTCATACGAAAACATCTGCAGAATTTTCCTCACCAAATCACGAGACCTCCCGAAGACCTTAAAAGGGATGTTTTTATGTCAGCAAAAGAATCTCAAGCTCACGGAATTATTGATCTTGTAGTCCGCAAAATAATCATTAAATAGATTATTTGCAGCACCTTCTCGATCACGATAAAGGAAATATGACCAGGAACTCCACCTCTTCGTCTTAATTGAACATCATCTTCTTCATTGTTGATATGTTCCGCCATGAGTAGACTATAGATTGTTATTGGCATATATATGAAATAACACATTTCGATCCCGTTCAAATGAATCAAAGATAGAATTAGAAATCTCAATAGTTTCATTTGAAGAGTGAGATGATGATGATATTTGAGATGAATTCATTGTTGATTCAAATCGAAAGGATAAAGATAGGATCGAGTGGCGGAAATGAGATGTGAAAGTTCAGGATTATATTATAGGATCGAGTGACGGAAATGAGATGTGAAAATTCAGGATTATATTAGTATTTATAGGAAGTTTCGCCTGCCAAAACTGGCCTACATGGAGAACAGTAAAACCGTATAATAGGCCAAAATGAAACTACTAGCTTTTGGTGGGCTATTTTCTCCCGTCATTATGGCCTACGAGAGAAGATGTCCTTACTAATCAAAAAATAATAACACTAGCTTTCCAAATAGGTACCCCTTATTTTAAACTTGTAGGGTAATTTATCGAATGTCATAAATTAATGATATTGGAAGAAAAATTAATAAAGAGGTATTTTTATTATATGTCCTTAGAACATAGGATAAATAAATTATATTGAAAAATATTTCCTATATTTAGATGTTTGAACCTTAAGAAAATATTATTAAAAATGGTTAAAATCATTTAAATTTGAAAAATCTTTCTAAATGTAGTTTTTAGGGCATAGATTAAAAAAACGTTAATAAAATAATAAAAAGTGGAGAAGTATCGATGTGTGTGATGCTTGTATTGGTATCAAACTATCAGGATATTATTGATCACATTAATTGCAAGTTAAGGGGATTTTTTTTTTGCATTTATAAAACAACGTTCTTTATGTGTGTAGGAGACCAAAATGTTGTGCAATGGGTTGAGAGAAGCAGCAAAGGCAGGAGATGGAGTGGACAGATGTTGAGCTCTGCAACGTTCAGAGGAAGCTCCACTGAATGGAAGACACGTGAAGGTGCACAAATGGCCCATATTTGTTCCTAAAAAATCCCCATATGAGTTAAACTCAAGATATTTGTCAATAAACATAACATTTCATAATCAATTTTAAAAAATAACTTTAAAATATTAAATCAGAAGTAAAGATGAATATCGTGGCTTTCTTCTTGAATCGGAGTAACTTCCACTTTGTAACCATTTAAGGTCGTCACACATAACCGCATCCATACCAATAACATTGCTCATCTCTTCTACAACAATATGCATAAGGTCATCATCTACATCGTTATCTACAAAACTTCATGAAAATATCTTCATCTTCACTATCTTTAAAACTGAAATCATTAATCGAAGAAGATGAATCTGAACCCTCATCTATATTGGAATTTTGGCATGATTGGGTATGAGATGATTGGGCAAAAGATGAGTTGAATTCGGTCTTTGTAACATGTTTGATTATATTCATCTTCTTATGCCCGTAGAAAATCAATGAAAGATGACAAAATACAAAGCAAAAGTAGAGAGGAATATATTCTTTAACATAATAGGACTAGAACTACCAACACAATTGAAAAAACCCCTTCATATATTTGTTTTTAAAAAAAAGTTATGATAATCCCAAACCCATAACATATCTTCTAAAGTTTTCACTACCATGAATATTTTAATACCCAAATTTATCCCCACAAAAACGACACAAATCTACCAATATAAATGCAAATCCCTTGTTGTTCTTGTATTGGTTGCACTAATGTAGAAGATGATACTCACACAAATCCCTAATTTGTTTTTAAAAAGAGCAAATAAAACCCTAACTTTTTTCAAATCTAAACAAAAAGGTGATGAATATATGTTTAACCTCAACAACTTTGATGGAGCCTTTTGGTGTTCGTCGTCTCCAGTAACGATGACTTTTGATGAACGCCTTCATGAACCCACCTGGTGTTCGTTAGGTTTTGTTAATCCTTGGGGATCGCTCAAACCCCCTCCCCTCCACACCTCTCTCTCTAGCTAATTATATAGGAAATTTGATTTGGTTGGAACCAATAAAAATAAGGCGTGAAAAATATGTAAAACGTTAAAAAAATTAGGGTATAAAGTATAATTGTCTTTTCCTATGAACTTAATTGAGTTTTAACCAAAGAAGTGGGTATGAGTGGTTAGTTGTAAATAATTTGTATATAATGGGTGATTATTTGAATTTTTTAATAAGGGGTGGTTATTTGCAAATAACCCTAAATAAACGGTGATTTTATGCATTTTCGCCATATTTTTACTTAACTTTGTTTTTGGGTCTTCTTAATGGTGTGTTTGGATTTCACGTTAAATAATGCACTTATAAATATAAATACTTAAATAATTTTATAATGTGTTTAAAATAACATAAATTTTAAATAAAACACCTTAAAAATTATGTCGACACTTATGTTATTTTAAATACATTATAATATTATTTAATCACATATTATTTAAATATTTATATTTATATTTATAAATGCATTATGGTTATAATGAAATGGAATCCAAACACACCCTCATATCATACTTGCCCATTTTTGTAAGGTACAATGGAAAAAAGCGAAAGAAAGGCACAATAACATATTGTACACACTATATTTGAAAGAAAAAAACCAGGCAAAAACAATGACTGTGAATTTGAGGAAGCAGACGAAGAACAAATTCAAGCCACCAAGTAGCATCACAGGCCAATGGTACATTAGGACTTTATCTCCTTTGGGTAGTGAAGACGAACTCCAAGGAAGCGTCTCCCCGGAAACAGAGTCGTCTTAAACACACCACGCGGACTCTGGATGATGTGTCATCAACAAAGTCGAAGATCATTTAGAATCACCAAAAAGCACATCAATACACAACTCGAACAAGATACACCAAAAGGATTTGACCTCGTAGGACATGGGTTTCAAGGCTCGATAAATTGAGGAGTTCAAGTCTCGATTGGAACTAGCGTGATCATAGCGTTTACAATATAGTTTATTTTATTCTCTTTCCAAAACCTCAAAGGGGGTGTTTCAAGTCTTTAACAAGATTGAGTCCAAAAATTGTCATTTAAATTGATTCATTTAGCCATGAAATTTTAATAAGGGTACGGTGTATGACACCCAATTTTCGAAGCTCTAAAAGAGGTTTTGGTTCTGATTTTTTATATTTGATTTGATTCATTTTTTTTAATTATAAATTATTCTTTCACCTTGGGGCCAAGGACTCCAAAAGGAACAGCGTTTGTGTTTGCTTGCCCGTTATTTTTAAAGGGACTGAGGTTATTTTTTTAGGTTGTGGAGGTGGAAAGGTTGAGGTTATTTTTACAATATAACCTTGTTGGGTGTTTGCTTAGTAAAAGGTTATTTTTTGCAGTTTGTATATTAAAGGATGAAATTCCCCTTACTAATTAATAAACTATTCTCCATCTGTTCCCCCATTTCATTTCTTGCAAGGGCAGTCAGCCGCAGTACCCTTCTCCATATGTAGAAGCAGCATCCTTCGGCCACATTTCTGAAGAAGAAGAAGAAGAAGAAGAAGAAGAAGAAGAAGAAGAAGAAGAAGAAGAAGAAGAAGAAGAAGAAGAAGAAGAAAATCCTTCGTTTTCCCCTATTCTTAAGATTGCAAATGTCAATTATGGGATGCAATTGTGAGCTACGATTTTCACAGACTGGAGAACTGGTTCTTCATTGAAGATGGAATTTGGATCCTGGAATCGAACTGTTATAGCAAATGAGATTCACTTTTTCTTCTCCCTCCTTCGATCTCTCTCTATCAGGTCTTTGTTTCTCCCTCCTTCAATCTCTCCCTCCTTCGATCTGTTGCTTAATCGAAGCCAAATTGTGAAGATTCTCCTTGATGAGCTCAAAATTTTCTGAAGAATGAGAGAGTGGAATGAGCTTGAAGTAGTGGAGAGGAAGGGCACGAGGGGAAAACCTTCGGTTAAAGAGCCAACAACTTTCCATGCCCAAGGATATAGAACCGGCAGTTGTAACCGCACCAAAACCGCCAAGAACCTCAATCAGCGTTCCCCACAACTGGGTGCCAAACAACTCCTCTTACCGGTTGTGATTTCTTTTTAACCCCACAACCTTTGATAACCTGGCAACAAACACGTCCTAGGTTTTTTTCCTCCTCTTGAATAAGGCCATGTTTTCCGAACATTTTTCAAGGGGTGGAGGGGGTGGGGTGAAAGCAGAAGACCATTTGGCGAGAAGATGGATTGGGTGAAGGGGGTGCGGATTTGGGGGGTGAAAGGGGGTGGAGCTACTACAATTTTCCCACCCAATAGAGGCAAGGTGGAGAAGGTGGATTTGGATTTGGGGGTGGAGGTACCACAATTGCCCCTGACCTTGAGTCGTCTAGATCTAGAAGCTCCCCTCTTTCCTCCTCCCATGGCTTTTGTCACCTAGATTCCCACCTCTTAACCGGCGGATCCCGCTCCTAATGTCGACGGGCTTGAATGGGAAGCTCCCCTCCTTCCTTCTCCCATGACTTCTCTCTCCCAGATTCTGACCTTTTCATTGGCAGATCTAGCTCCTAATGTCGACAGGCTTGAATGGGAAGCTCCCCTTCTTCCTTCTCCCATGGCTTCTCTCTCCCATGGTTGTTGTTACCTAACGTTGCTGCTAGCTTTTGTTCATACTTGTTGTAGTTGGGTACTGACGTACTGCTGCTTGCTGCTGGACAGTAATGGATAGTGTCCAATTGTCCATGAGTTGTTTTGTTTCTTTGTGGAAAATTGGCTTTGCATAAAAGCTTTAATAATTTAAATGAAGGGTAAACATGTTTTTTTCTCTAATACCATAAAAAATAATCCCCAACCACCCAAACACCATACGAGATATTTTACGAAAATAATCTCCATCCTTTCAACCCCTTAAAAATAATCTCCACCCCTTAAAATCCCCAGGGCAAGAAAACATAGCCCAAGTCAAAACTACTTTGGACCACCGCAATCGCCATGCTGGTTCGATCCTCGAGGATGGGATGATCGATCCGGGACAAGAGGTGACTCTCCTCGTCGACAATGATGTCATTTTGGGAGCGATTGAAGCTGCACTAAATACAGATGAGGGCGGCCACAAGAGGGGTGACGGAGGATGAAGAAGACTAGGGATCGGAAGTTGACGGGCGGAGGAAGCCGTTAGAGTAGGAGGCGGCACACCACTGGATGTAGAGCCCAAAAACATCGGAATTTCAGAGAAAGTGAAGAAGCAGAAAACATTCGTTCCACCACCTGTAGAAAACCACAATAAGAAGGGAGGTCAGGAAGCCCCAAAACGACCTAAATTGGACGATAACACAAAGGGATACAGAGATTGAGGCAGGAAGTGGCGATTTAGGAGAAGATTGATCACAACTTAGAGCATTTCCAACAGTTTTGATAAAGAAAACTCTCTAAAATAAAGAAAAATACTTCAAAATCTCCAAAAGTTTTACATTCTAACTCCAACAATTTTTCTATTTTACAGATTTTACATTTATTACCTTCACCCTTCATTAGTTCAAATTGAATTGGACAACCAATTTTTCTTTTATACTTTTTTCCTTTTTTGCACTGTATATGTGAGAGCATCTTCAGCAACACTGCTATTATAGAGAAAAGAAAGAATTTATCAAAATATTGAAAATTTTCCTATCCAACAACTCCTCTATTTCTTTCTCTAAAATAGAGAATAAAAGAGAGAATGAAAAAATCTCCAAACTTTTAGCATTGGATATAACTTGTAAAATTAAATTTTCATTAACTCCAAAAAAGTTTTTTGGAGATGGGTGAAAGTTGGATCGGACCAGAATCGGACCGAACCAGACCAGAAATTACGGTCTTTGGATTGGACCGAAAGTATTACGGTTTGGTCCACGGTCCAAGAAAACCTAGATTCCGGGTTTCGGTCCAAACCTGGGACCAGACCGGAACTGGACCGGTTTCTATTTTTTTTTTAAAAAAAAAACAACAAAACGTCAGGTCGCAACAACCCTCCTCTTCTGAAACTCTCTCTCAGCCTCTTCCTTCTTCTGAAAATCTCTCAGCCTCTCTGTTCGTTTGCGGCCCTCCTCGGTGGCTCAGTCGGACATCCTCCCTCCATCCCGAAAGCACTCCACTCCTCAAACGGCCCTCCTCCTTCTGTCAGTCCGTCCCTCGTGCTCGCCAGCTTCACCATTAGGCGGGAGATTACACAGATCCATTAGGAGATGAAGAGAGAGGCAAGCCGTAGCCCAAATTCGACGGTTGTGGGATCAACCAGGCAGTTTGGAGGCGAAGAAGGGAGAAAGAGATGGAAGCCCCAAATCGATTTAGAAGAAAATGAAGGATTGAGGAATGGAAGATGAGATGGGCATCGAAAAAACACCAGAGAGGGGGAGAGTGGTGTTCAATAGACCTGGGCAAACGCGAGTCTGCCCGCCCGCCCGCATTTTTGGACAGGCTTGGGTAAGGGGAAAAGCCTAAGCGGGCTGCTAAGCCCGGCCAGCGCCCGCAGCGGGTACGAGATTGGGTAGACCATTCTACCCATTATGGGCCGCTAGACCCGTAACGGGTACCCGCTTATATATATATATATATATATATATATATATATATGTATGTATATATAATTAATTACATAAAACAAAATAAATTAAATATATATATATATATATATACCCTAAGTCCCTAACCTAATTGCTACTGCTCATCACTTTCAACGTAATACTTTCAATGTAATACAATGCTCACAAACTAATATATATCACACTACGTATTATTTTGTGAGCATTGTTATATATGTGATTTTGCAGTTGTAACAGCAAGTCAGCAACATAGGTCTTTTTTTTTCTTTTTCTGTTCAACGTAGTAATAAGAGTGAATCTAGCCACTGCACAGTCATTGCACAGCCAATGGTGAAATTTGACGGGTACCCGCGGGCCGCCCGTACCCGCAATAGCGGACGAGCTCGGACAATATTTTCAACCTGTTAAGTGGGCTTAGCCCGGCCCGTGTCCGCATTTGCCCGGGTCTAGTGTTCAGCAGCAGCGAGGGGAGGAGATTGGTGGTGGAGTACAGCAGCCCACGAGGGAAGGAGGGGGGGGGGAATGAGCGGCAACCCCAAACAAACCCTAATCACCTGGGAACAAATTGAGGCTTGAGAGGCAAAACTCTAGTTTTGTAAACAGTGTAACAAAAAAAATAGAAAAGAAACATGGGGATGTGTGGATAAATTTCGGTCCAAACGTTCTTTCCTGTCCGCGGACAGGAAAACCCGGGACTATATTTCTCGGTCCCGGTCCGATTCGCGGTTCATGTTCTCAAAAATACCGATCCATCAGTCTTGGATCGGACTGGAATTTTCAGTCCAGTCCGATCCGGTCTAGGCCGGAAGCCCAGCCCTACAAAAAACCCATCACACATATAGTACAAAAAAGGAATAAAAGAAAAAATGGTCCTCATTTCAATTTGAACCAATGAATTTTGAAGGTAATAAATGTAAAATCTATAAAATAGAAAGCTGGGAGTTAGATAGTAAGACTTTTAGAGATTTTGACATATTTTTCTCTATTTAAGATTTTTTTTACCAAAACTATTGGAGATGCTCTTATGAGTGTTTTTTTGGAGCTAATGAAAATTTAATTTTACAAGTTCTATCCAATGCTATAAATTTGGAGATTTTTTCATTCTCTCTTTTCTATTTTATAAAAAGAAATAGAGGAGTCGTTGGATAGGAAAAACTTCAATATTTTGATAAATTCTTTTTTTCCCCTATAATAGCAATGTTGTTAGAGATGCTCTTAGAGTTGTGGATAAGTTCCGACAAGCGGATCCGAGAAGACACCACAAGATTTGGTGACACTTTACAATCACATATTCAAAGTTCTATCTACTTGAATATTTTATTACAATACAACTATAAGCTATTGATCACAATTTTTAAGGATTCGGGATCACTTGAGTTTACCCAAACTATTTTCAATTATGCTTTCCCTACATGTCCCACTCCATCTCCACGACCATCTGCAAGCTTGACCGTCTCAATCTCCTCTCTCATACTCGGTGACTGAAAGGCCATCAATGAAGAACTATACCAGAAATCGATAAAAGAGGAAAGTCATACCTTTAACCCATGTGAAATCCATTGACTACCACTAGCGTCTTCGCTGACATCTGTTAGTGTTCTACTCTTCAAATTGACGTCTTCTCCCACCCTTGTTGTCGATATCTCCCTCAAATCCCCAACTGAAATTTGTAGATTAATGTGTTAATATGAAATCGATAATTGGAAGATTGAAATGGAGAAATTGTATGAATTAAAACAGAATTGAAGGATGAGAGTATTTTGCGAGTACAAAATAAGGGTAATTTAGGGATTATAAAAAATTTATGACACTTAATTAATAACTCTACAAAAATGAATATTTGGCTCAGTGTATAAAAAGGCAAAAGGCGAATCAAGGCGATGGGGTCCCCATTGCTTAGGCGCAAGGCGAGAGGCGCACACCTTTCGGATCAAGGCGCTTAATTATGAATTTCTCCCTTCTAAATTCATATAATGATGAAAGAATATGTAAATATATAATATATAATGCTAAACAAGAGGCTATATAACACAATATCATACCAAATAAAAAGGTGACAAGCGTAGTCATATACACAAGCTAATATATCATTCAAATCATCACATGGCATAAGTACATGACATCAAAGACCATTATAAGATAATCTAGATTAGATAAAGTCAAAGTCATGGGCAAAATATGCAAAAGAAATTGAATAACTTGCAAGACACTATCAAAGCCATTTCTAAATAACCATGCAAGATACTCTATTACTTAGTAGACATATGATTAAGACATTAAGACTCTTAAGTCCTAACAAAAGGGGATGAAGGATAGGAGTAGGATTGGTGGGCTTTGTGAACTAGTCTGACTGCGTTTCACAATCATCATCATCATCCTCATTTCGCAAATCATCCTCATTCTCATCTTGCAATTCCAATTCATTGTCAATTCCATCTTCATCACTTTCCACATCAAAGTTAAATTCTTCTTCTTCTTCAACTTCAACCATAGGAGCTTTCCCCTTCATCTTTGATCTACTCGAATAATGTGGCTCACTAGCTCCACTAGCTTTGTCTACCATTTCGCATGTCAAGGTGTCATCTTCAAAGACAAAATCATCTTCTTCTCCTTCCATTTTTCCAACTAACCATTCATTAGATTCATCAATCTCATTCATCAGAATCGGATCAATCCTATGCTGAAGGGTGTGCCGAGGAATCAGAGACATGTTGTATTTGACAAAGACCAAGTCATTCAATCTTGATTGTGATAATCAGTTTCTTCTTTTTGTATGAAGCTGTAAATAATAAAATAAAATAAAAATAGACTTAACAAATTTAACATAATTAATAACATAAATAAATCACTATTGATCTGTAAATAATAAAATAAACTTACTTGTTGAAAGACACTCCAATTCCTCTCGCACCCCGTAGCTGTACAAGTGAGACTCAAGATAGATATTGCAAACTTTTGCAATTTTGGTGTTCCAGAGCCATACGCCTTCCACCATTCAGCTAATAATAAGTAATATAAATGGTTAGCCGTTAGTTAACCATTTGTTCGATCATCGAAGTAATGAAGTATTGTATGTTTAACATGGATCAATGAAGTATATTACCTGGAGACTTTGTTTTCCTGCCTCTAATTGCTATGCCCCTTCCAAAAAGACCATGGGCATTTGTGTATTGTGGCAACTCTTTCTGCAACTCATCTTGCTCCTTTTGAGTTTGCAGTAACCTTTCCACACACTCATAAAAGCCATCCATGATAAGTTT
Source organism: Persicaria maculosa (assembly GCA_963922045.1). Taxonomy (NCBI): domain Eukaryota; kingdom Viridiplantae; phylum Streptophyta; class Magnoliopsida; order Caryophyllales; family Polygonaceae; genus Persicaria; species Persicaria maculosa. Next base: position 17,099,337 of record OY998257.1, on the reverse strand, counting down.
ATTTCTATACACTTCTTCTGGGTTATCATAGAATAAATCCGGATTGAGAAAATAGCATGCAGGCATGCAGCATATAGAGGATGATGAAGTTGGCATTCCCACCTCTTGTCAATAATCTCAATTACCTTCTTGTACTTGGCTTCATTGTATTCAAAGGTATTGATGATTGCTTCTTTTTCCCGATCAATAGCACAATAAATGTAGCCTATAGAAGGTTTGTCACTATCAACCATTCTAAGCACCTTAACTAATGGACCAATCAACTTAAGTGCATAGACAACACTTTTTTCAGAAACTTTCCATCATGACAATTTGAACATATTTTTTCCCACCAATCTCCTTAGACCACTTTGTTTTTCTCCATTCTTCATAAGTGAATATCTTCCTCAAATTATTCTTTTGCTCGTGAAGTGACTTAAAAGTTATATAAGTTGTAGCAAACCTTGTAACAACAAGCCTTAACAACTCTCTCTTTATAGTGAATTTCCTCGTCAGATTCAGAACTCCAACATGAGTGTAGATATAGCTATTTAAAAAAATAGCATTCTTGATTACTGTTTTGATTCGAGGAACCTTTCCAATGTCCTCCAACATTAAGTCTACACAATGTATGAAACACGGTGACCAAAATAAGTGCTTCCTACTCTTCTCCAACAACTTTCCTAGCAACAACCAAAGAAGTAACATAGAGTTGGACATTTAGAAGCTAAAACATAATTACAATAAAAAAAATAATTCAACAAGTAAAATCTGTTGTACCGACTGCAAAATAATTTGTTGCATTGTCCGTAACAACTTGAATCACATTTTCTTCACCAACGTATTCAACCATTATATCCAGTATATCGAATAATGCGTTAGCATCTTTGCCCGTGTTGGAAACATCTTCACTTACTCAAAAAACTGATCCTTTGGGAGAATTAACCAAGAAATTCAGAATATCTTTTTTCACAACCGAATCACGCCAACCATCGGACATAAGGGTACATCCAACCCTTGACCACTCCTCTTTGTGACTTTCCAACACTTTTTGCACTTGCTTTTTCTTCTTTTGAAGTAATGGCACCCTTATCTCATATGCACTAGGTGGCTTCAAACCCAATCCATATTGAGCCACTTTTTGTAATGCTTTTTTAAAGCTTGGATAATTTATAGCATTAAAAGGGATCCCTGTTTCATAAAACCATGCTGTCAACTCTTCAACTACTTGCTCCCTTAGCGTCTTCTTTGTCAACTCATTGATCGTTGCTTGTTTTTCTACATTTTTTCGGCTATCCCTTTAGAGTGACAAAACTATCCATAGGACCTCTCATTTTTCCTTTCAAACATTGAGGATTTCCAGCTTGAGAAGAAGTTTTTCTTTTTTTTTGGGGTTTCTGTTCCATTACTTCCTCCTCCTCCTCATCAAAATCTAAACCACAAGCATCAAGATCAGCCATGCTGGCAGCCATCATCGTTGCTTCTTTTGCCTTTGATTTTCGTTCATAAATGATCTAATCTCCTCTTTCACACTTGGAGGACATTTGAGACATTCTGTTACATTTCTATAACCCCCAAAGATATGCTTTTTGGCACGAAATACTCCACACTTTGTTGTCTTCCCACAAAAGCTGCAAGTCACTGCATTTTTGTCCTTAGGATCAGGTGTAGCATATTTCTAACAGGGATCTGTTTTACCAATACCACTTGATTCCCCCGTAATCTCAAGTCTGATTTTAATCAAATCTGAAATATAGTAATATCATAAAAGTAGTCAATAAAAGCATAAACTTTAACAAAATAAATTGTAACACTACAAAATCAGGAAAAGAAAGTGACAATAATGAGAAAGTTTGTCACTTTTTAACCAAAAAAAATACATATTTTAGAAGAGAAAACAATTGAAGGTTCAAAGGTGACTTGTTGAGTAAAAAACAGTAAAAAATAGCAGGATAGAGAAACTAAGAGAAGAAGAAGAAGAAGAAGAACATAGAACTATAGAAGAAAAGGAAGAGAAGAATACCTGATCCGTCGAAATAGAAGGCCAAGATTAATCTAGTTTTTTTTTAAAAAAAATAAAAATATACAACCACGTTCAATTTATATGTGCGTGCCTTTAAATTGTTGGGTGGGTGGTAGAGTTTGATTGATCTTTCAATCTAAAGCTTTTTAAAAAAAAAATTCACCCACTTCCCCTAATTTCTTCATCTTCCCCCGATCGTCACTCCCCACTTTCTACCAATCAATTGGATTCCATTCCCACATAATTGGATACAATGAGAACTTAACAATGGATCGATGTGTTATCTATCTATCGATGGGCAGAAGGACATATGGAGCAAGGAGTAAAACAAGGTACTGATAGCAGCGCACGAGGAGATCGCGAAAAAGCTGCCAGGGAGGACGAAGAAATTGATCAAGAACCACTGGAACGCCACCAAGTGTCGCCAGTTCTGCCGTCATCAACGACTGCCGTAAGAAGTCAACCGCCATCATCCTCCTCGTCCCTCGTGCTTGTCTGAGTAACCTTTCAACCTGTGCGAATCCGAGATTCATCTGAGAGTCACTGGCATAAGCTCTCTTCCTGGATTTACTTCACCTTGATTCTCGGAATTGTATTGTTTGCTCTAGATGTTCTTTGGCTTAATGATTCCACTGGATTCGGGAAATCGTTTATTGATCTTGTCGAGAGCGTTTCAGGTAGTCCCGAGTCCCGACGGCTGCATGGATTTTGATTGACAGGTACACTGAGGGGTGGGATGGGGGTGGGGGTAGGGACATAGGGGGTGGATTGGGTTTGTGTTAGGTATACATTTGATTTTCGCGGGGAAAACGAAGAATTATTTAGATATAAGTGTTGAATTTAGTGTATGATTTTTTAGATGCATAATGTGAAATTTGATTCATTATTCGTCAATTATTCAAACGTATGTGTCGAATTTCGGTTACTAGTGGTAATGAGTTGGTAAATTATTCGATAAAATCTTATTCATTATTTATCGGTAAAGGAGTCTTCGGTTTGACAAATAATATAAAAACCCTACATCGCACGAGCATTATTCGGTGAAATGTTTAATATTATTCGGTGAAATATAAGGCATTATTCATATAAATCGCAAGTATTGTTTAGGAAATTGGGGTTTCTTTTATCTAAAATTTATAAACAAACAAACATAATATTATTCGGTTGAATGTGACAAATTATTTAGTAAAATTGGTAAATTTTCATCTAAACTGAATGAAAAAGATAAGAAAACATTATTCAGTAGTATGTGAAATATTATTCGGCTGAATTAAGCAAATTTTAAAAACAAATCAGGGGTTAAAACTTAAAACAAAGTTGCTTCAAAAAAAAATAGGTGGGGAATGAAATCAAGAGGTTAAATTACCAAAAAAAAAAGAACAAAAAAAAAAAATTTCTGTGGAGAGCGGGTCCCACACTTTGGAGAGCGGAGAGCACGAGAGGGGTGATTTTTGTGGAGAATGGAAAGCGGGTCCCACAATTTGGTGGAAAAAAAAAAAGAAAATTTCTTTTAATCCTGACCTTCCATCTCTTCTCTATCAACGACCCATAATTGTGTACAAGGTACACCTTAAGAGATGTGTACACCTGAACCACACCCTATGGTATGGTTCTGGTGTACACACCCTTAGGGTATACCTTGTACACAAATCGGGACATTTAATTAAGAGTTGATGGATGGTTAAAGATTAATTGAGTGTTTTTGTTATTTTTTTTAATTAAAAAGTGTGGGACCCACAAAAAATCACTTACCTTCCTTGGGCTGGCACGTGTGCTTGTGGTACTCCGTAACCCATATCTTAATTGTGAGAAGAAGCAACTGCTATTTTGTCATGGGAACCACCAAATTGATATTTAATTTTTTTTTTTCTATTATAGGACCCATTTATTTTTGTTTTTTCACCCTAAGTATCGAAAATTCAGAAACCCCAAATTTCGTCGAATAATGCTTCAAATTTTATCGAATCATACTTCAAATTTTCCATTTTCAAATTCAAAAATCTCAAATCCCTAAATAATAATTACGATTTATGCTTACAAAAAAAATCATAATTATAATTTATACGAATAATGCTTCATATTTCACCGAATAAAGTTTCACATTTCACCTTTCATCATATTTACGAGGATAATTTTAATCATCATAGCTTCTCATCCAAAATTTCATATGTTCTACCGAATAATGAATCGGAGTTAAATGAATAATCATGAAATTTGCTCGAAACATCTCATATTTGATGTGTATAGAAGGAAAAAATGGCTTTTACAAACGAATAATCATTATAGATTCACCAAATAATGCCAATATTGTACTGAATAATGTTTCAGATGTACACAAATAATAGTACCATCTCATATTTCCCTTATACAATTTGCTATATTCTACGGAATAATAAACAGATTTACATTGAAATTACACCGAATAATGCGTGTATTCCACTGAATTTACAATTGCACATGTGGTTGGTACTCGCTTGTGGTCTCGTAAGTCTAGTACCTATTAAAAATTGACAATTGTCATGAATAATTATTAGATATTCACCAAATAATGCTTGTATTCCACCGAATAATTGTTAGAGATCCACCGATGATGCTTATATTCACCGAACAATACCTCGTTTATGAGGGAGGCTCGGCCTTCATCTTCACTTTCACCATCACAACTCATACTCACCGATGATGCTTGTACCGAACTGCATAGCTCCCTCCAGAAACGGCAACAACTTCCCAAAGCACAACCTTCCTTGACCTTGAAATTTTACAAGAAACCCCCAATCAAAATGAAAACTATAGACTATAACCCCAATTCAATATGGAATTAGGGAAAAGGAGAAGAGATTGAAAGTACCGGAAGGCCCCCTCATCTGTGCTCGCTCAAGTCAAGGTCCCCTCATCCGACGCCGATAAGGCCTTCGCCTCCCACAAACTCTCGACGGGCACACGAACAGCCACCACAAGGCCCTAACCGACTCCGACGGCAAGTCAATCGGCTCCTCCTCCACCACTGTCTCACCCCCAACCGCCACCGTCTCAACTGTACAATAAGCGAACCCAAAATCGAGCCCCTTCTAATTTGTTCGAAGTCGCATCAGATCCAAGTCAAGGCCCCCTCATCCGACGCCGGCAAGGCCTTCGCCTCCCACATACTCTCGGCGGCCACAAGAACAGCCACCGCAAGGCCCTAGCCGACTTTGATGGCAAGCCAATCGGTTCCTCCTCCGCCACCGTCTCATCCCCAACTGCCACCGTCTCGACTGCACAATCAGTGAACCCAAAGTCGAGCCCCTCCCAGTTTGTTTGAAGTTGCAGCAGATCCAGCCCCAATTTATTCGAATTTGTCACAACTTTTGCCAAAAATCAATGAACCCAAAATAAAAAAAGGAAATCTTTCATTTCGAATATGATTCAAAACTTAGGGATATGGTGAATGGAGAGGGACGAGCAAATAAGATAGATGAAAGCCATGGAGATTTGGTGAATGGAGAGAAGGAGACCACGCGCTTTCAATATGGAGTGGAGTATTTTTTCTATTTTATTTTATCAAATTATCCCCTTACGTGGCTTAATCTTGGCCTTCTATTTTCTTTAGATCAACGACCCAGATTTGTGTACAAGGTACATTGTAAGGCTTGTGAACAATAAATCCATACTCTCTCAATGTGTGTAGCTTTGGAGCCATCCGATTATTTTTGGAGGGAAAAGTCATAAATTACGCAAAAGACCAAAAGGCGCAGAGGCATGCGCCTTTGCGCCTTTGAGCCTAGACGCCCTAGGCACGCGCCTTTTGAACACCCCTCGCCTTGACCCCCATGAGGTGCCAGGCCTATTGCCTCAATGCCTAGGCGCAAGGCGCGCGCCTAGACGTCGCCTTTTTATACACTGTATTTTGGCTAATTAGACTTTTTTTATATAAGGTAAGAATTTGAGGGTCAGACAGGCCTGACACCTCAAGTGGCCGAAAAAGTCAGTAGACGACGAACCGTCAAAGCATACAATGAAAATAAAAAGGTGCAAACTAGGCAGAGATAAGCAAACAATTTCGGATGATCTAGCAAAACTAATCCTAACACGTTAGGGACAACACAGACTACGAACTGAAGCCAAGCGCCACCAAGCAGCAACACCGCTGGCCAGCGGTACATCAGGAGTCCCTGTGGGCAGTGAAGACGAACCTCCAAGGAAATTTCCGAATCACGGAGACGCCTCGATACACACTGCCACGACCCTAGTCAGACCCGACCCCGAGATGCCAGAGCCCCAACTAAGAAAAGCACAACCGAGACCATCCAAAAGAGCAGCCGAGAAACCACCCAAGCACAAAGCACCTGAACACCCTTTCGGGATATAATCAAGCCCTTTCGGGAATAAGTTTCAACCCTCTCGGGTATGTTTATACAAAGGATGAACAAATATAAAACCATATGAAAATAAATACAGAAAATATATTTGTCCCATATATGAATATGATTTAATAAAATAATAGTCAATCACTCACGCTTGCCTTGCAAGCAAACAAGAATCAGTGCAAAAACCGGGGAGAGAATCCCGGAATTCCACGCCCAGCCTTACAGCCCAAGAAAGGGATTGACAGGAACAAAGGCGCCGGAGAGGATGAAGGTGGGGATCGGAGGATGGGCAACGACGGCAACACCGAAGTCGTTGCCCGGACAGAAGGCCGGCAGTAACGAGGAAGCACCACCAAGGGCCGAAGAGCGACACCAAGATCGGGGGTCGGTTAAGGGACAAAGCCAGCCGGAAAGAACAACGGTAGACTGCCAAGGTCGACAACACCGCAGGAGAAAAACCAAGACGAACAGCGGGAAGTGGGAGGCCACGAGAGGGAGAGGCGAAGAGAGCACAACACACACCCCTCCCCCCCCCCCGACACAACACCACCACACAGACCAACAATCCGACCGATTTAACCCGAGCAAGAGACGGATCCAAGTCGAAATTGAAGAGAAGGATAGAGAAAATGAAAACCCCCAAATCAATTTTGACCTAGAAACCCAAACCCCAACCCACCCAGGCGAGGAAGAAGAAGGTTCAGGCTTAAAGACAAGGATTGCAAAACGGGAGAATAAAAACGAAGCAAAGTGCACCAAGCCCCGATATGAGGAGGACGACACCCCGCAAGGAGGTGGAGACCCCGAAGGAGGTGAAAGCCCAGGCAACAAACGCGCCCCAACGGAGCCCAAGAAACACCCACGCCGGAGACGAAAGGAGCCAGGGGTGGAGCGGAGGGTGAGAAACTGATACGAGACAGCCGAAACCGGATTAAAACGGCCGAAACCGGGATACGTTGACCGGAGCCGGAATACGTTGGCCTAGGCCGAGGATTTGGCTCCCTCTCTCTAGAATTATAGAGAGAGGAGAGAGTTTTTACTACAATCAAGTCACTTGTTTGAAAACAAAGTAATTAGACTGAGCCTTCTATCAAAACTATATTGATTTTTTTGTTTCTCATTCCATAAAACTTTTTTTTTTCCCTATAATCGGATGTTGACTCCCTTATTTTTACATGCTGCTAAATTCCAGTATACTCAATACTGTAATGTTTATTTGCAGTGAGAGCCTTATCCCCTCCTAACCCACCCACCCCCCACCCCCCACCCCCCCCCCCCTCCCTCCCTCTTCTCCCTCCGACAGCCATGAGCGCCTTCCTCCTCCTCCTCCCCTCTCATCTCCCTCCAAAACCCCCAACTCTCCCTCTCTTCACTCTCTCTCCCCCCTCTACGCACCTCCTATCCCTCTCCTCCCCCAAGCCCTACCCTTCCAAGCCTCTCCACTACCTTTCCGGCGCCGATTCCAGGGATTTCAGGGCCTTCGTCGACGACGGCGACGGCGACTCCGGCGGTGCCGATGACTATGACATGGACGACGACGAAGTCGAGGAGGTCGACAACAAGAAGGACTTCGACGTCGAGTACGAGCCCCTCCTCTACTCCTCCTCATCCTCCTCCCGCGCCTCTCCCGGCTCCGTCGCCGCCGCCGACCTCGAGATCGAGATGGTACAGAGCAAGAGCTTCGTTTCCACCCGCGGATGGGACTCCGACATGGTCGTGAATTACAGGATCGACGAGGAGGAGTTTCATAAGATCAGCTTGCTTGATTGCGATTTCTTCATCCGGAAGCCGCCTGATCCCGATAACGATGTCTACGACTTCAGAGAGGTGAAGACTTCTGTAATTGCAATCGAATTGAAGCGTGCACTTGTCCTTCCGACAAATTGTGTTGATAATTTGATTTTTACTCTGGTTGATGCAGATGTATGTCACGCCTCCGGATACGGATGTTTACTCGATTCCCAAGGTTCTTGCTCCAATGCCTCAGAAGGTATTCTTCATCCGCAGCTTGTTACATTTCAATTGAAATCATGACAATGTCATTGTCAGATCCTCGCTATCAATTGTTTTTAGTTAAATAACAAACTTATATGTGTAACTAGCAGATTAATTTGCTTATTAGAAGGAAGAAAACGATCTCTCATTTTGGAGGGGTGAAATAAAAGTACTTTTAATTCTGATTACACAGATAACAGGTTTTGTTGATTGAAATGACAATTTTCAAATTGCAATCGTTCCTTCACTTAAAATTTGTGCCAAATGACCTATAACAAGAAGATGGTAGTTTGATCTATAACATGCGACTGGAAACTGACAACAATACTTGCAGATAAAGAAATTGTATTTCGCAGTGGCAATGCAGATTTCTCATGTTTGTTGACAGTGGTTTTATATTATATGCTGTTGTTTTGGCCATGTAATATGCAGTACATTAGATGTGCAAAGAGTGACTATGGACGTTACAATGTGACTGAGCCGCCCATTGATGCACCCAGAGATCCAATGTATAAATCTGAGAGAGAAATACTGAAGGTAAAAAACTGTGCTTTGCTTGCACAACATCTTAAAGGTAGTTGTTCACTCTTGCAATATAGACAAATCAGTGTCCTTTTTCAGTTTATAATCTCAATTTTCTTGTGCAGATTTTCTTGACAAAGCACTACAGAAATAGGAGGTTGAATGACCCCGAGTTTGTGTTGGATTTTGAGGAAATATATGTCCTTGATTCAAAGACAAAGTCTATCACTAGAGCCAAAGTTTTGGTAAGGTTGAATTCCAAGCATATTATTTATGAGCATAAGTGCTAGTTTGAATCTTCAGAGTTATTATTTTTCTAAGAGTATTTACCTACGAAACTTGTGCTGGTACCTCAGTAAAATGTAACTGATTGTTGTACTGAAAACTACAAAAGCTCATTGCTCTGTGTGAAACCTCCAGTTGCTGTAATTTTGTTTTGCAGTCCTTTCACTCCAATCTGTTCACCACTTACCAATGTGCAATTTCCCTTTAGTTGTTTCCATTCCTACCTCACTATTTGGATTTTGGATCCATACATGATAGCTGTGCTTAAGCAAGACTGAAATTTGTGTTGGTAAACTTATTTACACCTCCTTTGTGAACTGTGTTGCAAATAATAAAGGCAGTTCAATTTCATTATTGTTGAAATAGTATCAGCCCTTCTGCAGTCATCAAGAATGACATTGGCAGAGCTTGTGGTTTCACAAGATTTGTAGCTGTGGAGAGTGGAAATGTGATATGTTTTGGTGGCTTCTAGATGTATCTTCACCAGTGGGTTAACGGTTTTTCTCTCTATTATCCTTGCTGCATTTTTTGCATGTGTTGCTTTGCCTGGGGAGCTGTGGTTCATGTTATCATAGGCCATATGCGTGTTTCTGTTTGAGAACGGGTATAATGTCGCTTGTTTCCCACTTTTAGGCCTGAAATGTCTAGTTCCTCATTAACAAAGGAATCCTTTATTGGCTGATTGATTCTATAAATAATCTTGACTTTTAATATTGTCTTGATCTAGTACTGAAGATTACCCATTTGCTTCCCGTCCCTTCAGGTTACAGCTCCTGGAGGAAGAACCAGGGATAGAAAGAATGACTTGCTTGTCGTTCGTGATAATGGGAACTCGTTCAAAATAACTCACATGGTAAATACTCTTCAACCAGCTTCGGTGGAGTTTGTCATTTCTGTTCTTCATTTACTTTTCGATTCTCCCTCGCAAACAAAAACACCTAAACTCCATGCCTTTCAGAATGAAAGAGAGGACCCGACCATCGTGATAGAGAGGGAAGAATGGACCAAAACCAGGGAAGACATGGAGAGACATCTACGAAAGTTGCGAGATTTCAGCATCTCAAACTGGATTTAAAGTTGCTTAAAGGTGCTAATGCCTCGACGAGCATGCTCTGCTTGTTGTCACCACGAGAACAAATGAATGGGTTCGGGGTAACTTGTTATGTCCGCAGTGTACTCTCATTGGAATGGAGTTGTAGTGTGGTAGAACTCTTTCAAGGGAGGGCATAGTAAGGCTCTTTGGACTTGTTGCAGAGATCAGCTTTGCCTGAATGCTTACGCAGTTTGAAGCCTGTATCTGAGCTTAATTTTGATGAGGTAGTTTCCTTGTAAAATTACTGCAAACTGTTCTTTTGTTCATTAATACATTTTTGTTACAAAATCAATGCAGATCCAATTTACCTTGAATTGCTTTTATATACAAATTAGATTGACTTGTAAGACATTCATCAACACACTCATCGGAGCGGGTTCACGTATCCATTCAAACCTAAAAGTTGAATGACTATTTGGTTTTGAATATATCGAATCCCTAATCGTTAGTATAGATTTATCAAGAAATCAGCATCACGCTACTATGGAGTACTTTCTTTCAATGGTGTCTCTTTTGCACTGCCATAGCCGATAGTGTAGGTGAAACAACAACCCCGTTTACCGATTTCATTTTAACTTCCTCGAGGCTGGTCGATGCACGGACTCTATGATCTCTCAAACAAACATGTTGTGTAATTTGGATTATTACTCTAGGGTTTTTGATATTTTTTTACAATTAGGGGAGAAATTGAGTAATTCTGAATGGAATTTTGTTATTTATTAAAGCATACTTGTGATGAGTATTTGGTTCATTCACTCATTCACTTGGATACTTGTGAGCTTCAAGAGCACAACTCCTATCTTCTAATCAATGTTCCAAAAAACGTTTGACGGATACTCAGAGGCTAGATAGGGTCAAGGGTCTAGGCGGATTGTGCGGGGTTTAGGCGGATTTACTATTTTGATATGTATTTTTGATCATAGACCATATTCAATACGTATATAAAATAATAAAGTTTAATTCATAACATATATAAACAAATAAACTTTAATTAATAGTCTAGGTGTTAACAATGGGAGTTAGGTTGCGAGTTAGAGAACTATGGGAGTGAGGGATCAAGAGTAAGAGAGAGTATAGAGGTTGAGAACTAAGAGAGAGATCGACATGTGGGGGTTTTAGGAGTTAAAACCTCAAAATAGTTTTTTTCACTAACTCGCCAAACCCGCAAGGTCTAGGCGGCTAAACTCAAAGGTGAGGGACCTTCAAGGGTCTAGGCGGAGCCCAGACTTTTTTTGGAACAATGCTTCTAATACACATTCTTGATGGTAACGTCATATTCAGATATTCTTTGCTCAAAACTAACAAATCTAAAAAGAAGAATTTAAAGGGGCAGTGAATTCATGGCCTTGGACGAGGTTGATGTAATGGGTAGTATGTAGAGTGGGCTAGAGTAATCATGGGCTGAAGGCCCATTTATGAGGAAGAAGTCAGCCTTATAAGGTGAACTCCGATTGTAGAAGTTGTAGTTCAACACTTCAACGAATAACGAGATGACCAAAACACCCAAACTCTTATCTTGTATGAACGGAAAAAAAAATAGCCGATGGACAAGAGGATTGATGAATTTGAATTGAAATCAAAGATGACAAAGCTGACAAGGTCGCAAGAACAGTTGAAGGCCTATATGCTACTCTAGTCGCTAAAGTCCTATTTTGTTGCAAGCTACATTAATTGGTTGAAGGCATAAATCATATCGCTAGTCAAGTTTAGTAAGTGGGACTCAGCAACTGGTTTACGAGTATAAGCAAGATTATTTCAAGTCGTTGTCCAAGCTATTGTTAAGCTCAACAAACCACCACATGACAAACAAAACCCTAACCCGATCCAACCACCACATGACAAACACAAACCCAACCAATTACCCATCACCGAAACCAATGTTACCAAACCAATGTTATCCATCACCGAAACCAATCTTTAACCATGTTGTTAAAGGACTCATTCAAATGGAGTGAATGTTGGAAGTCCTGAGAGTTGTGAGGACCTTCAATTCATTGTTTTGGTACTTGAAAAACTCTCATTGCTAATCTTGGTATTAAATGTCTATTTTAGAAGTTGACAAGTTGAGAAGGTAGTTTTGAAAACTCAATGAGAATTTCTTGTGGAGTTGGATCATGAGGAACCACGTTATCTATTCTTGGAAGATCTGATTTGGAGAAGAATATGAATCTTTGTGTTGATGGGAAATATCCTTTTTGTATGGGACTAATTTCCACATGAAAGATATTATCTTCCTTCTTTTTTGGAGAGGATTGTATATAATGACTTTATGGTAATTGAAGATATTAAAAGGCACGAAATTGAGAGGAGAAAGAGCGTCTTCTTCGGTGGAAAAATCAAAGGAAGCTTAGTGGGGGAAGAAGAGAAGACCAAGAGCTTTAAAAAAAAGAAGAAGAAAAAGTGTTGCGCAGAAGCACAAGGGTCATCGCAGAGGCACAAGAGTGTTAATGGGTTTATGATATTTTTTTGTTTATGTAATTTATAAATAAAAAAGAACAAAGAATGCGGTTTAAAATCGAGTTTCTTTTGTTTATTTTTTCTCACTCCTCCAATTTTTAAAAGTGTGAATATTTTATTAAATACTCCCTCCGTTAATTAAAACTTGACGTTTTACTATTCACGCACGCTTTTTGAGGTGTTAAAAACTATATAAAATATTAACTTTTTTAATAAATTTTTTTAACAATTTCATACTTATTACAATTAAGTATTAATTTATAAAAATAAATGTAAAAAAATTTTAATATTTTATATAGTTTTTATCATTCTAAGAAAGCGTGCATAAATAATAAATGACAAGTTTTAATTAACAGAGAGAGTATTTATTTTTCGGTGAATATTTCAAACAAAAAATCATTCAATAGCCTTGTCCATGTAGTCTCCTTTTAGGTAGTTTAAATACTTGGTATCCAAGTGGATTGTACTGTATTAATATTTAATAGTTTTATGTTTTAACTACTTGTTGGTGATTGTGTTACATTTGATTGGAAATTAGAATCATATTTTTATTTATTAATATGAACATATAGTTTGTATATGAAATCATCATTTCTAAAGTTTGTATTATTTTTCATTCATATTATTTAAAATTATATTTTTTTATTATATTAATATATTGCATAATCAGTATTTTATTAATTTATAAAAAAATGTGTCATTCAGCATAAGTAAGTCTTATTCCATCTTTGCCTCCTTGTCATGAAATTTATAAATTCAATTCCCTTTTAAACTAGTTAGTGTCCTAGGGGATTGTTTATAGGTCGATTTGCGAAAATAAACCAAATCGGTGTTCTGTTTGCAAACATATACCCGTTTAGTGATAATAGCATAAATAGGATAGTTGTGTCATTTTTGCTAAAAAAGAGATCATTTTACCTTTAAATTTAAATGTAAAAATCTTTAAAATGAGTATTTTGAATTAAAAGAAAAGTTAAAAAATAAAATATTTATTAAAATAATGGCTTTATTATATTTTTCAAAAATAATAAAACTAATAGGAATAAAAATATTGACTTGGTAAGAGATCAGAAAAGGAATGTCAATACGTGTGTCATAACACCATAAAGTTGTCATTTTGATACGATGAATGTTGATGACAAAGTCGAACATTAATATTGACAGGATGAAAGCAATAATATATAAGGAAGAGAGACCAAAGATACAATTTTATCCAAAATCATAACTACTAAATTATTAAGCCTAATTAGAAGAGGCATGTCAATACGTGTGCCAACACACTATAACATTTTCACTTTGACAGGATGAATGTCCATGGTGACAAGGTTGATTATTTACTTTGATAGGACAAAAGCAATAATCAGGAAAAGAGACTAAAGATACGATTTTATCCTAAAACATAAGTAATTGATTATTAATTGTAAATAGAAAAGGAATGTCAATACGTGTGTATACGCACCATAGCATTTTCTGGTTGACAGGATGAATGACATTAATGACAAAGTTGAGTACATACATTGATAGGATGAATGTCAATGATTGGGGAGATATAGACTACAGATACAATTTTTATCCTAAATCACATCTACTAGATTATTAATCATAATTATAAAAGCAATACGATGGCGTAGGGTAAGGGCGGCGACACCAATGAATCGACACAAGGTGAGAGGATAAGAGTGATGTCATCAGAGGGTGAGGGCGACGAGACGGAGAGGGAGGGTGATCGAGGGCAGTCGTCGATAGGGCAATACGAGGCCAATGAATCGACACAACGTTGGAGGGTGAGGCCGATTGCGCCGGAGGGTGAGGGAGATGGCCCCGGACTGTGTGGGCGACGAATCGGAGGTTGAGGTTGGGCTGGGGCTGCGTGGAGGGTTGGGTGTTAGGGATTGAGGGTTAGGGATGCTTTGTTTTGATTTTTGTACGTTTTTAAATTTGAATCGGAAATTTCGCCTGGTACCCATGAGGTATTAGCTTTTTCACCTAGTGTACAAAAGTTTCACCTATTTCACCCGGTACCCCTTAGTTTTATAGCAATTTCACATGGTGCCCTTGTAAAGTTAAAAGATAACAGAACTAGCAACTCCGTTAGCTTTGAATTAAATAATAACAATAAAAGTGAAAAGTTAAGCAACTCCTTCATTGTCTTCAAATCCGCCTTCTGAGGCTTCCGGTTTCTTCCCCAATTGCTGATGTGAATGACAATTAGGGAAAATGGAGTTATTAATCTCTTTAATTTCACATGCTTTCACTTGCTCACCTTGTAACCTATCTACTCCCTCCACAGGCTCTTGTTCTTATTCTTCTTCTTCTTCCAATATAATTTCTTTTCCTCTTTCAATTGCACTTCTATCTGATCAGCTCCAACTCCAGGTTTAGGTCCAAACCTAGAACAAGAAGCAACAACTTCAATGGAGAGTTTGCCCTGGTTGAGGAGCGACGAGGGCGTGGTACGCACCCTAATGTCGACATGTCGCACGGTTTTCGTTGCGGCTTGAAAATGCCGGGGAATCCAAATGAGACTTTGTACTTCTGGACTTAATATGTTAGAGCTTCGACAGAAATGACCTCAATCGAGTTCGAAATGTCGGCCTCTCGCCAAAAGCATTTCCATTCGTAGCGGCGGAGCCTCGGAAGATGGATTTTGAAGCATAGGAGGGGAATTTGTGGCAGCCTGGGGGAGCATCAGCGGAGGAAGAAGAGGTTTGATGGAGAACGGAGAGATGCTCCAAGAGGCAGCAAGGGCAAAAGCCGATGAAGTGCTTATCAGGATGGTGGTCACAGTTGGTGGAGATGAGGTGTGGTTGGGGTGGCTGAGGCGGCGGTAGAATAGAACCTGCTCTTCCAACGGGCATCATGTTTTCATTTTAATTCTTTTTATTTATTTTATTATTTAATATAATTTAAATATAAAATAAAAAAGATAAATACTAAAAAGATTTTACCTTTTTTATTTTATGATATTTTCGGGTGGTGGGGTAGTTTTGCTAATTAAATAGGGTATTTTTACAAAGTTTCATATGTGAGTGCAATTGTTTTTAAAAGTAGGTATTTTTGCAACTTGATTATGAAAATAAGGTATTTAATACTAATTCTCCTTGTTTATAATAGTTTTCACAATATGATTATGTTTATTGTGTATTATATTAATAAATCTGGGCAATAATTAAGAAGATCAACGAATGAGATTAAAAATAACTTTTCATTATTCAGTGGTGCTGAGTGATTATTTGTTGGAATGAAATTATTTGATGGTACATGATGATTATTCGTTGAAATTTACACTTTATATATATAAATAAATAATTGCATTGTCACTGACAAATAATTATGTGTAAATAAATGAATAATTATGATATAATAAATGAATAATTTATATTATTTAAAATTAATTTTCCTTTATTTAATCATATGAATGTATTATATTATCATTATTTTATTAATTTTATAAAGAATGTGTCATTGCGTGGGAACTACATTAGCATCTACTCAGTTATCTAGATTATTCAAAATTCAAAACCCTTTTCTCAGCGTTGTTTCTCCCATAAATAGAAACTTTGTTGTAGTCTCCAAGTGAATTCAATCCCCTCTCAAATAGATTTAACCACTTGGATATCAAGTGGATTGCTTTTAATAGTTTTAACTACTTGTTGGCCGCCGTGGTAGCTCGAAATTATTTTGACAAATATTGAAGCCACTTGATGGCTAATTTTTTTAATAATATGATAGTGACTTTTCCAAAGGGATGGTGACATGGGAAAATTTTGCATATATTTATGATAAAAGTTTAAAAAAAATCGGTTATTTTTTTGCACCATTCTTTCAATGTCTCTACTATTTAGAACATCATTAAAAAGATTTTTCTTACACTAAGCAAGTGTCATATTTGTTAAAAAGTAGATATTTGATATAAATTACAGATAGTTCACTAATATGAAAATTATTGCGTACATTCAAATATTAATTTGGGCTTATTACAATTTGAACTTATTTCCCTTGAACTAAGGAGATATTTATAGGATTTTTGGAAAGTACGTTTTTTCTTAGAAGTTTCTCTTAAATGTAGTTTTCTCTTAAATACTTTTGAAGTTTGCAATATAGAGGATGGCAAAGAAAGCTTAGGTTTGCAACATGAAATACGTTGGTAGTATCTCTGAATTTGAGCAATAAACTTGCAAATGTTCTTTGATAACTCTCAATCCCTATAAATGAATAAATTAGTGAGGAATATCAACATCTATTAAAGAGAGAGATGAAAGGTTCTCTAGGAAACAAGATTTCCTATGTTAGAAAATGAGTGGAAAAGAAGTGCTGAGACCTAAGAAATATCCAATGTATGAAAATATATTTTTTAACTTGTTGAAAAATGCCAAGTGAATGGGTATGTAATTTGAAGGAAAAATTGTATAAACGAAAAAAGCTTTAACAAACAAAGATGTGATAATTTATATATTTCTAACGTCCATATGACGAATTTGGTCGGAAAATATGAGAGAGTTATTTTTTTTATTAATATGGTGATAATTTATATATGAAATCATAATTTCGAAAGTCCACATTATTTTTAATTCAAAGCCGATACTTCATATTTGTTTTTAGTATCATTTTTCCAATTTTAAAATGGAGTGAATGAGAGTGAAAAGATATTTATATTTGTATTATGAATATAGAGTACAATACACACACACATGAAAGGGATACAACGGTTAAAGATGTTTATATCATCTTTTAAATGGACACAAGCCGAAAAAAGGCGTGTGTTTTGTTTCATACGAGACCACTTTTCGAAATTTGAGAAGACGAACCAACCGACTCTATTTCAGTTTTGGATTGAAATTGAACTATAGAGAATGCATTTATTATTGTAGATATGATTCAAACTTCGTCAATAATCATAATAAATGAATTGCCCAACCTCAATACCAACTCTATGATGGCAATAGTCCATATACGTAGTGTTTAATAAATACCATCTACCTACTTTTACTCAAGACCATAGTTCCATAAGCTTATATATACAACATTTCTGATGGTTTCATAACATCCCCATTCATCAATTACTCATAACAACATGATCACATACATATCACCTTCCACAAATTACCCCCTCCTTTGTTCCTTTCTTCACCTACTCATCTTTGTTTCCACCATCACCGCTCATCCCAATGTCATTTGCATAGAGCAGGAGAAACATATCCTCCTCGACTTCAAGCTTAGCTTTGTCGCGGATCCTGATGGGCTTCTCTCTAATTGGAGGATCAACAATGTTGACTGTTGTGCTTGGGAAGGAGTTAGATGTGACTTCTCCAATGGACATGTGATTTCACTCAATTTATATCGCTTAACAAGCAACAAGCTTCGACCTTCCTTGCTTGAATTGCGACATCTAACATCCTTGGTTCTCGGCGGGAATCAATTTCCTATGAGAATCCCAAAGTTCATAGGCTCTCTTACTAAATTGGTCATTCTTGATCTTTCAGATTCTGGATTCTTCGGCGAGATTCCTCCTCAGCTCGGCAATCTCTCTAACTTGGAATCTCTTTATCTCGGCGATTCAAATGTCTTGCATTCTGACAACTTGCATTGGCTATCTCGTCTTTCTTCCATAGTAATTCTTGATTTGAGTTATATAAACTTGAGCAATGCCATAGATTGGGCTTCTACCCTCCATATGTTACCCAATTTATCTCATTTCTATTGTCAATCTTGCTCCCTTCCTACACCATACCTTTCATCTATTTCTCAAATCAATTTAGCCTCTCTCCGATCACTTGATTTATCCAACAACAATGTGTCTTCTTCCACTTTTTCTTGTTTGGTTCATGAAACTAACAACCTTCAAACCCTTTCTTTAGATTATATGAAACTAGAACATTTGAACATTCATGAATTCCTTGGAGCAGTGATCATGTCCAGATATTTCTTGTTAGACTTAAGCCTAGTTGGCAACAACCTCAACATCATACCTTCTGAACTCGCAATGTTTCCATCGTTGATGAGTTTGGATGTGTCCTTCAATAGAATAAGTGGAAGCCTTAGAGAAATTCACCAACATCTATCATCAAATCTAATAATCTTAGATGTTTCTTCAAACTTGTTAAATGGTAGCGTCACCTTAGATACACAACTTTCCAAATTTTCTAAACTAGATGTGTTGCGATTATCGGATAATAGTCTTCTCATACTCAAGTTTAGTAAGAGTTTAATGCCGCCATTCCAACTATCGACGTTATATTTGAGATCTTGTAAGGTTGGCCCTCGCTTCCCGAATTGGATTTTGACGCAAAAAAGATTGGATAGCCTTGACATTTCGAACTCCATGATATCTAGGGCTATTCCTGATGCGTTTTGGGTCTTATCCACCAACTTCTTTTATTTGAATCTTTCTTACAACAAAATCAGTTGCAAGTTACCAAATTTAGCTTTGACTCATCTTTATTATGCAAACATAGATTTGAGTTTTAATAGCTTTCGTGGTACTATTCCATTTTTCTTGTTCAGGAACATCTTAGATTTGTCAAATAATAAGTTCTCAAGTTTCCATCCTCTCCCACCTGGAGATCTATTGAATCATCGGATGGGATTTATACATCTCACTAGCAATCGCCTATCAGGCTCACTACCTAAGTGACTTTTTCAAATTGATTCCCTTTCTAGCCTCAATCTTGCAAACAACAACTTGTCAGGAACTCTTCCAATAGAGATAGGATCCTTAGGGCAACTCCGTGTACTACATTTGAGTAACAACAAGTTTTCAGGACAACTTCCTTTGTCGCGAATAACACATTTTCAGGAGTCGTGCCATCTTGGTTAGGAGAAAGCATGCCGGGCTTGATTTCTCTTAACTTGAGGTCAAATAATTTCTTCGGAGTGTTTCCTTCCACTTTGTGTCATCTCCAAGGTCTTCAGATATTAGACCTATCCGACAATGAAATATCAGGGTGTATTCCAGGATGTGTCTACAACTTCACTGCGATACCCATACATCAAAGCTTGAGCCTTAAACCTTTGGTTGAATATCAGTTCTATTATTCATATGAAAATGGACACTTTACACTCCTTGATCATGCATTAGTTGTATGGAAAGGCACACTGGTCAAATTGTATAAACGAAACATTGATCAACGCAATGTTATCAATCTCTCGGGCAATTTGTTGAGAGGTGAAATTCCCATTGGAGTGACTACTCTCAAGGAGTTAAGGTCTCTGGATTTATCGAGGAACGACTTGAATGGGAGCATTCCTGATAAGATTGGTCAGTTGAGGTCCCTAGAGGTTCTTAAATTATCATCAAATAGACTTCCTGGAGAAATTCCACAGAGTCTAGTTGATTTAACCTTTTTGAACACACTGAACCTATCAAACAACAACCTATCCGGTCGAATTCCCAGTAGCACTCAGTTGCAAAGCTTTGATCCTTCTTCATTTGCCGAAAATATGAAGTTGTGCGGCAAGCCACTCCTGACCATGTGTCCTGGAGATGAAGATAATGGTGAAATACAACCTGTTTCTGAAGAGGAAGATGATGAATCATTCGATATACAAGCGTTCTTGGCTACTTTGGGGATGGGATTCACCGCCAGTTTCACAGGAGTCCTTGGGATATTGCACTTCAACCGAAAATGGAGAGTCGCCTTCTTCAAGTTTGCAGATAACATGGCTCTTAGGATCCTTGTGGAGACATCTTTGCTCCCATCAAAAATCAAAAGGAGCCTTTGTTTTACAAATTAAGGTATCTAAAGCGCATTTAATTTGTTATACCATAATATCTCATCGATGAATTTTGCCTACAAATTGCTAAAATAATTAATCAAGTTCATATGTATATCTTTTGATAGGCAAATGGATCGGAGGAGCAAATTCACTTCGTTTATAATGTAAACCAAATAATTCAATGGAGCAACAGTTGTGTTCAATCCACTTTTGTATCTTTTGGATGATGTAAACCAAATAATTTAATTAGCAAGTATATAAATGGGTAAAATGTAGCACCTGGCTTTGTCACCTTGATGATGTTTTTTTTTTCACTCTTTTAATACCAAATGTAGTATCTAGTTTTGTCATATTCATAATGTTTTTTTTCCACTCTTATAATGCAAACCTTGATGATGCCTAAAGACATTATCAAAAGGAAAATTTGTAGATATACCCTATTTATATATAAAAAAAGCTTACAACAATACCCCTAATTTCAACAAATTGCAAGGGGGCTGAATATGCAATACTTGGACTCGTTAGACTCGAATAACAACCCGAGGTAGTTTGCAAAATGTCCATATTTTGTGCCTTAATTTGCATTACGTCCACCCTCTTGATTTAATTAGCAAAATGTCCATCCCGATTTAATTAACAAAATGTTCACTCCCCATGTGCCCCCTTGCCCCTGCCCATGGCACCCCCCAATGTGCCCCCCTTCCCGTGTCATTTTGTTTCTTCGCACCAACACTTTTTTTTCCGTGTCAGCACTTTTTGTTGTGCAAATATAACTTTATGTTGTGCACATATAACATTATGTTGTGCAAATATAACTTTATGTTGTGCAAATATAACATTATGTTGTGCAAATATAACTTTATATTGTGCAAATATAACATTTTGTTGTACAAATATAACTTTATGTTGTGAACATATAACATTATATTGTGCAAATATAACTTTATGTTGTGCAAATTCATATATTCGAAACAAAACACAAGTTCAATTACAAACCAGAACAAATTCGAAACTAGAAAGAAGAACCAGCACAAAGTCAAAACTTGGAAGCAACCTCTAGCTGACTTGAAAATCCAGGCCTTATCAATGCTGGCTATATTAGTGAATTCCAAAAGTAATTTAGATAGTGAAGCATATTCTTCCTCATTTCAATCCACTCCCACAGACACTTCTTTCGAACACACATCTCCAGTTCTATCCATGGTAGAGAAGACCAAAAATCTTTTATTGGAAATAAAAAATTTCAATGTCAAGGCAACAAACTATTAAGAAAGAAAACTAAACTACAAGCACGATAATTTTATATGCATAGAAAGAGCATAATCCAACATTCTAAAGCAGTGCCCGAGAAGAGGGGAAAGCAAGTTGGAAAAAAGGCCTTATGTAAAAAATAACATAAATTTGAGAGAGCAAAAAAAAAAAAAATCCTTACATAGGTGCTCCATTTTTGTCATAATGAACAACATGGCGTTTCAACTCTCCAATTTCAGAGAAAAGCTCTTGCGTTCCAAGCCAAGTTTCAGGTCCACTGAAAACCAGATGTTTATTACTCCCTCCGTTCGTAAATATAAGTCCATTGTTTTTTGCACGCTTTTTAAGGAGTTCAAAACTATATAAAATAATATTTTTTTCTTAATTTTTTTACATAGTCTTATATATTACTAATAAGTATATAGTTATGTAAAAAATTTAATAAAAAATTATTATTTATAGTTTTGAACTCCTTAAAAAGCGTGCCAAAAAAGTCAATGGACTTATATTTTCGAACGAAGGTAGTATCTTGTAATTAAAAAACAACGGATCAAGGAGTAACCTTATATCATCATTGTTGACTCGAAAATCTAAGTTTGACAACTGCAACTTTGTGCCACTTTCTAGTCGAGTTATTCCTGAAGCTGCAAGGTTGTCCTCGATCAAATCATGCTTCCATGGGATATTTGTGGATTTGTGAAAAGGCTGGAGATGCAATAGGCAAAAGAGAACCCAGAGATGGAAAACTATGAATCAACATGACTCACTATTTCTTAAGGGGTCAATGAGAGATCAATGCACATACTATAAAATGCAAAAAAAAAAAGACTAAAATATCATGATCTAAATATATGCAGAAGCCTGGATAAGCCATCAACTACTTTCCAAGGAACAATAAGATTTGTAAGTAGGAAGTAGAGCCCCACTTTGAGATTTGGCACTGCTTACATCCAATTCAATATTTTTGAAGTGAATTGCTCAAAAGTTACTCAGACAGAAGGCAATAACAAAGTAACTCTGTGTCAAATCAGAACCAACATGAAAGAAGCCCACTTGATGCATCAAAAATTGTCCTCACACTTGGTTTTGATCACCCAACACATAATATGGAGTATATTTAACCCCTATTTGACTAGATATCATGTTGCTATCGACACTCTCAACTCAAAATGGCAACACTAAGCTCCTTCCTATGCAGCCAAAAAGCATATAATACTCCAACAATAACACTTGTAGAAAGATCATCGAAATTCCCCTCAAAATAAACCAGGTAATAAAATGTCGTGTACTAAAGGCATTTGACAACAGTAAGTGCTTTAAGATGCATGCAACACAGAGCTTCTCCATGAACAGATTTCTTGGATCGAGCTTCCCAATTTACAGGTTTCTTAGAGCCTCTCCTTTCAACCCTTCATGGTAACATTGGCCTTCGCTTCGTTATAAATTGGACTCGGACAAGCATTTAAGTTTCTCAAACATTATTGAATGAAACACATCCAGAGTTTGAAGCTTGCTGATAACTCCACTCTCTTGATGAAAATCGGAACTGTTTTCAAAGGCTTTGACACAAAGCTTGTGTCAAAGGTCTTGAAGCCAAACCTGTATTGATGAAATTCAAAACCTGTATTTTTAGTTATTGTCTTATATATATTATCTATGTATGGTTTCCGAATATTATTATACATATGTTATACTAACCATACAGTAAAGATTTCGAAGAAATCTCCTTCCTTAAAGCTGAAAGATATGAAGATCAAATCAGGTGGATGGTGGCTTCGCAGTTTCCCAAAATAGATGATTGCGAAGATCCTTCCTAAGACATGATCTCAAGTAGCCGTTGGGTGAAGATTCTTGGTGCCGATTTGATCAAGAATAAAAGGAGATGAAGAAGAAAGAAGAAAGAGGGAGTTGAACACTGACGATCATTGAACTACATCGCACACTCAGTACTCAAGTCAAACTTTCTTCTACGTGTACTCTCTGCTAGGTGTTAAGTGTTTTATCTTTTGCTTCAAAGTATTTGAGAGTTACACAGTGAGCTTATAGGATATATTCTGAGAGAGTGTTATACTCGAGAGTTTATAACTCAGGAAGTGTGCACTGGGTTATTGATTCACGAGTGTAAGAGGATTGTACTAGATAGCTGAGAGAGGTGGGGCTCTTCTAGATTGGTCTAGGACTTCAAGGGAACGAGAGTTGACTAGATTGTAATTGTATAGGAGAGAGGCTTCTCGGTGAGCTATTAGGATCCTAAGTTTTGTGAATCAATAAAGCCTGTTGAATCCTAGGGTTGTGGAAGAACCCTAGGCGGGGACTAAGCCTTAAAGGAGCAGAACCTCGTTAACAATTCATCGTGTTCTTTACTTATTGCTTTACCATTATTTCCGCACTTGTTTTGAATTGTATAACTTTGTTGTACTTCAGGTATCCCAATCGAAAGAATTGAGTTTACTCCCAGAGGTTTGGAAAGCGTTTCAAAAGTCTTGAGATTGTCAGCGAAAAGTTGGCATACTCTATTCAACCCCCCTTCTAGAGTATCTTTATTATACTTTGTTATACATTATCGAACCTTCAGTTGGTATCAGAGCCTTACTCACTGCTTTTGATCTAACAATCTTGTGAGTTTTGATCATGTCTGGTGAAGCAAGCGGAGGATTTGCACAAGGGAGGTCTACCAATAGACCACCGCTCTTTGTGGGAAACAACTTTGTCAACTGGAGGTCCTTGATGAAAATGTTCATTATAGATCAAGATCTGGAACTTTGGAACATTATAGAGAATGGTCCAAAGATTCCTGAGAAAGAAGGACCAAATGGAAGCAGAGTCGCGAAGACTGAGGACAAATACATCCAAGCGGATCTTGAACTCGTTTCCAAGAACTATAAGGCCATTAACTTACTATATTGTGGTCTTAGTACTGATGAGTTTAATCGTATTTCATCTTGTAGGTCAGCTAAAGAGATTTGGGACAAGTTAGTTGTCACCTACGAAGGAACCAATCAAGTGAAGGACACCAAGATCAGTATCTTCCTTCGAAAGTATGAACTTTTCAAAATGAAGCCTGATGAGTCTATCAAGGCCATGTTCACACGATTCACGGAAATCACGAACAGCCTTGACTCTCTCGGCAAGAGCTTTGAAAATGTTGAGAAAGTAAGAAAGATATTGAGGTGCCTCCCAAAAGACAAATGGGGCCCTAAAGTGACAGCCATAGAGGAAGCCCAAAATCTCACCACTCTACCCCTTGATGACTTGCTTAGGAAATTGATCACACATGAGATGATTCTCAATGAAGACGATGGAGAAATCCCAACAAGCACTAAGAACTTGGCACTCAAGTCTAAGAAGGATGAGCCCAAAGATGTGTCTGATTCTGAAGATGAGGATGATGATGAGGATGATCCCTTTGCTCTCATTACAAGAGGTCTTTCTCGAATCCTCAAGATGAAGAAGCAATTCAACAACAAAGATGGATCAGAGTCTTCTAAATTTTGAGGTAAGTCTCAATACAACAAATATGACAAGAAGACTAAACCTTTGTCTTGTTTTGAATGTGGTGAAACAGACCATCTAGTGAAAAATTGCCCTCAAAAGAAGAAGAGCCAGTTCAAGAAAGGTGATAGATGGAAAAAGAAAGACATGGTGGCAGCTTGGAGTGATTCTGACTCAGGTGACTCAGATTCAGATGATGAGAAGGCCAACATTTGTCTCATGGCCTCAGGAGATGAATCCCACGATGAGCAACTTGAGGTAACTGTAAGAGAACTTATGGCAAGTCCAAAAGAGGTACTATCGGAATTCCTTTCTAATATGATTGCCAATGAAGAGAAGCTTATTGCCCAAACCAACACTCTTATTAAGAAAACCGTGGACCAGGAAAGAACTATTGAGGAACTGTCAATGAGGATCAAAAGTCTTGAAACCTCTTATTCGGGTCTTGACATTAAAGTCAAGACTCTTGACTCAGAGAAATCTGAACTCAAGCAAGATCTCTCGTCTCTAAGAAGTGACCATCATGACTTAGAGAGCGAGAAGATCTCCCTGAATAAGAAGATTCAAGACCAGCAGACAACCCTCATTAGTTTTACCAAGTCCAAGGGCACTCTTGATAGGATGTTGGGTGAGCAACAAAGTTCTCTAAATAGAAGTGGTATTGGTTACAACCCGAGGTTTTTAAAGAAGCAACACATTACCACTTTTGTAAAGGCAAAAGGAAGCAGAACCTCTCCTATATGTCACCACTGTGCAAGCAAGGGACATGTAAGAGAGACCTGCCCCTATAGAAGAAAGGATCCTCATATTATTCGCAATACGTTTCCTGTTTACTTGAGAAAAGAACGGATAACGCAAGTTTGGGTCCCCAAAGGAACTATTTTACCAAATATGGTTTATCCCAATAAAGGATCTAAATTTGCTTATTGGTCTAGCCACAAAGGTTGATTTTTGTTTTGCAGGAGATCACCAAGGTGAAAGAGCAAAAATGGATTATTGATAGTGGATGCTCTAGACATATGAGTGGGAAGAGGTCTCTCTTCCATGAACTGAAGAAGCAATCCACTGGAACAATCACTCTTGGTGACAAAGGAAAGTGTGACATCGTTGGTATCGATAGTGTTGGGAGTGATCCTAACCATAGTATTAAAAATGTTTACCTTGTTGATGGTTTGAAGTATAATTTGCTTAGTGTTTCTCAACTATGTGATAATGGTAATGATGTTGGATTTAACAAGAAAAGATGTTTAGTGCGCAGAGAAGATACAGGTGAAATAGTTCTAATTGCCTATCGTTATAACAACATCTATGCCGTGAATGCTGAGCAAGTGGCACAAGGAAGCTTAACCTGCCTAAAGGCTTTGACGGACGATCCAAAGTTCTGGCACAGGAGACTCGGTCATGTAAGCCCACATACACTACAAAAGCTTGTGTCCAAAGGGCTTGTAAGAGGACTACCTAAGATGGACTTCAAAGGTATTGAGATGTGTAAAGCATGCACACGAGGTAAACAAACACGCAGCTCTTTCAAACCCAAAAAGGTTGTAAGTACTTCTAGACCCCTTGAACTTTTACATATGGATTTATGTGGTCCTATGCGAGTCAAATCTCCCAATGGTAAAAAGTACATGCTTGTTGTTGTTGATGATTTTTCGAGATATACTTGGGTTGCATTTTTAAAAGAAAAATCAGAGGCTTTATTTGAGTTTTCAAAACTTTGTAAGGAGTTGCAAACTTTAAGAAACGAGCCCATAGTGTCAATTCGAAGTGATCATGGTAGGGAGTTTGATCAACTTCAGTTTGATTTGTTTTGTGCTAAATATGGCATCTACCATAATTTTTCTGCTCCTAGGATACCTCAACAGAATGGGGTTGTGGAACGAAAGAACCGCACCCTAGAGGACATTGCCAGGACTATGCTTTTAGAAAATGCACTACCTAAAACCTATTGGGCTTAAGCTGTTAACACAGCTAACTATATTTTGAATCGCTGTCTTATTCGTTCCATCTTAAAGAAAACTCCTTATGAACTTTTCAAAGGCCGCAAACCCCTTATATCGTATTTCAAACCCTTTGGCTGTACTTGTTTTGTTCATAACAATGGAAAAGATAACCTTGGGAAATTTGATGCGCGTAGTGATGAAGGTATATTTCTTGGCTACTCCACAAGTAGCAAAGCATATAGAATCTTCAACAAAAGGACCAAGATGGTTGAGGAAGTATTCATGTTATATTTGATGAATGCAATGACGGTTCTTTAAGTGAAAGTGTTGCAGATTTAGATCTTAACAGCCATACAGAGAATGAGGATGGTGATGATATTGCTACTAAGAACACAAAGAAGAGGAACATGCAGGATCAGATTCTCAACACTGAGGAGTTGGCTCAAGGTCTTGAAGCTCAGTCCAAAGCTATTGAGACGTCGGATACTGCAGTAACTGAGCACAATGTATCCATGGAGTCAGATGGACCTCAAACAAATCCTGTTGATATGACGAACCAGGGAGCTGAGACTAGCAAGAGAAAGTTCAAATACTCCTCGTCACACCCATTACAGGATATCATCTCTGACCCTACATCTAGTGTTCAAACTCGTTCTAAACTTAAAAATCTCTGTGCTTTTCACGCTTTTGTTTCACTTGTAGAACCAAAGAAGGTGGATGAGGCCCTTCAAGAGCCAGACTGGATCATTGCTATGCAAAGTGAGCTTAACGAATTTGAAAGGAACAAAGTCTGGACCTTGAAGCCTAGGCCAAAGCATCAATCAGTCATTGGCACACGTTGGGTATTTCGAAACAAGCTAGATGAGAATGGTAAGGTCGTGAGGAACAAAGCAAGGCTTGTTGCTCAAGGCTACAATCAAGAGGAAGGTATAGACCACGAGGAGACTTTTGCTCCCGTAGCTAGGCTTGAAGCCATTCGCATTTTATTAGAATTTGCATCTTTTATGGGCATAAAATTATATCAAATGGATGTCAAGTGTGCATTTCTTAATGGTTTTTTAGAAGATGAAGTTTATGTGGATCAACCCCCAGGTTTTGAAAGTTTGGAATTTCCTAATCATGTTTACAAACTAGACAAAGCGCTATATGGTTTGAAACAAGCCCCAAGAGCTTGGTATGAGCGCTTGTCAAAATATCTTTTAGAAAATGATTTTAAAAGGGGGTTGATCGACAAAACTCTTTTCATCAAGACCAAAGGAAAGGACCTATTGGTTATCCAAATATATGTTGATGATATATTGTTTGGTGCTACTAACACATCTTTGTGCAAGGAATTTTCCGATATAATGTGCAGTGAATTTGAGATGAGCTTAATGGGAGAACTCAACTTCTTTTTGGGGTTGCAAGTTCATCAATCTAAGAGAGGAATCTTTCTCAACCAAAGCAAGTATACTAAGGATCTCTTGAAGAAGTTTAAGATGGATCAATCTAAAGCAGCCAAGACACCCATCAGCTCAACCTTGTCCTTAGATCAAGACAAGAACGGGAAGAGTGTCAATCAAAAGGAGTATCGAGGGATGATTGGATCTTTATTATATCTTACTGCTAGTAGACCTGACATCATGTTTAGTGTTTGCATGTGTGCTAGATTTCAACCTGACCCTAAAGAGTCTCACCTCGTGGCTGTGAAGAGGATCTTTCGATATCTATATGGCACGAAGGAGCTTGGCTTGTGGTACCCAAAGCAAAGAGATTTTACACTAATTGGTTATTCTGATGCAGACTTTGTAGGCTATAAGGTGGATAGGAAGAGCACGTCGGGATGTTGCCAATTCTTAGGGGCATCCTTGATTAGTTGGCACTCAAAGAAACAAAACTCAGTTGCTCTTTCCACTGCCGAAGCTGAATACATAGCCGCTAGAGCATGCTACTCCCAAATCCTTTGGATTGCTCAACAAATGAGAGATCTTGGCATCGACCTCAAAAACATTCCCATTAAGTGTGACAAAACAAGTGCCATCTCCATTACAAAGAATCCCGTTCAGCATTCAAGGACCAAACATATTGATGTGAGACATCATTTCATTAGAGACCATGTCGAAAAAGGTGATGTGTCAATATCATTTATATCAACTGATTATCAATGGGCTGACATTTTTACTAAGCCTTTGGCAGAGGACAGGTTCACCTTCATTAGACGTGAAATCGGAATGCTTAACAGAGATGCACTTTCGTAGGGGGAGCTTTCCCTTTATGAAAGAAAACTTCTACTCAGTGTCAAGACCTTTGAACCTCATTTCAAAGGTTGTGAACTGAACAGTAGAGCACATATAACAGATCATATATTTGGTTGGTATCTTTTTAGATATTTGATCAAATATTTTTTAAAGGAAGTTTAAATATCTTTACTTCATTGTTACCTTCAGAAAAATCTTTTCATTGCATGTTATCCGATTATATTTTTATTTGTGGAAATTTTTTAAAATCGGATAAACATCTTTCCTTAACCATTAAGATTCAAACGGCTCTTTGTTCAAATTTTGAAATTGTTTTGGTAAAACTGATTTTGAAAATATGGCAGTGATATGATGAGTTAGAGTTATTACCTTGGAAACTACCACCTTGTCCCATCAACTTACCTCACCCGCTCCCTTTTTAAACCACACAATCTTTACCCCCTGATATGGGGTTAGCCGTAGGGTGGCCCGATCTTCGACAATCAAGACTAAAAGACAAGAACGGAAGCAAAGACTCAAGAATAAGAACAAGACTCGAAAATTCAGTGACTCTAAACTCAATAAAACAACGAAATAAAGACCGATAGAAGGATGATTTGAACTAAGGTAGAACGAGATAAAGACCCCAGGCCTCCTAAGAGGGTAGGAACCAAGTATCAACGACTACAAAGCCCGCCTCTACAACCTTACACAACCAAGCGGACAACTTGGAGGCACAAGGAGGGGACTTGTGATTACCTGGATCACCAAGCTCTCGCGAGATTGACGAACTCAAAGCAAACCAAGAAAGATCTATAACCAATTTGCAATCGATGAGCAACGCTTCGAATCGATTGACTTCCTCACACTTCTGTTTCACACAAAGGCTGAAATTTTCATAAAATTGAACGTATCTTTCAACAAAGGAGATCAGCCGCCTATATTAAACCCTAATATGGGTTGTTGGGCTGAAATTAATAAAAAGAAACACTTAAAATAAATTAATAAAAATACCCCTAAAGTTTCCTAAAATAACTTAAGTAGAAAAGTTACTAAAGTAGGAAATAAAACAAGGTTCCCACACTTAGAATATTTCGGCCCTAGCATGTGCCTAAGATGGTTCGACAATCTTGATCCCAATGCACATGTAGGTCTTCAATGTAGGCTCGGGGAGTTGAACCGTGATCGAGAATAAGGCATGACTCACAAACAAGAATGAGTCTCTCTACAACTTCTTGGCTCGGGCCCGAGTCATAGGTCCGTCTCCTAAAATGATCGGCGTGTCCGGAGGTGTAGAAGATGGTCCCGCATCAACCTCCCCTTCTTGGAAAGGATTCGACCACGAATCCAAGTCCTCGTCCATGGCTAAGTAAGGAATGAGATCCGCGATGTTGAAGGTAGCACTCACGCCATATGTTCCAGGAAGCTCCAGCTTGTAGGCATTGTCGCCCACCTTCTCCAGAACTTTGAAAGGTCCATCTCCTCGCGGTGCAAGCTTGCTCTTCCGCTCGTTGGGAAACCTCTCCTTCCTCAGGTGCACCCACACAAGATCCCCTGGCTGGAATGTCACCAATCTGCGGCCCTTGTTGGCCTTATTGGCATTGTACTCAGCCTTCCGCATGAGCTGCTGACGCGTCGGTTCATGTAGCTCCTTGACGAACTCAACATGCTTACCTGCGTCAAAAGACTCATTCTCTCTCATAGGATATGGAGTAAGATCAAAAGGGGTTGGTGGATTAACACCATATACACATTCAAAAGGAGTTATCTTAGTTGAGGAATGCATTGTCCTATTGTAAGCAAACTCCACATGAGGTAGGTCTTCTTCCCAAAGCTTCAAATTTTTCCTTAAAATGGCTCTAAGGATAGTGGTTAAGGTCCTATTGGTCACCTCAGTTTGGCCATCTATTTGGGGGTGACTAGAGGTAGAGAATAACAATCTAGTTCCCAATTTATTCCATAAAGTCCGCAAAAAAATGACTAAGAAACTTAACAACCCTATCACTCACAATTGTCTTAGGCACACCATGCAACCTAACTACCTCTTTAAAGAACAAATTCGTAACATTTGTAGCATCATCAGTCTTATGACATGCTATAAAGTGAGCCATCTTAGAAAACCTATCTACCACCACAAAAATAGAATCCCTCCCCTTCTTAGTTCGAGGTAACCCAACAATAAAGTCCATAGAAATATCTTCCCAAGGGGCAGAGGGAATCGACAATGGGGTATACAAACCATGGGGCATGAGCTTAGACTTGGCCTTTAGGCAATCGATACACCTCTTAAAGCAATGTTCTACATCCCTAAGCATATGAGGCCAATAAAAGTGGGACCTAAGTGTATGGTAAGTCTTATCTCTCCAACAATGACCCATCAAACCTCCACAATGGGCTTTAGTCACTAATAGCAATCGAAGAGAACACCTAGGTATACACACTTGGTCTTTCCTAAATAAGAATCCATCAAAGATATAAAAATGGTCGGTAGGACCCTTATCTAGGAACGTTCGAAAAGCTTCCCCAAAATCAGCATCTTTCTCATACAATTCCTTAATGTATACAAAGCCTAAGACTCTAGAATCCAAAGTGGTCAAAAGGACATGTCTCCTAGATAAAGCGTCAGCAACCACATTGTCTTTCCCTTTCTTATACTTTATAACATAAGGAAATGTCTCAATAAATTCCATCCATCTACCATGTCTCCTATCAAGTTTATCTTGGCTCTTAAAATGTTTGAGAGATTCATGATCAGTCCTAAGTATAAACTCTCTAGGCCAAAGGTACTGGGACCATGTCTTAAGGACTCGAAACAATGCATAAAGTTCTTTGTCATACGTAGAGTAATTAAGACATGCACCTTTTAACTTCTCAGAAAAGAAGGCAATAGGCTTACCAGCCTGCATAAGCACGCCTCCAATGCCAACTCCGCTAGCGTTGCACTCCACCTCAAAGGGCCGAGTGAAGTCAGGGAGAGCCAGCAATGGCGCCTGAGTGAGCTTCTCCTTGAGTATGCAGAAGGCCTCCTCCTGAGCTGTGCCCCACTTGAACTCGCAGCACTTCTTTGTGAGCTCGGTGAGAGGGGCTGAGATGGTGCTGAAGTCGCGCACAAACCGCCGGTAGAAGCTCGCCAAACCTTGGAAGCTGCGCACATGGCCGATGGTGGTGGGTGTCCATTCGAGCTCACTACAAAACCAAGAAAAGACACTTGTTCATGACATAGTTCACATTTCTTCAAATTTGCATACAAGTGTTCTAATCTTAGAGTAGAAAGTACTTCCCTTAAATGTGCCTCATGTTCCTTAGGTGATTTACTATAGATAAGAATGTCATCAAAATATACAACAACAAATTTACCTATGAAATTTCTAAGCACATGATTAATTAATCTCATGAAAGTACTAGGAGCATTAGTCAAGCCAAAAGGAATAACCAACCATTCATAGAGTCCAAATTTAGTTTTGAAGGTTGTTTTCCACTCATCGCCTTCCATCATCCTAATCTGATGGTAGCCGCTTTTTAAATCAAATTTTAAAAAGATAGAAGAACCATGCAACTCATCTAAGCGGGGTATAGGATGGTGATATTTGACAGTAATGTTGTTAATTGCTCTACAGTCTACACACATTCTCCAAGAACCATCTTTCTTAGGCACTAACAACACAGGCACAACACATGGACTCAAGCTTTCCCGAATGTATCCCTTGTCCAACAGTTCCTGGACTTGGGATTGAACCTCTTGGGTCTCAGTGGGATTCATTCTATAAGCAGGCCTATTAGGCAAAGAAGCCCCTGGAATGAGATCAATTTGATGCTCAATTCCTCTAATAGGGGGAAGACCTGCTGGTATGTCCTCGGGGAAGACATCCTTATACTCTTCAATAAGAGATAGGATGCGAGGAGGGAGGGTAGCTCGAAGCTCCTCACTTAACATATTCAACCCTTTGCATAGGAGCATGAGGGTTGTTTCCCCATTCGCAAATTCATCTAAATATGCACTTTTGGAAGCCAAAAATACACTCTTAGGCCGAGTAGGGGTAGACACTTGGCTCGACTGAGCCTCCCTAACTAACTCACCTTTACTTACCTTCCGCTTCTCAATCTCGTCGGCCACCTCGGTTGGCGTCCTAGGCTTGAGAACTACATTCTTGCCCTGAAAAGTAAAGGAATATCTATTAGAAAAGCCATCATGCAAGACTTACGATCAAATTGCCAAGGACGTCCTAATAAAATATGACAGGCTTGCATAGGTACAATATCACATAACACATCATCTTCACAATGTCCTAGTTTGATATGCACTTTAACTTGCCTATTCACCTTTAAATTACCACAGTCATTCATCCAATGCAATCTATAAGGCCTAGGATGCTGAATAGTAGGAAGTTGTAATTTATCAATCATCTCTTGACTAGCTAAGTTACAACAACTTTCCCCATCAATGATCACATTAACAACCTTACCCTTAACTAAGCATCTAGTATGAAATAAGTTTTCACGTTGATTGTTATCAGAAGGTGCAGGAACAATAATTAAGACTCTCCTAACAATCAATGATTCACCATGTTCATAATCAATGCCATCATCATCTTCATCATAAGTAAGAAGGTTGAGATTCTGATCATTTTCATTAACAGGCTCTTCATGTTCATCACAAGAGTTTTCAGATTCATATTCACCTAAGTGATTAATCATGAGAGTCTTTTTATTGGGACAATTCTTCATAGTATGACCTCTACTCTGACATTTAAAGCATACAATGTCCCTAGATTTAGTAGTAGAGGGGTTAGGATTACTCCCTTTGGGGCCAGTAGATACCCCAGACGAATCTCGTCCAGTCCAAGGCGCCTTGGCCTTGTCGGGGGGCTGCTGGACTGTTCGGCCTTCCCCTTTCCCTTGGCCTTAGTTTGGCCGAGAGCTGTAGCCTCCTTCAGGCCGCCCTTGGGGCTGCTGTGGCCGGCTTTGGCGCCATGGTTGGGGCTGCCCACTCGTCATCCTTCCGCCTTGGTTCCTGTATCTAGCACCACGTTCAACTTTAATAGCCAAATGTAATAATTCAGTAGGAGTAGAGTAAGGAAAATAATCGATCTCATGAGCTAAGGCGGGATGCAAAATACGAAGAAACCTAGCATTTGTATCCTCATAGTGTTCCAGTATATTGGCTCTAGCCATGGTTTCTTGCATAAGGTTAAAGGTTTCCTCAACAGATTTGGTACCTTGTTTAAGGTTTTCTAGGCATTGCCTAAGCTCTCTAGCATAATGTTGAGGGACAAACCTACTTCTTATTAAAGCTTTCAATTGGTTCCAAGACGCGATAGGCGCATCAAGGGCTCTTCTTCTTTCCTTAATCAAACTATCCCACCAAATAAGAGCAAACCCTTGAAATTCTAAAGAAGCCAATTGTACTTTCTTAGGTTCAGAGAAATTGTGACAGTTCCAGATTTGTTCCATTTTAGTTTCCCAGTCTATATATGCATCTGGATCTGTCTTACCATCAAAAGAAGAAATTGTTACCTTGACCTTACCTATGCCGTCTTGATCATGATCTCTAGGCTCACGGTGTTGGTAACGTCCTCCTCTGTCGTTCCGCCTCGGGCGTTGCTCCCAATAGTCCTCATCTTGGAAGTCATCCTCACGCTCCGAATAGTAGAACTCCTCCTGGAAGCCACGACCTCTTCCTCTTCCTCGTCCTTGCCCCTGCGCATTAACAAATCCGTTATTTCTACCAAACCTCTCCCCTCGTGGAGAGTTGTGCTCCTCAAACAACAGATTAATTAAATTAGGGTTAGGATTAGGATTAGGATTTCGGACTTCCCTGTCATCATTAGGCGTATCGTCACGCCCGTGATTACCTTGACCACCAAGGTTATTAGAACCCGATGGTCTAGCCTCCAAAGCCGTCAACCTATCCATCATTGCCGCCAAGGTGGTGTTAAAAGTGTGCATAGTGGTGTTGAACACCGCGGCGGAGACGGTTGCGTCGGAATTGTTGTCATCGTTGCCATTGTTGGCATTGTTCCCGTTGTTACCCTGAATGTTAGACATTGCAAATAAAGACAAACATGGAACGATGTCAAGATTAGTAAAAGATAAACAACTCACAATGTGTTTCTCTCACACACTTCTCTCTAATTGGTTATTACAAGCTTGTTGGGGCAATCCGCTTTGGGCAAATCAACACTCAAGCAAGGACTTAACGATCAAAAGAGAGTAATCAAGAGAATGGACAAGAAACAAACAACCGAAAATCTCAACAGAAGAGAAGTATCGAGTCGAGACAAGGGGTATCGACTCGGTAGGGGGTGGTATCGACTCGGTAGGGGGTGGTACCGACTCGGTACTGGGTGGTATCGACTCGGTAGTGGGGTGTATCGACCAAAACACACTCGACAGACCCTGTATGGAGGCTGGGGGGTCGGTATGGGGTCGGTACGGGGTCGGTATGGGCACTGCAGAACTCGACACACTCGACAGAATCTGTACCGAGGCTGGGGGGGGGGGGTCGGTATGGGCACTGCAGGATTCGACACACTCGATAGAATCTGTACCGAGGCTGGGGGGTCGGTACGGGGTCGGTATGGGCACTGCAGGATTCGACACACTCGACAGAAGCTGTACCGAGGCTGGGGGGGTCGGTACGGGGTCGGTATGGACACTGCAGTACTCGACATACCAAAATATGAAAAGAAAATGAAGGAAAAGAAAGAAAAACTAGGATTTTTACCTCTTTTTGATTCAAACCCTTAGCAAGGACGTTGTGGTTGCAAGGTAGGGCTTAAAATTTTTTTTTTTTGTGTTTTGGGAGGTATGTGTTTGAGAATTTGAACTAGGGCTTTGAAATTTCACCAAAATCGGTCCTTGAAGCTTCTTGCACTAGACTCGACAATCCTCTTTTTTTTGAAGCTTACTTTTGCCCCTAGTGAATTTTATCCTCCTAGGTCAAAGCTTTGAATGTATTCTTTTTTTTTTGAATTTTTTTCGGACTCTTTTTTTTTTTTTACTAATGCAAGAAACTATCTATGAAATAAAAGGACTCTTGAAAATTTAAACTACGGTGAAAGAAAAATAAAATTTATGTAGCCCTAATGAAATATATAGAGGTGATGGCTTGGCTAATATGGTAAGTATATCTATCTAAGGTCTTTTTATAATCTATGATAGATGAAAGTGATTTAATCTATCAAAAATCAGCTTTTAATAAGGCAATAAAATAGATAAACAAAGATGTAATAAGATAGCCGAAGATAGGAAGCAAACTAGGGTTAGGGTTAGTTCCAAGGGTGCCGATTAGGGTTTGCTTGAGCCAAGGATGTCGGCTGCAGTCAATGGTGACACCGGCTCCAAGGAATGATGTAGGTCACGGCTAGGCTGTGTTTAGGCTAGTAGCAACCACAACAATCACAAACAAAGGTTAATGCAATCAAATTTAAAAATTCAAGAAGTAAAATCAAGAACAAAGAGACTCTATTTTTTTTTTGTAGTGTTTCGGACTGTTTTTTTATGGTTTAGGGAAACAAAAGACAGAACTTTTGATGTCGGAAACCTAAGCTCTGATGCCAATTTGATACGGGGTTAGCCGTAGGGTGGCCCGATCTTCGACAATCAAGACTCAAAGACAAGAACGGAAGCAAAGACTCAAGAATAAGAACAAGACTCGAAAATTCAGCGACTCTAAACTCAACAAAACGATGAAATAAAGACCGATAGAAGCGTGATTCGAACTAAGGTAGAATGAGATAAAGACCCCAGGCCTCCTAAGAGGGTAGGAACCAAGTATCAACGACTACAAAGCCCGCCTCTACAACCTTACACAACCAAGCGGACAACTTGGAGGCATAAGGAGGGGACTTGTGATTACCTGGATAACTAAGCTCTCGGGAGGTTGACGAACTTAAAGCAAACCAAGCAAGATCTATAACCAATTTGCAATTGATGAGCAACGCTTCGAATCGATTGACTTCCTCACACTTGTGTTTCACACAAAGGCTGAAATTTTCATAAAATTGAACGTATCTTTCAACAAAGGAGATCAGCCGCCTATATTAAACCCTAATATGGGTTGTTGGGCTGAAATTAATAAAAAGAAACACTTAAAAGAAATTAATAAAAAATACCCCTAAAGTTTCCTAAAATAACTTAAGTAGAAAAGTTACTAAAGTAGGAAATAAAACAAGGTTCCCACACTTAGAATATTTCGGCCCTAGCATGCCTAAGATGGTTCGACAATCTTGATCCCAATGCACATGTAGGTCTTCAATGTAGGCTCGGGGAGTTGAACCGTGCTCGAGAATAAGGCATGACTCACAAACAAGAATGAGTCTCTCTGCAACTTCTTGGCTCGGGCTCGAGTCATAGGTCCGTCTCCTAAAATGATCGGCGTGTCCGGAGGTGTAGAAGATGGTATCGCATCACCCCCACTATTCACATCTTCAGAGCCCACCGTTTCTCTCTCTATTCTCTCTGACCTTTAGACCATCTTCTTCATCCTTTCTCTAAAATTTTTTTTACCGTTCGTATCCATGGCACCCAAATCCAAGAAAACCTCCACCCCCAAAAGACTTGGTGCTACCTCCAAAGGTCGTCAAATCCCCCTCGTGTCTTTCCCTCAACCTGAACCTACCCCTGAGACCACTGTCCCGAGCACCATCCCTGAGAGCACCCTTACCGAAATCAAACAGTCCACGAAGCGCCTGAAAAAGACGCCCCTCAGTAGGAAGCTTAAGGGAAAGAAAAAGGCCGAGGAAGAGGCCTAGAGAGAAGCGGAGAAGGAGGTTCCAGCAGGAGAGGAACCAGAGAAAGAGGAAGCTGAGGAGGACGATGAGGTTGATGATGACGAGGAAGCCAAAGGAGATGAGGATGAGGAGTCTGCTGACTGCCGAGGGCTCGGGGTCTGAGGAAGAAGAGGAAGAGGAGCCAGAACTTGTTCCCTCTCCTACTCCTCCTCCTCCTCCCCCGTCCCCGAAGAAGCGCAAGGCCGCTAAAGCCAAGACGTCTCCACCTCCCAAGCGCTCGAGGAAAGCCTCTCCCAAAAGATTTGAAGCGCCCGTCAAGTCGACCGCTCCAACAAAAGCCCGAAGAAAGAACGTTGAGCCTGCCGTCGATCCCCCTGCACTTATCCAGGTAAACCAATCCTTACCCTTCTCCTGGTTTGAGAATGCTGAGATGGCTGGCAAATGGGTAGACGAGTTCAAAACTCGTAGGATTTGTTGTTCTGATTTTATCGATTTTAACTTTTTAGAAGCTTTGAACCTACCCTGCATCTCCCTTCTCAAACAAACCCCTGCATGGACCCTGCTGAAACTTGAATCTGAGAACTACCCCCAACTCGCCCGTCTCTTCTACATAAACCTCAAAGCCAAGCACACCGATGAAGGCTGGACTCTGGAGTCAGTCGTCAAAGGGGTTAGAATCACGTTCAACTCCCTTGACTTCGCTGAACTCCTTGGTCTTCCCAAACCAAGTCCACCCTCCCCTCAAACCCCCACAAAAGACCAGTGTGTTACTCTTGCCCGTGCCAAATATCTGCTCCCTGAAGCATCAAGCAGCACCTCCAAACAACTCACCCACTCGTCCCTCACACTTGAAGCCAAAATCATCTTTAACATTATTGTGAGATGTCTTTTACCCCGAATCAACTCTGGATCCCTCCTCACTGACAATGCTATGGTCCTCCTGTACCGCATATTGAATGGCCATGATCTTGATCTGGCCAATACCATTTTAGGATCCATTGCTCACACCCGAAAAGCCAGAAAAGGAAGTCCCCTCCCATTCGCAAACCTCTTGACCCGTGTCTTCAAAGCTTCTAAAATTGATTTTTGAAAATGAAGAACAACAACATCATACGGGAAAATTTGACTCCAAGAGCTTTGAGAAGATCGGCATAACTCAGACCCCTCAAGGGACTTGGAGCCTTGCCTCTTCTTCTTCAAAAACTCTCCCCACTAGCTCTGCCATCGATGAATGCATGGAGAACCTGGAGTTGGGTTTGGAGGAAGTTCGCCTGGACGTCAAGGAGTTGCGCCACGAGTTGCTGGTTGAGATGAGAGAGATGGCCAAGCAGTTAAACGAGTTGAAGATGCTGATCAAGGAAGGTGCTCAAGACGATGAACCCTGAACCCCTATCCTGACCCTTGATCTAACTCTCTAACACTGCTGGCCCTGTTTTCAAAACTTTTGGTGACTGTTGTCATACTCCTCCCTTTGTTGAAAGTCAAAAAGGGGGAGATTGGTTAGACTTTAAACTTGGTTAGACTTTAAACCGCTTTGAAGTATAGGGTCTTGGAAGACCTTATTTTGCCTTATTTTGTTGGAAGCGTTTATCGATTGGTTTTGAACTTATATGATCCAACATTTGTCTAACCCCTGCAGGTACTTAGTCCGATTTTTTTATATATGATATATCTGCTTGACTAAGTTACAGGGATGCACAGGTTTTGTCTTTCATCAAGGGGGAGATTGATAACTCCACTCCCTTGATGAAAATCGGAACTGTTTTCAAAGGCTTTGACACAAAGCTTGTGTCAAAGGTCTTGAAGCCAAAGCTGTATTGATGAAATTCAAAACCTGTATTTTTAGTTATTGTCTTATATATATTATCTATGTATGGTTTCTGAATATTATTATACATATGTTATACTAACCATACAGGAAAGATTTCGAAGAAATCTCCTTCCTTAAAGCTGAAAGATATGAAGATCAAATCAGGTGGATGGTGGCTTCGCAGTTTCCCAAAATAGATGATTGCGAAGATCCTTCCTAAGCCATGATCTCAAGTAGCCGTTGGGTGAAGATTCTTGGAGCCAATTTGATCAAGAATAAAAGGAGATGAAGAAGAAAGAAGAAAGAGGGAGTTGAACACTGACGATCATTGAACTACATCTCACACTCAGCCCTCAAGTCAAACTT
The DNA here is from genome assembly GCA_963922045.1 of Persicaria maculosa. Taxonomy (NCBI): domain Eukaryota; kingdom Viridiplantae; phylum Streptophyta; class Magnoliopsida; order Caryophyllales; family Polygonaceae; genus Persicaria; species Persicaria maculosa. Next base: position 17,059,111 of record OY998257.1, on the reverse strand, counting down.
TCTTCTACGTGTACTCTCTGCTAGGTGTTAAGTGTTTTATCTTTTGTTTCAAAGCATTTGAGAGTTACACAATGAGCTTATAGGATATATTCAGAGAGAGTGTTATACTCGAGAGTTTATAACTCAGGAAGTTTGCACTAGGTTATTGATTCACGAGTGTAAGAGGATTGTACTAGATAGCTGAGAGAGGTGGGGCTCTTTTAGATTGGTCTAGGACTCCAAGGGAACGAGAGTTGACTAGATTGCAATTGTATAGGAGAGAGGCTTCTCGGCGAGCTATTAGGATCCTAAGTTTTGTGAATCAATAAAGCCTGTTGAATCCTAGGGTTGTGAAAGAACCCTAGGCGGGGACTAAGCCTTAAAGGAGTCGAACCTCGTTAACAATTCATCGTGTTCTTTACTTATTGCTTTACCATTATTTCCGCACTTGTTTCGAATTGTATAACTTTGTTGTGCTTCAGGTATCCCAATCGAAAGAATTGAGTTTACTCCCAGAGGTTTGGAAAGCATTTCAAAGGTCTTGAGATTGTCAGCGAAAAGTTGGCATACTCTATTCAACCCCCCTTCTAGAGTATCTTTATTCTACTTTGTTATACATTATCGAACCTTCACTTGCCTTGGCAATTGTGAAAGCCGATGGCCGAGAATTAACTCTAAGCAGGCCTTGAGGAACTCGCCTTGTTCCAGGGCCAACAATAATTTTACCACCATAAGAGCTTCTGCCTCCAGGACTCTGACAGGGGACACCTCGACCTATGCCTTTAGAAGCATTCTTCGAGTTTTTAATGATATCATCTAAATTTTAGATGATTGACAAATTGATCAGATTACAACCGCAAAAATATATGTCTTAGGTTAATTAGTTCCAACTATAGTAAGAACACATCATGGCTCCGGAATCTAGTCAAATCCTATTATCCATAGACATTCTCAAACTATAAAACAACGACAAGGGAAGGAAAACACAACAACGAAATAAGCAGAGCTAAAGCTTGCGAGGAACGAGGACAAACCGAGAGGGAGTGTTGTGAAGAGCTCGAGAGAGGAAGCAGAGAAATAAAATACGAAATAGGGAGGAGGAATCGAATACAACAACCCTACTATAAAGGCTCGGATTTTAAATTCTATATATTTCGGAAAAATGGAATTAAAAATGAAATTAAATCGGATTTATTTTTTTACTCTTTTTGAGGATTCCGACCCAAATTCAATTTGTGACGATCGATTTCCGTCCTTTCACCTCGAGATTTAAAATAATTATCGGATGACGATATCCTTTTCGGTTTTAAAAACTAATCGATCGAATAGTGGGATTCGGGAAATAACATCGGGATTCGGATTTCAAATATTCGAAATTTAAAATTACGGATAATCTTTTATTCAAGTCAACACTCCACCATCACATCACTCTTTTCACCTTTGAATCCCATCAACTATAGTTTCCCAAGGTTGCTTCCTTTACACACCACCCCCACTTTCCTATTTTCACATATTATCATCATATTATCCCCACACCACCGTCCTCCCTTCATCACCGCTTTCATCTACCGTCTCCTCCTTCATCACCACCTTCATCTACCGTCTCCTCATTCGTCACCACGCACCATCACCTTCGCTCATTCTTTATCACCACTGTGGTTCATTCGACGCCTCCTCGGAGCCAGCAGCAGCAGCCACGACATCCCTCGGAACCACCAGCAGTAGCCGAGCCACCACCGGAGCCGCCATGAAGCCACCGCAGCCCCATTCCTTCTAATCTTCGATCGATCGTGAACCAACTTTCGGTGAATCGTTCTCCTTCGTTTTCAACCCAAATCACTCCCGGACTTCACCATCCCACTCACCAATGTCCCACGTAGGTCCGACCTGCCATCGCGAGCCCCCGACGACGCCCAGACCTCCGATCGAGAGCTCCGAAGTCGCGAACTTCCTCGGTGAGCTCCGCCTCTTCTTTCCTCTGTTTTGTTTCGATTTCTTGTCTTGGGTTGGGCTGTGGGTGTGTGTCAAGGGTGTATGAGGTGAGTGAGGGCTGTGTGCGAGGGTCGGGTGAGGTCCGAGAGCTCCGACCATCATCGATGGCGGAGAGAGCAACAGGCGATCGTGAAGGAGCGAGAGACGCGGGAGGGAGCGAACCAGCGGGGGCGGGTCGAGCTCCGGTGATCGCGGGCGAGCAGCGTCGCGGATCGAGCAGCTGGGCGCGGGCGTGGGCTCTTCATTTGAATTCCAGGAGGAAGAGCCGAGCTGTGTAACATTGTGGGGCCCCCCCTTTCCTAACATATTTGTATATGTGTTAACTAGTTCAGTACCCGCACTGTGTGCGGTTTTTTTAATTTAAATAAATTTATTAATAAAACCCTTTTATTCAATTAATTAATTTATTCCATACTTCTAATTTCTCAAATGTGAATGAATTTATACTTAATTAATATAAAAGCTAATTTCTCCTTACTCCGGTCTTATTCCTTAATCCTTGCTAGTTAGTGCATATTAGTGGAAACGACATATGAAAAGCTATAATTTCTCAAATCTGAATGAATTTATACTTTACTGACAATATATGAAACAATATGTGAAAAGCTAGTAAATATTAGTGGAAACAACAAAATAACATACCTTGTAACCAATCCGCACATTATTTCGAAAAACTTACAAAGGAAATCGTAAACAAAGTCGTAAATAACATGCAATAACAACACTAAAAAGAAGGGAAAAGACGTCAATGTTTGTGAAATAACATTAACAATCTAAACTATATATAGGTCAAAATCTAAAAATCTATCCATTATTATATATGTATAAAATCCAAAAATATATCTCATAAATATATCAATACCTTCAAGATATATTGGAAAATTTTATTTCTTATTGAATTCCATAAGCTGATAACTTTTACACGGCTAAGTATTATTTCTTCAATTTACCCAAAACATTTTATCTTCTTCATATTGATAAAGTTATTGATAAATCTATTTAATTATTATGACCATACTAAGTATTATTTCAATTTCGTCAAAACTTTTTATCTTCTAAAAATATTTTCATATTGATGAAGTTATTGATAAAGTTATTTAATTAATATGTCCATGTAATATATTGATAAAGTCATTATCTTCTAAAAATATGTTCATATATAGCGAAAATAGGTAAAGTCTTATCTTACATAATAGTCTTTAAAATTAGTTAATACGGAGTATCTTCTAAAAATATATCCATATCTAATCAAATTGGGTCAAATTTTAACTTATGCATATATAGATATATTGATTAAATAGAGTTAGAATAAAAATTTATCTTATGCATATATTTTAAAATTAGTTAATATCTTCTAAAAATATATCCATTTTTAATCAAATTTGGTCAAATTTTATCTTAGGCATATATAGATATATTGATTAAATAGAGTAAGAATAAAATTTTATCTTATGCATATATTAATTAATTCAAAATTTTTTGATTGGTTCATACGACTACGATTTAGGAGAAGCCGCCATGTGTCTCAGGCGACTTCTCCTTTATTATATATAATTGATTGTTTGGCGAATTTGCAAAAATAACCTACCCAAAAAAAAGGGTTACAAAAGTACCCCAATTTCTCCCAAATTGCAAAGGATGCCTATTTGGGCATATTTGCAATAAAAGTATTGTGTGTTTAGGCATTTTTTTTGTATTAAAATAAATATATAAAATTAGTGTTTTTAGAAATTAAAAATTAAGAAATATGTTTTTCGGATATTAAAATTGGAAAAAAAAAACAGAATTTCGGAATTATTTATGGAAATGGGAAAAAACAGATTTTCTAGAATTAAAAAAAAAGATTGAGTTTAGGCATTATTTTAATTAAAATAAATATATAAAATTAGTATTTTATGAAATAAAAAATTAAGAAATATGTTTTTCGGATATTAAAATTGAAAAAAAAATAGAATTTCTGAATTATTTATGGAAATGGGAAAATACAGATTTTCTGGAATTAAAAAAAAAGATTGAGTTTAGGCATATTTTTAATTAAAATAAATATATAAGATTAGTATTTTATGAAATTTAAAATTAAGAAATATGATTTTCGGATATTAAAAATGGAAAAAAAAACAGATTGGGTTATGTATCCTGACATCCTCCCATGCTCTAATTTATTTCGTGCCCCATGTATAAGTATGTCCCCGGCAAAAGTGAAAAATTGGGTTATGTAACCTGACATGTTTATAAACATTTCCTGGCAGTAATGAAGCAACATCCTGGCAATACTTGTTTTTTCCTCCTGACATGTTTATAAACATTTCCTGTCAGTAATGAAGCAACATCCTGACAATACTTCTTTTTTCATCCTGACATGTTTATAAATATTTCCTGTCAGTAATGAAGCAACATTCTGGCAATACTTGTTTTTTCATACTGACATGTTTATAAACATTTTATGTCAGTAATGAAGCAAAAATCCTGAAAATACTTGTTTTTCCATCCTGACATGTTGATAAGAATACTCTGTCATAGAATTTGTTGTTTCCTGTCGAGTTGTAGGTGTGTTCCTGTCAGCTAATTAAACAAAATCCAATTCTCAAATGATTCGAATCTGTCAAGAAAATCAAACTTGAAGATGACAAAATTGAGTCGGTGCATCTTGCCACATTTGAATTTGAGCATAGCCTCCATATTGTACAAAACTGTAACAAGTGTATATCAAGTTAAATGCAACAATATATAGACAGGAATGAGTAATTTCAAAGGCCATCAACAGATTTGACCAAGACAAAAATACAATAATGATAATATATAGGGTAACCCACGAATACTTAAACCACAAAATACTAAGCCAAAATACGAAACATCAAACACACACCGTGGAGGTTCCATAACATCAAACATCTAGTACAAAGTTCAAAATCCAAAATACTAAACCCACGAATGTTAAGCCTAAAGTTTTCTGGTTAGCCTAATATAATACGAGTCGAGTTCCGAGCAGGATATAGACATCTATCACATGGACTCCCATTTTCCATCCCACACACATTGCGTGAAAGCTTTGCGGTATCCATCAATAAACTGGTCCGATATCGCCTCCAACGTAGACCTTTCAGTGCTAAAAAATTCAACGTACTTGAGCGTGTATACCCCGCAATCACCCCTGCCAAATACATACAACACAACGTTATGCATAAAAACAAGTGCTATTAATCGATATAAATAATGAAATTGACTCTCTTACACTCGCTGATTCGATTTCAAACCGGGGACGCGAGTGACCTTGAATGACTTTTCACCCCATTTTTCTACCAACTTGGTCATTGCTTCAACTCGCTTCAGCACTAGGGGAAATCCTATTGTCACCGATTCTAACAACTTTAGTAAAACATTGTCCTTGAACAACCCGTGGTCCAAATCTTAGACATACACCGACCAATCTGTCAAACTGATCTTCAGGGCTACCCAATGTTTGTTCTCTAAGTTGAATGGAACATAGAGATGTTCAGCATATTCCCAACTCTTCCCATTCATTTGCGACAACCGCCCTTTGACGTACTTCAACAGAATCTGATGCGAACTGTCTGAGCTTTTACCAGCCTTGTAGTCTTTCCACAGAGCATGAATTTGGTTCACCAAAATCCATCTAAAATAATCTCGGTCTTATAATCATCTTTCAATATCATCTCCCGAAGAAAGTAAAGAACTTGCTCCATGTGCTGTGAAACAAATGTTAGTGCATGAACATGTTAGTGAAACAAATTTATGGCAGGCATTAGGTTACAGGAAATGTTTAGGCTAGTTTCGGTAGCTTATATTTACTGGCTGATAATTCAATTACTAATACATTTGTTCCAATAGTTGAGATCAAAAGTTATATATGCAAGATGCTATAAAAAAAATGAAGCTATGCAAGATATCCTCCTGTAAGGTATTAATATTCATAGCCTTATCAATTAACATTAACATCAAAATACAGATCAAATAACAATACTTTGAATTCTATATCAAACATGCAAATACATTAATTCTCGTCGTAGGATTAGGAGTGCTTTTCCTAATATCAAAAAAGGCTATATATACTATAATCACCCACAACCTGAAAGCACTGCAAACTAGTATTGTATTGGCTTCAATCAAGCCCGGGATGTGTACAAGTAAGACCATTGAGTCAACCTCTTTAGGCTGTAAGTTGGTACATTCAATATGAAGCTATGCAAGATAATATATGATCACTGTCAAAAGTTACACTTGTATATATGAGACTTGAAATTAATTCTAGTAGCTTGGGTGTCGTCTAATGCTCAAATTTCTCTCGCTTAATTGACAATTTTAGTAGTTTGGGTGAAGGAATTTCAATCTAAATATCCTAATACCTAAATAGATCATATTGGATCTTGGGTGTCTTCAGGAATATCTAATGCTTTGTCAATATCATGCCCAGCCTGCTCATTGTTTGCTATTCTTCCTTACAAAAATGAAACCATATAATGTACACACTGAATGTATGAAAAGAAAGAGATTGCTCACATAGAGACAAGTCCGTAGGAGATTTTTAAATTTAAATACAATTGGGAAGCGCAGTCAAAAAGGAATTCATATTTATACATCAACCGTCTATTTTGCCTTCCAAGTAAATAAATGAACTTTTCTATAAGCTACTCAAGAATGCAATCACCAATTTTAAATGATTGCCTAGAGCTTGGAGTTGTAGTCCGCGAAACTTTAGCCAAGGAAATAGTTCTTGAGCTTTCGGGTACAGGTTCATCCATAAAGCCAAAATCAAAAACCCTATACTATGGAATGCCAATTTCGGAAGAAATCGGATGTCCATGTTTCAGTCATCAACGATTGCAATTGAAAGCATAGGGAAGCAATTAACAGACCATCAACAATCACCTCATACCCTAAGTCTCAGATGCACTACCCACTGCTGTAATAAACAAAATAGAATGGAGAAATCAAGCAACAAACCTAGGGTTTCTGAAATCGATGACAGAGGGCTTCCACGGACGACACTGGACAAGATGGTGACAGATGGTGACCGCTCCGATCTCCTCGCCGGTGTTTATGCTGGCTCAGACGATGGTGGCGGCGTAACGGTGGCGGTCGTGGGTTCGGGGCGAAAACGAACTGCTGATGGTGAGAGGAGTTCGCTGCCAGATGAGAGGAGTGCTGATGGCGAGACCAAGACCGGAATCTGGTGAGAAGCCACCGGCAGAGGAGGAGGCGCACCGGCGTCGGAGGCGAACCGGCGGAGGAGGAGGCGCACCGTCTTCGACCTTCTTCTTTGTTCTCGAGCGCAGTGGGTTTGTGTTTTTTCATTTTTTTGATTTTTTTCACTTTTTACTTTTTATCTACTGGTATTTACTTTTTTTTATTCAGAATTTACTGTTTTTTTTTTCTATTTACAGTTTCTTTTTCTTTTTCTTTTTGTTTTTTTTTGTTTTTTTTTCCTTTTTGTTTTTTCGTTTATCTGATGGCATTTACCTTTTTTTTATCCAGAATTTACTGTTTTTTGTTTTTTTTTCTATTTACAGTTTTTTTCTTTTTCTTTTTCTTTTTTCGTTTTTTTTCGTTTTTGTTTTTTCGTTATTTTTACAAAATGTTTTTTTTTTGTTTTTAATTATTTTAGTTTTTTTTTTATCTTGGGCACATTTGCTATTTTTTTAGGCATTATTGCAAAAAAAATTAGGCATTATTGCAATAAAGTACAAATCAAGGCATATTTGCAACTCTCATATGAATTTTGGGTATTTTTTGCTATTCTTCCTAATTGTTTTACCGGTTTGAGGTTTTATTTTCGGGTTCGGTTCGGTTCGAATTTATCCGTTTATTTATTTAATTAATTAAGGGTATTTAAAATACACGATTTCCGTTTAGAACAGGGTAAAATACCGTTTAGAGCATACCGAAAATACCCTTATAATTAAAACAAATTACACCCCTACCCCACTACCCTACCCACCCTAATCTCTCTCTCTCCCTAAGCTCCCTCACCTAAAGCTCCCTCACCTACTCTGTCTTCCATGGCCACCTCGTCCAACAACAGGTCCGCACTTTCTCCATCAATTTGTTGTAATTATTATCAAATGGAGATCCCTACCCCACTACCCTACCCACCCCAATCTCTCTCTCCCTAAGCCCTCCTCACGCAAACATGGAAAAGCAAAATGGAGACGAAGATGATACGCCGGTTCGCCCACCTCCGTCAGTCAGTCGCTATCAACGATGATACTCCATAGATGGCAGAGCACGCAAAATTTTAAAAAATAAATAAACAAAGATGATACTCCGTATTTTCACAATCCATTGTTTTCAGTTTTCACCGCAATCAACGAAACATTGGAACAGAAAGGGAAACAGTTCGATCGAGTCAATCTCATCAAATTCGATCGAATTAACGAAGGAAATGCTAAATTCCTCTCAATTTCAAAATTTCTAAAGGAAAACCAGCGAAACTGCAAAAGAAATTCCGATCAAGAGAGAGGGAGAGAGACCTAGGAGGTGAAGCGACAAAGGTCGCAATGACCAAACCGGGCAATGGTCGCAACGACCACTCATGTTTAAAAAAAAATTGTTCACAACGACCATATCCCTTATGGTCATTGCGACCAAATGTGATATGGTCGTTGCGACCAGTGTGTGGTTTAAAAAAAAAAAGTGGTCGCAACGACCATTGAGCTTATGGTCGTTGCGACCATGTTTATGCGCTAAACGGTAATTTACCCTTACGCTAAATAGAAATCGTGTTATTTTATAAAAGATTAGAGATGTCTTTGTAAAAGTGTTTAATAAATGGTGTTTTAAAATATAACATAAAATTATTTGAGTTTTAAATAAATTATTAGATCGGTCGATTTAAAAGTAAGAAATTGGAAAAGAATTTCAAAGTCGGATAATGATTTAGTAAATAATTGAAAAAGGAGTTTTGCTAATATTTTCAAGGGTCGGATTCTAACTCGGATTTGAAACAGATTTGAATCTAACTTGAGAATCTGACTTGTTTGGTGACTGATTAGCATGATGAGTTGATATGTGTGACTAATAGCATGACTTGCGATGATTTACTTCAAGAGATTGAAAGTTAGATATTATGATATTGATGGTATATATACGTATGATAAGTGTGAGCATGGAATGGTAATATGTGAATTCGAATTGATAAGGATGATGTTATGGCCAAATTGAGAAAGATGTGGATTTATGAGATTTGATGAGACGAAAAGAGAATTGTAGATGAAATGATAATGATAATAATGAGACGGTCAAGTTATTATATGTATGCGTGTCTTATATGGTTCATATGTGACTTGTGTGCCTTGTGTAGTTTAGACTTAGACTGATTGTGTTATTCATGGGATTACTAGGTGATCTCTGATCTGTTGGATTGCTTACCATTGCTGATCATTGTTTGGATTCTGCGCTTCACCAGGTAAGTTTCCTACGGGAGCTTACTCAATAATCAGGACCTCCTGCCTGATGTGTCATATAGTATGTAGGTGTTGTATATGCACATCCCATGCCATGTAGTACCATGCTAGGATTGCACAAGTGAATGAGCATTCTTATTCTATATGCGTTTGAATACAGAACGACCATTATTTGTGAGTCCTAGAGTCCTTGCTAGGGTCATAGGACAGCCCAGCTTCATCGGGTGTTGTCCTCCTTGAGTCAGTTATATATCACATGATATGAGATGAGATATGATATGATGATGTGACGTGATATGCTATAGTATCGAACTGACCAGTCTCTGCACTAACGGGAAGGAGTGTAGAAGTAGGAGAGGGATATACCACTTGGTATTCTTTGTTAAGCCCCTATTTAATATTCTGCACATATGAACTAGGAGCATGTTAGTGTGTTTAATATTTTAGTACTGCATTAGAGCATCATTTATTCTAGGTATAGGCGTATTATATGTCCTCAGCGCAGTCTTTAGGGCCCGTAGGCGTCTTTTAGCCTGACTTCGTGGTTAGTTTCAGGTATTGATCCTTGTTGATTCCGTGCTGTATGGCGAGGTCCTTTTGACATGGCGGAGAGCGAGAGCTTGAGACTCTGACTTTACCAACCCTTATAACTTTTCAGATTTTATATTACCTGGATTATGTTTTGACCCGGCTCTGCCGTGGCACCCTGATGTATTGTCTTAGACTTATGTTGGTTTTAAATGTTAAATGGATTTCTCGCGACTTAGGCTTAGGACAAGTACATGGATTTCACCCGGGGATTCCAACGGTCCTTACAGTTTTGGTTACGAAATCCCACTTTGTGTTGCAAATGTTTGATTTCAAACCGTCAACCTATACTCGGAGCGCAAGATCCAACGATGGGTTTTATCCCTAGCAACGTAACTCGGAAATCATAATCCCGGGCCATTACACCTACCTCTCCAAAAAGGACACGCGCACATCGGCAACGGAAAGGTACCTCCTCCGCTCCCTTGCCCTACCTTCGCCTTCAATCCCCGCCTTCGACATAGAGATCCATCTTCCATATCCGATATCTATCGTCTTGTGAAGGAGGCGGTATCGGGAACGGAGTAGGTGGAGAGAGGCGACAAAAATCAGCGAGCTGATGGATCTCAGATCTGGAAACAAAGTAGAAGGAGCAGTCATGAGAGAGAGTTCGAGAGGGGCACAATTCTTGGATCTGAGATTTGGGAGAAGATTTAGATATGAGATTAGGGTAAAAAAAAAAAGATGGACAGTTTGCCAATTAATTCAAGAGTGTGGATAGTTTATTAATTTCAAAATTCAATGTGCCTTCCATGCAAATTTTCTCTAACAACCCCATGGAAGACCCGCCTAAAAGTGGCAACGAAATTAATTGCGGGTTCGACTTAAGTTATCTACACTCATCTCACTCCACCCCAATCATCCACAACAACAAAGATATCACTCCCACAAACATTCTCTTAGACGAAAGCTAAACAATGAAGATGTCGAATTTCGGCACCTCCTCGAGATTGGTCTCTCGGGAGACTCATTTGTCCATAGTGGTGCAGGGGATGCTAGGTTACCTAGATCCGGAGTATCTCCATAGTAGCGAGTTAATAGAAAAGAGCGATATCTGTAGTTTTGGCGTTGTCCTACCAGAGCTTCTCATAGGCTGAAAGGCGGTCTCCATTGGAAGGGCGGAGGAGGAAAGAAGAGTCTCATCAAGTACTTCGGCGTGATGATGAAAAACAGGAGGATACTGGACATTTTCGACAAAAGGATAACGATCGACTAGAATTTGGAATAAATGTTTAGAAGTTGTGAAGATCATCAACTCTTGCCTATGGGTTAAAGGAGGTGAAAGTCCGACCATGAAAGAAGTATTGTTGGAACTTGAGGGGCCGAGAATAAATATCAATCACAAAGGGACGACGATATCAGTATGGAAGAAAATAAGCGTTTGGATGGTGAAACTTTTAGTCCTTATGATGCTTATACAATTAACACAAGTACAAGAAGTAATAGCAGCACAGGGGATCACATTATCTCGATTCCCCGATAATGGAACATAACCCTTTTCCTCTGAGCCCGACACATAAACCAATTGACAATAGGGGGATAGTAGATTACCAAACTTATATACTTAATTAGAAATGTATAACCATAACCTATGATTTTGTGATTGTCCCCTAGGCCATAAATGAATTGAATCAGCGCTACTCAAATGATCGATAACATTAACATATATGAATTTATATGTGCTGATATATGTCATGTTACAAGATAATATAAAACAGTGGCGTTGAAGAGCTTCATTGTCGCTTAATTAAGCTACAAGATCGAAACCGTGTTATGTAACTATACCGATCTCTCTCTTTCTATATATATATATATATATATATATATATATATATATATATATATATATATATATGTACATTATCTAACAAACTTCTTCCATCTCCTCATTTAGGTACACTTCAGTCGATCCAGACCGTACATTACCTGCAAATCATATAATTATACATATTTAATTAGTTATATATATGCAAAATGCCTTGAATAATATAGTTGCTCGCGTGGAAGGGCTTACCAGGGCGAAGTGAATATCATCAAGCAAAGGTACGAGCAACACGATCAAAGATTGTACTTCTTCGCGGAGAGTGCTCAAGTTTTCGCCTTTGGAAACCAGGAGTTCAATGAAGGTCGTTTTATCTGGTAACAGTTGTAGGGCAACCTGCAAGTAGTTCATTACATTAAAATTAACAAGTGTAATTAAGGATATAATAAATCACATTTTAAACAACAAAAATCCAAAAACAAAAGATACAATTACTTTGTAAGCAGCAGATGAAATCCAACCATGCCAAGGCTTCAAGGTGAGCATATACGACTCTTCAACGATTTGCTCCATGTTTCGGCTTTGATCCCTCGCTATTCTCTCCAACAATGCAACCATGAAATCCAACGACCTAAGTATCCATCACATCGATTATTTATCCACTTATATATAAAAAAAACGCGACGATATATCCAATAGTATATGAAACTGAGTTTACGAACATGAGCGGTACGTACCTTGTAAGCCAGAGCAAGGCTCTGCTGCAGCTATAAGTCTTCTTTGCACTACCTTCGGCTGCTTCTTTCTTAATTATCTCTAACACATTTGAATACGTTTTTGGGTCTGAAGCTAATCGCAAATCTATTCTCTGCATTGTCAAAATAACAATAAATATGTAAGGAGGGTAGGTATATATATGTAAATCAACTTTGATTGCATCTTGATACATATATATGCACTAGCCTTTTGAGGTTTTGTTGATTTGATTAGCTTCCATTTTTTTCAAAGAAAATGAAAGGTAAATAGCAATAAATATATGTAAGGAGGTTTTGTATTTTAAATATGTAAAACGTATTGCAACACGCCAAATCCTAGCTATCGATCAGCATGATGTGTGTTAAACATGCAGAGTATGTGGAGGTCTGCATGCCACTCTTGGGTCGACACCTGTCTACTCCCGTCAGATTTTTGCAGCTGCAACTTCTGTCCAAACGCAGCGTTTTATTGCCCTCCATCCACCAATCGATGCCGTTTTGCTCAAAAAATTCTAACAAAAAAAGAATAGTGGTTGCAACTCACCCTCTGCATTAACTCCTAGTATCGACATACTAGTCTAGCTAGTATCCCTCAACCAACTCTTTATTTTTATTGTATTAAATATGCTAGTATCCGCTATCCCTACACATATATACTAGCCGTTAAAGATGCTCTTATGGTACCCTGCAACTAAAATTTGGATTACTTTTTTTTTTTGTCTAGATAGTAACTTTGAATTATTGCAAAAGTTTATCGAGTATCCGCTGTTCATTACTGAAGTCCGTTGGGACTCGGGATCGGGGGTTGTGTGCACACGTGCGCCCATGCGCTAATAGCCTAGTACATAAGCCGAGCGGGGTTCCATCCTAAAACCAATTGGCATTAGGTGGGGTAACCCACTAGGTTATATACTAAGGCTTGTTTGTTCATATTATCAATGTGGGACTCTTTTGGTCTCTTCACATTGTCCATTCTCTCAACACGCCCCCGCAAGTGCAACTAGGGTCGTTTTTCGCCTCTAGTTGACACTTGGACAACGGGTCTAGCATCTCATTCTCTTTTTAGCTAGCCCAGGATCGAGAGTCGGGCCGTTTGGCTTTTCCGCTCTGATACCATACTGAAGTCCGTTGGGACTCGGGTTCGGGGGTCGTGTGCACACGTGCGCCCTTGCGCTAATAGCCTAGTACATAAGCCGAGCGGGGTTCCATCCTAAAACCAATTGGCATTAGGTGGGGTAACCCACTAGGTTATATACTAAGGCTTGTTTGTTCATATTATCAATGTGGGACTCTTTTGGTCTCTTCACATTGTCCATTCTCTCAACACGCCCCCGCAAGTGCAACTAGGGTCGTTTTTCGCCTCTAGTTGACACTTGGACAACGGGTCTAGCATCTCATTCTCTTTTTAGCTAGTCCAGGATCGAGAGTCAGGCCGTTTGGCTTTTCCGCTCTGATACCATACTGAAGTCCGTTGGGACTCGGGTTCGGGGGTCGTGTGCACACGTGCGCCCTTGCGCTAATAGCCTAGTACATAAGCCGAGCGGGGTTCCATCCTAAAACCAATTGGCATTAGGTGGGGTAACCCACTAGGTTATATACTAAGGCTTGTTTGTTCATATTATCAATGTGGGACTCTTTTGGTCTCTTCACATTGTCCATTCTCTCAACATTCATGTTTTCACTTTTTCATTACAAAAGAAAATCTTTAGTATTTGCCAAAATTCAACACAAAGGAGGCAAAACCATTAAATGTAATAAAATCACACATTGTTTTCAAAAAAAAAATCAGCACAAAATCACCCACTGTTTTTAAAATCACACAACATGCCTATTATTAGCATTTTCCAAACTTTGGAAAAAACAACCAGTTATTTGTCAAAGGTTGCACATAGGCATATAGCTGCCCGTTAGAGCAAGCCTAAGAGCATCTCTAAAATAGAATAAAGTGAAACTTTTAGAGAAAAAAATGCATTTTTTCACCCCAATAGCTTTTGCAAACACATTTGTAAAATAGAGAAATGGAAGGAGGGAGGAAAAAAATCTCTAAATTTAGAGAAAGAGAAGTAATCTCTATAATTTAATATTTCACTTCTCTCTATATAGAAATTTAATGCTTACCCTTCACCTTGGCACCCATATTCTACATTAATCATCTCTTCTATCATTTTTTAACCATCAATTATCTATATATTATAAATTTTTGTATTTATTATAGTGTATAATAAATGCAAAAATCCGTAAAATAGAGAAGCTGTTGGAGTTAGGGTGGATTTTTTTTAGAGATTTTGACATTTTAATCTCTATTTTAGAGATTTTTTACAATAGTTGTTGGGGTTGCTCTTAATCCGTTACACCACGTTACAAAAAAAATCCGTTACACCACACTTTGCACAAGACCACCATCTTATTATTATTATTATTATTATTATTATTATTATTATTATTATTATTATTATTATTATTATTATTATTATTATTATTATTATTTGTTTGAAAAGGTACAAAAGGGTAGATTTTTGCAAAGTAGGGAAAATAAGGGGTGATTCATGAATTTTTCCTTATTTTTATTTAGAATTTATAGGTTAAATTATTTTTATTTTGCAAATAATGAGTGGTTTTGTGAAAAGTTTGAAAAAGAAAAAATATTTTTATAATTTAAAAATTATTAAGTGATTTCATGTTGAATTTTTAAAAATAATGGACGGTTTTGTTAAATTTAAAAAGTAGGGTGACTTATTTAAAGCTCGTTGTTATCGTCCGTAACAGTGTACTTGGGTGGTGGGTAGACCTGTCAAACGGGTCATTCGGGTCGGGTTCGGGTCGGGTCACTTCGGATCCCGGATAATACGGGTCTCGGGTAATACGGGTTTCGGGTATTTTCGGGTTGAATCGAACCCGGGTTTGACCGGGTTTTGGGTCATTTCGGGTCGATTTCGGGTTGATCAATTTTTTCTTTTTTAAATTAAAAAAATCATAATTTGATAATTTTGCGATAAATTTAAAAATCTAAAATTAAAGACGTTGTTCATAAGTTCTAGTGCTTGTAATTATATACTATATCTGATGTAAAATATTTGATTTTTATTATTTCTCATAATTTTTAATAAAATGTAATAATATATAAATATCAAAATTTTAAATAATTTTTTTAAAATAATTTCATGCAATTAGTAATAAGCATAGAATTTTTTTAATATTTTAATATTTTTTAAAATTTTTATTTTCTTAAAAAAGTATTTTGAAAAACAAAAAATCAAATACTATCGATCGGACGGAGTATTACACAATACAAATAAATATAAAAGTTGATTTGAAAATGAAAGATCAAGTGATTGTAATTATAAAATGTAATAAATTGGAATCTCCATAAAAAAATTTAATCATATATAATTATAAATCAACCGGGTCAATCGGGTGACCGGGTCAATTGGGTAAATCGGGTCAAAATTACCGGGTCAATCGGGTCACCGGGTCGAAACCCAGATTACCCAGAAAATTTTCGGGTTTTCGGGTTCGGGTCAGAAAAAATTTTCGGATCAAAATTTTCGGGTTCGGGTCGGGTCGACCGAGTCGGGTTGTGTTTTGACAGGTCTAGTGGTGGGTGACTGACTGTCGAATTTTGGTAAAGTATGGTGATTTGGCGCAATTTTAAAATTGAATTGTGGTTTTGTGCAAAATATGACAAATAAAAGTTGGTTTCTTTAATTGGAAAAATGAAAAACATGGGATTGGATTGGGGGCACCAAACATAGATACTTTTGTAAAAACTTTAGGACACTATTTGGATGAAACAAAAAGTTGTGACTATCAATCAGAATAACCCAATCCTCGTGGGGCACTAGAATAAATTACTCAAAAATGAACTTGAAAGAAACATTTTTTCGCTCGAAACTGTTTAGTGTTTTTTTAAGAACCGTTGATGAATAATTCAAAACGGGATGGACGGTGATCGTTGTGCGTCAGGCGAGTCGTCATACATGTTTGTTAAGTCAAACACCAATTTTAATTATTGAATTGGTTCATTTGCAATTGCAACGCCAATCCGCCATTAACATGATTGGATACGTTTACACAAACTGTTACAATCCAAATTATATAAGATTAGATTAGATTAGATTAATTAATAATCATGAATAGTAATTTAAAACTTGTTGATGAGGGAGATCGGTATATAATAATAAGAACAAAAAAGTAACACGACGAAGCAATTAATCAACCTCTTTTGACCAAAAAAAATTAATTTGTTTTTTTTTTAATAAATAAATAACGCAACATTGAGGCAGCCGCACATTTTATAGCCCAAGGTATGAAATTAATTTTTAACAATATAGAGTACTTTTGGAATGAAATAAATTATAGAGCATGCTGTTAAGAATGATCGACACACGATATCACTTAATGACACTCATATTAGTACAAGTTTACTCAAAGTTGTATTACACAAAAAAAAAAAAAAGTTTGCTGTCTAACTATCCTTTTCTATACATTTTCACTAGCTCTTTTAATTTTTATATTCTATTTGAGAGATATATAATAGGCTCAATGAGTGATAAATGGGGACACTAGCATCTAGCTAGTTAGATCGTACGTATACACAGTGGCGGAGTCAGGATTGTGATCAGGGTGGTAAAAATTTTTTGAATTGTGATCAGGGTGGTAAAAATTTTTTGAAAAATAATTTTTTTGGTGTATACTAAAAAAGATTTTTTTAATATTACAAAAACACTAAAATTATGATTTAAATAAGATATTTTTTTATTGAAATAGTTGAGAGAAACCAAATATATATATAACATATAGAAAGAAATGAAGAAGAATTATTTTAAAGTAATATTAAAAGAAAACGTTAAATATATATAATTTAAATATAAATACGATATTTTTTTATTGGAATAGTTGAGAGAAACAAAAAAAAAATATAGAGAGAAGTAAAGAAGAATTATTTTTAAAACAATATTGAAAGAAAATGTTAAATATAGCATTTTTAATTAAAATAAATGTGAGAAATAATGATATAACAAAACAAACAAAAAAGTAAAAGAATTGAGATGTGAACCTAAGACCTTTTGATTTTCTTTTCTTATTTTATCACTTAATTAAGTTAGATAAGACTTTTTTATTAAGTATCATTACCTCAAAATACTAAATATATACAGTTTTTTTTTTCCGGACTAAGGGGTGCTCTAACACTCTCGAGCACCCCATTGTGCTACGCCACTGCGTATACAAGCACGGTAAATAAAACATAGTATATATTTAATAGGGTCTCATATTAAAGGACATGCTTGAGATTCTAGTAATACCATTAGAGAGAGTCTGAAATATACTATGATGCTTTTTAAGATTCATATTTGACTAAAACATAATAGAATTGTACTATTCTATATATTGGATATATCTAAGGTTAGTTTAAACCATAACTTCAGTTCATATATACGTTTTATTTAAATATATAATATTATTTATAGGGCTTTAAAATTTGAAATAAAATTAGTTGATCGATTCTTGGTGTTATAGTTAGTGTTTGATTGGTAAATATGAATTGATGGTATGTTGATATCTAAAGGTATGATTTAATTTGAAGCCTCGTTAACATATTATGGTGATTTTAAGGGATAGACACTTTGAGTGACGGATTATGAAATTGTTGATTGAGGGGTAGAAAATTACGATAAAAAATTGTCTATAAAATTAAACCCTAATTTTTTTCCCAAAAAATCATCAATATTATGGATATGTAATTAGAATAAAAATATAAATTGTGCATGCTTTATTTCATGGTTTTCAAATATTTCAATATAACCTCCTAATTTGAAGTTCTCGGGTATAATTATATTATTAAGGTATGAAGTTTAACAAATGACAATTACAATAAACGTATATCAGTTTGGTAAATGATGTAGGAGTAATTTACATATAATCAGTCCTGAAAGTTGAAACGCTTATAACTTTTTGCTCAGATATAGGAATTGAGCTTATAATATATCAAATCGAAGCTATCGACGAGAGGAATATGTATGTTAAATATTATTTTCGATTAGGCGGCGACTGCCACCACTGACCCTAAAGAGAATCCGCCCCCGGACACTTTTTATCACAACTCACAATATCATCTTGATAATGAGAGGAGGCATCTCAAAATCAATTTATCTTACACCTAGGAATATATTCTACAAACTTCATGAGTAATATTAAATTGTCACTTGCCTTTATTTTTGTCTCTCTTGGAAATATAAATTTGGAAGTGCAGGAAGATTGCTTGTTTCTTGTTTTCTCTTATCTATACATCTGACTTTGAATTTACTTGCTTCTCAATCTACCAGTTATAAACATGAAGAAACCTATCATTTTATAATGTTAATTTTGTTATAAAAAATGTGTCATTTTGATCTTTATTTTATGAAAATATCATTGTTATAATCAGCGCGCAGATCGTTAGTTGTTACTTTCGAGAAAATAAAAAATAGTATAATAAATAAGGGTATAATTATATATTTATTAATTTGTTTTTAAATTTGTAAAAATAAGGTAATATTACATGTTTTAATAAATAGATTAAGTATGGCACTCAAAGTATTTCAAATTCACAATTTATATATATATGGAAAAAAAAATGTACCTGAATGTTTTGAAACATGTCTTGTCTGAGTACAGCCATGGTCGGCCCTATCTTATCTGCACACAAAGTATCAATCAATCCCATCTCGATCAATTCACCAAACTCTAACGGCAAAATCACACTGTACAAAATTTGACTCACCAAGAACTTGGAGGATGAGGCTGCAGACGGCGAGGAAGGGCCTTGTTGGGATGTCGGAGACGTCTCGACCACCGCGGCTTTGATCTCCTAGGCTGTCGCTGGCTGCGGGTGCAGCTGCACCGGCACCACCACCACCATGATCGCCGGCGGTTGCAGACAGCACGGAATAAGGTTTAGTGGTTTTTTCGGGGTGTCGAATAATAAGGGAGAGCTCTTCAATGGCTGCCTTTATCTCTGTCTCCTTCTCCAGCTTCTCCCTTGATCTCTTCATCATTTGACTTACTGTGTCTTAATTACACACTTGATCGATTTCTTTTATTAGTGGAGATTTGGGGTTTTTTTTTATAGGCCCACAAGGAGCTAGCAGGAAATCTTTCAAGTGCAAATTAATCCCTCTTTAGGCCCCCCTGAATCTCTATATATATAATGTTAATTACCCTAGGCTATGACTTTAGCTTTTATGTTGTAATTAACTTAATTATACCAGTTCATAATTGTGTGTCTATATATATATATATATATATATATATATAGGATTGAAAATGACATTGGATCTGACTTGATAACCATTTTTTTTAAAAGAAAAAGATTTGGTCTTTTCTATATCCAACCTTACCCACCCTCTAAAAATTAAACAATTTGTATGCAGTTTAGGGGAAATTAAACAAGATTAGATAAATTGGAAATTTCTAGGCAAAGAACATGCTTTTTTTTTATTAATTTATTTTGGAAAGCTGGGAAACAAAAGTTACAGTTCAACAGGATCAGTTCACATGCCTAACTAATTTATCTTATAGTAATAGTAATGCACTAATGCTAGAGGTTTATTCAAATCCATGCATGTACTTAGGGTTAATTGATCATCGCTGTATTCAAAATCTCTCCATAGAGGAACGTCGTGTGATCCACAATATTTCAGTGTCAGTTTTTTATATATGATTGCTGTTAATTTGTTAATTTACACTCTGGCAACAAGATATCGTACGATATTTCTTACTATCATATTGATCTTCTATCGTTTGTATGAATTTTAATTACCTTCTTCATCTATGCATAGTACCTTATCATTCTTAGCGGATGTAGAGTTTTCAAAGGCATTATATATTCATGATCCAGATGGTTTTAAGCTTTGATCTGGTCAGATCTTAATTTAACTAGTATGCATGACTTCTTTACTAGCTCTCATGTCTTTTTGCCTCTACAACATGATTCTTATGTGGAAGGTTTTTAATATTTTATAGTTTATACACCACCTTCCATTTTAGATGTAATAGACAAGTCCCTTGTGCATTCCAATCCCTTCGGTTAACAACTTTATAGCTAACGAATTTTATGTATAATGATCTTTCTATACTGATATATATAATAATTAGCTTGTATACTATTATTTGACTTAGATTACAAACTATTCCACTAATGCATTGATTACTAAATTTCCTATGTCTAATATCACACACAAAATTAATGCATTTTATATCCTTACTATAGTCTTGTAATGGAGTTATTATCACTTGAATGTCACGGAATATGATATATATATATATATATATATTTTTTTTTTATCTTTGTTATGTTTTTTTTTTTAATATTTGGCCGCTCTATTAAGTGTACTTTCGTAGCATGATTTTCATTGTTTTTAATGGTTACATCCCCTGAAATTTCTCTGCACACATATTTTGTATTTTAGAGAAGAATGATTTTTTTTTTCAATAACTTGCTCTAGCTTTAACAATGATCGGAAAATCTACACCTAATTTAGTCATTTTTTCTACTTGTTTCTTGCCAATAGCGGTTTATGCTTGTTGGAGTTGAGCTAAAGTTATCATTTCTCTGACAATTTAGAAAGTTCTGGTTTGTGTTGAGTGATCAACTTTTTTATTTGATTCTTATTTATTATCTAACTTGGTAATTTTTTTTTACAATGACTATGTTTTATCTTCACATGCTATATATCTTAAGACTTAATTGATAGCTTATCGTTGATAGCCTTGAAGTTGGTGGAGTGGTGAAGATCACTGATCTGTTTAACAATTTTAACTAAAATTTTACTAAAACGTTTAATTAATCCTTCTAACTTCATGATTTCTAGTCTTAAATCTTTTAGTTCATTCGAGATTGTGTTTAAAATTGCTTCAAAATGTCTAATATCTCTATACAAATTAGATGCATAAGGTCATCTAATTTTTTTACAAGGACTATCGTTGATAGCAATTTACAAACACTTCCATATTAACTCTATTAATTAAGAAACGATTTTCAATTAACTAGACTCTAATACAAATTTTCAAGATCATCGATTAAATATTAAATATTAAATATATAAATGCAGAATTAGATATATAACAGATTAATGCAAATTAAAATGACAGAAGAATAAAACTAAACTTGTTAAAAGATAGGGTCTGTTTTTTACAGTTTTTTACTCCATCCGTTCGGCTAAACATGTCACTTTACTATTTATGTACGTTTTTTTAGGGGATAAAAACTATAAATATATCTAGTTTTTTAATAATTTTTTTAACAATTTCGTAGTTATTATTAATAAGTAATAACTTGTTAAAAAATTTATAAAACAATAAATATTTTATATAGTTGTTATCATTCTAAAAAAGCGTGCGTGAATAATAAACGACACGTTTTGCCAAACGGAGGGAGTAGTTTTTATGTCAACTAAAAGGCCCATAATTTTTAAAAGATAATGAGAAATAGGAAATTTATGGTGTACGATTTAGTAATGACCATTGATTGGTTTTCTATGTACTATCAAAGTATCAAGTTTAAGTCTAATTAATTAAGTTAATGATCATACACTTTTTTTAAAACCTTTTCCTATAAGAACAATTATATATTCTAAAAAATAAGTGTAATAATATGATTCTTCGTCATGATATATATACATGTATACAAGTATGACATAAAGCTTCAATTTGTAGCAATTTTAAATATATTAGAGACAAATGAAGTCTAAACAAACCACTTCAACAAATATTATTCCACCAAAAAACAAATATTATTTCATCAATGTCATCAAGGAAAGAATATAGTGCTTTCTCATTAGAGAGATATACTTAATTGTCAAATATGGATAGGGATTGACCCTCTAAATTAAAAAGGGCCATTTTTAATTTTTATTGCTGCTGATAATTTATACTTCTTGTTGTTTCTTTCTGATGTGGTCTATTTGCAGTAGTTTTTTTCCCCAAACCGGGAATCTGTACGTAGTTAATTAGGGTTTGGATTCGGTGAAGTACTTCCTTCCTTAATTTAGTTTTACTCTCATAAATTTTAATTTTAAAGAAAAAATTATTAATTAGATTGATGTGGGTCTTACAAAAGGGGCAATCTTTACCATTAATTATTTTTTACGGTTTTTCTATCCTATGCCCCAAGGGCATAAGATAAGACACTAAATTGGGAAAGATTCCCTACAAAAAAGGCAAGCGACCCTAAAAAATCTAATTAAAAAAAGGCTAAACTAATTAAAAGTTTAAAAAAATTTCTCAATTTAGTGTCTTATCCTATGCCCCAAGGGCATAGGATAGAAAAATCGTATTTTTCAATAGTTAAGATTTGTTCAACTTCACAATACATTACTTGAGGAGAGCCAAATCGATCTAGTTATTAATTACGATGTTTATCTGGGAGATGCTCTCATGGTGCTGATTCTGAAGGTCTCGAATCCGGAAAATCTGAAGCAACTCCGTCCCATTTCCTTGCTTAATGTGATATTCAAAATAGCAACCAAGCTAGTGGTAAGTCGGCTCAAGAAAGGAATGCCCCTCCTCGTCTCCCCGGCACAATCCAGCTTCATCCCGGGGCGACAAATCATCGAAAACATCGTTGTGGTGCGGGAGGTGCTGCACTCTATGGGGAAGAGAAGGAGATGAAAGGGGATGATTGTTAAAGTGGATCTCGAGAAGGCATATGACCGAGTTGATTGGAGGTTCCTAAGAGGGATGCTCGAGAAGGCCCAACTGCCGGGTAAGCTGATTGATACTACATGTTTTGTCAGACAATGGGTAAAATGGATTTGTTATGGAGTGGTGAAAGGGCGGGTAGTTTCAAACTCTCGAGGGGTATCCGTCAGGGAGATTCGCTCTCGCCTTATTTGTTTGTCCTATGTATGGAGTATCTAAGCCACATAATCCAATTTGTTGTTGCAGCGGGGCTGTGGAAACTAGTTAACGTGGGGGGCGTGCCTCTTTCGCACCTATTCTTTGCCAATGACCTGATTTTGCTTGGGGAAGCATCGATTGAGCAAGGGCAAGCAATGAAGGCCTGTTTGGAGAAGTTTTGCAAGGAGTCTGAAGAAAAGGTAAGTTTGGAGAAAAGCTCAATTTTCTTTTCTCAAAATGTATCCAGGGACGTTAAATGTGAAATAAGCAGGGTAATGGTCATGTCCATCACTGCTGAATTTGGAAATTACGTGGGCGTTCCTACCTCGGGCAACAAGCTAACGGCGGAGAAGCATTCCTATCTCCTTGAGAAGGTCACAGCAAGGCTGAACGGGTGGAAGGTTATGACCTTGTCTCTCGCTGGAAGAATCACCTTAGCCAAATCGGTCCTGACGAGTCTCCCGGTGTACATGATGCAATCGTCGCTCTTGCCCAGGAGGGTGTGTGGCGATGTTGAAAAGGCGGTTAGGGGATTTGTTTGGGGCTCGACTCCAGGGAATCGTCGCATTTGATTAAGAAGGAACTTCTTTATGCTTCCAAAGAGGAGGGCAGGCTGGGGATTCGTCCAATGAGGGCAACGAATCAAGATACACTCGCCAAGTTGGGCTTGAGAATGATGTAGCAGCCATCGACACTATGGAGCAGAGTTATTAGGGGAAAATATTGCAAGGGGTGATCAAATGTGGACATGTTTGCACCCAATGCACGAGGATCACAACTTTGGAAATGGATCGTACATGGAGCAAGGGCGCTCACACCCAGGATTCGAGTAGACGTCGGTAATGGGAGGTCTACACTTTTTTGGATGCACCCTTGGCTCAAGAACAACCCGCTCATTGACGCTATGTAGGAGGTTGTGCCCGAAGAGGTCTTGGGTTGTACCGTTGAAGAGATGTGGGAAGGCGATGATTGGGATTGGAGCTGCATCTCGCCATACCTGAATGAGGCTACTCTCCAATCGCTCCGATCCATTAAAGTCACCAACGATGAGGGGGTGATGGACTCCTTCTATTGGGGATATACGAATTCAGGTGCATTCAAAACCGGGTCGGCATTAGCACAGATTCGAGGCGACCAAGGAATGACTAGAACTCATAATTGGCAGCACTTGTGGAAGGCCACCGCTCAACAAAGGGCTCGTACTTTCGCATATCTATCAACTCATGACGCCATACTCTGCAATGTCAATCGTGTCCGGTGCCATCTCTCACACTTCTCGGCTTGTCCGAGATGTGGTGGGGATGAGACAAGTCTGCACATGCCGAGAGACTTTGGGGACATCAAGAGAGTTTGGACGACCTTAGGAAGTCATAATCTGCAGTCAACCTTTTTCAGCTCAACCGATGTCCAAGTATGGATATTTCAAAATACTCGAAAGGAAGACAAATAGGCCGGGATCTTTGAAACAATGTTATGGTTGACATGGAAAGTCCGGAATGATTTAGCCTTCAATGGAAACTCGACGGTACAGGGACTTGTGGATCGTGTGTGTCAACAAGTTTCTCTATACAAGCATACCATAGACAAAGAGAATCGACAGCTGGGTAAGTCAATTAAGAGGGGTGAAGATCCATCCAGGTGGAATTCGCCGGAACTTGGATGGATAAAGCTAAACACCGATGGATCCTCGAGAGGAAATCCGGGTATGGCGGGTGGGGGAGGAATTTTTCGTGACCATCTGGGCCAATTCAAAGGCGCTTATGCTTTCAAATGTGGGTTGTGCTCGGTAGACAGAGCTGAGGCTTGGGTAGTGCTGCACGGGCTAAGAATTGCACATGAAATGGGAATCCGAAAGCTTGAGATCCATATGGACAGTGAGAACATATGGGCCAAGCTGAAAGGAGAGGGGGAACCGACTGGTGCGGTGCGCCAACTGCTGGTACAATGCCGACGGCTAGCCAGGAACATAGAATGGGAGGTCAACATCAAGCTCGTTCGTCGCCAAGCCAATGGTGTAGCTGATGCATTAGTAAAATTCGTGCCTGCTATGACAAAAGAGTTCTCTGTGTTTCATGTAGCTCCGAATTGCTTTTGTGAGCTACTGAAATCTACCGCCCCTGTTGGGGAGTTAGGCTAATCCCATCTTCCAAATTGGGGTTAGCCCCCGAGCACCAAAAAAAATTACGATGTTTATCTTCAGATATATAAAAGAGGGAGCTGCCTCATGAATAGTGATTCTAAAAAGTATCCATGCTATTTCACTTAATTACAATAATGCCATTATACATTATACACTATAAAAATCAATTCCTTTTTATATGTTTGTTTGTTTTTTTGTTTTGATTAGGAAAGAATTCGGGTGAGCATACTCTACCCGGCAGCATCCTTATGGATGAGGTCTGAAAGACCAGAAT
This sequence comes from Persicaria maculosa, assembly GCA_963922045.1. Taxonomy (NCBI): domain Eukaryota; kingdom Viridiplantae; phylum Streptophyta; class Magnoliopsida; order Caryophyllales; family Polygonaceae; genus Persicaria; species Persicaria maculosa. The sequence continues at coordinate 17,033,325 of OY998257.1, read as the reverse complement.
TGTTGTGAATATCGACACCCCAGGCAGAGTGGAAAAGATGTGCAACCTTATCAGTCACTCTATTGCCCAAACGGGGAATATGAAAGAAGGACACTTCTTTCAAAGTAGATAGTAAAAGTTTAACATCTGACATTGTGAGCTCAATTTCCCAAGGGCATTTAGTGTGGTTGTTTAAGTGATTTATGATTATGCTAGCATCACCTTCTATTTGTATTTTCTCGATATGGAGTTGAATATCGTGTAGGATTCCTAATTTTAGCACAAGCGCTTCTGCTTTGAGAAGGCTTTGATTACCAAGTTTTTGGAAACATATGCGAATTGTTCGACCCTCCCAGTCCCGGATTATGGCGCCTGCCGAGCTATCCTTATTTGATAACGTAGAGCCATCAAAATATAGCTTAAAAGTTCCCTTTGGTGGTTTACGCCATGTAAGTTTCCTATACTTATTTCTCTTGATTGGGTGCGTGGTTTTTTGTGTGGGTAAGTGTGGGTCCTCATCTAAATCATTCTCCATTTGATATGTTCTATTTCAATTGTGCATATGAGTTTTAATTATCCGTAGTGAAATATCCCTCATAGGGATGGGAACCTGTCTGAATACGTGTTGGTTCCGAGTGTACCAGGTAGTCCACCAAACAAAGGCAGCCTCACTTTAGCCGCATGGTTAAGATTATTCCTTAAGAAAGAGAAGATAGGTTTTATATCCCAAGACTGAGTTATCATGGAAGATAAGGTTGAATCTATTCGTGGAGTAAATTAGTGAAGAGAGCGCACATAAGGGCATTCAATGAGGAGGTGAACGTCATCTTCGGCCGCCCCATCACAAAGATTGCAGGTGGAAGGTACAGCAACACCACGGGAGGCAAGCCTTGAGGCAATAGGGAGACCGTCCTTGTAGACTTTCCATAAGAAATTTTTTTATCTTAGGCGGGACGTCAATACGCCAAATCCATGTGTTGATATCAACATTAGTGGATGATTGTGATGTGATTAGCGTGTATGCACTGGAAGTCGTAAACCAACCTGCTCTATCAGGCCACCAATATAGCCGATCCTCAAATAAGGATATGGGCAAAGGGATGTCCATTATTTCTGTGACATTGTTAATAGGTAGGGCATTGTTAAGTTTCTTCGACCACCATCTCCCACCCAAGATGTAGTCACTCACAGTTTCCTCTAAGTTACCAATTTGGGAGCAGTCTTCCCTAGTCCGCAGGGCAGACGTTGTAATCCAATTATCTGTCTAAAATTTAATAGATTTCCCATTCTCAACTGACCAAATAAGCCCTGACTTAAATTTTTCAATGAGAGTAATCAGTTTAGCCCATTGCCAAGACGAATCACCGCATTTTTTGTATTAAAAAATGTTAGAGGATCGTAAGTACTTATAATTAATCGGCTTAACCCAGACATTATCTGGTTCAGCCAAGATTTTCCATAGTAATTTCATTTGAAGAGCCTCATTCATTTCTTTTGCTTTTCTAAGTCCTATTCCACCACAATTTTTCGGTCTACAAATCCTATCCCAACTAATTAGTGGCCGATGTTGAAGATCCTTATTCCAGAAGAACATTCTATTAATTTGATCAAGCTCTTTGTGTATTGAACTAGGTAGCATAAAGTTTTGCATTATGTACTGCGGTTTAGCTGAAAGGTTCGAATTGATTAGGATTGCACGACCTTGTTGCGATAAGGCTTTTGTATGCCATTTGCTTAGCTGTTCTTTCGATTTACAGATGATATCTTCAAATTTCTGTTTGTTAACTCTACCATTAATAATAGGGCAACCGAGATATTTTTCCAATGAAATTTCATTTGTAATATTCAAGCAATTACGGAGATATGCAATCGTAGAGTTTGAAATACCTTTTGTAGCTTGGAAGCTCGACTTATGATAATTAACCTTTGTCCAGAAACCTTACAGTATGTATCAATTATTGTTCTTACTTTGTGACCAGCATCCACGCTGCCTTTTGTGAAGATGATAATATCACCCGCAAAGGATAGAAAAGAAACACGGGGGTCGTTCCCGCCAAAAGAAAAGCCAATAGGGCTATTAACCGCATTTGTTTCGACAGAGAGTTTCCGAGCTAAAATTTCCGCACCTAAGATGAACAAAAAAGGGGATAGGGGGTCCCCTTGCCTAAGACCACGAGATAGAAAAAACATGTCCGTGGGGCCATTGTTCACAAGTACAGAAAATGACATAGTTGTTACACATTCCATAATCCAAGAGATAAAATTTTTGTGGAACCCAAACTCTTCTAATACCTTTTTTCGTAAAGTTCCAGTCGACTCTATCATACGCTTTTTCCTTATCTAATTTTATTGCCAACCAACCCTCACGACCACTACGTGATCTGAAAGAGCGGAAGATTTCATGCGCAACCAACACATTATCTTGAATAGCCCTATCTGACACAAAAGCCCCTTGTAAGGGGTGAATTAGTCTGCCCATAACTATTTTGATTCTTTCAGTCAAGATTTTTGATATTATCTTGTACAATGTAGAGCATAAACTAATTGGGCGGTAGTGACAAGTGGTAGTCGGGTTATCACGCTTAGGAAGAACAGAAATAAACGTGTGGTTTATTTGTTTTAGAAGTTTGCCCGAGTGGAAGAAGCCCTTCACAGATCTAATGACGGATGTACCCACGATATCCCAATATTTCTTGTAAAATTCGGCTGTAAAACCATCTGGGCCTGGTGATTTATTATTACCGAGGCAGAACACAACCGATTTTATTTCATTATTAGACGGGTGTCAAATGAGAAAATCATTTTCCTCAGAAGTAATTGAGGGGTAGATTATATTCAGCATTTCGTTTTGAAGGTTATCATCAATCGGTTCTTTTTTTAATCTTTTTTAAAAATCGCTCTTAATTTCATTTCTGACATTTTCCTCTCCTATTATCAATGTGCCTTCAGAGGTAGTTGTATTGTGGATTTGTTTCCTATGTCTTCGCCCACAGGAAACACGATGGAAATATGATGTGTTAGAATCTGAAAACTTGAGATGCTTTGTTTTGGCTCTTTGATTCCAAAAATTTTTCTGGAAGAGAAGAAGTTTTTCCTTTTTTGCAATAAGGCACTTTTCTCGATTGTTTTCTCCATCTTGAGATGATTGAATATTAAGAAGTTCATTATCCACTTCATTTAATTGGCGGAAAATATTTCCAAAAGTGGACTTATTCCCATCCTTTGCTTTTTTCTTCAGAATTTTTTGTTTAAACATCAGTTGATACGTAGTTGAGCCAGGACAATTAGCTAGCCAGAATCTTTTGTTTAACTATGTTCCGGAAATCCTTCCGTTGAAGCCAGGCATTCTCAAACTTGAAAGGAGGAGTTTTAAAGACTGAGCCGCACTCGAGAGTTATTGATATAGGACAGTGATCAGATGAGGAAAAGGCCTCGTTGTTAGTAGTTAGGTTGGGGAATCTCTGAATTATCTGGTGATGAACTAGCACACGATCTAGTTTTTTGCGGATGTTGTTTCCATCCTCGGGTTCTTTCTCCAGGTGAAGGGGTTCCCGAATGTAGGAAGATCCAAAAGAGAGCAATCATTTTTAAATTGTAATAATCTAGTAAACCGAGAAGAGCGAGGATTAACGCCTCCCAACTTGTCTTCACTGTATAAAATTTCATTTAAGTCTCCTATCACAATATAAGGAATAATCAAATCACACACAATAGACGATAGAGTTTCCCAAAACGAGGTTTTTTCTTGAGGACCCGGAGGGGCATACACAAACCGAAGAAGGATCTTAAACTTATCGTTAACATTTTCGTAGCAGAGTCCAATAATTTGGGGTAAATGAATTTTAACCGAAACAATTTCGTTCGATAATTGGTGGGATTTTTAAAGAATACCTAGACCACCCGATCGCCCAGAAGCAGGTGACCAAATAGCTTCATCAAAGCAAACAATACGTTTTCCAAAGGTTATCTTCCGGAATGGTTTCCGATTTTGTTTCCACAAGCGTCATCAATTGAATGTGGTCGTTTCTGCACATACTATTAATCTCCATCCAAAAGGTTCTTTTTCCTATACCTCTACAATTCCAATATGTGATCTTCATTTATAACCTTCTGGGATATGAGGATAAGATGTAAGGGTCCTCATACCAAAAACTAATTATACTGTTAAATCGATTTGGAGATCAACATTGCTTATGACCCGTGTTACCGACACCATAAAAGGATCAATTTGTGATGTAGTGAGCCAAATCCAATAATCATTGGAACACAATCTCCCTTGAGACAAGCTGCAAATAATTGGGTCGGGCAAGGACTTCATAAAAGGGCACCAAAAATAAACTTTTATGAACAAAACAAAACATCCCAATTCCAAGAGGTAATTTATGGGATTAAGTATTAACAGACACACAATTGTTGCCGAGACACCTTGTCTGGGAGATAACCGCACCATATAGACAGACATAATGGGGCAGATAGAGGCATTGCTGGAAGCCAAAGTAAAAACAACTATTGAAGAAAAAATACAGTCTAAGGCTTTAGTACGTGGAAAGAAATAGTTCATCAGCAAAGGCCCGACCGGTAGATTGAAGTGAAGATGTTGTACACCGTGAGATAACATTGAGATATTCGATAACATAGAGTTCACCTGCAAAGCCAGAGTCAGGGCAATAGCAGCAAGACCAAGCCATGGTATTGATTTCATAATGCATCTTGTGAGAGCCAACAGAATAATAAAAAACTTTCATCACAAAAGTTAATACTCCCTCCGTTAAGAAAAACATGTCGTTTTAGCAGTAAAATCTTGTTAATAAAAGCATGTCGTTTTAGGTATTTTGGCGTTCACTTTCCAAAATTACCCTTGTAATGATTATAGATTTATTAGTTGTAGTTTTTAATAAAGTGGAAAAGTAAAGTAATAATTAGATGTATAAGTGTATTTTTGTTTGCTTTTATTTGCTTTCTTAAAAAATGTGCAAATGTCTAAAACGACATGTTTTAATTAACGGAGGGAGTAAGTTATAGCAGCTAGACCACAACATACACAATTAAATAGACTTAACATTAATATTCATGTAGAAGGTTTTATCCCATAAGAACGACCCAACAAAATAAACTAGATAGACAATATTCATACATAACGAATGGATTTCATTCCCATTGCTAACATAGGTAATCACAAAGAATAATGAGTCACTAAATGACCACACATTTGGCATGGAGTCATGGGGCAGAATCCTCCCAACCGACAAGAGAATACCATCCTTAAGGATCACACAGCAGTGCCACCGATAGAGATTCTGAACATCAGACCAAAAACAGTTGGAGCTTAGTTTTACCTAGAAGGTCGTAGCCCAAATAAGACACTCGCAGCAGCCAGCTAAACGCCAACAGAGAAGTTCTTTTGCCTTACGGAATGAAAAATAAAGGATTAACACAGTTTTATTGATACACCGGTGGGAAACAAGGCTCCAAATTTTAGCCGCATAATGTTTAGATGATACTTCTTCAACAAAACATAAGAAGAACAATATAAACCCCAAAAGCCCCAATTTTCAAACCCTTTGCAGGGGTGTGTGTGACATCAAAACACTGATTTACTTGATTTAAACAACATCCTCAAACTTTCAATAACTGAGTTTAATAAGAACACTTCTTCATTCGAACTGGATAAGTTGTAAGATAACTGAGTTTTCAAACCCTTTGTACCTATGAATTTCAACTAACCTTAGAGAAGTTGTAAGATATGTAAATTATTTTGAATTTTTTACATATTCCCTTCAGTCGGGAGGACGATATCAAATCACATGAATCAATATTTCAATTCCCTGGAGCATAGGTATAAAGGTCATCTACACCTAGCTGCTCAAACCCATGAAACTTAACATAAGAAGCACGGGGAGCAACAGTAGGTGCAAAAGATGATTCAACGAGACTAGTTAAAACTCAACTAATCAAATTTCCATAAAGAATTTTTTCTAAGGGCTTAACAAAGCAGATGAACAAATGTGCCACATCATGATCAGACCGACCAATTTCCTTCGACCCCGATATTGCAAACAAAGATAATCATGAGTCTAATCATCGAAGGCCCTAAATTTGCATCATAAGGGATATAATCACAACAAGTAATGCAAATACTTATCTGGATATTCACCGCCAAAGCAGTGTTCCAATTTTCATTAACTGAATCCATGTAGAGCGCTTCTTCATCAAGATTGGGGCAAGGAGCTAAGAAAGCCCCAAAACCCACAGTTTGTTCAAGGCTTGAAAATCGGGGGGTAGGGGATGAAGAGGGAAAGACCTCTAACACCAAGTTTTCCAGCCACCAATAGGCGATGAAGATTTGTGCTAAAAGCAGCAGGTGAACCAAATCAAATATAAGATTTGTAGATTTCATGAGCATTGTTAAGCAGTAATTTAGGTTCAAATAAAAGTGTATGTAGACAGACCTGAGCTTGAGCGACAAAGCCACCTTCATCGCAACAAGAGGGATGATTGAGATGGATAAGAACATTATTACAACATTGGCTTGCCACCCCTGATCAAAAAAGATTCGGTAACAGACATCATTGGGGAACCAGACCCCCTCAGCCTGGATCAAATTACAATTTTCATCACCCTTTCGGGATTTAGGGCACGGGAACAAGGTATCTTTCACTATGAGGTTGAGTATTCCAAAACATTCCCTCACCCAACCCATGGCACAAAAAACATGAGAAATGTTAGTTGCAAACATAGGAAAGGTAAGAGAACGCAGTGGAAAGCAGTTTGTAGATGGTTCAACAACACCCAACAGGGGCTAGGTTGATCTGAACCGCCCTCCGCAGAGGGATTTTTTCTCGATCCTCTTCCTTATAAGGAGGGTGTTTACATAATTACTTGATGAAATAAGGGAAAGAAGAGAATCATACCTAAAAATCAACTAGCACCAAGACCGCCCTGTCCAAGAAAGAACAAACCAGTACATTCTTCCCCAAGAACAAGGTATTTTTTTCCGTATTCTGAAATTTTTCCCAACAGGTGCCCAGAAGCTCAAATCGGCCTTCGATCCTTGCGATAGCAGGTCAAACGACCACCAAGGCAAAGGAGGATACAACTTAATTGCTCCATTATAAGGGATTATGGCCTGTAAATCCTCGCATCAGAGACAAGGATTCAAGGAGCTTCGACGAGGAATCGAGCGGAAAATTCCCGAAACCGAGAGGAATTTGCCTGAAATTAGGCATTAATAGCACATGGATATGTGATTTGGAAGAAAATGGCTCAGACCGGCTAAAAACTTGCCGGAGAATAGACGAAATCGATTTGAGGATTAGGGTTGGGGAAGGATTTGACAAAGAGGAAAAGGGGGAGCGTGAAAGCGCGTTCTTCTCAAGGGAGTACTTAGCTGGTAAGCCCAACCTTTATTTTTTTTTAATTTTCTACCCCTTAATTTTCAATAATTAGAAAAATCATCACTATATTTAAATTAGAAAAAAATCACAGGTTCAGGAATTTATAGCCCTCCAAAATTCCCGAAACCGAGAGGGATTTGCCTGAAATTAGGCATTAATAGCACATGGATATGTGATTTGGAAGAAAATGGCTCAGACCGGCTAGAAACTTGCCGGAGAATAGACGAAATCGATTTGAGGATTAGGGTTGGGGAAGGATTTGACAAAGAGGAAAAAGGGGAGCGTGAAAGCGCGTTCTTCTCAAGGGAGTACTTAGCCGGTAAGCCCAACCTTCAATTTTTTTAATTTTCTACCCCTTAATTTTCAATAATTAGAAAAATCATCACTATATTTAAATTAGAAAAAAATCATAGGTTCAAGAATTTATAGCCCTACAAAAGTTGAATGGACTCCAATTGGTTTTCATTAAGACCATCAATAAAAAAAAATTTCTTGTGGCTTGTCTATACATTTGCATTAAAATATAGAATTGACCTTATTCGTCAAACACGTTTGTTTAAGACATCGATCGTGGAAGATCCACTTTAAGATAGAGATAGGATTTTGTAAATTTAGGAAAAATAAAGGCGTAAAATTGTGTAACAATCTTCACTAATAACTACTATATTAAGTATAAGATTATATGTAATAGTAAATTGTAACGTTTGATAGAATTGACCCTAGAAAAATCACAAAATCACAACACAAACACATATTAGTGGTAACCGTTCTCGTATTCCCGTGTGCTTCGCACACGGGAAGGTAACTAGTAAAAATTAAAAAGTGAGCTCAACACAACTTTTAACTTCCCTCAGTGTCACCACGATCGTAAGTTTGAGTTCAAAACTAAATCTTATTTAGTCCCGTATGGGGCATATAATTCCGAATTGTTTTGGATATTATTTTGAACAAGTGAGCAAATGCTTTCAGGAAGATCAAGATTCAACAACAAACTCCATTACAGGAGAAGAAAAATGAGATCTGATTTCACACTTGAGCTCAGTTTGGTACAACTGAAATTGGTGCCCAAAACGGGTATTTATAGGCAAGGTTACAATGTGATAAAAATTACCCTTTTACCCCTGTTGTACCCTTGCATATGTATCCATAGGCCCCCCTCAAGCTGGACTGGCACTAGGAAGAACCAGACCAAGTTTGGCCCGTAACACTGCATGTTGCTGAGCTAGTAAAGCTTTAGTGAGAATATCAGCAATTTGGGAAGATGACACATGACTCGTGCGAATAAGCCCTTGCTGCACCATTTCTCGAATGAAATGAGAATCAATTCGAACATGTTTAGCTCGCTCATGAAATACTAGGTTGATGGGAAGTTGTCGTGCTGACTTGTTGTCGCAATGTAAGGTAATAGAAAGGGAAACTGAAATTCCTAAGTCCAATAGTAAGCCTTGTAACCAAACCAATTCACTCTCATTTAAAGACTTGGAAACACCTTCTGTTTCCTGGTTTTCCATGAGACAATGGAAGAACCCATATACACACAATAACCAGACAACTATTGACATGTGTCCATGTAATTTCCCCAGTCTGCATCAGTGAATGCACAGATTTCCAAAGATGAGGTTGTAGGGTATGACAGAGCCATGTTGAAAGTGCCCTTAAGATAGCGCAGCAAATAAGTGACATCAAGCCAATGGGGTTTTTGAGGTTGAAGAAGGAACTGACTAAGTTGTTGGACTGTGTATGCAATGTCAGGTCATATCAAAGTAAGGTACAATAACCTACGAACAACACGTCATGAATGATTTCCTTATCATGTAAGGATAGCTTAGTGCCATGCTGCATAGGGAAGTCAAGTCCTTTGCAATTCTCCATGTGAGCATCTCTAAGGATGTCTAGTATGTACTTCCTCTGGTTTAGCAGAATACCAAATGAAGATCTTGAGATCTCCATTCCCAAAAAGTACCTTGCTATCCCTAGATCTTTGATGGTGAACTCTTTGTGCAAACATTCCTCAGTGATAGTAATCTCTAAGCTTGAGTTTCCCATCAATAACATATCATCGACATACACAAGTGCAATGGTGACATCAGACCCTTCTGTTTTAACAAACAAAGAGTAATCATGAGATGAGTGAATAAACCCCAATTTGATCATGAACTTAGTAAGTTCATGATTCCACTTGGTACCTCATACCCCGAAGGAAGTGTCATGTACACTTCCTCATCAAGATACCCGTGTAAAAAGGCATTGTTAACATCTAGTTGATGCAAAACCCATCCTTTACTAGCAACCAAAGCAAGGATGACCCTTATTGTCGACATTTTTGCCACTGGGAAAAACGCTCGTTTATTGTCTTTGTCCTTGATTTGATTGTACCCTTTGGCTACAAGTCTATTCTTGTGTCTTTTTGTTGACCCATCAGGCCTATACTTGATCTTAAAAATCCATTTGCAACCTATTGCCTTTTTGCCTGATGGGAGAGGTGTCACTTGCCAACTATGATTCTTAGTAAGAGCATCAAGCTCCATGGTCATAGCTTGTTCCCATTCAGTAATCCCTTTTGCATGAGCATAAGAGTGAGGTTCAAAACTATCGCACATATTTATGAATGAATGCACATAGCTAGGAGTCAGAGGAGATAAATTCTGCACTGAAAAAACAGCAAATGACTCAGATGATGATGAATCATGTCCTCTAGATGAAATGCCTGAGCACATAAAATCCTGCAATCTAGTAGGTCTATGAATCTGTCTCCTAAGATCTTGATGGGGCATATCTGTTACTGAAGGCACTGATGAAGAATTGGGTGCAGAATCTGCAACATCAGGAAGAACACTGCCCTGTTGTTGAGAATTAGGAGATAACTGAGCAGGTGTAACATGTGAAGAACAAATTAGAGGAGGAGATGGATAAGAAATGTGTTGTTGTGACTCATAGTCTTCACTTTCATCAATGCTTAACCAATTGCCCTTGAAACCTGATTGCTCCTTAACTGTTTGTTCCTTGAAAGGAAAAATATTTTCTTCAAATTTGACATGTCTACTGATGATAATAGTTTTCCTGTCAAGATCAAAAAGTTTGAAAGCCTTTTGTCCAATAGGATATCCAAGAAAGACACATCTCCTAGCCACAATTCTCAATTTATCTTTGTGATCATTAGGTTGAACAGCATAGCAAAGGCATCCAACAACTCTTAACTGATCATACCTAGGAGGAACTTTGTAAAGCACCTCAAATGGAGACTTCCAGTTTAAAATAGATGAGGGCATTTTGTTAATAATGTGGGTTGCAGTTAATATACACTCACCCTAGAATTTGTTAGGTTATCCAGCATGCACCCTGATGGCCCTAGTAGTTTCAATTAAGTGTCTATGTTTCCTTTCTACACGACCATTCTGTTCATGAACCCCTGGTGCAAATCTTTAATGACTGATTCCTCTATCACTGAAAAACTCTATGCATCCTTTCTGAGTGAACTTTGTGCCATTATCAGTCCTGATAATGTGAACGGATGTTTGAAACTGATTTTCAACCAGATTTAAAAACACAATGATGATCCTCAACACCTGCAGCTTGTCTTTCATCAAGTAAACCCAAGTAGACCGAGTATGATCATCTAATATAGTAAGGAAATACTTAGCACCACACATAGCTGGAGTCCTGTAAGGACCCCATATATCCAAATGCAACAACTTAAAAGGGAACTCAACAATCGCTTCACTTTTGTCAAATTTCAATCTATGAGATTTAGTCATAGAACAAGTGTCACAAGAAAACTCCTTTACATGACCAACACAACTGTCTGGAATATGATGTAAATTTGAAAATGACATATGGCCAAGTCTGGCATGTAACAATGGTGCATTAGTATGCTTATTACAACTAGCAACAACATGATTCAAAGAATCAACAAAATTTGTAAAAATTCTTTTATATCCAACAACCTTCAACATGTACAATCCTCTACTCTCCTGTCCTCTGGCATTCTCAGTTGTTGGGTCCTGTAACCAAAATGACAATGCATCAAAGCTCATTTTCAGTTGCTGATCACAAGCAATCTTAGACACAGAGAACAGGTTGTGCCTAAATTGATGCACAAGCAACACACCCCTCAACACTAACATATCACTTAACCATACAGTGCCACTTTGCTTGACAGAAATGCAACTTTCATCAGGTAATCCAAGATTTACTAACTTAGCAAGATCATGTATCTCAACAAATATATTTTTATCAAAAGCAATATGATTTGCTGCACCCAAATCAACTATCCACATATCATTCTCAACTTTATTAACACCAATAAGAAATAAAACACTTAATGTACCTGCAAAGTGAATCATGGCTTGATTAGTTGAGCTCCACATTTTCCACATACGTTTTTCCTTTCATCATCTTTAAGATTTCTTGAAACACTTCATTCACCATGGCTTGATCTGGTTTTTGAACATGAGGAGCACTGTCAAAACAATGATCAAATGGACTCTCTTGCTGACTGCTCTCAAACTAAGCAGCAAATATCCCAGATTGTTTAGGCTTATCCTCTTTCTTGGGACTTAAACCACTCTGGAGAACCAATGAGTTTAAAACAGTAATCGTTTGTGTGCCCTCTCTCTCCACAATGATCACATTTCTTGTCAAACTTAGTTCTTTTGAAATCCTTCCTCCCTTGATCTGACTGTCTGTACTGATCACCATATCTGAGTTTAGACAAAGCATTAGCTTCCCTATCAAACTGCTCTTCCCTGCTCATCATAAGCACATTTCCCTCAGATGGAGCAACAGATGTAACCCCTTTAGACCTTTTAATTTGAACAATCATCTGAAACACTTTGTGCAATCCTGGAATAGGATCCTTAGACAGAACATTACTACGAAGATGTTCATACACATCATTTAAACCCAACAGAAACTACATTATCTTGGCTTTTTCATCTCTTGCAACAAACCTCTTCAATAAAGCACAAGCACACTAACTAATTCCACCACAATTGCAAGTTGGAATCGGATCAAGCAGTTGAAGTTCATCCCAAACCTTCTTCAGTTTACCAAAATATGCCCTAACAGACAGATTATCTTGCCTGAGATTGCTCAAATCCCTTCTCAACTGGAAAACCAAAGGATCATTAGACTCGTAATACCTATCTTTAATTTCATCCCATAGTTCTTTCGAAGAGTGAACATACATGAAACTCTATGCGATGTCTCATGGAGTTTATTAACCAACACATGACCATGTAGTATGCTCTTAGCCATTTCTCATGATCTTCACTATCCTCACCCGGACGCACACAACTCCCTGTAATGAACCCTAACTTGGGCTTGGCACCTAGGGCCATTTTGATGCTACGACTCTAACTTGTGAAATTTGCCCCATTAAAATGAGTAGCCACTAGATTCATCCTCGGGTGATCAGAGTTAGACAAGAAATATGGATTAACATGTACAAAATTCATATCTTACGCAACATCTCTAAATTGTAAGCCTCTATTTCCAAAGTTCCATCCCCGACCATTGTCGTTTCCCACACTAGGTGCAGGAGGTGTGACAACAATGAAATTAGCTCTGCCAATGCCACTGTCGTCACCTCCACCACCTGAACCTTGACCTTATCGATTCGTCGAACCATGCCCCACCATGACGACAATCAGGTAAAACGGAAAAAATCACCTTCACCCAATTACACAGAAAACAGAAAAACAGAGTGCTTATATGAAGCACAGAAGAAGTCGATCGTCACCGTCTCGCTCTGATACCATTTGAACAAGTGAGCAAATGCATTCAGGAAGATCAAGATTCAACAATAAACTCCATTACATGAGGAGAAAAATGAGATCTGAGTTCACACTTGAGCTCAGAAAACAGAAAAACAGAGTGCTTATATGAAGCACAGAAGAAGCCGATCGTCACCGTCTCGCTCTGATACCATTTGAACAAGTGAGCAAATGCATTCAAGAAGATCAAGATTCAACAACAAACTTCATTACAGGAGGAGAAAAATGAGATCTGAGTTCACACTTGAGCTCAGTTTGTTACAACTGAAATTGGCGCCCAAAACGGGTATTTATAGACAAGGTTACAATGTGACAGAAATTACCCTTTTACCCTTGTTGTACCCGTCCATATGTATCCATAATTATTTGTGTTTTCGGAAAAAAATACTTAAAATAATTTTTATAATTTGTGAGTGAGAGGGTCAACCCTTTATATGGTCCACACAAGACCTAATCTTGATGTAAGACGACTGAGTCGATTGAACTGGACTACGATCAAAACAAAAATTTATGGAGTATATATAATTTAAAAGTAAAAACTATTTTCATTTGTCTTTTTCAACTTTAATTAATTAGATTATAATCACGTCTCTATACGTAGGGCTTAATTAGGGGCAAATTCATAAAACCACCCTTAATATGTCCATTTGTTCATGAAACCGTCCTTATTTTTAAAAAAATTACAAATAACCTCCCAGCATCAGTTTTATTAGCAAATCACCACCCATTTGAGGTTCAATTTCAAACATGTCAACAATAGGTAAAGTTACAAGATTACTCTCATTCCTTTCTCAAATGCTCTTTTGAAAGAATGCCTTTTCTAGGTCTGGAGAACCATGGATTGTGCTCGCGATCCTTCACCTAGAGGAGTAACTGACCCATAAGAGAAGTTCAGTGCAATCTAATGTCCACCGCCACTCGACAACTTCATTTCTAATTGTCATGCACCAATCAATAACATCAAATCTAGTCTTTCTCCCTCTATTCTCTTGATCTTTTTCTACATCTAATAGAAATCTTCTCCAACTCATCCCATTGTTTTTTCTTCGGTCCTCTATTGGCGATGGGTTTTGCTTTTTCACTTAATTTCCTCACTTTTCAAGTTACATCAAATATAAACTTTTAACTATTTAGTTACACTCTGTATCATGAGATCTTCCGATCACAACACGAGTTTTCGATAAAAGATATAACTTAAGAAATTACGACGTAGTATGTCATTCTTTTACAGAGCCGTGTGATAATATATATGATTCAATCACATTCTATCTTTTGCCAAAATTTTGGTGAGAAGTCTCATGACGAAAAGAACAACCAAATTAAAAGTTTCTGATATTTATTACAATATTAAGAGTTCGTGACATACACTAAAAGCATTATAAAATTTGTATTATTTACTGTAAATTCCCTACAAATTAACAAGTACTTAATTTATAGCTAGCTACATAAATGTATAAACATAAAATCTATTGACAAGTTGTAAAAACATATTGAGAAGATAGTTTCAACTAATTTGCAAATAGGTCATTTCTTCACTTTACCCTCTAGTTGTCATCTTCAAACATGGAATTAATATATCTGGTGGTGGTATTGTGATTGTGGCTCCTTGCTCGTTCTTTTAGAGAGAGAACCGAACTGCTTTGCCCAAGAGAAGAATATTTCATCTTTCTTTGTTGATCTTTTCGTCATGAGATCGACAAATTTGAGATTTTTTTTTTGCTTGAATTCAAAAAGATCTAGACCGGTTTGTTTCATTCTTGCCTTAAATGAATTCATGATATGTGTGTCTATTGTAATATGTTGCTTTCAATTTTGATAGATGCAATTGAATTCCCGAGCCCTATACATGAAATTTGGACTTTTCTTGCTCAAGTTGGACATGTATATGTCGATGGATTCAAAGAATGCAATCCTAGAATCTATGAAGATCTCATCTTGATTTGATTTTTCGATTTGAGATCTTCTTGGGGTTTCCGTTCTACTTGCGAACTCCTCCATCTCCATCTCCATCTCCATCTCCATCTCATGACCCTATTTTCGTCACCGCCTTGCCACTGAGGATCCTCCATGGTGCACTCAAGATGGAAACTACCTCCCCTTCAATTTTTTTTGCTTTCAATTTTAATAGATCGATGCAATTGAATTATCAAGCCGTGGACATGAAATTCGGACTTTTTTTTTTGCTCAAATTGGACATGGATGTCCATTGATTCAAGAATGCAATCCTTGAGTTTATGAATGTCTCATATTGATTTGATTTTTTTTATCAAAGTTAATTTGAGATGGAGTTTTGAGATTTTCCTGGGTCGCTCCTTGGCATCGAAGTTGACGACATCATTGTTAGCGCTTGCCTTTAACATATGTGTAGTCAAAAGGTAATCAATTAGCGAACCATTCTTTTTGATTCATAGGTAGGTTGTCACTAGACCCATTATAATATGGAGATCAGGGTATTCGAACTCATAACTTACTGATCACTATATGTTATACTTACCAACTAAGCTAGTAAGGTTTGACAAAGCGAACAATTCTTTTGTATATATTAGGGGTGGGCGTGGGACGGGACGGGGGTCGTCCCGCGTCCCGTCCCGCGTAATTTTTGCGGGACGGGATTCATGTATTTTTTTTCAATCCCGCGCGGGCCTTGTCCCTCGCGGGACGGGACGGGACCGGGACGGGACGGGCCTTGTCCCTCAAATAATAACATTATAAAAAAATTCTAAATTTTATATATATTGCGATTTTCATTATAGATTTATAATATTTTTTATATAATTTTACGATT